>OV656783.1:5656872-8056872 GCA_927399505.1 Luperina testacea | reverse complement strand
AGACGATAAAATGAAAATAAAAGAGATTAGATTTTTTAGGGGTCAACGACCGCTGTTAGTCTTGTTACTTGAAATTAAAGTTGAGAAATCGTGTTTAAATATCAATACTAATCACGTCTGTGAAGTTTACACAAAGAAAACTGATATTTTAAGTAAATACAATGAATGCGGTCGATGGCCCCCCAAAACAAATCATCAAATTGTTTTGTTTTGTCGTGTTTAGATATTGATTCACGTGTGCGGAGTTTCACTAGATAATTTAATTTAACCCAGTATATTCATGTAATTTGTTACCATTGTGCTTTTATGTGTTGTGATATGTCTTTTGCGTGCACTGAATAAATGGATTTATCTATTATTTATAATTATCTAAACAATGTTCAGACGAAACACTGACTGATTGTGCTGTCATTCTTGGATGTTTGACAATCTTTACAAGTCGTCAGAAGCCCGAAAATCTGACAACCAGTCTTACCAAGGGGTATCGTATTACCCAGCAACTGGGTTGTGGAGGTCAGATAGGCAGTCGCTCCATGTAAAGTACTGGTATTCAGCTGTATCCGGTTAGACTGGAAGCCGACCCTGACTTAGTTGGGAAAAGACTTGTCAGATTGATTCACTGTTCAGACGATGCAGTCACTTTTTGCTAAAATTTTATTGTATGCTCCGGGCAAGAAATTTCATCGTGTAAATGGAACTTTATAATTACTTAACAAGACAATACTTTTTTTAGGAACTCCTTCAAAGGGAAAATCTAATTGGAAATATTTGTACAGACACCAGCACATAAAGCTACCTGAATCGAACCGAACTTCGGTCGCGTATAATGTATGCTACATTATACGCGACCGAAGTTCGGTTCGATTGCCGAAGAAGATCCGGCGCGGGGAGCAGCGGGAGGCATTCTGCCGCGTAAGTTCGGCACTTATGGTGTGTCATATCAGCCGAATACGTCAGAACGTAAAATCAGCCGCGGAATTTCGGTCGCGTACCTTCGGCATGTTTAGACACTTTATCTCAATTTTATTCGAAAATCGAGACAAACAATTTTACCAACAAAAAAAAACAGAAGCAATTTATTCAATTTCACATTTTGACGACTAAGAAACGTCCTACAAATTGAATTTTCAGTAACTTGGCATTATTTTATTATACATACACTCACGCCATCTCCTAATTGGGGTAGGCAGAAACGCCACGCCACTTACTACGATCTTGACATACTCCATAAATTTTCTTTTTGATTGCCTAAAAGACCATGATATTGTTTCTGGGCGTCCTAGAGAGGTTATCGTCTATGGTCAGGTACATGTTGAAGGAGAAAAACATGGCGGTCGAAGATAGGAAGTGCCAAATGTCGTGCGCGTCGTATAGTTGGAGTAGAGAGCATTGGCGGTTGCTTTGCCGAGATTGGGCCGGGGTTAGCTGTGGAAAAGAAATTATTTTTTAAGCTTATTCATTATTATTCGTGTAGGTTGGTAATTATTATACAGCGCACTGTGCATCCAATATAACAATGCCTTCAGGGCGCTGCTGAGGCTTCCGCCTCACTGTAGTGCGTCAGGGATGTTCGCTGATGCGCACACGGACGATTATTTCGCGATCATGCGCAAAAAGGTGGCATCAGTGATGCGCAGGGTGAGGGGAGGCAGCAACAGCATTCTGAAGGTTTTTTCAGATAGGTTGGAAGGGCCAACAATGGATAGGTTTATCAAGCTACATGTCAGACATGGGACGTGATAGATCTTCCTCGAAATGGTGGCGGTGTTTTTCTTTTTCTTTTTGTTGTTGTACTCTAGTTGTAGTCTACTAACATAGTTTTTTAAGTTTTGGTAAAACTAACATGCTATGGGCCGATGACGCCTGACAATAAACGATTTTTTTTTTTATTATCCCACTGGAACTGTGTCTCTATATTACTTTCTTATATATGGTGTCTCAAAAAGAGTGCACTTTTTCATTTTAAAATAAAAGCATGTATTTTATGAGAGAGTTGTGATATTTTTATTGGATTGGAAAGAAGACATGTTCCGATTAAGTATGGAATAAAATATCCAGCAAATGGCGCCCATGGCTCTGATGACAGGCCATCACTCTTTTCATGAAATTATCCATGACTTTTAGACAGATTTGTGGCTGTATCTCACCGATGACGCGTTGGATCTCTGATTTGAGCTCAGGAATTGTCTCTGGTTATTTCGTATAAACCCGAGATTTCATAAAACTCCGAAGAAAAAAATCGCAAGGCGTTAAATCGCACGATCTGGTTGACACATTAGGTGCACTTTCTCGGCTGAAAAGAGTTTTCGAGCGGTTTCAGCGTAACATTCCAATTTTTGCAAAGAGTTTTCACAATTATAACGCGTTGTTCTTTCGAAAAGCGCTCCATTTTTAATAATCGGAATAAACATAGGTGACGGCTGTCGAATTTCAGAGTTGCAACTTGAACGAAAAAAAAATTATTCTAAATTTAAAAAGTGCACTCTTACTGAGACACCCATTATAATATAAACAAATGGTGTGGGTACCGTGAGGGGCCCATGGCTAAATAATAACAGCCGCACAGGTCGATCGATCAGGTTAAGCTACGCTTGCCGCGGTTGGTCTGTGGATGGGTGACCATCTTTACACAACGAGACCCCTCCGTGCCTCGGAAAGCACGTTAAGCCGTTGGTCCCGGCTGTCATTCGCGGATCTTTGACAGTCGTTACGGGTAGTTAGAAGCCCGAAAGTCTGATAACCAGACTTACCAAGGGGTATCGTATTACCCAGTAACTGTGTTTTGGAGGTCTGATAGGCAGTCGCTCCATGTAAAATACTAGTATTCAGCTGCATCCGGTTAGACTGGAAGCTGACCCCAATAGTTGGGAAAAGGCTAGGCAGATGATGAAATGGTGTGGGTACATGAATAATATATAAAACATACCTATTCCATACACGAAATCTCTGAAGGGGTCATTACGAACAACTTTTACTATGGACCCCAACCCCGAAATCGCAAAAAAAAAAACAGCTGTACCCTACATATTTTATCAAAAGTCACATCATGTTTTTTACCATTTTGCTATTACGCAAAAAAGTTGCCTTAGAAATAATTGTTATATAAGTTGAGAACAGTATTGATAACAAATATACGGTACCCGGCGATAAATATTGCACTCGACCTTTGGAAAGAAGACCCCTCCATGCCTGGAAAGAAGCTTTTCCTTTTATACCTAGTACTAGCTTCTGCACGCAACTTCATCTACGTGAAATTTATGGTCCCCCGACCCACCCCATCGCATTGCCAGCCCACAAGCCGAAATTAGACGATTGTCTCTTTCCAAAGGTCGATGTGCAATATTTATCGCCGGGTACTGTAATAAGATACTTACCGCCCAGTTAGTGTTCTGGTCCAAATAAAAGTAGCTTGATCCGAACCATATGGAGTATGTCATAGCTATAAACACCCAGCTGTTGAAAAAAACAGTAGATCAGGAAATATCAGTCTGAGTTGTAGATGCTCTATAGTTCATAAAATTAAGGGTAGGCTCAGAGCAGCGGTGACCCAGTGGTAACAGCCGCGTCTTACGAGTTGTATGTCGCAGATTCGAACCCAGACAGGCTTTTTACAAAAACGTAAAAAAAATATATAATAATAACGGTGGGGCAGAAATACAAAAAAAAAAAATTTTGAGGAAAAAAAGATTTGTTGAAAAATAGTGCTACACCCAAATTAGAACGATTTTAAATTGTCCATAGAAACAGAGATTTCCAGTTATCTTTTTTTAAATGAAACATTTCGAAAATGTTCTTAGGCAACTTTTTAGACCTTCGTATCCTGCTTATGCGTATGAAGTTTCATTAAAATCGGTTCATTCATTTCGAAAAATAAGGGCTTGAAAGTTTATATGAAATAAATTAGACCGATTTTAAATTGTCCATAGAAACAGAGACTTCCAGTTATCTTTTTTTTAAATGAAACATTTCGAAAATGTTCTCTTATAAACTTTTTAGACCTTTGTATCCTGCTTATGCGTATGAAGTTTCATTAAAATCGGTTCATTCATTTTTTTTTTTAAGACGTTGCCCCACACTAGGAATTACTCCTGTATCGTGGGTGTGTTTAAAAACATTTAAATTCACATACACAAACAGCCAGACCCGGAACAACTACTTGTAGGCAATACAAATATTTGTTCCGTGCGGGAATCGAACCCGCGACACGCAGCGCAGCAGTCGATCGCTCAGCCACTGCGCCAACCGTGTCGTCGAAAAACAAAAGCTTGAAAGTTTGTGTGAAATGCCGTACGGCGTAATCGCTCTTAATAGTATGACAATAAAATTGAAATTACCTGTACCACCGAATAGATTCTCGATGTAGCAGCTTCATGACGATATAAAACAGTGTGTACAGGAATAAATTACTCATCAGAACCAGCAGCAAATGAGACGCAAAGTCGCGGCTGTGTTGAGCAACACTGTGGGAGAAAGTAATGCTATGTAGATTGGCAACACTAGGAACGTTTTAGCCAGTGTTACCAACCAAGAGTTAAAATGTTAGTGATACAACACTAATCTAAAGGCTGTTTGAAATATTAAGAATGGGTCATGTATGAAAATATTAAATTGTCTCTATTTTTTTTCTGCACTTATGAATAAGCTAATACTATCTACGAAAAAAGTATCAGATTTATCTGATTAGTATTTCCAGAGAAATAAATTAAATTCTGTTAGAGGCGGCCATCGACAGTAACCCACGGATTTTTATTCAATTTCCTTAGCCTACTCAATTAAAAAGTAAAAACTGTAGATAATCTGTACCGTCTGACATCCATCCATCATAACTTGTCAATTTGTCATAACATAACCTCACTTTTCACCTCTTGCTTTGTGTTTGTTTGCGATTTTATGGATATATCTTTACGATTACGATACGATTTATCTTTATTTTATTCAAAGCGTGAGGGTCGTCGTAAAGATATATCCATAAAATCGCAAACAAACACAAAGCAAGAGGTGAAAAGTGAGGTTATGTTATGACAAATTGACAAGTTATGATGGATGGATGTCAGACGGTACAGATTATCTACAGTTTTTACTTTTTAATTGAGTAGGCTAAGGAAATTGAATAAAAATCCGTGGGTTACTGTTGATGGCCGCCTCTAACAGAATTTAATTTATTTCTCTGGAAATACTAATCAGATAAATCTGATACTTTTTTTTGTAGATAGTATTAGCTTATTCATAAGTGCAGAAAAAAAATCGAGACAATTTAATATTTTCATACATGACCCATTGGTAACATTGGGAAAAATTTTAGTATTGCAATACTGATTATACTGATCCATCAATTTGTTATGCGAAATGTTGGAATCTTTAATATCGTGGTTGGAGAAGGTTGTAATTAAATTCACAACACAAATTTTATTGTAAGTCTAAGCGCGAACACTTGTAATTGGCTTTCTGTCGACTATTGTTTACTCGTTTTTTTTTTTTAGCTGTAAGTTTTCTTTGCTTTAATAAATAAATAAAATGCCAGTGGCCGGTATAAAGTCTATTGTCTATTAATTTAATAATTTGTTTGTTTGTTGTTTTGTGTTTTAAGTCACAGAGTGATAAAAAATAATAATTGAAATAATCAGTTTACAAAAAGTGTTCATATGGTTCAGTAGTATATATTAATCTAGGCCTGTAATAGGATTATAATAACCTGGATATAGACTATGGTATGAAAAATATGAGATCACAGTCAAAAATAGAACTCTGAAGGTAATGTAGTGCGTTGCCTGATCTAGGTTTATTTAAACCTGTGTTTCAGGCCATCTCTCTACGAAAGTATTTGTTAAATAGGACAGTCAGTGAATTAAACTAACATATATTTTCAGTATCTAAGCAGATACAATATTCTGCGCAACCTTATTATAAACTAGGTTTATGGGATGTATTTATATCTATAACTAAAATTATTTATGAAATAATATTAAGTTAGGTAATTACAGTTAAGTCAGCTAGTTTAGTTCAGCACCTCTAGTAGTTTTTCCGTGTCCGAGTAATTTAGTTTTACTAAATAATCGAATGAGTGATGTTTTTTCATGATCTATTAAGAACACAAGTTTTTGCTACGGCGCTGGAAAGACTACCTGTAGTTCCAACACAAAACATCAGTTTTCAGAAATTGACAACACTGGACAATTATTACTGTTGCCACACTAAATTCTGAAGTCTGTCAAAAGCTGCTTGGCGGATAAAATTGTTATAAAAATGTGCACCTCCTGTCAATATGAGTTGTTTTATCTTTGACAGTCCTTACTACCCTTGACGGATCTTACTACCCGAGTAAGAACATGGAGTCTACCAAGGGGTATCCTGTTACCCAGTAACTGTGTTGTGGGGTTTAGGTAGGCAGTCGCTCCATGTAAAATACTGATATTCAATTGCATCAGGTTAAGACTGGAAGCTGACCTCGACTTATTTGAGAGAAGGCTAGGCAGTTGAAGACTCACCCATAGGCTGCAATGGCCCAGTTCGCCAGATTGGCGATGATGAGGAGAACACAGCGGCCGCAGTAGGTCGGTGTGATGGCCGCGAGAGGGCGCGACAGTAATTCACGAGCTGCTCGGTAGATAATGCCGCCGTCTGGAACATCGATAGATAGAAATTTTATAGAAAATAATACTCTTTATGATGACAATTTGTATCTTTTAATCTTCGTTTATTATAATTGCATTGACATTTTATTTAAATTTTAATTCTGCGACCTTTTTAATTTGTCTTCATTAATTTATTTGATTTGTAGGCATTGAAATTTTATTCAGGGCTATGAGTATTCTGTGGCAGTAGGCATTGGCATACTATTTTATTTTATGTAATATGGGTCTTCCCTAATTAAAATGTTTTTTTTTTGTACACCATTAAATTACAGATATAGAAATTTAACATAGGGTGACGCAATGGGCGGTCTTGTTGAAGACCAAAATACGAAATTATACGAAACTAGCAATGCCCCGCGGTATCACCCGCATAAGTTTCGACCCCGTGGAAATATCGGGTTAAAAACTCCATCCATCCTAAGGTTGTCTTTAAAAGATCGCTCTTAGCGATAAGACCGCCCACTGTGTCACCCTTTGTACAGTTTCTATATTTATGTCTGTAATTTATATGGTGTACATAATAAAGAGTATTCTATTCTTCTATTCTATTCCTATGTCCTTACCCGGAACTCAAACTACCTCTATACCAAATTTCATCTAAATCGGTTCAGCGGTTTAAGCATGAAGAGGTAACAGACAGACAGACAGACATTTATTATTATTATTTATTCATTTACACTTTCGCATTTATAATATTAGTATGGATGGAAATTCGAATTGGGCAGTGGATATTACAAAACATTAGGTTGTTTATATTTTAGTGCCCGGTTGAAATAATTCGGTTTGGACCAGTTTTGCACAAGAATGTAATTTTGTGTGTCAGCAAAAATACTAAAATTGCGTTGGAAACTGCAGGGGCGGATCTACTTAAAGGCTTTTTGGGCTGCAGCCCAGGGCCCCGTGGATACAGAGGGCCCCCTACCGAACTGAAAACAATAGACGGTATTGTCAATAAAAAAAAAAAAGAAAAGTAAAAAGGGAAAGGGGAAGGTAAAGTGAAAAGTATCTAGAATTAAAAAAATCCGATCATAATAAAATGGCAATTGGTTGAGTAATTAGGTAGGGCCCCTAAGCAGTATTAGCCCAGGGCCCCACAAATTCAAGATCCGCCCCTGGGAAACTGAGCCTTCGCTCGCGAGTTGTCAAGTTCCGTTAAAAAATGGTGCCGATTCTGTTGTACACAAACTAACCTAAATTTAAGTTCAATGCATCTTTTTCTCTCTCACATAGGAATGTATTGACGTCTCGCTCACACATTCACATTGAAAATGACCAGTAAATAACTTAAGCAAGACTACTAGTGCTTTAAAAAACTCACCCAGTTTAAATCTTCCTAGGTAATATATCTGGAAGGTCATTACCAAACAGGTTACCAGATGTAGCACTGTGAAAGCTATCCAGAAGTAGAAGTTCGCGTTTAGCACTCCCACAAGACCTGGGGAATTAAATACAAGGATAATTGTTAGTTTTCGAAGAGATCCGACAGTTTACAGACTCATTTCTTGAGCAGTAACTCGAGGGTACACACAATGTACAGTACCCGGCGATAAATATTGCACATCGACCTTTACCTTTTTTTGTATTTCATACAAAGAATAAAAATAATTATCAAAAGAAGCAAATCATAATTGTTTTAACAGCTCCTAATAGATACCGGACTGTTTGTATTTCGTGCGACAGAGATAACGCTCTACGAAGCCGAAATTAGCCGATTGTCTCTTACCAAAGGTCGATGTGCAATATTTATCGCCGGGTACTGTGTGCGCCTTTACCATTACGATATAAGTCAGTTTCAAAATTAAAGTCAGATTGTTACTACAGAGGTGATGTTGCAAAGCGATTATAGATGTATGAGGAACAGGGTGTTATAGTCCGGTTAAGTAGTCACGACCTCCCAAGGTCAACTACGAGATGCCCTAGTAAAAAAAAAAAAGGGTGTAAAGTTCATTCATCTTCTATGGAGAAGGGAATCCTCCCTTCTCCATAGAAGATGAATGAATTCCGACCAGACGGGTGTCATGTCTGGACTTCTGATGGGCTTCTGCCCAAAAATGAATGTCGGGTTGTTGCAGTTTACCGTGCAAGTAGCAAATACAGGGTCCCATTAAAATGGATGGACAAATATTTAAACACAGCGCTCAGTACGTCTAACTAAAGATATCCAAGCAAAAAAAAAAACACTGATTAAAGTGATTTTATTTTGACCTAAAATAATAAATTGCCGGCACATTATTTATTTATTTAAACTTCTCGCACAAAAAGGTACAAAGGCGGACTTAATGCCTTAGGCATTCTCTACCAGTCAACCAAGGGTGGTGAAGAGATTGGATGGCAGGTGCTTTGAATGAGAGATTATTGTATTTTCGTTAGCTGATTATTTTTCTTGTAAGTATCTATGCGTTTTTCTTATATATATTTTTTTAACCATCGTCCTTATTTTGGTGGTCTGAATGATTTCTAAAAGTTTGTCCATCTATTTTAATGGGACCTTATATAAGGTGTTAAAACATTAACCCGAAAAACTTTAAGAGGTGCTTTAGACCATCGAACTGAACAACTTTCACTACGAGACCAACTCTGAAATCACGAAAAAGAAATCTGCAGTTTTTTTTTATATGAATATTATTTGACCAAAAACTACAACCAATGCTAACCCTGTTAGCGATGTTAAATGGGGAATAGAAGACCGTAATCAAACACAAGTGTATACCAATTATTGTAACTCAAGACTAAAGCAGATTGACTTCCCATCAGTTTAGTTATTGCGCAGATGGAATGTGTAGTGACCAGAGCCACAAAATGACACTAAACGCAATAAACAAAAACTGTGTGGCACTCCGGGAGTGCCGACAGAAGTGAAAACTTGAACAATTACGTGTGTATTTTGTGAATCGTCTTATAAACAAAACACGCGCGGTACCGGCTAAAGCCATCCGTCTTACGAATTTTCGATCAGGTCACGTGTCCTGACGCGAGTTTAAAATTTTTTACCCATTACAAAAAAAAGTGTACAACGCCGCTAAAGAAGTTTTCACTTCAAAAGTTCAATACCTAAGTAGAATAGAATAGAATACTCTAGTAGGTATTGAACTTTTACTTTTTTTTAATTATGTAGCTGTTTCATACATTTTGGTTAAGTGATCAAAATGTATGAAACAACTAATTAATTTTCGTGATTTCAGAGTTGGTCCCATAGTGAAAGTTGTTCAGTTCGATGGTCTGAAACACCTCTTAAAGTTTTTCGGGTTATTTTTTTATCACTTTGTATATGCTACTTGCACGGTAAACTTGCTTGCGCGATGCAGGATTTTGAGTGACGTCAGTGTGATGCGTAGTTTGCATGTGGCGATGTAGATGGCGCCACACGAGGGCATTCGTTAACCCCCACAAGAGGGAGTCACAGGAATACGTTGGATGAGAGAAGTACAGGACCGATTGTTTTGGCGACACTTGGTGGAAGCATATGTACTAGATGCATTGAACCGCTATAAGCTGATGATGATAACGACCTCAACTGCACCCGTTTACTGGATGACCCTGACATAGTAGAGAAAAGTCTAGGCGGGTGATGTTGACTTAGCTTGTGGCTAAGTAAGAACAACCGCATGGGTCGAACGATCAGGTTAAGCAACGCTCGCCGCGGTCGGTCCGTGGATGGGTGACCATCTTTACACACCAAGACCCCTCCGTGCCTCGGAAAGCACGTTACGCCGTTGGTCCCGGCTGTCATTCGTGGATCTTTGACAGTCGTTACGGGTCGTCAGAAGCCCGAAAGTCTGGCAACCTGTCATAGCCAATGCCAAGGGGTTTCGTATTACCTAGTAACTGGGTTGTGGAGGTCAGATAGGCAGTCGCTCCATGAAAAATACTTGTACTCAGCTGCATCAGGTTAGTCTGGAAGCCGACCCCAACATAGTTGGGTAAAGGCTAGGCAGGTGATGATGGGTGATATTGACTTACCAATGAATATAATAAGCGCTAGCACTCCGAAGGTTGCGTGTGCGCGTGCGTTGATGTCAGGATGTCGAGACTGGTAGATCTTCACCATGCAGAGTACTGAGGTCACGTACATGAACGACGTGTCTGTGTAGAGGAACAGATATTTAAAGAAAATTAAAAGTGTTGAAACACAGGCTTCTTCTGGTTAAGCTCACTACATCGTAAACTTTGTCTCTGTCATCTCTGACCTAGACTAGAGTCAAGAGCAAACACATTTCAAATAAAAAAAACAAGTAAAATTTGATGCAAAATTAAATTAGTAAGTTCCTTTCCGACTTATTACAAAAGAGTTCTAACTTTGATCTCAGTTTTTATATTTTGAACCTTATTCCGACTGACACAAAGTGTTAAATACAAAATGACAAAGCTTTAAAAAATGGCTCGATGGTTTAAATATGCATGTGAAAATAAATCTTGTATTTTTAGAGCGAGAGCCTATAAAAAGATAAGTATTTTTTAATGTTTTGTTTCTATTTTATGATCATTGCCTTCTAACGAGGGTAAGCTAACCCTCGGCACGCATCTGACCATTAAACGTTTATTTTTATGTATAAGGTAGTTCGTATAGTAGACCGAAGGTGTCCGCTTAGATCTTCTAAACCGAGCGGATCAACCCCGTTACGTATACGTATTCATGTACAATACACGACAGTGACCATGACACCTAGCTCTTTGTATATAGGATGCCTAGTCTCCAGCGTTAGTGTCGCGTACTGCTAGATAACTCACCGAACTGGAAGTTCATGCTGTTAGGACAGACGTGGTATGCCGCGGAGAGAAGACCCTCGCTGACAAGCGCGATACCCATCGCGTATAGCAGACCGAAGTGTTGTGGGATGCCTAACTCTTTCTGTGGACAAATAAAATTTAAAAATTTGTTTATGAAATAAGAGCCTGAACTTATTTCATTAACAAGCTTTTTATTCGCGTCTGTATTTTTTAAAAGCACTATATGCTGGTCAGGTATGGCAGCTAGGTACGCTAAACCTTAACGCACTCGTTAAGATTCAATATTGTAAATAAATGGAAGAAAAGAAAATTCGACAGCAGTTAAAAAGTTCAAAATATTTCGAGAACACGTGGTTGAAGTACACACTTACAGTGGATGATACTTGTCCTTCTTTGTGAGCGGGACTGTTGTTTAGATGTGTGATTTGTCGTCGCCCCACTTGCATCAGGAAAAGTAGTCCTAACACCACCTAGCCTTAGTTCTAGAACTTCGAGAACACGTGATTGTAGTACACACTAACAGTGGGTGACACTTTTCTTTCTCTCTTTACCTGCGCGAGGGTGTTGTTGTGATGCGTATTGTGTCGTCGCCACACTTACATCAGAAACAGCAGTCCTAGTACCCTATAGTCTAGGTTCGAGAACTTCGAGAACACGTGGTTGAAGTACACACTATATTGGATGATACTTTTCTTTCTTTCTCTCTCTCTTTACCTGCGCGGGAGTGTTGTTGTGATGTGTGTTGTGTCGTCGCCACACTTGCATCAGGAACAGTAGCCCTAGCACCACGTAGCCTAGGTTCGAGAACACGTGGTTGAAGTCTGATAGTACTAGGAGAGGATGAGCGCAAAGGAAGTTGAAGTAGCATAAGTCTTGGTTTCCTGATTGGTTTAGGAGCTGTAACAAAATGAACATAATTAATAAAGATCTGTTTTAGCTGAAATAAGGTCAAAATAAAAAACTAAGATGGCGGCCAATCTATACCAATAATAAAGCGGAAGAGTTTGGTTTGTTTGAACGCGCTATTCTAAGGAACTACCGACCGGATTTGAAAAATATTTTTTGCATTTGATACTCCAGTTATTAAGGAAGGTTATAAGCTATTAAACATCACGCTACGGCGCTTAGGAGCTCAGCTATTAGAAAAAAAAGTCAGAGAGAACGCTAAATAACAGCGATGCGACGAGGCAGGACAGCGGCACAAGAAATTTCACGCGGACAAAGTCGCGGGCAGAAGCAAATAAATTATAATAAATTACTTAAAGAAAGAAAGAAAAAGTATTTATTGCGCCTCGTACAGGAAGATCAAAAACTAAACTAAACACAGCAAAATAAAAATCCAAGTTATATAAAAAAAAAGTAACAAAAGGAAAATGAAACAGAAAGGCCTATACGAGGCCAAAAGGCTTCTATCTCAGCATGATGCTACATCATTTAAAAAATAAATGTTGCAGCGCTGGTATTCTGATAGGGCCCGCTGTGATGTCACGGGCAGTTACAGAAAGAATATCAGACTAATCATTTATCATTCATCATCATTTAAAGAGAATATCAGACTACGTACCCTCTGATATGTGACCACAAGCTGTATGACGGGTAAAGTGTAGAATACTGCCACAGTTAATACGTTCCAGAGATACATCTTAGACCTCGCTGATAGCACTCTTGGACGGCACCTAAAAGTAAAAATAACATAACTATTAATAATTGAAATAACGACGTTGTGGTGGGGCTTGCGCGCTCCGAACGCTACGCTTGTGCCGGAAGAGTTTACTTTGCCGGAACAGATCTAAGGTGAGGAGCCAGACCAAGAGAGATACAGAAACCTTCAGGGCAGCATGTGGCGAGCTGTTGGGCATTAGCGACCCCACGGACCCTAACTCCTGGGACAAGTCTTGTTCCTCACCTCTGGCTTGGGTTTATTGGCCGGTTGGAGTGAACAATGACGAGGAATAGAGCTCCCACCTGATTCTTGCCTTTAAACCCGCCAGGTTTGAGTGGACATTCGCAAGAGCAAACGTGCTCGGAGGAAGGAAGTATTCCAGTAAGATGCTGGTAGGGATCTTGACCGTACTTTCGGCATTGTCCTGATAGCCGTGGAATACCTCTCCACTCCTCATAAGCACCTCAGGACATTTTGCCCCCTTGTCGCTACGTCACTATGTGCTAGCGACCGTTTCCCCCGGAAACGGACCCATTATTGAGAGTGCAAGTCACCCCCTGCCGTTTTATTGATCAGGCAGGGGTCATAGATCTTCCGTAGTTCTTGGTAACCAGTCCACTTTAGCCACCCAAACCTATAGTCCAATATCTATGTTTCCAACTCCTGCAATAGTCCTTTTTTTTTTTTATCGTGGAGAAATGCTCATGCATACTGCACTACCACGGGGAGATAGTGCAGTTATGTGGGACTCTAACCCACTAAAACTCCACGGTGTCCTCCTCTGCCGCTTACGGCGGGAACACGGGCACGCGTTAGCACTCATCCGCGAACCCGCCGCGGCTGTCCGTTGCCGGACCCTCCTCTGGGGAGTACTCCCCATCACCGG
The DNA here is from genome assembly GCA_927399505.1 of Luperina testacea. NCBI lineage: Eukaryota > Metazoa > Arthropoda > Insecta > Lepidoptera > Noctuidae > Luperina > Luperina testacea. Next base: position 8,042,963 of record OV656783.1, on the reverse strand, counting down.
CGCACTAGAACACATAGCACGCCGTGACCACCCCAGGGACCAAACCAGCACATGGGCGCCAGACGACCCCGTGTCTGGGCACCCTTGGTCCCCCCTGCGACGGGTCAGGACATTGGCCCCGCCGCCTGCCAATTTTCGGCTGCAGAGGATAGGGAGAGCGGCCAACGTAATACCGACATTCCTCTTCCCCTGCAGCCCCACCGCGTCCGCCATCGTACGGTGGCGACCCCGTCAAGGCCGCGGAAGGTAGGGAGAGCGGCGCACCGTAATACCGGCACTCCTCTCCCGCCGCGGCCTCCAACCCTCAGCCGCGATGCCTCAGGTACGACATCGCGGCCCGCCTCAGTTGCGATGTCGCCCAAGCGACACCGCAACCTACTTTTGGCCGCTACGTCGTTGGCTTGTCGGCAAAAGCCCTGACGAGCGGCCCCTCCTCGGGTTCCTCTTCGCTTCACCGTGGGTGTCCAAGCCACGGCTACTGAGCCCCCCCGCCTCGATAATGCGGGAACCCACCGGGGGGGGGGGTCCTGCAATAGTCCTAAACCAACCGTGGGTTGTCCTTGGCAAAAAAGGGATAACCGTCGGTTGGTGCCTCATTTCATTTAAAAAAATTTAACGGGCCTCTGCGTGTTGCCTTCGGCTCCTCGTACGAATTCCAAAGAAAAGAAATATTTTTCTCGGGATTCTCGGCGGGGGAGGATCCTGAGAAAAATATTTTATTTTTAAATAATAATTAACACATATTTCTAATTTTACTGATCTAAGAAAGAATGAGTTTTAGAATCACTATAGCAGCTATTTGTTGTGTTAGTAAATCCAACTCAAGCATATCGCACCTCCGATAAAATAGGGTTACAACTCGAAAAATCTGGATTTTTAGAAAAGCGAAAATATACTCATGGATCTGTTAATCAGTGTTTATTCTTACACTATTATTATTATGTGATCATAATTATACATGCTTGCTTACAAAAAAGATGTTTTAATTGCATACGCTGTTTTTCAATTTTCCTGAAAAACAACCTGAAAATTCCTGTAAATGACTCTCGAGATGTAACACTATTTTATCGGAGGTGCGATATTAAAATTGCATTAAAACATTTTTTTTTTGTATTTTGTGTTTCACGAATTGTGTCCAAATAAACTTTATTCTTTCTTTCTTTATCGAAAAATATTTTATTAAGGCTAAAATCGAAAGCGAAACTGGGCGTATGATGCGCCCCAAGGCTACAGTAGTGTTTGATACTTTTAAACAATCAGGATCACAATGCGTGCCACGAAAGATGAGACTTGACCCCGCCTCCCCCGCTCTTTCCGCCGCCCCTATGACGTCTGGTCCCGTCCCGCACTCAGACCTCATACCGCTAAAGATACCTAAAATCGTGTTCTGCGCAAGTGAAACCACGTGGTGTGTCAAGTCTCATCTTTCGTGGCACGCATTGTACAAACACAATCCTGATTGGTTCAAAAAGCATCACACTCCTAGAAACAAGAGAGTTGGTTATAAAGACGCTATTTGAAATGTGTTTAGAATGGGTGTTTCTTTTCTAAAGTTAAGTATTCTTTCCTTATCTTTGGTTAAACCTACCTAGCCAAGTTAGCGACACACAGTTTCCCTCCAAGTCTGTAGATATCTTTATCTGTATTAACATCATCCAACGTAGAGAAATCTGACTCAGTGTCTGATGAAGAACTGCCATCTGTTGACAAAAATATACACTTTTAACATAACCTTTACATAGTATAAAACAAAGTCGCTCCCGCTGTCTGTAAGGTTAGATCTTTTAAACTATGCAACGGATTTTAATGCAGTTTTCAGCAATAGATAGAGTGATTCAATAGGAAGGTTTATACACCGTGACTTTTTAGTCGTCTTACAACGGCAGCCCAGTTCATGTATCCAATGACTAGTAAACGTTCATAATTAAAAAAAATTGTATTTATAAGATTTGAATAATTTAAAAATAAAAATATCATTCATTATTATGACGCAAGGCGTAGTTAGAAACACCCTGTTGCGAGCGCGGTACGAGCCTTGTAGGTATCAATGGAGCGCGGCGCGGCATCTTTAACACAGTTCATTCAACCCTAGCGCAAAATAGGTTTCTTACTATTGCAATCTTAATGTTCTCAGTAAGTATGTAGCAGTTTGTTAATTAAAGCCACTTAATTACAATTCTTCCTTCATACTTTTACGGGCTTAGGACCGTCAGAAACATTGTTCGTAATACTCGTAAAACCGAAACAAAGTCATGTAAGCTACGTAGGTACCAAGTAAGTGCAGATTAATAAAAAAAAGGTTCGATTTAGGTAACACACATACGGCCGATTTCAATAACTGATCAATTTGTCTTTGTTCGATCCTATTGAAGATAGAAATTTGACTCATGTTCCTTAGGCACATCCTACTTACATAAATAAATCCAGAATTTCTATCTCTAACCTGATAAATACCTACCTAACAATCAAAAAGATAGTTATTTGAAATTAGTGGTATGTAAATTGTTTCCGGCGTATTTAAAGAATGGGAATCAACTGAATTATTTACACTAATTACTAATTTCGTATTTACAACTGATCGCTTTTTATTTACATGTATTAAGTAGGTAAGTAGACTTTACCTGTATTGTAGCAACTGTTCAAATTGCCTACCACTTTGTTCGATGCACAAACGAGCACGTTTTTGAATGTTGTCTTTTAATTTATTTAAAGTCACTCTGTCTTGTTTCACAATATCAAAAGCAGCAATTATTTGCTGTTTTAATTGTACTACACTACACTTCACTCATTACTAAGTAGGTTCACTCCTCGTTTCACTAAAATCGATCGCGTACAACGCTTGACACCGGGTAGCGCGCGCGCACACTTCCGCTTCCGTTGTTCGGACGCAACTGAGTAAGAGTGACCTTCACCTATTTTTAAGTAAAAGGGGCGGGGCGTCGCGCGCGCCGGCACTTATCAAAGGATAGCGTTAGACAATCTGATTGGATGACAGTCCACGTGGACTATGCTAGATTGGCTTGCGATATTTTGTCTCATAGAAAATGGAGATGGAATGATCTGCTCGACTCGTGCGCTGGGTAGGTATACTCTACAGTTTGATACGTAAACATTTTTAACAGGGTGTTTCATATTTCTAATGTATTATTTATTTTTCTTCGTACCTATTATCTCAATTAATGATAAAAAAATAATAATCGCGCCTAGAGGTATTTTATACCGGATACATTGAGTGGACCACTTTTGTAAGACGACTAAAAAGTCACAGTGTATAATACATGCATATTATAGCAGAGAAAAGTCGAGAAATTCAAGGATTTGTAATGTGATGTCGTAACAAACATATTTTTGTGCGCTTACATTGCAAACGCTGGCTAAACCTTACGAGATAGATCAAATTAATGTACTACGGAATTGTATATCTTAAAAAGATCGATAAAAAAGTCCGCGATGGTATATGTTTATCTCCTAAGGATAACCCACAGTAACCATTTTTATCTTTTACATATTACAAAAAAATTATGGGTTATTTACGAAGCTATTTTAAACAAAACAGTATTATTCCTTATCCAATTAAATGCATTAGATACGTTGTGCATTTCATGTAGATCAAAATTGCCATTTACAGCATATCATTAAAATGAATATCTTAGAAGATTTGTACGTCGCTACAAAGTTACCTGTTCGTGAGGTGAACGCGTCGCCGTCGCCTACTAAACATTGTCGCGAGGTGCTCTCTCCGCTCGTGTCCACAACGTTGACGTGACGACGTCTTGTCGTTTGGACATCGTTGATGTTGAGTGCGTCGTGAGGGACCAATGGGGGAGTCAGGCGGCCATCTGTTGTGAAAAAAAAAATATAATAAATCTTCATCAAAACCAATTACAGTACCCGGCGATAAATATTGCACATCGACCTTTGGAAAGAGACAATAGTCTTATTTCGGCTTCGTAGAGCGTTATCTCTGTCGCACGAAATACAAACAGTCCGGTATCTATTAGGAGCTGTTAAAACAATTATGATTTGCTTCTTTTGATAATTATTTTTATTCTTTGCATAAAATGGTTTTGTGTAAAAAGGTCGATGTGTAATATTTATCGCCGGGTACTGTACGCGTAGCTATGATATACAGGATGATTTTTTTACCGGTTCCAAATTATCACAGGGTGTTTTACCCAAGAGTAAGACCAACTCTGAAATCATGAAAAAAAAATCTGCTGTTTCATATATTTTGGTCAAGTAGGTATTGAACTTTTGTATGAAACGGTTGATTTTTTTTTCGTGATTTCAGCGTCGGTCCCATAGTGAAAGTTGTTCATATTCATGCGTAGAACAGCCTTTAAAAATTTGGATCCGGTAAAAAAATCACCCTGTATAAATAACTTTTGGTCGGAATCATCATTGTTGGATTTTAAACGCTCGGCCCAGCGCAAAGAGTTGAAATTCATTTAGATGTTACCTAATGTCAGTGAAAACGGGCCACGGGCGGGTGTCTATTAAAATCTATATACAAAGTTGATACGACAGAGGGGCTTTCCTTTAAACTGCCTATACTAGGTACCATTTTCAAGCTCTGTACCAAAAATCAATTAAATCGGAGCAGTAGTTTAGTCACAAATGATTTTTTAAGTTTTTACCACGTTTGAACACGATGTATATTCCAAACAGCTGATAATCTCTAAACGCTTAGGTCATGCACCTTAAAACGATAATCTGAGTATTATAATCTAAGATACATTGTTGCCGCTCTGACGGAAATCACAAGTACAACCAAATATTTCACGAAGCAATAAATACACACACACTTGCACTTTCATTACGAGAGTGGCCTTTTTCCCGCGCGTAAAAGGAATAGAAATAGGTCAGTGTGTTGCTATTGCATCCTAGATCCTTGCGAATTTGCAAAAAAAAACTTGTTATTTCAGTGCGCACGCGCTATCCTTCCGGAACGTACGTTACGTAACACGGGACCTCGCGCCGCCTTTTAAGTTTTGTCGAACTCGCCGACAATAATTATTGTGATTTTGTTTTGTTATTGTGATGGACACTAAATAAGTTTAAGATAGTATTTCTTTTTTTATTGTGACAGGACACGTAACTTGGGATTATTATTATTTAGTGTAAGTGTTTTTTTTTGTGATTGACTGTTTTTTATTGTGAGAGGACACATAATTAAACGTTGGTTGTGTGTGTGTGTGTAATTAAAGTGTTCAACTATGCCTCGTGTAACTTACACGGCGTCAGAATACACTGACATGATTTTAATTTACGGCGAATGCCGTGGAAACGCAGCTTTAGCTCTGCGAACATACCGAGAAAGGTATGGTGACCGACGCAATTGCCCTAGGAACGCCCGCACCATACAATTGGCAGTACAAAGATTACGGGACAATAAAAGTATAGTACCGCAACAGGAGGGAGTGCCACCGCGGCAAATACCCGCTGCTTGGGAAGAACGAATTTTAGACCATTTTAATCGCAACCCAACAACGAGTCTCCACAGGGCCGCCCGGCAGTTTGGAGTTTGCCATAGAACCATCCACAAGGTTCTAAAACGTAACAAACGCAAACCTTATAAATATCGGAAGGTGCAAGCTTTGTTATCGAGAGACTTGCCGGTCAGGAACAGTTACTGCCAATGGCTATTACATAAAACAACCGAAGACCGTCATTTCTTAAATAACATAATATGGACCGATGAGAGTACTTTTACTCGGAACGGCATCTGGAATCGGCAAAACCTCCGGTACTGGAGTTTGGAAAATCCACACGTGTTTCGAGAATCTGAACACCAGTACAGATTTTCTCTCAATGTGTGGGCTGGTATACACAATAATAATATTATCGGCCCTGTTTTTATTGACGGCACCCTTACAGCGGCGAAATTTTTGGACTTATTAACTGGTCCTGTGGCCGAGTATACTGACCAACTGCCTTTAGCTGTTCATCGCAAGTTGTGGTACCAGCTGGACGGTGCGCCTCCACATTCTGTGGTGGCTTCCAGGGAGCGGCTCACAGAAATGTTTGGGCAGCAATGGATCGGACGATTCGGACCTGTTCGGTGGCCACCACGATCTCCGGACCTCACTCCTATGGATTTCTTTTTGTGGGGGTACATTAAGGGTGAAGTGTATGCCTCAGAGGTAAATACAATTGTTGAACTAAAAAATAGGATTATTTTAGCATTTCACAAATTAAAGTGCTTAGCGACTGACAGTGATTTAATTAGAAAAATAAATAACAATATTCTCCGTCGGTATAATTTGTGCATTGATGTGAATGGAGGACACATCGAGAATTTAAAAATTTAAGTGTTTATGTGTGTGCGCGTACTTTACAACCTTGCCTAACATAAAAGCCAGCGCGAGCGGCCTAAACCGCCCCCCCCCCCCCCCCCCCCGCGCGCCCCCGCCGCCCGCCCGCCGCCCTCCCGCCATGAGATAACACACGCCGCGCGGCAGGCATCTAAGGTCAGTCAAATTTATTTATAAAGGATGGTTGCGTTTTACTCTGACTTTTAAGCTATTTAGTTTGTTTGAAAAAAAAAAAAACTCATTTTTGGCGCTTTTTATTTTTGTACTGTATCGAATTAATACTATACACGTATAGTATACGTAGTGTAATTTAATGCCCCTCTGTCATATCAACTCTGTTTATAAAATTCAAAGTCCTGACTGACTTTCTTTTTTTTTTGAGGATGGGAAATCATCAAATGACTCCTCCCGCTCTGGGTGGAGCGGAAGGGAGTGTCAGACTCTTACTGACTAAAACCCACCCGTGTTCCTTCCTTAGCCCTTTATGTTCCGGGCCAGCGGTAACCCTTTCGGACAATCCCGCTGAGTCCTGACTGACTGATATATCAACGCACAGCCTAAACCGCTGGTCTTAGAGACATGAAATTTGGAGGGTCTGTTCTTTGTGAAGTGTAAGTATCCACTTAGAACGTGTTTTTCGAAATTCTACCCCTAAGAGGGTGAATGGCGGGTCAGCGGGATTGTCCGAAAGGGTTACCGCTGGCCCGGAACATAAAGGGCTAAGGACAGGTGGATTTTAGTCAGTAAGAGTCTGACACTCCCTTCCACTCCACCCAGAGCGGGAGGGGTCATTTGATGATTTCCCATCCTGAAAAAAAAAGAGGGTGAATGGGGGAGGGTAAAATATCACGCGGACGAAGTCGCGGGCAGAAAGAAGCTCTGATAAATACAATGCTTCGTACCTTCTTCACTGGGCTCTGCCGGCTGCACCTTCTTCCGACACAGCACGACCACGATGAACGCCACATAGAATGAGCTGAAAAACGCGAGCGCAGCGCCCGCCGCGATAGCGTACTCCTGATACGATATCGTCTGGATTATCCTGAAACTGTGGTAAGACTGTCAGGAAAAAGAAGGCTTCAAGGTGGCACTAGTCGATATTTTTTCCATAGAAATTTCGGGAGACAGAGATTTCTATAATCTCTGTCTCCCGAAATTTCTATTTTTATTATTTATTAGGGCTATTTTTGAGATGGAATTTTAGGTATACAAAAACGAAAACATTTGCCCTGCGACTGTGTCAGATTGCTTTGTTTAACTGGTGTCTAGGTGGCGCCATCTGCTGTCTCAGCTTTGGGTATGAAGATCCCTATTAATCAACCTGTTAGGAAGGCATCAACATCTCTTAACTCTGCTGTTATTGGTGACTAGTCGCACCTCCTCTTCCTGCGTTCAGCCGAGGTACTGAGCCACTGGGTAGTTATCAACCTGCTAGAAACTCACCAACACCTCTTAACCCTGCCGTCATTGGTGATTAGCCGCACCTCCTCTTCCTGTGTCCATCCGAGGTACTGAGCCACTTGGGGTAGGGTGGCGTTACCAGTATCAACTTGCTAGACACTCACCTAAACTTCTTAACCCTGGCGTCAAGTCTGACTAGCGCGCCTCCTCTTCCTGCGTCCAGCCGAGGTACTGAGCCACTTGGGTTAGGGTGGCGTTACCAGTATCAACTCGCTTGACACTCACCTAAACTTCTTAACCCTGCCGTCATTGGTGACTAGCTGCACCTCCTCTTCCTGCGTCCAGCCGAGGTACTGAGCCACTTGGGGTAGGGTGGCGTTACCAGTCTTATCGGTACAGTCCTCGTCTGATGTCTTCACTATGAATACTATGTAGAATCCCACCGGGAATGTGTCTTGCTGAAATTAAAAGTAATGTCAGATGGCAAAAGTGACAGATCAGATACTACTCTCGTGTCACCAGAAATGATAATAATTTCTATAGACACAAAAAAGTTAATGTTATGGTACAATGCGTGCCACGAAAGATGAGACTTGACACACCACGTGGTTTGACATGCGCAGTACACGATTTTAGGTATCTTTAGCGGTATGAGGTCTGAGTGCGGGACGGGACCGGACGTCATAGGGGCGGCGGAAAGAGCGGGGGAGGCGGGGTCAAGTCTCATATTTCGTGGCACGCATTGTACCGATCTGTATTCATTAAGCTGCACCTAGTAAAGGGAAAAATAAACTTTATATTTATTTTGATCATTAACCGCAGTTTCAATCAGACTTTCCTTCTTAGCGTTATTTTATATTGTATCGTACGACATAGGGTGCGCGCGGAGCTTGACCGGTTAAAATTGTTTGGATCAAAATTCAGCAACGCGGTTAGCATTTGCCGACGCAGCCATTGGCATGCGGTGCAAGATGGGTGGTGAGCCATTGTCTGTGGAGAGACACCGCTTACACACCGGGGATACCCCATTTGTGGAGGTTGTCGGGTTGTCCTTACTGCGGTCTACTTGGGTACGAAGTCTATTTAAGGTTTTTCAAGTAGGCGACGGTAACTTGTGCCCGGATGAGAGACTCTCTGATGGTTTAACAAAGAGATCAGCCGATCGATTCTGTAAAAATCTAACCGTGAAAACTTAGGTGAAGTGAGTTTGTTTTTGCTAGGAATTGACACTATTGACATCTCACTCCACCTAAGTTATCACGGTGCGATTTTTACAGAATAGCACCGCAGGAGGATTAAGTTGTTCTTTCCTTAAAATCTCATCTAATCAGCTTGAAACTGCGGTTATGATTAGTGATACATAAGTTATTATTAAGTTGTTCAGTTATACTTACATAAGTTTATAAATAATTAAAATTTATTTAATGAGGGTTTTCGTGAAAATTTACGACACCAGTTGGCACCACTGTGACAAGAGATCTTCCAATATAAAATATATGATGACGTTCATCATTCGATTCATTCTTTCGTTCATCATTCCGTCATGACTAAAGAAAATATAGGCTCTTTGACAGATGCCTGGACCTGACGTGTCAGTGCTGCCACCTAGCGAACGTCATTTCAGAAAACCCTCATTCAGGAGAAACCCATAATTATAACATAAAATAAAATTTCACAATACTGCAAGATAAATTCATAATAGATCAGTTAAAATAAACGAACGAGTAAGTACAAATTATTGGGGTCACAGAATAAAAAATAAATTAAGAATAACAAGATGTAAGAAAGTTCAAAAAAAATGGATATCATGTGATCAAATTTAAACGTTAATATCTCGGAAACGTGACATTTACGGGTTTAGTCGTATTAAGTTTTCTGTTTGCATTGATATCAGCAGTATCAATTTATATAATCTGCATTCACGATGTATTTGCCAAAAATGTAAACAAATATGAATTAATGGAAAAATAACTTTAATTCCTACACAATAAAGTTCAGGTTACGCTACAACTTCAAACATTTTTATAACTTTTTCAATAGTTTTAGTCACTCTTAAATCAACTCAATTGACATTGAAATAAAGTTTATATTTGTTTCACTTGAAATAGGCAGGGGTATGCAGCACTGCGCACTTTTACTATAGGTTTCATGCGTGGCCGCCATATTAAAATAAAATCAAAATGGCGGACCGGTAGGTACGCCACGTCATCTTCAAAGCCCTTTCATATAAAAACAGACAAATATGAAGCCGTGTGTGTGTGTGAACTGTGTGACTGAATTTTTATGACTCTCTTAAGATTAAACTATGTAGGTATTTATTTTTTATTTAAGGGGGAAGCGCTAAGGTAACCCGCGAAATTCAAATTTTGACTTTGACTTGCAAAAAACGTAAAAAAAATTGAATTTTGCAGGCTGCCCTGGCGCTTTCGTCTTAATTGACTTTGCTAACATATTTCGGAATCTATGAGTTACTTACCGTTAAAGTTATGCCACCTCTCCTAGTCATAGTTAGGAAATATCCATCATATAATATATCCCTCTCATTGTCGAAAACTGGACACTGCAGAAACAAAATTCGTAGAGGTTAAAAAAAAACCGGTCAAAAGCAAGTCAGACTCGCACACGAAGGCTCCGTACCACAAGGCATAAAACGCCGAAAAAAACGTTTCTTTTATACCCCTTTAAATTTTAACTTAATTAAATCCTGCATCTCGCAAGCAGAGTTTACCGCGCAACTAGCATATATGCAACGGACCGACATGAATCATCGGGCGGTTGCCCGCCAGACACAACACCCGTCTGGTCGGAGGATCCTCCCTTTTCTATGGACGATGAGTGAACTTTATACCCGGTTCCTCATCCTCTAAAGTTTAACTGAAAATTGTCTTAGGACAAATACTCACCGAAAAATTCTGTATAGAGACCACAGCACAAATATCGTCATCGGACTCAATCATTACTATCACACTTTTAGGTCGAGACAACCAGCTTCTAGTTTCCAAGTTAGTCCTTAGCAAATACCTGGAAAGTAAAGCATTTTTAATTAAAATATACGGTTCAATAATTATGTAACTCACTTTGATTGAAAGTCGTTGAAGTAAAAGGTATATTATAGGCATAGTAGAAACAACCTAATATGGTCCCCTCCCACAGCTGGGATGTGTCCTGTGGATAGCGCTTAGTGTAAGGGAGAAAGCAAATTCTTACATACCTATGAATACTCTCCGTATCATCCATCTGATTACACATGTACTTCCTTTTTTCATGTTGATAATTCAAATCTAAATTATTAGACTGATCGAAAGGAAAGAAATAATACATCGGCTGACTCGGCGTCGTAGTTAAATTCGTGGTAGAATTTAGTCTGACAAAGAAATCAGTGACGGTTTCTACCAAAATGGTAACATTTATCGAATCCGGGGAAGATGAAGTTAGGTGGATAATTGGAGTGTTTTGTGTTGATACGTCTGGAAAAGAGATGGAGTGTTATTTTTGGGGTTTTTTGGGCTTAAGTGTTAAGCTGGTGCTAAAAGAGACTAACCTTAATATGGTAGCTTATAAATGAGATAAATTGGATCTATTCTTCCCTAATATTTTTAAGAAACATAATAACAAAGAAAATTCAGTTTCTCTGACATTACAGAGTAGAAAAATCCTTTCAGATAGTAAAAGTTGTTCATAATGATGAGTATAATGACCTCTTAAGAGGTTATTGGTGTCTTTCCAATAACCTTGTATACATAAAATATTAATTATTTTGAGCAAAATATTATTAATTAACGATTGTCATTTAAATTTGAATTGCACCGTTGGCCGGCGAACAATTGCGTTTGTTGTCTATATTTGCCCCATTTATTGTCAGCTATTGGAAACTTAGATAATTTTCATATATTTTATTATTTAAAATAATTTTCGAGAGTGCAACACTCACATGCATATTTTCGGAATGTCAATCGGGTGTCAAATTAGTTTCTACAAGTTGTAACATAATAAACGCAAGTCCTGGAAGTAGTTTGTTCATAATTGACTACTGAATCGATTTCAGTAAGTAACTTTTAATATTAGGTATTTTATTAAAAAATGCTGTATTTTGCCATAATGACCGCCGATTCAGCCAAAGAAAATCAAATCTTATTTTAAGGCACTAAGACTAAATTCTAAATGCATAACGTAATGCTAGGGTGCGACACGATTTTCTTAATAATAAACGTTAGCTTTAAAATAAAATAAGTTTTGAGCTTTTGTTAATTATGTTACATATTGTACAGGCTCCAGTCGAGTTGGACCATCCCAATAAAATGCATGTGAGTAACGAAATTATGTACAGACGCCAGCACATCAAGCTACTACAATGTGTCAAATTTCTTCAATAGATTTTCAACTTTATCGCTACAACACAAGGTCCAAGGTTGATTGGGAAAATTTGATAGTTTCGGGTAGCTTGATGTGCTGGCGTCTGTATTAAGGCCTGATTTTACCAAAGTCAGATATCTTTTATTTGTGGAATAAAATTGACGTCTGACAGTTCTAGTATGAAAAAGCGCAAAAATTCAAAATTTATTCTCAGGATAAGACTTATTCTAGGTATAAAATTTAGGTGGAATGTGCCCTAAGACATGTACATTACCTACACCTAATTTTCACATATTTTATTATTTGTGATCAAACTAATAATGATTTGAGATTTATAGTAATTTTTTTGAGTCTAGCAACTTCTTAATTCTAAAATCCCAATCGAGCATAAAAATATATATAAAAGGTACAATTATATAACAATAAATATTTACGTATAAGAGGACCACAGTAGACTCTAATCCTTTTCCCACTGACTAAGACAGCGTGAACAGAAAGAGAAGAAAAATTAAAATGGGGGTCAACAAAGTCGGGCGAGTCCAAAAAACCGGGCAAGTCGAACAAAAACTTTTTTTACGAAGTATTTATTAAATAAAATTCTATGCTGAATTATGAATTGGGTTGCCAGATAAAAAAATCTAAAATATACCACCAATAAAGAAAAATATTGTATTTTTTTACGCTTAAGAAAATATTTGGAAAAAACATACCTTTTATATCGCGTATCTGGCAGCCCCTAATGCTGTTGTATCGTTTAGAATTTAATTAATAAAAGGTAAAGGTTAAGGTTTTATGTCATCTACAGAACTTACATGAACAACACGAACGCGACTTTAAAACTTATGAAATAAAAAAAAAAAGTTTTAAGATCACAACACTATTCCAAAAATAGCTTTAAAACACGTTTCTCATATCCATTTTAAAGGGACAAAAAAAACAAAATGGCGCATACTTTTTTACAATTTTTCACTCACCACAAGTGTCTTCGTCTTCTGTAAACATATTATTATGAGGACACAGAGTCCTGGATATGTTGGTGAACTGTTCCAGACTGACTGGAGTCTGGACCAGCATGGGTAGCTGCCATGAGAATACTCCTGGAAACAAATAATATTTGTAAGTAAGTTTGGATTTTTTTTTTTATTTATTTATTCATTAACACATACCTACTTTGTTTTAACAGGTAAGACCCAAGCTAACAAAAGTAGTCATAAATGTTTTGTATTCATAATCGTATTTTTTTTGTTATGTATTTTCTGGTGTACAATAAAGTATATATAAATAAAATAAATAAAAGAGTAACGGTGGAGTTTCTTGCCCATTCTTCTCCATACGAAAACTACCTTTTGGAATGGGCGACTAGAATCAATTCTATTTGTTGTAATTTCTGACGTTCAAAAGTGCCTTTTATGTGCCTATTTGAAATAAATGCTTTGACTTTGACTTGGCCGAAATATGGTCTGGAGGACTAACCGCTTTAAACATACGAAACGTTGCATAAAGTTAAGAAACAGAAGTGAAGAAGTTTTTTTTTTATTTTTTTTTATTTGAAATGAGTTTGCTCTTGACTCTAGTCTAGGTCAGAGATGACAGAGACAAAGTCTACGATGGAGTGAGCTCACCCAGAAGAAGCCTGTTCACTCTTACTTTGAAGAGATTCGGGTTGTATGCACTCGGAAACACAAACGCAGGTAGAGAGTTCCACTCTTTTGCTGTGCGCATTATAAAGGACATTTGAAAACGCTTAGTGCGAATTGGTGGAATAGCAACTTGGTAGGGATGGTAACTTGCAGTGCGTCTGAATGTCCGAAGGTAGAAGGGGGCCGGTGGAATGAGGTCGTGGAGTTCTTGGGCACACTCACCGAAGTACAATCTGTAGAAGACCGACAAGAAGGCAACCTTGCGGCGATGAGCCAAGCCAAGCTGTGAAGCTTGTTAATCAGTCGCTAATCATTACTTTGAGCAAATGTTTATAATTTTTTTTTTTTTTATAAAAAAACGTTGCCCCACACTAGGAATTACTCCTGTATCGTGGATGCGTTTACAAACATTTAAATTCACATACACAAACAGCCAGACCCGGAACAACTACCTGTAGGCAATACAAATATTTGTTCCGTGCGGGAATCGAACCCACGACACGCAGCGCAGCAGTCGATCGCTCAGCCACTGCGCCAACCGTGTCGTCAAAAATCAACCCCTATATGTAAAATATGCCCCAAAATGCCCCTATGGCCCCTATGTGTAGTGGCAAAAGAACGAGCGACGTAAGATGGAGTGGCGAAAGATAATCTAGTGGAGTGCAGGAGTTAAATTGTTTGTTACAAGCTTTGTTACTGAACGCGTTCTGTGTTAGATTAGCAAGTGGGCAGAAATATTGGGTTTTGCTAGCAAGAGAGATTCCGTTTTCGCCTAGTGTCCATCTCAATTTATCATCTCAATTTATCTTGCCAATTCCAGCGTGCTCTGCTGAAAGATGCAAAGTTATGAACATACCTTTCTGCTGCCTCGCAGTGATAAACAAAGGGTACGTCTTGTTAGCAAAGTCACTGGCTACCGTCACCCTGGCTGGAGTATCATACGTCTCGAGTTCCTGAAAGAAGTTTATTTATTTATTTGGTTCACCAACAATTGTTAAACCAAACAACATGTTTCTCCGACCACAAGGAACATGTGACAACAGTGTATGAATGAATGAAAGAAGAATGTGGATGGAGCGAGGAATAATATGAAAGAGAAGGGAGTGAATATTAGCATGATGGTTGACAGGGGAGAGTGGGGAAGACGAAGATTAAGTAAAAGATTGTTTCGGGTCGGTTTCGTTGCCGGCTCGATAGTGCCGACCCGAACTAATGTATAGCACGCCCGAAACGCCGAATTTGTGTATGTCTCACCCCAGCAAATTCCAGGATGTATTCTGTACTCTTATTCACAGCAACTGTGTAGGGTATGTTGTATTTGTATCTGTAACAAAAATGAGTAATTAATGACGTGCTCGCAGTTATTTCGTGATGTCGGCAATTATTATAGCTTTCTCATACAATCAAATTGAATGTCACGGTTCTGCAGCCTAATTTTGACACCCAGTGACAATGCCTTTAAATTTGACCATTCCGAAATATTTATTGTCAATTACATTGTCGATAATGCGAATTTTACAAATATTAGAATTTAAGCAATATCTCCTTAAAAATGAAACTAATTGTGTGTTTAACGAAATTTGGGACATACCAAAAGAGATAATAAAAACACAAAAGGTTATAAACAAAAAAAAAAAATGGAAATATCAAAAAAACCCCGACTGCAACTAAAAAGTTTAAAACAAGTTCACTTTTCAAGCTGTCTGATGCACTTGGTGGCAGTTATTTTAGTTCAATCTCAGCCAACTTTGATGCCCTTTTAATGTGTTATCTTGTCGGAATCCTCTCGTCAAGCCCTTTATTTTGATACCCCACATGCCGAGGTACTACCACTGTTCTACACAAATGTTGAAGAATAAATTAAATAATAATAAAAACCCCACCGCCGTATCTCCACGTTGACGTCGTGGTGGGGCTTGCGCGCTCCGAACTCTAGGCCAGTGCCGGAAGAGTTTACTTTGCCGCAACAGGTCTTAGGGTGAGGAGCCAGACCAAGAGAGATACAGAAACCCGCAGGGCAGCATGTGGCGAGCTATTGGGCAGTAGCAACCCCACGGACCTTATCTACCGGGAGTAGTCTTGTTCCTCACCTCTGGCTTGCCTTTATTGGCCGGCTGGAGTGAAAAATGACAAGGAACAGAGCTCCCACCTCATTCTTGCATTTACTGGCCGGCTTGAGTGGAGATTCGCAAGAGCAAACATGCTCGGAGGAAGGAAGTATTCCAGTAAGATGCTGGTAGGGATCTTAACCGTACTTCCGGGATTGTCCTGATAGCCGTGAAATACCTCTCCACTCCTCATAAACACCTCAGGACATTGCCCTCTTGTCGCTACGACACTATGTGCTAGCGACCGTTTTCGGGGGTCCATTATTGAGTGTGTAAGTCACCCCCTGCCATTTTATCTGTGTAATTTATATAAAAGATTGGTCAGGCAGGGGCTATAGAATTTTCATAGTCCTAAATAGCTACCCAAACCCATAATCGAATATCTTTGTTTCCATATCCTGCAATAGTCACCAACCGGGGATTGTCCTTGGGTGCACTTGCACAGTGCTTACAGGGATAATCGTCGGTTGGTGCTGCATTTCACTAAAATTTCTTCAGGGGCCTCTGCGAGTTGGCTTCGGCCCCTCGTACGCCTTCCAAAGTACCGGGACCCCATGGTCCCGAGATATGTAAAAACATAAAAATAAATAATAATAAAATTATTATTTTTCAAGACTTTACTAAGTAGTCTTGTTGACGTCTAAAATACGCCATTTTGATTTTATTAAATCAATACTGTTTGTTTAAAATTTATCCAGCTGTTACGACACATAGATACGCATGCAAAAAGTAAACCGTCTTTGTTGTTCGCACAGTCGGGTAAAAAAACCAATAAATAGGTACTTATGTAGCATTTTTGAAGTGAAAACTTTTTAGGTGCGTTGGGCATTTTTTGAGATGGGGAAAAAACCATTGAACTCGCGCCACTGTTACCGAAGCTACATCGCGCGTGTTTTGTTTTTAAGACGGTTAAAAAAATGCCCGCTTCGGATGTGTTCGGCTGTCCTCGGCATGTAGTCGGTTTTAATGTATATCCAGTATGTCAGTGAGTAATGGAAAAGTATACTGTTTGTGTTTTGTTTTCACTTATGTCGGCACTCCGGGATGCCACTGTTTTTTTTAAAAGCTTTTGCAGGATTTCGTGTTATAGTATATTTTTCTCTTTCTGTCAATATCTTTATAAAGCTGTTTATTTGTTTATACCTACTTTATTATAATCTTAACCAATTCATAATAATCTATACGCCTATTATTGTTATCAACATCCTCATATCAATTAAGAAGATAATTAGCCCTGAGTCATCCAATATTCTTTTATTTATCACTTGTCATAAAATAAAAAAAAGTAATAAGTAATTTAAAAAAAACCCGACTGCTGTAAAAAACATAAGTTAATTTTAAAAACTGAAAAGCTAAGCACAAGCCCATTTTAAATTAAATAAAAGTTCGAAGCAGGCATTTTAATTATTTGAAAATATAATAAAAATGGTATGGGTCCCGCCTGCTTCCAACTTTTATTTAATTTAAAATGGGTTTATTTTGATACCCCACTCGACAGGTTAGGGGAAAAAAAATTTTATTGAAGAGAAAATGACGCCAAAATTCGGCCATTTAATTTTTTTTTTTCAGTTTTGATATACTATACCCAGTGTCACACTCACAGCTAAGACGAATCTAACGGCACCTCTCAAGCCGTTTAGGCTACAGAGCGTGCCAAAGAAACATACATACATACATACACTCGAAAAACATAACCCTCCTTCTGGCGCAGTCGGGTAAATATTAAATTGTTAACAAGTAATAATGATAAACGTTGGCAGACATGCCATGACAGATATGATATGACATGACAGATAGCATTGGCAAGACATGCCCGATAAATGTACAATCTTTATTAGCTTTCACACCTA
The DNA here is from genome assembly GCA_927399505.1 of Luperina testacea. Taxonomy (NCBI): domain Eukaryota; kingdom Metazoa; phylum Arthropoda; class Insecta; order Lepidoptera; family Noctuidae; genus Luperina; species Luperina testacea. Next base: position 8,025,297 of record OV656783.1, on the reverse strand, counting down.
TATTATAAAGGCGAAAGTTTGTTAGTGTGTTTGTATGTTTGTTACTTCTTCACGCACAAACGGCTGGACCAATTTTGATAAAATTTGGTATGGAGGTAGCTGACACCCTGGATTAACACATAGGATAGTTTTTATCCCGATATTCCCACGGGATCGACACTTATGCGGGTGAAACCGCGGGCCGCTGCTAGTAGTAAATAAAGTAGCATAATATTATGGCCTTCTAAGGTTCCTGCCTACCCTAAATGGGAAATGCTGCAAGTTTGTATTGGTAAAATTGAGTCTACTATAAACACAAGTTTTCAAAGCAACACAGATATTGTAAACAAGTGTTGTTTTTATCTTGTTGGAAACAACATAAAATATTATTATACTTTATAAATTTCGTTTTTATTATAATAAATAATTTGTAACATTATGACCATAGGGTTAGCTAAAATGGCAACATTGTCATATGTATCCGTTTCCTTCTCTCTCTCTGCTACGATTCCTTCAAAGAGTAAAGTAACTATATTTCTTTGTACGCGGCGGTCACGATTTTATAAGAATAAGAAAATTTATTAACAGTTATTGTCAGTAAATTCTCAATCATAATAATCGTGAGTGTTTTAACTAATATCAATAAACAGTGTGTGAAGTGGAACCTGCATTTCAATCGATCCACCCTAAAAATTGGTGGTGCGGAGCAGCAGTCCACACGCGCTCCCGCCAATCTACACTTGAAGTTTTTATTTATTTGCTTTATAAATGCAGCTGTTGCATTGTTTTTCATACAAAGTAACTTATACGTCATAGCACACGTATCAAACCGGAAAGGGATCGGCACCGTATCAACTCGAACCGTTCAATATTCTTTGTATGAAACTCCCTACTGCGACGCACACTAATCGGAATCGTAACGTAATCGCATCACCTCGGGACAACGAACCGCGATGTGGTGCGTTATGGCACGTCGCCCCCGCGCTTACGTCTCGCCTTACCCGAGCTCACATCTCTTCGTCCACCCTTGCCCCTCTCACCCCTTCGGCCTGCCTGCTGCACCATTAACCAGCGGTCGGCGAGCCGTAAGCGCGGCGTCGCCTAGCCGTAGCCGAGTCGACGTATCGGAGCCTCTGATCCGCTTTGGTTACGTGCTTACGTTAGTTTGACGCCTGTTTGACGGCGAGGCGAAAGGCGATACAGAGCCAATCCCTTTCCGATTTGATACGTGTGCTATGACCCAAGGCTACAAGGTTCAATTTCCAATAATTTTTATGTGCAAAAGTAGGTCTTGTCTTTTTGTAGATAAGGTAGGTAGATGTGAGTAGAAACGCTGGAAAGGAACGCCCTAGAAGGACATAATATTTTATAGTGACCTTATTGGTAATGTTGTTCAGAAAATTCAGGTGCGTAATACTCGCAACCGGCGTGCGTGTATGACAGATGTATGAGCGTAAATGAAGCAAAAGGAGTATTAAGGGGGAAGCGCTAAGGTAGCCCGCGAATTTAAAATTTTCTTATGTTTTTTGCAATTTGCTGGTTAGTATTAAGTTGTACGTCGATCAAAATATGATTCGCGGCCGTAACAAATATGTATTTACAGAATTATAATCATTAAAGTCATCAACACAACTCTAGAGTTGGCTCTAAATTAGATCTTAACTATTTAAGGGCACTTAATGAGGGTTTTCGTGAAAATTTACGACACCAGTTGGCACCACTGTGACAAGAGGTCTTCCAATATAAAATATATGATGACGTTCATCATTCGATTCATTCATTCGTTCATCATTCAGTCACGACTAAAGAAAATATAGGCTCTTTGACAGATGCCTGGACCTGACGTGTCAGTGCTGCAACCTAGCGAATGTGTTTTATAATATGTTTCAGAAAACCCTCATTGTTAATTATAATACAGTAAACACATTAAGAGTCCTCTTTGGCAACAAACTATATTATTTCAATATTAAAATTCCTTTTTAAAGTTTCGTCCCCATTCACCCCGTTTGATGGTACTCTGCTATGCATGGAACAAAGAAATTAATGATGATAAATGATGAGTTGTAATATCACCTTTTTTAAACCTTCAACTCTTCATTAGAATAGAATACTCTTTTTTATGTAGACCATATAAATTAGACATAAATATAGAAATTTTACAAAGGGCAGTCTTATTGCTAAGAGCTATATTTTAAAGACAACCTTTGGATCAATTAAAAATAGGAAGCAGAGACAAATGCTGTAAGTAGCCTGTGGTGTACCATTTATACATATAATACAATAATAAATACATAAAGTATATTATACTAATCTAAATAAATATTAATAGCTTTTGTAGAAGGGACACCACAATTTTGCCAATATTACTTAGAACTATGATAGTTTTGAGCCATTGTACTTCAGTTATCGTGACGAAAGTCATTGACACATAAGTCAGCAAAAAAAAAAAGTTGCAAATTGCATTAAAAAAGTAGCTAGGTATTTGTAACTACTTTTGTTAGTTGCCAGTGTTATTCACATGAGATCGATTTACTTAGATAATTAGGGAACAGCTAAAGGTCCATGACTTTCCTTAATCAGCAATACAGATATTCAGATTAATAAATCTATTACCTACTTACGAAAAATCTAACGAGTTTTTTTAATGAAATTAAAACCACAAAACGCGGGCAGCGGAACGTAATAAACTTCTTAATACGAAAAATAACAAACTCACGTATTGTTGTAGTGGAATATTATTCCTCCTTTGTTTATATTCTCTTGCAAACATAGGTAAGGCAGACCGAATAACAAAAACACAATTTTCACCCATCCTAGCAACGCCATTTTATTTCAAACGGCATCAAATTGATATGTGATCGAAGCGAGTCATTTACTTTGAGTTTTAAACGATACTTTACAATTTATAGTGATACAAATAGCAATTTATCGGGGAAAACCAAATTGAGACCCAAACACCGAAGATTTTATCAATCAAAACTGCAGTTATGTCAATTGTGACAATTGTCTTTTTTTTTTTTTTTTTTTTAAGGCTAAGGTCTGAGACCATGCTGCCTAGTCATCAGTTACTATTTTTTAGTCTAACATGACATTAGAATATGGGTGCACACATTCTAATGTATTAGGAGTATTTGGCAGCAAATGTATCGAATCAAGTTTCCCGGTAAACTTCGCTGAGGTAGCCAAAACTACAAAAAAATTCTCAGCTCCATTTTACCGGGATCGCGTCTGTTTCAATGATTCCACATATTGTCCAGTTGCGCAGACACTTGAGATACAAAACTACACCAATTTTACATCACAATATCCACTAGGAATCAATTTGCGAATAATTAAAACAGCCAACTAGACTTCACTCGAAGAAATCCCGCCAAAAACTCTGACAATTGTCTTGTCAAAGTCATTTTTTTTTTTTTAATAATAGTTTTATGGCCTGGTTGCTAAGACCTTTTAGCCATTGTCAAAGTCAATGTCACCTAGGAATGCTAAACTCTAGGTAGTATCGACTAATTCTTTAGAAATCGACTAACGTTACAAAACAACACTTTCATATCCCGAAGGCTACTCATGGTACACCTACATTTCATTAATGATGTTTTAGTTTTATGTTATTTGAATCGAGCCTATTTCCATCAACCGGGTACAAATCTAGACTCTGGGCTGAGAAAAAACCCTGGCCGACTGGGTAACCCAATACTATAATTTTGCTCAGTAGTTGTGTTTGCGACTACTAGATGACTAGACTAACGAGACAGCCATTTATCGACTATCAACGTTTACTTTGTAAAACAAGTTGCTCACAAATATTATTATACTTTATTATATCCTATAGTTAAGTTATTAAACACATACTTACAAATATTATATTTTTAAATATTATAATATAAAAACGTTTAAAAATAGAAAAAAATGTAGCCCACCGGTATCGGGAACAGGGTCCAAGCTACCGGCGCAGCGGCGGTCAGAGCTCCAGCGAAAAGAACCTCCTGACAATGCAAACCGTGTCCAGAAGAACCGCTTTCTGAATTAGCACATGATCCAGCTGCCCAACGAAAGCCTCTTCAGATGTTGGTCGAGGCTCTTGGCCAGGGGCGGACCTTGAATTTGTGGGGCCCTGGGCTAATACTGCTTAGGGGCCCTACCTAATTACTCAACCAATTGCTATTATAGTATGATCGGATTTTTTTAAATTCCAGATAGTTTTTATTATTATTGACAATTTCGTCTATTGTTTTCAGTTCGGTTGGGGGCCCTCTGTATCCACGGGGCCCTGGGCTGCAGCCCAAAAAGCCTTTAAGTAGATCCGCCCCTGCATCCATGTCATTTGTAAATAATAAAAAACAAAAACACTGTATAATGCTTCCTATATCATTTTCTCCCACGTTAAATCTTATATGTCTCTTTTTACTGTCGCTATTTCGTTTCAGAAAATTTCAAATCACAACGATGCTAAAGAAGTTTTCACTTCAAAAATTGTTGTTCCATCAGATTCTGATTCTGATTCAGATTCAGATTCAGATCCTGATTCAGATTCAGATTCAGATTCTGATTCTGATTCTGATGCAGATTCAGATTCTGATTCAGATTCTGATTCTGATGCAGATTCTGATTCAGATTCAGATTCAGATTCTGATTCAGATTCAGATTCAGATCCTGATTCAGATTCAGATTTAGATCCTGATTCAGATCCAGATTCAGATTCAGATTCTGATTCAGATTCAGTTTCAGATTCTGATTCTGATTCAGATTCTGATTCAGATTCAGATTCAGATCCTGATTCAGATTCAGATTCTGATTCAGATTCGGATTCAGATTCAGATCCTGATTCAGATTCTGATTCTGATTTCTTTGGACTTACGTGGTCTTAGAGAGTTGTGTTGATGACTTTAATGATTATAATTCTGTTAACACATATTTCTTACGGCCGCGATTCATACAGGGTGTTAGGGAAACGCTTCCGAAAACGAAGACAGGTGATGGGGCTAGTGATTCTCGATACGATACCAACAAAAAATTGGAAAAAAAAATGAACATTTTTCACCCTTTTTTTGTGCATTTTTCGTACACTATGCTGTGAAAACAGTTAAATGAAACCATTATTTGCGATTAAACAAATTATTTTTCTTTACAACTCTAAAAAGCAATGTATTCGTAAATAAATATCAGCTGACGCAGATCCTGATTCAGATTCTGATTCAGATTCAGATTCAGATCCTGATTCAGATTCAGATTCAGATTCAGATCCTGATTCAGATTCAGATTCAGATCCTGATTCAGATTCATATTCAGATCCTGATTCAGATTCAGATTCAGATTCAGATCCTGATTCAGATTCAGATCCTGATTCAGATTCAGATTCAGATCCTGATTCAGATTCAGATCCTGATTCAGATTCAGATTCTGATTCAGATTTTGATTCAGATCCTGATTCTGATGCAGGTTCAGGTTCTGATGCAGATTCAGATTCTGATTCTGATGCAGATTCTGATTCAGATTCAGATCCTGATTCAGATTCAGATTCTGATTCAGATTTTGATTCAGATCCTGATTCTGATGCAGGTTCAGGTTCTGATGCAGATTCAGATTCTGATTCTGATGCAGATTCTGATTCAGATTCAGATTCGGATTCTGATTCTGATTCAGATTCTGATTCTGATTCAGATTCTGATTCAGATTCAGATTCAGATCCTGATTCAGATTCAGATTCAGATCCTGATCCTGATTCAGATTCAGATCCTGATTCAGATTCAGATTCAGATTCTGATTCAGATTCAGATTCAGATTCTGATGCAGATTCTGATTCAGATTCAGATTCTGATTCTGATTCTGATTCAGATTCTGATTCAGATTCAGATCGTGATTCAGATTCAGATCCTGATTCAGATTCTGATTCAGATTCAGATTCAGATCCTGATTCAGATTCAGATTCAGATCCTGATTCAGATTCAGATTCAGATCCTGATTCAGATTCATATTCAGATCCTGATTCAGATTCAGATTCTGATTCTGATTCAGATCCTGATTCAGATTCAGATCCTGATTCAGATTCAGATTCAGATCCTGATTCAGATTCAGATTCAGATCCTGATTCAGATTCAGATTCTGATTCAGATTTTGATTCAGATCCTGATTCTGATGCAGGTTCAGGTTCTGATGCAGATTCTGATTCTGATGCAGATTCTGATTCAGATTCAGATTCTGATTCTGATTCAGATTCTGATTCTGATTCTGATTCTGATTCAGATTCAGATCCTGATTCAGATTCAGATCCTGATTCAGATTCAGATTCAGATCCTGATTCAAATTCAGATTCAGATTCAGATTCAGATCCTGATTCAGATTCAGATCCTGATTCAGATTCAGATCCTGATTCAGATGCAGATTCAGATTCAGATTCAGATCCTGATTCAGATTCAGATTCTGATTCTGATTCTGATTCTGATCCATCCATCCATCCATCCATCCATCCATCCATCCATCCAACATCCATCCATGCAGGGGCGGACCTTGAATTTGTGGGCCCTGCTTAGGGCCAAACCAAATTACTAATTACCCAACCAATTGCTATTATAGTATGATCGGATTTTTTTAAATTCCAGATAGTTTTTATTATTGACAATTTCGTCTATTGTTGAATCCACATTTCAGATGAGAACAACCACGCGAGCGAAGTCAAGATACTTGATTCTTTTATGTTTCTTGGCTTTCACGAGGTTCTCATCATGCGGGACGGTTATGTCAACAATCATTGCGTGCCGCTCTGATCGATCCATAACAACATACAGTAAAATGTGATATTTCCATTTTCGAGAACCTTGGGCCTTAACTGTAGTAGGTACGTACGGCACCTCCGATTCTGCAAGGCAAGAGCAAGTTGCTGATGGATTATCCTGGCTGCAAGGTTGTGTCTATGTAAGTAGTCTCCATTAGCTAGACGAGAACACCCGCCCCCCCCCCCCCCCCGGCCGCTGGCACGCTGCTGCAGAGACGTTTCACAACCAATCATGCACCATCAATGATGTCATACCATACTAATTTATTGCATCTTTCTAGAAACTTGGTGTGTGCATTTATGTATGTTGTATTAACTCTGCATTTCTGTTTCGCATCCACATGCAGTGATGCTGGTAGTTATTAATTATCATCGAATCTTAGCTCAACTCTAGCAACAAGATAAAATAGATACTTGGTATTTATGTGAATAGCAAGAAGCTTATAATAAAACTTCTTGACACACAACAAGCTCATTATTAGCTCCATTCTGCATTCATGCCCTAAGTGTGAAAGCATACTGTCTAGGGCCTGTGTCTAGATCAGAATATTGAGAATTTTCTAAGAGTTATCAATGAATTATTATTTTAACTAAAACTTTTGTACAAAACACAGGAGAAACCTAAGAACCCCGAAGGGTGTAATATTCTTTCCCCAACTAAAAACTTTGATTTCATCTAAAAGGAACACGCATTCTTGTGAACGCATTTTAAAATTAATTTCATGCGGAACGCAGCCATAAATCCTCCAATCACAGTCAAAGAAGCTACTTCGTTATTTAAAAAAAATAACCCTAGCCAATAGAATTTGAGTATTCAACTCACCGGTCAAATGATTCTTTGTGATTGGCCGATCAATTGAACAGGTGCTATGCGTCATCCGCCATAACGTTGTTAGTACGTGAAAGTGAGATCGTTTTGTAAATTGTTTAAGAAAATAGTGATTTTATTGTGATATATATTTGTTGTAAAAGTGTTTAATGTGTTAACGAAGATGACTGAGTGGTATAGAATGAAGGCGGGCTTCATGAACAAGCACGATTCATCGGAATTGTCGGCAGAAACTTCATGTGAAATGTCAGACTCTTTCAATATATTTTCGGATAATTTGAGTCCGATACCTTCTTCTATAGTGCCTAGGAAGTTGGATTTTAGTAGCATGGATGACGACGACGGCATGAGGAATGCATTGCCGGCTCCAGTTTCACATAGCCCTCCGTACAAAAGAGTTAGGGCTCTTAGGTATGTAACTCAGGTTCCACTCTTTAAATTCACACGCTTGTGGTTTTGTGGCATTTCAGGCCCCCATAGCGTCTCAGAGCTCATATTTACGACGTAAATAACGTAACTTTCACTTTTTGATACACTTTGAATGTGTATGTCAAATTACCTAATGCAATTTGAATGATAATTTTAGTTTATTAGTGGATCGAATGTTCTGGCTACTTTGATGACTCTTTTTGGATGGTTTATAGGATTTTTTCGATTTTTTATACATGTTTTATTATTTCTTTGTTGTTTTCTTATTCAAAAGTTGTGAAACAGTATACTTTCACATGCATTATGCCTTAATTAAATTGTAATTAACTTTGTGTGGGTGAAATTTCTACAATAATCACGATTTTCGACCACAAATATGCATCTATACATAAAAATGATAAATTGAATGTGACTTTATCATACAAATATTTAAAATTTTATAATTTGTATTATTTAGACTCCTACTTACGCCTTGAAATCAGATTACTATGCCTTTAATATCAGCAGAACAATAATAAAATCAAAACAAAAACATCCTTTTTGAAAAAAGTAAATTTGTACTTGACCTTATAGCCTAGAAATTGTTCTAATTGTGTTTTTAACCAACTTCAAAAATGGAGGAGGTTCTCAATTTGGGTGTTTTTTTTTTATATACATTCAAGCCTTCTTCCCAGGCGTGTAGGTAGAAACTACAGAACACTGCTTTGTACCCCAATCAAGGAATTATTCCTTACATTTTCCTCGATTGAATTGGTTTTAATCAGTATAAATAAATAGATGCTTCATCTTCAAACTAAATGTTCTTCAATTATCTATTAATTGATAATCAGATGCCAAGTGAACCCAACTTCATAATTAAGTATGGGTCAAGTTCAAACCTGACCCCAACATTTTTGATAAGCAATTAAGAACTGATTCATCACATTCATTGAGAATTGATTAACTACAAGTACAGATGCCAGCACATCAAGCTACTACAATCTGTCAATTTTCTTTAATAGATTTTCAACTTTATTGCTAAAGCATAAGGTTCAAAGTTAATTGGGAAATTTTGAAAGTTTCGGGTAGCTTGATGTGCTGGCATCTGTACTATGAAGCCCTTCATTTAATCATATGAAACTACTAGCTACGCCCTGCGGTTTCATCTGCATAAATTGTCAATCCCATAGGAATATCGAGATAAAAAGTATCTTATGTATTAATCCTGCTTTACTTTACATGCATTCTGAGGCACGGGGGTAGCACACCACCATCTTTCAAATTCTGGGCTGCTACCGAGTATCGAACCCAGGACCCCACACAGTAGAACATACACAGTAGTTACGCTTGCAACCACAACACCAACGGGGCATAATATTGTTATAATAATAGCATTAGCTTTAAATATCATGTTCTGATTTAATTAAGGTCATTGCAGAAACTGTTTTGGTTGTATAACAAGTAGTATTAACTATGAATATTTCTTTGGGATATAAAATATTTTTCTTGAAAACCACCACAATTTAACAAAATGTGTACAGACTTTTTGGCACTGTTTATTGCCCAAAATCGTTGATTTTTTAAATCATTCAGCTTGAAAAAACCAAAAATACTAAGTATTAATATTTATTATCTATAAAACTTGAATAAATTCATAACAAAAATATTCTTAAAATTAAAATATTCTTAAAATTATTAGTTGAAAGTGGTGTCCATGGAGTTTCTTGCCCGTTCTTCTCCATAGGTACCTACGCTTTGGAATGGGCAACTAGCTTCATATTTTCTGACTGACCGACTTCTTGACAATTCAAAAGTGCCTGTAAATGGTTTAATTGAAATAAATGCTTTGAGTTTGAGTTTGAGTTTGAGATTTAAATAAGTAATTTTACAGCAAATCCAATAGATATTCCCAACTGAAATTCTACAGTCTTATGAGTCCTTGTGGTAGGTTTAAGAAAAGATCCCTGACAAGTTCAATTCAATTCAGTTTAATTACCAATCCTATATTCAGCAGTGGACATCATTCAGTTGAACTGATTGATGATCTCCCAAAAATCGTGCCCAATTCACCCAAATTCAAGTTCCAACAGGTCTTAACTTGTCTATATTTCATCATCTTACACCACAGGTTTAGACCTGAAGAAAGACAAGTCCATTCCTCTCCTCCAAACAGGTTTTGACAATGTCAAGTCCCCCCTTCTAAAATAACTGGACAATCAGTATTCAAGGAATATTTCCTGTCCTTGTTATATTGTTTGGGGTAGAGTGAGACGGCTTGTAAACAAATGCCAAAGATTTTGCCAGTAGTTTCTAGAAGATTTTGTGTAGGTATTATTTTTCATGATGGGGATTTTGCTCTTAGGATATCTTATGGGCTTATTACACTATCCTGAATTTAGGATGCTAAATGCAGCGCTTTAAAACGCTTATTAAACATTATCCTGCGATTCTAAATTCAGCGCTTTAAAGCGCTGCATTTAGCACCCTAAATTCAGGATAGTGTAATAAGCCCTTTATGCAGGAATGTATGACATGTTACTACAGCAGTGTTCATAATGTCAGATAATTGACATTCCATTGCCACTTATTCAGTTATCTACTTTAGTGAAATGTATTCCAAGTAAGTTGATTTTTGGGTGACCATTTGTAACAAGAAGGTCCTAAGTAATAAATTTTTGGTTGCAATGGAATTATGACACGCACTTTGTTGTTCCATAACTTGAAAATTATCTCTTCATTTCTTAATTCAAATATTATTATAACACTATGGATTCTTTTTCTGAAAAAAAAAAAAAAAAACTTATTAATTAACGTTTTTGGGGATTTTGCCAGAACATTCTAGAAATTCTGGTTAATTCTTTTCTTTTCAAGAGCAAACCCATTTCAAATAAAAAAAAATCGGGGGATTTTTCACCTTGAAAACCTTGACCTTATGAAACTTTTTGTATTACCACATTAATTTTGTCAGTTTCTTCACAAAATAAATACTTAAGAGTTAAGTAACATAAATAAGTAAATAAATAAAGTATTTTATGCAAATTATATTACTTATGCATAATAAATCTTACTTACCCAAATAAAAATGATAATTAAATTATCAAACTTAATCATTTTTTTTTTACTTTTTAATATGGAATTCTGCATGCAGCTTACCAAATTCTTGGAAAGTTCTTCCATACATCCTGACATCTTGAACAGGTTAAAACATGTTACTACTTTACGTCTATCACCCTCCGAAACTTATAGATGACCTCATTTCAAACTTGTCAGACTGGTTTCGGCACAAATACTGTTATTTGCGTTGTAGCGAAAAAACTTGTTGTTTCGTGATTTATAAAAGAGTTTGTAATGTATGTGCAAGGTTTTTTGGGGACATGTGGGGTTATAGAATGGCAAATTGTTATGAGGAGCTTTTGCATTAAATCTTAAGACTGGGGGTGGCTGGAAATTCAGCACATTTCGAAACTGCACAAAACCACATCTGCTCTCAAGCTTGCAGTAAAAAAAAAACAAATGTTTATGCCTTATTTCTTATCTGATCATCACATAACTGACAACATTCTAAAAAGAAAAACAGTAAAGATAAAATTAGGACGGACAGGAAATACTAACAATAAAGAAGGAGCATTTAAAACTAACAAAATGACATTGAAAACCAAAATTAACAAGAAATAGAAAATGTGCGAGGCTAGGCTAATGCTGCGATATAAAATAAATACCGCAGTGCTGGTAATCTGATAGGGCCCGCTGTGATGTGTGATTCCATGAAGACATCATCACACATCACACACCATCCTTCAGACATCAAAAAATCTCTTCTTCACCAAATTCTTTCTTCCACTTTCTCCTACTTACGAAACTCGAGCATGCAACCTCTACCAAAACAATGAAAGGGTCAAAAACATTCCTAACAAGTCCGTAACAGTATTTTTTTCTATAAATAATGCATAACTTGTAACCATTCAACCAAAGAAAATGGGTTACATACTCACTCACTATGTAACCAACAAACCGATGTGATACTACTTACTTATGCATGACTTTTTAGTGAATGCATTACCGGTAAATGTTGTATAAACGGGTCGGCGCGACATGTCCTCTTATACACTTCTCTATTAAGGTCAAATCGGAAAGGGATCGGCACCGTATCGCCTTTCGCCTCGCCGTCAAACAGGCCTCAACCTAACGTAAGCACGTAACCAAAGCGGATCAGAAGCTCCGATACGTCGACTCGGCTACGGCTAGGCGACCGCTGGTTGATGGTGCAGCAGGCAGGCTGGAGGGGTGACAGGGGCAAGGGTGGACGAAGTGACGTAAGCTTGGGTACGGAGAGCCGTAAGCGCGGGGACGACGAGCCGTAACGCACCGCACCGCGGTTCGTGAGCTTCCGGTCGATTCTGTAAAAATCTCACCGTGAAAACTTAGGTGATGGGAGTTTGTTTTTGCTAGGAATTGACACTATTGACAGTTCACTCCACGCTCACTTGTTTTCACGGTGAATGGTTACAGAATCGCACTGGTCCTGAGGCGAGGCGATTACGTTACGATTCCGATTAGTGCACCTTGCAGTAGGGAGTTTCATACAAAGAATACTGAACGGCTCGAGTTGATACGGTGACGATCCCTTTCCGGTTTGATACGTGTGCTAAGATCTTTAGTCATCGTTTCAGTAGTCGCCCCCCTTTCTAAACATAATCATCATTCACACAGTCCATCCATCGTTTCTTTGGTCTTCTACCCTTCTAGCCATCCACGTTCATACCGCAAGCCGCTATCACGACATGTCTCATTTCTCCGATTTACATTGTATGGGCAGTATGACACCCGATTTCAACAATCTTGCTAAACAGTATTTTGCAATCACGGCATCAGGAAACTCCGGGAACATTGTCTAAAGCGACGAATCGGGGGTAATTACGTAACACACGATGACAATGCCTTTTTTTTTTTTTTTTCTGGATGGGAAATCATCAAATGACTCCTCCCGCTCTGGGTGGAGCGGAAGGGAGTGTCAGACTCTTACTGACTAAAACCCACCCGTGTTCCTTCCTTCGCCCTTTATGTTCCGGGCCAGCGGTAACCCTTTCGGACAATCCCGCTGATCCGGCAATGTTCTCAACTTATACTTATATTCCGGGAACATTGTCTAAAGCGACAGATCCGGGGTAATTACGTAACACACGATGACAATGCCTTACAGATTCATTGTGTTATAAACCTACGTTATCGAGAAGACCGAATTTTTCAAACATATAAAGTACTAGCAGCTTCCCGCGGTTTCACCCGCATACGTGTCGATCCCGTGGGAATATCAGGAAAAAAACTATCCTAAGTCCTTCCCCGGGATGCAATCTATCTCTCTGCCAAATTTTATCGAAATCCATTCAGTGGTTTAGGCGTGAAAAGGTAACATACAGATAGACAGACAAAGTTACTTTCGAATTTAATATTAGTATGGATAAATGAATTAGCAATATCATTCGTACGTCACGCATTTGGACGCAGAGTTGGGAATTACCGAGTTTTTGCAAGACGGGATTTCCTGAGAGCGTTTATGCTCTATACACCCGTTTTGTGTTTTGTTTGTAAGCGGATGGATACAATGGTATCTCGGCATGACATCGCGTTTTGTCCTCAAACAGCTGCTAGAGTAACACGAGCGCATTCTTACGCTTTTTGTTATCATTCCATATTTTTTTAAAGTCTTTAAAAGAGGAGAGAATATCTGACGCGGCAAGACTTTTTTTGGAAGTTGAGGCGAAATGTCGGAGTTGATGGTCCGACTACCAAATGAAACAATCTTTTGGTTGGAGCTATAGGCACAGCCCGATTCAAATTGTATGGCGGCTCTGAAGATCGCTGCTCGCGGCGCAGTACCTCACCCCTCGCCCCCGATGACGCGTGATTCGTTGCTGCACTGCGCAGCAACTAGCCTCATGTTCCGAGCCGCCTAAAGCCGGGTATCCACTATGTTCGCGGAACTCTTGCGATCCGCGCTCATGCAACCACATAGTGGATATGTTCGCGCTCCTGGAGCGTGCTATGTGGAGCAGTTGCAGGAGCGCGGAGCGCAAGAAGTTCGCGAACATAGAGGAAATCCGGCTTTAAAGTTTGAATCGGACTGTACATCGGTGGATCAGATACTGAGCCCAGACCTACGTAGCTAAGGTAATGTGCTGAATTGATGGTCACAGTTGGCGCGTCCAGGTGCCTGCTACCCTGTATGCAATATACCATGTCATGAGCTATGCTCATTACATTCGTGCCGACACAAGGGGAACAAAATAGAATCTTCTTTGTGAACAACATCCCATCTGAAGTACCTTGAACTCCGCTTACCCAACGGCAACCAAGCGCGCAGCTTACGTCAACAAAAAACACCTATTATGTGTGAGTCAGTCAAAGGAATTTCGTTGTAAAATCAGTTATAGTACAGTTATATAAGCCAAACATATGATCGGAACAGCTGACATCTGCCTTGGCGAAAAAAATACACCCACAACCACATGTCTTTGTACGTTCAAGGTGAATTCAACCTTGACTGTGTGAAGTTAGGTTGAATTTGTATCAAAGGTGTTCTTAAGTACAAATGTTTCGCGAAAGTGAATCTAAAAGTGTAAGTTTTAACGTTTATTTTCAAACAAATGCTAATTGAATTGAAAATACTGGTCTTTTTTCACGAAATTCGGCAGTGGTCACGTGTTTTGTAGATAGGTATGATTTTTAACGTTCAGTTCTTTTTTCAAATATTTGGACGTATTTTAACGTTCGATTTCGTTCTGGCCGTTTAGAATTCGAAGCATGAAGAAAGATTCTTTGAATGTCGTAAGAGAATCGCTTATCGCATTCCATTGTTAAATTTTTTGAAGTTGCGCTATTATACCCGTTTCTCTACCTTCCGCATGACAGTCTTTAGCCTTTTTTCAGGTCATTGACCGATCTAATTATAAAGCGTACACATGACGTGATGATGACATATCTACTTAATCTAAATCTTATTCATTCATTCATTCACTGACAGGCAACGCACAGTCTAAACCGCTGGGTTTCGGAACGAAATTTTGCCCTCCTGAGTTCCTTAAGACGAAAGTGAACAAAATAAGAATTTTTTGATAAATTCAACACCTAATGGTGTTAAATAGGGGATGAAAGTTTGCATGGAAGTTCATTTTTGAAGTTAGAAATGTGAACTTGGTACTACAAGTTCTGTTTATAAATAAAATATATTTGTACAGACGCCAGCACATCAAGCTACCCGAAACTGTAAAATTTTCCCAATCAACTTTGAACCTTATGCTTTAAGCAATGCAAATCAATAAGTTGAAAATCTATTAAAGAAATTTGACAGATTGTAGTAGCTTGATGTGTTGGCGTCTGTACCACCGTGCTTCGGAAAGTCATCCCCTAGGCCCTAAGACTCCTGAGAAGTCTTTGATTGGATATACCATCGGGAACTCGCTACCATCCACCAATGTTTGAATACGGCCCACTCCCTCTTACAGAGAGGAGGCCTGTGTCCCAGGAGTAAGATCATTATAAGCTGAGGGCATTATAGGCTCATTATGCATATCCTGCTCGGCTTGTCAGGAAAGACGTCTCTAGTCCCTGCCTAGCGGCGATTCCATGCTCTGTAGGCAAAACTTAGACTGGCGACCGAATTATTCATGTTTGATCGCTATACCAAAATACCGGCCAGTGTTAACCTGCCAATATTTTTGTCATCACCCCATATTCCCCAAAATTTGCTTCATCTCAACAATAATGACACCTGGACCAACTTGCATCCTGTCTTTAGCAAAGTTATTACAAGTATCAATCTTCTACAGGTACCCAAAACAATCTTGGGTCACCCCACCCCACACATTTTCTAACTTGCAAGTTATACGACAATAGACACACACTTGCGTCTTTTCTTATTAAATTTCGAACACCTGAGGTTTCATAAGGATAAAAAAAAATAGGGGTGCGTTCCAAAAGGTGTGCTAGAGATTTTATTTGTGGGGTTTCGTCGTGAATTTTTTGGGGACAGCTGTTTTCGATTGTGAATGGCTTTGGGTGTACGGAAATAAATTGGGCATGGTACTTACAATGCGTGCCACGAAAGATGAGACTTGACACACCACGTGGTTTGACTTGCGCAGTACACGATTTTAGGTATCTTTAGCGGTATGAGGTCTGAGTGCGGGACGGGACCGGACGTCATAGGGGCGGCGGAAAGAGCGGGGGAGGCTAGGTCAAGTCTCATCTTTCGTGACGCGCATTGTACGATGGCGGATAGTATTTATCTAGTAGCACTATCTGTGTGCTTAGGACTGCTAAGAGAATATTCTGGCGTATTCGCACCGGATTAACGTGGGTGATTGTTATTTGACATTACAAGCTATTCTTCTCAAACATGTACATACAAATTGTGAAAGTTACTATTAGATTAATAAGTTTCAATATTTTTCCTAAAACTGGTATTACTGACGGCGGTGTCCAGTTACCATGGTGGCTGACGGCTGTTTGCCATCCAAAAACATTACAATACCTTTCCAATAAAATAAATAATAATGTATTTTCCCTATTATTTCCAGATTATTCGACAGTCCCCACACACCCAAGACGTTGCTAGAGAAATGTTCAACGCCTTCACACCATCCGCCGCGCTCCAGGCTCTTCCCACCCAAATTAAATGCGCAGTCGGGTAAGTCGAATCATATCATAACAGACACATCACACCTGTAATCTCAGAGTTGGGTTAACACGACACACACACACCACACCCTCTCACACACACGAAGAAACGACATTTGTTAATCACTTTTCTCTCCCACAGGCATGCCATCAGGCTCAAGTCACCACCTCCACCCGCCATCTGGAGACGATGACAGTGCACTCGGCAGCCTACCGCCCGACGAACTCGATGATTCACGGATGACGCGTCGAGCTGTAGCTAACATCAACCCGTTTACACCTGATGGTAAGTAACATTGAACTCATGGCTCAACGATTTCTCGAGCCCTGCCCGTTGCGACAGGGTAATCTAATAAGAAACAGGGAGTCAGGGTCCCGAAACAGGGTGACCGAGTGGTTACGACCTCCCCTGCTTCCCTGCCGCGCTGTCCATCGTGTAGTGTAATAAAATACAGGGAAACAGGGAACCATTTTTTGACGTTTAGATAAAGTCGGCGCCATAATGCTATGGTCCGACTTCTTTACTCATCATCATCTGCCTAGCCTTTTCCTAACTATGTTGGGGTCGGCTTCCAGTCTAACCAGATGCAGAGACCAAGACCTCTCTGTGTTTCGGAAAGCACGTTAAGCCGTTGGTCCCAGTTGTCATTCGTGAATCTTTGACAGTCGTTACGGGTCGTCAGAAGCCCGAAAGTCGACAACCAATCTTACCAAGGAGTATCGTATTGCCTAGTAATTGGGTTGTGGAGGGTGGAGGTCAGATAGGCAGTCGCTCCATGTAAAATACTGGTATTCAGCTGCATCAGGTTAGACTGGAAGCCGACCCCAACATACTTGGGAAAAGGCTAGGCAGATGGTATGACCCAATAACTGTGTTGTGGAGGCACTTGGTAGTGGATATTTATTTTTGCTATTAAGGTTTCTACAATTTATTTTTTATTTACAGGACAAGCGCTGAATAAGAAAAAGCGTGCGTTATCAAAAACACCGACGTGGGGCGATGCGACACCTGAACAGCCAGCTAAGAGACTCAGGGTACATATAATATTACCATCCCTATCTATACAGTATGTTAAATAACAGAGGGCGTTCCCTTAAACTCGTTAATCTATATCATTAATAGATTAAAATAAAAATATCAGCATAGAAAAATAAGCATAAAATAATCCGAATTAAAAAAAATAATTAATTGCCAATAAATTCGAAACCTCCTGTTTAAAATCAAAATAGTAGCGCGGAATAGTATTCGTAGTAGTAATGCCCAAACGCAATGCGCACGATGCTGGCCGAGCGTTTCCGAGAGTTCACGAAGCCGAGTGAGACGGCCGCCCCGCCCCGCCCGCACCCGCGCCCGTCATTCATAAATAAATTCCGACATTGCTGTCCTTCAAGTACGCGTGTACAGAGTGTTTCTTTAACGTATCAATTTACGATTTTTAGTGAATATTTTAATATAAAAAAAAAATAAAAACATTTTATTTTCGAATGGTAATATTTTTTTTAGCATGTATGGATGCTATACTATTGCGGGTTAACGGGAACGCGCTCTGTTAGTTAACATACTGTATAAAATTCAAAGTCCTGACATACTGATAAATCAACGCACAGCCTAAACCGCTCGTCCTAGAGACATGAAAGAACATGTTAGGAAATGGGCTTAAAATAATAATTTTTTTGAACAGCTGTCATGTATGGTTTTTCTGATAGGGAAACTTATTCAGGATGGCCTGACAAAAACAGAAAAAATATTAAAAGCACCATTATTGAATAAATACATATTTTAAATCCAGATATTTTTGGTGTCATAATATTATTTTTGCACATTGAAACAAAGAAAAAATGGTTAAATATCATTTTTTAAAGCAAATTATACACCTTATTGTTATTTAAAATATTCTAAAATAATATTAGATGGTTTAAAATAAAACCAACTCCATGATTTGTATGTATGGCATTAATTCCTTTGCCTCCTAATGGAATCTATGAAAATATTACCTGTGCCAGTAAGGTTGTCATACTTGTCAGCTGTCAGTATACAGGTCAAAATTGAATTGAATTTGACACTTGATTGACGTTTACAGTTAACAATGACAATAATGACATCCAACTGAAAAGTGTTGCCAAAATCAATAATTACTGTGGGTTGCAATTTATTTTTTAAATAATGATTATTAAAATGTATAATATTTAAGGAAACGGTGCTTTCAAAAAAAATTTAAAAAATATACAAAGTCTCCTTAATTTATGTACTTTCATAAAAATATGATCTCTTCCCTGTTCACAGTAGCTTCGAATAAAAGCCCAGCCTTCATACAAAAACCTAACATGTCCTTTGGAGGGTGTGTTCTTTGTGAAGAGTAGGTATCCACTAAGAAAGGGTTTTTCGAAAATTATTTATTGCTTTTAAAGTCACCAATCTCAAGCATCTTGTCATTTTGTATCCAAATAAGTTGAAAGACAATAAATCACATAACACATTACAACTAAAAGATGGTTTCTTATTTTTGTAAGCAGTTTTTACAAACACTTAGAATAGAATAGGTACATATTTATTTGCCAGAAACATGGTGTTTACAAAGGTGTTCATAACATTGCATTTTGCTACATGTCTCACCGTTTTAACGGTATTCAAAAACAAATTACAATTAACAATATTAAATGCAGTTCTTACAAAAAATTACAATTTAAGTGCATTATTTACATTACATTAATTTTAAAATTTGAGTATTATTTCAATTAGTATATTATATAATACCTATATACACACTTCCATTTTTACTATATTATTATTAATAAATAAAACAATACATTTAACAATTATTATCACATAACTTAAATAATTACTTATGCCTGCATTTTGATGCCAGATCAAGAGAAAAAAAAACTCTTACGCGTCAGAAAAACTTCTTTAATTTATGCATGTGGGAATGTATGCTTATATTGTTTAAATAAAATGACTTATCCTTCCTTCTCACAGGAATCCAACATATCCCGCTATAACATAGAGTTCATCGAGCTGGGCGTGGTCGGGCGCGGCCAGTTCGGGCGCGTGACGAAGTGCGTGAACAAGCTGGACGGCTGCGTGTACGCACTGAAGCGCTCGCTGCGGCCCGTGGCGGGCAGCGCGGCCGAGCGCGCGGCGCTCACCGAGGTGTACGCGCACGCCGCGCTCGGCAAGCATCCGCATGTCGTCAGGTGACTGATAAATGCTCTTTTCGTCTCGTCTAAGTCTCGTCATCTTCATCTGCATAAATTCTTTTCCTAACTATGTTGGAGTCGACTTCAAACATAACAGGATGCACTGAATATCTTTCTTATTGAAGTGAAGGTTCTTAGGCGAGAGGACGAGAATTAAAAGTGAAATTTCAAGGACGCGTCACGTTTAGGCACATTTCGTTACATGAGAGAGAAGAAAGGTATAACTCTGTCTCTTACACCAAATCTCCCTTATTGTGAATTTTATTTTTTTTTAAATCCGTACGCAAAATACGTGCATTGACGCGGAGTTGCGGACACCAGCCCGTATTAGCTATTGTGAATTTTTTCTAGAAATTTTACTTGTTTCTGATCTGTGTACCTCAAAAAGTGCTAGTCATATTGCGATGCAGTGTTAGTCGCGACACCTCAGATTCCTTAATAATATCCATTTTCTAACACCTCCTTCTCCAACAGATATTATTCAGCTTGGGCAGAAGATGACCACATGATAATTCAGAATGAGTACTGCGATGAAGGCTCGTTACAGCAGAAGATGGAGAATGGACCGCTGCCTGAAGCTGAGCTGCTGTTGCTGCTGGCTCATATAGCTGATGGTTTAGCGTGAGTATACCTTGTTCATATGTTGACCTACAATAGGGAATTCTCCTGTAGTGTGTGTAGTTTTCAACCTTTTAACCGCCACACATAAAAAAATAAAAAATGTGCCCTCGGCGTGAAAGTCTGTCATGTAGTCGAACCGTGGCGTGCTGGGCACATTTTGGTTTGTCATCTATACATGACTGTGGCGGTCAAAAGGTTAAAATCAGTAAGAAAAATAACTATTAGCAGGTAGGTAGGGGGGGAGTGTAGGGTGGAGTGGGGTAGAGTGGTAGGTAGGGTGGGGTGGGGTAGGGTAGGGTAGGGTAGGGTAGGGTGGGGTGGGGTAGGGTAGGGTAGGGTGGGGTGGGGTAGGGTAGGGTGGTAGGTAGTTTAGGGAGAGCGGGTTAGGGTGGTAGGTACCTACCTACCACCCTATCCGTGTGACTAAAATGAGAGCTTTTTTACACTTTTTTACCTAAAAGTCCAAAAGGAGAGTTTTTAAGACATTGAACTTATTATTCTTTTCTTTTGAAATAAAGTTTGAAAGAGAGATCAGGGGGCCTAAAAAGGCCGCATGTTAACCGTATCAATCGTTGTTTTATTGAAGACAGCAGCTTAAAAAAAAAACTGGCACTCCGGTAGTGCCGACAGAAGTGAAAACTTGAACAATTACGAGTGTATTTTGTGAATCGTCTTATAAACAAAACACGCGTGTTAAGGTGTGTTCCTTATTTTATAGGGTTTTTTGCAAATCAGGTATGATGACCAAAGTGACTGGTTTATTCTTCTCGTGAAAGGAATTTATTCAGATTTACAAATAAGCACACAGTTATATATCCGTGGTTCAGCGCCATCTCGTCGTTGTTGGATGAACTACGTAGTTAGTACGCGAGGCCCTCGTAGTTCTTCCCGATGTGCATAGATGGCGCTGTCCTCAACAACGCGCGTCTTACGTTTTACGTCTGACGTTTTACGTCTTACGAATTTTCGATCAGGGTCACGTGACCTGACGCGAATTTAGAAGTTTTTACCCATTCCAAAAAAAGTACACAGCGCCGCTAAAGAAGTTTTCACTTCAAAAACAAACCACTGCAGTGTTACTTACTTTTGGAAATTTTTTATTCATGATTTAACCCTGTGAAGTCGGTGGAAAGTGTTAAAATAGTTTTTCTAGTAACATAAGTAATTTCCACCTCAAAACTAACACGATAATGAAGAGATCGCAAGAGATCATTTGAGACCGTCCCAGCCCCTCCCGCCCGCCACGCGGATACCGCTCTCGCCATCGACGCCTCAGTACCGCGCGCTTACGTCATCTGGGCGAAGTCTCAAGTTAACTCTTGCGGGTTGAACTTCTTTTATGGGCCTACCACACGCACAAGCTTCACCACAGTTTTGCCTGCGCAAGCCGGTTTGTACACGGAACACCTTGCGTGCGGTTGGTAAAACTGTATCACGCGCCAACCCCACAGCGCGGCCTGCGCATTTTTCGACTTGCTTGAAATTTTGCCTGCGCAAGTCCGGCCTGCGCGTACTTGCCTGTGTGTATGGTTGGTCGTTCAGTGTTCAGAATGAATTTTTCTCTTTAACAACCATTCTTTTGTCCACGTTGATCGTTTACGCATTGACTTTTGCATTGTCTTTTTTTTCACTAGCAAACACTTGAAAAATAGTAGCAGAAAAAAATAATTCTTCACTGGGAAACATTGTTGTTTCCACGCCGCCCGACGATTTCGACAAGAATGTGGCCTGCGCGTACTTAACTGTGCCGTGTGGTAATGCCGTCTGTGTACAGTTTTTTCATGCGAGAAGCTTGCGCAGGCAGAACTGTGGTGAAGCTTGTGCGGTGGTATGGGCCTACCACACGCACAAGCTTCACCACAGTTTTGCCTGCGCAAGCCGGTTTGTACACGGAACACCTTGCGTGTGGTTGGTAAAACTGTATCGGTGTTCCGTGTACAAACCGGCTTGCGCAGGCAAAACTGTGGTGAAGCTTGTGCGTATGGTAGGCCCATTAGGCCCATTACTAAACTCTTTTCTTCTGCCCCACAGCTACATCCACTCCCTCCAACTAGTCCACATGGATGTGAAACCTGGCAACATCTTCATCTGTAGCGGTGAAGGGGAACCCTCACACGATTCAGACGACGGCTACGATGACGACGAGCCACAGTCCCATCATAAGTATAAGATTGGTAAGTGATTTATAACATAACACCATCATTTGCAGAGGTAATAGGTATGCGGGGTGGTGTCCGCAACTCCACCTCAATTCACGTATTTTGAGTACGGGTTGGATCCACGGCAGCTCCTCAAGGAAGGCCAGCAACGCCTTGATGTTACTGACCGTCTCACGGAGCGTACTTGGGTTACCGAAGTACGCTCCGTGAACTCTTGTCCAGACGCCAGCACGCCAAGCTACTACAATCTGTCAAATTTCTTCAATAGATTTTCAACTTTATCGCTGACATATAAGGTTCAATGTTGATTGGGAAAATTCGACAGTTTCGGGTAGCTTGATATGCTGGCGTCTGTACATGGCGACCACCGGGCCATCTAGAAGCACACGAGCAGCCCTGCACAGCGGAATGTCTGAGACTTCTAAAACGAAGAGGTGTTTATTAAAAATGACCCGTGACTTTTAAAGCTAAAGCTTCTGTAACTCTACGTATCGTTGACAGAGTAGAAAAGCTCTTTGTGAAGTAACTCATCCAAAGAACGACCAACCAATTTCCCCAATAACCAGACTACTCCATCACCATTAATCACCAGGTGACTTAGGACACGTGACGTGCGTATCATCACCATCGGTAGAGGAAGGCGACTGCAGGTACCTGCCCAAGGAAGTTCTTCAGGAAGACCTAACGCAGTTGACTAAGGCTGATATTTTTGCGTTTGGTGAGTTTTACTTTATGCTTAATTTTTGGATTACGGTCCACTCTTGTCCGACCAGTGGGAACATTGTAGGCAGATTATGGTTTTGTTTTGGCATCTTACCACTAATAACATTATAAACTGAGAGTTCCTTGTGTTAATAAAAACGGTAGAATGAGGGTTTTCTGAAATGACGTTCGCCAGCACTGACATCTGTCAAAGATCCAGATATCTGTCAAAGATCCAGATATCTGTCAAAGAGCCTATATTTTCTTTAGTCATGACTGAATGATGAACGAATGAATGAATCGAATCATGAACGTCATCATGTATTTTATATTGGAAGACCTTTTGTCACGATTAACGTATGCGCAGCGCAGACGCGTCGAGAGCTACGCGTCGTAGTGTCGCGGCGTCTGCGCTGTGCATATGTTCATCGAACGCCCTCGCTGCACAAAACGTTAGTGTGAAGAGGCTTCTAAGAGCTGTTATCGTACCTCAAGTATTTCTCTTGATATGCGATTGACCGTACATAGTGGTCAAGCTAGTATAATGCATATTTTTCTAACAATATTCACAATTTACAGGTTTAACGCTATTCGAAGCGGGCGGAGGTGGTGCCCTCCCTAAGAACGGCCAGCAGTGGCACGACTACAGAGACGGGAAACTGCCAGAGCTGCCCAAGTTGTCCAGGGAATTCAATCAGTTGTTAAGAGTAAGTTTTACCTTATCATAGATAGATAGATAACACGTTTATTCAGTGCAAAAAAAGACACAATACAGTTACCTATTTAAAAAAAAACATCAAAAAAGGTGAAAGAAATAAAAAAAACAAAGATAAAAAAAATAAATTGACCCATAGACACCTAGCTCATAAACATCTATAACAGTCGGTCACTACTGGGTGGTGTGTGTCTCATGTTTGCATCAAATGGGAGTCCAGCTCAGCATGTGTCAGGCAAATGGCTCAACCGATTGTGATGAAACTTAGGTATGTTAAGGTGTGCGGCGCGGCGAGGAAAGATCGGTAACAAAAAAAATAAAAGTGAGCCGTCACGGGACGCCTCACAACGCGGCCGAAGGCCGCTTTCTGCGGCCAAAACTCCAAAATTAAAGTTTTTAGTTAGGGTTTTTTTGTCATCAAGTTGGCTTAAGGAGTCCCCTAAGAGACGAAAAATGTTCGGAGTGAGGTCCCTTGCCTCGAATCCCTTCCATAATCTTAGTCTGAATGTGGCCGTTACGGCACGTGTAGCCACGCGTAGGGAAAATCGATTAATAAACGCTTGCATTGAACACGTGTGAAAGATTTTACTGCCAAGAAAACCTTAAACAAAAAAATGGATTCTACATCTGAAGGTAAGTACAATACTTTAAAAAAAATTCTGCTTATAAAATACTAAATAGTATATTGTTAAAAAGAGATATGCCCAGGCTGTGTTTTATTAATATTATTTTTTTTGTTATCTATATAGTCGAGTGAAAACTTTTTTATCTTGATAGATCCTGCTCTCTAAGTTATTGAAAGTTGTTAATAATATTATTATGTACCAGAAAAAAGAAAAATTAGCTGCCCGTAGCTGCCCGTTGAGTTTTTGAAGTGAAAACTTCTTTAGCATCGTTGTGATTCGAAATTTTATGAAACGAAAAAGCAACAGTAAAAAGAGACATACAAGATGTAACGTGGGAGAAAATGAGATAGGAAGCATTATACAGTGTTTTTGTTTTTTATTAGTACAAATGACATCACATTTAATGGATGTGTGGGCGTGGGCGTGGGTGTGGGTGTGGGTGTGGGTGTGGATGGATGGATGGACGGATGGATGGATGGATGGATGGATGGATGGATGGATGGATGGATGGATGGATGGATGGATGGATGGATGGATGGATGGATGGATGGATGGATGGATGGATGGATGGATGGATGTTCTTTAGCATCGTTGTGATTTGAAAGTTTATGAAACGAAAAAGCGACAGTAAAAAGAGACATGTAAATTCATAAGATTTAACGTGGGAGAAAATGAGATAGGAAGCATTATACAGTGTTTTTGAAGGTTTCATTTCTACCACGTGTGAATTGCACACATGCTGTTTTTTGTAAGTACATTTATTTACAAGAATGAGCAAGTGAGACGGCCATTTGGAATTCACTATTTCTGATAATAGATTCATGATAAACGACCCTAAAAACCCCTATATACCAATTTATAGATCATAATAAGTTATAGATCATCATCAAATTCGTAATCAGCGACTACGAAAACCTATAAATTGTCATTCGCTAGATTATGTTGAATAATATACGCTATTTCACGCGAGGGGGTAGTCAATAGAGGAGGAAGGGGGTGGCTTTTAAAATTTTTAATATCAAATTCGTAATCAGCGACTACGAAAACATATGAATTGACATGCATCTTCATTATGTTGAATAATATACGATATTTCACGCGAGGGGGTAGTCAATAGGGGAGGAAGGGGGTGGCTTTTAAAATTTTTAATATCAAATTCGTAATCAGCGACTACGAAAACATATGAATTGACATGCATCTTGATTATGTTGAATAATATACGCTATTTCACGCGAGGGGGTAGTCAATAGGGGAGGAAGGGGCTGACTTTTAAAATTTTTAATAAATAATTTGTAATCAGCGACTACGAAAACATATGAATTGACATGCATCTTGATTATGTTGAATAATATACGCTATTTCAC
Source organism: Luperina testacea (assembly GCA_927399505.1). NCBI lineage: Eukaryota > Metazoa > Arthropoda > Insecta > Lepidoptera > Noctuidae > Luperina > Luperina testacea. The sequence continues at coordinate 7,999,248 of OV656783.1, read as the reverse complement.
GCGAGGGGGTAGTCAATAGGGGAGGAAGGGGGTGGCTTTTAAAATTTTTAATATCAAATTCGTAATCAGCGACCCCGAAAACCCCCGAGTAAGAAATTTTAAATCAATTACTTGATTTTTCGAGTTTTGGCCAGCTTTTTGGGAATCGGCCGCTCTGTGCGCCTGGCAGATGTGAAACATCGACATTATTTTGTAAAAGTAATATGATTGAAAAGAACAGATTGCGATATAAACTAAATATGGCATAATGATAAAATAATATATTATGATCGATTGCGCATGGCGACGCGTCGCCACACAGTACACAAACAGTGACTGTATATATACACCATCATATAGCGTGGCGACGCGTCGCCACGGCATGCGTCGCCACGCCAGAAATTTGTTTTACGTGCGGCTATAGATGTTTCACATCAAAAATTGTGAAAGGGCATTGCGAGCCGGGCATTAGCAAGTCGGTTATAAAATTATATTCAGTATTTTTCTTTTGTCCCACAGAAAATGGTAGACCCCGACCCCTCAATCCGGCCGTCAGCCGCGCGACTACGCCGACACCCGCTCCTACACCCCGCGGGCAACAAGAGCAAGACGCAGCTCCGCAGAGAACTAGCAGCTGCCAAGATGAAGAATGAGCTGCTCGCCAGGAAGCTGCAGGAGGCTGCGAGGTGAGAATATTATGTAACATTACGCCTGTATTATTTATAACTAGCTTCCGCCCGCGGCTTCGCCAGCGTTGTATGTCGATAAAAACTATCCCATGTCCTTCCCCGGGATGCAATCTATCTCTCCGTTCAGTGGTCTAGGCGTGAAAAGAAAGAAAATACGTCTATTTGCGGCAAACATGACGCATAACAGCCCCAGCGCTGGTTTTCAGCGACAGTTTTGACGTCATCACTTCAACACCGTCAAAGGCAACATACAAACAACAAGACAGACAGAGTTACTTTCGAATTTATAATATTAGTATGGATAAATGTTTTGTGTTTGAGTTGTTATTGTTGTTAGAGTATTGTTGTCAAAATCTAGCCGCAATCTACGACGACGAGACGAGACGTGACGAAACGGTTGGCGCAGTGGCTGAGCGATCGACTGCTGTGCTGCGTGTCGTGGGTTCGATTCCCGCACGGAACAAATATTTGTATTGCCTACAGGTAGTTGTTCCGGGTCTGGCTGTTTGTGTATGTGAATTTAAATGTTTGTAAACGCACCCACGATACAGGAGTAATTCCTAGTGTGGGGCAAAAAAAAAAAAGTATTCTATTCTTGTTATTGTTGGCTCAGTTGGTGTCGTGGCCGCAAGCCCGACTGCTGAGCTGACCAGGCTGCTACAGAAAATTTTAAAACTGCCTTTGGTATTTTGTTTGCTTTCTTTTCAATGTTTGTTTTTAGACATTTTAAGAGGCATTTCATACAAACATTTAAGCCCTGATTTTTCAAAATGAATGACCCGATTTTTATGAAACTTCAAACGCAAGTAGAGCAGTGGTGGCCAAGTAGAGCAGTGGTGGCCAAGTGGTAACGGCCGCGACTTACGAGTTGTAGGTCGTAGGTTCGAACCCAGACAGGCGCTTTACTTTGTGTAAATTATTTCATCACCACTGCTCACAAAACGGTGAAGGAAAACATCGTGAGGAAACCGGCATGTCCTAGAACCAAAAATTCGAAGACATGTGACATCTACCAACCCGCACTGGGCCCGTGTGGTGGATTACGGCCCACTCCCTCTCACTGAGAGGAGGCCTGTGTCCCAGCAGTGGGAACATTATAGGCTGATGATGATAAGCGGGATACAAAGGTATAAAAAGTTACTTAAGAACATCAACATCATTCAACTTGAAATTTAGAATAGTTTTAGATGACGTTTGCCCAACTATTTTGCAAATTAGAAAGAAGTAAAAATATATGTATATTTTTTTGCAACAGGGACTGAAGGGGGTCTGAAAAATTCAATGTGGGGCTACTAGGGCATGTGGGGTATCATATGAAAGAGCGCAGTTTGCAAATTCTCAAGCATTTTTCCTTTTTTTTTAGGCCGCATAGTTTTCCACTGCAATATTCTAAACTGCAGTGCACAGTGTTAAAATTCTCTGACTAATATAGGCCTCGCCGATGAAAATTTAGAAACATGATGGTACGGAACCCTCGGTGCGCGAGTCCTACTCGCTCTTGCCCGGTATTTTAATCCATCTAGTAGTTCCAGAGATTAGCACCTTCAAACAAATAAACTTCGGCTTTATTTATTAGTTATTAAGAAATTACTAACAACAACAAATTTTCGTCCACAGATATATAAAACCAAAAAAAATACTAACAAAAACCCATTTCCCTTCACAGATGTATAAAATCCCTAACCCCAAACTTAATACCCAATCAAGAATCGGCGAAGTTCAGGACGAGATCGGCGAAAAGATTGCAGAAACCCCGCGTGGACACACACATCGCGGAAATGATACAATCCGTGACGTCACCGATAAGAATAGACATAACTATGGATCGAACGTTTAGGAGAACAAAATAGGTATAATTTGTTATTAGAAATATTTATTAAATGTCGCCTCTGTTAAGATTTATAATCTATGTCCATTCGCATTTGTATGCTTAGATTTTTCGCATCTGTGTGCTTAGTCTTTGTATTCTAAGATTTTCAATGAAATGTTGTGTCTGTAACATTACTCGGTTCATTCAAAGGATTATAGCCTCTAAAAGCAGACATACCGACTTAATCTTTGACAAACTCCCATAAACCACCCAAAATACAGGTTATTTTATCTAACAATTTAAAATATCTGGTATATACAAAATCCTTGCTCCTGCCTAGTGCTTTAAATACCACCGTTAACATGTTTCCTCTACGTATAAGCGACTAATCTTATAAGAAAATTATTAATATTGGCGTTAAGAAACGTCCGTATTTGATGTCCAAATGTATAATAAGTCCACCGATGCGATGTTGAATATATTGCTTATCCTCTTAAAGTAAGGATGCGTGATGTTAATGCAATTAGATGCGACAGAGAACCGGAACAAAAAAAAAATTTCCTGTCTTTTTATCAACTGTGTTGTGGTCGGCTTCCAGTGTTTTACATGGAGCGACTGTCTATCTGACCTCCACAATTACTACGAATACCTATTTAAAAATACTTCACAAAACTAAATTAAGTACATAATTTTGGCAGACCTGTCAGATTTATTGTCAGAAAAGTCAGATTTTTGACATTAATGTCGGATGTTTAACAGGAATGTCAATGTTTTTTGCAGAAATGCCAGATTTCTTGGCATTGATGTCTGATTTTTGGCAATAATGTCAGATTTTTACAGTAATGTCAGGTTGTTTACAGTTATGTCAGATTTTGATGGTAATATCAGAAAATCGAGATAAAAATTCGCAAAAAAATGTCGCAGCAGCTATTTAGCACTAACTCGAACCCCTCGACTCCCCTGTATAGTTAATAGATTTTAATATTAGTGCCTTCTGTAACAAATGTGATTCAAAAGTGCTTTCATATCGAATTTAAAATATAAAATAAACTTGTATAAATAATATAAAATGTCCTCTAAATGATAATTGTATCTTCCATTGCACTCTTTGTGATAAATCTTGGAAATAGTAATGTAATTTAGATTTTAGATTTGTGAGACATGGCAACGTTTTTCAATGAAATTATACAGCAACAATCAAATGTATAAAAATGAAACACACTCGTATTTTTAAGGGTGTGGTACGGATCATCAGACTGATCTGTCTAGCCTTTTTCCAACTATGTTGGGGTCGACTGAGAACCAGTATTTTACATGGAGCGACTGCCTATCTGACCTCCACAACCCAGTTACTGGGTATGTCTATGTTGTTTATATTATGGGTTTGGTTTCCGCGAGAAAAAGTTACATACATAGCCGTAATCAGCAATATTTGCTGATTACATCCGTAATCAGCAAACTCGGATTTTGGGCTTTAAAAAGTTACATACATACATACAAGTTATATCCATATATGTAACTTTTTAAAACCCAAAATCCGAGTTATTGCACTTATTGTAAGTACGGCAGTATAGAAGACAATCGTTTCCGTGCCCTCCACGCCACGTCTTTATTAGAAGACAATATCTAATCATAACGTTCATAACATTAAAATACACGAACAAATGCCTTGTGCGTATTTTTACTATTGCTTAAAACCCTAAACTCAATTGTTTATCTCAATATGGGTCTTTGTTTATATTAAGAACAGAAAAATTATACTAGCGAAAATTTTCTTACTGTCCCAGGCGCCGTGGTCTTTATAAGAAGACTTCTAGTGTTGTGGTTACCTGATGAAGTTTCTAAAGTGTCGATAGACACAAAAGTTTAATATCACCACACCTTTCTGGGGGCTTACTCTCCAAACTAATTTTAATTCTAAGGAGATGCCAATATGATGCCAATGTTAATTTTACAGTCGCGTGATTCGGTACTCTTGAAAACAATATTGTCAACAATTATCCCACGCCAAGCCCGAACCCAATTCCACTTAGTTCTCCAAAATGGACGCCCAATCTAAAAATCATTTGGCGCTCGCATCGAACTCAAGAGTACGAAACGTCACAATTCCAATGTCGATCTATCGGAATTAAATTAAAGAGTAAGCACCCTGATCCGTGCTGTATATTATTTTATTGGACTAAATCACCCCATATATTACTTAATTTAGAAAACATTCTAATACACCCTTACATTTTAATCGTTTTAATCCTTAAAGGGGGTCATTGTAGTCATAATTATGAACAACTTTTACTATGAGACCAACGCTGAAATCCTGGAAGAAAAAAACTGCTGATCCATACATTTATGTTCTCATAACTCGACATAATGTATGGAGCAACATTTATTTTTTCACGATTTCAGTATTTGTCCCATAGTAAAAGTTGTTCATAATGATGAGTATTACTCCTTTTAAAACGATCAAAATGTAAGGGTGTATACTGAACAAATAATACATCAAATTCAACAAAGCCGTTTCGGAGTTATATAGACAAACACAAAACCGAACGCGGAATGTTCCAAAGTTTCTATGTCAAGCCATGTCTCAATTTATTAATATAAGGCAGCTTCTCTAATCATATGTAATAAAAAAATATAATAAATGTAATATTTATATGAGAAAGAAACATAAATAATTTGTATAGGTGTATAAAATTATTAATTTTTAAGTTAATCAATCAGTTTTAATTTTTGTTAGCGAGTTTGACGGATGCGCGGCGTGGAAAAAAACTATTATAAATATAATTTTTTAATAAAATATGTGTGCCTCACGAAGCGACACGCGCTTTACTTGTGATAACCAAATGTACATTTGTGTGTGAAACCGAGTACCGTCAGCACTCAACACAGACACTTCCAACTTCGCAATTGTCTCGGACGGTATCGAGAGCTCCCGCGCTTACACACATTCACAACGTGTTTATATAATTGGTAATCACAAGTAAAGAGCGCGTCGCTTCGTGAGATAAAAATACTGTAAATTTATTTTAATCATATATCTTTGAGAAAACTGCTCTTTTGCAAGCAAACACCAAAATATAACTCTTCATTATAAATTGTTTGTGTTCCCGAGTGCATACAACCCGAATCTCTTCAAAGTAAGAGTGAACAGGCTTCTTCTGGGTAAGCTCACTCCATCGTAGACTTTGTCTCTGTCATATCTGACCTAGACTAGAGTCAAGAGCAAACCCATTTCAAATTAAAAAAAAAAATATATTATCAGCTTGTAACTGTTCCACTGGAAGACAAAGAAGTCTTCTCATACAGAGAAGAAACGAGCATTGATCACCAGCACCACGCTTGTTTACTGCGCGTTGACGATTTCATACCTAGCCTGTTCCTAACTATATGGTGGGTTCGTCTTGGATACAGCTGCATATCAGTACTTCACATGGAGCGACTGCCTATCAGACATCCACAGCCCAGTTACTGGGTAACACGGGCGATTTTAGACTTCTGATATTTAAAACGGGACACTATTACTAAGGCTCCACTGTCCGTCTGTCACCAGGCTGTATCTCATGAACCGTGATAGCTAGACGGTTGAAATTTTCACAGATGATGGATTTCGCCGCTTTAACAACAAATACTAAAAACAGAATAAAATAAATATTTAAGAGGGGCTCCCATACAACAAACGTGTCTTTTTCGTCGTTTTTGCCTTGTGGTATGGAACCCTTCGTGTGGGCGTCCGATTTGCACTTGGCCAGTTTTTCTGTAAATAGTTTTTTTTACGCCGCACAATCGTCAGTAAATCGCGTTTAGGGGCACTCTGGCCAAACTGTCTTAGGTTATATAGTCTTATATAATTATTATACAATTTAAGAATTATTCGTTTTAAGTTGATTTTGTCCAAATTATTGTGAGTATTGCGATTTGTACGTACAATTGAGTATTGCGATTTGTTGTCCATAAAAATCCAAGACTAGTCGTTTCCCAACTATGTTGGGTCGGCTTCCAGTCTAACCGGATGCAGCTGGATATACCGGATATTACATGGAGCAACTGTCAATCTGACCTCCACATCCAAGTTACGGGGTAACACCTATTCAATGTAATTTGTTTTCTAATCTCAAGTTAACATTTTAGGCTGCCTTTGCACCAGAGATGAGCGAGGATGCGTAGCGAGGGATGTGTGTAAAACTAACCAATACCAACGCTAACTTAGTTAAGCTATAAAAATGAAGCGATGTTATTTGGTTTCACACACATGCCTCGCAACGCACCTCGCTCACCTCTGGTGGAAAGGCAGCCTTATTATTGGTTATTGTTCAGTTAACATGAGATTTACTGATCAAGCTACTATAAAACCAAGAAAAAAAAATGTTTTAAGGGGGAAGCGCTAAGGTAGCCCGCGAAATTCAAATTTTCTTACGTTTTTTGCAATTAGCTGGTCAGCATTAAGTTGTACAGACGCCAGCACATCAAGCTACTACAATCTGTCAAATTTCTTTAATAGATTTTCAACTTTATCGCCAAAGCGTAAGGCTCAAAGTTGACTGAGAAATTTTGACAGTTTCGGGTAGCTTGATGTGCTGGCGTCTGTACGTTGATTAATATATGAATCGCGGCCGTAAGAAATATGTGTTTACAGAATTATAATCATTAAAGTCATCAACACAACTCTCTAAGACCACGTAAGTCCAAAGAATGATGATTTCATGAAACAGTTATTCTTGGGACTTACGTGGAAGACCACGTAAGTCCCAAGAAGAGAGTTGTGTTGATGACTTTAATGTTTCAAAACTTCTTTTCAAATCAACCAATCGTAATTCTCAATTATATTTACAAAAAAAATCTCATTTTATTTATTATTTTTATGATGTAATAAACTCCGTAATCAAATGATTTAATTTTTAATTTTTAGAATTAAAAAAAAACCCATATTTTTTGTTTTGTACACTTACGAATAATGGTCATTCACGAAAAAAGCAACAGTAGAATCTGACTTATATACAGGGATATTGGTAAAACATTAACAACCTCTTAAGAGGTCATTGTACTCATCATTATGAAAAACTTTTACTATGGGACCAAACCTGAAATCGCGAAAAAAATCAGCTGTTCCCTACATTTATGTTCGTGAAATGTAGGGAACATTTGACGAACATAAATGTAGGGAACAGCTGATTTTTTTTATCGCGATTTCAGGTTTGGTCCCATAGTAAAAGTTGTTCATAATGATAAGTACAATGACCTCTTAAGAGGTTGTTAATGTTTTACCAATAACACTGTATAATCCAATCAAACTAATGAAAAATAAAAATTTTATAATTCTAAGTAAAATTGGGGCATTTTTTTCCCACGTCTTGACAATTTTTTTTTTCTAACTTTTCTTCCCAACTTTTATTTAAAAAAATATATATACAATTTTACAATTTTAACAGTTAATTTTCCTATTAAAAATCGTCTTTCGAGGGAAAAATTGTCTATAATAAAGATGGTTTTGTAACATAGTTCATATAACACATACAACTCACGCTGAACAGAAATATTATTATTATATTTAAACTAATTATTACCAAACTGAATACATAGTAAGGGGCTGTCCATTAATCATGTGATGTTTTTTTTTTGACATTTTTAACCCCCGCCCCTTCCCTTTGGTGATACATGGTGAGGTTTAAAACTACAAAGAATCTTAATTTTTTTTTTCTTCTAAAAACTGGTATAAGTATCATCTAATTTTATTTTAGAAAATTAAAGATTACAATAATAATGTTTAGAGGTAGACAAAAAGGTTGCAGGTTGTTTTTGACTAACATAAAAATAATGAAAGAATATCGCGCGTTTGTCGAAAAAAATACACGTGATATATTTCTACACCCCCCCCCCCCTGTGACATTTCGTGATTTTTATTTACCCCTCCCCCTCTTTCGAACCTCACGTGATGAATGAACAGCCCCTAAGTCTTACGCTACACTTTCCTAAAAGAGCGGTGGCCGTACATGCCGGCCGCAGTGACGCCTATCATGAAAATGATGCCACCGATGTTTGATTTTACAGTGTCAAAAAACACTAGGTAAACACACCAACTTACTTTCTCAAATAACGTGTCAGTGACGTCATTGGACGGTAAATAGCGGACGCTATGTAGGGGCCACGGCTCTTCTAGGAAACTTTACCCAACGATTTTCACAGAATATGTAATTAAATGTCATGTCATAACGATATTGCAATTTCTGCCTTGTTTTGATTTGTCAGAGAGAATTAATATGACTATGTGATAAAACCCTTATATAGTGTAGGTTGAAGGACAAACTGTCGTCCATGTAATTTTAAATAATTTATAACAAATCATACCTACCCACATGGTGGGTTGGTTATTATTTAATTTTAGTTTGATCTCATTCTACTTTTTTTGTCTATGGTAAAACTTGACTGCGGATACCATCTTGTTAGTTACTCATGGAGACGGCAGAAAATTGTTTCATTGTATAATATTTTGACTCAACTTGCTTGAAAAAGGCTTTGCTAACCCCTTCTTCAAGTTTCATTGTAGTTAAAACATTTAAATTTAAAATAACGGTTTCTGAAACACATTCTAAATTTAAATGAGACGTAACGGTTTTTATTAATTTTTGAAATGTGTTTGGACCGAATTCTGTGTTTTTTCTAGTAATTTCATTTCTTTTTTGATTTTCTGCTAAATCCGTGAGAAAAAGTCTTCTTAAAAAATATATTTTGTAAAAATATGAACTTTGCAGTTAGAGTTGTGCGCTTCTACCAAAATTCTGTTTATTTACAGTTATTGTGTAAATATGACTCAAAATTGATTGTTGGACGCCACCAAAGCAGGAAGACGTGTGGGCTTGTATAATTTGTATGTATATTTGCTTATTGATAATGTAATAAATGCTTGTTTCAATTATTTGGAGTTTTTTATTGAAAACGACAAATGCCTGATGAGATTTCCTCATCTGCCTAGCCTGTTCCCAACTATGTTGGGGTTGGCTTCCAGTGTAACCGGATGCATCTGATTACCTGTGTTTTACATGGAGCGCCTGCCTATCTGACCTCCACAACCCAGGTAACGGGTAATATAATGCCCCTTGCCATGTTAAGACTGGTTGTCAACTACCGGGCAGACAACAAAAAAAAAATGACACATTTCTCGTCGGTCATAAAAAAAATCTGCTCTTTCGTAGAAAAGTGCAAAGCCTAGGAGGTCAAATAAATGAAACAGCTAATATTTAAATAAATAAAAAAAATTAAATATTCAACGCAGATGTGCTCAAAATCATTTACAGACGCCAGCACATCAAGCTACTACAATCTGTCAAATTTATGTGATAGTTTCAACTTTATCGCTATATAGCATAAGGTTCAAAGTTGATTGGGAAAATTTGACAGTTTCGGGTAGCTTGATGTGCTGGCGTCTGTACCTAATGAATCCATGGTAACAGGTTGCGCGCCAATATCCCTGCCACTATAGCGTTTTATGTACCATAATATTATGCAAATTAGTAATATTCTATTAAAATCAACAACTACCTTCCTTAGTTATAAAATAATAATAAAAAAAGATTACGAGTTACCCCGTTCACCACGCCAAGAAATATCTAAGACAGCGCCATCTTGCGGGCAATAGAGAAAATATTATGAAAGTTCTTAGTGTTGCCACTGAATAACAGGTGGCGCTAGTTACACCACTTAATTGAAAATTTGTATCATTAAACTCATTTAAAATAAAAAGCATAGGCAAACTGAGTTGAATTATCATGCAATACTTATATTCAAGAGATAATCGACGTTTCTCTGGTTTTCCTGTGTGTAATTATGGTGTTTGCCAGTTATAATAATGTAGGGACGAAGCCTTCATTCTATTTTGATGTAATGTGTACCTAGTTATTTTGTCTAGGTTCAATTCCCGAGTCGGGCAGTCTTAGTTATTAGGTTTTTTCCACCAGGAATTTCTAAATAGCAGCTCGGAGTATGGATTTGTGCCCGGTTGTTGTCAATACAATCGCTCCCTTTTTACATAGCGATATGTGGTTGTTCAATCTCAATCTGAATAATTTTGAAGGTTATTGCTAATGCATTGCTTCATATGTTCAAAAAATTATCTGCTCAACAACGTAAATAACGCAATGAATGTTGCAGAATTGTCAAAATGAAACCCATTGCTACAGCGGGCCTAAAAAGGCCACTTTGGTGAATCATAAAATGATAACATTATGAACCATAATATTATGGCGAAGACAGTCCGTGTTTTTCTTTTTTTCGCTGCTCTACGTAGGTGTAATCAAAGAGATTGTGATTGGATTTGGATTGGATTGATTCGTAATTTAGCACAGACAAAAAAAAATAGGTAACTGAAAAATTCTTCACCAAGGCATTTGATACGATTAATTTAACAGTTAACTGTCCATTATGATTTATAATGTTATCCTTTTATGATTCTGCCAAAGTGGCCGTTTTAGGCCCCCTGAGAGGTTGTTAGTGTTTTAACAATAGCCCTGACATTAGTACACTTCTGCATGACCCTTCGGGGTATACAGGCGTGATAAATGTCAAACTTAAAGTTGTAAGTATTGCTGATTCTAATGATTATAATTATGTAAAGTCATTAAGGGGCTTACATGACCTAAAGCGCGGTCACTGTCGGACTGCATAGAAAAGAAAGAGAAGCGCGATGACACAACGCTGGAATTTATTGCAAAATATGAAGCTATTATTTAATTACAAAAAATCTATTGTTTGGACGAAAAAATTAAAACACTAGTATTTTAGTAAGTTGCTTGTAGAATAATCTGACAAAAAATTAGAATGATTGTAGTATGGTTTTTATTGTACAAAAAGAAGTTTTTAGAGGTATCTTCATGATTTTTTTCTATCGTATCAAATTAGTTGTATTATGTTTTCAACACACTATCTACCTAGCATATATCCTGAAGAATGTCATATATTTTTCTGATTTTGTTTACCTACTGTAGTCGATCATGTACAGACGCCAGCACATCAAGCTACCCGAAACTGTCAAATTTTCCCAATCAACTTTGAACCTTATGCTTTAGCGATAAAGTTGAAATTGAAAATCTATTAAATAAATTTGACAGATTGTAGTAGCTTGATGTGCTGGCGTCTGGCCTTTTATTAACCTGTAAGCCCCTTAAGCCACAGTCGCTAATCATATACCTAATATTTTAATCAACATACAACCCGACACACTGACCCGCAAATTGCAAAAACCCCCATAGGGGTACCTACTGTTTTGTTGCTGCTGTCAGATTTACAATAACTGTGACAGGTCTGTAGGTTCACGGAAAAATGGCTGTTATCAGGGATCTATTAATAAAACGTTCATTTGATCTGATGTTTTATTTTGATAAGCGTCACAAAAACGTTTGTCCTCCCCATTAAAATGTTCCCATTTAATAATATCACCGCAAAACCGGTTTTAAATCCACACAAAATTGCCATAACACATTTAGATAGTAAACCAAAGCGTTAAATCCGCCATTAGTCGATCTAAATCGTAATAAATACAAAAATAAAATATAATTATGGCAATACTAATTCGCCATGTCAAATTATACGGAAGCGCGACGAATCTGACAAAAGATGTCGTCGCGTGCCTTTTGCCGCCAAATTGCGTGTCAATTGCATGCGTTCAATAAAATTTATATTAATTTTATGAGTTATATTTAATGTGTGATTCCATATTTATTGCAGTATATGGGTCTAATTGGAAAATATTACGAAATACAATCACATAACGATTTCTCGATCTTTAGATCGAGAGGAAAAAAAAATCGGGATCTTGTGAGAATAGCTTAAAACCGCGATCCAAATCTGAATTCGAGATTAGAGTTCCATTCAAATTAAAAATGTTCTAAATTCGTACTGACGGGTGTCAGTGCGCTAGCCTAGCTCTATAATGCCCTCAAAAATATAGGTACTATGTAGGTACTTCGGACCGGAAATCACGCTCAGCTGTCATTTGAATATCTGACATTAGTTACGTTATGAAAGTACCTATAACTGGGTTTTGGAGGTCAAATAGATAGGCAGTCGCTCCATGTTAAATGTTAGCTGCATCCGGCTAGTCTGGAAACAGACCTTGAGATAGTTATGTACTTAGTTAGGGTTAAAACGCTCAGCGGATGATGGATACCTACTTCAGAATCGGACCGACATTTGTCGAAATCGGATAGGATATAGCGCAAACGAACTACTAGATTACTGTAACAAACTCCCATATTTTATCAGTGCAAGTGTGCAGCTCACCCCGTTAACAATGCAAGCGTGTATAATACATTGAATATCAACCCCCTATTATGCTTTATTCAAATCTGCGCAATATTTACGCAATTACATCAATTCGATACGGACAGTTGTCTGTTGGCAAGGGGTAAATGTCAAAACAACGCTTTGCAAGCCATTTTTTATAGTTCAGGATATTATTAATATTATTTACCCGGTTATTATTGTCGCTCTGCTGGGACACAGGCCTCCTGTCTGTGAGAGACTGGGCCGTAATCCACCACGCGGGCCCAGTGCGGGTTGGTAGATGTCACATGTCTTCGAATTTTTGGTTCTAGAACATGCCGGTTTCCTCACGATGTTTTCCTTCACCGTTTTGAGAGCAGTGGTGATGAAATAATTTACACAAAGTAAAGCGTCTGTCTGGGTTCCAACTTCCGACCTACACACTCGTAAGTCGCTGACGTTTCTACTGGGCCACCACTATTCACTAATTGTAACGTATAGGTAAGCTGCGCTCTGCGGTTTCACCTGCATAAGTTTCGATCGCGTGGGAATATCGGGATAAAAAGTATTCTATGATAAATGATTTTATTTTTGTAAGTAGGTTGGCACAAACACTTTTACACGTCAATCATATTTTTTAAACTAGATGAGGTCGGCGTTTCCTATCTGACTACTCTGAGAAGAAAGGTCGAAACAAACTCAGAGGTCATAGTCTCTTTTAAAGTCCAGACATAATCTTGGTCAGGTTATATGAAGACTATGTAGGTCGATGTCTGAGATGGTCTTTTGAGGAAAGAACCACACAGAATCACAGATTGAGAGGACCTGTCCAGTCAGTGCACGCATTTGTCAGAAATCATGCAGCTCAACTCAAGACTTAAGGATATATAGATATATTTTAGTCCAGGGGGCCTAACATTATAAATCATAATGGACAGTTAACTGTTAAGTTAATCGTATCAAGTCCCATTGGTGAAGGATTTTCCAGTAATTTCTTTTTTTGTCTGTGTTTAAATACCAATCAATCCCATCCAAATCCAATCCTAATCTCTTTGATTATACCTACGTAGTGCAGCGAATAAAAGAAAAACACGGACTGTCTTCGCCATATTAAGATTCATAATGTTATCCTTTTATGATTCTGCCAAAGTGGCCTTTTTAGGCCTCCAGGACTTGGTCTACCCATTTGCAAACATCCAAATCCTTTCAGTCGTTTTAGAGAAAAAGCGTAACAAACAAAAAAAAAAATCATCAAATCTTCTCTTTTTTTTTTCTTTGGCAACTAAGCCGATGTCAGCTATTCTGCCAGCGTCATCTTTTCTCTGTACCTATAATATTATTTTCTATAGACAAATGTCAACGTCAGCTGTTTTTTCACCCTGCGTTGCATTTTATAAGTCACACTCTAGTAAGGGTCACGTCCTATTGTGTTGAATGTCGGTAACCGATGTGTTGGCAGTAACCTGTCAGTAACATTCGGTTCATGGTGTAACTATGTTATGAACGGATATTCAGCAACTATCCAGTATCCGGCCTAATTTTAACATCCGGCCAATGGAATTATTATTTTTTTGAGTCGTCAGAGTTTTTAGTAAAGACTATATTATTATACACTGCGAAATTAAAAATACTACCTCATACAGTATAAAAAAAACAATAAAGAAAATGTTACAAAACACTGGTTATGATGACTCGAAACAATTATTTTAAAGACTTGAAATAAAAACACATACCTACACTACAATATTAATATAACTTAAAATAAAATAAATACATACAACTTTATATATATAATTACACTAAAACACTAACGCACACGAAGTGTCTGCGTCGTGTTTCGCTGACTGCTGTCATACCTACCACGCCTGAAATCATCAAAGTAGGTACTCACTCTGGAATTCGTACCCCGAGCCCGAAGATACAGACGAACTGTCTAGTTTGGGTCTCACTGACAAATAATATAATGTATGTATAACCTATGTTATATATATAACCTATGTTATCATCTGTCTAGACTTTTCCCAACTATGTTGGGGTCGGCTTCCAGTCTAACTGGATGCAGCTAAATACCAGTGTTTTACATGGAGCGACTGCCTATGCAACCTCCACAACCGTTACTGGGTAATACGATACCTCTAGCCCCATGTAAATACATCGATCTTCACGTGAACTTTTGACCGCCACACGCCAAAAAATCAAAAACGTGCCCTCGGCGTCAAAGTCTGTCATGTAGACGAACCGTGGCGTGCTGGGCACATTTTGGTTTGTCCTCTAGTTATACATAACTGTGGCGGTCAAAAGCTTAATAACCAGAATTGTGTGTCAATGTTGTTTTGGCTAGTAGTTTGGAGGAATATAATGCAGAAAACTACACATACACTCGTACATATTATTCTTCTAATGAGGGTAGGCAGAAACTACAGAACACCATCTGCGACGATCCTTTTTTTTTCAGTATGCGAAAATCGAAAATAGAATAAAATAGAATAGAATACTCAAAAAAAAAAAAAATCTTCTTAAAAAAAAAATAAAATAAAAAAAAAACAATAAAAAATCTAATAATAGAAAATCTTCATCATCATCAAATGACCCCTCCCGCTCTGGGTGGAGCGGAAGGGGATGTCAGACTCTTACTGACTAAAACCCACCCGTGTTCCTTCCTTAGCCCTTTATGTTCCGGGCCAGCGGTAACCCTTTCGGACAATCCCGCTGACCACCTGCTACGATCCTCACATATTCCTTTTGCCTCGTTTACGTTCATACATCTGGTCATACACGCACGCCGGTTGCGAGTACTACCACAGATTACTAAATAGTTACTACGTAACAGATACTTCACTCAGTAGAAAATTTCCAATACCTATTGCTATAATAGCCTACTCCGTCGCGTCAGCAACCGCTGCATGCTAAAATGTGCCTAAATGCTCAAGCGTACAGTTGTGATTGCTTCGCACCGCGCGATCCCACAGCAATCGCAGGGCCGCCTCTTCGATAAAATTAAATTAACATAACTATTTGTGTCTATTTTATTGAGAATTGTGAATATGTTCGGTAGTTTAAAATTGTATCGTATAAAGGTAAAATATGTTTTTAATAAATTGGTGCTGACTGTAATAATTTTGAAACGACAAAAAATGGTAATAGTTTATCACTTAACTTTCTTCATTGACAGGTAAATGGAAAAATATTAGGTGTTTATCCCTTCTTTTACTTGATTTGTACCCATCTACTGCACATAAGGCACCAGACGGCATTGTAGGTACCCGTACAAACGAATGGAATGATTAAAATTGAATAACGTGCGTGCGCTTCGCTTGCGAAAACCGCACTGAATATGGTCCGCAAACGGCCCGAGACCGCTCGGCCGGGCGGTAGGTAATTATAGCGCGCAAGTACATGAAGTGACGGAGGCCTGGTACTACGCACCTGACCTCTCTGAAGAACCCAGGGCCGTCTTTACCCGGGGGTGCAAGGGGTGCGCGGCACCCAGGCGCAAGGTCTTAGGGGGCGCAAGCCGATGAGGTACTAATCACTCATTATAACCGCAACGCTCAAGCGCTGTAACCGCACGTCACCGCCTCGAAAAAATCCTTTGTAAAAAATTGATGGGAATCATCTTAAAAAATTACGTTTAATTTCTTTTTGTTGGCAAGGGGGGCGCAAGCTGATTCTCGCACCCCGGCGCCCAATATGGTTAAGACGGCCCTGGAAGAACCTCACCAACAAGGTCATTTTCCGTGCTTCTAGGGTGTCCCCTGCGTTTCCACTCACATACAAAAAAATTAATTTCCATAATAACTACGAAACCTGCTACCCCCCCCCCCCCCCCTCTTAACAAAGTAACAGGCGTAAACATAAACGTATATTTTCGAAAAGATTGCTTTTCCATCTACAAGCCACAGTCACCCATATCCAATCTTTTACGACTTTCTTTCACCGCAATAACCAACTGTTCTGCCTTACCTCATTAAATCTAATATTTAGCTTAAAGAAGTAAAATTCATGTGATGCTTTTTTAGTCCAAAAAAACAAAACTTAAAACCAACTTTTCCACCGAAAAAATAAAGTCCAAAATCAATTGTATCAAACAAAGCCGGTTATAGACTCCCAAACAGCCAATAACAATGAGGGGCGGGGCAAATTTTGAAATTGGAACGATTTTTTCTTTAGAACATCATTCTTCTTTTACGCTCCAGTCGGTGGTTGAACGTCGGGGGAGCAAGACGTCTGGAAGTTTGCGAATTGATTTGATTTTCATTGAAAAATTGTGTCATTTTGCGCATTTGAATGTTGTAGGTCTTTAGTTAAGGAATATGGTTGTTATTGTCGTATTTTTAGGGCATAAGAGGAAATTGAGAGAGTATCAGCTGTTGGGATTGGGGGTGGGGTATCAGGGTGTGAAAGCGACGGTCTGGCAAATGGCAATGTAAATTGAAAATGCTGTTATTGCAAGCTTGGAGTTTCAATTGATTGGGCTTTATTTGATGTTGTTGTAGGAGTTTTCTCGATGTTATATTTATCTATAGGTACTAATGATAAATCTGAACTGTTTGTTTGTTTGAAGGGGCTAATCTCTGGAACTACTGGTCGGATTTGGAAGAATCTTTTTGCATTTGATAGCCCAATTTCCAATGTTGTGGGAAAATGTGGTGGAGAAAATGATATTAACTTTTGACAAAGAATTTATTTATTTATTAAACATTTTGTAGACTTAACACGTCAACTTAAGACGTCTACAAACAAGTTATATTTAGTAATATACGCGTACAGTTATTTGTATTTAACATAAGTAATATTATTATTAAATACTAATGCTTAACAGTAAGTTAGGCATTAGTATTCCAATATAATCCAAATCCAATCGAAAAAAAAGAAAAACACGAAATGTCGTCGCCATATTATAATTCATAATGTTATCCTTTTATGATTCTGCCAAAGTGGCCTTTTTAGGCCCCCAGTTCAAAATCAGGGAGTTGTAATGTTGATTCTGATGATTAAAATTCTGTAAGGCCATATTTGTTGCGCGAATTATATTTCAAACAACATACCTACACTGACCTGCAGATTGTCAAAAACGCAGGCAAATTTGAATTTAGAATGAAAAAAAGAAAAAGTATTTTTTTTTGTTTTTTTGATTGTATTGTATTTTTTTTGTTTTTATTTCGCGGGTTACCTTTCATAATACCTATAGAATTTAGATTAAATAAATAAATACATAGAGCAGTGGTGGCACAGTGGTAACGGCCGCGACTTACGAGTTGTAGGTCGTAGGTTCAAACCCAGACAGGCGCTTTACTTTGTGTAAATTATTTCATAACCACTGCTCTCAAAACAGTGAAGGAAAACATCGTGAGGAAACCGGCATGTCCTAGAACCAAAAATTCGAACAAGTGTGACATCTACCAATAGTACCAATCCACACTGGGCTCGCGTGGTAGATTACGGGCTACGGCCAACTTCTTACAGAGACGAGGCCTGTGTCCCAACAGTGGGACACAGGCTGATTATAAATACAGTGGGAACTTAAGTTGAATTTTGCAAGGCCGTTTTATCGATTTGGCAAATGTTTTTTTAACTTCAAGGCAAATAAAAGACCAGGCAAGCACGTTTTAATTGTTTTTTTAAATTCTGTGTAATACTATGTTTATGAATATAAGTAATTAGTGATTTAAAAGGCTAATGGCAATTTTGAAGCTTTTCAATGCTGATCCTTGAATCAACTCAAAAAAAATCAGAGGATCATACCTATACAGTAGGCATGCTATCATGCTACATTATTACACGATTTGTTAACAAATAAATCCTACGCTTTCTTTCTTTCCACTAAAAGTTGTGTATTCGCCACAATATCAATCCAATCTCTAATCCACAAATATAAAAATAACTCAGAAAAATCCAATATGGCGCCCGTTTTGATATTATCAAAGTAACATTTATCGCTTTGTATCAGTCGTGAACGGGTTTTGTTACAATAAAACGCGGGCGGGACCGAGGGCAGAAACTAACTCCATGAAAAACAACTCTGGATACCCCTTTTTACTTATGAATACAACACACATACCTATTTGTCGGACAATTTTGTTTTTACATACGAAAAGTATAAGAAAAGCCTTTATGAAGGTTATAATAACAGGTATTTTAGACTGGCTGGATGGTTCACATAATTTTGTAAGTCGATAAAACGACAAACAAAGCTTGACCTCTTGGCTCTAAATTCAAAAAGGTATACGGGGGTCAAACAAAGATGGTGGTCGTAACAAAAGCGCGCTAAAAAGCCACCCCGTGTTCGGATACACGCCCCTTTCTGAAGAACCACTCCCTTAAACCCCAGTCGTTGTTCAAACGTCGAACGAGGAAGACGTGTATGAATTTTTTTTACGCGTATCCGAGCGCGAATTTTGAATTTTTGGCATCGAACTTTAGTGATAGTGATGAGCCGTATTATAAATAACTGTTTTCATTTTTTTTTTGTTTATTGTGCCAATAGTATTGTAAAATAAATAGTTTTAATCAAAACGTATTATGTACCCAACAGATTTAAAGAATGGACAGTTAAAACTGAACACGTTCGGAAAACAATTAGACCATAACATTATGTTGAAAACAATTCAAAACTTTTGTTATAACAAGTCAAGTGCAGGGCCGTTTAATATGACGTCACCGTTTCTAGTCGACAATATCCTGCACCAGCAGAAAACAGAGCTACACAATCAATACATAAATCAGCAAATAGAAAATTACGTCCGTCAAAATTACGAAAGATCTCGAGAAAATACACCAGACATGGACGAATCGAAACTCGCGGAATGTGACGAAGAGCGACATGAAGAATCGATTGAGGATTCAAAGATAGAAGATGACGATTCAAAGAGCAGAGACGATGATTACGTCAAAAATGAGGTTTATTATAATAACGAATACTATCCACGGAACGAAGAAGGCCGGCCAACGGAAAAAGAGGTTTTAAACGTTCCAAATTTGATTCGGCGCTGTCAAAGTTGCGGGTCGTACGACTGTCCCCCTTTTTCTTGCAAGAAGTCTGGCATAAGAAGGCTAGAGGAACTAGAAAAGAGGTTTAATCTTAATTATCACGAGAATTCGGGGGATGAGGCAGATAAGCATGAAGGCAAGGGGTACACGGATGAGTTGGTGAGGTCCTGTGAGGAGTACACCGAACAAAAAAAGCCCTTGTTGAAATTCAGTGTTAGTGCCATTTTGGGCGAAGATAGTTTGAAAAGTAGCAACGTAAATGGTGAGTTTTGTTTTTCTTTTATTAAACGACTTCAAAAAAGGAGGAGGTTCTCAATTCGGATGTTCTTTGGATACTTGTTAACCGACTTCAAAAATGTAAGGATGGTGAATGTTTTTTTTTTATACGTATGTTCGCGATATCTCCGGCAATTATGAATCTATTTCGAACATTCTTTTTTTAAAGCATAGGGAACTGATTTGTGCGGACCCAGTAAAAATAACAACTTAATCAAACATGTAGGCTGCGTTTTGTCTTCAGACAGACAGTTCAAAGTAAAAAATTACCTTTTTCACATAACCTACCTACCTTTTTACCTTTTTCTTTTTCCTTTTTTTTTCCTTTTTCATTTTTCTTTTTTCCTTTTTCATAACTTACTTTTAATTTTTGTTCCTTACAAATTATTTGTTTTATTACTTAATAATAAATAAAACAGGTTTCCTTTCCTTTTATTTTTTTTAGTTGTTTTCTACCAAACAGACCGCGACAGTTTTTTTTTAAACGGATCCCCAATGATACTAATTGGTGATTCCAGAGGGGCAATTCTAGTAATTTTAAGAATGTTCATAGACTCAATCTGTCAGAAATACCTACCTCTAATTTCCCTATATTTTTGACAAATTTTTGACACTGATTGTCGGTGAGATGAGACTGCGGCTAGATTTTGAACGTATTTAATTACGAAAATTGGCCTTTTGTTAATGTAATGTAATTAAATTGTTCATTACTACCTTCTTGAACAGATAGATAAATAATGAATCTTGTCGGCCACCCAATTTAGTTGTATATGGGTAGTATGGAAGCACTTTAAACCCACCTATGTACAGGTGATTTTTTTTACCGGTTCAAAATTTTAACAGTGTTCTACTCATGAATATGAACAAGTTTCACTATGGGATCAACTGAAGTAACGTAAAAAAAATAGCAGTTTAATATAAAAGTTCAATACTACTTATTACCGACTGCTAAGGCTGCAGGTTGGATTTCTATATTTCGTTTGAGGATGTTCACGATATAATGTGAACTTTTTAGGAATTTTTGGTTTTGTTTTGTTTTTTTATTGTCTACTTTTGATACGTGGCTGTTTTTTTACTGTCTGTCATTATAAAATTTCTATACCGAATGGCTGTGTTTTTCTGATGAAATATAGAAATCCAACCTGCATCCTAAGCAGTCGGTAATACTACTTGAACAAAATGTATGAAACAGCAGATTTTTTTTTCGTGATTTCAGTTGTAAAATTTTGAAACCGGTAAAAAAAATCATCCGGTATATCTTTGAGAGTCGTTACGGGTAGCCAGAAGCCCAAAAGTTTGACAACCAGTTCTAGCAAGGGGTAACGTGTTACTCAGTAACTAGGTTGTGGAGGTCGCTCGCTCAATGTAAAATACTGATATTCAGCTGCATCCGGTTAGACTAGAAGCCGACCCCGACATAGTTAGGACAAGGCTAGGCAGATGATGATATTTTATATGTAGGTATGTACGTGTCTGTGTGGATGGTTATACGAGTAGGGGAAGACCAAAGAAACGATGGATGGACTGTGTGAATGATGATATGGTTAGAAAGGGGGGGGGGGGGGTGGAGGGGGGAGATTACCGAGATGACGACTGATAGAGAAGCATGGAAGAAGAAGACATGATGCGCCGACCCCAAATATATTGGTATTAGGACAGAAGTATTATGATGACGTATTTACGTATGTGGTCCTTCGAGCCGGATGAGTGAGAATGTTACTTTCTAGTGGACTAAGGTATTGATAGAGGGTCAGCGGGATTGTCCGAAAGGGTTACCGCTGGCCCAGAACATAAAGGGCTAAGGAAGGAACACGGGTGGGATTTAGTCAGTAAGAGTCTGACACTCCCTTCCGCTCCACCCAGAGTGGGAGGGGTCATTTGATGATTTCCCATCCTGAAAAAAAAAATATTGATACAGGAAACGTGACTCTTGGACATTTAATAAGTACTTTATCTTGATAGAAGTTTCTTTGAGTCCTGTTCGCCGCCGCCGCCGGTACTTTAACCCGTGTTCAAAAATGATTTAGAAATGTATGAGCTAATGAAAATTAGAAACGTTTATATAACTTATTATAACGTCTGCGGAATAGTCAATTACGGAATTAGTTTTCTCAACCTGGAACATTAATATTTTTTATTTTTTTTATTTTCACATTTTAAGAAATTTAAAGAAATAGTGCATAATTGTGGAGTAAGTAAGAGGGAGTGGGCCGCCATCCACCACGCGGGCCCAGTGACCCTATTTTTATAATAAAATCAGAGTTTTAGTTTTCCGAAGAAAACCCGCGACATTTACTTGAAATGTATCTGTGAGCGCGTTTATGTCTTTTGTTATAAAAACGCAGTAATACAAAAAGAAGTAAAAAGTTTTTATTGTTTCTCATACAATAAGTTCTACAGAACAAAATTGAGGCAGCTCCTCCTCCACCTCCAGTAAGTTATAAGGATACTTGTGATGCGGTTACCTCGCAACTTCCCGTGGGTTACTATCTACAATGTTGAGACATAATTAAAATAAAAAAAACTTTTTTACAAAAAAAAAAAACAACCGACTTCCAAAAAAAACTACAAAATGAAAAATAACTTTAATTTCGAAAGTCGGTGTCGTTGGTTCTGTATTTTCGTTTTTTGACACCGACTTTCGAAATTAAAGTTATTTTTTCCACTTTGTAGTGTTTTTTTTGGAAGTTGGTTGTTTATTTGTAAAAAAGTTTTTATTTGTCACTTTTTAGTTGTACCTACCTACCCCAAACAAATTCATATATCCCTACTTGCTATGTGAATATCAGTGACATAAAGCTATTGAACACATCTGCCTAACCCTTTAAAGGGTACAGGCGTGATGTTAAGTTGTGTGATTGCGTAAACAATGCATACATAATATGCTATAGCAGCAATCGCGGTTGATTTGCTAGCATTTATTGAAAAGTTCCGTCGTCTGTCTCCGAAACTCATCATCAGATCTATACGAAATTTAAATGGGACCATTTCGGATAAAGCCCTTTCGAACAAAAAAAAATTTTGCAAATCCGTGTATTTACGATGGAGTTATACCCGAACATACATAAAAAAAAATAGAAACATCCGAATATACACATAAGTGTCGATCCCGTTGGAATATCGGCATAAAAACTATCCTATGCCCTTTCCCGGGACTCAAATTATCTCTATACCAAATTTCATCTAAATCGGTTTAGCGGTTTAAGCGTGAAGAGGTAACAGACAGACAGACACAGTAGACACACTTTCGCATTTATAATATTAGTATGGATTTGAAAACAGGCCGACGCCGACGGCCAAGCTTACGGCACAGCTTACGGACAGAGGCTACCGTCACCTGCATTAACAAGCGGATTTATTGAAACATCGATCGTCCATTATCAGTAAGTTCATGCCATTCGTTTAAAAAAAAAGATTAGTGCAATGTTAAAGTCGTTATCATCTGCCTAGTCTTGTCCCAACTATGTTGGGGTCGGCTCCCAGTCTAACCGGATGTAGCTGAATACCAGTATTTAACATGGAGCGACTGCCTCTCTGACCTCCACAACCCAGTTACTGGGTAACACGAAACCCCTTGATAAGACTGGTTGTCAGACTTTCGGACTTCTGACGATCCGTAACAACTGTCAAGGATCTACGAATGACAGCCGGGACCAACAGCTTACCGTGCTTTCCGAGGCACGGAGCACTTGGTATGTAAAGATGGTCACCCATCCACGGAACTAACCGCGACAAGCGTAAAATAATTAAAAGGAACGTCATTTTCTGCGACGGTAGAAAAGATGTCGAAATTCCTTTAAGCATCTTTTTTTCTTGTGTCATTGTAATAGAAACCGCTTTCTTAAACTCTGTGCTTTCAAAAAAAAAAAAGAGTTGAATCGGAAATTTGTAGTATAACTTAGTATAAGTACGATTTGGTCGAATTTTATCGTTTAAGAACTTTATTATTTCTCATTAAGAATTAACAATAATTCACTTATTGAGAAACTAAATTTACATAAAAGGTTTACTAGCGTACAATAACATAGTTAAAAGTAGATTTACAATAATGTTTACCATAAGATTTACAATAAACTTTCAGTGCAAAACAAAAAAGAACAGTTTTTTTTGTCCCAGAATGATCGCTATTTGTAATATCTTAATGGCAAGAAATAACATCGCGTCAAAATAAAGAAATTAATTAACTTCATCGAAAAAAGAACTATAAAAACGAAAATAACACGTTAATAACGGTACAATAACGTTATATCGTGCTACATCTTAATTCACTAAAGGCAAGTAGCAATATGGCTTCGGGGAGTTTTTCAATAAAATGTTGGCAACATCTGGCCGGACACTTAAGCGCGGGGGCGGGAGCGAGACAGCGCTATACATAACTCTGATCCCAAGAAAGAGATAGATATAATTCGAGGGGTTACCAACGAAATTAATATGTCCTTTTCCTAACATAACGCTAGGAAGTAAGTTGCTTTTTATATTATTTTATTATTGATGTCGTTCGTTGATACGGTCTTATTGTCTGCCGATATTAGGAACGAAGCAATTACGGGGAAATAAAGATAGTGTTGTTAGTGGGAAATATTGTAGTTAGGGACTGGGAGATAGTTTTTTTGTGGGTTTTGTTTTTACGATGGTGCATTGGTTTAGCTATAAGAAATTCTTCTAACTTCAGCTGTGCTGCTGGCGAGTTTGTTGTGTTACCTACTTCTTTCTAGCTAAAGGACTAGGAAGTGGTGAAGGTCGGGAGTTTTGGGGAACTGTCTTGTGTAATTTTGACTAGTTTGAATAAATGGATTTTGATTTTAAATCATTTCTTAGTAGCGTTTATGAGATCTTGGACGGTCTTCTTTTGTCTCGATAAAAGTGGATTATGTAAAAGATGACCTTCTTTTTCTCACCGATGCTCTCAAAACAGTGAAAGGAAACATCGTGAGGAAACCGACATGTCCTAGAACCAAAAGTTCGAAGACATGTGATATCCACCTACTAAAACGCTCTGGGCCCGCGTGGTGGATTACGGCCCACTCCCTCTCACAGAGTGGCTGCGCGGATCGATCGATCAGGTTAAGCTGCACTTGCCGCGGTTGGTCCATGGATGGGCGATAATTTTGCATACCTACCAAGACCCCTCCGTGTCTCGGAAAGTACGTTAAGCCGTTGGTCCCGGCTGTCATTCGTGGATCTTTGACAGTCATTACTCTCTAACTCTGTCATCAGGCCAGGCTCCATACAAAACTGCCCATGATTCTTTAAGGGTGTGGGTACAGACCATCAAACTAAATAACTTTCTCCATGGGACCCATATCGCGAATCGCGAAAAATTTATCAACTGCCCCATAGAAAACTTCAATACCTACCTACTCGACCTAAACGTACGGGACGGCTGAAGTTTTTGCCATGTTTAGCAATTGGGTGTAATCAAATTGGGTTTGTGAAAACTTGCCTACAAAAACCAAACTAGATTTAACTTGTTAAGTTATAAATACCCCACATATAATTTCATGTACTTTTTTTTTGTTTAACTATGGGAGTAAAAATTAATAGGTCAATAAAATTCGGTTGTCTGTAAAGTCGGTTTACTGACGATAGTTGAACGTGACAACGTCATAAGAAAATACTGATGGAATATGTAGTTGCATTGCATTTGTTAATATTCGCTTGCACTTCAAGCCGCCATGGAACGCTACAGAGCGAGGCCGCGAGGTAACGCTACATGAGTCATGTTTTTTCGTGAGTGCAGCCAGCTTTTTTTTTTTTCAGGATGGGAAATCATCAAATGACTCCTCTCGCTCTGGGTGGAGCGGAAGGGAGTGTCAGACCCTTACTGACTAAAACCCACCCGTGTTCCTTCCTTAGCCCTTTATGTTCCGAGCCAGCGGTAACCCTTTCGGACAATCCCGCTGGCCCGGCAGGCTTCGGCCCTATCGGGCCCCTTGAGTGCAGCCAGCTTCATCGATTTATTAGACGTTGTCACGTTAAAAATCGATGTTTATACCGGCCTTAACGCATATCAGGAAACTATGGTACGGGATATACAGTGGTCGTAACACACAGACGAGCAAACTCTGTCAGAAGCTTGCCTCGTTCAACGTGTTGATATTTTTTCCAATACAAAAAATTTTGTTAATAGACGGTACCTCCACTAATGCAACCCATACAATCGTAAACTAGAGACATTAATTTGTCTATTCGACCCTATTTTATTTATGTACAGCGTGGGTATATTTCCCATACAATGGTGCCCAATGACCTATAAAACAAAAAATGGTGTGCTAAAACTGCGAAAGCTCAATAAGATATCTTTTAAAACAATATCCAATAACCCGACAAACCGAGGCGAAGTCGCGCCAAAAATCTATATTACAACATCTGCTAACACAAGAAATAAGAACAGAATAGCAAAATTCTGAATCGGGAGTTATAAAATTATGCATATCGGTCCCTGGGCTCATATTAACATGTCATTCCCGCCATATTGCGATCATATTCGAATTCGGAACGTTCACTCACTACGTTTTACTGCCAATATACTTTTAAATCCGAAACAGACGATCTTCAACCTTAGGTAGTTTGACACAAAGCTTTTTCTGTGTGCAAACTTTATTTTTGTCCAAGTATATATTAGTCGATTTTCCGAATCGGATTTTTTTTATAGACGTCGTAAAGTTTGCCATGGATATCGTTTTAGTAAGTTCAGTTCGATTATCAAATGATTGGGACGGATACTTTTCTTTAGTAACAGGTGGGGTAAATTATTATTTTGTTAGTTTAGGCTGTACGTGATTGTCGGTGCCTGAAGTTGTTATGAAAAAGTTAATGGGTGGGGTCGGAAAGGGGTGAGCGTTTATGGAATTAGTTTTAGGATTTTGTGTTAGAGTCGGAGCGGATTGAGGTTTTCCTTTATAATTATTTTGGTAATATTTACGGGTGGATATTTTGCGGTAGGTACTAGATAGTAACAAGGTCGGATATTGTGCAAGAAAAACAATTTTTCAGACGTTCTTGCTTTTTTATTGATACAGTAAATACAGTAGCGGCCCTAGGGCGGTGCGAGCGGTCCGACGGCACCGGTCACAGTCATGGGAGGGCGCTGAAATCAACGGAAATACGACCAAAAAGTTTGTGCTGGTTTGCAAATCAGTTTGACTGGGGCGCTACATTAAGATTTAGCACCACCTAAAATAAATTCTAGGGCCACCGCTGAGTGAATACTAGGTAACACGTCCTAGAACCAAAACGAAGACATGTGACATCTAGCAACCCGCACTGGGCCCGCGTGGAGATTACATCTCACTCCCTCTTGAAAAGAGGAGGTCGGAGTCCCAGCGCCAGCAGTGGGTACATTATAAGGTGATGATGTATACTAGTTACAGTTAGCTTTAATCCTTCACAGCTGGGCAAAGATGACCACATGACTTTCAGCTATTTCAATTTAATGTTTATGAGATCCACTGTTTTTATGATGCTAAAATAGCTCAATTGCCTACATTTTGACAGTCAGTATTTCCTAATTCTCCCGAAAATGTTGTTGACTTTAAATCCAGTAGCGAATATTCGTTTGGTTTTGAATTGAGTTTTCTACCAACAAACCTTTTCCAACAGAGATTTTACTAACATTTCCAAATCAAATGAGACCCTACATGAACACATGTTTCCACACAATGTATGTAGTTTACAATTTTACATTACCAGTAACAACATAACGTACACACACACGCACAAAACTATAAGTACAAATAACCGCTAACGCACTCACTAAATGTTCTACACCTGTTAAATGTTTGCGTTCCAATTTTGAAACACTCCGCGCCCGTTGCACACGACCGCAGACACGTTCTGAATTTAAACGAGCCAATGGCAACGCGATAACGCGTTCGGGTTTCCACGGAAATTGTCGATTGCGGTCGGCGGGTTAGGATGAATTTTATTTAAGTATGTGTATGTAAATTTTAGGGTTTCTACCATTGGGGTAGGTAGAAGGGATTGTCACTTTGATATCCCATAATAAGGGTGTGTTGCTTGCTTTGGTACCATGCGAGAGTATCATTCAAAAGGTGACACAGATTTTAGCATGTACTCGTACTATAGCGAACCTTCTTGAGCCTTATGAAAAGCATTTGACTTGCTTAATAGTGACATTTTGCTGACAAAAGTTGAAAATAAAATTTTTAGGAGTGGTTTTTCTACATATTCTTTCCGAGTCTACACTTTTAACTGTACGCGGTACCCTAAAGATTAAGCTGTTATTGTCACTTACATTAAAATATTTTTAGAGTCTCTTAGGGTCCTATAACATATCCAATTCTGTTCTTATTAACGAAATATTGGATGCACATTATTCATGCCTTACAAACAAAAGTAAGATTCTTTTTTAGAAATTGCGAACGCAGCGCGAACTTGCGTGGAAAATCAACTTATACAAGAATATCCCTTGTCTATAAAATAATAAGTATTTTCTACACTATACAGTGTATGAAGTAGAGAATTGAGTAGAAAATTAGGATGGCAATAAAATCAGCAAAACAGGATATCTGTCACCCAAATTATATTAATAAATAAAAATGAAATGCCAATCTTTGGTAAGCGATCACTTTAGAATGACTGGAACGATTTGGCTATTTTTTTGTTTTGAAATGTTTGTAATACACGGCATTAGATTTTTACGGAAAGAAAAAATTTAAAAGTATACCGAAAAATTTCCAAACTGAACGTCCTTTTTTCTGCAGAATTTTTGAATGAATATTGTAATTTGAACTGGACAACGTTTGTCGGGACAGCCAGTTGTCTATAAGAATCACGGTCACTCTTAATTATTTATTTATCCTCCTACTGGAACACCATACGACAATGACATTCTTTCTCGACATTCATTCTTCTCCATAGGTACCTACGCTTTGGAATGGGCAACTAGCTTTATATTTTCTGACTGACCGACTTTTTGACAATTCAAAAGTGCCTGTAAATGGTTTAATTGAAATAAATGCTTTGAGTTTGAGTTTGACACCAACGGAGCAAAAGGTTACATCGTGTGCTGCTTTCCATCCATCCTGGGCACGGTGGACATCGAACAGGCGGCGATGGAACTCGCACGCTCACACAGCATCAATTCCATAGTTTCGATTAATTCATCCATATTGCGCACATTATTTACGAATTTTTTAACACACAATGAATTTTTCAATATAAATACATTATATGTAATTGTAAAAACGGAATATTTTGATGTGTCGTTCTGTCTCTTTACTTTATGTCCTCATAGGCTTACAGTATTCAGTAGCATAATTCTGAAACGTAACATAATATGTCTGGAACACACAGGTAACCGCAGTACAGATTGTGACGTTAATATTCGTAACAAGCCAGCCTGGTGCATTGTTTTATGTTAACATTTATAGGTGTCATAGCAGCCAGAGAGCTGGCAGGTTCACTATGTCGTGAACAGTTCTGACGAGTTTTTTCTTTGTGACAAAAATATATATAAACTCTCAAGAATAGAATAGAGTATTGTGCACGAATCATCATCTACCTAGCCATAGGTAATAGGTAATACGGGCTGGTGTCTGCAACTCCACGTCAATGCGCGTATTTTGCGTACGGGTGGGAAAATCGATCATTCGATCCACCCCAGCTCCTCAAGGAAGGCCAGCAACGCCTTGATGTTACTGACCGTCTCATGTAGGGTACCTGGGTTACCGAAGTACTTTGCCCTGTACGTGGTGACCACTGGGCAGTTTAGAAGCACATGTGCCGCTGTCTCGTCGTCCTCCATGCAGGCCCTGCACAGCGGACTGTCTGTTACTCCTATGACAAAGAGGTGTTTATTGAATGACCCGTGGCCAGTTAAAGCTGCAGTAACTATACGCAGCTTTTGTTTAGTTAGACGGAGAACCTGTTTCGTGAGGCGGCCATCCAATTTGGGAAGTGCTTCCCTGGCCTGCCTGCATTCGCCTTGGTCCGTCCATAGTTTAACCTAGCCTTTTCCCAACTGTGGGAAAAGTCTAACCAGATGCAGCTGATATCAGTTTATTACATGAAGCTAATGCTGCTCTCCAAAATCCAGCTACTTAGTAATAAAATGTACAAATGTGATTAAAGTTAAGATTTATTTAAAGAGCATGGCTTTTTATATTTCGCAAATTATACGATTCGTCTACGTTCGATTTAAAATTGCATATAATATACGTGAATGATACCGCCATTTTGTCTAAGCTATTTCTCTTAAATCTAAATCACATATACCTAAATGGACACTTATGAAACGTCAGAAGCCCGGCACGGTTCAAATTGGTCGTTTCCTTTTGAGCAGAGCCGGCAAGAGAGCGGCTTTGATAATTTTAATCTTCTTTTATTTTTATAACAACCATTTATTTGTACCTATGTTAACAAATCAATAAATGACTTATGACTTATAGGTAAAAAAAAGGGGCCACCCTTTATAGCAGAACTTTTTATGTCATAATATTATTTTGTATAACAGCGTATAGCATAAAATTCATTTCGCAGAAAATCGTTTGGCATACACTCATTTATCATACATTCAAAACTCATAATTTTGTAAGTCAGAATAATCTTTAGGCATAAATTTCATATCCATAATAATTAAAAAGCAGTCAGAATCGTCTTTTGACATACGTGAGCTCGTGCGTAGGGGTCATAATTTTAACCTAACCTAACCATTTTTTTTAATAATAAATTAGGGTCTAAGTTGGTTTACAAGTGAATTTATGCCAAACAAAATTCTGACATCTTAAAAGTATGCCATTGTAAATTTCGGACATATAAACATTCGACCAAACAATAATTATGTTAAATAATTTATATGCCCTAAAAAATATTCATTTATATAGAGAAAATATTCATTCATTCAACAATATTCATTTATATAGAGAAAATATTCATTCATTTATATAGAGCATTGTGCCAAGAGGGTTATGCCAAATAAATTTCTGGCAAAAAAAAATCTGCCAGATAGAGGAAACACAAAAAAAAAATTACCATAAACGCTTAGCCACTATATATTAACTTTTAGGTTACACTATATATAACTTTTAGGGTATTACAAAATCCTAGCAACGATATGCCAAAAAAAACTACAATAATTGCGTATAATAAACTTTTTTTCCAATATTTCCCAAAAAAGTAACCTACAATAACAATTTTTACTTCCAAACAATAAACTGGGGACATAATCACAAAGAAATTAAATGCGACAATCCTAAGCCCGGCGGGATTCGGGAGGGTCCAATAAAATTCGTCCCCTCGCCGAAATCAATTATTTTCTCACTTTCCCGCGAAAAAATTGGCGCAAAATAGCCGTTATTCAGGTACGACTCAATCGTTTTTCGAGTAGCGGTTAATTGAATAACGTTACTGTAACGTTAATAACCTTTTTTGATTTTGATTACGTTTTTTATTTATTTTTACGCCTTTGTTTTTGTATTTAGGTATTTGTTTAGTATGTGAGTTAGGTATTTAATTTAGTATCCAGTGTAAATAGTTTGTATTTACTTTTGATTAATCTTAGTCTCTATACATATCAATTATAATTATTATATAAGACATGCCCCATTTAATAACTTAAAATACAATACTTATCAGTTTTATGGTTCTTTTATTATTTCTTCCGTTATTTGTTGCGAATCTGCATTGCTCTTCTGCTTTTGAAGTTGTAATTTATTCAGCCATGTCCCTAGGTGACAGATTCCATGTTTTGATGTTTAATAAAGTCTTAGTGGACTGGCATGTAGTGTTGTAGCGGCAATTTAAAAGCCCTAACAACTCCGTTCATCAACTGCCAACCTTTTCCCAATTATTAGTTGGGTTCGGCTTCCAGTCTAACCGGATGCAGCTGAATACTAGTATTTTACATGGAGCGACTGCCTATCTGACCTCCACAATCCAGTTACTGGGTAATACGATACCCCTTGGTAAGACTGGTTGCCAGAATTTCGGGCTTCTGACGATCCGTAACGACCGTCAAAGATCCACGAATGACAGCCGGGTCCAACGGATTAACGTGCTTTCCGAGGCACGGGACCCTAACAACTCCGTTAATTAATTCTAATAAATAGATTAACCGAGATTACAAGTTTTTAAAAAAGAGCCAATATGGAATTAGTTCAAATATTTTTCTCTTTCAAAAACTACAAGCAACTAAACATTATAATGGGATCATGTAATTAAAAAAAAAGAAAAGTTTCAATGAAAGACTTACTAAAACATATCCTTCAAATCTTAAAATTCCACTTATCCTAAGTTTCAACCCTCAAGAACCCACGTATACAGAAAATATGCTCAGCCGATTAAGGTGAAGAAAATTCACCCCCCGGACAGGGGTGAAGGCGTTACCCCGGAAAAGTTTACCCCGAAACACCCCGAACGGTTAACGATTTAAAACGTTTCACCCCCGGTGTGATTTTAATTATTTTATTATAATAATATAGGGGTTGATTTCCTGAATGTTTCTGATAGGTTATTTGTGACTTTGGGTTTTTGCAATTGGATAATTTGGTATTATCGGAGATTGAGTGGATTAGTAATTTGAATTTCGAAATTTGAAATCGTTTATTTAGGTGTTAGGGAAGATGGTTAATAACCACGTATTATAGTGATCCATCCTCACTTCGCACGGTGCAATAACTGATGAGGCGACACGTCAAAACTCGATGTTTTGACGTATCACCTCATCTATACTATAATGCAAGTTACCATCCCTGCCTAGTTGCTATTCCACCAATTCGCACTAAGCGTTTTCAAAATGTCCTTTATAATGCGCACAGCAAAAGAGTGGAACTCTCTACCTGCGTCTGTGTTTCCGAGTGCATACAACCCGAATCTCTTCAAAGTAAGAGTGAACAGGCTTCTTCTGGGTAAGCTCACTCCATCGTAGACTTTATCTGTGTCATCTCTGACCTAGATTAGAGTCAAGAGCAAACCCATTTCGAATAAAAAAAAAAGAAAAAATATTATAAAGCTGAAGAGTTTGTTTGTTTGGTTGAACGCGCTAATCTCTGGAACTACCAGTCGGATTTGAAAAATTATTTTTGCATTTGATAGCCCAATTCTTGAGGAAGGCTATAGGCTATATAACATCACGCTATGACCTTTAGGAGCCGAGCAAAAGGAAAAAAGTCAAAGAACGCTAAGCAAAAACGAAGTAATAGCGCGGGCAGGCGATGCGATGCGACGGGGTGGGTCGGAGTAACAAGAAATTTCACGCGGACGAAGTCGCGGGCAGAAGCTAGTCAGTTATGTGTTTCCCGCGACTTTAACGATATCATCAACCCAATGCGCTTTTGGATGGCCCAGTACCCTAATTGCACTCGCTATCAATCAAAATCTGAATAATTTTGAAAGATATGGTTAATCCATTGCTTCATATGTTCAAAAAATGTGTCTGCTCAACAACGTAAATAACGCAATGAATGTTGTTAAACTGTCAAAATGAAACCCATTGCTACTGATAGTGTTACGCAATGAGGGTTTTCGTGAAAATTTACGACACCAGTTGGCACCACTGTGACAAGAGGTCTTCCAATATAAAATATATGATGACGTTCATCATTCGATTCATTCATTCATTCATCATTCAGTCATGACTAAAGAAAATATAGGCTCTTTGACAGATGCCTGGACCTGACGTGTCAGTGCTGCCACCTAGCGAACGTCATTTCAGAAAACCCTCATTACCCCGCTGGTTTCTTTGGCTATAAGTTTCTAAGTTACATATTATGACCAAGATTATTATTATGTTGGTTTTATTATTATGTTATTATTATGTTTTTGTTGTTTTGTTGTTGTTATTATTATGTTGTTAATGTTTTATACATAACTAGTTTCTGTCCGCGATTTCGTTCGCGTAGAAGTTGTAAGATACATACCTAATGCCTATATTAAAATAACAGCCACATTTTATAAAACTCCCCGTCGCTATTACTTCGTTTTCCTTTATCGATCTTTCTAACTTTGTTTTCTTTCTACTCGGCTCTTAAAGGTCATATTGTGAAGTTAAATAGCCTATAGCCTTCCAGAATAACTGGGCTATCAAATGCAAAAAATCAAATTCGACTAGAAACTCTTTAAAAACCATTTTTACTATGAAAAACAAAAAAAAACAGTGGCACTCCGGGAGTGCCGACAGAAGTGAAAACTTGAACAATTTTATTACGTGTGTATTTTGTGGATCGTCTTATAAACAAAAGACGCGCGGTACCGGCTACGGCCATCCGTCTTAAGAATTTTCGATCAGGTCACGTGTCCTATCGCGAGTTTAACATTTTTTACCTATTACAAAAAAAGTGTACAACGCCGCTAAAGAAGTTTTCACTTCAAAAAAAAAAACAGAAACATAAATAATAGTGTGAGTTGTGGTATTTATGGTGTACAAACGCCAGCACATCAAGCTACTACAATCTCTCAAATTCATTTAATATATTTTCAGCTTTATCGCTGAAGTGTTAGGTTCAAGGTTGATTGGGAAAATTTGACAGTTTCAGGTAGCTTGATGTGCTGGCGTCTGTGCATACATAATAAAGAATAATATATTCAAAAACTAACATTTTGAATGCGAAAAATCCAATGGAGTTCGTTATAATCTCTTAACTAGAATTGGTAGATGGCAAGTTATATAATTATGCGCTAGCAGAATCGGCAGCTGTTTTATTCACATTTAAATACACTCTCTTCACCAGTTCAGATCAATAAAAAAGAAGATAATCGCCTCAAATCAGTAACCAACTCAATTAGTTGAGCATTGAAGTAAATCGAGCTTGCAATATTATAAGAAGACCAGTACCTACCCCTCTTCAACCAAAAATACAAAAGAAATTAAAGACACACACAATAGGAATTATAAACTCCATAAGACCCACATTACTTTGCAAACCCTATTAAAAACTCCTTTTACAAAAAAAAAAGCGCATCGCAAATATACTGGCAACACTTGAGAAAACAAAAAAAACTACTATCGACAATAAAACCATAATGCAAAGCAAACAGAACATAATCCATAGACATAATAGAATAAAAAAAGATAGTTTTGATCTGTTAACAATAGGTATTTAATATCTTTTTAAGCCCGTTTTGGTTGCGTTAAAATAACGTTGTGTATTTGTTATTGGGTGTTATTTTTAACGGATCGTTTGTTATAGTTAATTTATGTTGAGCACGCCCCCTTTTAATAAGCCTATGTATGTAGGGGATCATTTTAAATGTATTTTGGCGACTAAATTGGCTGGGGTCTGTTTGCCTGGTCAAATCGTTGAACAATTAACTATCTGCCGATGTTTTGTGAGTTGATGTAATTCATTACATAACACATAAACAGCCTATAAAATTCCCACTGCTGGGACACAGGCCTCCTCTCAGTGAGAGGGAGTGGGCCGTAATCGACCACGCGGGCCCAGTGCGGATTGGTAGATGTCACATGTCTTCGAATTGTTGGTTCTAGGACATGGTGGTTTCCTCACGATATTTTCAGAGCAGTAATGATGAAATAA
Organism: Luperina testacea; assembly: GCA_927399505.1. Classification (NCBI taxonomy): domain Eukaryota; kingdom Metazoa; phylum Arthropoda; class Insecta; order Lepidoptera; family Noctuidae; genus Luperina; species Luperina testacea. Next base: position 7,963,756 of record OV656783.1, on the reverse strand, counting down.
TTTACACAAAGTAAAGCGCCTGTCTGGGTTCGAACCTACGAACTGCAACTCGTAACTCGTGTCCGTTACCACTGGGCCACGGGGCCACCACAGCCGGTCGATTCTGTAAAAATCTCACCGTGAAAACTTAGGTGAAGTGAGTTTGTTTTTGCTAGGAATTGACACTATTGACAGCTCACTCCACGCTCACTTCACCTAAGTTTTCACGGTGAGATTTTTACAGAATAGCACCGCTGCAATATTAATAAGTTTAGATTAAATAAAACAACACTTGAATGCCAAATTCATCCATATTAATGTACTCCGCCGAACAACCATAACAGCACATAATAGTTTAAATCTAAAGCAAGGGATGGCGATGATTAATGACGTCACAAAGGCTCCACAATATATAATAGCAGCGTGTCTTTGACAGTACGGGGCAGTAAGAAATCAGGGTGCGTGTGGCACAAGTAGTGGGTGGGGGCGGAGAGTACACTGTTTATACATTCATTGATTGATGAAGATGTAAGAATATTTAGGATGTAAATATTTATTTATTTACTAAAAACAAATGATACATGTAGGTATATTTAGTGGGAAAAAAAAACAAAATTAAATTCTAACTTAACTAAAACTATGAAGAAACTAAAAAATAGCGTCGAAAAATTCATCCGCATTGCTGTCGACTGGTAATGTACCCAAGAGACTGGCGGCATTACCACGTTGTATGGCGATGCTTAGCCTCTGGCCAAGGTAAAAGCCAGCCTTTAGGTCACGGGAAGTGTCAACCAGCCGTTTAGAAGTTTCCTGAAACAAATGTTTGTAGTACACTACAAAAATACAGTTTAACAAAATAAATACTATTTCTACAAACGTGTGGGTGAGCACTGTTCTCCTAGCTAGGTTATGGAAACTTCAATTTAAAACCGTATACAAGATTCATTTTTAACCAGTGAAAACTGCACCTTGAATTCAGTATATGATTCTAGACACCATAGCGTAGAAATTTTTCGCCGGTTCATCATCATCACCATTTCAGCCAAAAGACGTCCACTGCTGGACATAGGCCTCCCCCAAGCACCTCCACTTCGACCGATTCTGTGCTTGTCGCATCCAACGGGTTCCTGCGGCCTTCACAAAGTCGTTGGTTTACCTTGTGGGGAGACCTTCCAACGCTACGTTTTCCGGTACGCGGTTCACCGGTTATTATAAAACAAGTTGTCGTTATTTTTATTTCGAGACATCGCCAAGTGATTGGTCGACTCTTCACGTGACCAGAGGGCTGGCTTATTTTTGGGCCAAAGAATCAGCATTGCCAGACAACGTGGCAATGCTGCCAGTCTTTTGGGCACGTTTCCTGTTGACAGCGATGCGGATGAATTTTTTGATGCCCTTTGATTATTTTCCCTCCTTTTTATTTTCTTGTACATATTATTACTATTATTAATATTGTATTTTATGTGTTAACAATTAATAATTATAAATAAAGTTGTCGTTCCATACATTTTGACCGCTAGGTATTGCACTTGTAGGGGGCTTGTGGCTAAGTTATAATAGCTGCACGGGTCGATCGATCAGGTTAAGCTACACTTGCCGCGGTTGGTCCGTGGATGGGTGACCATCTTAACATACCAAGACCCCTCCGTGTCCCGGTTGTCATTCATGGATCTTTGACAGTCGTTGCGGATCGTCAGAAGCCCGAAAGTCTGACAACCAGTCTTACCAAAGGTTGTCGTATTACAAAGTAACTGGGTTGTGGAGGTCAGATAGGCAGTCGCTCCATGTAAAATACGTTGCTACGATTTATTTTCGAGGTAGCGCCTTAAGTTGATTTTTACGGCATCAGATAGCCTAAAAAATACCCATCCAATGAGCTAAGCCAAATAGCGGTATCTTAATAAAAAAAACCCTTAAAAAAGTTTTCCCTATCTCAGTTATACCTCAACTCACTAAGAGAATATGAGCAAGACTTAAATTTTCTCGAAACTAGCTTTTCCTGAGATACCGCTTTTGCATTTAGCACAGCAGATTTTTATCTAAAAAAAAAGTGCAATTCGATGAGTTCCTCTTGAACCAGTCAGCAAGTTTGATTGTTTGTGCTAACTATACAGAATGCTGCGTTCTTAGTTACAATCACACAGGCTAAATATAACAACAAAAAAAAAACGTGTGGGGTCGGGGAACCCCCGGCGGAAACGAAGTTCAAAATGAAAATCTTAGATAGCGGTTTCGAAAATTTCAAAATGACGAAAAAATGTTAAATGTTTGCAGCTGCCATCCTGTATTTTCGTTATGACCTCACTTTCGGCTTCACCACCCTCGAAAACCATTAAATCTATTTCTCTCTGTCTCTTTCTATTATATATAATATAAAGTCGCATGGAAGCATAAAGCTTTTTTGTTACGTGTCGATTTTTACCAGTTTACTCTTACCGTAAGCTCCGTTAAAGAAGTTTGTTCCAAAAATGTATTTTCTTTCTTTATTTAGTCATTCAACCTTATTTTTCATCATCATACATTACGCCACCAGTTCCCAACTTGCACCACACCCACCCTACCTAGCAAGCATTGTATAGTAATCACGTCGTTATCCTATTACAGAGCTGTTCAACTTTGATTATTTTATATCGATCCGCGTGTCTTTGATAGATTCATTTATTTATTATCCGATTCTGGAATGGGAGCTGATTTTCTTTTATTGTCATTGTTAGTTACTGAACGAGTAACATAACCTCAAACTCAAAGCAATTATATGTGAGAACGATATAAATAAAAATACGTACACGTTTTAAAAACGTCCTGAGTGCAGTAAATAGAACCAAAAAAGCAATCCTAAAATAAAATAATTAAAATAAGCTGTGACAGCTAAGAGGTGACCAGTGCCAACTGACGGCACCCATTCACGAAAATGGCGCAAGGATCAGCACCATTTAGCTCAACCATTTTAAAGGGAGCTATTATCCAACGAAGTCTCAGATACACAATTAAAATCAAAATAATCAGTAAAAGTCTAAGACCTGAAGTATGATCGACTTTCACAATCAGAGGGGCAATTCTGAAGCCTGCCGGGTCAGCGGGATTGTCCGAAAGGGTTACCGCTGGCCCGGAACATAAAGGGCTGAGGAAGGAACACGGGTGGGTTTTAGTCAGTAAGAGTCTGACACTCCCTTCCGCTCCACCAGAGCGGGAGGGGTCATGATGATGTCCCGTCCTGAAAAAAAAATTAGAGAAGTTCAGTCTCTTTTTAGTCTCAATCTGTTAAAAATAACTCTACATTTTTGAAAAGTTTTGACATTATTGTTTGTCGCTGAGATGAGACTCTTTATTGCTACTAGATTTTAAACGTTTAAATTTGCGGAATTTTCGGCCTTCTGTTTACCGGATGAAAATTATTTTTTATCAATTATAATAATTATTTGTTTACAAAAATATTGCAAATGGGTTGCCTCCATTGGTTGGTTGCCATATCAATGTTTCGTAGTTGAGCGTTCAAAAGTCGCTATGTGTTTTTAGTGAACTTTTTGAGCTATATGAATTATAACATTTAGCATGTTTATACGGAACTTTCGATGTATGAATATCACATAGCTACATTCCTTAACTCTTTAAATATTGCACTAATCACATAGCTGTTTTTACAGTATGTGTATTGAAATAACTTTTCTTTCGAAAGTCAAATTACTGACAACTGAAAGAGACAAATCGGTGTGTAACTATTCATCTGATATAATACGTTTATTAGTAAGGGGGTTAGTGAGTAACGCAGTTACCCGGAGTTAAATATTTCCCATTTTAGTTGACCATAGCGTAGATAACATAGAATTGATTGGCAACGTTTCCTCATGTATGGAAATTCTCGGGAACCGGCCGGCTAACCGTAACCAGTGCCATTGTAATATTGAGACAAGATATCATAGGTATATTGTCCTAGGTACCTGAAACTCAATTGAGTGAACTAACCACGTCACGTTGTGATGAATATGCCTGTCAATTTGGTGCTATACGGCTGTCCCATTTCAAAACCTAGTAAGGGACACTTTTTACAAAAATCGTTTTATTGCATTTTATTGCACAGTCGGTTGTCAGTCTATTAGGCTTCTGACGACATGCTTTCCGACACACGGCGGAATCTCGGTATATTATGATTGGTCACCTATCCACGGACCGACCTCGGGACACGTTGCTTAACCTTGAAGACCGACCCGTACGTCTGTTATTATTTAGCTACCAGCCCCTGACACACCCTCAAACCCTTCCTTCTAAAGATAGCGTACTAACTATAAAACCTCTTCTATTTCAGAATACCGGCAACCAATCATTGGCAATCCGTGGCCTATCGCCAAGCCTATTGCCAGCAGACCGATACCAGTCCAGCACCAGCATTTACAACATCTTCTAGCACATTGTCATCATCCATACTTAGGTAAGTCTGAAAGTTTTTAGTTGTCAGTGATAAGGGAGGGACCACACTTGTGTAGACCTGTAATGAGGGTTTTCTGAAATGACGTTCGCTAGGTGGCAGCACTGAGACGTCAGGTCCAGGCATCTGTCAAAGAGCCTATATATTCTTTAGTCATGACGGAATGATGAACGAATGAATGAATCGAATGATGAACGTCATCATATATTTTATATTGAAAGACCTCTTGTCACAGTGGTGCCAACTGGTGTCGTAAATTTTCACGAAAACCCTCATTGGCTCGGCTTGATTCATTCATTCATTGATTTCAGTCCAAAGACTTCGACGTCATCTTTCAGCCTTCTAATAGAGCCCATTGTGAGCGACCACGTTTTAGCGCCATAATTATGCAACACGTACTGGTAAAAAAGTTTTCGTCTTGAGACACTGCGGTGTATGAGACGAGAAGATATTGTGTAGCTTCCCGAACGCTGCCCAGCCGAGTCGGATTCAACGAAATCGATTGAGCTTTTTGGCTAGATTTCATGGACCCTTTCTGACCCATTCCACGATAAGCGTAGTCACTTCGTAAACCTGCTCGTCTTAGTCAGGATACAAATTCGCCTGGCAAACATGGTGATTATAGGTGATGCTATTTCCTCATTGACATTGATTGAAACGTTGATTTTTTATAGACGAATCGTCAAAAAAATACAACGTTTTGTTACTAAGCAATCTAATGACATTGATCACTTGTAATCACATGCACTGTAGTCACATGATCTGACCAAGATTATGTCTGGACTATGACCTCTGAGTTTGTTTCGGTCTTTCTTCTCAAAGTAGTCAGATAGGAAACGCCGACCACATCTAGTTTTTAAAATGTGATTGATATGTAAAAGTGTTTGTGCAAACCTATTTACAGAAAATAAATCATTTATCATCAGTGCTCTATCAGACTAATTAGAATGATCTCATAGCTTTGCACAAGAGGCAGGTTTTGTTTTTGCATAGGAGACTATGTAAAATAATTATACCTGCATTATACAACATTATCGTGATGGTCTCATACATGTTAAGGCTTCGCCTCTCATGCACCAGCCTTTGTTCAAATCTGAGCTAGTAGGGACCAATGTGACTTTTCCATTTCATAAGAAATTACTTTCTGAATTTATCTGTCATAGCTGTCAGAGCCATTTATAACCTACTTCGCCGCGAATCTCTCAGGGAACTTTTGACGGTACCTTTCCAATTCATTTATGAGAATATTATGTATGTAAGAAAAAATCTACATCTTTTTAATTAAATAAGCGATAGACATAATTTTAATACTAGAAATAAAGACTAAAAAATTAAATAAAATACATCAACCATTTTTCACATAAGCCAAAGTACGGACTCCAGCACATCAACCTACCACAATCTGTCAGATTTCTTTAATAGATTTTCAACTTTATCGCCAAAGCATAAGGTTCAAAGTTGATTGGGAAAATTTGACAGTTAGGTGTAGCTTGATGTGCTGGCGTCTGTACATGCATCTTTTATGGGGTACCTACTGTATTAAATGTTACAATAAAATACCTTGTGATTTAATGCAATTAATGAAAGGTAATTTAAAACTCACATCAAAAGTACACTTTGTAAACAAGCATACTATAAATTAGAGGACTATATCCAAGATAAGAACGCTTGAAAACTACAGTCTAGACAAAATCAAACAGCCGGTCAATTCAGTTAGAATTTTACCGTCAGAAGTTAGGTGAAGTGAGCTGTCATTCCACCTGCAGCTAGGGATTGACACTAATGACAGCCGGTTGATTCTGTAAAAATCTCACCGTGAAAACTTAGGTGAAGTGAGTTTGTTTTTGCTAGGAATTGACACTATTGACAGCTCACTCCACGCTCACTTCACCTAAGTTTTCACGATGACATTTTTTACAGAATAGCACCGCAGCTCACTTTAAGCTCACTTCACCCAAGTTATCACGGTAAGATTTTTACAGAATAGTACTCCTGGTTGCTAATTTAATTGTATTTTTTTTAATTTAGGTACATTCTCTGATTATTTTAACTCACACCCTAACTTATTAATTCCCTTTTTTTTTTATGAAAATCGTCTACTTTTCCAATGGTTGTAAATATCGCACCTCCGATAAAATAGGGTTACAAGTTGTAACCCTAATTTATCGTAGGTGCGATATGTGGGCACCATGTATCTATTCACCATAATTTTATTAATTTATATATCATGGTTTCATTAATCCATTTGAATAATTTTGCCTATTGTGGTATAGTAATTTTATTTTAGGTGCATCAAATTCAAAATGATTTTTTCGTCTTCACATATTATTATATAATAGTACTCCTGGTTGCTAATTTAATTGTATTTTTTTTAATTTACATTCTCTGATTATTTTAACTCACACCCTAACTTATTAATTCCTTTTTTTTTATGAAAATCGTCTACTTTTCCAATGGTTGTAAATATCGCACCTCCGATAAAATAGGGTTACAAGTTGTAACCCTAATTTATCGTAGGTGCGATATGTGGGCACCATGTATCTATTCACCATAATTTTATTAATTTATATAATCATGGTTTCATTAACCCATTTTAATTATTTTACCTATTGTGGTATAGTAATTTTATTTTAGGTGCATCAAATTCAATTTCAAAATGTTTTTTTCTTTTTCACATATTATTATATAGGGTGTTCGGAAGCTGGAAACAAAGCCGGGGGGTGGTAATTGACACCATTTAGAGCATTTTGTGCCATACATGTCTTAAACGAAGTAGGTATGCTTTTTTTATTCTATAGATTTAAAAGTCTGAAACTAAGTAAAATGTTTTTGACGTGACAACGTCTAATAAATCGATGAAGCTGGCTGCACACACGAAAAAACATGACTCATGTAGCGTTACCTCGCGGCCTTGCTCTGTAGCGTTGACTTGTAGCGTTCTATGGCGGCTTGAAGTGCAAGCGAATATTAACAAATGCAATGCAACTATTCCATCAGTATTTTCTTATGTCGTTGTCACGTTCAACTATCGTCAGTAAACAGACTACCTACAGACAACCGATTTTTTTTTACTGCTAAAATTTGACAATTTTGCGAAAGGTAGACCCGGTAATCTAAAAAACACCCACAACTTGTGAGAAAAGATGAGGTCGCCTTTTATGCCCGAAGATCACAATGGCAATGTTCTAAATTGAACATCGTAAACCAAATCATCGCTAAAAAATCCGAAATTGTATCAAGTAGTTACAAATACTTAAATCTACAACAAAAACAGTTTGTGAGAATCCCTTTTTATTTTATTGCAAACAAACGACGTCATTTTTTCGAAACCACAGACAATAAAACACTCACTTTTAAATCTCTTTTTATCGGTCATAGACAACAAATTCAAACTTTTTGTGCAGACCTCCCAGTGTAGCAAACTATTGTTGCTTATGTCAACAGATTTTTATAATGGTAACATTTTGTTGGATAATAAGCCTGACACGCCCAATTTGACGGACAGAGATAAAAACAAACCTATTGTTGTAGTAATCTATTAGATAAACAAGGTTTTTTAGAGGGTGGCTCAAAGTAATGGTTGAAAAATTAATATTGAATATGTTTGATGTGGTTTGTTAGTTTTTTGGTATTTAAATTCTGTTTTTATTTCATTGTTCGTTTAATTCTTTGCTAGCTGAGCAATTTTTTGGGATTTTTTTCGTATAGTCCGGCAAAAATGTTATTCGAGTTAGTAGCTGACTCTTAGATTATTATTTTACCTATAGAACCCTAAATGCGAACACACAATCGAACACAATCTGAAGGATTTTGAAAGATATAGCTTATCCATTGCTTCATAAGTTGGTAAAATATGCCTGAGCAACAGCGTGATTAACGCAATGAATGTTTTTGAACACCGCAAGCTTCTTGTCAAAATAAAAGACGTTGCGATCAAATTGTCATTTTATGTTTGTTACGCTATTACTCCACTGATGTAGCGATGACCATACGAAGTCAATCGCGAGCAAATTAACATGACATTCCGAAAACAACTGTCTTACAGAATAGGCCTGTTGTCTATTTCTTTCGTTCATATCAATACAAAAGGTAATAAGCTCAATCCCTCAAATAATATCAATTATAATGTGAGCAAAATCGGAAGCAACTAATATTATTTTCTATAATCTATTGTGCGCCTTTTATCAAACAAGATCGATTGTGCAAAAAGTCTTATAATGTATACACGCCCTTTTTGCGCGTATTAGGCTGAATGCGTTTGTACCTTTGCCATTTTTGCTGTTTGTTGGAAAAAATTTATTGGTTTTTGGAGCCATAAAAAATGTAGATTGGTGAAAAATGGTGTTTAGGTCAAAACGATTTGTAATAGAAAAAAAAGGAAAACAATATTTGTTTTTTTTATTATTATTTTTATTTGAATGATCTAAAGTCTAAAGGAAGGCAAGGTTAAAGAAACAATAAAAGAAAACATAGTCTTGCATTGTCTAAAATATATTTTATTGTTCGCCTTTGAGCACCACGTTAAAATACTGACTGGTGCTCAAAAAATGGGAATACCTTCGGTTCTCAATGCACAGGTGCACAAAGGGGAATACTTCAAAAATACTGCGGTGCTATTCTGTAAAAATCTCACCGTGAAAACTGAGGTGAAGTGAGCGTGGAATGAACTGTCAGTAGAGTCAATTCCTAGCATAAACAAACTCCCTTCACCTAAGTTATCACGGTGAGATTTTTACAGAATCGACCGGCTGTTTAGACGATGCATGCGTGTTTAGTTTAAATTGTGCTTCAATTTTATTGTATGCCACAGGCAATAAACTTGCATCGTAAAAAAGGGGAGAAGGCTGTGTTCAGTAAGAGTCTGACACTCCCATCCGCTCCACTTAGAGCGGGGGGTCATTTGATGATTTCCCAGCCTCAAAAAAAAAGGCTGTTGCCAACCTATTAGTCCTTATTTCCACAACGTAGCAGGGACAGCGATGCGCAAACTGAAACCATTAATTCAGCACATTATTCTTGACCCCCGAAGAGAAGCCGAAGATTCGGTTATGGTTTCGGCTGAAAATCGTGTTTCGGTCGGACACTAATTAAATTATCGATTATCGAATTAAATTATAGATTTAAAAAGAATATCCTGAGTACACGAGTGTTAGCTTGCAGAGTAAGCAAACTGAAGTGGCACTGGGCTGTCCATGTTTGTCGAAGGACCGATGGCCGGTGGAGCAGACGAGTCCTGGAGTGGAGACCGCGTATCGGCAAGCGTAGTGTGGGACGCCCCCCAGCTAGATAGACGGACGACCTACAGAAGGTGGCTGGGATAGATTGGATGCGGAAGGCGGAGGACAGGGTGTTGTGGCGCAGTCTGGGAGAGACCTATGTCCAGCAGTGGACTGCGATAGATTGAGTTTATGAGTGTTAGAGATGCCTCTCCTTGTTGTCCAGGTCAAAATCCTGCCGAATAAGCATATGTGTGTGTGTGACCTCGCTAAAGCATTGTATCTAACAGCGTTCTCTTGTTACAGTTCGACCAGCGCAAGCGCATACACAAGTGTTTCCGCTACCAGGTGGTTTTCCATGGGCACACAGTTCCAGAGGTGAGTAACCTATTACAGTACCCGGCGATAAATATTGCACATCGACCTTTTTACACAAAACCATTTTATACAAAGATAAAAATAATTATAGCATAAATATTTAATTGACAGATCCTTAGATAGAGAGAATATAAATTAATAATATTATTTTAAATTAAATTAATAAAATGTTACCTTAAATTTTACTTAGATGAAGTTAGTTTGTCTGTATAAATATACGTCCTCTTCGTTCAAATTTTTCTTTTGCTGTGACTGACAGGGTCCACGATTGTTACAACAGATGTTTACTTACCACGTAAGCATATACACATTGTGGAATGCAATAAATGATTGAGTATTGAATAATGAGGGTTTTCTGAAATGACGTTCGCTAGGTGGCAGCACTGACCCGTCAGGTCCAGGCATCTGTCAAAGAGCCTATATTTTCTTTAGTCATGACTGAATGATGAACGAATGAATGAATCGAATGATGAACGTCATCATATATTTTATATTGGAAGACCTCTTGTCACAGTGGTGCCAACTGGTTTCGTAAATTTTCACGAAAACCCTCATTGGTACTGGCTTTCCAGACTACAGACAGTAAATATTTCTTCAAAAGGCCTATTTTTCACAGGAAAACCCCGTCGTGGCATGATGCGTCGCGCCGTCTTCTCAGATCTTCAACGCAAGGGTCTAGAGAAGAGGTTCCAGGTACAGAAGTATATCTCCAAGCCTGATAGGAAGAAGCTGGCTGAGAAGCTGGGACTCAAAGATAGTCAGGTTAGTTGATGAAGAAATTTGTGACATTTTCTTTTTTACAGGAAAAAAGTGAATCACGTGAAGACACGTTGTATAACTGTTTAAATATACGCGGCTGTCCCATTTCAAAACCTAGTAAGGGACACTTTTTACAAAAATCGTTTTATTGCATAATCTTGCTAACCTAGAAGGTCAAATACAAAAACACCAGCGTTTTAGGTGCAGCGCAGACGGCAGACTTTTTGTGCGATCGAGTCTGCGGCGCACAAAAAGTCTGCATGGCGCGCAAAAAGTCTGTCGCGGATTTTTCACAGACTCAACGCACACGACGCACATCTTCGATCATTCTGTCGGCAGAGCTGTAGGGACGTAGACGCTATGGAAATCGTGCAGAGATCGCGAAGTATTATTTTGTATTTATGAAGTACAGAAAAAGAAGAAGAAATAGACAATTTTGGGTACATCCTAATACTTTCGGAAAGATTACTGAAGGGACAGTTCCATACTAAACATTCAATTCTGAAACAACATCCGGAATTTTTTTTCAAATATTAAGTATAAAATGTCTGTTACTACATTTGAGGAGTTGCTATTTATTTTAAGACCTGCTTTGACTCATTCAGAAACAACAATGAGGAGGTGTATTGGTCTTCTCTTCTTGAATTAACATCGTTACATCGATCTCTGGCGCCATGATAATAGATCGCGTGCGTTACGTCCACCCCTAGCAAATGCAGATTGCCGACTAAAGTGTGCGCCGTCTGCGTTAGCGCGTATTGAAGTAAACGTTCTATTTTTTTCACAAACTTTTTGTGCGGAGCGGCGCGGCAAGGGCCCAAATTACACGGATTTTTTGTGCGCCGGACTTTTTGCGCGTCGTGTGCGTTACTGCATATAATTGCATAGGTTCTATTTTCACAGACTAAAAAGTCCGTCACGGATACTTAGTCTGTCGTCTGCGCTGCACCTTAAACTTACATAAAAGGCATACTTTCAAACACGATACTAACGCAAAATGATTACAATCCTTTATAACCATAAATATTTGCAAACATTCCTCCAAACCTATTATAATCCTATAATTCAAAAATCAAAACATACCAACCAAGGAGTTTGAACGGAAAGATACAATATTCCCGCCGTCCCCCCCTAGAGGGGAGTTCAGCACGGGGTGTTACAAAAAATTGTTACCCCTAAGGGTACAAAGAGGGGGCTGTCATACGCAGCCGTCCAACTCCGCCCCTGTAGGAACCGTTTAAAACAATTACGTAGCTGTATTTGAGTTTTAGTATTGAGACTTTTTGGTTAGGCTGTATGGAGTCGGGGTTTTGCCTTTTCGATGGGTTGTTTAAAAATTTTGCTGGAAACTGTAATTTTTATTTGATTGCTAAAACAATAACAACGGCACCGGTCGAGAAAGGGTCGTGACTGAATAAAAAAAAAACTAATCTTGCCGAGGTTAGTCCGTGGATGGGTGACCATTAATAACGTATCGAGACCCCTTTGTGCACGGAAAGCACGTTAAACCGTTGGTTCCAGCAGTTATTCATAGATCTTTGACAGTGGTTACGGGTAGTCAGAAGCCCGAAAGTCTGACAACCAGTCTTACCAAGGGGTATCGTATTACCCAGTAACTGGATTGTGGAGGTCTGATAGGCAGTCGCTCCATGTAAAATACTGGTATTCAGTTGCATCCAGTTAGACTGGAAGCGTCCCCAACATAGTTGGGAAAAGGGCAGGTAGATTGAATTTATATTTAAGATCATTTGAAAAAAAAATATGGCATAGAGGTTGAGCCTCGCCTCTCATGCAAGAAGTTATGAGTTCAAATACGGGCAAGTTGCCATGAGATGTTTTATAAGTACAGTACCCTGCGATAAATATTGCACATCGACCTTTGGAAAGAGACAATCGGCTAATTTCGGCTTCGTAGAGCGTTATCTCTGTCGCACGAAATACAAACAGTCCGGTATCTATTAGGAGCTGTTAAAACAATTATGATTTGCTTCTTTTGATACCTAATTATTTTTATTCTTTGTATAAAATGGTTTTGTGTAAAAAGGTCGATGTGCAATATTTATCGCCGGGTACTGTATCTGTATGTCTTAGACATTACTGGCATCGATCAGAAGGCCAAATCCCGTAATTAAAAAAGTTCAAAATCTAGTCGTAATCGAATCTCAGCGTCAATCAAAAACACTTGTCAAAAATGTAGGGAAATTAGAGGTACTTTTGACAGATTGAGACAGATCAGACTGTGGACTTTCTTAAAATTATGAGACTTGCTTCTCTGATCATGATCTTATTGTTCCTTAGAAGGGTCAGGTGCTTAGTGCTCGCAACCGGCGTGCGTGTATGACCAGGGCGCTTACTCTCCAAACTAATTTGAATTCCAATGAGATGCCAATATGATTCAGATGTTAATTTTACAGTCACGTGATTCGGTACTCTTGAAAACAATATTGTCAACAGTTACCCCACGCCAAGCCCGAACCCAATTCCACTTAGTTCTCCAAAATGGACACCCAATCCAAAAATCATTTTGGCGCTAGCATCGAACTCAAGTGTACGAAACGTCACAATTCCAATGTCGATCTATCGGAAGGGGGCTTAAAAAGCCACTGGCAGAATCATAAAAGGTTAACATTATGAATCATAATGGACAGTTAACTGTTAAGTTAATCGTATCAAATGCCATTGGTGAAGGATTTTTCAGTTATTTTTTTTTTGTCTGTGTTAAATAAAATACCAATCAATCCAATCCAAATCCAATCCCAATCTCTTTGATTATACATACGTAGTGCAGCAAAAAAAAGAAAAACACTGACTGTGTTCGCCATATTATGATTCATAATATTATCCTTTTATGATTCTGCCAAAGTGGCATTTTTAGGCCCCAGATGTATGAGTATGTTACTATCGTAGCAGATAGTGCTCTATAGTTTCTGCCTATCCACATTGGAAGGAGTTGTGGATATATGTATGTAAAACTAGACAAACCTATCAAATGGTTTCCCTTCACATCAAAACATCCCCTAAAATAACTAAGACAGCTCACCTTCACCCCCTAATTCGATAAACGCCAGCAATTATCCGAACACATCCCCTTGGCTATTCATTTAAACGATTTCACCCCCTCGGTTGCGGTTGAGTCGGGTTGAATCAACTAAGTATTAAAAATTCGCTGGCTTTTGTTTATTCAATCTTGATTTTTTGATACTGATTTTGTCGTGGGGGTGAAAAGGGGTGAAATTGTTTTTTTATTGTGCAATGGTGGCCAATCTATTGGTGGAAATTTGGAAAAAAACCGGGCAATGGCGAATCGGAGTCGCACGCCGAGGGCTCCGTACGTAGGTACCTACTTGTATGTAAATATGTAGTTTTATAATTATTTTTTTGGTAATGTAACTACAAATTTACGGTTTTCAGATTTTTTCCTTTACTTGTGCTACATGACATTGCTTCTTGCCAAATTTCATGATTCTAGGTCAACAGGAAGTACCCTGTAGGTTTTGATTCCGGAACATAAACGCCCGTATCTTTTGATTGCGTTGACTTAGATAGATGTTTGACTTTTTCACTCCTTCAAGGGAGCCCTGTGAGTACAGTACCCGGCGATAAATATTGCACATCGACCTTTGGAAATTGGTGTATTTTATAAAAAGAATAAAAATAATTATCAAAAGAAGCAAATCATATTGTTTTAACAGCTCCTAATAGATACCGAACTGTTTGTATTTCGTGCGACAGAGATAACGCTCTACGAAGCCGAAATTAGCCGATTGTCTCTTTCCAAAGGTCGATGTGCAATATTTATCGCAATATTTATCGTATAATGTTATCCTTTTACGATTCTGCTAAAGTGGCCTTTTTAGGCCCCAAGCTCTGTCAGATAAGTTTACTTATTTTATTACAAGACATAACATACTTAATTCTAAAAACATAGACCACAGAGCAATATAAACCTTTCTCATTTTAATAGATCCCCGTCCGTCAGTAGTGTTGCCCAAAATCGGTCTTGGTCTTGCAGTCTTGGTCTTGTTCTTGCATTTTTGCAAGACCAAGACCAAGACCAAGACCGACTTATTTTAGCAAGACCAAGACCAAGACTGATCCCTGCAAGACTTGAGCAAGAACAAGACTAAGCATGCAAGACTCTTGCGTCTCGCAGTTAAGTCAAACTGAGATTTGGGCGTTATAGTAGGTATTTGGTTTCAATCCCGATTATGCGAAAATGGATGTATTTTTTATGAAACAGTAAATTAAATTGTTGAATTGCATTCAAAACTAAAATTATTGTTGATAATAAAAAAAATATCGAAAAATTACGTGACTATCAATACACTTCTGCACGTTTTTTTTAATCTTCTTTACTTAAGGTGAAAGCGGTATTAGGTAGCCCGCGAAATTCACTGACCAGCAAATTGCAAAAAACGTAAGAAAATTTTAATTTCGCGGGCTACCTTAGCGCTTCCCCCTTAAATCAATGAAGCTTTAGAAAAATAATTATCCCCTCATAACGAATCTAAAATAAAAGTAGTAAATGGGTCATTCAATTATGTAGATGATTAAAATGCCTCATGTGACGCGTCTGTTAGATTCATTGGGATTCATGGCCGACTCGACGCCGCGCGGGGATTCCCGCAATCTTCCGCATTTTTTGTCAAGTTCAAGCATTTATGCACTTTATTGTAATAATTTTAAAGTTTATTTTCAAGTGCGTTAATAATACGAGGAGACCGCTTGGCGCTGCGGTCCCTTTGTGGCGGCATTTGAAAGCGAATAGCGTAGGTACGAAGACAGTGTTGACCTCGCAAATGAACTTTAGCGATACAGCTGATCAGGTAGCCCTTTCGAGTTTTATTTACATTGCTGTTTTAAGTGAAACAAGTGAATTTACTATTTTTTAATTAAAAATCTCATTGGGTTAGATAGAAATAGTGATTTTATACAGTTTACAGTAAAAAAATTGCAGAAAAAAACGTAAAAATTAAGAAAAAGCCGACGAAAAATTTCAACGCAGGGGGGTCCAGAATCATGTACAGACGCCAGCACATCAAGCTACCCGAAACTGTCAAATTTTCCCAATCAATTTTGAACCTTATGCTTTAGCGATAAAGTTGAAAATCTATTAAAGAAATTTGACAGATTGTAGTAGGTTGATGTGCTGGCGTCTGTACCTACTGAATCCATGGTAAGCGGTTGCGCGTCGATGTCCCTGCCACCCTGAGCAATAGGCTAATAGGTATTTGAATGTAGTCTAGTCTAAGTAGTAGTCTCGCAAGACTTGCGAGACTCTTGCTGCAAGACCAAGACCAAGACCAAGACTGAGAGCGCAATACCAAGACCAAGACCAAGACCAGGTGTATTGACGCAAGACCAAGACCAAGACTGGCTAAGGTCTTGTCTTGGTCTTGCATTTGGGCAACACTATCCGTCAGTTATTCGTTCAGCAATACCATTCGCTCAGTAATATCATTCGTTCAGCAATATCATTCAACTGAGCGACTGCTCGTGGCATGCAATTTACTTCAACTCTTTCTATTATTTTTATATTTTTGTTCATAGATTTAGGTACCTAGGTATGAATTTATTTTGTTATATTGTTCCAATAGGTAATCTCATCCATGATTTCTTTCTTGATTGCCATTTTTGTGTAGATAAAGTATAACCTAAATGCAATAATAATCAATGCAACGACTTTTCTTTCTATCCATATAAAACGAATCAAGCTGCTGAAGCTGCTTGTTTGATAACCCATTTTAACGTCAAAAACCTCTTTCGAACAAAAAAATAATTTTGCAAAGAGCTATGCCCGAAGCCCGTAGCATAAAAAAATATATAGGTAGGTAGGTAGGTACTTACCTAAGTTTAAAAATCCAAATTGAGACCTTCCTCCTTTTTTGAAGTCGGCTAAAAAGTGAAACTAGGTAGGTAGGAAATCATTTTAATTTGCCTCTCGATTAGGTACTTACTACCTACCTACCTACTCATTTTTCTTTAAGGAAAATGACGGTGCGCCATTTTTCACAAAATAAACATCAAAGCTGCAACAACATCGTAATCTTTTAAATGTATCCCTTTATAATTAAAAAAACAACAAGCTAAAACATCAAAAAAACCTTTGCACGAACGGAATATAAAAGGATTGAATAATACAACCCGCGAGGAATTCTCAGCACATTCCAAATGTCTGGCTCCTTGAGACAATACACCCATTCCCGCGAAACAGCAATATAGAACTCGTCTAAGTTAGAACGAGACGGCAGCATTACTACAACGACGTCTTAAAACCCGCTTCTATTGGCCGATTTGTATCGAATAAAAGTGTGAAAGCTCCGCTATTGGTGGGTTATATTATTTTTTTACTCGCGTTCGGATATTCGTACCAGGGCCTTTTTTACGATATCTGAATTTTATGAGGTACTTGCGAACAGAGATTGCGGTGTGTATCCAAATGGTTTAGTAGGATTTAGAAGGTTTGCTGGTTATTTACAAATAAACGTTTGATTTATTTACAAAATGCTGTGAGGTTCATTTTAGGCAAGTTAGATTATTTCGGCGTAGGTCGTTTTATTAGATCTTGCCTAAACTTGGCTAGAGTTTGGGGTAGGTACCTACTTTAGTATTTCAATAAAGAGAAATAAATTTCTGAAACTGGTTTAATTATGATAAGTAGGGACAGACTGCCTTGGTGTTGTAAAAACTTGTTTTACTTTTTCATCCTGTTCATAAGTTTCAATGATCTCTCTGGAGAAAATTTTAATGTCATTCAGTTATTAATTTGATAGACTGATGTTGATGCATATGATAAAAAGCTTGATAAAATTTATTTTTTAATAGGTAGGTATAGGTATATCAATCTATTGAAATATGCAATCATTCAATTATTATATTACCTTGAGACTAAATAGGTGCTAGATTTTATTTTTATTTAGTATTAATTAGCAAGGTTAAAATTAATGTCAGACGTTTATTGTTTACCTTGACAAACAATTTACTACATAACAGAAACAAGTTTGTTGGATAGATATGTCGGGCCAAACCCGATTTTAGGATGAACTAGTAACTAACAATTAGTTTAAGGAAAAGTTAAGTTACCTTCTTACTTTAGGATATTTTTTGTGTAAGCGAGCTCTTCTTGACAGTTGACACTAAATCCTCACACCATAAGAAAACTGGAATCCAAACTCAGTAGGTAGGTACGTAAAGTTGAGGTCTGATTTCAGTTTCCTCATTGAATCGTTCATCACTTACCTTTGTCATCATCTACCTAGCCTTTTCCCAACTATGTTGGGGTCGGCTTCCAGTTTAACCGGATGCAGCTGAATACCAGTATTTTACATGGAGCGACTGCCTATCTGACCTCCACAATTCAGTTACTGGATAACACGATATCCCTTGAAGACTGGTTGTCAGACTTTTAGCCATCAGACTGCTCGTAACGACTGTCAAAGATCTACGAATGACAGCTGAGACCAACGGTTTCGTAAACTAACATCTAAGCTAAAAATACTCAAAAATGCCAACACTTGCGAAATGTCTTCATAATCTCGACGGTCGGTCATCATTAAATAAATTTCAACGACGCTTCCCCCTCTCCACAGAGTGTTAACAAATAGATCCGGCAGGGACTGAATATTTTATAAGATTATCGTTTGAGCTTTTTAAGCGACCAAAGTTTTTATTGAATAGGCATTGAGGTAGGTATTTTTATAAAAGCTTTGGTTTTATGAATTCTAGAATCTCCTTCATCTATAATTCTTCTATACAAATAAAGCTGAAGAGTTTATTTGTTTGTTTGCACGCGCTAATCTCTGGAACTGCCAGTCAGATTTAAAAAAAAAATTGCATGTGATAGCCCAATTGTTGAGGAAGGCTATTTGCTTCTTAACATCACGCTAGAACCCCTAGGAGCCGAGAAAAAAGAACAAAAAGTTAGAAATAACGTTAAGTGAAAACAAAGTAATACCAACAAGAAATTTTAGGCGGACGAAGTCGCGGGCAGAAGCTAGTAGGTAATATTTACGTTGATTTATAAGAAAAAGAGAAGAGAGCAATGGTGGCCCAGTGGTAACGGCCGCGACTCACGAGTTGTAGGTCGTAGGTTCTAACCCTGAAAGGCGCTGTATTTTGTGTAAATTATTTCATCACCATTACTCTCAATATGGTAAAGGAAAACATCGTGGGGAATCCGGCATGTCCTAGAATAAAAAATTCGACAGCATGTGACATCTACAAATCCGCACTAGGCCCGCGTAGTGGCTTACGGCCCACCCCCACTCCCAGAGAGGGGGCCTGCGTCCCAGCAGTGGGAAAACAAGAACCCCAATAACTCTTTTTCCTATCACCCAAAATACCGATCAATATTCCACTATTTTCCAAATAAAAAAAATTATCGTAACACAATACCCGTCCACCTCTATCCGTTCCGAACGCGGATATCTGCCCGGCCAACAATTATTTAATGTCAGACGCAAGCAGCGCGCTGCGCCCAAGATTGCGGATACGATACTCCCGTGGGCGCGTACCTTTATTTATGTTGAGTTTAGTTCGAGTATTTTTGTGTTTAGTTTAGCTATAATGTAGGTAGTGAGGGGCCCGTGGCTAAATAATAACAGCCGCACAGGGCGATCGATCAGGTTAAGCTGTGCTTGCCGCGGTTGGTCTGTGGATGGGTGACCATCTTTACATACTGTGACACCTCCGTGCCTCGGAAAGCACGTTAAGCCGTTGGTCCCGGCTATCATTCGTGGATCAGTCAGAAGCCCGAAAGTCTGACAACCAGTCTTACCAAGGGGTATCGTATTACCCAGTAACTGGGTTGTGGCGGTCAGATAGGCAGTCGCTCCATGTAAAATACTGGTATTTAGCTGCATCCGATTAGACTGGAAGTCAACCCCAATATAGTTGGGAAAAGGCTAGGCAGATGATGAGTTTAGCTATAATGTAGTTTTGGAAAGAGGGCTTAAATTGTCAATGTTATATTTTACTAGCAGCGTCCCTAGGTTTCTCTCGCATATCTAAGTGTCGATCCCATGGGAATATCGGGATAAAATCTATCCTATGTCCTTCCCCGGAATGTAATCTATCTCTTTGCCAAATTTTATCGAAATCCGTTCAGTGGTTTAGGCGTTAAAAGGTAATATACAAACAGACAGACAGAGTTACTTTCGAATTTATAATATTAGTATAGATACAGGGTGTAAAAAGACAGATCACATAGCCGTCAACTACGCATTCTGTACATCAAAGTAAGTAACATTGCACAAAAATTATTGCTGGGAAACGACTTTTATTTTAGTGTGAAAATTTGCTGTTTGCGGTAGTGCGCAATGTAACGCACGCAAATTGTGCTTATGGGTACATGCAACGGTACAGGGGTCGTGGGAGTATTTAAAGTTGTGTTATATTATAACATTAAAAATATTGTTTTCGTAAAAAAAACGCCATTAAAAGTTGGTGTTTTGACCTTCAATATCTCCGTAACCAGAAGGTTCCCTGGTATAGTCTGGTTACTAGACTCTAGAACTCTAGAACAAAGAAAAAAATTATAATGACGGGGAGTACAAGTGATTCTCGGCTTCATTAATTGTCTTTTTACATCCGTAATTGCGTAAAACACTTCCAATCACAATCATTTGGAAGAATTTGCTAATCCATTACTCCATATGTTCGAAAAACGTGCCTGCTCAGCAACTTAAATAACGCAATGAATGTTGTAACACTGTCAAAACGACAGCCTTTGCTACTGTTAGTGTATCACGTAATTACCCCGCTGGTACGCGCTCTGACTAAAACCAAACGGCCCACTCCAATGAGGGTTTTCTGAAATGACGTTCGCTAGGTGGCAGCACTGACACGTCAGGTCCAGGCATCTGTCAAAGAGCCTATATCGTCCCCGTAGTTGGAAAACTAAATAACTCCGATTTTCTAGTTTTGAGATAAACGCGATTTAGTGTTTTTTTTTCAATTAATGTTCATTTGTTAAAAAAATTGAGACAATTTTACTGTCGGTAATTTTATATTTTGTGGACCTGATTATCTTTAACATTATGCTTAAACAAACTGGACTCTATCTTCAACAATAACTAAATAAAATATATAAAACCAAGTTGTTTAATTTTGCCACAACTACTTTTTGTAATGTAACTGCAATTAGTTATTTATTTCGGCTATTTATTTAGTTTTCCTACAACCTAGATCCATCTGGTAGAGTAAAAGAAGGTGAATTAAATGCAGTTATTGAATTTATCAAACTTGAAATATGTTTAAATGTAAAAGTTGAACGTTTATTACTTTGATATGATATGTAGACATCTGATTGCTATGTTGATAGCATATAATATTAACGAGGTTATAGCTAATATAACGAATTCTAGTATTAGTGACGAGTCTGTGTTGCCTAGTTATACTAACAACATAGTGATTAATTTATGAATCGTCATGTACGAAGGAGGATCCACCTATAATACCATTATCTTTGGAGACCACTACCAGTCAGATAAGGTATTCTCCTTCTGCTGGAACTTATTCGGGCCATCTAAACTCTCCAGTTGTAGTTGTGGAGGTCACTCCGGATAATTTTTTAAACTAGTCGGGGAGACAACAGAAGTTACCCCTTTAAATAACCAATTATTATTACAGAATAATAAAAAGGTATCTTCTGGCAATATAATTAATAATACTAAAAAATCAAAGGGAGTGCAACATAATTTAAAATTATTTAATCAAAATATCCAAGGTTGCGCTTCCAAATTACTGGAATTAGAATTGTTTTTGGAAAACACCAAGTTTGATGTCATTTGTTTAACAGAGCATTGGTTGAAAGATCTTCAAGTAATGTCAATTAATTATGAAAATTATTGTGTCCATTTCAGCCGGAAACGTAGGTATGATACATGGCGGGTCATTAATACTACTTAAACATTCTATTAAATCTAAAGAACGAAAAGACATAATTGGGCTGTCTGTTGAACACACCATTGAATTGTCCTGTGTTGAGCTTGATAAGCATGTTATAGTATGCGTATACAGACCTCCAAGTTACCAGAATCTAACTGTGTTTGATTCTGTAATGGAAGATGTGTTAAAGAAACTTAGGACAAGTAGTAAGTCGATAATCGTATGTGGAGATTTTAATATTAATTTATTGGAAAATAACTCGAATACTGTTAAGTCTTTTTAGGTCATTTGATTTGTCAAATGTTTTTATTGAACCAACCCGAGTGACAGCTTCTTCTGCCACTTGTATTGATAATGTTTTTTGTAATTGTGATTACTTACACAAAGGAATTGTAAATAAGTTGCCATCTGATCACAGTGGACAAACAATAACATTTGGCTCCTACATGCCTTTACAAAAAACTCAAATAAGGTTTAGGACAATAACATGTAAATAGGTAGAGAAATTAAATAATTCTTTGGCCAGTAAATTATGTGATCAGAATTTTAATAATATAGGTGACCCAAATGAGTTCTACGCCGAGTTCTTTTCAATACTAAATGCGCAGTTTAATGAAACTTTTCCACTGAAAACTAAAAGTATTTACACAAAGTTTTTATTTAGTGACTAAAACTAAAGCAGGGAAAATCTTTTGGAACTCTATGGCTTAAAGCAACATAATTATGAATAATACAAACTTTCATCAGTATGTTGCAGAATATTCAAAAACTTTTAAAAGTGTGTGCCAAATAGCTAAGGCACTTTATATTAGCAATAAAATCATCTGATGATAAAATAAAAACTACCTGGCAAATAATAAATAATGAAACAGGTAGGAAAAAACAGCGTAATACTGAATTTAATTTAGAGACTGCACATGGCCCCATCAACTCAGATGTAGAAATAGCTCAGGAATTTGAAAACTTTTTTGCTAATATTCCCCTTAAAACTACTGAAGCTTTAAATTCATCCCCCACGCTCTCTGCTGCCTTACTTAAAAAGAATGTAAAGGCATGCCCTTTGGAGTTTAGGTTTCAGCATACAAACCCCCAGGCTGTCATAAAAGTTTTTAAAGATCTTAACATTAAATCAACAGAAGATCTCTGGGGAATGTCTGTAAAAGTATGTAGATCTTTCATCGAAACCATTGCGCCCTATTTAGCTTTCATATTTAACACCAGTGTTGACCAAGGAGTCTTTCCGGATCTTATGAAACATAGTAAAGTAGTACCTTTGTTCAAATCCGGTGATAGTAAAGAACCCAACAATTATAGACCTGTGTCAATTCTGCCAGTTCTCAGTAAAGTGTTTGAAAAGTTGATGCTCAATCAAATGTTACGTCACTTTAATAAAAATTCCATCTTTCATGAACACCAGTACGGTTTCACTAAAGGGCGTTGCACTACTGACGCCGCCGGTGTTACCTTAATAAAGAACATTTTTAACGCCTGGGAAGAAGCACAAGATGCCATTGGAATCTTTTGCGACCTCTCTAAGGCGTTCGATTGTGTAAACCATGAGACACTTCTGATGAAACTGGAGCACTATGGAATTAGAAAAACAGCACTTGATTTGCTAAGATCATACCTGAAAGATAGAAAGGTGAAAGTTCAAGTAAACGGCGTAAACTCATTGGGGTCTGAAATGACAATGGGCGTTCCTCAGGGTTCGATATTGGGTCCATTCCTCTTTTTAGCTTACATTAATGATTTACCCCAATTACTTCAAAATCAACCGAAGATGGTGTTATTTGCAGATGACACATCATTGATCTTTAAAATAGACCGACGGTCACAAAATCTTGACGTCGTGAATAACTCTATTCTTCAGGTCCAAGATTGGTTTACGGTAAATAATTTAGTACTTAATAAAAAAAAACCAAATGCATTCGGTTTACATTACCGAATGTATGTAAAGGAGCTACATACCTCAGATGAATTATCTTCTTCTTGGCACATTTTCACCATAAATCTACCCCGCGAATTCATTATAAATAACTTAATCTATTTGATTTTATTTGCCTATCATCTTGTAATTAATAATTATCTAGTTGTAGAAGAAATAGATAACATCAAGTGTTTATAAAGTAATGTACGTTTTGACAGAATTCTGAGTAGCAAAATTAATTAAGTAGAGTTATTTAGTTTTCCTAGAACTTTGTTAGTTTTATGATAGAATTTGTAAATTGAAGAAAAAATCAACAACTTATTTTATTTAATTTATTAAAAATTTAACTAATCATTGACCACAGTTATTGATTTATTTATTGAGTTGTTTATTTTTCCTTCAAAAAATTAGAATTAGTTTGAAGATATGCATTATTCCATCTGAACGACAAAAATAGCTATATTTTTGGAACGGAATAAGATAAGTAAATTCCTGTAAGACTCAAACATGCGTCATGTTTTGGATTATTTAAAAATAGGGAAAAGACAAAATCGCCAAAAACGTAGTTATTTAGTTTTCCAAATACGGGGACGATATTTTCTTTAGTCATGACTGAATGATGAACGAATGAATGAATCTAATGATGAACGTCATCATATATTTTATATTGGTGTCGTAAATTTTCACGAAAACCCTCATTCACCCCTATAAAAGCTAAAAAGATTAAATCATATAACTTCCCCACAGAACCTTATAATTCAACTAAAACCTCTTCAAATCGACTTAATCCCGCCATCATAATATCTTCTCCCGCCATCTAATCTGCGCCATTGTTAGAATTAATTAATTGTCTATGGTACAACAATAGATTATAATTTAAACGCTTTTGATGTTCTTGTTTGGTTTATCTTCGTATTTAATTATAATTATGATATTATTTTATGTTAAAAACAATATGGTTTTCGGTTAATTGAGTCTCATGTTGGTGTACCCTACCTATATTGGCTTACATGACCTAAACACAAAAAACGCAAGTTTTAGAAACAATAAAAGTATATGATCGACTACAGTAAACAAAATCAGAAAAATATATGATATTCTTCAGGATCCAACAATACAACTAATTTGATACGATAGAAAAAAATCAAGAAGATAACCTTAGATTTTTTTTTACAATAAAAGCCTTACTATATACATACTCGTACCTACATACAATAATTCTGATTTATTTTTAGATTATTCTAAAAGTGTACCAGCGTTGTTTCATCACGCTTCTCTTTCTTTTCTATGCAGTCCGACAGTGACCGTGCTTTAGGTCATGTAAGCCCCATAGTAGATTATGTAAAGAGGAGGCAAATGTACCTACCTATGTCTGAGTTATCTGACGTATTCCTAGGGTCCGTATGAATAAACGATTTTCATTATCTATACTCATATACTTAATATACTTGTATCTCATTTTAAGTGAACTGTCATTTTAGTTCTTAAGAGGATAACATTCTCTTTAGGTAAACATACCAACCCGCAATGGGCCCGCAGTGAATTACGGCCCAATCCCTCTCACAGAGAGGAGGCCTGTGCCCCAGCAGAGTTTTCTTCGAGGCACGGAGGGGTGTCGATGTGTAAGTAATGGATGGTCACCCATCCACAAACTGACCGTGGCAAGCGTAACTTAACCTTCGATCGACCGGTACGGCTATTGTTATTTAGCCAAAAGCTCGTTGTGCCTCGTAAATATGCCAAAGATTGGCTAAGATCTGACCAAAATTATGTCTGAACTTTAAAAGAGACTGTGACATCTGACTTTGTTTCGACCTTTCTTCTCAGAGTAGTAGGTAAATAGGAAACGCCGACCTCATTAGTTATTGAAATATGATTGACGTGTAAAAGTGTTTGTGCAAACCTATTCACAGAAACACGGCAAAGCCGCCAGTCTCTTAGGTACCAGTCGACAGCAATGCGGAGGAATATTTCGACGCAATATTTTAGTTTTTTAATCGTTTTAGTTAGGTTAGGATAATTATTATATTTTTATTTTAATAGTTTGTAGTTTATTTAGTAGGTAACTAGAAGTTTGTACTGCATGGTAAAATTTGAATAGTTTTGTTTGTAAAAAGACATTAGTAACCTGTAGAAATAAAATCATTAAATCATTGATTCGGCCATATTGATTGATAATCAAACCGCATAACAACTAGGTATCTACCTATACCCAATGAATCTGATTTTCATTCTCGGACAGCGCCATATCTGAAATATTCATATTTCGAATGAATATTCAAACTGCTCTGTGTTTACATTCACGGCGTTCCAATTTCAAATATTTGCATTTATTTATTTATGGATACGGGACCTTTTTGTTCGGACTTTTTGCCGCGTTCTGTTTGCAAAAACATTATTTTTACGGCGTCTCGTCTATCTGTCCTTTTCTAACTTATGGTAAAAATCTTCTATCTCTTTTACACTGGTCGAATGTTTGCTTTTGAATTTGAATTCTATTCTAACATAGTTTCGTGCTATCCTTTTCTATCTACAAAGAGCTGCATCTGTCCATCTCTTTTTTATTTGACTTTTTGATTGACACATGTCATGTTTGTTAAATTTTTACTATTCAAATTAAACTAACTTATTTAAATGATTGTAAACATATTTGCTAACCCTTTGCAAATATGACTTTTAGACAAATATTGTGGTTGTAATAAATACAATGGTTTAATAATAAAAATAGTACAAATTTTCAGCTGTGCATACCATAGACATAAACCATAAACTAATTTTTCCACGATCAATAGGATACACAAACTCTTGAATGCATTATAATTCCGTGGCCTTATTCAGTATCGTAATTGCTACGACTTTCAATGTGGCAATTTCATTCAGATCAGCTCATTAAACCGTTTGATTGTTGAGTGGCAGTGTTCACTAGAAAATTACGAATTTCGAAATCTTACATTCATCACAGATGTTACTGAAACTATTTTTCCAGGAAAGCTAGGGGAAGGTGGCCATTTAATTTAAAGCCCGTCGTAGTATCTGGGTTATTCTGGTTTTTAGGGTTCCGTACCCAAAGGGTAAAAAGGGACCCTATTGCTAAGACTCCACTGTCCGTCTGTCTGTCTGCCTCACCAGGCTGTATCTCATGAACCGTGATAGCTAGACAGTTGAAATTTTCACAGATGATGTATTTCTGTTGCCGCTATAACAACAAATACAATAAAAACAGAATAAATTGAATATTTAAGGTGGGCTCCCATACAACAAACGTGTTTTTTCAGCGTTTTTGCCTTGTGGTACGGAACCGTTTGTGTGCATGTCCGACTCGCACTTGGCCAGTTTTTTTTACTTTGTTAATGGATTAACAGAAACTTCATTAATTAATGGCGGCAATCCAATGGCATCACCACAATATGGGTATCCAAAGTCCACTTTATTTAATAACTTAATTTTTTAATGAAAGCTTGAAATGAAAACTTTTATTTTTAAGAATAGCTTTGACAGCTCCCACTAAATTGTTAATTAATATTCTCCTAAGATTCTGTAGGAGTTTAATTTAAAATTTTGTTATATATTTTACTGTGATAGGTACAGACGCCAGCTGCACATCAAGCTACCCGAAACTGTCAAATTTTCCCAATCAACTTTGAACCTTATGATTTAGCGATAAAGTTGAAATCTATTGAAGAAATTTGACAGATTGTAGTAGCTTGATTTGCTGGCGTCTGTACATACCATGTTTGAATGGCATCTATTCTATCTACAGGATACATTTTTAACCAGTGCGCAAATTGTACCTAATCATAAATTCAGCACAATCATGATTCTAGCGTGGAAATATTTCGACAGTTATAAAAAAAGTTGTTCCATACATTTTAAGCAAGCAGATTTTTTTTATAACTAACGATCAAACAAATTTTTCTTGAATCATTATGCTGAGTTCATGATTACAATAGGTATGCGATGCGACGCCAACTTCACTAATCAAAAGGAGTTTAATAAAAATGTGCCTGTTATTTTAGTACCAAAAGGCTTCTTCTGGGTAAGCTCACTCCATCGTAGACTTTGTCTCTTTCATCTCTGACCTAGACTAGAGTCAAGAGCAAACCCATTCCAATTAAAAAAAAAAAAGCTTAGTTAAATTGTGGTGTCTGACGACTTTCACGCGAAAGAAGTCGCGGGCAGTAGCTAGTTAATAACAAACACCATAAAAATGGGAGAAGCAAGAAAGAAAGTGATTTCATTTTAATCATAATATCTAATAAACTATAATTCTTCGCCCCTACTTCGTTTATGTCAGTTTCATGCGTTACATCTCTATTCCGTATAAATTGTAATAAAAGTGAATATGTCAAAAAGTAATTAATACTTAGCCGGCGAACCCCTGTCTCTTGTAGTGTTGTCTCAGGGGTCGATGAATTTTTATCGATACTTTTATAACTTTGATCGTTTGTGACAGTACTGTTAACGCTAGACGCGCGTACTGTATCGGGTCGTTTAAATTGTATTTATTTATTTGTATCTCCAACAGAGGCAATTACATGCACAGAACAGGGACGAATACCAGTGTGCGCTTGCAACGAAAAGGTAAAAATATTAAAATAAATCTTAATACAGCAGAGCAGTGGTGGCCAAGTGGTAACGGCCGCGACTTACGAGTTGTATTGTAGGTCGTAGGTTTGAACCCAGACAGGCGTTTTACTTTGTGTAAAAATATATCACCACTGCTCACAAAACGGTGAAGGAAAACATCGTGAGGAAACCGGCATGTCCTAGAACCAAAATTTCGAAGACATGTGACATCTACCAACCCGCAGTGGGCCCGCGTGACGGATTACGGCCCACTCCCTCTCACAGAGAGGAGGCCTGTGTCCCAGCAGTGGGAACATATTATAGGCTGATGATGAAATCTTAATACATAACACGAAAATCACCAGGTGAAACAAAGTGAGTGACACATTTCATGTCAAGTGATTTGTTTTGCTGTTCCTAGTTTGATCTACCAATCACATCAGTTAATATGAGATTTGATAGCATTTTAGTCAACTTTTTTAGTTAAATCCGGGTATAGGTTTATCATAAGATTAACAGTAATGCCCGTTTCACTAAAAATAGGCAGCACTGAAAAGTAATGCCTTATCAAAAACACACTGTTTGATTTTGAACGCTAGACTCAGCGCTGATAGTTGAAAATCCAACGTGCAATAATATTGCATTTAGGTATCCCTTAGTGTTAGTAAAACAGGCATAAATTCCATTAATACTTAAATTTTTTCCTACTAGGTATTTCCTAATTTTTTAAATTGTTAATTTTATTTTGCGTCGCAGCGTCTACACTCTGCAATTACATAACTCTTTCAATCTCAAAACAAAAAGAAAACGCTTCTATCGATAATCACTCCTTACTCCCCACAACCCTACTCGCAAAAGGGCCGGCGTCATCTGCTAGCGGCATATTGTCGCCACCCTTCACGCCAGGGTCTGTGGGACCCGTCTGCGGGGGGAAGGGGGGAGGGTCAGTAGATTACAGAGATCTTTTGCTTCTCAGCTTCCTGGTGCCGGCCGTGGGGCTGAGGGTTTGCGTTATCATTGTGAAGGATTAAGAGATTATAACGCATGTAGAAAGGTGCTTTAGAAGCCGAGAGTCACTTGTTCTTTCAGTCATTTTGATTACGGTATTTTTTTTATACTGGACCATATCTGGGAACGTTCTGGTTATGGAGATATTGAAGGTCAAAGTTTCAAACTTTTTTGGCGTTTTTTTACGAAAAGAAGTTTTAAATTAATGATACTCCCACGATACGTCCTGTACCGTTGCATATACATATTATACATATATCCATAATCACAATGTTTTACGCACTACCGTAAACCACGAATAAAAGCCGTTTCTCTGCAATTATTTTTGCACAAATATACCTACTTAATTAGATGTACAGAATGCGTAGATGACGACTTCATGATAGGTCTTTTTAGACCCTACATGTAAGTATGCCTGTAACTGCATCAAATGAAGCAGTACCTATTTCCTTGTCTTAAGCTTGACCGTGCTAAAGCCCAAAAATAGCTGACTACCAAACATTTCAATGTTAAAATCGATCATAAAGGTTTCAGCTGTAATTTCTATACCAATTGGACGGGAATGGATATGAGAAAAGATGACTAAAAATGGATTCAATTGTCCGTTTACTGGATCATACTGACCCCTCCTTTGTTGTCTGTTTTTCTAGCCGCTTTTTCAATGCTGACTATAGGAATGCTGAGCTTGGTCTTCTCACAGATTGATTCCCTACGTTGCCAATCTAATAGAATTATTAAAAAGCACCACTGCTCTCAAAACGGTAAAGGAAAACAACGTGTGGAAACCAGCGTGTCCTAGAACCAAACATTCGAAGACATGTGACACCTGGATGTGATCTGGTTTACAGCCCACTCCCTCTCCCCAAGAGGAGTCCAACAGTGGGAACATTATAGGCTGAATGACCTCTCAAGTTCCGCAAAATTGATCGTTAGTTCATTGTCAGTTTAAATTGAAAGCGTATCGAGTTAAACTTCACTTAGACCGTAATAAGACCATGAAATCAACAATCATTATACCCAACAGCATCTGTTACGTTATTCCCATTTTTCGATAAAAGATTGTCAAGATTTTTAACGATTCAATCTGACACAATGAAAATTGGCGTGCTTAAAAAAAACATCGCCATATTTAAAAGTTTGACAAATGATTCGATATTTGAATCGGGCGCGAACATCGATCAGTATGATTGGTTACGGGCAATCGGCGGGCGCCATTTGTCATTTCGTAAAAGAAGATTGTTTTTGAAAAAAGTATGATTCGATTTTTTTAACGTTTTATTTTTACGGTGTTCTGGCAAATTGATTTCGGCGTATCATTTGGGAATAAAGATATTCATCTATCAACCGCTAATTATCTCAGGAAGACAGCGGTTTTTTGAGGGTATTGAGTACAATTTCTTGTATTGAAAGAACCGGAATATTGCCATTGTCATACTGATAGTTAAATCGTAAGACAAATCTCTTATAACTTCAAAGGCAACAGATACTTAATCTATTGTGTGTGATCTATGATTGCTAGTTCTCTGTGTAACAAGAGGCCTTTGCACTCCAGTATAAGCAAAATCAGCCTATAATGTCACCACCGCTGAGACACAGGCCTCATCTCAGTGATAGGGAGTGGGCTGTAATCTACCACGCGGGTCCAGTGCGGGTAGGTAGCTGTCACATATGTCTTCGAACTTTTGGTTCTAGGACAAGCCGGTTTCCTCACAATGTTTTCGTTCACCGTTTTGAGAGCAGTGTTGATGAAATCATCATCATCGTCATTTCAGCCGAATGACGTCCACTTCTGGACATAAGCTTCCCCCAAGCACCTCCACTTCGAACGGTTCTGTGCTTCTCGTATCCAACGGGTTCCTGCGGCCTTTACAAGGTCATCGGTCCACCTTATGGCCTTCCAACGCTACGTCTTCCGGTACGCGGTCGCCACTCCAGAGCCTTTCGGCCCCATCGGCCCCATCGTTCTGACTACGTCGGTTATCTTGGTTCTCCTGCGGATCTCCTCATTTTTGATTCGATCACGCAGAAAAACTCCAAGCATAGCCCTCTCCATTGCCTTTTGGGTGACTTTTAGCCTTGTAATAAGGCCCATTGTGAGCGACCACTTTTCAGTGCCATATGTCATCACTGGCAACACGTACTGGTCACAGACTTTCGTCTTGAGACACTGTGGTATGTGTGATGAGAAGATATTGCGTAGCTTATCGAACCTCTGCCCAGCCGAGTCGGATTCGACGATTGACCTCTTTCTCGAAGTTGGACCTACCTAACTGGACAGTTTGTCCTAGGCAAACATACTCGTCCACGACTTTGAGTGTAGCGTCTCCGATCTTTATGAGAGTGGGGTGTGGGTGGGTTGATGAAATAATTTACACAAATTAACGCCATTACCACTGATCTCACTGCACTGCATTAGGACTAGAATATTACAAAGATGCGTTTCCCAAAAAACAATCCTGGCTGGTATTACTTCTTACCACAGTTTAATGACGTCACGTAATACACTCCAAATGTAAAGAAAATTGATTGCGTTCCGTTTGTAATCGCGTAGGTACTAGGGAATGCAAACCGGTTTCACCGAAAACCGAAAACCCGGTTTTTCGGAATATTTGAATATATTTAAAAAACCGGTTTTTTTTTCACGTTTCCGGTTTTTCGAGTTTTTTAAAAGTTAGTTTATCATTAAAGAATTGTATAATATGGTTATACGAGTATGTTGGTTTTGTATTTTGTAATACTTTCTATTCATGCGTGATAGTTAGAATTACTTAATTATGTTTCGTTGATCTTTTTAATACTGTTGATTAATATTGTACCTACTAGGGTGAAGCACAAAAAGCAAGTAAACCTTTTACTTAAACAAATTTCTGTATTTTCATTGAAATTTTGAATACTTATGTATTTATTTTTAATTGATACGTTTCTATTTAATTATTGAATAGTATGCAAGATGGAGGCGGCCTGAATTTCACAAGTAGTTTAAAAAAAACTTAGACAAAGAAAAAAAACCGGGTTCACCGAAAACCGGCTTTTTTAATACGAAACCCGAAAAAAAAACCGGGTTTTCATTTTGGCCGGTTTTGCATTCCCTAGTAGGTACGTGTATTTTGGCACCAAAGGCGACGGATATTATTGAATTGTTAAAATTAAAGCGAGTTGAAAGTGTGCCTTCTGATTGACGCCAGTAGGTACATCAAGTTACCAGAGACTGCCAAATTTTCCCCGAACCTTATGCTTTAGCGATAAAGTTGAAAATCTACAGATTGTAATAGCTTGATGTGCTGGCGTCT
Source organism: Luperina testacea (assembly GCA_927399505.1). Classification (NCBI taxonomy): domain Eukaryota; kingdom Metazoa; phylum Arthropoda; class Insecta; order Lepidoptera; family Noctuidae; genus Luperina; species Luperina testacea. The sequence goes on along the minus strand of OV656783.1, from coordinate 7,931,323 downwards.
GTACAAAAACCTATACCTACAATGCACGGTCAGCTAAAACTGAAAATGTATACATAGCTTGATGTCGCCGTGTGAACCTATAAATTTTTTTTTTTAACATAATGCTACCTACGTATAAAGAAGCTGCATGTTGCATTAAAATATATGTGTAAGTATTTATTTGTCTACTCACGAAGCAAGAATGACTCAATGTTTTTAATAAAATGGTCGTAATAACTGTATCTCACGCCTACACGTCATCGCTCGAATGATGGATTATTTTTTTTATTCTTTTGTGGAAAATGACATATTCATTTTTATTGTCATTCTATCGACCATCATTGTGGCAACTGGATTGTATTCGCAATGAATGAAATCGAATGAGTTCGATTGACATCATAGACAAATGACAATCTCTCGGTTTCGGCTGTCATTCTTGGATCTTTGACAGTCGTTACGGGTCGTCAGAAGCCCGAAAGTCTGACAGCTAGTGTTGCCCAAAATCGGTCTTGGTCTTGCAGTCTTGGTCTTGTTCTTGCATTTTTGCAAGACCAAGACCAAGACCAAGACCGACTTATTGTTGCAAGACCAAGACCAAGACTGAACCCTGCAAGACTTGAGCAAGAACAAGACTAAGCCTGCAAGACTCTTGCGTCTCGCAGTTAAGTCAAACTGAGATTTGGGCGTTATAGTAGGTATTTGGTTTCAATCCCGATTTTGATAGACGTTCCCCAGTATCAAAACCGTATCGTCATAACACTAAAAGGTATTGATTATTATATGTTTCGACTATTTATTAAGTAGGTAGGTAGCGTGTTACTTACAAATTTGTTCCCACATGTGATAAAAATGTACCTAGCATAACTATCTAGCAAAGTTCATTTCATACCTTGTAGGTATATCTGCTTAGAGTATTATATTATACTTGTATAAGTCTAATGTGCAGATCTAACGTTAGTAGGTTGATAAAAGTTATGTAGGTATTTATGTTTCAAAGTTTATATTATTCTTCTATTCAGCAAAATTTAAAACTAACAGCGAGTCGAGTAGGTCTAGAACTAGTAGCAGTTTTTAAGCCAGCCGATGTTATGGTACAGACGCCAGCACATCAAACTACTACAATCTGCCATATTTCTTTAACAGATTTTCAACTTTATCGCTAAAGCATTAAGGTTCATGGTTGATTGGCAAAATATGACGTTCCGCAAATAAACTGTTGGTCGGTCAGGTCAGTGTATTACGTACCTACTTATTTGATAATTTACGGACAAAGACGCCGCCGCCGCGCGGGGATTTCCGCAATCTTCCGCATTTTATGTCAGGTTCAAGCATTTATGCACTTTATTGTAATAATTTAAAGTTTATTTTCAAGTGCATTAATAATACGAGGAGACCGCTTGGCGCTGCGGTCCCTTTGTCGCGGCATTTGAAAGCGAATAACGTAGATACGAACTACGAAGATAGTGTTGACCTCGTAAATGAACTTTAGCAATACAGCTGATCAGGTAGCCCTTTCGAGTTTTATTTACATTGCTGTTTTAAGTGAAACAAGTGAATTTATTATTTTTTTATTGAAAATCTCATTAAGTCAGATAGAAAAAAAAAAATATTTTATACAGTTTACAGTAAAAAAATTGCAGAAAAAACGTAAAAATTAAGAAAAAGCCGACGAAAAATTTCAACGCATGGGGGTCCAGAATCATGTACTGAATCCATGGTAAGCGCGTCGATGTCCCTGTCACCCAGCAATAGGCTAATAGGTATTTGAATGTAGTCTAGTCTAAGTAGTAGAGTCTCGCAAGACTTGCGAGACTCTTGCTGCAAGACCAAGACCAAGACCAAGACTGAGAGCGCAATACCAAGACCAAGACCAAGACCAGGTGTATTGACGCAAGACCAAGACCAAGACTGGCTAAGGTCTTGTCTTGGTCTTGCATTTGGGCAACACTACTGACAGCCAGTCTTACCTAACGGTATCGTATTACCTGGGTTATGACGGTCAGATAGGCAGTCGCTCCATGTAAAATTCAGCTGTACCTAGGTAATCTACAATTGCTTTCGGAAATTTCGACGACATATTGATTATGAAATCATTTGATATTTTGTTGACGTGTTTTAATCAAAGTTTTTAATTTATACTTTGAAAAAATGTGTAAGAATCATAGCTAGATTTTATTTTCTATTTGGATTGATTTTTCTAATGTCAGATAATTTTATCGGAGGAATAATTTTGAATTTTGACATTTCTTCCATACAAAAACTGTCAGACGTCAATTTTATTCCACGAATAAAAGTTATCTGTCGATTGAAAAATCTGCCTGTCTCTCTGTCTGAAAAATTATATTCACAGTAGCAACACAAATGAAAATTGTGTTTGATTTCAATAATTATGGCAATTCAATGAATATTTTTATTAACTCCAAAGTTATAAATTGCAAAGATATTTTTATTAAAAATAATAAAATAAATATTTATTCAAAATAAAAATTGATAAAATATGTAAGTACAATATAAATCTTAGAAATAATGTAGGTAGGTATTACAAATTATGATGCCTGTACTAGGATAAACCTGTATCACAGGCGGCATGAGCTCTTACAAATACTTACCTACTAGGTATTTGGACAACTGATTTCTTAACAATATTTAACATAAGTTTTAAGAATAGTGTTAGTTAGTTAATTTATTATGTTATAATTTACTTAAACACTAATAATTAAGGTCTTAAACATCTAGATAGTTTCTATATTATTTACGGACTATACCTACCTACTGACGGCGATATTTTAAATTTTTATTATATTACGTAAACAACATAAAGGCGTAGAAATATTGCCCAGAAAAAAATGAAAATAGAATCACAACAAAAGCCGCGCGCGCGGTCAAACGTCAACTTTTTTTTTTCTAAACACAACGCAGGCAAAGGAACACACCCGCACGGCCCCGCCTCCGACCATCAATAACATGCGACGTCAAACACAATGCACCGTTACTCGCTATTTATTCCATAAAACTGTTAGAATTTTTGCCGGAAAAAATATAAAACGATTTTTACGATACAAATGAGAAATCGATTTGTTAAAAAAGTTTCTATGATATAAAAAGTAATATTTCGCGCCCTTTTTGCTGTCAATGATGATAATTTTGACGATTATGACTTTTTTTTCTTTTTGGCAATGGTATAAAAGTTAGTGATGCCTTTTTAATACAATTGAGAAAATGAATGATTGTTACTAATATGGTATGAACATTTATGAGCGCTCTGTATCGCTTAGGGTGTGAGCAGAGTTTTAAGCTCTGCGGATTTGCCGTATACTTAGCGAAACATGACTTCTATTAATGATATTGATACCCCCTGTTAATTTATTGAACCCATATCCTTTACAGAGATGCTAAGACATAAATATTATTGTCCAATACCTTTTGTGTATGTAATTACTATTCTGTCTGTACTTCGCATTGTATTGGTTATTTGTACAATCTGTAGTCAGCTTATACCGGTTATGTATAGCTTGATGTGTAGCCGAGCGTACTCTACTGAGAAATTTCGTCATTATGTAATTACAAAGAAATGAATATTAAGAAAAAAAAATAGTAGAGAAGAGTATTAGAGCAACCGGCAATAAGAAACGACAAAAGATTTACAGGTTTAAAATATAACCCAAGGTAACTATCAAACAACAAAAATCTAACCTACAATTTTCTTTCCACAGGTAAAAATCTGGTTCCAAAACCGCCGCATGAAATGGCGAAACTCAAAAGAGCGGGAACTCCTCGCCTCAGGTGGGTCTCGCGAACAAACCCTACCAAACAAGAACAATCCGCACCCAGATCTATCTGACGCTGAAGCTGACAAGCCTAAGCTATCACCATTATCCCCTAACAATGAAGAAACAAATGAAGATATGAAAAAAGTTTACGCAACAACGTCAAATGAATTTCGAGGTTACGAAGACAAGATGGCCGGCGGTCAGTTGTTTTCCCGCGAAATTCCGTTTCAAAATATGGAGGAAGATGAGTTTGATAGCGATGCTAGCGCCAGTGACGAGGAGATTAACGTGACATGACGTGTTTTTGTGGTAATTAGTTTAATTGTAAAGTAATTGGATAGTGTTTTGTATATTTTGGGTAAGATTTTTAGGTTAGGTATTCTGTCGCTGATATTATTCCGATAATTGACGACGTCACTCAGTCTTCATGATTGTTCGTTACTACGTTAATAAACTCAAGAGACTTTAATCCAATTCACGAGTATTTTATTCATAGCAGTTTTCTAGCTTTTGCTACTTCTTAAATTGGTATCCGAATAATATCGTTTAAGTTATCGTCATTTTAACCGAAAGACGTCCACTGCTGGACATAGGCCTCCCCCAATCACCGCCACTTCAACCGATTTTATGCTTTTCGTATCCAACGGATTCCTACACCCATCACAAGCGCATCAGTCCACCTTGTGGGAAGCCTTCCAACGCTACGTAATCCGGTACGCAGCCGCCAGTCCATCTTTCGGCCCCATCGGCCATCTGTTCTGCGAGCAATGTGCCCTGACGACTACCACTTAAGTTTGGCAATTCTTCGGGTTATGTCTGTTACCTTGGTTCGATCACGCAGAGAAATACCAAGCCCTCTCCATTGCTCTTTCAGTGACTTTTAGCCTTATAATGTGGCCCATTGTGAGCATCGGATCAGCCGGTCGATTCAGTAAAAATCTCACCGTGAAAACTTAGGTGAAGTGAGTTTGTTTTTGCTAGGAATTGACACTATTGACAGCTCACTCCACGCTCACTTCACTTAAGTTTTCACGGTGAGATGGTTACAGAATCGCACTGCAGTATCGGCACTGCAATTTTTAAGGACAAGAGTGATTTTGGTGGTAGAGAACTGAAATGTCTTCGAAACCTTGTCGAAGATGTCGAGAATGTAATAAAATAAAAAATACAGCGTCAAATTAAATTATAAATTAGCTAGTGAAACTCCGCAGACGTGATGGCTATCGATGTCTAAACATGGTAAAAAAAAAAAATTGATGATGTTTTTTTGGGGTCATCAACCGCCGATAGTGTGTTGTCGCTTAAAATATCAGTTTAAAAATCTGGTTTTTTTTGGGAAACTTCACATACATGGGCGGGCATTGGCCCCATTTTTTTTTTATTATTTTGTCGTGTTATGGGGACTACACGACCTAAGGCGCGGTCACTGTCGGACTGCATAAAAAAGAAAGAGAAGCGTTATTATACAACGCTGGTAATTTATTGCAAAATAAGAAGTAATTTGACCCTGTATTGTTTAAAGATAAGGTTTTTTGAAAAAAAAACATGATTTCCTTATTTAATTACAAATTTAGTTGTACTGACTTCTTTCATTCTTAAAATATGTATAAATCTCTGGTCACTCACTTATAATATTAATTCTAGCCTTCTAATTTATAACTAGGTAATAATATTAATAATTGATAGTGAGTTTATTAATATGGAATTATGGAAAACAGAATATGTTTTTTTTTTAATAAGTTTTTTATTGGTAAACCTGCAGCATAATTGCGTAACACACTTTCAACCACATCTGAATCATTTTGAAGGAAAATGCTAATCCATTGCTTTATATGTTCGAAAAAATTGTCTGCGCCACCTCATAAATAACGCAATGAATGTTGTTGAACTGTCAAAATGTAAGCCCTTGCTAGATACAATGCGTGCCACGAAAGATGAGACTTGACCCCGCCTCCCCCGCTCTTTCCGCCGCCCCTATGACGTCCGGTCCCGTCCCGCACTCAGACCTCATACCGCTAAAGATACCTAAAATCGTGTACTGCGCATGTCAAACCACGTGGTGTGTCAAGTCTCATCTTTCGTGGCACGCATTGTAGGTACTGTTAGTGTGTTACGCAATTTCCCCGCTGGTAATCCAGTAAATTGCGTAACGCGTTCGTAATGGCAATCAACTTGGCAAAGCAATCGATTTTGTTGCATTGTCGACTAAATGAAAGTGATTGTGATTGCAATTGTGTCGTGCAATTGGAGTGTTATTATATATTTTTATAGCACTCTGTGACCTAAACCCGCACTTACGTCCCCTTTTTTCTGTGACTTAAGTAGTTAATTTTTACACAAAAAACGTGACTTAAAAATCGGGTAAAGGTCACACGAGCTATAAAATAGTAGACGATACGTGTGACTTAAACAGTCTCAAAATCAACATCAAAAGACATTTATTCAAACTAGGCTGAGAATCAGCACTTATCGAACGTCAAAATGACAAAAGACAGTCCCCCGGCACGCCCGCCCTTCACCACTTCCTAGTGCTTTCGCTGAGGAGAAGAAGTGGCGTAACAAACTCCCCAGCAGCACAGCTGTCTGTTCAGTTAGAAAATACTTGATTGTATACAGTACTAGGTATGCAAAGTAATTAAAATTACAAGACACAGAACACTAAATTTAGGTGATATATTGAAAAAAAAAATGTGGTGTTTCTATTTCACGTAACTTGTTAAGTATGTGGAATAGGGATTTAACATTTTGGTATATGTTTTTTTAACCCTTTGGTCAATCATCAATCATGTAAAAAGAAAACACAATTCAGTGAATTTTTCTCGATTAAAAAAAAAATACACAGTTGTATCTATTTTTTTACTTTTTTCGAAATGACGGCGTAACGCTTAAAAGTTATTCAAAGGAATTTACTTTAAAACATAGTGAATTATCTTATCAAAGTTTACTCAAAGTAGTTTTAAATTTAATTAATTTTTGTTAAAGGGGAGTAAATTCGTTTTGGCACATACGTCGTTTTATTCCGAGCGCACGCACACTGTAGCCATCACTCTTCTTTTACGTTTCAAAAGTAATTGCATCACTTTCGCTCGCTTAGTAGAATTTTCGGGGATTTAAGATTTTCGAGGTAGTCCCTTAAATTATTTGGCATATGTCAGCTAGCCACGCCAATATACTAACGAATCCATGTCCCATGTCTATTAATGCACGGCGCCAACTCGCTAGACTTCCTAAGTCACACGGACACACGTATTGTAAAGCTAAGGATACACATGCCAGTAGCTGGCACAAACGTATGCAAGTAGCTGACATACCAGTATGGTATTCACCAATCAGAAGTTGTTATGGCACACGGCATGCAAGCTACTTGCAGACTTTTGTGCCAGGTGTGCATGTGTATCCTTAGTTTAATGTACTATTTTGGCAGCCTTGAACATCAAGATTTGCTAAGATTATTTTATCAAATGTAAATCTCAATAATGAATAATCATCTAGCTAATGTTGTCAGGGCTGATTTTTCAATAGACCGATTTTTTTATTCGTGGATTAAAATTGACGTCTGACAGTTTTTGTATGGAATAACTGTCAGAAAGTTGGCATAATCAGCCCTTAATAGAATAAGAATGTAAATAAAATAGTATTAAATAAGTTTGTAAATGTCTCATATTTATTATTTGGTGCAAAATTACAATCTATACTAGTTTTATTTATAAAATCCGTCCCTCTTTACTATTTCTGTAGCATTTTCAACTAATGTTGATTCAGAACTTTAAACTGTAATTTTATTAAGCCACAGTATTTTTAAAATGCCATCAAACCCGTTTATTTTGTGTTAAACTTACATACATACATACATAAACTCATGACTTCTCATCATCTTCTGTTCCAACCTACATCTGGAGGCCAATTCTCGTAATTTAAAACTATCAAAATCTAGTCGCAGTAGTAACTGTAGCAGTAGTCTCATTTCGGCGACAAACAAATGTCAAAAACTTGTCAAAATGTAGGGAAATTTGAGGTATTTTTGACAGATCAATACTGAGAACAAACTAAAAGTTCTTAAAATTATGAGAATTGCTCCTCTGATCATAAATGCACGTCGGTTGCGAGTAGGTACAATGCGTGCCACGAAAGATGAGACTTGACCCCGCCTCCCCCGCTCTTTCCGCTGCCCCTATGACGTCCGGTCCCGTCCCGCACTCAGACCTCATACCGCTAAAAGATACCTAAAATCGTGTTCTGCGCAAGTCAAACCACGTGGTGTGTCAAGTCTTATCTTTCGTGGCACGCATTGTACGTACGTACCTGAATATCATCACCAATCCAGGTCACTTTTACGTATGTAAAATGTATTTCAGTGTAGTATTTTTAACGATCTAAAATCCATGAAACAAGAAAATAGTAGTCTGAAATTTAAGAAAGTTTTCTTGCTTTGTGCTTTCTTGCGTAACACACTATAAATCACAATCTGAATCATTTTGAAAGATATTGCTAATCCATTGCTTCATATGTTCGAAAACGTAAATAACGCAATGAATGTTGCTCAACTGTCAAAATGAAAGCCATTGCTACTGTCAGTGTGTTCTATAACCCCCCGTTTTTATTTTTTTTAATTAAACTTTTTTTTCAACTGATGTACTACGTAGTTTGCACCAAAAACCATGTAAATAAATTAAATGTATTTGTAATAATTAATTCATAAGTGATCTCATAGCATAAGTATATGATCAAGACATTAAATAAATCAATATGATAGTGTCGGACAACCTTAATGTGAAATATAAACGATGGAAAATGATTTTGTTTTGTTTTATTTCTTTCTCGATTGTAAAACCTTTGACAATCATCACTGTTTAGTTGAACAATCCATGGTGAACAGGTTAAATTCCTGCTTTTTTGCCACCCATTTACATGAGAAACGTTTAATGGATGATATCTATGTATTATGTATAAGGGAATAGTCTTCGTTTTATTAAATTACTAGCTTCTGCCCATGATTTCGCCTGCGTGAAGTTTCGGCAAGCAACCCAGCACGTCGCATCGCATCGTCGTTTTATAATATGATGATGAAATAAACAACTTATTTATAAAATAATTTGATTAATGTTTTGACAGTTTAATATAATACCAAACATGTAAAAACAATATAATTTAAAAGGTTACCTAACAAAATACGAAAATAAATATAGACCTAACCTTATACACAGAGATTACTTAAAATAAAATAACAAACTTCTCCGCAAAACCAAAAATTACAAAACAAAGTTTATATGAAACCGAACAAAACAAGCAATCAATAGAGGTGTCCCCTCGCGGGGTGTGAACTAGAGGTGTGAAATATAAATAACCGTTCGAACGTGCGGACTGCAGATGACATGAGCTCGCACCTTCATATTTATAATCTGTGCCGCCTACCCGCTGTGGCCTGTGCCCGATTGTTTTTTTTTTCCTAAATGTATTTTTTGTTTGTGGTATTTCTAGGTGAATGGAGGGAAAATAAAATGGCGAGGGTTTTTGAAAATAAATAGATAAGTATTTTTAACCGCTTAAGAGACACAATTGATTTTCTATTGTAATGGGCCTTAACGTGCCACGCCGGCCTTAATCACTTATAGCACTAGCTGCACCCCACGGTTTCACTCGCATAAATCTCGATCCCATGGAAATTTCGGGATAAAAGGTTTCCAGGTCCTGGTCTACCCTTGTGCTAAATTTCAGCCAAATCTGTTTAGGCGTTTTAGCATGAATGCGTAACAAAGTAACATACAAGTAATTTTCTTTTTGTCTATGAACATATTTGTTCAAATTATGCATTAATTAATTAAGAAAGTATAAAGTTGAGAGTAACTATCTCAGATACAGTGATTGGAAAGATTTGACAACAGTGCTATTTAAAAGTAGGTAGACTACGTAAAGTAATAAGTAAAACGTACTACAGTGTGACGGAGAAATGAGGAAAATGTCGTGAGGAAAATTTTGAGTATCAATGTCGATGGCTATAAGAGTAGGGGATGACCAAAGAAACGATGGATGGACTGTGTGAATGATGATAATTATGGTTAGAAAGAGGGTGACTACAGAGATGACGACTGATAGAGAAGAGAAAGGTATGCTGTGCCGACCCCAAATAGATTAAGAGAATATAACGATGATAATGATGTATATTGTCCAATTCAATCCATAATTGGCGATACTAGTCTATCATTCACAACAGATTAACATGTACACACAGCAGCTGGACGATTCTGTAAAAATCTCACCGTGAAAACTTAGGTGAAGTGAGTTTGTTTTTTGTTAGGAATTAACACTATTGACAGCTCACTCCACGCTCACTTCTCACTTTTTTTTTTTTGAGGATGGGAAATCATCAAATGACCCCTCCCGCTCTGGGTGGAGCGGAAGGGAGTGTCAGACTCTTACTGACTAAAACCCACCCGTGTTCCTTCCTTAGCCCTTTATGTTCCGAGCCAGCGGTAACCCTTTTGGACAATCCCGCTGACCACTCCACGCTCACTTCACCTAAGTTTTCACGGTGAGATTTTAACAGAATAGCACTGCTGTTTATCATCTGCCTACACTGAAACAAATAAGCAGTAAATAAAAAAAAAAATAAAAAAAAAATATTAATCTGAACTGCTTTAAACAGTTCTATATGAGCCTAACGTTCAAAACAGTATTTTTTACTGATCCGAAAACAGTTAAGGCTTGAGGCAAGATGTTACCGTCATGACAGTAAACTTTAACGTTTTAAGTAGCTAAAAGGTCACAAAATCGACTGTTTTATTCATTTGTTGATATCGTTCAAACCATTGAAATTTACTTACATTACACTAAGGGTGGTTTACCTTTTTTTTCAGTAGGTAAATAGTATGTTCAATCACTAAAAGTTACTGTTTTGTCTTTTACTGTTTTACAAACATCTACGACAACTAATCGTCAACTAACTACAACTAATTCAACCAACCAACAGTGGCTGGCCAGTCCAGTTGTTTCCAGTTGTTGCTGTCGTCTTACTGTATGAAGTCAGTAAGTCTAATGAAATCGCTTTAATGTGCTGTAAACAGCTAACAGACTTAGAATAATATTATTAATATGTAATGCAGGTATATAAAAACAAGGAAAAGAATAAAAAAAAATTCGTCCGCTTCGCTGTCAACAGGAAAAGTGCCTAAAATGCTGTCGATGCTAATTCTTTGGCCAAAAAATAGGCCAGCCCTCTGTTCACGTGAGGGTCGACCAACCGCTTGGCGATGTCTCGATAAACCAAGTGGGCACTTGGATCCCATGGCCCTAGTGTTTTATATTCACATTAATTTCCAAAATTCTCCACAACATTGATACCCATTACTCGTAAAACATACCGCAACCAAACCCAAGAATAAATAAACAAATTAACAAGCTCAAACAAACTCGATCGATGGCTAACAGATGCCACGTGACCCGCACGTGGCGTCTGTTACGCGCCAAAACTTATGTCAAATGCACATGCCACCATCTTGATTCTGCGCGGCCATTACATGCACTCCCGTTGCTAATTTGACAGAGAGTATTATTTAAATAAATTATACCCAGTCATCATTATTTGCCTACAGTAATTTCACAATTATTTTACCTCTGATTGCCAAAATTGATATTTAAACTCATTATAATAAGTAAGGTTGCTGTTGAATTGCTGCTGTGTAAACTATCTGTGAAAGGACTTTAGTCTTTTCCCAAATACGTTCAACGTCAAAGGCAAATCAGTTATTAAGCCATTAAAAGTCACCTTTGAACGTCAATATTTACAAAAAAAAAACACTACAAAGTGTGAAATAACTTTAATTTCGGGGGTCGGTGGCCAAAAATGAGAAAACAAAACCAAAGACACCGGTTTTCAAAATTAAACTTTTATTAAAGCTTAAAAAATAAAAAAGCGATACTTGCCGATTGCACAGCTTCCTCCTTGTTTTGAAGTCGAAGCACCCCGCGGTTTCACCCGCATAAGTGTCGATCCCGTGTGAATATCGAGATAAAAAGTATTCTATGTGTTATTCTGATGTATAAGCTATATTACTGTAAAGTTTCATCAAAATTCGTTCAGTAGTTTTTGCGTGAAAGAGTAACAAACATCCATTCATCCATCCTCATATGGAACAGCTTTTTTAATTCTGAGGCGGTTCAAAGTTCGCCGGATCAGCTAGTGCAGTGTTGCCATGTCCAAAATCTGGTCGACGGTGATACCCCTCAAAAAATGAAATTTGACAGTTTCGGGTGGCTTGATGTGCCTGGCGTCTGTACATATCCCGATTTAATTTTTTAATAATTTCATCATCAGGTTTAAAATGAAGACAGTTTTGACCGTGCCTCTCTTGATAGCCTTTTGTGTTAATAGATTTCCTTTAATCGACCTTGTTATTGTTTCTTTTTTTAGTTTTAATATCATTTAAGTACTTACTTTGCTAAATATTCGCTCACATTCTGCATTAGAATGCGGCAACGATAAAATCGCAAGCATGAATGAAGGTAATCTCTCAAAAACCTTTCTGCCTTCATTATTTATTTGGGAAACTTGCTGCCAAAATTTGTCAGGTGAATGCTAACTTGCTTCTAAATCATTTGGCAAGTGAAGAAGTAGCCTGCGCCATTCGTCATCGAGTTCTTGCTGTTCAGTTAACGTCTTAGGTGTCAATTTAGGGTAAATATTATTATAATTTTAAAACATATGCAGCCGGCCGATTCTGTAAAAATCTCACCGTGAAAACTTAGGTGATGTGAGTTTGTTTTCGCTAGGAATTGACACTATTGACAGCTCACTCCACGCTCACTTCATCTAAATTTTCACGGTGAGATGGTTACAGAATCGCACTGCAGATACGGTAGATTTTGTCACCGTTGTTATGCTTTAACGGTAGGTGGTAAATTTTTGCTGAGTACGGTGCACATACCGTAATTATTGAGCTAGTGCTACTAATAAAACGCGACAGTTTGTGAGAATGTATGGATGGATGAATGTTTGTTACTCTTACACGCAAACACTACTGAACGAATTTAAATGAAATTTGGCACACAGATAGTTTATAACCAGGATTATCAAATATAATACTTTTTATCCCGATATTCACTCGGGATTGCAACTTATGCGGGTGAAACCGCGGGGCGCTGCTAGTATCTAATAAAAGCCCTATTAATTAAAACAATCTTGTTTTCTTTGAATGAATTAATCAACTATCTACCACATGTAATCCATTTCACCCTGTCACGGCAACAGCTTGTAAATAAACAATAAAATGAATGCCTATCTTTACAAATACACATCATTTTTGGACCCGAAGCACAAATGCGTTGATAATCTTTGAAGGGGACACGTGACCTGCACGCGTTCCGTCATATGTTGTGCGAGAAGGACGGATAGACGTGTTAGAAAAGGACAGTAATAGCTAATGGTTTGTTTACAAAGTCAAAGATGTCTAAAATATCGAATGTTAAATAAATAGTGTGTGGTTACGTAGCTCGTAGCGATTTGCTACGGCGTAGATAGGTCTACGAAATTTGCTACGTTTTTCGTAGCAACGAATGAAAGGTCTTTTGGACGCAAAAATGTGACGTTTTTAGTATGTTTTTTGTTTTATAGCAAGCAGAAGGCCAATGAGGGTTTTCGTGAAAATTTACGACACCAGTTGGCACCACTGTGACAAGAGGTCTTCCAATACAAAATATATGATGACGTTCATCATTCGATTCATTCATTCGTTCATCATTCCGTCATGACTAAAGAAAATATACGCTCTTTGACAGATGCCTGGACCTGACGTGCCAGTGCTGCCACCTAGCGAACGTCATTTCAGAAAACCCTCATTCTCGTAATTTAAAGCGTTCGAAATCTAGTCGCAGTCTCATCTCGGCGACAAACAAATGTCAAACTTGTCAAATGTAGGGAAATTAGAGGTATTTTTTGACAGATTGAGACTGAGATCAGACTGAACGTTCTTAAAATTACGAGAATTGCCCCTCTGGACATACACGCACGTTGGTTGTGAGGGTAGAGGTATGAGAAACAGGGTGTAAAGTTCACATCCTCCATAGAAAAGGGAAGGTCCTCCGACCAGACGGGTGTTGTGTCTGGCGGGCAACTGCCCGATGATTCATGTCGGGCCGTTGTATCTATGCTAGTTGCGCGGTAAACTCTGCTTGCGAGATGCAGGATTGTGCGTGACGCGTTGTAGATACCGCTACACGAGTACTACGCACCTAACCTTTTTGAAGAACACCATTTGATGCCTATATTTCAAATACATTAGTTCTATTATAAATTTTAACAGAACAGAACAAAGATCAAAATAAATACTTCTATAAACCTATTAGTCCCCAGAATTTATCGAAAGGGGAGATATAAGATGTCAGTAACAGCGAATGCGTTGCATCTTGTCTTTAACTTTGATGTTTAAACATAGGGGTACACGCTTGCAAATAACAGAGACCAAAAAAGCTGCCAAGTGCGAGTCGGACTCGTATACGAAGGGTTTCGTACCACCGTAAAACATCAAAAACACATATTTTTTAAATACATACTTTAGTAAAAAAACACGTTTTTAGGGTTTCGTGTCTCAAAAAACGGAACCCTTATAAGATAATTTAGTTGTCCGTCTGTCTTGTCTATCTGTCAAGACCCTTTTTCTCAGGAATGCGTGGAGTTATCAAGTTGAAATTAATATCAAATACTCAGGGCTGCAATCCCGTGAAGCAGTGACAAAATCAATATTCTAAGTCAACGCATACCAAAAGATACGGACGTTTATGTTCCGGCATAAAAACTATAGGGTACTTCCCGTTGACCTAGAATCATGAAATTTGGCAAGAAGCAGTGTCATGTAACACAAGAAAAGGAAAAAATCCGAAAACCGTTTTGTAGTTACATTACAAAAAAACATTTTTTTCCCGTGATAAACTTGTATTTACATACCTACAGTACGGGCTTATTCTCAGGCGCTCCAAATCTATTGTTCTCTAAACAATTTTTCTCGATACATTGATTCCCAAGAGCTCCATAATTTTATTAGTTAAATAATAAAATACGTTATCATTTCGTGGTAAATAGTTTTATAAAGAACGGAACCTCGGTGCGCGATTCCGACTCGCAGTTGACAGGTTTTTTGACGTGACAACGTCTAATAAATCGATGAAGCTGGCTGCACACACGAAAAAACATGACTCATGTAGCGTTACCTCGCGGCCTTGCTCTGTAGCGTTGCTGCCGCACACGCTGCCGAATCGGCCTCCGCGTTCGGCAATTTCATTAATGTTTTGTTATGACGTTGTCACGTTAAACTATCGTCCGTAAACCGACTTTACAGACAACCGATTTTTTTTGTTTAGGGACCTTCTTTAATTTTAATTTTTAAGGCTAGTTAGATAGTATGCTGAAAACATAATACAACTAATTGATACGAAAGAAAAAAAACATGAAGACACCTCTAAAAACTTTCCTTTCGCAATAAAAAACAATCTAATATACATACAATTTTTTTTTCAGGAT
The DNA here is from genome assembly GCA_927399505.1 of Luperina testacea. NCBI lineage: Eukaryota > Metazoa > Arthropoda > Insecta > Lepidoptera > Noctuidae > Luperina > Luperina testacea. The sequence continues at coordinate 7,916,065 of OV656783.1, read as the reverse complement.
GAGAAATCTTCAAATGACCCCTCCCGCTCTGGGTGGAGCAGAAGGGAGTGTCAGACTCTTACTGACTAAAACCCACCCGTGTTCCTTCCTTAGCACTTTATGTTCCGGGCCAGCGGTAACCCTTTCGGACAATCCCGCTGACCATATACATACAATTACTCTGATTTTTTGTCAGATTATTCTACAAGCAACATACTAAAGCATTAGTGTTTTAATTTTTTTGTCCAAACAACAGATTTTTTGTAAATATATATTTGCTTAATATTTTGCAATAAATTACCAGGCGTTGTGTCATCGCTTCTCTTTCTTTTCTATGCAGTCCGACAATGACCGCGCTTTAGGTCATGTAGTCCCCTTAATCAATCAGAGGATACAATCCGACCAAAAGCTTGCAAATTGCTGCAAAATATTTGCGAAATACGACACTGTTCACAAAGTGCTTCCACAAATATTTGCTAGTGGACAGGGAATGATGTGTTTGTCTTGTGTTTAAGTATTGTATCATGAGGATTTAATGGGGTATCAAGTTTTCTATATCTTTACCTATAGAGCAGTGGTGACCCTGTGGTCGCAGGTTCGAACCCAAGCACTTACTTTTGTATAAATTATTTCATCAAAACGGTGACGGAAAACATCGTGAGGAAACCGGCATGTCCTAGAACCAAAAATTCGAAGACATGTGACATCCACCAACCCGCACTGGGCTCGCGTGGTGGATTACGGCCCACTCCCTCTCGCTGAAAGGAGACCTGAGTCCCAGCGGTGGGAACATTGTTGATTGTAAGCTGATAATGTAGTTAAAGGTAAAAAAGCACAAAGGTACTTATTTCAACAGGTTTTTGAAGTTAAAACTTCTAAAGGCGCGTTGGGCATTTCTTGAGATGGGAAAAAAACCATTGAACTGGCGCCACTGTTAACGTAACGACACCGCGCGTGTTGTTTTTTAAAAGACGATTAAAAAAACACCCGCTTCGGATGTTTTCGGCTGTCCTCGGGATGTACTCGGTTTTAATGTATATCCGATTATGTCAGTGAGCGATGGCAAAGTATTCTGTTTATTTTTATTTCACTTCTGTCAGCGCTCCCAGAGTGCCACTGTTTTTTTTTCCAGCGACAGGCGACAAGAGAGTTTGTTGAGAAACGTAGAGCCAATGTGTAAAAAGACTATACAAGGCGGCAGATACATCAACGCACAAACTGTAACCGTCAATTCCGCATATGATTCTAAACCGCGTTCAAATATTTCGTTGTTTTTTTTTTAATTGTCCATACATCTTGGCCGCGTAGGCACAGACGCCAGCACATCAAGCTACCCGAAACTGTCAAATTTTCCCTTTCAAACTTATGCTTTAAAAATAAAGTTGAGAATCTATTAAAGTAGCTTGATGTGCTGGCGTCTGTATTAGTTTTCGCTGAGCTGATTATTTTTTTAATAACCTATGAAAGGTTTCTGCGCTAGAAGGTCAAGTGCTAAACTCATGGTTATAGATTCTGCGTCGATTTCAATGCCACCCTGTAAATTTCTTCTTAAAAACAAACTTGAAGTAATCACTAATTCGTCTAATAAAAGAGGTAACTTATAGCATTCCCATAGTTTACGTTAACATAGTGCTCGGGATAGAGCAATAATGGATGGAGTGAATACATGCATGTGCGAAACGTCTGGAGACCCAGATTCGTGTGAATGAAAGGGATAGGAAGAAAAAAAGTATTATTAAGTAGTTATTGTGACTCGTAAAGGAAGATCACAAACTAATCTAAACACAGTCATAAATAAAAAAATATAAAAACGAAAGTAAAAAAACTGGCCAAGTGCTAGTCGGACTCGCACACGAAGGGTTCCGTACCACAAGGCAAAAATGCCGAAAAAAACACGTTTGTTGTATGGGAGTCCCCCTTGAATATTTATTTTATTCTGTTTTTAGTATTTGTTGTTATAGCGGTAACAGAAATACATCATCTGTGAAAATTTCAACTGTCTAGCTATCACGGTTCATGAGATACAGCCTGGTGACAGATGGACAGACGGACAGTGGAGCCTTAGTAATGGAGTCCCGTTTTTACCCTTTGGGTACGGATCCCTAAAAAAACAGAAAGTCCTGTACTAGGCCAAAAGGTTCTTATCTCAGCAAGATGCTACGACATTTAAAAAACAAATGTCACTGCGCTGGTATTCCGATAGGGATAGAGCCCGTAATGAAGAAATGTCTGATTGTCTGGTCATAGGAGACCAGAAATAAAATATGTCATAACACGATTCGAGCTACTATTAAAAAAGTCGAAAACAATGCGGCCTAAAAAAAGAAAGAGTGTTTGAGAATGTGCAAACTGCGCTCTTTCAAATGATACCCGACATGCCCTAGCAGCCCCACTTCGAATTTTTTAGACGCCTTTTCAATCACTGTTGCAAATAAAAAAATTTTTTTCATATTTGCAAAATAGTTGGGCAAACGTCATCTAAAACTATTCTAAATTTCAAGTGGATAGCATTAGTAGTTCTTGAGATATCCAGCTGTGACAGACGGACAGACAGACTGAGTCGTACCATAAGGGTTCCTTTTTACCATTTTGGTACGCAACCCTAAAAAACAAAAAATTAAGTAGGCTTCAAGAAACACCAATATAAACCAACGGTTATAATCATAACATATACCTACATGAAATTACCATTAATCATAAGAATTACTTCGGATAATGTGTAAAATTTTGTTCTGAGTTCGCTGATTGGTCTCCTAATGACCGAATCCAATTCTGAACTAAACAAACCTGGGTTAATTTAGTTTAGAACTGTGAACAACCACGCGCGAGGCGAGTTGGTTGCAGTAAATAAGCCAGAGAACCCAGACCAAATGGGTTCGGTGAACTGTGACCGAAGGCGCGCGAGCCGAGCGAGCGAAGCGAGCGGTGCCGCTGCATCGGCAGGCGAGCGCTACATCCAAGGTAACGGCCACGACTTACGTGTCGTATAGGGCGTGGGTTCGAACCCAGGCAGGCACATTACTTTGTGTAATTTCACTGTTCTCAAAACGGTGAAGGAAAACACCGTGAGAAAACCAGTATGTCTGAGATCTGAGAACCAAAAATTCGAAGACATGTGACATCCACCACCAATGGGCCCGCGTGGTGGATTACGGCCCACTCCTTCTCACAGAGAGGAGGCCTGAGTCCCAGCTGTGGAACATTATAAGTGGATGGGTGGTCACACCCATCCACAGACCAACCGTGGCAATACTAGCTTAACCTGATCGATCGACCTGTGCGGATGTTATTATTTAGCCATGGGCCTCTATTTTAGTTTATTTATTGTGTATCTTACGACTTCCACGCGAACATTTCGGGCCGAAGCTAGTAGGTACTTTTATAAACTATCCAGCGGCGCTATTCTGTAAAAATCTCACCGTGTAAACTTAGGTGAAGTGAGCGTGGAGTGAGCTGTCAATAGTATCAATTCCTAGCAAGAACAAACTCACTTCACCTAAGTTTTCACGGTGAGGTTTTTACAGAATCGACCGGCTGTAGTGCTATTCTGTAAAAATCTCACCGTGAAAACTTAGGTGAAGTGAGTTTGTTCTTGCTAGGAATTCACACTATTGACAGCTCACTTCACCTAAGTTCTCACGGTGAGATTCTAATAGAATCGACCGGCTGATCAGTGATCCTAATTAAAAAAACTCATCGCATATTAAACTGCCGCATCCACGTCATCCCACACTGACGTCATCACTACACAGCGTAGTGTGTTGTGTACTTGTTAACATGACTGTGACGAGCACAGGGACGGACTCAGTGATAAATTGCCGGGGGCCCATCAAATAGTGGAGGGATTGATAGTTTTGGGGATGATCTGTCGGTAAACTATGGGCTATTGGGATGTACATTCACGAGCATTAATATGTCAACACTTGGCAACTTTCAATTGCGATTTTGTCATGAAATACTTTGTTCGTAATAAGTAACATAAAATTTCATTCAAAACTAAAGGATAAAATCGTCTTTGAATAAAGCCAAGTGTATACATACTTATGCTCGTGACTGTACCTAAGTTCTAAAGGTCGAAAAAGTCTGTACTTCAACAATCCCAATGTTCTATTATATTTCAATAACTAAATCAAGGTAAGTACAGACGCCAACACATCAAGCTACCCAAAACTGTCAAATTATCTCAATCAACTTTGAACCTTATGGTTTAGCGATAAAGTTGAAAATCTATTAAAGAAATTTGACAGATTGTAGTAGCTTGATGTGCTGGTGTCTGTATTTCAACAATCCCAATGTTCCATCCAAGTCCTGCCCTGCTCCCCACTTAAATTCGCATCGTATTACGTTTCAGCGCAATTTGTACATTCAATATTATTTGTATACGAGCTGCGTTTACTAACGTAACGTTTGTAGTGTGGGGGATCAGCAGAGTTAGAGGTAAGGGGGGTTTTAGTAAGTTTTGATTCTTTTAGTGACGTTATGCAACACTAAAAGAATCTATCGTCGTTGCGCGTGCAAAAGCCGCTATGTGTTATTTAGTTATTTTCGGTTCTATAAGCAGTTTTAATCGTTATTTCAATACACACATACTGTATAAACAGCTATGTGATAAGTGCAATATTTAAAGAGTTAAGGAATGTAGCTATGTGATATTCATACATCGAAAGTTCCGTATAAACACGCTAAATGTTATAATTCATAATTATAGCTCAAATAAGTTCACTAAAAACACATAGCGACTTTTGCACGCGCAACGACGCTATAGTAATAATAAAGCTAAAGAGTTTGTTTGAACGCGTTAATTTCTAGAACTGCCGGTCGGATTTCAAAAAATATTTCTGCATTTGATAGCCCAATTCTTGAGGAAGGCTATGGGCTACTTAATATCATGCTAGGAACCAAAGGATCGGACCAAAAAAAAGTGATATCTGGCTCGTTGCTCGGCTCCTAAAGGTCATAGCGTAATGTTAAATAGCCTAGAACCTTCCTTAAAAATTGGGCTATCAAATGCAAAAAAAAACATCCGACTGGTAGATCCAGAGATAAACGCGTTCAAACAAACAAACTCTTCAGCTTTATTATTACGCCCTTACTAATAAACGTATTATATCAGATGAATAGTTACACACCGATTTCTCTCTTTCAGTCGTCAGTAATTTGTCTTTCGAAAGAAAAAGACAAAGCGTTGTGTAACTATATAGACGCTATACAACGTTTATTAGTAAGGGGGATAGTACCTATACTTACATTAGTTTAGATAATGGGCACCCATTGTCGGACTAATTGCGGCATGAAATTAAAGTGTAAGCCAGTCAATCGATCGATCCGTACCTACAGCTTTTTTAACCCCCTAAGCTCTACCTGATCATTATGAGATATTTAACCTAAACTATGGGTGGTAAAGGGTTGACATCAGTCACAACACTTTAAAAAATAACCCTTGAAATTCTCACGCAAAACACGTGCAAAAACTTAAGTTGTAACATTTTCAAACACTACAATACATTCCTTGGAAGATTACAAAAAAAAAACTGCATTTAATGCTAAAAAGGCCACACGCAAGCTAACACAATAAAATAGCAAGCAGCCCTAAAAAAATCACCCCATTTAAAAAAATTAAGTGTTCGCGCGAACGCACCCGAATAGAACAATGACATTTTGACATTTCGCAGCGATGGCCGACCTAATTTGACATTAAAAAAGGCGCGAACTCAATTGTTGGATAATATATCGATGTTTTCGTTGAATTTATTTGTTATTAATTAATGTTTTTAGGGATCTGTTAGAGTAGTTACAAGACCCTTGTTAAAAATTTAATCCATAGCTCCTATAATTAATAGATACATGTAAGATCAAGATAGAGACAAAGATTGTGGGTTGTGCCTATGTGTTCTATGTTATCGGTTTGGTTTCAGCGTTTAGTCCTTCAAATGGACCATTGTGCATGGGCCATGGCGGCCGTTGGTGGTTATTCCAACCAGCTCACCTCCCTCCAGAAGCTGATTAAGTCTCCTGATCTGTCGAGAACATCTGTGTAAGATCTGGGTGTCCCGAGGGTTTCTCTGGGTGACGCCTGTGCACTCAAAGAGCACATACGCAATGGTTTCATCAGCCTCCATGCAAGTCCTACACAGGGGACTGTCCGTTATGCCTATTGTGTGGAAGTGTTTGTGTAGCGAGCAGTGTCTCGTAATGACCGCCGTCACCAGGCCCAGACCTTTCCTGTACAGGTGTAGCAAACGTCTGGTTAGCTTGCCATCTAATGATAGCATGGCTGGATGCTGTATTTAGTTGGTAAGCCTTTATTTAAGTAGATAAATAAATATATAATTGAAATATTTTGGAAAATTTGGTAGATAAGTATATAAATTGGTTTTGGTAATTATAAACATAATGGTAATACAAGAATACAGTTTTTAAAATATCCAGTTACAAAGGTTGGTTGATCAGGGTGTCCCAGATTTTTATGTACAGACGCCATCAAGCTACTACAATCTGTCAAATTTCTTTAATAGATTTTCAACTTTATCGCTAAATTATAAGGTTCACAGTTGATTGGGAAACTTTGACAGTTTCGGGTAGGTTGATGTGCTGGCGTCTGTACTTATGTAACATTTTAATACAAGTATAATAAGCCTTTAATATTCCCACTATTGGGACACAGGTCTCCTCTCTTCGAAAGGGAGTGAGCTGTAATCTATCACGCGGACTCAGTGTGGGTAGAAGTCACATGTCTTAGAATTTTTCGGTTCTAGGACATGCCGGTTTCCTCACGATGTTTTCCTTCACCGTTTTGAGAGCAGTGGTGATGAAAATAAATAAACAATTTGCCTGTCTTGGTTCGGACTCACGACCCACAACTCGTAAGTTGAGGCCTACGCCACTGGGCCGCCCCTGCTAGTACAAAAATACTTCTAATTCAATACACGGAACTCAAAACGCCCCAAAAAAAGTAACAAAACATATTTTTTCGACAAACATTAATTTAAAGTCATAAATAACCTTCTTTCAAAAATTACACGCTACAGTAAGTTTAACTAAAGTTTACAAATGACGTCTGCTAAACCGGTATGACGACTTGATTACAAATATTACAGTACATTTAACGCTTTGAGAGCATTTTGTAAATTTTAGAAGATGTATTTTTTGTGCTGTTGTTGTTTATGATGAGAAGAATATGTTTATTTAGAACCTGCTACGCACTGTTCTGAGTTCTGGGTTGAGCTACACAGCATAATCAGCATATAATGTTTCCACTACTGTAACACTGGACTGTTATCGAATACTCAGGCCCAGTGCGGGTTGTAGTTGTCACATGTCTTCGAATTTTTGGTTCTAGGACATGGCATGTCCTAGAACCAAAAGTTTCCTCACGATGTATTCGTTCACCGTTTTGAGAGCAGCGGTGATGAAACAATTTATACAAAGTAAAGCACCTGTCAGAGTTCGAACGTACTACCTAAAACTACGTCACGGCCGTTTTCATCACGTCACCACTGCTCCTAGTTGAGCTACACGCTGACTGACAAATGCATGCACTGACAGGACAGGTCCACTCAAATCTGTGTGGTTCTTTCCTCAAAATACCATCTCAGATATCAATGGTTCTCATATGGTCTCACTAAGATAATGTTTGGACTTTAAAAAAGACTGTGATCTTTGACTTTGTTTCAGTCTTTCTTCGCAGATTAATTTGATAGGAAACACCGAACTCGTAATATAGTTTTAAAACATCGACGTGTGAAAGTGTTTTTTTTACCAGTTTAGGTAATTTTTCGTTAGCCACTTGAGGTGAAATACAGATCTTTTCAACAGAGAAGATTATGAATAAATAAAAGACATCGGAGATCTTACAGTCCAAAAGATTTTGTTTTTTTTTTCGAATTGATCGATTTAAAAAAAGTGTCCGTGGAGTTTCTTGCCTGTGAGCAGTGATGGCCCAATAATAACGGCAGCGACTTACGAGTAGGTTCTAGTTTCAAACCCAGACTTTACTTTGTGTAAATTATTTCATTCCTGCTCTCAAAACGGTGAAGGAAACCACGGCCAAGGGCAACGAAGGACTGATGCGGCCCACTTCCTCTCACTGAGAGGATGCCTGGTCCCAGCTGTGGGTACATTATTAGCAGATTATTTAATTAATGATGATTTCTGATTTTTTTTTATTATACTTAAGCTCTTCTCCATAGGAATCCACTACGCTTTGGACTGGGTAACAAGCTTCATCTTTCTCACTGACCGACTCCTTGATAGTTCAAAAGTGCCTGTAATTCGTTTATTTGAAATAAATGCTATCAGTTTGAGTTTGAGTTTTAAAAACACAATATCCTGAAAAACATTGAGGAAACAAAAAAAAACACCAAATCGTCCAATTTCTAACGGAACACAGCCCGATTTTTCTAAACTCCACCGCCACGGGTTTTGTTCGCGAATTTCGCAACACAAGTCAATCATCGTTCGCTGGCTCAAACACCTGTCATTGTCAGCCATGTTGAATTTTAGAAAAGTTAGGTTAGGCTTAAACGAATTTTTTCACTGAATAAAAAATTGGTGGTTTGTTATTTTGTGTTGATAGCGATTTTGTTTTGAAAATATTAGGAACATACCTACTGTTGCATAATTCGGAGGAATAAGGAAAATGTCGTCAAGAAAGTTTTGAGTATGCCCCTAGACAAAAAAGTACATGTGGACCACGACCGCTCTGACAAGAGTGCTACAAAGAAGAAGACTCTACTAGTGAATAATACATACTAAATAAACTCACGCGTTTTGCCCATGGTGCTAGGCAGAAACTTCTTCTCCTTAACTACCCTAATCCTTAACTACCCCATTTGTTTTGTTAAGGTTCATAGATCTAAGGCCAATTCCTGTAATTAAAAACGTTCAAAATCTACATAGTCGTAATCTGAACTCAGCGACAATCAATGTCAAAAACTTGTCAAAAATGTAGGGAAATTAGAGGTACCTAAGTATTTTTGACAGATTGAGACGTGAACTTTCTTAAAATTACGAAAATTGCCCCCTGATCATGCATACATGCACGCCGGTTGCCGGTACACTCATTGTTAGATCAACATAAATGTAATTAAACACAGTACACAAGACTGTGACTGTATATAATTATACACCATCATATAGTGTGGCGACGCGTCGCCACGGCATGCGTCGCCAGGCCAGAAATTTGTTTTACGTGCGGCTATAGATGATTCACATCAAAAATCATTTCATTTCGATCCCATTGACAGCGATAAGTTTTCAAAAAGGATACTTTACGATATTTTAATATGAACATTAGTGGGGTCGTAACTTAGAAATACAAAATAAATACGACAAATAATCACCCAAATATTTTATTTATTTATATTGACATGATTTTGCGCGCCATTAGTTTGTTGATTTATTTTAAAGGGCGTGAGTAAAGATTGTAAATACGAAAGGGGTTAGAGTATGTTTTGGGATGAAATGTGACAAAAAGGATTATATTTATGATACCACGGAATGTATGGAAACTGATACTCGCTCCAATAGGAATAAATGATATATGTATAGTTAGAAGGTATTATGATTTATAACAAGAATTCCAATGACACTTGTCTTGATTTTTTGTCCGATCTGGGGGCCTAAAAAGGCCACTTTGGCAGAATCATAAAAGGATAACATTATGAATTATAATATGGCGAAGATAGTCCGTGTTTTTAGGGTTCCGTAGTCTACTAGGAACCCTTATAGTTTCGCCATGTCTGTCCGTCCGTCCGTCCGTCCTCGCTTAATCTCTGTGACCGTTAGCACTAGAGAGCTGAAATTTGGTACCAATATGTATATCAATCACGCCGACAAAGTGGTAAAATAAAAATTGGAAAAAAATGTTTTATTAGGGTAGCCCCCCTATATGTAAAGTGGGAAGTGATTTTTTTTTTTATTTCAACCCTAACGTGTGATATATTGTTGGAAAGGTATTTAAAATTAACTAATTAATGTTGAAATTTCTTAATCTCACTGACATGGCAACACAACACTTGACTTTTAAATTTGGTTCTTTGCTTCTTCGTACAATTATTTAAATTAATACAATAATTAATAAATTATTCATGACATACATTTTGACATTAATTAACTAATCAATTTATATTATTTTTAAAATCAAGAGATGTCGTACAACTTTGACATATTTACGCACCATTGTTATGGTAGAATGTGACGGGATTAGAATTACCTTACCACCATTATGTAACCACATTTCTTGTGAATAAATGATTATCTTATCTTATCTTATCTAAAAATGAATAGGGGTTTACTAAAATCATTTTTTGATAATATCAATAATTTCGGAAATAATCGCTCCAAAAGTAAAAAACAATGTGTCCCCCCCTCTAACTTTTGAACCATAAGTTTAGAAAATATGAAAAAAATCTGAAACGTAAACTTTATAAGGACTTTCTAGGAAAATTATTTTGAACTTGATGGAAACAACAGTTTTTGTACAAAAAGACAAAAAGTTGTACATAACAATTTCTGGACTAAGTTTGTAGTACCTATAATCGTATATGCAAGCATTTTTTTAACTTCGTTTACATATCTTATTGTGACGTACGGGAAACTACGGAACCCTACACTGAGCGTGGCCCGACACGCTCTTGGCCGGTTTTTTTTCTTTTTTTCGCTGCACTACGTAGGTATAATGAAAGAGATTGGGATTGGATTTGGATTGGATTGATTGGTATTTTAGGACAGACTAAACAATAACCGAAAAATCCTTCACCAATGGGATTTGATACGATTAACTTAACAGTTAACTGTCCATTGCTGCTGATTGTGTTTACGCAATTAACCCACAGCATAGCTATTTACAAACATTCAATATAAAATAAACCTGTTTGCAAATACAAAACATGCATCGATTGAATAAGCTACATTCGCCTCAAACATTTTCGCCTGTGTCTATGACAGACAGACAGAACCATGCCCAAAACCATTCTGCCCCTATTTTCACCTGTTCCCGATTATTTTACGGAAGGGAATGCCAAATGCCACGGAAGCTTGCCTCCGGCCACGTCAATCATTGTCCAGTAACAATTTCATAATTTTAACTAAGTACGTTCGGAAGCTTGGGAGTGCTCGGGAGTAACGGAATTTAATTTTAAATGGATGCGTGTATAAGACAGTGATTTTGACAGTTTTGTTATTTACTTTATTACTTAGTTGTTTTAATTATAATATTGTGGTTTGAGATTTCTTTGTTTTGATAGGTTGTACAGTCAGGGAAACTAGGTAATCGTTAAGCAAATTACGACCCTACGTCAATTTGCGGTGTTATAGCCATTTCATGCAACTGTCAGAGAATGACAGTTATTGTGATTTGAATATACAGACTTTACCTATGGCGAATTCCTTCAAACTTCTATACTCACCTAAAATAAGTCTTATCCTGAGTATAAATTGTGAACTTTTGAAATTTTTTCCATACTAGAACTGTCAGACGTCAATTTTAATCCACGGATAAAAGATATCTGACTGGTAAAATCAGCTCTTTGTAATTATAAATTACGGGGGTTTAATTAATGATATAAGGATTAGGAATTAGCTTGTAGTGAGTCGACCAAGACAATTAAACAACTAAGTATGTGGTTGCAAAGAAAAAAAAAAATCCCAAGAGACGTGACAACGATGCGACTTAAAAAAAATTAACTGAGGATTTCTGTAATTTAATGTCTGTAATGTTCATGGGCACTACATATGGGCATTTATAATAAAACCAAATGCAAAGACAACGAAGGTGCTTTGCCGTTTGGTAGTCCACTAGCGTCATCTATTATCAAGTAGAATAATTACTAACACACTGACTACAGTGACATCTAACAGAGATTGTAAAATTTGTAATAGTGACATCTGTTGTCGAGTAGTCGTGATTAAATTATTTCTACGTTTGTATAAATTTAAGGATTTTATTATTTAGTCTACTTCAGAATACTAGCTATTATATTATCAAAGACTACTTGAGCATACTAATTACGGTCTTTGAATATAGGAAACTGCTGCTTCTTCGTCTTTTCGTAAATTCGTATCAATGGCAGGGCACTCTTAAAAGTTGTTTTTTTTTTTTTTTTATAAAGATTGTGCACAATATGTGGCGACGTTGATTGCGAGATCAGTGGCATTATTGAGGTCATCCGAGGTGCAGGTGAACGGGAACTTAGGACACTCCAGTAAGTGGGCCATGGTCTGGTCAGAAACACCGCATACGCATTGCATTATCTGGTGCAACTGCACCAGGTAATTCAGTGATATAAAAGCGAAAATAACTGTTACGGTACTTGTTTACGCCTTACTGACCTAGGTTAGAGCTTAGATACTATTTAACACGGCAGTAGGTTTTCGTAGGACAATTTCCAACCCTTCACTATGGCGAAGCCACCGGCAAAAACTAGTGTCCTAAAAATTCTGTGCCATTATTTTGAAAACTACATATTTATTTGTGTGAATACGCACGAGCGACACCCGGCCAGGACAGAGATAACTGCATCCGTCGACGGCTGCTGTTGACTCTCGTTGTCGCCGTGTGTCTCTCGTGTGTATGAGCACTTAGATAATGCCTTTCCACTATAGCAGGTTCTTGCCTTCTTGCATTCTTTTTTTCGAACAGCAAGTCGTAACTTCAGTCGCAATTTCAGAATGTTGGTGAAAAGAAACAACAAAATCACTTTGGTAAGCGGCATTTATTAAAAAAGAACATACAAAAAATTCTTAAAAATAAAAATATAAGTACAGAAACAGACTTGAACCACAAAAAATCGGGCGACAATCGCGCAACAATTTTAATACAGACGTGCAACTAAAAAGTTGCTGTCAAATTGCGGTCAAGGCTTCTTTTCTACTTCTATAATGATTTAACACTTTTCAAGTCTGTTGCTATACTTAAGAATCGTAATATTATAAAAAAAATATACAAAAAAAAAATTGTGATGTACAAAATTTAAGGTACAATCGAAACTTCCTTGGTAACAATTATATTGCCCGTTGTAAAGTCGACTGCATGTCGGTGGAAACACTTTCACAGAACGGATTTTCAATAGAATAAGGATCAGTTTCTCGCACGAAAATGTTCGCAAAATTAATGTGAAAAATTGTCAAGCGCGCGTAATCTGATGTGGATTGGTTGAATGATTTATCAACAGCCAACCGCAGAAATACAGTCGTTTCACAATTATTTTACTTCTGATTTTGCATCACTGTCAACGTCACAGTAATCTTTATTCTCATTCCAATAAGGTTGCTTTTGGATTGCTGCTGACAGAGGTAAAATAAATGTAAACGGACTGTATGAGCGAACTTCACAATTGGTAACATTAATTTTGGGATCATTTCCGTTCGACAAACTGGCCCTAAGAGGCCAGCCCATACTGGCTTTGGTACCACAGACGGCCGACTATACGGGCGACTTTTTATTAAACATTATGGAAATTATGTCACAGCCTATTGGCATAAGCTATAATTATTATTTAAAATTATTACATCTTTCGACCTTAGTTTGATTTGTAAATCGATTATTGCTAAAAAGCGTTCCCATCTCTGCCATTTTCAAAAGCAAGATGAAGTAAAGACTAAAGTCTTTTCAAGGATAAACATATTAAAACAATATAGAGGTTCCATCTTTTAAGTCATGTCAATCATGGAAACCGATTTTTTTTCCTTCTTTAAAGTTAAAGATTTAAATGGATAGATTAGCCTTTCTGTGTCACAAGACGTGAGCTCGTCGTTCTTCTCAGTATTGTCAATTTTCGCACGACATAAGTACGGTGAGGGCATATCTAACGATTTAAATCTTTGTTTCAAGTGACATGAAAAGACCCCAAAAGGATTGCGAAGTCGCACGATACACACTCGTGATTTGCCCTAACTATATCAGCATTACCACAGAGCCCAGAGACGCCTAGAGGCGGCAGTGTCAACCCTTTCCACATAAACCAAACGTGTCATCTAGACATGTCGTATATGCGACACGCCTCTGCGACAGCTCGGCGACTAGACGCAACTACAGGCTGCGACCGATAATTTTAATATTTTTTGTTCAAAGCTCCGCGCATTTAGCGTCGGCCGGCTATGGGAGTCAAACGCTCTCGCTTGTTGTCGCAGACTTACGGACGCAAAGAATATGACAGTCGCATGCGACAGGTCAGCGTCTTGCCGTCAAGCTGTCGCAGTCGCATATTGTGCGAGGTGGTTTACTCGCACTACGACACAAATTGTTTTGAAGGCGGTCCGTGCGAAATTTGTGTGTGTGACACTTTCGGCGCCACGAATTTTATTAGTACTGCCGTCTCTAGAAGTTACGTGCGCTGTGCAGTAGCCGTAGCACGATCGATATGTGTAGTAACATAGATACTATGTTACTATACTTTTATGTTCAAGCTAGGGGCACAAAAATACACATTCTGTTTAATCTCCACAGCTTTCATCTTCTTCTTTTTCATTACATTACGATACCTCACAACCGAATTACAAAATTGTAACTTATTTGCTCAAAATCACAGCCAGACAGTAAACACTGCGTTCAAATAAAAATGGCGATGCACGTAACATACTACCTTCATTTTCTTAACATACCAAATTGATTGTACAATATTGTCAAGGTCAAATATAATCATTTGGTAAGGTAGGGAACTAAAGTCGATGAACACTGTTACGTTAACATATCATCAAAATAGACACAAAATAATTAGATTTCGAGACTTCTTAGCGTATCGATGGCAAAAAGTTCAAACATCTTTGGCCCAAAGTTCAGCTGCGCGAACTCCGCTCACTGGCACAGTCATAAGATCATCAAGTGCACAGGTGACAGTGCGTATATATACAGCGCAGGATGGAAGGTGGGCCATTGTATGTGGGGAGGTGTCGCATACGTACTTCAAATGTGAGCCGTCAATGAACCCTCATCTGTGAGGACTGACAGACTGTGAAGACTTCTCTTTTTAAAAGTTATGATCGGCCATTACGTGTGTCGCCATCTATACACTGAATCCATTAAATTTTTACCGAGTGTCTTTTTATTATAATTAGCATAAAATAGGGCGCTATGCATTTAGCGGATAAATTGACTTCACAAAAAATTATTTAATGTTGATCAGCAAAAAATATTATTATTTCATAAATCTCAGGAACACTATTTTGTGCATACACACGAGCGACGCGTCGACGACAGAGCCAACCGCAACCGTCGACAAACCGGTCGCTCGTGTATTTGAGTACGGTGCTCGGTACAACGGTCAAAATTGCACTTACTGTCAAAATTGCATATTTTATGGGAAGAAGCACCTTTTAAAAAATTACATCTTTTGCTGAACAACGGTTACTTTATGTCAATTTCATAAAAAAAACTACACTCCGGACACCTAAATCGAGCCAGCGTGCATTTCCATGTAACGTAAAAAGTACAAAAACATTTTTTTAAAAATTAGTCAAAGAAAATGATTTTATGCAGTTTTAATTTCCATCAACAATATCACTAGATTAGGGATTAGGAACAAAAACACATCTCTCAAGTGGCCGCGATTGCATATAACTTGATTATAAACCTTAACTTTCACAAATAATGTTTATTATCGTTTGCAATATATTTTCTACTTTGATTGAAAAATAAGATCAAAAATATTTATGGAAAAATAAAACAAAATTTCTAAGCAATAAAGTTGAAAAAACTATGTTGCAAAATAAGACCACAACATTACATGTGGTCTTATTTTTCCCGCCGTTTTTGATGCGCTAATCGGATATCTAGTACTATTGTTAATCGAAGAGTTTTGGAAGACGAAATACTGGCCATCATTTTGGTGTTCACACATTCACAGTTATTTTAAATCTGATTTTACATCACTGTCAATATCACAGTGATTTTTAAACTCGTGATAATAAGGTTGCTTTTGAATTGCTGCAACTGTCGAGTCTGTCCAAATCACTGTGAACTTTATTGTCGTTACAATAACGTTGCTATTTATTTGCAGCTGTCTGAGGTAGAATACTCAAAACGGTGAAGGAAATCATCGTGAGGATGGCCTGGAAGCAAAAATTCGAAGACGTGACCATCCAACAACCCACACTGGGCCCGCGGGGTAGATTACAGCCCACTCCCTCTCGAAGAGAGGAGGCCTGTTTCCCAGCAGTGGGAACATTTAAAAGTGGAATTACTAAAAAGGACTGTATGGTGGTTCGAATGAGGGAGTCCGGGAGTGTTTTAAATCTAATAAGCTACAAAAATCTCTGCTCAATTGCAATTTCAAAATCTCAATACCTATCTACTATAAATTCTATAAGTACTTACAAACATTAACTTTAAAATAAAAGTCAATAATTAAAAACAGGAACATATTTGACACACTCCACATTTAATTACATCAGGTGACCATAGAGCACCGTTGAGTGTGGCTAGTATGTTCCCAGCTTAATAGCCAAGAATAAACATGCCAGTAACTTGTACAGACGCCAGCACATCAACCTACCACAATCTGTCAGATTTTCCCAATCAACTTTGAACCTTATGCTTTAGCGATAAAGTTGAAATCTGACAGATTGTGGTAGGTTGATTGATGTGCTGGCGTCCGTACAAAAAATATGCAAGTAAATACCAAATACAGGGGATGATTTTTTTACCAAATTTTTACAGGGTGTGTTCTACCCATGAATATGAACAACTTTCACTATGGCACCAACTCTGAAATCACGAAAAAAAAATCAGCTTTTTCATACATTTTGGTCAAGTAGGTATTAACTTTTGTATAAAACAGCCGATTTTTTTTTATATCCGATGAAATATTTCTACCCTAGGGGGTCAAGAATTGCTGAATTCGTGGTTACTGTTTGCGCGACGATATCCCTGTCAGCCTGTATATTTATATTTGGTATTTACTTGCATACTTTCCTTCAAGTTACTGGCAATTTTATTCCCAGCTTATTCCAAATATTCAGCACTGGTAGCAAAGCATTCAATCTGACATTTTATTTACAAAGGAACAATATCTATGAGAGAGAGCATAAGTTTTCTCAATTTCATCATAATCATAAGCTATATCACAACAAATATGACACATGTCAAAGTTGATGAAAAGTAGCGCGACTGTTGCGCAACTGTTGGGCAACTGTTAGGCAACTATAATGGCGTTTTTTCACCACGTCCGAAAATCAAACAGATACTTTCATACAATTTAACATAACATCACGCCCGTTTTTCCTGCAGGGTTGCGCAGAGTTGCAACCACACCCCCCAATTCAGCAGTTATGTTTGAATCCTATGTAACAGGGGTGAGCCTATTGCTGCAACTGGGCAAAAATCTCAAAATAATAAGAAATAGCATTTCATCACCTTTGACATGTCTCATTTACATTTCATTCTTAAAATTATAACTAACCTATTAAAATTAAATGACTTTTGGTCAGGTTAATCAGAAAATATAAGCGAACATCTATCTTATTTCAAATGTAAAATTTAATTTTATGCACTTGTGAGCAAAGTGTCGTTTTGTCTTCTTAAATAAAATTATTGCCTTTTTATTATTACATCTGGCTGCTCGTAAAAATAAATTCGCCACTTTACACTGATTGACAACATAACTAACTAATCGACAAAACGTATGGAATAGAGGATTTTGTTTTTGTTGTGATTTTTCCAATAGAATAATAGTACATTACTTCAGAGGGAAGAAAGTGACAGTTCCATACAGAGATTATGCCATTTGAGGTATGGAACTGTACTTTATCCTGAGGGATGTATAGTGCTTTTTATTACACCTACGAGGAAAATTATGGACATAAATGCATAGAAATGTTTATATTTAGTTAAAAGTACAAATATTAAAAGTGCAGCTATTATAAATAATTTCGTTTTTAATTTTCTGTATGCACCAAGGAGGTTGGTAACTGGTAAAAAAAAAACTGTATGTGGCCAGTAATAATTTACTTGAAATTTAATTAGTAGACAGTTAAAGTCTCTTGGCAGTATGACTGCTGACAAATTAAAAAAAAAAGAAAAACCGGGTATGTAATGGAATTTCATACATACTTCCCACCCTTGGGTCGGAAGGATTTTCATACAAACTTCCATACCTTGGGATGAAAGGATTTGAAGGGCGGGATAAAGGTGTTTCTTCCCTCTAATTGGTATAATTAGTATGTATTTTCAGAGCAGGTGTGATAAAAAATAGTTTATTGTCAGGTAACCTTTTCCCAAGCACCCTAGGGCTGCATTCGTTGGCATTTTGCAGCCAATCTATATTTGTCTTAAGGGGCTTTCTTTTGAGGATGGGAAATCCTCAAATGACCCCTCCCGCTCTGGGTGGAGCGGAAGGGAGTGTCAGACTCTTACTGACTAAAAGCCACCCGTGTTCCTTCCTTAGCCCTTTATGTTCCGGGCCAGCGGTAACCCTTTCGGACAATCCCGCTGACCCGGCAGGCTTCGGCTCTGACGGGCCCCTTCTCTTGATGCTGACATCTGTATGAGGCGCGCGTGGAACACGTATGCACCATCCGGCACGGGCTTGGTACTGATCGGACGGTGAGCTACCCATTACTCTCCGCCCGCAGGCCCGCGCCTGCGGTAGCCGGGAGTAGTCGCGCGGGTCCCGACGCCCGGAGCGTCTCCCGCGGCGGCTGGGACGGGAGGCTCTCTCCCTCAGCCGTCCCGCCGCCTCCTTAGCTAGCATGACTGCTTCGCAGAAGGCGACTGACCCCCACTCCCTCTCGCCCCGGACCATGGCTTAAACCAGGCCCGGACGCGAGAGGTCGCCGCCGCTGCCGATCGCCTCTACGAGGACACGGCGGTGCTCCACCCAAGCGGGGCAGACCACCGTATGCTCCACCGTGTCCTCTGGTCTTAAGGGGCTTACATGACCTAAAGCGCGGTCACTGTCGGACTGCATAGAAAAGAAAGAGAAGCGCGATGACACAACTCTGGTAATTTATTGCAAAATATGAAGCAAATATTTAATTACAAAAAAATCTATTATTTGGACTAAAAAATTAAAACACTAGTATTTTAGTATGTTGCTTGTCAGAATGATTGTGAATGAAATCAGAATGATTGTATGTATATTAGTATGGTTTTTATTGTAAAAAGAAAGTTTTTAGAGTTATCTTCATGATTTTTTTACTATCGTATCTAATTAGTTGTATTATGTTTTCGACACACTATCTAGCTAGCATATATCCTGACGAATATCACATATTTTTCTGATTTTGTTTACTGTAGTCGATCATATACTTTTATTATTTCTAAAACTTGCGTTTTTTGTGTTTAGGTACTGTAAGCCCCTTAATGCTCGCTTATAATTTTCTAGTTTACAACTTGACCAGCGCAAATCTGATTTCACCAATATTATCCAAAACTGGGGGTAGTAAGAAATAAAATTCCTTCAAATTGATTTTATTATCGATTCGCACAACTTACACAAAGCCCATTCCCATTTTACATTTTACGATAATCGGACAGCTTATTTAGGTTTGTTAAGAGCTGCAAAAAATATCCAAGACCCAAAAATTCTGACATGTAACATCTACAAAGCCGCACTGGGGAAGCGTGGTGGATTACAGCCCACTCCCTCTCACAGAGAACAGGTGCCGTATTATGACGGCTAAATGCCATCTTGATTCCAGTGTAAGAGAGGGACGGAGTTATACATGATCGATAGCACCATCCCTTTTTCACACTGGAATCATGATGGCATTAATCCTTCGTAATACGGTCCCAGGCCTGTGTCCCAGCAGTGGGATAATTACAGGGTGGTTATGCTTATAATGAATATATATTGGTGAAATCAGAACTGAATAATCTCAAAAACAATTATTTAATTAATCACTATTTACAAACTTCATTTAGTATAACAAACATAGTAATATACAGCGTGGCGCTACAATGGTGACATTAATTTAACACACGTGTAGGGCTAGTGCCCTTTAATCATATTAATTTTAGTAGGTTAAAATAACTCGTAAATTGAAAAAAATTTTTTTTCAAACAAACTAAATGATAAAAATGTAACTAAAATTGGGATCACCCTTGCAAAAAATCATTCATGAAATTACTTACCTACGTTACGCTGGCTTACGGTAACTCGGAGCGGCAACGCGTCGCTTCACGCGCTGCCACTTTTCGCGCTTTAATATCGTATGGACGGTACTGTGATGAACTTGAAAATGCCTAGCGCTCTGGCGGAGGCTAGTTTTGGGTTGGTTTTGGAAATATTGTAGCACATTTTCAGTTAACTGGATTGGGTTTTGTCGTGTAGGTGGTCGATCAGGGCGTTGAGACCTAGGATCCACTGGCCGGTTTTCGCGGATGCGCTGAAGAGCTATAATAGTGCGAGGATTAGTAGGGCATTGTCTTGAACCGCCATATCTCTCGCGATATGTCCTTATGGCAAGAGCGGCATTTTGACGACATTCTCCGTAAATTAGGATCATGTCCGCATATTCAGCTGCTGTGTAGTTCGGATGTGTATTTGCCATCACGATCACAAGTTTACACAAGCACTAATAACACAAATAAAAGCGCCCGTATCGCAAGAGATGTCAACGTACCTACTAAATTAGAAAACGAAAACAAAACAAAGCGTCTTTATCGCAGTACCATAATCTAATTACTCATTAGTTCATTACACAAAAATAAATAAATAAAACAATAGGTAAGCGTCTTTTTCGCGGAAACATTCACAAAATTATTCGACGTAATTATGTGCACTACTGTGAAGAAGTGTGTCAAGGGCACGAGTTAGGCTAGCACTAGAAATGCAAAAAAAAGAATTGGATTTCGCTGCGACGCGACGGTGTGGGGGGAGGGCACGCGTCGCCTGCGCCGCCCGCTCGCCGACAAAGGGATATCACGTTACTTTAAAGTATTGTTTATTTATTTTAATTTCATTGATGCGATGTTATGATCCGTGACCCGGCAAATGACCGCTGCGCGACAGTTCTTTAAGTACAGGTTGCTCCAAAATGCTATTTTAGAAAACTTTAAATAAATCCGCAAATAATAACGTTTAATGGAAACATAATTTCTTCATGAAACGAAAATGTGAAAACGTATATGTGTGTTAAATTAATGTCACCATTGTACCGCCACGCTGTATATTTAAGAAAGCGAAATTCGGGAGCTTTTTTGAAAATCGTATTGTTCAGTCTATTGCATTTTTAGTTAATGGGGATTGAAGATTTTCATAAGAAGCCTAGCATACCAACCGCCATTTTGATTTTTTTTTTTCAAAATGGCGGCTCGCTTGATACTGGCCCGGAAAAAACCTACATAAAAAGAGGGTGTACTTGTGACCACACGACAGAAGTGAAAACTCACGACTAGAGTCGAGTATACGTGATTCAGCGTCACCGACCGACGGGAGCCGAGTATACCCGATCCAAGATCACCCGAGCGTGAAAATTCAGTTTCGTTCACTGTTCAGCAAGAACTCAGTGCGCTTAAAAAAATTCTCTTCAAAACCGCAACCTACCTAAAACTGCAATAGACTGTCACATTCATCATCTTCTCATGGAATCAAAGCTCCTTACTCTTAACAACTATGACTCTTCACTGACACCTTCCTTTTGCTCACACTCAAAATCTTTTTTCACACTCAAATTTACTGAACTCTTCATAAGATTCAAACCTTCTGAACTCTTCATAAGATTCAAACCCTGTTCGAATTCGCCATTTTCTTGCGCCCCATGCTTAAACTGTAGATGCTTTTCCATGCTAGATTTCTGCACACATCTGTACGCACAATGAGGACATTTGACAGACTTCTGCCGAGGCCTGTACGGTTTACTTTGGTTTTTTACGTCTACTTTGTCGCCCTCTTTTTCGTTTAAATGCCTCTGCTTATGTTTTGTTAGGTTAGTTTTTTGAACGCATCGGTAAGAACACATATCGCAACTAAAAGGTTTCTGGTCTGTGTGTAAGTACATATGTTTGACTAAATTGGGTTTTTGCACAGTCCTGTAGTCACAAAAAGGGCACGCAAAAGGCTTGTAGCCCGTATGCGTTCTTTCATGAACAACCAAGTTATTTTTTTGGGCACATCTGTAGTCACAGTACTGACACCTAAAAGGCTTTTCTTTCATATGGACTAGTATGTGTTTTGCTACGTTGTTCTTCTGGCCTGACTTGTAATCGCAAAACGTGCAAGAAAAGGGTTTTTCGCCGGAATGCGTGCGTTCGTGGATCTTCAAAATGGCGGGCGATTGACATCTGTAAGCGCATTGGCTACAGCTAAATTTCCCGATTTTTTCAACTAACTGGTCACTATCCGAGCAAGATTTTGAATGATGCTTCAAACCTCTTTTTGAAGGGAACACATCATTACACTTATAACAAATATATTGACCTTTAATGTTCATAGAAATATCTTCAGTAATCTTATTATGTACACTAGAATCATTCTCACTCTTATTTTCAGCAAAATTCTGATTATTATACTCCGAATAGTATATTTTATTCTGGTCCGTCTGCTTCAAATTCTCTTTCGGCTCCTCACATTTTTCTTTCGCGCCATTTGGGCAGCCATCTTGTCTTAACTTTTTATAATCGTCGAGGTAAGGGCTAGTGTTCTCAAACTGCCTATTAATGACTAAATTTTGGGGGTTTTCGCGAATGTTCGTGTAGTTTTGAACGTAGTTTTGTGGTCTAGAGTAAACGTCTATGGAATTTAATGCAGGGACGTTCACGTGGGTGTTGTATACGTACATTTGATTGTCTGGGTGGACGTTTGGCTGTGGTTGCGTGTGGTCGGCAGGAAGACCTGAAATGGGAGATGAATAAGTACGTTAATTTTGTAAAAAAACATTATAAAATCTCATTCAAGATATTTGAACGAAAAAACGAAGCTAAATATGCACGGGTTATTCGCTGCTCCATCGAAGTGCCACAAATATAAATTGCTAAATCTTGGCAAAAAAACGCGTCTCTTGAGTATTGCCAAGATCAGTGGAATTACGCGGCAAATTGAACGAGACTTTTTTCCGCTCAGAACACCAATTCCCGTAAGTAAAAGCGTTCAAAATCTAGTCGCAATCTTATGTATCTCAGCGACAATCAATGTCAAAAACTCGGGCTCGGAAATCAAGGCCTAGACTCTAGGCCTTGATTTCCGAGCCTCTAGGCCCTAGAGGCTCTCAAAATTACGGGAATTGCCCCTCAGAATAGCCAGATTGGCCTTAGTCAAAAAACGCGCACTTGAGTACCACGGGAGCATTTTTCCTGAGGCGTTTTTTATCGCGCTCTGGATTTTCAACACACGGTTTAGTGCTGAGAGTTGGAAATCTAACAGTGAATGTTGAGATGTTGTGATGTTGTTGTTGTTGTTGGTGTTGTTGTTGTTGTTGTGATGTTGTTGTTGTGATGTTGTTGTTGTTGTTGTTGTGATGTTGTTGTTGTTGTTGTGATGTTGTGTTGTTGTTTGTTGTGTGTGGATTCTCAACGCTCGCCTCAATATCGAGAGTTTTACGTCCACCCGCCACGATATTTTCACGTCCATGCGAACGTGGGCTTAGTTTTTGTGATTGGTTGACAGAAATCACAAAAGTCAATCAAATTACTTCAGCCCTCAGATTAAACTGAGCAGACGCCGAATCCCGAGGTTAATAGATGATTGACATACATGATTGCATAGTAACAATAATTACGCGATAATAGCTGATAAAGACGTTATCTCATTTACAAAAGACCGGTCAAGTGCGAGTAGGATTCGCGCACCGAGGGTTCCGTACAAATTTGTAGGTATGTAAATAGTTTATAACGGGACTTTTTTTTTTGTAATGTAACTACTTCCAATGTACGGTTTTTGGATCTTTTCCTTTACTTGTGCTACATGACATTGCTTCTTGCCAAATTTCATGATTCTAGGTCAACGGGAAGTACCCTGTAGGTTTTGATTCCGGAACATCTTTTGATTGCGTCGACTTAGAAGTTTGATTTTTTCACTGTTTCAAGGGAATGCAGCCCTGAGTATTTAATTTACAGAAACAATCAGATTTTTTGTATGTTGTTTAACATACAAAAAATCTGATCGTTTCTGTTCATAACATTAAGTTTAAACTAGCTAACCCGACACACGTTGAACTGTCAAAATTTCAATATCGTCTTGAGTTCATCACAAAGATCACTATCAGTTTTTCTCGAATTATCCAGCGCAACACACAAACACATTATCAAGAAAATGTTGTCGCCATGTACATCGCTTTATCCAAACCTACATACTTTAAATCTTTTTTATTTGTTTTTTACCCGACTAACCCAAAAGAAGGGTAAATATTTTAACTTTTATTAGAATGTGGCGGTAGTTTCCTTCCTTCCTATTCATTCCTGCAGCGTCTACCATAGGTCAGAGCGAAACAGCAATACAAGGCTGGAAGAAGACCGAATGTGGCCGACGCCATATTGTTCGTCTACTCCGCCGCCGCGAAAGCATCTCTCCAGGGCTTTACCGCAAATAAATCTACATTTAGTGATAAATCCAAGTTTTCGGGTCTATAATTCAAATTAGATCCACCAAAATATCAAGCTACAGTGATTTGAAGTGTTGCGTAAGGAGGAAAGGAATCTTTTATCTGCGGAACCACGCTGGCCGCCGCGTGGTTAACCTGTACATCGAGGACGTGCAAAGCCCTTACACCAGGAAGGCGACTCCAGGCTTCTGCAAAAAGGTAAGACGCTGCATCCTGTGTCCTTCCATTGTTCCTGTTTCTCCATACCAAAAAACAACCTCCTTCAAATCAATGTATGCTGCCACATAAAGTTTATTACAGTCCACAAAACCGCCGATTCTCATAGCAAGGCTTTGAATCACCGCTCCAGGCTTTTAGAAGCCTGGAAAGAGCTGTTTAGACAGTTCTTCTTTTCATAATAAATTCCCCGCACCCCCACGTTAGCGTTTAAGGGTTTCCAAAAGGCTTATAGCGTTAACATTTGGTCCTTCGAGCCGGATTTATTTTCTATTAAGTTTTATTTTTTATTAGTGTATTAAAATACACTATTAGACGAGCTTCATTTTATTCTTTTTAGTTAACCCCGCACTCGGATCTGAATTCTTTCAGATTTGCCAGATTAATTACATTCGTGTCATTAAATTCATCAAATAATAAAATAAAACCATAGATTAGTTATAAAAATACGTATGATTGTTGTATCTTACTAACAGCCATACGTATACATAACTTCATTCACAGTTGCATTGTATTTTAGCACAAAGTACCTACGCATTCCTTTATAAAGAACCGGTTTTTAATATTATCAGTTTATACATTAGCTGCTTGTTACCGTGCGCGCATTATAGTTATTGAATATAGGTTGTTTACGCTAGTTTTGAGAGCTCACTCTGTGCATTCCGATCTACTTACTTGAACAGTTTTATAACCTACCTACTTCATTGTAATAAATCAAGATGCCTCGACCTGCCGCTGATGATAAGGATTACAAAACTGATGAATCCGCCTCATCGCATTTAAATTCAGAATTTATTCTTGTAGAAGCAAAACGAAATGCCCTTTTCGAAACAATTCAAATCGTATTCGAAAAGGCGCAAAAGGCCCGCATTAAAAGCGAAATGGTGGAGAGTTTTCTGGATTCAGTCGAGACTATTGATGAAACTAGATCTGAATTTAGGGATCTCGTCAGCGAGCACAATAGACTACTTTTAGAAATTAATCCATCCGCGAAGCCTAACTATCAACCATTGATTTCCTTTGATGATCTTTTTTGCCGTATCAAACGTGTGTTGAAGCAGGTTGAGCCAGTGCCTTCGCGGGTTAACGCTGACGCTTCTGGTCAGTATGATGATCAGAAAGTCATTAAGTCTAAACGGCCTTCTTTAGCGCCAATCGAAATTGTGTCATTTGACGGTGACATTCGCAATTGGCCCTTATTCTATGAAAGTTACAAGTCTACAATACACGAAAATCCATCGTTGACAGACGCTGAGAGACTGTACTATTTGATAGGAAAGCTTTCTACTAAAGCGCAAGCGGTATTTTCAGGCATCGCGCCGTGTCCTGACAACTATCAAGTAATCGTGAAGTGTCTCGTGGATAGGTATCAAGATAAACGCATACTCGCTTCTACGTATCTAGATCAAATAATCAATCTTAAAATAAATGGCCCCGCTTCTGCATCTAATATGCAAACTTTTATGGACCAGTATGTCACTGCGGCAAACGCAATTAAAATTCTGGGAATAGATGACTTGACAGATTTTGTATTTTTGCACATAGCACTCAAAAAATTAGACGGAGAAACGATACGTGCTTTCGAGTCACAATATCGTGAAGTTTCGTTGCCGAATTTTAGTCAGCTGACCGAGTTCATTAGGAGTCAACACAGAATTTATCAAAACACACAGCCTAGCACAGCTGGTGTTTCCAAGCGTAGTTCTGTTAAGTCTCGCAATAATGTACCGAACCCGCAGAGTTATGTAGCCATCGCGCCTGCTAGCAAAAAATGCCTATGTGACAATATTGTGCACGATCACTTTTTCAAGTGTCAAAAATTCGCTGAGATGTCACCGTCCGAACGTTTTAAATGCGTGAAAGATAACGGTGCATGTGTTAATTGTTTAAGCATTAAACATAAGTCTCGCGATTGTAATTCAACGCTCAAATGCCGCAACTGTCATCAAAAACACCACTCCTTATTGCATTTCAATAAGGTTCCTAATCAAACCGCCACACAATCTCATAACAGTGGATCGGTGCCGGTGTCCAGATCCGAACCCGCGATACCTAGCGAGTGCGCCACGCCGCCGCAGGCGCCGCCGTCCACACCGATACCGGCGCCTGCTGTGAGTGAGCCGAGAGTATCGTCCTTGCACACATCCATTGCTGCGCCTTTGCAGTTTAATACTAATGAAGGCGACCGCGCCGCGCGATGTATTCGTCCCACAACGATATTGCTATCGACCGCTCAAGTTGTTATTCGCGATCGTAACGGACAGAGCCATATCACAGTATAAATAAGACATACAGTACGACGTCTTCATACAAACGGACGAAACGCGAGCTATACCTACGCGCCTCGACCACGGCATGATTTCAGCATGCAGACAGTCGTGACTGTGTCGCAGTGACGAACGGACGGTGTGTTGTTTTTTTTAACAATAACCGCGCGATTTTTTCACTAAAAATAAGTTCAAGTACATATTTAATATGACGAGTAGGCTATATTGTGCTGTTTTTGGTTGCATGAATTCGTCAATAACGCATCCAGAGATAACTTTTTTTAGATTACCTGGAGACTCTGAAAGGTAAGACTATAAAATAATTTTACTTACTTGTAGGTAGGTACATAATGTGTGTATTTTTAATGGATAAGTATTTCATTTTATCTCCCGAAAAAAAGATGTCTGGATTAATAAATGAAGTGAATAGAGTAAAGGAAAGTGATAAACACGAGTGAGGTAGGTAGTTATAGGCGGTTCATGAATCATTAAACGGTAGGTACGCTTGTGTTAAAACCTCGGCGCATGTGTGTTTTGTTAGTTTGTATAATTCAAAGTAAAGACGTGGTTTTTATAATAGTTGTTTATTGTACTGTGTGTATGAATAATACTACAAAAAAATTGGTTGTCTGTAAAGTCGATTTACGGACGATAGTTTAACGTGACAACATCATAACAAAACATTAATGAAATGATTGCATACTTTTATGAATAAAATTAATTATTTTTATTGAATAACTGTTACTGTAATAAGAATAACTGTTTCATGAAATCATCATTCTTTGGACTTACATGGTCTTAGAGAGTTGTGTTGACATAGATTAATCTATGTGTGTTGATGACTTTAATGATTATAATTCTGTAATAGTACATTACGATATTAGTGCGTTAAGATGTTATAACCAATACGCACGTATATCGTACGACGTTTTTTAACACATTTGCGAGGAAACAGAAAAAAAACATTTCACAATACAAGTACAAAGAAAAGAAAATTTGAGAAAAATGGCGCGAGGATTATTTTCTGCCGTGGCTGCGTGAAAATGTTGGCAAAGACACTAGAGCATGCAGCCAAGTTTTTAAATTACCGAATAAACTGTTTTTTTAATTTTAAATAAAATCAATCTGTGAATGCACACTTGCTTTCCCGCCATTTTAACAGCGCGCTAGCGCTGCCTACTGACTGGCGCCGCGCGGCGATTAGTTCGAAATTTGAATAGCAACAGCGCGCTACTGCTCACTAGCTGGAGTCGTGCGGCGGCGATCAAAACAACACGCATTTTTATTAAACACTTCCTATTCAATTCACAAAGTATTTTATTTGTTTATATAAAAAGAAGTAGGTATATTTATTTATTTATTTTATTATTTATGTACACACAGTAAAATACAATAACAAAACTAAATGGAAACACAAAGTAGGCAAATGTAATTAAAATACTGGAGGCGGGCAGCCCTATCGCATGTTTACGTACCGCGCGGCTGTAGGCATTTACATCAAGGTTACGGCCGAGTAACAATACTGTATGTCTTTATTCTGTGGCCATATTGTAAAATGCCTTTTAGATTCTGGATCGCAGAGTAATTTTATAAGTACAGAATGCTGTAACCGGTTAGGTTTGAATTATAATAAAAATACGCAAATGATTGTTAGAGGGTTTGGTGGTTCAGAAAAACCTATCAAAGGTTCCACTGACTTTAAAATATTTTCTCGCTTTGACAAAAACGTTTCTTTCGATGTATCGGGATTTGTCGTAGATCGCATCACGGATAACCTGCCCACAGTTCCCGTGGACGAAGCTGCCTTTACCCACATCGTATCATTGCCACTCGCGGACAGTACGTTCGCCACTCCCACCGCTGTTGATGTACTGCTCGGTGCATCTATTTTTCCGCACCTGTTGATGCCGAATACGGTACATAGCAGCATGCATGGAATACCGCCCGCCATAGAAACAGTGTTGGGCTACATTGTAATGGGTTCCGCGCCCGCACTGCTTTTATCTAAGTCTACCGCCGCATGTTGCGCTATAGGAGAAGGCGATTTAGATCACCTCCTTAAGGCCAGGATCTTCGAGCGTAGTAGGCATTTAGCGTTACCTCCGTCCTCGCGTGGCAAATCCCGCGAACGCGCAGTTCGAATGAACTCGCTGACCCCTGTCAAGGTAACATAACAACATCTATATTGTGAATCGGCCCTATTCTTGAAATATAGGGCTGCTCGCCTACAGTATTTTAATTTCATCATCCCACTTTAGTTTCTTTCTAGTTTTGTGATTGTAAATATTATATTTTTAACCGACTTCTAAAAAGGAGGAGGTTCTCAATTCGGATGTTTCTATTTTTGTTTACGTATGTTCGGGCATAACTCCATCGTAAATAAACGGATATGCAATTTTTATTTTTTTTGTATAGATCTGATGATGATTTTCGGAGACAAACAAAAAATCAACCGCGATTGCTGCTATAGCATATGTAATCGCAATCACACAACATAACATCATGCCTGTACCCTTCAAAGGGTAAGGCAGATGTGTTCAATAGCTTTCTGTCACTGATATTCACATAGCAAGTAGTGATATATGAATTTGTTTGGGGTACAACTAAAAAGTGAAAAATTAAAACTTTTTTACAAAAAAAAAAACAACCGACTTCCAAAAAAAAAACACTACAAAGTGAAAAATAACTTTAGTTTCGAAAGTCGGTGTCAAAAAACATTCGAATTGAGAACCTCCTCCTTTTTTGAAGTCGGTTCAAAACGAAAATGCAGAACCAGCGACACCGACTTCCGAAATGAAAGTTATTTTTCACTTTGTAGTGTTGTTTTTGGAAGTCGATTGTTTTTTTTTTATATAATGTTATTGTATAGAATTTATGTCAATATTTCTGGTGTTAAGTTTTTAGGGAATTATAAGTATAGCAACATAATTAATTTTATTACCTACTAACAATTGTTTTTAATTGCTACCTAATATTTTTTTCATGACTGTTACAGCGCTTCCGCATTAGGTACCCTTTCTTTTTTTTTTTGAGGATGGGGAATCATCAAATGACCCCTCCCGCTCTGGGTGGAGCGGAAGGGATTGTCAGGCTCTGACTAAAACCCACCCGTGTTCCTTCCTTAGCCCTTTATGTTCCGGGGTAGCGGTAACCCTTTCGGACAATCCTGCTGCCCCGGCTAGTAATTAGTTTTTGGAGAAAATTCAGGTCTTTTAGGACTAGCCGAGCGACAACATGTTTCATACCCAAGTGATTATTTAAAATAATACGGATCGACTCGTGAGGTACAAACAGTACCTCACGAGTCGATCCGTATTATTTTATCCTAAAAGACCTGAATTTTCTCCAAAAACTCAATCGTTTATGAGTCGCTGAAGACATGCTAGAACGAGTCAATTCCGACCCAACATTTATGAAACGCATTGTTACTGGTGACGAGACGAGTTTGACATGCAAACTAGTCAACACGCTTCGGAGTGGCGCCTTCCAACTAAACCGAAAACCAGTCGATCAAAAGTCAAAGTCATGTTGACTGTTTTCTTTGACTATCGCGGTGTTGTGCACACGAAATTCTTACCGGGAAGGTCAAACGGTAAATAAAGTATATTATTTGAACGTAATGCGGCGTTTAAGAGAGCAAATTCGAAGAAAATGGCCAGATTTGTGGAAAGATAATTGTTGGATTTTGTACCACGATAATGCACCTTTGCACAAGGCCATCATTGTGAAAGAATTTTAGCGAACGAATGAGAATTCAGGGCGTAAACTAAACTCAGTTCCGGAAAAAGCGTTTGAAATTTTCTTTGATGATTGGATTATTCGTTGGCGTAAGTGTGTCGTTTCTGAAGGAGCATACTTTGAAGGTGATCAAAGTAAATTTGGATGAATAACTAACATTTTGTGTATTATTGATTCCCTTGGTACTTCTTTGACAGAGTAGTATTTTAGTATTTCTTATTTCTAATAAAGAATTTTTTATCCTGTGTATTATGTTGTAATGAGCTTTATCAGAATTTACTAAGTCCAAAGTACTTATATAACTAATAATAAATAACTAATTTATGCCCGCGACTTCGTACGCGTGGACTATAACTCATTTATTAAACATACCCTATGTGATAGATGAAAACCAAAGCTACAGAATATCGAAACTCCCATCAAAATCCCTCCAGTAGTTTATTATCTATCAGACAAAAATTCCAAAAAACGGATCGTAAGGGTAGTGCGGAAGCGCTGTAACAGTCTTGAAAGAAAACTTTCTTCTGCGAAGCAGTCATGCTAGCGAAGGAGGTGGCGGGATGGCTGAGGGACAGAGCCTCACGTCCCAGACGCCGCGGGAGACGCTCCGGGCGTCGGGAGCCGAGTGACGACCCCGGCCACCGTAGGCGCAGGCCTGCGGACGGAGACTCGGAGAGTAATGGGTAGCTCACCGTCCGATCAGGACCAAGCCCGAGCCGGACGGCACGTACTTGTTCCACGCGCGCCTCAAAGAGATGTCAGCAATAGGGAAGGGGCCCGTCAGGGCCGAAGCCTGCCGGGGTAGCAGGATTGTCCGAAAGGGTTACCGCTACCCCGGAACATATAGTGCTAAGGAAGGAACACGGGTGGGTTTTAGTCAAGAGCCTGACAATCCCTTCCGCTCCAACCAGAGCGGGAGGGGTCATTTGATGATTTCCCATCCTCAAAAAAAAAAAAGAAAGGGTACCTAGTGCGGAAGCGCTGTAACAGTCATGAAAAAAATATTAGGTAGCAATTAAAAACAATTGTTAGTAGGTAATAAAATTAATTATGTTGCTATACTTATAATTCCCTAAAAACTTAACACCAGAAATATTGACATAAATTCTATACAATAACATTATATAAAAAAAAACAATCGACTTCCAAAAACAACACTACAAAGTGAAAAATAACTTTCATTTCGGAAGTCGGTGTCGCTGGTTCTGCATTTTCGTTTTGAACCGACTTCAAAAAAGGAGGAGGTTCTCAATTCGAATGTTTTTTGACACCGACTTTCGAAACTAAAGTAATTTTTCACTTTGTAGTGTTTTTTTTTTGGAAGTCGGATGTTTTTTTTTTTTTGTAAAAAAGTTTTAATTTTTCACTTTTTAGTTCGGTTTAAAGAACTTTATTTCTCATTAAGACAATCGTCACTTACATGAGAACAATAAATCTTATTACTAATTATATTATATCAGTGCGGGTAGAAGAAAACAAATAAAAAATAAACAAACAAAAAGTAGGGTCACTGAAAACAAAATTGGAAGCGAGTTCACTGCATTTCTAAGATAAGGCGGTGGCACAAGTTAAAAGATGTTGCTGTTTTAGACACAAATATGCACAACACAATTAATATAATGTTTCGTCGCTGTAAATAAAAGTTAATAATTTAGTTTTAAATATGTTCAGTGAAGTCGCTTCTTTTACATCCTTTGGAAGTTTATTATAGAGCTGTGCTCCCCCATAGGTTAAGTTATTTTTGCCGTAGTTAGTTCTTACTCTAGACAGTACCAGGTGACCGGCTCGACGGGATGAGTATTTGCTTCTCTCACCTTCTGTTGTGAATGTAATGCGTGAATGAATCAGTTTGTGAATAATTTTATAGATAAGTATGCATGTGTTGTATATATAGAGTTGTTTGATGTTTAATAGCTTGGTCTCTTTGTAAATAGTTTTTGACGGTGTTAAGAAGTCATAATTGTGTAATATTTTGATTATTTTATTTTGTATGATTTGGATTGGTTTTAGACTAGTTTTAGATGAGTTACCCCATATTTCGATGAGATATAATAAATGAGGCTTAACAAGGGAGTTGTATATTAATAGCCGAGCTTTTTTTGGAATACATCTAACAATTTTATGCAGTGAGCCCACCAATGATGAAAGTTTATTTTTTATGCGTTGGAGGTGTGCCTTCCATGTCAAATTGCTATCAAGAGTCAGTCCGAGGTATTTTTCTTGATCAGTCCTTTTTAGTACTTCTCCGTTAATGCTTAGATTTGGGTAGTTAGGGAGCTTTTTGTTTTTTGCACAAAATATTATGTATGAGGTTTTGGAGGCGTTAATTGTTAAAAGATTACACTGGTACCAATTCTGTAGTATATTCAAATCATCTTGGGCATCTATTGTGATATCATTTATGTTGTCTCCAAAATAAAATAGGCATGTATCGTCTGCATAAAGGGCAAGGTGACCTTTTAAACCTGCTTGGTGTATGTTGTTTACATACACTAGGAATAATAAGGGACCCAAAATTGAACCTTGCGGTACGCCACATGTTAAGGGTTTAGACGTGCTTTGATAAGCTCCGATTTTTACAACCTGATATCGATCACTTAAAAACGAATCTAGCATTTTATAGGCAGTTCCAGTTATACCAATACTTTCCAGCTTTTGTAATAGAAGTGTGTGACTGACTGTATCAAACGCCTTCTTTAGATCAACAAAGACTCCTAGTGCTACTTGCTTTTGGTCAATCTTTGTTTTTATTGTAGTTATCAAGTCAATAGTTGCGCCAAGGGTGTTAGATTTGGGTCGAAAGCCATATTGTTGATCGTATATGAAGTTAATTTCAGTCAAGTATTCGTCTAACCTCTTAAATATGATTTTCTCTAATATTTTAGAAAATATTGGTAGGACTGAAACTGGACGATAATTCCCGGGATTAGATTTGGTACCAGCTTTGTAAATTGGGGTGACTTTAGCTATTTTTAAATTTTCTGGAAATATTCCGTCTCTTAAAAGTTGGTTTAGGCAATCTGTTAGGTTTTGAAGAATTGGTTTTTTTATGCATTTCAGTACCTTGGTACTAATTCCATCAATTCCTGTGCTTGTATTGGGATCTAAGTCGTCTATAATTTTTGATACCTCAGAAGGAGTGCATGGTTTAAATTGAGACAGTTCATAATGTCCGGTGAGCTGGTTAAGGTTCGGTAAGGTGTATATATTTTTGTTGTGTATGTGTGTATATGGTATTTGGCTTGCTAGTTGTGTCCCTATAATTGCGAAGAAACTATTGAAAATTTCACATATCTCCATGGGATCCGTAGCCATGCTACCATTGTCGATTTTTAGTTTTGGGGGAGCACGACTAGGAACGATGTTATTATTTGTGAGTGTATTTATTAATGTCCACATTTTTTTAGGTTTCTTTTCACATTTCTTGAATTCTCCATAGAAATATCTCTCTTTTGTACTCTTGATTAAGCTTGCTACGTTATCTCTTTTGGCTTTAAATTCTGTTTCTAGGTTGCTGTTTGTAGGGTCGTGTTTTAATTCGCTCCATAAAATATTCCTTTCATTAATTCCATTAACTATTTGTCTGTTAATCCATTCCTTTTGTGGCTGATTTAATACTTTGTACTTCTTTGTTTTGGTTTCGATAATAGCTTTTTTTATCCGCTCATCCAAGCTGTAATAGTCATTGAACTTATCATCAGAGTTTGGCAATGCGATTACTGCGTACAATTTCTCATAATCTGTGACCTCGTACTGTATTTTTTGTTTCTGCGGAGGTATTACTCGTTTCAGTTCCATGTAGATATTCTTGTGATCCGACAAAGATGACTCGATTATAGCCATGTGGAAATTGTTTTGCTTCAAGTTAGTTGTACATACCTACCCCAAAAAAAATCATATATCACTACTTGCTATGTGAATATCAGTGACAGAAAGCTATTGAACACATTTGCCTTACCCTTTGAAGGGTACAGGCGTGATGTTATGTTGTGTGATTGCGATTATATATGCTATAGCAGCAATCGCGGTTGATTTTTTGTTTGTCTCCGAAAATCATCATCAGATCTTCACAAAAAAAAATTGCATATTATATCCGTTTATTTACGATGGAGTTATGCCCGAAGCGTGCCATTTGTGACAATATCCATTGAAATAAGTACAAGCAGGTACTTACTTATTTACCTATTTATTTTTCACTTTGTAGTGTTTTTCGGAAGTCGGTTGTTATTTTTGTAAAAAAATTTTTGTTTAGTAGATTTAATAAAAAACTTATTGACGAATTCAAGCAATTATAGTAGTCTATAATTGCTCTTTGCCATATTATTACTTATTGACGAATTCAAGCAACCAAAAACAGCACAATATACCTAGTTATTGTGCTGTTTTTGGTTGCTTAAATTCGTCACCAAGTTTTTTATTAAATCTACTAAACAAAAATTTTTTTACAAAAAAAAAAACAACCGACTTCCGAAAAAACACTACAAAGTGAAAAATAACTTTTATTTCGAAAGTCGGTGTCGTTGGTTCTATATTTTCGTTTGTTGACACCGACTTTCGAAATTAATGTTATTTTTCACTTTGTAGTGTTTTTTTCGGAAGTCGGTTGTTTTTTTTTTTGTAACAAAGTTTTTATTTTTTACTTTTTAGTTGTACCTACCTACCCCAAAAAAATTAATTTATCACTACTGCCATCTGCCTACCCTTTTACAGCGTACAGGCGTGATGTTATGTAGTGTGATTGCGTAAACAATGCATACTTAGGCTATAGGAGCAAACGCGGTTGATTTGCTAGCATTTATTGAAGAGTTCCGTTGTCTGTCTCCGAAACTCCTCATCAGATCTT
Organism: Luperina testacea; assembly: GCA_927399505.1. Taxonomy (NCBI): domain Eukaryota; kingdom Metazoa; phylum Arthropoda; class Insecta; order Lepidoptera; family Noctuidae; genus Luperina; species Luperina testacea. Next base: position 7,880,548 of record OV656783.1, on the reverse strand, counting down.
TACGGAATTTAAATAGGACCATTTCGGAATAAACCTCGTTCTAACAAAAAATTTTGAAAATCCGTCTGTATATGAGGAAGTTATGCCCGAACAAGTAGTATAAGTATACGGGCGACACAAAGGAGACAGAAACAGAAGTCACGAACACGATATCTCAAAGACGTAGGTATGAAAAGTGAAGCACATAAATGAGATTGACTTCTGTACCGATCTATTTTGTGCGGGCGGTGTCACCCGACATCAAAGGCATTTCGCTACCTACTGTAGAGAAATAATAAATTTCGTAAAACTGTAACAGCCAGGGTCAATAGGAATAAATGAATAAAAATTATAACTTACCATATTTCTTTCGCGATTTTTTTTGCCTTCAACCGTGATTTAGTCCTAATTTTATTTCTTTTATTTGCCATTTTCACCAAATCACAAATATAAATTGTCTTAATAACTATTATACAATAAAATACAAATTATTTACACAAGAACAAATAAACAAACAAAATCTAAACTATGGTATTTTTAAATATTTACAATTTATTTTATTTCGGATTAATATTATTTACGGAACAGAAGCGAAGCGCGCGCGCAAATATTTGGCATAGGTCCCTCCTCGGTAACGTCCCGCGGGACACTGGCAGGCGACGCGTTAATCGAAAAACTTGAAATAATCGATAAAAAAATATATAAATTTAATGAAAAAAAACGAACAGGTAGATTCGATTCCAAAATGAATTACCTATAAATTGATATTATTTATAAAATATGGAGTATTATAGTACTCGTTTAAAATGAAAATTGCTTGTAAAAAAACTGCAAATCGGAGTTACTTCAGTATTTTTTTCTATCGAGAAAATTTTATTGCATCGTGTATTGAACGAGTACATGGTAAAGAGAAAGAATGCATCCTAAATATATATTTATTTCAGATTCAAAATGTTATAATTTGCCTATCAAAAGTGAATTCTAAAACAGGCAAAACCAGGATACCTGGCCTTAAGCGTTTTTGGGAACTCGAGGAAATTTCCGCTCCAACCCCCACCAGTCAAGATGACATTGAATGTGAAATTCATTTCCGCACTACTACTACGCGTGATTCTAGTGGTAGATACACCGTTGCGTTTTCATTTCGCGACGATGTTTATAAATTGGGAGATTCTTTCTCCACAGCGCGTCGACGTTTTTTGTGCTTAGAAAAGAAGTTGGAGTCATCGAGCTTTCTACGCACTGCCTATGACAATATCATTCGTGAATATATTGAGAAGGGTTATGTAACGGAAGTAGGGCCCATTGACAGTAATGAGGTAATATCCACCCACGCCGCTTCCTACTTTGTACCACATCATTGTGTTCAGCGTCTAGACAAGACATCTACAAAGGTCCGCATGGTTTTAGACGCTAGTTGTAAAACTAGCACAGGTTTTTCCTTGAATGATGTTCTTCATTCAGGCCCTAATTTACAGGGTGACTTGAATAACATTTTATTGACTTTTCGGTTATTCAAAATCGCTGTTTCAGCAGATTGTAGACAAATGTTTCTTCAATTGGGAATGTTAGAGCGAGACCGCAAATATCAAAGATTCATTTATCGCTTCCATCCGGAAGATAAATTGACGGTTTTTGAACTGGCACGCGTTGCGTTCGGTATGAAGTCGTCCGTATTTCACGCAATCCGCGTTATTCATCAGCTGATCGCTGATGAAGGTCAGAGATTCCCAACTGCAGCTGCCATAGCATTGGTTTCCACGTACATGGATGACGTCTGCTACAGCATTATGTCAAATGATTCAGCGCAGGAAGACGAGAATGTCGCTATCAATTCATGTATCGAACTTATACAATTATTTAAATGTGGTCAGTTCGACCTCGTGAAATGGACAAGTAACTCGGACGCTGTCCTTCGCGCTATTCCCGCCTCGCATCGAGCTTCGTCAGATCTCGAGATTGATAAAGATGTACCTGACAAGGTTCTAGGTACACATTGGGACAAATCCGATGACGTTTTCAAATTCAAGGTTGCAGAGCCAGGCTCAAGCTGTACCAAGCGCAGTATCTTGTCCGTCGTGGCACGCTTATGGGACAATCTAGGGCTGGTGGCCCCCGTCATACTTTATGCTAAGCTCCTGATTCAGGAATTATGGTTATTGAAGTGCGACTGGGACGATGCCCCCCCGCAACGCATCGTAAATCTCTGGAGTCTGTTCTGTAGCGAACTTCCCGCGCTCAACGAGATACGCGTTCCGCGGCATCTCGGGGTAGTGCAGGGTTGTGTAGCAAACCTCTTAGGATTCGCAGATGCAAGTGAGCGTGCTTACGGCGCCGTTGTGTACTTGCATGTCAAACATAACGCCAATACGACCGTTAGGCTTGTGTGTTCAAAATCGAAAGTTTCGCCGCTTAAAACTATTTCAATTGCTCGCTTAGAATTGTGTGCTACAGTCTTATTATCTACGCTTATGCGTAATGTGCTAAACAATTTTGACCCAAGGTACAAAATTTCAAATATCTTCGCATTTACCGACTCGAAAATCGTTCTTTGTTGGATCAATTCTTCTCCGCACCGCTGGCAAACTTTTGTGGCAAATCGCGTCGCAAAAGTTGTCGATAATATTCCCGCAAGTTGTTTTCATCACGTGGCAGGCATTGAAAACCCTGCTGACTGTTTATCGCGAGGTTTATCACCCGCGCTACTTGTCAATCACCCTCTGTGGTTTACCGGACCCCCATGGGCATCTAGGCATCCATCAGAGTGGCCTATTTCTGAATTCGATCGCAAAGACGTCAGTGAAGTGCCAGAGCTGAAGGCTTCTGCGCACGCTATAACAGTAGGTGAATCAACATCGCCTATTTATGAGCTCGCTCAACGTGTTTCTTCATGGTCGAAGTTACTCCGCATAATTGTCTATATGTACCGCTTTTCAAAATTATTATCGCGCAGATCTTACATTAACAAATATGATTTAGATTTTGCTGAAACTAAAATAATATCCGCATTACAACAAGTTCACTTTATTGACGATATAAATAAATTAAAAAACAGTAAGAACTGTTCCCCCGCTATGCAAAGACTTAAACCGTTTTTAGACGCAAACGGTGTTATCCGCGTCGGCGGTCGGTTGACTTACGCAAAAATCAATTACGCACAGAAACACCCCTATGTATTACCTAGGCATGATCACGTGATTGATATCTTAATCGATTATTACCATCGAAAGCATTTACACGCCGGCCCCGAATTGCTCATGTCCATACTTAGGAATCAGTATTGGATACTGGCAGCGCGACGTGTCATTCGCCATCGTATCCATAAGTGCAATACGTGCTTCAGAGCAAAGCCACGCCCATCTTTTCCAATCATGTCAGATTTGCCCGAGTTCCGCGTCACCCAAGTTGACAAGCCATTCACGCATACTGGATGTGATTATGCTGGCCCTCTCCAGTATACACCGGTTCGTGGAAGAGGTATTAGAAGCCGCAAGGCTTGGCTCTGTATTTTTACGTGTCTGACCACCAGGTGTTTGCATATAGAAATCGCTTCGGAGTTAAGTACCGCTAATTTCCTTGCTGCTCTGAAGCGATTCCTAGCGCGTCGCGGCCCTGTTCAGTGTATTTACACTGACAATGGTACTAATTTTGTCGGATGTAGTTCTTACCTTCGCGATCTTTATAGGTTCCTCGATAAGCATCGCGCGCATCTTGAATATGAGCTTTCAGAAAGTCGCATAGAGATGAAACGCATAACACCTCAATCGCCTCATATGGGAGGTTGCTGGGAGAGCATGGTAAAGGTGGTAAAATCTCATTTGTTCAAGATTATCGGTCAACAAATATTATCTTATGAAGAGCTGTTGACGGTGCTAACGCAAATCGAGGCACTTGTAAATTCGCGTCCGCTGACCGCTATGAGTAGCGACCCTTCAGAGCCATCGGCTCTCACGCCGGCTCATTTTCTTAATACTGCGCCCCTCTGCTCTCTGCCAGCTCCCCAAGTAGAGAACTCTAGTTTGCTGGACAGACATTCTCTCTTACAGAAGATGGTACAGTCTTTCTGGCAGCGATGGCGGGTAGAATATTTGCATCAATTGCAATCTAGATCCAAGTGGAATACTCCATCCACTTCAATCCCATTGGGATCAGTAGTTATATTGATTGTCGATAATGCTCCACCATTTGCTTGGCCTCTAGGTGTGGTGGAGGCTGTTCATACCTCGAAAGATGGCACAACGCGGTCTCTTACCGTTAGAACGTCTAAAGGTAGCCTGGTCCGCCCAGTGGTCCGTGTGTGCCTTTTACCGAGCCAGTGAGAGTGCAACTCTCATTACCTTAGGTTAGCTTAGAGATAGGTTTATTACAAATAGGTAAATTTAGGTTAAATTCTCTGATTCCTTTTAGAGCAGACAATCCCGCGAATAAATTATTAAAACTGACTCTGTGTGGATCAGATCTTATCGCTTAGTTATTTATAGTACATTTGTAAATCTTAGGGTATACGTCGTTAAAGGCAACCCTTTAAGGTCGGGAGAATGTTGTCGCCATGTACATCGCTTTATCCAAACCTACATACTTTAAATCTTTTTTATTTGTTTTTTACCCGACTAACCCAAAAGAAGGGTAAATATTTTAACTTTTATTAGAATGTGGCGGTAGTTTCCTTCCTTCCTATTCATTCCTGCAGCGTCTACCATAGGTCAGAGCGAAACAGCAATACAAGGCTGGAAGAAGACCGAATGTGGCCGACGCCATATTGTTCGTCTACTCCGCCGCCGCGAAAGCATCTCTCCAGGGCTTTACCGCAAATAAATCTACATTTAGTGATAAATCCAAGTTTTCGGGTCTATAATTCAAATTAGATCCACCAAAATATCAAGCTACAGTGATTTGAAGTGTTGCGTAAGGAGGAAAGGAATCTTTTATCTGCGGAACCACGCTGGCCGCCGCGTGGTTAACCTGTACATCGAGGACGTGCAAGGCCCTTACACCAGGAAGGCGACTCCAGGCTTCTGCAAAAAGGTAAGACGCTGCATCCTGTGTCCTTCCATTGTTCCTGTTTCTCCATACCAAAAAACAACCTCCTTCAAATCAATGTATGCTGCCACATAAAGTTTATTACAGTCCACAAAACCGCCGATTCTCATAGCAAGGCTTTGAATCACCGCTCCAGGCTTTTAGAAGCCTGGAAAGAGCTGTTTAGACAGTTCTTCTTTTCATAATAAATTCCCCGCACCCCCACGTTAGCGTTTAAGGGTTTCCAAAAGGCTTATAGCGTTAACAAACATTTTAAAACAAAAAATAGCCAAATCGGTCCAGCTGCTCTCAAGTGATGCGCTTACCGACGAACAACATTTCAATTTCTACAGATAATATTAGTACAAGGCCGATAAGATTCTTATCTCATTTATATAAAACTAGCAGTGCCCCGTGGTTTCACCCAAGTGTCGATACCGTGGGAATATCGGTATAAAAACTATTCTATGTCCTTCTCCAGGATGCAATCTATCTCTCTGCCAAATTTGATCGAAATCCGTTCAGTGGTTTAGGTGTGATAAGGTAACATACACACAGACAGACAAAGTTACTTTCGATTTTATAATATTAATATGGATAAGTAAATAGAACAGTCCTGTTAGCGACGGCCTAATAACCTAAAATCTTAGGCTTTATCTATACAATGCGACATTGTATAGATAAACCCTAATAATTGACACAGCTTCTCCGTTTTATCTTTGGGATGGCAACACGTCTGCGATGCCCCAGGGGGCTTACTCTCCAAACTAATTTTAATTCCAATGAGATGCCAATATGATTCCAATGTTAATTTTACAGTCACGTGATTCGGTACTCTTGAAAACAATATTGTCAACAATTACCCCACGCCAAGCCCGAACCCAATTCCACTTAGTTCTCCAAAATGGACACCCAATCTAAAAATCATTTGGCGCTAGCGTCGAACTCAAGAGTACGAAACGTCACAATTCCAATGTCGATCTATCGGAATTAAATTGAAGAGTAAGCACCCTGATATTGCAGAAGTTCATAGGCGTCGGTGACAACTTACTATCACGTGAACCGCTAGAAAAATTGGGATAGCAGTAGTGGACATGCAACTACATTTCCAACGCCAGATAACTTTGGGTGCGTTCAAGTATTACGTAACGCAATTTGGGGGGAGGGGGGGTCTTGTAAAACGTTACGATGCGTTACAAGGGCGGGAGGGGGGTTCGAACAACGCGTTATGTAACATTGTTTTATTTATTTAAATAAAAAACTAGGGAATTAAAGTCAAGTAAAATAAACAATATACGCATGCATTCTGATTTAGAAATCTCTTATTTCATTTATTATTAACGTAAACGCGATTAAAACAATAATAAAGGTATTTTAGCGACTTTCCGGTAGATACTTTGCGCAACTAAATCGTGACTTTTAGGTAAAAATGGTCACTTGGGTGTTACGTAATCTTTAGGGAGGGGGAGGGGGGTACAGAAAAACGTTACGGCGCATTACATGGGGGGAGGGAGGGTCAAAAATCTTCAAAATTTTCGTTACGTAATACTTGAACGCCCCCTTTATCCGAGGAAGAATTTTGAATTTTTGACAATTCTTCCATACGAAATCTGACAGACGTCAATTTTATTCCACGAATAAAAATTATCTGTCAATTGAGAAACAGCTCTAAATAAGAGCTTTTATTTTAAGCCTAGCTGACCCGACAGACGTTATTCCGTTAGCGTACAGTGCGTGCCACGTAAGAAGAGACTTGACCCCGCCACCCCCGCCTCTTTCCGCCGCCCCGATGACGCCCGGTGCGGGACGGGGACCGGGCGTCACCGGGCGGCGGAAAGAGGCGGGGAGGCGGGGTCAAGTCTCTTCTTACGTGGCACGCACTGTACATACACATGAGCGTTCCGTTAGCGTACATACAAATAAAAACATAGGTAATAATAAGATATAAAATAATTCTAACTTATTAGCAAGGAAAATTAATAAAGCGCTCTTTCCTCTCTCTACTTCCTTAAAAAATTTGCTGTGCCTGACAGGGTCCATAATTGATTCTAGTATTTTTGACGTGACAACGTCTAATAAATCGATGAAGCTGGCTGCACACACGAAAAAACATGACTCATGTAGCGTTACCTCGCGGCCTTGCTCTGTAGCGTTGTAGCGTTCCATGGCGGCTTGAAGTGCAAGCGAGAGCGCGGAACGAGCGATGAGAGACAGATGATGTCGAACGCTGCCGATACGGCCTCCGCGTTCGGCAATTTCATTAATGTTTTGTTATGACGTTGCACAGTGTTATTATTGCCCCGAAAAACGGACATCCCCTTTTTATTAACTTATTCGATAGAACAGGTTATTTTTAAAGTAAGAGTAAAATACCCGTGTGGCAATTTTGTCCCAATATGGAGATATAATTTTTTTTTTCTTTTTTCTATGGTTTCCATAAAAACCATAGAAATCGCAATTACTTTAGATCCAATGCGTTTTTGTTATGTCTTTGATCGCAATTAATTGATGCTTTATATTAAGTAAATTACTAAGCAAACGCTCAAATTTTATCGTTAACATGTTGTGAGTAACATTGAATTTTATATATTTTCGATTTTATTTTTTTATGGGCTTATTTCATGTTATTTGGATTCAACATCGAGACAAGATGTTGCTTTGGCACTAAGAAGCACCGATTCAAAATATCATATCCAAATCTTATGGTGTTTAGAACTTACAGGATTTTGAAATTTAGGCGCTAGGGTTGGCAGAAGTCGTATTTTTTAAGATTTTTTTTTTTATTGAATTTTTATGTTTAGTAATACATATTTAAAAACGTAAAATGTGTTTAAAATAAACAAAGGACATAATAACGTGGCCAAGGTTATCTGAAAGAAGTTACACTATCATTGAAAAAAAAAATAATTGAGAAAGATGCCATTACCACCTGCCGTTCTCCAGTTATTAAAACCGTACGAAATACCAAAGGAAGATGTTTCGGCCCAAGATAGCAACAGCTTAAGTGACGAAGAAGACGTTATGCAAAATCTTATAGAAGGGTGGAATGACGATAGCACTGAAGTTTTACCTACGGAAAATGATAATTAAAGAAGGTACTTAAGCAACTGAACTCTGTAAATATTTAGTATTTTACTTTAAAAATTTCAAGTTTTTCGACCAAGTGTTTCAGGCTGTGCGATAATAAGTAAAAATGAACTTTGTCCCACCAAACACATATATATAAAATAAGGGCCGAGTTCGGTACAAAGTACCTACACGATAATAAAATAGAAACCTAAATGATATGAGTACCAAGTTCTAAGGAGGTAAAAGAGAGTTTATTAAGTTCCTTGCTACTGATTATGCAATTTGGCAAGTATTCAAAGTATTTGTTTGTTGAGAGTTTTGCTTTAACGAAGGTAGGTTTAATAGTTTTAGGTGGTCTAAAGTAGCTCGAAATGGTTCGTGTAAGGTGTACCACCCTGTTTATCTCTGAACTTGGCTTGACATGCAATAAAGCATGAACAAAATTATAGTATAAGTAATTAACTTTTCAATACACTTCCTCGAAAACTGGTCCATAACGCACTACGATTAGGTATAACATGCAATGTATTTCACACGTGTGCGTTTTTTTCCATTTTCCCGCACGTGTACGGGAATGAAAATTGCCACAGATAACTATACCTATACTTAGTTCAAATTGGTTCAATGCTTAATCTCAGGTGATTGTTTTTTTTTTCTAATTTCGGCAAAGCACTACGCGTCTTTCTGGCATAAATATTTTGTGAAAATTCAAATTGTGTTTATAAATAGAATATCATAGATAAACATGATTATTAGAAACTATTAGTTACTTTAGTTGTGTTTAACAAATTAATATTTATTTGTGTAGGTACTGAATTCAAAAACATAAAATTAATCTATTTTTTATATTAGGCTGTTTAACGGCTTCATACCTTTGCCTTTTCTTCAACCTGGCGAATGCAAAGCTCGAAAAAAAAAAAAATTAAAATCATAGTTTCTTAATTCATGACAAAAATATTTTTCGTTATTTTATTTTATTTCTTCAAAAGTGTATTGAAAAACGTCGTTTGATACACGTGGACATTTGTTATTGCAGTTCTCGGCTCAAAAACATTCATTATAATTTCGCCTCGAATACAATAACAAACTTTCTCCACTTGTATCAAAATGTACTATTATTTGTATTTTTGTCCGATGTAAAAATAATAAAAAGATTTAAGAATATTATTTGTAAAATTTTGTGGGAGTGGGCGTAAATATGTATATGTGTATTATTCTATGATATAAATAAAATTCAACATAAAATTAAAATCTATAAACAAAAATAATGTTTTTTGTGAAGTGATGACCCTAAAATCAAAATTATCAGAATAAACTTTAGAAGTGAATAACTCTTAAACACCGCGAGATTTGGATGCGGTTTTTTTTTATGTGATTGGTTGGGGTGTGAACATGATTTACAATAAATATTGAATCCAACTAAGCAAAGATACAACCATGATAAATCAAAATCTAAAAACATAAAAAAACCATATTCCTTTACATCTGTACTAGTTAGTACCCTTTTGTATTTTTTTTCACATATCTTTAATATAGTATTATTACACATAATAAAGAAAAAGGTAAAATAATGCGTATTTTTTTTGTAATTAATTAATTTAGAAAAAGTAAAAAAAAAATACAAAATTTTTTTACTCGTGTTTGGTGTAAAATTGGCACACGGGTATTTTACTCTTACTTTCTAAATAATCTGTTCTATCGGATTAGTTAATAAAAAGGGGATGTCCGTTTTTCGGGGCAATAATAACACTGTGCGTTGTCACGTTAAACTATCGTCCGTAAACCGACTTTACAGACAACCGATTTTTTATTTACCACCTGTAATTACATTATGGATTGCAATAAACGATTTGAGATTGGATTTGAGCGACACGTGCCGACGGCTGCCGTCGTCGAGTGTCATACGTGTTACATTACATGCCGAAACCCCTTTCTGCCTTGGAAAGAACGTTAAGCCGTTGGTCACAGATATCATTCGTAGATCTTTGACAGTCGTTACGGGTAGTCAGAACCCCAAAAGTCTGACAAGTCTTACCGAGAGGTATCGTGTTATACAGTAACTTGCAGTTACTAGCCTCAACTTTCTGACTGACAAAATATTTAATTTTGACAATTCAAAAGTGCCTGTACAAGGTTTAATTGAAATAAATGCTTTGAGTTTGAGTTTGTAGAGGTCAGATAGGCAGTCGCTCCATGTAAAATACTGGTATTCAGCTGCATCCGGTTAGAATGGAAGCCAACCCCAACATAGTTGGGAAAAGGCTAGGTAGGGTAGGCTCCCTTCATCCACCTGGCCCCTAGGTAGATTGACACTGATTTTGTATGTGAAGTCCAAGAAAACCTGACCAAAAGTCTAGTTAATTAACCGTGAAAGCAACACACACAAGTGTTATTAAAACCAGTCGAACTGACCTTTATTTAAATAATTATAATGTTGTTATAAAACAACATTATATTTAATTTATTCAACAGAGATTGAAGAGTCAACTTTTATCGATGTCCGTCTCTGTTTGTTACTAGGGGGATAGATAAAGTTATTTCGCGGTTTCTCTTCTGCAAAATCCATAGCTTATATACAGTGCGTGCCACGTAAGAAGAGACTTGACACACCACGTGGTTTGACATGCGCAGTACACGATTTTAGGTATCTTTAGCGGTATGAGGTCTGAGTGCGGGACGGGGCCGGGCGTCATCGGGGCTGCGGAAAGAGGCGGGGGAGGCGGGGTCAAGTCTCTTCTTACGTGGCACGCACTGTGTACGTACGTATGTATGTTAGTTAGTACAGCGGCATGCGACCACGGGAAGATACTTTCTTGTTTCATCGTTTTCAGTAGTCGGGTTTTAGCTTTTATACTTATTTTTTATTTAATTATTTTGGGGCATAACAGTAATATTTATATTTTTTGAAATGTGCTAATTAAGCCCTTTTATTTTGATTTATTTTGAAATTCATGTCTTCTAGAGGGCGCCCTATTGAATTTAGTGTGACGTCACATAGCCTATAACCAGCGGACGTTACGTTCAAGACGCTTCTAACGATACCTCATTTGTCAAATTATTAGAAGTACATACTTCTGAAGTTATGAGGAAACAGATGAACATACATACATACATTTCGGTCAAAATCATAACCCAAGGAGGGTTATGATCTGCTTAGCCGTAGTCGGGCAGAAACCAAGCCCCCCGCTACGTCTGTCTGTCTGAACGTGATAAACTCAAAAACTACCGAACGGATTTTCATACGGTTTTCATCAATGGACGGACGGAGTGATTCATGAGGAAGGTTTAGGTGTATAAATCATTAAGGTTTTGTGTAAATATGACGATGATTGTCGGTAAGACTGGTTGTCAGACTTTCGGGCTTCTGTCGAACCGTAACATCTGTCAAAGATCCATGAATGACAGCCGGGACCAACGGGCAAGCGTAGCTTAAGGAGCTTACAGGACCTAAACGCAAAAAACGCATGTTTTAGAAACAAAAAAAGTATATGATCGACTATAGTAGGTAAACAAAATCAGAAAAATATATGATATTCTTCAGGATATATGCTAGGTAGATACTGTGTTAAAAACATAATACCACCAATTTGATACGATAGAAAAAAATCATGAAGTCACCTCTAAAAACTTTTTTTTTGCAATAAAAACCTTACTAATATACATACAATCATTCAGAATTTTTGTCAAATTATTCTATAAGCAACATACTAAAACACTACTGTTTTAATTTTTTTAGTCCAAACAATAGATTTTTTGTAATCAAAAAATTGCTTCATATTTTGCAATAAATTACCAGAGTTGTGTCATCGCGCTTCTCTTTCTTTTCTATGCTGTCCGACAGTGACCGCGCTTTAGGTCATGTAAGCCCCTTAACCTGATGGACCGACCCGTGCAGCTGTTATGACTTAGCCGCGATACTCTCTCCAGTACAATGCGTGCCACGAAAGATGAGACTTGACACACCACGTGGTTTGACATGCGCAGTACACGATTTTAGGTATCTTTAGCGGTATGAGGTCTGAGTGCGGGACGGGACCGGACGTCATAGGGGCGGCGGAAAGAGCGGGGGAGGCGGGGTCAAGTCTCATCTTTCGTGGCACGCATTGTAACACCTGCATGTGCAGTAAATCGCAGTTAGTTGCAGTTAGTTTACAGGCTCCATAGACCACATGTTTAAATCAATAACGTGTTAGACAGTGACAGGAATTTCCATGAACAACAAACTAACGCGAAGATTCTATCCGAGATAACCTCAACCTTTTTTGTTGGTTTAAAAATTTGTGATAAACTTTAAAGTAATGAAACAAAAATAAATGACCTATATCTCTAAATAGATATTTCGCCACGGTTACTTCTTATTGCCACTTGCTTATTATGGGTCTAATGCCCATGTTAATAGGTTGGAGTTTGTTGCGCCACTTTTCCCCAGCGAAAGCACTAGGAAGTGGTGAATGGCGGGCGTTTTGGGATATTGTCTTATGTAATTTTGACGTTCGAAAAGTGCTGATTCTCACAAAATGACTTTTGATTTTGATAATATTTGTAATCTCCCAGTGCCAATCTTCCGAGCAGGATCGGCGAAATCACGCGGGAAAGAGATAGAATCATAAATCTGTGCGTTAGAACAGGCAGTTTCGCTTGTCGTACAAAATATGGCGGAGCTACTGCGGTTTTGCTGCGATGGTTACGCGGCGGAACCGCATTTTATACCCGCCTTAAATCTAGGGTTACCCCACAGGGGGGGTGCCCTTAGTCGCTTAGATTTTAAGTTTAATAAGCCCTGGCTGGAGGCCTTAATTTATTGCGTCACCCACAGGTAAGATCGGTTAAGCAGACCACCTCCTAGGTTGAAATGCGAGAAGCTATTCCCAAAAAAATTATTTTAGGTATTTTGTTTTCCTTTCTTGTCTGCACACGTTGTCTACATCTCTTTTTATGTACTCTCCTATAGCAGGTATGCTGATTTCATTGCAAATAAGCATCACCTTTGTACAGACGCCAGCACATCAAACTACACACACAAAAACAACTAACTCTAAACCTTAAGCTTCAGCGATAAAGTTCAAAATCTATTGAAGAAATTTGACAGATTGTAGTAGCTTGATGTGCTAGCGTCTGTGCGTATTTTTCTATTATTTTATTCTTGTCTGTTTATGCGTACACTAGCTTCTCACTTCTTCTAATTTTTCTTGTTCCCCCGACCCGCCCCATTGCATCGCATCGCCCTATAACTTCAGTTTTAGGTTAGCGTTCTTTCTGACTTTTTTTGCATTTTCTCGGCTCCTAAGGGTCCTAGCGTGGTGTTAAGTAGCCTATAGTATTCCTCAAATATTGGGCTATCAAATGCAAAAAATAATTTTTTTTAATCCACGTGATAGTTCCTGAGATTAGCGCGTTCAAACAAACCAATTCTTCAGTTTTATTGTTAGTATAGGTAGATAAATTCTACTATAATCACACTAATATTATAAAGGCGAAAGTTTGTGTGTGTGTTACTTCTTCACGCTCAAAAGGCTGGATGAATTTTGATAAAATTTTGTATGGAGGTAGCCGACACCCTGGATTAACATATAGACTACTTTTTATCCCGATATTCCCACGGGATCGACACTTATGCGGGTGAAAACGCGGGGCGCAGCTAGTAATATAATAAATGCGAAAGTTTGTGAGGATGGATGGATGTTTGTTACTCTTTCACGCAAAAACTACTGAACGGATTTTGATGAAACTTTACAGTAATATAGCTTATACATCAGAATAACACATTAATAGTAGATTATTAAACAAGGGCTGTATGACATCAATTGCATACGAGGTTTTTGGCGCCTGAGCGAAGCGAAGGCGCTAATTAACCCGAGTATGCAATTGATGCTTACGCCCGAGATAAATACTCTGCTTTACATATCGATTGTGAGGTAAGTAAACAACAAGACAGCAGGTTTCAATGAACATTTATTAAGAAGAAAAAAATGTGTATTTAATTAAAATTAATAGTAAAATTATTACAATTTGTAAGAGATATGGTCACGTTCTTTTTAGGTATATTTATAGTTTTTGTCTAGATTCCGATTCGAGTAATTAATCGATACCGAGAAAATAAAAATTAACTTTTTAAAAATATTCTTCGTGCAGTATGAGTATGACAGTTCTTTTTTCAAATTCCAAAACCTATGCTGTAATGATAGTCATACACCCCGGCATTCAGGGGTGTAAGGGTGTACTTACAGAGCAAGAGATATGTAAATACTTTTATCCCGATATTCCCGTGGGAATATCGAGATAAAAAGTACTAGTAGTACTAGTATAAAGATCGACACTTATACCTTCGGGTGAAACCGGGGGGGCGCTAATGGTAAAATAAATAAATAAGGAATAAATTAAATATATATAAAAAAGAGGTAGGAATTTTGTTGACATTTCAGAAGCGAGATTAACTTGTTTTTCAAGAAATTAATGCTTGCAGTTTTTTTAAGAAAAGCATCTCCACAAATCAACCTTTTTTTAGATTTAATACGAAGATGAATATACCACATGAATCTATAATTAGTTATTATAGACCTAGCTCCGAACGAGTGGCGCCAAATAAAAATCTAGTATTTTATATGCACGTCTTGATAAATTACGTCGGTGTCTGCGTCAACCAAACTGAATGAATTATTTATGAGTTGTTTTTTTTTTTTATAATAGATTAAGGATTCTCGTTTCGACTAGATTTGGCCTTGAAGTGAAGATTTTAGTTAGAAAGGACAAATAGTACATTATTCACCGAGGGGAGAAAGTGACCGATTACCAACGACGGTGTAGTTTGAGGCCCGAGGCTCAGTCGGTTGAAAATCTATTAAAGAAATTTGACAGATTCAACTTCGAATCTGATAACTTTGTCGCTAAAGCATAAGATTCAAAGTTGATTGGGAAAATTTGACAGTTTCGGGTAGCTTGATGTGCTGGCGTCTGTACTTTAACAGCAGGTATAGTATAAATAACATAAACATAATGTCACACTCAGGCTATGGAAGGAGTGGGACAGGGCAGGCAAGGATATGCTGTTAAGGGGCTTACAGGACCTAAACGCAGAAAACACAAGTTTTAGAAACAATAAAAGTATATGATCGACTAAACAAAATCAGAAAAATATATGTATGATATTCTTCAGGATATATGCTAAGTAGATAGTGTGTTGGAAACATAATAAGACTAATTTGATACGATTGAAAAAACTGGCCAAGTGCGAGTCGGACTCGCACACGAATGGTTCCGTACCATAAGGCAAAAACAACGAAAAAAAAAGGTTGTTGTATGGGAGCCCCCCTTAAATTATTTATTTTATTGTTTTTAGTATTTGTTGCTATAGCGGCAACAGAAATACGTCATCTGTGAAAATTTCAACTGTCTAACTATCACGGTTCATGAGATACAGCCTGGTGACAGACGGGACCCTATTACTAAGACTCCGCCTTAGTAATAGGGTCCCGTTTTACCCTTTGGGTACTGAACCCTAAAAATCATGAAGATACCTCGAAAAACTTTCTTTTTACAATAAAAACCATACTAATATACACACAATCACTCTGATTTTTTGTCAGATTATTCTACAAGCAACATACTAAAACACTACTGTTTTAATTTTTTAGTCCAAACAATAGATTTTATGTAATTAAATAATTGCTTCATGTTTTGCAATAAATTACCAGCGTTGTGTCATCGCGCTTCTCTTTCTTTTCTATGCAGTCCGACAGTGACCGCGCTTTAAGTCATGTAAGCCCCTTAAGTAATGTTGGCCTGCATTATTACTATACTAGTTACTGCATTATTAATATACTACTATACGGACGCAGCGTAGAAACAAACCTTGTCGAATTTGTGTCGGATGTGACCCTAGCTCTTGACAAAAGACTAGAAGTAGATGCCATTTACACGGACTTCAGCAGTGCGTTTGACAAAGTTGACCATTCTCTGTTGCTGTCCAAGTTAGAATATAATGGTATACATGGCTCACTTTTAAACTGGTTCACATCTTATTTATTCCATCGATCGCAAATTCTTGTTGTCAATGGCTATGAATCCTACCCATACTATGCCGACTCAGGAGTTCCTCAGGGTTCTCACCTTGCACCGGTTCTATTTTTACTCTTCATAAACGATATTACTGTCCAAATCCATCACTGTAAATATCTAATGTTTGCCGACGATCTTAAAATTTATAGAACTATAACTTCAAATGAAGATACTACCCTAATTCAGGACGATTTGGATAGAATTAACCATTGGTGCAGTCTTAATCACATGAAACTTAATGTACAAAAATGTAGCCATATAAGATTCACAAGGAAAAAACAGTCCAATACTGTCTCATATAATATAAAAGGATCATTATTGGAAACTGTAAATGAGGTTCGTGATCTTGGCATCATCATGGACAGTAAAGTCAACTTCAGAAGCCATATTGATAATATTGTTACGAAATCGGCACGGCTACTAGGATTTCTTAAAAGAAGTACCAAAGGATTTAAGCTGGTAAGAACAAAAATTGTGCTTTATAACGCCTTAGTTCGGAGCCACCTTGAATTTGCCAGCGTGGTGTGGAGCCCGCACTATACAGTACACTCACAAAGAGTAGAAAGCATCCAAAGGGCCTTCACAAAACACCTAGCATATGCCTTTGGTGATATATCTCCACGGTGTCCATACGAACAATGCGTACTCAATGTTATAAAATGATTACTCTGCGCGACCGTCGAATGGTACAAGATCTCATGTTCTTTTTCAAATTGGTCAACAACAGAATGGACTGCGATAAATTAACAGAACAAATTGGACTAAAAGTCCCCTATAATTTACCCAGATACCCCATTACCCATTTTTTCTGCACTAAAGCATCCAACACAAATATAGGAATAAACTCACCTCTCAATAGGCTCAGCCGAGAGATGAATTCTTATATAAAATCCACTCCAGATGTTGACATATATCATGACTCCTTAAAAAACTTTAAAACCCAAATTTCAAATTTTAAGGCCCCAAAGCACGCAACCCACACAATCTAAAGATTCGTTGTATTAGTATGTAGGTTTTTCTTGCAACCTCTGTATCCCATAACTTATATCATTTTATATTTCTGTTTACATAGTTAGTTTTTTAGTTATATTTTTCACTTAATTTTTATTAATTTCGTTTTTACCTTAGGTTATCACTGTATTTGAGAATGTTGGTTCACCTGTTATTGGCAACTGTATAAGCACATAACTGTTACCTACTGTTAATTGATATTTTGTATACAGAAGCTGTTGGTGTACCTTTTATAAATAAATAAATAAATAAATTATCCCACTCCTGGGTAAAGGTTTCTCCCCATGCCTTCCAGCTTTTTCGATCCAGGGCCAAAGTGGACCACTGTTCGTTTGTTTTCCCCAGCTCGTCGCCATATTCTACGGGGTCTATCGCGACGCCTTCTGGCTGTGTCAAGGTACGGTGGATCCGTAGTGGTTATATTTGCCCAGGGAAGCAGGAAATACACATTAATTTATTTAAATTGTGTATTTTATTCATATATAATTATGTGTGTCCCGAAATGCGCATGTTGCATATTATCAATACAAAATGAAAATGCAATTTGACTGTCGAATTTCGCTTTATAATTTGATATTTATAGACAAAATATTTAAATAATTCAACTTGGTACTTTCATTTAAATACGAAACTAATTAATTTCATCAAGTCAAAATTCATAAATAATGGCGAATCCTCATTTATACTGCACTATAATCATTTTTGCTTTGTTTATTTATTTTTTGGCAATTTTAATTTGACTGACATAATTATTACTAGCGGACTGACATGTTTATTTTTTATAAAAAAAAATATTTTTAGTCATTTCATGCCTAATTATTGTAAACACCTTTATTTTATGTGCCTAGTTTCTTAGCAAATAAAGAATTTATGATTATGCCCGCGTGACCCATGGAACTATCACCAACGAAAAAGTCGCCCTATAATTTTACGTACACCCCGATTCAAACTTTATGGCGGCTCGGAAAATGAGGCGAGTTGCTGAGCAGTAACCAATTCACCTGTCAGCTGGAGTGAGGGGGTGAGGTACTTTAAATTTCGTATAAACGTGTTTGTACCTAAATTTACTGTACTGCGTAGCGCACTTCAGCACGAATTTAAAACGTTACTCAAAATAACGTTACGCGTAACTCCGATACCGATAATTAGTACGGTTCCACCAGGATCGTAAAAAAAAATTAATGCCTTGGCTATAACGATACTGACAAACGGAACGAAATCTTAAGCTGTTCACTAACAAAATTATCTATAAATATCGTTCTTCATTTCGATACTCAACATTGCCAGCTTCATGACTTATAAAATGACGAAAAAGTATGAAGAATAACGTTATAAATGAATCTGTAACGTTTCACCTGTAACGTTATTACAAACGGATAAGCTTAATGTTATTGATACCTATACATTACTTATACGAGTAATATTGTTCTACAAAGATGATATTCTATAAAATTTTTGTTTTTGTAACATTTTTGATATTTTTTGGGTTTTAATATCATTACAAAATTTGGAACGTTATACAATAACATTAGTGATAAGTTGATAACAGAACGAAATTGATTTCGTTTTCAAGTCCCTGCACTTCAGAGCCGCCATAAAGTAATTTCATGACACAAATGTCGTGATGTAATTATGGATTTTTTTTTTAACGGAACGAAGTCGCGGACTAATGCTAGTTAGTCATATATAAGATGGTGTACCAGTATTACATAATTAAATGGGTATATTCCATCGGAATTAATGTAAGTATACATTTTGAAACGGGTTTCAGAACGAAAATAAATGTTTAATTAGAATATGCTAGAAAGGTTACATTGCTGAATAAAGGTTAACTTGTTGTGAACTACTGGCCGACTAGTAAAACAGCATAAATTGTTGTTTTGGTAATTGGTTAGAGCGTCTTCCATTATATTTATTGCAAAGGTAACCAACAGCTTCTGCCCGCGACTTGGTTCGAATGGAAGTCGTAAGATAAAACAGCCGCACGGGTCGATCGATCAGGTTAAGCTACGCTTACCGCGGTTGGTCCGTGGATGGGTGACGATGTTTACATAACAAGAAGTCCGTGCCTCGGAAAGCACGTTAAGCCGTTGGTCCCCGGCTGTCATTCGTAGATCTTTGACAGTCGTTACGGGTCGTCAGGAGCCCGAATGTCTGAAAACCAGTCTTACCAAGAGGTATCGTATTACCCAGTAACTGGGTTGCGGAGTTCCGATAGGCAGTTGCTTCATGTAAAATCCTGGTATTCAGCTGCATCCTATTAGACTGGAAGCCGACCCCAACATAGTTGGGAAAAGGCTACGCAGATGATGATGTGACTTCGGTAGTGAAGCACAAGCTGCTCAGTACAACTTTATGGCGCATCGTAAAACCACGTCCGCTTGTACAGACGCCAGCACATCAAGCTACCCGAAACTGTCAAATTTTCCCAATGAATTTTGAACCTTATGCTTTAGCGATAAAGTTGGAAATCTATTGAAGTTTGACAGATTGTAGTAGCTTGATATGCTGGCGTCTGTACAAGCAGCTTATCTGTTTCCGCAACCAGTGAGTGCTCTCACTAACCCCATACTAAAAGTAATAATAAACAAAGGAAATAACTCACCATTTAAACTGCCAACGCTACCAATGGCAGGGTTAATATTATCATAGAAATATCCATCATCGTCCTGCTCCGATTTTATATGAAACGGCATTGGCAACATATGTTCGTTTTGTTGGTCCAACCTCTCATGTACATTCATATTAGCCCCCACCAACCGTTGGCCCATGTTTTGATCCAACATATGACCATCTTGCACACATTGGACTACCATAGGAGTTCTTCTTGCTTCATCTTGAGACAATATCTCCTGCTCAATATGTGGTCTGTTTAAATGATGTGACAAATCAATTTCATGACTCAAATCATGAGGAATATCAGCTCTCAACTCGTTGATCCTACTCAAGTCAGCGTTCAAATTGTCGTTTAAATTCTGCGCTAGTTGGCTCAAATTCTGTAACTCCAAATCGTTGCCTAGCGACCGAGCTAAGGACAAATCCAAGTTCCTGCTTAGATTTTGACCGAGTAAATCGTCATGCCTGTTCAAATTCTGAGGTAGTTCATTTGCTAGGTTATGTACTAGGTCCAACTCTGATGTTAGGTTCCGTTGTAAGTGTGCCGGAATATCATTGAAGTTTAAATTTCTTGGTATGTGGTTGGTTTTGAGCATTAATGAGGACATTTGGCGTGGTGATAGTGGGAGTTGGAAGTTGTGCACAATGGAGGATTGCATCGCTTGGTGGAGCTGTTCCATTGAAAGCGGTGTGTGCTGGTAGTCTGTTGGTTCCAGTAAGTGTGATTTTTGGAGCTGTGGAAGATAAGAGGAAATATTTGTTATTTGATGATAAGTGAGTTTGCAAACAATATCTTTTACTACTTAATAGTATACAGAATTACGCAAAACTGGCAAAATGTGGGTGTCACGAGCATGTATGTATACACTTGGATTTATTCAAAGACGATTTTCTCCTTTAGTTTTGAATGAAATTTTATGTTATTAAGACCAACGTATTTTCGAACCCATAGGTTTGTGTAAAGTGTCGTATTTCAACGTTGCATTCGTTGTTTCACGAAAAAATCGCAGTTGAAAGTTGCCAAGTGGTGACATATTATTGCTCTTGACTGTACTATAAATAGGTAAAGGTCTGGCCTAACCCAACGGAGCTGAATTACAGGCGTGATGTTATGTGTTCTGTTACAGATATTCTATTTCACGAAGTCCGTTCGACTTTGATTGTAGTAGTGACGTATCCCGACAAGCGCGCTCCCACAGCGGCTGCCCCTTGCTGCCGTCGCATGAGGCTATTTCCGCGAATGTGTACCATTTTACTTCACCCATTGTTGAGTCTC
This sequence comes from Luperina testacea, assembly GCA_927399505.1. Taxonomy (NCBI): domain Eukaryota; kingdom Metazoa; phylum Arthropoda; class Insecta; order Lepidoptera; family Noctuidae; genus Luperina; species Luperina testacea. The sequence continues at coordinate 7,859,523 of OV656783.1, read as the reverse complement.
TGTTGATCACAATGTGCATGTGCAAGCTTGACAACATTCTTAGCCAAACGGACTTCGTGACATAGAACATCTGTACAAAATTAATGATTAGTTAGACATCACCTTCAGAAATACTTTCAATTTTTGTTTTCCTTCTTTGTCGAACTCATAGGTACGATTCACACCAACCGGCTCGCATCGCGCCGGGCCGGGCGGCATTTTACAATGCGGTAAAGAACATTGAAATGTAGGTATCAACAGTAATTAATTACAGTTCATATTTGCATGCAACTCATATTTACCTCCGTCGGCATCCCGCGACGCGTCGCGACGTGTCGCATGCGTAAGTTGCATGCAAATATGAACTGTAATTACTGTTGATACATTTCAATGTTCTTTACCGCATTGTAAAATGCCGCCCGGCCTGGCGCGATGCGAGCCGGTTGGTGTGAATCGTACCTTAGGCGAAGACCTACCAAGAAGTGGAAGATTACTTCCAGCGGGGGGGGGGGGGGGGTATTTGCGTAACACACTATCAGTAGTAATGGCTTTTATTTTGACAGTTAAACATTAATTGCGTTATTTTGCGTCGTTGAGCAGGCAGACACATTTATCGAACATACGGTGGAGACTGATAGTGTGTTACAGAGATGCTCGTGATAAAATTATAACAGCCGCACAGGCCGATCGATCAAGTTAAGCTACGCTTGCCGCGGATGGTCTGTGGAAGGGACCATCTTTACATACCGAGCCCTCCGTGCCTCGGAAAGCACGTTAAGCCGTTGGTCCTGGCTGTCATTTTTAGATCTTTGACAGTCGTTACGGGTAGTCAGACACCCGAAAGTCTTACCAAGGAGTATCGCATTACCCAGTAACTGGGTTGTGTAGGTCAGATAGGCAGTCAGTTTATGTAAAATACCGGTATTCAGCTGCATCCGGTTAAGGGCCTGTGTACACCACGTTTTTTAAACGCGCCGTCGACGCGCGTTTGTAGCGATACAGACGCGATACGCACACGAGTCAGACGCAGCCTGTAGACCTTCTGTAGGATAAAAGCGCGCCGTCGAACGCACGTTTCTAAAACACGCGTCAACGGCGTGTTTAAAAAACGTGGTGTGCACAGGCCCTAAGACTGGAAGCTGACCACAACATAGTTGGGAAAAGGCTAGGCAGATGATGAGTGAGGAGATTAGGGTACAGATTAGATAAGGATTTAAAATTTATAAGATACTACAACAAGAGGAGATAATGATTCTAAATCCATAACATAGAAAAACAAGTAAAATGGCTATGACAAACAGATATACAGACAGATAGACAGAGCAAAATTATAAAAATATGTTTTAGCTCTAAAACGAACATTGTACCCTTGTATACCAAGGGTATATTAAGAAACAGAAATTTATCTTGTAAAAAGTATAGAGTTCAGATATTGAGTTTTTTTGAGTTTACAATGGACTACAATATCTCGAAATTCAACTTTTAGTTTGTATATTTTGTGAAGGAGCAAATTAGAATAATTAAAATGCTGAATATTGCTGATAAAGATTTATGATTATAAATTGTAATAATATAGTTGGAACTTTTTTATTTCTAAACTGCAAATTTAAACATAATGAGGAAACCGGCATGTCTTAGAATCAGGAATTCAAAAACATGTGGCTCGTCCCAACCATGGTGGGTTACGCCCACACCATCACACAGAGAGGAGGCCTGCGGCTCAGCAGTGGGAACATTATAGGCTGGTTATGCTCAAACTTTCCGGTATGTACAGACGCCAGCACATCAGACAAATTTCTTTAATAGATTTTCAACTTTATCACTAAAGCATAAGGTTAAAAGTTGATTGGGAAAATTTGACAGTTTCGGATAGCTTGATGTGCTGGCATCTGTACCAAGTAATTGCATTCAAGAGTTTCTATTAACGTAGTCTAGTAATCTTGAACTTGTTTATTTCAAAACTATAGTTCAAGGTCAACGAAACGGTTTTAAGAGAATGACTATGACTTATAAACTCTTCTAGATTTTAAAATTCCTGATTTTTAGAACTAAATATGCAAAAAATTATATAGGAACATGAACACACAAAATCACCTTTCATTTATTTTTACTAATCGGTAGTTTTATGTGTTAATAAAATTATGAAACTAGATTATAAAAGAAAGAATTATAAAAATAGAACTAAGATGATAAGGTCTCAGTAACTGGGTTGTCGAGATTTCGACAACCAAGTTACTGGGTAAGATTGGTAAGCGGACTAAAATCGTATCTAGACATTAAGAGACTGTGACTTCAGAGTTTGGCTTTGGGATTTCTTTTCAAAGTAGATGGCTAGGAAACACCAATCTAATCTAGTTTTTAAAATATTATTGATGCGTAAGAATGTTTGTTTAACCGATAAATCTCCGCGCGTGATCGGTGGGTCACGAAACAATAGAAAATCAATTGTATCTCATCGGTGGGTCACGAAACAATAGAAAATCAATTGTATCTCATTAGCGGAGCTTAAGGGGTTAAAACTACTTACAGGAATAAAATCATTTATCAATAAGCCGCCAATTTAGTTACAAGACAAAAAATTAATTAATTTTCATTTTTCAGGAATTAAAAGTACCTAAAGAAAATTAAAATTAATTTTCAGAAATAAAGTAAAGAATGATTTCATAATAAAGCAAAGTAAAGGAGACGAATCTTTGACCAAATTTATATTTAACTAAATCATTTGAGAATGAAAATTAGTTTTTGTTTACTTTGTGGACTGACCACATTGCTGGGGGTCTAAAAAGGCCACTTTGGCAGATTCATAAAAGGATAACATTATGAATCATAATATGGCGAAGACAGTCCGTGTTTTTCTTTTTTTCGCTGCACTACAAAGGTATACTAAAAAAGATTAGGATTAGATTGATTGGTATTTTAGCACAGACAAAAAGAAATTAAGTACTGAAAAATCCTTCAATTTTTCAGAAATTACTGAAAAATCCTAACATTATTAATCATAATCCCATTGGGATTATGATTAATAATGTTATCCTTTTATGATTCTACCAAAGTGGCCTTTTTAGGCCCCCTGTTCTTAATTAATGAACACTATCTAAGTTCTACACTAAAACAATGAACAACAAAAAAATTTGGAGGTAAAAAACTAGAATACATCAGCCGGGAACCCAACCCGGAACTTCATTTACGTTATCAACACTTTTTATGTAAAAAACGATCGAATTTTGAATTAAAACAAACTTATTTTAACTTACACTTTCAATGTAAAACTTGTAATTATCATCGTCGATGGCATTCTGATCTTCTCTCTTCACAAAATCCATGTTTATCACGGTTTTTATAGTGTAAAAATGTTTAAACAATTATTTTTAGTTTGAATCCATAATTCATAACCTATCAAAAATACTGACTTATAGTATACACTTAAAATACGTATAAATGCGTAAATTACACTATGTATTGCTAATCACATGACTTTAAAGTTAATATGTAAAAGGAATTGTTGAAATAAATCTATAAAAAAAGAATTTTTCGTTTCCTTTTAGATTGTCTGGTGAACGAAAGAAAGGAAGCTGAGTATAGACAAGTAGAGTTGCCGTCAACGAATTTTTTTTTTTTTAATTATTTATTCATGACCATGGATACAATGTCCTTCAGTCGTAATCTTTAAACATACATACTACTCTTATATTAAAAATACATATTGTGTGTTTACCGCTCGTACGAGCTAAGTACATCTGAGAGACGATGAAATTATCTAATTAACAACAACAAAATATTAAACATAAAAATAAATAATAAAAAACAATTAAATTTTTTCTATAGTATTCAGTATATATCTAAATAATGGATTAAAATAAACAGTTTTGGAAAGTAATTCCTGAACGTGGCGGGGAACACATAACGAGTTTTGTTCTGCTATGTCACTAATTTCACTGACAAGTAACAGTCTTTGCATGGCAAACGATTCACAATCAAATAAAACGTGTTTTATATCCGCATTTTCTTCAGAACAATAGGTACATTTGCTTTCACTGATAATTCTCATCCTGCAGAGATGAGCTGGGACTAAGCAATGGCCAAATCGCAAGCGATTAATGACGGTTATGAACTTTCTGCTGGAGTATTTGAATTTATTGTACCACGGCATTGTTGGTAAGTCTTGCTGTAATTCTGAATACCATTTTCCTTTTGTTTCTGTTGTTGCGTCCCAATAATCCTTCCATATCTTCTTAAATAATGTTTTAAATTGTTCATAATAATCCGTGAAAGGGACCTTAAAAGATTCTGTAATATCCTCGTCGTGATCCTGACGAGTTGCCAGATCTACAACCTCATTACCAACTATGCCACTGTGAGATGGAACCCACAAAAATTCTACATGTTTTCCCAACTTTTGTAGAGTGTACTTAATTCTATGTACAATATAATTTTGTTTATAACTAAAGTTACAATTACTTAGACTAGTTAGAACGCTTTTGGAATCACTTACAACTAATATATTATTTACACTATTTACATTTTTGCTTATACCATGTTCATTATTATTTACAATAGTATTTACATATGTTAGAGCAGCTAGTATAGCCCAACCTTCTGCAGTGAATATACTACAACTATTTGGCATTTTAAAACATTTGGTTATTCTCTTTTGTGGGTCATAATATGCTGCTTTAACGTAATCAGCAGTTTTAGATCCATCAGTGTAAATAATATAGAAATGTAATTTGTCATTCAAAAATTCTAAGAAATCATATTTATTTTTGACAGTATCTAAAAAACAATTGATATCAAAGTAAGCTAATAAAGTAGTGTATGGGAATTCATATACTGGCCACTTCTTTTTGATGTACATGTCACTTGTCAGGTTCTTTACTTTAACTAGAATGGTTGAAATTTCAGGCAGTGAACCAGAAATAAAAGTATTTGCTGAGATGGAGGATGTGACAGCTGACTGTGTGACCTCTAGAGGAAATTCAATTTTATCAAGAACTGTACTATTATTGCAAGATAACTCTTTGAGACAGAATCTCTCAGCCAGCTGTAAACGTCGCAAAGATAAGGGAGGTATAACATTTTCAATTTCCATAGAATTTATAGGGGTGGTGCGCATTGCTCCACTAATTATTCTTAAGCCTATATTTTGTATCACATCCAGTTTTCTTAACAATGTGGTACTTGCATTCATATAGGCTAAGCAACTATAGTCAAAATGACTTCTGACTATGCTTTTGTATAACATGTTAAGTGTTTTTGGGTCAGAACCCCAAAATGTTCCTGCTAAGCTCCTAAGGACATTGATGCTCTTCATGGCATTTAGACAGATATGATCAATGTGCTTATCAAATTTTAGTTTATCATCTATTATAACACCTAAAAATTTGTGATGATTGACAATAGGAATAACATTGTGGTTATATACAATATTTACAGTGGACTGTGCTAATGAATCTTTACTAAATAATAATACTGAACTTTTCTCAGAACTTATATCTAGTTTTAAAGTATTACTGTAATAATATTGTAATTGAGCCAATGCAGTATTAATATTGTTAACAGCCATATTCAAGTTTTGATTTACTGTATATAAAAGCAAGTCATCGGCAAATTGTAATATTTTGACTTGAGAAGTATTTACATATTTAAGAATCTGGGATGTATACAAGTTATACAACAGGGGTGAAAGTGTTGCTCCTTGCATTGTGCCTTTACTAACTAACCTAGGGCCATGGAGCTTATTATTGAATCTAACATACAAAGTTCGCTGGTACAAAAAATTAAAAATCCAATTTAATGTTTTACTTGGTAAGCCCAATTCATGCAAAACTCGAATTAGACATTCAATATTAACATTATCAAAAGCACCTTTGACATCCAAAAAAACACATATGACATTAGAATGACTAAGTTTAGCCTTTTTTAGGTCTGATATAAATGAAACAAAGCTTTCAGAGCAACTTCTGCCTTTTCTGAATCCATACTGTATATCTGGTAACTTGTCTTGAGTTTCAGCAAAGTAATCTAAACGTAACTTAAGCATGTTTTCAAAAAGTTTACCCAAACAAGATGATAATGATATAGGTCTATATGATGATGGAATACTTACAGATTTATTGGGCTTTAAGATTGGAATGACACATTGGGTTTTCCATGATTCTGGTATAAGTAGTGTATCCCAAAGTTTATTATAAACATTTAATAAAATTTGTAAGGCATTAGGGTGTAACTTTTTAATTAAAATGTATGGTATGTTATCCAGACCTGGGGTTGTATTCTTCCTACTCTTAAGAGCTATGTGCAATTCGTTTATTGTTAATGGACTATTAAGAAAGCAGTTGGTTTCAGATTCAACAGATTCTTTTAAAATATCATTTATATTATTTTCATTAATTATTGATGAGTCTGATAAGTTTTCTAAAAATTCAGGTACCCAATCATCATGTAAATATTTGTTAGAAGAAGAACCTATCCTTTTAAACTTTTTAATATAGCCCCATATTCTTGCAACAGGTGTCATTCTATTGAAACTACTACATAACTCATACCATGAATTGATACTCTCCTCTTTTAATATTCTTTTCTTTTGAGCATCAAGCTTTTTGTAATGTATGAAGTTGGGGATGCTTGGTGATGTTCTATATTCTAACAGAGCTTCCTTTGATTTTTGAACTGCCTCATTACATGTTTGGTTCCACCAAGGAGCTGGTTTTCTTAAAATTTGCATAGTTTGGTTAGGTTTTCGTTTTGGGACTGTATTTGTTCTTATATCATATAAAATATTTACAAAATTATCATACAGATGAAGAGGTTCCATATTATCAATGTCTAAATGAGAAAAACCGGTTTCTGATAATTCATAATATTTAGACCAATCTGCTTTACTATAAATATATTTTTCTTCCACAGGCCGGACTTCATATGTTGATGGCTTTACATTTAAAACTACCTGGGTTGGGTAGTGATAACTGCCCATAGGATCGTCATGAACCTGCCATTCACAAAGAGGAGCTAGTGCGGAACTTACCAGAGCTAGATCAATAGCTGATGCATTCCTGTTTGGGTACTGAACAGTGGTTGCTCTACCATCATTTAAAACACATACGTCAAATTCATCAATAAGGTTATATAAACTGTTACCCCTATTATTGTTTGTATGACATCCAAACAATATATGGTGTGCATTAAAATCACCCATGATAAGACATGGCTTAGGAATTTCAAGAAGCACCTTTCTCATTTTGTTAGTATCAAATCTGTTGCTATTGGGAGGACAATAAACACATAGGATATGCAATCTACCCATGGATGTTTCTATGGAAATACAGATATTTTGGACTGACTCGTAAAAAGTTGTTTCTATAACATTATAAGTTAAATTTTGTTTTATCAAAATACCTACTCCATTGTGTTTATTTACTGAATTTTTATATATAAAGTTGTATGATGTAAAACGAGGAATTACACTACTATTTTTTAGCCAAGTCTCATTTAACAGGCATATATCTATTTTTTGTTCAAAGAGAAATTTGTTTAATAAGGCCTTCTTACTCTGTAAGCTTTGTACATTGAATTGTGCTATATTTAAAAATGTATCCATCAATTAATAATTAAATTTGCTAACAATGTTTCTTTTATTCTTTTATTTGTTATTGGAGCATTATCTTTATTATTACCAAGACCAATTAATGATTTTACAATGGCGTTTATAATTATTTCATTATTTACAATTTCTTCAGCAAATGACTTTGAGTTATCACCCAAAGTCCTTTCATTTGGTTTTTTGAGAGCTGGGAAAACATTTGTATCTAACATAGTTGGAGGAGGTGTACTCACCACACTGGCATATGACCGACTGAGAAACTTCTTCTTCTTTTCTTCCATTTTTTGCTTCTTAATGGGGCAATCCCTTGAAATTGCTAGGTGGTTGCCGCTGCAGTTTATGCAAATAATTTCTTCAACATCACACTCTTTGTATGAATGTCGACCGGCGCAAGAAGAACACATTTGCTCACCACGGCAAGCTCTTGCAGAGTGGTTATATTTAAGGCATTTGTAGCACTGTAGCAATGGTGGTATATATATATGTACTGGGTATCTAAACATGTGAATGTATGCATACTGTGGCAATGCTGTTGCGGCAAATGTAACTGCTATTGTACCTAATGGTGTAAGTTTTCCTTCAACTTTCCTCATAAATCTTTTAATAGATGTGACTTCTACGTCACTTTGAATGTTTTTATAAACTTCCTCATTTGACATATTTTTCGGTACATAGCGGATGATGCCTGTTGTTTCCGTCATGTATGCAGGAACGAAGGCTTTTAATTTATTTTTTCCCAAGAAATGTTCCATCTTGAGAAAACTATTTGCAGGTGCAGGTTTTTTAAAAGTTATCCCAACTTTGTAGGCATTGACTCGATGTACACCTATGATGCCTTTAACATTTTCGGTGAATAATTTTGTTAGTCCAATTGGGTTTTTGTTGCCTAGTTTTTCATTTTCCATTGATTCCACAAATACTACACAATCGCCACTGTGGCATTCGGGAAATTGTCTCTTGTAATTCGGTTTCATAAATATTTTGTAAGCTGCAGACTGTGCTGAATCCATGGGAGCCAATTTTCGCTTTTTTGGCTCTATGTCGATGGGGGCATCGCCCCCATCGCTTTCCGTTCCCATTTTACTATATACACTGGGAATATAATAAACTATCTAAGCAAATATACACAAAAATACAAATTAATATGTAGGAGAAATTTTTAAACACCCGCGCAATTTGATTTCCCGCCAGAGAATCGCCGTCAACGAACATCTGTCGGGGATACTCTTGACAAATTCAATTTACCCACGTTTTTAATGTTAACTAAATAGGGAAATCATTTTTGTATCTTAATTATACGAATAAAAATGTAATAATAAGGAAACAAAAAAGTATGTAGATTTAGTAAGTTTGGAAAACAAATTTATATTTTTAAGTCTGAGTTGTTATTTTAAATGTTTTAATTTTAATTTAACTTTGAGAAAAAGTACATAATCTTAAAAAATAAATAAAGCATTAAAGTTGGACTGTAAAAAAACGCTTTTTTTCTTTCAAAAATATCTATCAATAATGCGGACTAACGTGAATAAAAAACTTTTTTAACACGTGTTTAAAAAGTTTTTTAAACACTCGTGGTGCTTAAAAAATATTACTTTTACTCACTAATAATTGTCAGCTGTTGTGCGTTGATACTTTACTGTAACTTTAGATTCATCCACGCACAACAACTAAACTAACCGTGTGATCAGTAACTGTTGCATGGCGGGAAGCTCACGCTTTGAATAGAACGCCACATTTGCTCTGTCATGTATTTGCGTTATTTATACATTTTATGTATAATATTTATAGTTCACCAATAGTTTTTGCTATTCTACTTACTTTGTGGTGGGTTTTGTGGGTTGATTTTTGTGGACATTTCGAATATGTATTAGAGTTCTTGTTTTTTAGGATTACCTACCCAACGGGTAAAAACGGGACCCTGTTACCTAAGACTCCATGGTCCGTCTGTCTGTCTGTCTGTCACCAGGCTGTATCTCATGAACCGTAATAGCTAGACAGTTGAAACTTTCACAGATGATGTATTTCTTTTGCCGCTATAACAACACATACTAAAAACAGAATAAATTGAATATTTAAGTCCCATACAACAAACGTGTTTTTTTTTCCGCGTTTTTGCCTTTTGGTACGGAACTCTTCGTGTGCGAGTCCGACTTGCACTTGGCCAGTTTTTCCCTTAGATAAAGGCAATTTTATTTATTATAAGGTCGCAGCACTGGTACTTTCCATAGACTATCAAAAAAATAAGAAAACAAGCTTTATTTTACGTTCAGAAATCATCAAATATTTCGCCGACCGAATTTATAATGAAAAAAGATGGGCGAAACCGTAAAAAAATATCTTCATATTTTTTAATAAATATTATTTGGACCTTCTTTTATAAAGGCCATTAGATATTTTGTAGAAAATAATTTTCATGACGTTTATTGTTCTTCGTTTATCGGCGACCGGTGATTGACGAACTTTTATTTTGTAAATTTTTATTTGACCTTCACAAAAACTGTCAACTTTTCTTGATGGTTTTCTCACGTTATGAGAGGAGAGTTCTCAGGGATGAAAATCACAGTTTGTTGATAGGTAGTAAGAGTTTAATATAAGGTAAAAGATCACAGGGTTTACAGAATCCTAAAATAGTATTGTTTCGGTACATTGGCATAAATAGTAGGCTAACGACACGGGCACGTGGCGGTGGCGCGACGGACTTGCGCACGCGTCTGCGCGGTAAGCGTGCGGGCAGCGGACTGTCGGCTGTCGCGCCATCGCCGCGGACCAGTAACGGCCGTGCGAGAGGGTGAGACAAAATAGTTGTCTCACTCTATGTATCGCGGCGGCAAACGACCGCGAGACGCCCTGATTGGACGGCCCGGTTTGAGGGTTGCTATATACTCCCCCTCCAGTCCTGGAGAACGTCCCCGCTCCTGGGCTGGTAGTTTAACCGCAGCATTAGCTGGACGTCCGCGTTTCCGCTTCGGAATAACGGGTTTTGGTAGGGAGTCGTCGGTACCTCGGTAACGTGTCAGGTCCTCGGAGTGATATTTTCCTATATCTACATTAGGTTGTTCCGTGCTCGCGATGGTGTACGTTGTTGGACTTACCTTTTTAGTGATCTGGTAAGGGCCGTCTCGGCGAGGGTAGAACTTGGAAGTGAGGTCTTTTGACCCTTTGCTCAATAAGTGAGACTTAAGCAATACTAAATCACCTACCTCAAAGGTGTCAGATGGTCGGCGTGAAGCGTCAGCGTACTGCTTTGTCTTGTCCTGCTGGATTTCAACGCGTTCCCGAACAGCTGACAGCGAATGTAGGAAGTTTTCGAGGTAAGGAGAAACTTGTGGGACAAAGTTTTCTTTATCCCTTATGGCACGAAGGTCGTGAACAACCTCTGTGGGTGACCGCATCTCTCTGCCAAAGGTCAAATAAGCTGGTGACTTGCCTGTTGTGCGACATTTTGCGCTATTCAGGGCAAAGCGAATCACCGGTAACTTCTTCGGCCATGAGGTGTGGTCGTCTGCCACGAGATGTGCCAGCATTGCTTTAAGGTCGCGGTTTTTTCGCTCGGCAGGATTAGCTTGTGGATGATACAGAGGAACAAAATTTTGCTTAATGTCTAAGACTGACATACATTGTCGCATGACTGCGGAAACGAACTGGACACCGTTGTCCGAAATAATCCTGCGAGGCAGACCGAACCGCATGAAATATTCCTCGATGAGGACATGAGCACAGGCTTCTGCTGTGGCTTCTTTAAGCGCAAACAGCTCTATCCATCGAGTAGCAGTGTCTTCAATGAGAAAGATCCACCGCTCCCCCTGGTCTCCTTCCGGTAGAGGGCCGAATAGGTCCATAGCCAACACCTCACCCCGCTGGTTCATGACCGGTGTCTGGAGCAGACCTGAGGGTTTGGCGTTGTTAGCTTTATACCGTTGGCAGTGGATGCAGGCTGATACATAATCGGTGATTATTCTCCGCATACCTGTAAAATAATAAAGCTGTGCTACCTTCTGGTAGGTTCTTTGGTTACCCGGGTGACCAGCTGTTGGAGAGTCGTGCAACTCTTTTAAAATAGCTGCCACTTGGCAGGCAGGTATCACTAGCTGAGGAGATTCACTCTCGGAGTCCGGGTTGTAACGGTAGAGGACTCCTTGATCCATGAGGTAACCCCTTTCTAGCCATCTTTGAGAGGCAACATCATCAGGCCCTTCCAACTCTTTAATAACCTTTTCCACTTCAGGGTCCGAAGTCTGTTCCAGACGTAGTTGACTAGGTGTCTTCGTGGGAAGGTCACAGATAACTGAGCAAACACCGCACTTGTCACTCGTGTCGTCGGAACAAATCGGTCTACTCAGCGTGTCTGCCACAACATTTGCTTTCCCTGGGGTATATTGGAACTGGATATCAAAAGATTGGAGTTTTAGAGCCCAACGGACTAATCTGCCTGCTGGCGATTTCAGTGAGAGCAACCAGCGTAGAGGCTGATGATCACTGCCAATCACAACTGGTTGACCGTCTAGGTAGGGCCTGAAACGCTCCACCGCCCACACTACAGCCAGTGCTTCGCGCTCCGTGGTGGAGTAATTGCGTTCAGCTGCGTTGAGGAGTCGGCTGGCATATTCAATCGGCCTTTCCTGATTGCCGTCGCCCTGTAATAAAACTGCGCCCAAGGCGTAGTTACTTGCGTCAGTTCGCAGAATGAAGGGACGACTGAAATCGGCTTGTACCAATATTGGAGCTGTGGTCAGTAGACTCTTCAGCTCATTAAATGCTTGGGTCTGTTCTGAGCCCCAAGACCATACTTGACTTTTTCTAGTCAAACGTGTCAGTGGTTCGGCAACTTTTGAAAAGTTCGGTATGAACTTTCTGAACCATGAACATGTTTGTAAAAAGGTTCTCAGGTGCTTTAGGTTTCCTGGTTCCTTCATCTCGAGTACAGCACTCACCTTCCCTGGGTCGGTGGAAACACCTGCTTGTGTAATGACGTGGCCAAGATATTTAACGCTTTCACGAGCAAAAGCGCACTTCTCCCTATTCACATGGAGGTTGAACTCGGCCAGACGTCTAAAAACTGCCTCGAGGTCTTGAAGATGCTGTTGGTATCCCTGGGATATTATCAACAGATCATCTAAATAAGCTAATAAAGTTACATCTTGTAAAGCAGAGCAGGATCGGAGACGATCAATGAGGCGCTGAAAGGTAGCGGGCGCGTTCCGGAGACCAAACGGCATTCTTTTAAAACGGTAGGTACCTAAAGGACAAACAAAAGCCGTTTTATCTCTATCAGCTTCCCTTACCCTTACCTGCCAATACGAAGATCGAAGGTCTAGCGTACTCATGTAGCAGTCCCGTTTTGTGCTCTGTAGTAACTCGTCGATGCGTGGCATCGGATATGTGTCAGCTTTGGTGACTGCATTCAAACGCCTGTAGTCGACGCAGAAGCGGATACCACCGTTGGACTTCGGCACCATCAGCGCCGGTGAGCACCATGCCGATTCACATTCTTCTATTATGTCATCTTGTAACATTTTACCTATTTCAGCTTTCATTAGCTCTTTCTTCGAAGGATTTAGGCGGTAAGGAGGAACAGCAATAGGCGAATGCTCACCTGTGTCAATGCAGTGTTCAGCATATGGTGTTGGACCTCCCCCTGCTCTAAAGACGCGTGCGTGCCTGGTGAGGACGTCAGCGAGCGCTTGTCGCTCAGCTGGTTTAAGGTGAGTACCTTCATTATCCCTAAGTACATTAGTAGAGGCGCAGGACACGTCACGCGAGGTAGGTTCGAAGAACAAGTTATATTTTACCGTATCATGGTTACTGAAATACCAGACTTCTTTAAAAAAATCAATAACTACTCCAGCGGCGGTTATAAAATCGATACCTAATAAAGTCTCGTTATTTGTCGCATCGGGAAATATATAAAATGGAATCGTGATAACTTTCGTTTCTAAGCACACCTCTAAGGTGGTAGAAAGTACATCCATCGTACGGACTACACCGTCGGCAAGCTTAACTTCGCGTGTCGAAGAGCTGAGCGGATGACCTTGACGTAGAAGGAGAGTATATAGCGTATGACCCGCAATGCAATGCTTGGCGGCCGTATCTATCAACGCGGTACCGGTAAAACCCAAAATTTTTATATTAAAAATAGGTCGTAACTCGCGACCAATAGAGAGTTCCGTATGACTCGCATGACCGTTACCGCGGGGTAAAACATCTCCACTATAAACACAGTTATCACTATTTACATATAAACACACATTCTCATTATTATCGAATTGTGACTTAACATGGTTTTCATTACGAGGATCAATACACAAAATATCGTTATAATATCGGTTATTACCGTTTTTTTGTTTATCGGACGTGTTACACGCAATATCTTTAAAATATTGGGGGTCATTACCCTTTTCATTATTAAAATGATTACACAAAATATTGTTATAACCGTTGCTAGAACATAATGGGTTAACGTTACCCTTTTGTTTACATGCATTTCTACACTTATTTTCTGTTTGTGAGCTATAAACATTTATGTCAATAGAATTTGAACATTTACACATATTTGTTACAAATTGTGAGTTATGACCCGAATTATTATTATAGGAAACATCGTTATGGCAACAAGTAATAATATCTTTACCAATAGAGTCTTTAACTGACGCAATGTTTTTATTTGAAAAGCACTGTTTAGATTCAATTATTTGCGATGTAAGGTTTTGTTTACATACGTCGCGAGATTGAACACAATAAAACGATTGACTTTGGCCACTTTGTTTTTTATCACCGTTATCACTTATCACTTCCGCAGAGTTATTTTTGGGTTTGGACTCACCTTGGATCTGCAACTTACGACACTGGACCTTTGTGTGGCCAAACCGCTTGCAGTAGGTGCAGGAAACTCGTTGCTTCGCCGGAACCGGGGCGGGAGGCGCCTGCGGAGCGGGCGGGCTCGGGCTCTGCGACGACGGCGGCCGCGGCGCCGGGGCAGCGGCGCCGGCGGGAGCACTATCGCGAACGGGGACACAATCGCGGTCGGCGGATTGTGTAGACGGCGTCGAAGTGGACGGCGGCGGGCGCGTTTGTGTTCGACGCTCACTCGCCGTCGGCGGCATTTTGTGTTTCTCGTCGAAAGAATCTTCTATATTTCGTGCAAGGCGGAGTAATTCATAGAAATTATGACACTCTTCTCTTCGCAGTCTTTTCTTTATTCTGCTGTGGAGGAGTCCGTAGGTCATATCTAATTGAGCCGACTCCGTTACGTCACCTTTAGGTAAGCGCGCGAAAAGGGCGCGAACGCGCGCCACGAATAAGTCTGTGTTTTCTTTGTCCTGTGGCGTCGCAAATATCTCTAGGTAGATACGATGAGGCGGCCGGCGGTCACCATACGCACTTATTAGGTTTTCTTTAGCTTCGCGCCATGACGACACAGAGTATTTTATTCCTTGCCACCATGTCGCTGCTTGATCTTTGAATAGGTAGGCTAAGCCGCGTAGGATGTTTGAATCCGCTACCTGCGCGCACTCGCTATAGGCCTCTATGGCGTCGATAAATGCTTCAACCGACTCCAGCGGTCGGCCGGAGAAGGTGGCTTTGCAGCGGGCTAGGGTATTTTGCCCTAGTAGCGCGAGTGATTCCGGGGTTGATGCGTTGACCCGCGACACCGAGTTAAGCAACTCCCTAAATGCTTCTGTTTGAGAGCGTTGGAGAGAGGCAATAATAGTCGCCACGTTTTCGTTGGAAAAGGTAGCGTTAGCATCGGCGCGCGGCGCGAAAGAGTCCGCGTCGTCGCCATCTTGATTGGCGGACGCCGCGGCCGGCGAGCTTGGTCGTGAGGGGACGGGTAATGCGTCGTTTGCATCTTCCCTCCGATTTAAGCTAGCCGCTCTACTCCTGGTCACTGGCATTTTAATTCGTCACTGCAAAACACTCACTACTATGCACTAATGTCACGAAAGAACGTTGGAGCGCCACATATGAGAGGAGAGTTCTCAGGGATGAAAATCACAGTTTGTTGATAGGTAGTAAGAGTTTAATATAAGGTAAAAGATCACAGGGTTTACAGAATCCTAAAATAGTATTGTTTCGGTACATTGGCATAAATAGTAGGCTAACGACACGGGCACGTGGCGGTGGCGCGACGGACTTGCGCACGCGTCTGCGCGGTAAGCGTGCGGGCAGCGGACTGTCGGCTGTCGCGCCATCGCCGCGGACCAGTAACGGCCGTGCGAGAGGGTGAGACAAAATAGTTGTCTCACTCTATGTATCGCGGCGGCAAACGACCGCGAGACGCCCTGATTGGACGGCCCGGTTTGAGGGTTGCTATAACGTATATTTTTGAAGTCCCATTTACACTCGACATACAAATACAATCAAATATTGCTTCCTAACTTCAAAGGCGTACAACGAACGTAAGTTTTTTTTATTATTTACTAAAATTACTCTATTACTCAAATATTGCAGAAATCTTCCAAGATACAAAGAGACAAGATTTGTTCGGAAACTTCCCGAATAACCTGAATTGCGTGGAGACAAAACTTGAAATACCACCGAAATTGAAATAAATCCTTTTTTAGAGATCTTTTTGGTATATTTTTCAGTAAATTCCGTTGTTTTACTGAAATCTTATTACGTATTAAACTTTTAAGTAAAGTTTTCCTGTAGGTACTTACCTATCGTCGTTGTTTTCCCGGTACCTAGGTACTTACGTATCTACCTATGTATTTGTATTGCATTCCTACGTAAAGTATAAATTATCCACTTAACTAGCCGTTGCCCGCGACTTCGTCTGCGATCCAGGATGAAAAGTAGCCTACATCCTTACCTAGGTTATGGTCTGTCTGTGTGCCAAATTTCATTAAAATCCGCTCAGCCGTTTTATCGTGAAAGCGTACAAAAATTACTTTCGCATTTATAATATTAGGTAGGATTACGATTGTAACTTTTAAATAGGTTTATGCTTGTATTTAAATCATAGTTAGATCAGTGAGGTTTCTACTTCCATTTCCTCACCAAATTATTGTTTTTGTATATGATGTAATAAATATTATTTGAATGCGAATGGGGGTTCCATTCGCATTCAAATAATATTTATTACATCTATAATGTACACATACAGGTGGTGAGTATAAATCAATAGAATCAATTATGGACCCTGTCGGGCACAGCAAAATTTTGCATTTTGTATGTACCATCCTTAACCTTTTGGCTGCCACAGTCATGTATAGATGACAAAACAAAATGTGCCCAGAACGCCACTGTTCAACTACATGACAGACTTTGACACCAAGGGCATGTTTTTGATATTTTGATGTGTGGCGGTCAAAAGGTTAAAATGACATTCCGACCTTTTTCTGTCTTTCCTTCTCTAATACAGTCAGCCTCAATAAGATTTATACACAAACATGCATCCATTTAATTATCTATCTTTGTTCCGTAATACTTAATCAATGTGTACTGTGGATGGGTGACCATCTTTACATACCGAGACCTCTCTGTGCCTCGGAAAGCATATTAAAACGTTGGTGCCGGCTGTTATTCATGGATCTTTGACCGTTGTTACTGGTAGTCAGAAGCCTGAAAGTCTGACAACCCAGTAACTGGGTTGTGTAGGTAAGATAGGCAGTGGCTCCATGTAAAGTACTGGTATTCAGCTGTATCCAGTTAGACTGGAAGCCAACTCCAACATAGTTGGGAAAAGGCTAGGTAGATGATGATTGTGTAGACACAAAACATATTACACATTTGGTCATTGTGTTGGTACTTACCTGTAACTACACCTTGATAGAATTGATATAGCAGTGGGGGCTCAGTGGTAGCGGCCCTTTTTTTTTGCTCTGGGTGGAGCGGAAGGGAGTGTCAGACTCTTACTGACTAAAACTCACCCGTGTTCCTTCCTTAGCTCTTTATGTTCCGGGCCAGCGGTAACCATTTCGGACAATCCCGCTGACCCGGCAGTATGGTAGCGGCCCTGACTTACAAGTTGTAGGTCGTGGGTTGGAACCCAGGCAGGCACTTTGTGTAATTAATTTCATCAACACTGCCCTCAAAACCGTGAAGAAAAACATCGTGAGAAAACCGGCATGTTCTAGAAAATTTTTAAGAAATGACTTGTGTCATCTACCAACCCACAATGAACCAGTGTAGTGGTGGATTATGACCCACTCCCTCTCATGGAGAGGAGGCCTGTGTCCCAGCGGTGGGAAATTTATAGGCTAATTATATTATGTACACATTGATGCATACAATATTATGGAATGAGATTGAAGACAATCAAATGAGTACTTGTTGATGATACATCTTTTTAGGCTGATTGTACAGCAGAAATCCTAAAATACATAACATATCCCGTAGGCTTTTAAATACTTTACCTATCCTACGGGCACGTCTTCCCTACCATTACCCCCCCCCCCCCGGGTCTACTTGACATGCAATGGTCGATGTAGCACCATGATCATGAGGCTACAGGCGCTAGTAGTGCGAATCTTGGGGTTCACTCGATTAATCGACCACGCTGGGATTGGTGTAATTCATTCATCATTCATTCGAAAGAACTTTAGTGGAAACTAAGTAATAGCGCGGGCAGACGATGCGACGCGACGGGGTGGGTCGGGGGTACAAGACATTTCACGTGGACGAAGTCGCGGACAGAAGCTACCATCCATACTAATATTATAAATTCGAAAGTAACTCTGTCTGTCTTATCTTTGATTCGAAAAATAAAGTACAGTACCCGGCGATAAATATTGCACATCGACCTTTGGAAAGAGACAATCGGCTAATTTCGGCTTCGTAGAGCGTTATTTATTTATTTATTTATTTGGTTCACCAACAATTGTTTACACTAACATCTTGGTACAAATAACGTCCTAAAAAAAACTTTAAACAGTGTAACAATTACTTAAAGGTAAACACCACATGAACTAAAATTATGTTAATTTGTAAGCCTAGGTACATGTACAGTTCACAAGCCAACTTAAAACTAAAGAAAAAAAAAAAATATGTAGCCTATGTATAAATAAATAAAGACTTTGTTTTGAATGTGACTGCTAAAGTTATATAAGTAGGTAACAAAATGATGAATGCTTTACAACACCTCTGATAAACAACTCAAGATTTTAGATTTCTGCTTAGTCAGAGAATCAAAGTGGTTATCTCTGTCGCACGAAATACAAACAGTCCGGTATCTATTAGGAGCTGTTAAAACAATTATGATTTGCTTATTTTGATAATTATTTTTATTCTTTGTATAAAATACAAAAAAAAGGTAAAGGTGGATGTGCAATATTTATCGCCGAGTACTGTAGGATAGTTTTTATCGACATACCTCGCGGGTGAAGCCGCGGGCGGAAGCTGGTCTTATATAAAAACCTACAATCCGATATCCGTTTGGTGTAGGGCCATTAGAATCGTGCAGGCCCATATTAAAAAAGCATAAATTGTTATCACTGGCATGCTTATATATACTGGATATGGGAGTGTTCGTAAAAAAACACCCTAACCTATTTAATAAAGCCGATAGTGAAAATATGTACAAAATAGGTAAACAATCGAGGGATCCAACCAGATTAGCTATGCCTAGGTGTAGAACAGCATTTTGCCATAAAAACGCTAGTCGAATGGCAATAAAGATATTTAATAAGATACCAAAGATATTTAGAGAACTGCCTATGAATATATGTATTTCAAAAAAGACTCCGAACATGGCTTATTGAAAATTGCTTCTATACTATTAATGATTTTTTGAATTATAATATAAATACGAATATTGCACAAACATGAATACTGTAATTTAATTAATTTTGACATTCTTGTAATTTAATTAATTTTGACGTTTCTGTAATTCAAATCATTTTGACATTTCTGTAATTTAATCAATTTTGACATTCCTGTAATTTAATTAATTTTGACTTGCCTGTATTCTTAATTTGACATTTGTAATTTCTTATCTTATTGACTTTTCTAAAATAATTTTAATGAATATAACTATGAATCATGGCACATCAAAAATTTGCATGCTGAATTTAGTAGGCGGAATATGAAGTACTATGAATTGTATTATGACATCTGTAAGCACCATATTTCATGCAAATAAACGATTATTATTATTATTATTCCATTTCAAACTATTTGTAGGTAAGGTAACGTTAAGACGTCAACCTCTTATCTGCTTTATCACTTAGAGGTTGAATGTCACTTGCATGTAAAACAACAAGGTATATTTGGCTATGCCACAAACTCGAAACTCAAAACATTTATTTCAGTTAAGCCATTTACAGGCACTTTTGAATTGTCAAAATTAAATAGTCGGTCAGAAAGTTGAAGCTAGTTGCCCATTCCAAAACGTAGATCTCTATGGAGAGGAACGGACAAGAAACTCCAAGGACACTCTTTTAAATCAAGATATTACAAAATCCTGGGTACATTATTCTCGTTGCTTCTTTATGCGAGAACAATGTAAAAAAAAAATGAAGAAACAGTAAATGACATCGCGGCAGGCCCAGACGGAGATGGCGGAATGACCAGAAGTTCAATTCCCGTAATTACGGGAATTGGACTTCTTCTTTCTTCTTCTTCTTTCTTGTTCTTCTGGTTTTGAACGTGTTCAATTCAACACGTTCCTATGAGTAACATCTGCTATATGCCAGTGAAAGTCCCGTCAAAATCGGTTCAACCGTTTCGGAGATTATTAGCCGGAACAGACAGACAAAAAAAAATAAGTTTTTTTGTTAGTAGCGTATATACTGTCATAATCGCGAAAAAAAAAAATCAGCTGTTCCCTACATTTTGACGAGTTATGTGAACATAAATGTAGGGAACGACTGATTTTGTTTTCGCGATTTCAGGTTTGATCCCATAGTAAAAGTTGTTCATAATGATGAGTACAATCTCCCATTTCGATTTGTCGCATGTTTTCAATTTCACCCTGTAGATAATATGTTCAACAAAACTGTTTCAGGTATTTCAACGTACGAGTCATGTCTAAGACTGCTTTAGTAATCCTGGCCAAGGGAGCCGAGGAGATGGAGACGGTCATCACCGTGGACATGCTCAGGAGAGCAGGTGTAAGTATCATCTACTTCTCTGGTATCAGCACAAACACCGTGGACGGCAGGCCAGAGCAATTTATCTTTACCCAACGTAAATTCATACGTATCTAGTGGTAACAAGATATAGATTCCAATGTTAAGAGATCGACCCCAAGGCATCAAAGGGGATTTGCTTTCGCGGCATGGAAGATCGCGCTAGAGGGTGTCTTGGCGGGATACGACGGGAGGTAATGGCATGCTGAGGGACTCCAAGGCATGCGAAAATCTGACAATCAATCTTGCTAACGGGTAGGTATCGTATTACCCAGGGTCAGATGTAAAATACTGGTATTCAGCTGCATTCGATTAGACTGCAAGAGGGCCCCAACATAATCTGCCTATCTAATACTGGTTGTCAGAATTTTGGACTTTTGACATTCTGATAGCCACGAGCCCCCCCCCCCTACCCACCACTACCTTTTGACCAACTTTCTTGGCATAATCAGTATAATAATGTTCCCACTGCTGGGAGACAGGCCTCCTCTCTGTGACAGGCAGTGGGAAATAATCCATCACGCGGCCCCAGTTGGTAGATTACACGTCTTCGAATTTTTGGTTTAAGAACATGCCGGTTTCCTCACAATGTTTTCCTTCTGGGAGTTCACCGTTCTGAGAGCAGTGGTGATGAAATTAATGCCTTTCTGGGTTCGAACTCACGATCTACAACTCGTAAGTTGGGGCCATGGATACCACTGAGCCACCACTGCTCTGCAAACGTCTTGTTTTTTTTTTAATTTTCTCCTTCATTTCAGGTGAAAGTTACAATGGCTGGATTAGACGGTAGCCAACCTGTGTTGTGCTCAAGGCTGATAACCCTTGTACCGGACAAATCTTTAGAAGAAGCCCGCGCTGAAAAACCAGTGTATGATGCTGTAAGTATAACAGGAAATGGCGAAATGTGGCGTCCAGCCCGAATCTATCGTACCAATCAATCCCCTTCAACCAGCTACGCAGGAGGACCAAATTTAAATTTTCCATAGAAACTGAGATTACCAGTTATCTTTTTTTAAATAAGACATTTCGAAAATGTTCTTAAGTAACTTTTTAGACGTTTGTATTAGGGAATGCAAACCGGTTTCACCGAAAACCGAAAACCCGGTTTTTTTGAATAATTGAAATTATTTAAAAAACCGGTTTTTTTTCACGTTTCCGGTTTTTCGAGTTTTTTAAAAGTTAGAGTTTATGATTAAAGAATTGTATAATATGAGTATGTTGGTTTTGTATTTTGTAATACTTTCTATTCATGCGTGATAGTTAGAATTACTTAATTATGTTTCGTTGATCTTTTTAATACTGTTGATTAATATTGCACCTACTAGGGTGAAGCACAAAAAGCAAATAAACCTTTTACGTAAACAAATTTCTGTCTTTTCATTGAAATTTTGAATACTTATGTATTTATTTTTAATTGATACGTTTCTATTTAATTATTGAAAATATGCAAGATGTAGGCGGCCTGAATTTCATAAATAGTTTAAAAAAAACTTAGACAATGAAAAAAAACCGGGTTCACCGAAAACCGGCTTTTTTAAAACGAAACCCGAAAAAAAAAACCGGGTTTTCATTTTAGCCGGATTTGCATTCCCTAGTTTGTATCCTGCTTATGCGTATGAAGTTTCATTAAAATCGGTCTATTCATTTCGAAAAACAAGGGCTTGAAAGTTTGAATGAAATGCACAACAACTACAACAACAAACAACAACACACACAACAACCACAAACATTCAACAACACAACAACAAACAACTACTACAACTACAACTTCAAACACTTTTGTAACTTTTTCAATAGTGCTAGTCACTCTGAAATCAACTTAATTGTCATTAAAATAAAGTTGATATTCGTTTAACTTGAAATAAGTTTGAATAGATTACTACATAATTCTATTGTCCCAAAGGTTATCCTGCCGGGAGGTCTGGAGGGAGCTGAGCGTCTGTCCAAGTCTGCGGTTGTCGGCGACATTCTGAAGGACCATGAAAAAGGAGGCAAGATCCTCGCTGCTATTTGTGCTGGTAATCTACTTTTATATTATACTAGCTTCAGCCCGCGGCTTCGCCCGCGGAACTATCCTATATCCTTCTCCGGGATACAATCTATCTCTCTGCCAAATTTTATCGACATCGGTTCAGTGGTTTAGGCGTGAAAAGGTAACATACAGGCACACTTTCGCATTTATAATATTAGTATGGATTCGTGAGGAGTATGGATGGTTATAAGAATGAAACGATGGATGGACTGTGTGAGTGATGATATTGTTACGAGCTTAGGTTTCGTGACAATTAAAAACTGCCGATTTAATAACCAAAAATTGACACTTTAATCACAACACTAATTACAATTTACAACTCAAACACACTAATTATGAAATACAATTTCACTACTGATCACTCTTAGTCGCACTTGAATATCGCTTCGATGTACTCGCTTGTATCGCTTATTCAAAACTATATGTGTCTCGCGGCCCACCCGCCCTTATATGTATAGTGTCACAGAGCTACTATATAAACATCTAGAATGTTCGAGTACATACCGGTCCCGACTAACCCGATGTCGATAGTTCTCGGAATTTCTAGGACCTTGACCCTACTAGTTCTACTACCCGATACTAGATGGCGCTAGTGGTAACTAATGTCACCATGTACCAGGCATCAATTGTGGCGCGCAACAATATGGTTAGAAACCGTGACTGCCGAGATCACGACTGATAGAGAAATATGGAAGAAAAATATATGTTGCGCCGACCGAATTTTAACCTTTTGACCGCCACAGTCATGTATAGATGACAAACCAAAATGTGCCCAGCACGCCACGTCAAAAGGTTGGGAGTAGAAACGGGACAGAAATCGTTGATTCGACATAGGGGTAATAGAAACGAGACAAGGTGCGAAGTCCGGCTCGCATTTCACCATTCAAAGCACGCCGCGTCAAAAGGTTGGGAGTAGAAACGGGACAGAAATCGTTGATTCGACATAGGGGTAATAGAAGCGAGACAAGGTACGCGAGTCCGGTTCGCATTTCACCATTTAAAAAAAATAAATTTTCTTTTATTTACAGCCCCAACAGTGTTTGTGACCCATGGTGTAGCTCACAACAAGAAGATTACTTCGTACCCGACAACCAAGGACAAAATACCCTCAGAACATTACACCTATGTGGAGGGAAATAGAGTGGTTGTCGATGGACAGGTGGTTACCAGCAGGGTGAGTACTTCCAACAATCAAATAAACTAACTCCTTGATGAACCAAATCCTTGACGATTCAAAAGTGCCTGTAAGCATAAAGCATGGTCAGCGGTATTGTTCGAAAGGGTTACCGCTGTCCCGGAACATAAAGGGCTAAGGAATGAACACGGGTGGGTTTTTGTCAGTAAGAGTCTGACACTCCCTTCCGCTCCACCCAGAGCGGGAGGGGTCATTTGATGATTTCCCATCCTGAAAAAAAAAAACAAAGCATAAGTAGCCTATAATGTTCCCACGTTCCCACTGCTGGGACACAGGCCTCCTCTCTGTAAGAGGAGTGGACCGTAATCCACCACGCGGGCCCAGTGCGGGTTGGTAGATGTCACGTGTCTTCGAATTTTTGGTTCTAGGACATGCCGGTTTCCTCACGATGTTTTCCTTAACCGTTTTGCAGCAGCGGTAAAAGCGCCTGTAATACCAGTAAATGGTTTTATAGAGGTATGGGAACAGGGTGTAAAGTTCACTCATTCTCCATAGAAAAGGGAGGATCCTCCGACCAGACGGGTGTTGTGTCTGGCGGGCAACTGCCCGATGATTCATGTCGGGCCGTTGTATAAGCATCCCAGTTGCGCGGTAAACTCTGCTTGCGAGATGCAGGATTTTGTGTGACGTCAGTATGACGCGTAGTTCGCATGTGGCGTTTGTAGATACCGCTGCAGTTTAATTGAAATAAATGCTTGGTGTTGAGTTTGAATAATATCATTATTAGCAGCTTTTAGCAGTCCACTGCTAGATATACGTAGAGAATGAGATCTCGAGCCGTTGATTAACACCCAGTTTGTCGAACGAAAACTATCGCAAAAATTAATGTTAATAAAATATTATTATTGTTTAGCTATGTTTGAGGGGCTTATGGCTAAATAATAATAAGGTGGACAAACTGGGCGTGTTCGGGTCAATCACCGAACAATAACAAACATGTCAGCGTAATTGCGACACCGCGCTATATGCCTTGGCTATTTTATGTATTACCTAAGTAAATACAGTCAGTACGTATTCGGATATCATATCGGGCGCGACTCAATCTCATCTCATTCACCTTATTAGTTTTAATCGTTATCCCATTTGTATTACTGAAATACATAGTATCTTTATAATCTTTAATCTTAGTTTATCTTGATCTCACCCCAACCCCGAACATTGGTCCTTCGAGCCGGATACGACAAAACACACACAAACACAGACATAAACACACACAAACACAGACATAAACTGTGCGACATAATTATAACACCTATTTATTTATTTTTTTATCTTTCCAGGGCCCCGGAACAGCATATTGGTTTGGCCTGACGTTGATTGAGATGTTGCAGGGTAAAGACGAAGCCGCCAAAGTTGAAAAGGGAATGATTATCTCCTGTTATTAATTAAGATCTGAATAGACTTAGGAACCTCGCGAACAACGCGGCCACGACGACTGGTCGCAGTCGTAATCTTGGTCGTAGACGCTCCAACCAATATTTGGACAGTCTAAAGACCTTTAAATTTGGATGGTCATTCTAAACTACACTGCTACAGTCCATTCAGATATTTCACCTCTGATTTTGCATGACTGGCTAAAGCATAGTGATCTCTATAGTCGTTGAAATAAGGTTGGTGTTGGGTTGCTGCGGAAGACTGTCAAAATCACAGTGAACTTTAATAACGTTACAATAAGGTTCCTATTGAGTTGCTGCTGTGGACCGTCTTTAACCTATTCGAGGCCCTGGACACATAAGGATCACGGGGCCCCTGTGTAGATAAGAGATTATAAGAGAAACATACTAATATTTCTTATCTGGGGGCTAGAAACTTATTTGTCAATCGCACTTCAAATCACTTTGTAATTGGATCGGGTATTAACCTTTTGACCGCCACACGTCAAAAAAAAAAGTGTCTCGGCGTCAAGTCTGACATGTAGTCGAACCGTGGCATGCTGCGCACATTTTGGTTTGTCATCTATACATGACTATGGCGGTCAATGGGTTAATAATACGTAGAATGGAACGGCGCCGGCGGATGCAGTTTTTTTTTTTTAGGAGAGCGGGGCCCTGAGCACTTGCCCAGAGTGCCCAGTGGAAAGGCGGGGTCTGGCTGTAAGAGGTAAAATAATCTGTGAATGGATGTTTTGGCACTCGAATGACGTTGTCAGGGGGGCGTAGTTGATTTTTTTTTATGTTTTAGTATATATTTCAGTTACTATTCGTTTTTTTTGTTTGTTTAATTTTGCCTGTAAATAGTTGTGATTGTTAGGAAATAAAAATTATGTTTACGTTTATCCTCCTGTGTTTGGTGGCTAATCCGAGTACACTTGACATTGGCTAAATTGTGGTGGTTTTTCCGCAAAAGCCATTAAACGAAGAGAAGAAGAAACATTTGCTGCAATTGTTTTGTGCAATGTATTGAAAACACAAAATGGTAGTTCTGATTTTGGCCACAAGCCTAAAGTAATCTTGGAGATGTATAGGTAGAACTTTGATATGGTCATACAATACCTAAACAGAGTTCGGACGAAAGCCGGTTATGCGACCAGTTGGTCGTTACGGTCGCTGGCCGTAGTCGTGGTCGCGTGGTGTGCGAGGTCCCTTATCATAGTCTTTACGTATACTTTGTGCAAATTACTATAGTACCCTTTTTTTTCACTATAATAATCTTCATATAGAGACATAACAGAGAACTATGTATGAATATATTGAGCTTAAAGGTGATATCAACTAATTTTAATAAAAAATAAAAATACTGAAAGGTTTGGTGTCGAAATTGTTACTTATCAAGTTTTGTTTTTCTGATCTGTAAAACTCAAGTTTCGAAATGTTTTATTTTAATAAACCATATCTGAAGTTTATTCTAGAAGTTTTATTTCTTTCTGTAAATTTCCTACCTACTCACAGTCAGAAAATCAAGGTCTGCTGTAAACACGTTCCTTTTTTTTTCAGCAACTAATTAGTAAAGAAAATATGACCCTCTGAAAATTACAAAAAATGCCCTATTTTTACGGCCGTGATAAGAGGACTACCAGAAAAATTTGAAAAAATTTTAACACAAAAAAAAATGTTAGGAACCTAAACATACTCTTTCTTATAATGTTAAGTAAGTATGTATATTTAGTGGAAAATAAAGTTAATGTAAAAAAATATTGAATCGGCTTAGTTTAAGAGGAGAAAAAAAGGGGAATACGAAACGTCGATCTCGTCAAAATTTTTGTGATAATTTTGGTCTGAGCTGCAGCTGTCCCTATCACACACTACGGGAGCAGACTTGAGGTAAGACGACGGCAATAGTTTCTTCAAATACCTATTTTGCAAATTCCTCGCAGACCCCGTCCCCTCTTAAGATTCTTAGCAAGTAGATTGCCAAAATTCTCTGCTGAAGAAATTATCTGCCCTCTAATCTCATGTGGACTCCAACAGGTGTTAGCAATAAAACAAGCAAGGTGTTGGCAATGCTTTTATTTGAGTACATAGATTACACATTTATCTTATTTTTAACACTAAATAAATTATATAAACAGTAAATGCAGCACAAGCCTGAGAGAACAAAGTCTTATCGCGGTTTTCTAAAAGCTTTTATGCACGACGCGCACAGGTGGCGCCACCAGCACAAACAGTAAAAAGCAAACACACGTATCATTAATGATTATGCGGTTAAGCTTTCAGAAAACGGGATTTTTTAGCACACAACAATTCAATTTCAATTTAAACACCCTTTTCAATACATCCTTCTATATGTATACCAATAAAAATTAATTCAGACTTTTTATAATTTTAAAACAAATTACATATTACAAATTCACATGGCATACTGCTATCGTTTTAAATTCGGAGTGTCGGTACTTTCCTAAATTATGAGAAAAACGAATATACTATAATTGGAGCCTAATAATACCCAGGTTCGCAAGAGCATTTTTTTAATGTGACGATTTTCTATCGCGCACTGACTTTTCAACTCTCGAAATCAAAATCAAAAGCGACTGCCCATCTGACCTCCACAACCCAGTTACTGGGTAATACGAAACCCCTTGGTAAGACTGGTTGTCAGACTTTCGGGCTTCTGACGACCCGTAACGACTGTCAAAGATCCACGAATGACAGCCGGGACCAACGGCTTTACGTGCTTTCCGAGGCACGGAGGGGTCTTGGTATGTAATGATGGTCACCCATCCACGGACCAACCGCGGCAAGCGTTGCTTAACCTGATCGATCGACCCGTGCGGCTGTTATTATTTAGCCACAACGGGGGTCCTCCGTCAGTATACATACTAAATTGATACATAATAATAATTATGATGAGTATTCCAATCAATCATAAAAATAACCTAAAACAGTCTATTACAATGAGATTCCTACAAAAATAAGGAACACAACTATTTGGCAAGTTATAATACTAAAATGTTACAGCGAACATATTGTATTTTTATTTTGCTATTATAGGTCCTTAAGGGGCTTACATGACCTAAAGCGCGGTCACTGTCGGACTGCATAGAAAAGAAAGAAACGCGATGACACAACGCTGGTAATTTGTTGCAAAATTTGAAGCATTTATCTATTTACAAAAAAATTATTGTTTGGACTAAAAAATTAAAACACTAGTGCTTTAGTATGTTCCTTGTAGAATAATCTAACAAAAAATCAGAATGATTGTATGTATATTAGTGTGGTTTTCATTGTAAAAAGACAGTTTTTAGAGGTGTCTTCGTGATTTTTTTCTATCGTATCAAATTAGTTTTATTACGTTTTCAACACACTATCTACCTAGCATATATCTAGAAGAATATCATTATATTTTTCTGATTTTGTTTACTGTAGTCGACCATATTATACTTTTATTGCTTCTAAAACTTGCGTTTATTGCGTTTAGGTCTTGTAATCCCTTGAACTTGTGTATCAACTAAACTATTGCTATCTCTCTCTTGCAAATAAAATAAGAGAGAGATGGAATTATGAACTGTCAGACTATAAAGATTTTTACAAATCTGCGGGGTAATGAGGGTTTTCTGAAATGACGTTCGCTAGGTGGCAGCACTGACACGTCAGGTCCAGGCATCTCTCAAAGAGCCTATATTTTCTTTAGTCATGTCATGACGGAATGATGAACGAATGAATGAATCGAATGATGAACGTCATCATATATTTTATATTGGAAGACCTCTTGTCACAGTGGTGCCAACTGGTGTCGTAAATTTTCACGAAAACCCTCATTGCGTAACACACTAACAGTAGCAACGACTTTCATTTTGACAGTTCAACAACATTCATTGCGTTATTTACGTTGTTGAATGGACAAATTTTACGTACATATGAAGCAATGGATTAGCAAGATCCTTCAAAATCATTTAGATTGTGATTGATAGTGTATTACGCAATGTGGGTTTTCGTGATTTACGACACCAGTTGGCACCACTTTGACAAGAGGTCTTCCATTTTGACAATGAATATAAAATATATGATGACGTTAATAATTCAATTCATTCATTCGTTCATCATTCAGTCATGACTAAAAAAAATATAGGCTCTTTGACAGATGCCTGGACCTGACGTGTCAGTGCTGCCACCTAGCGAACGTCATTTCAGAAAACCTTTAGGGTGCTGTTCTATTTTTATTATATCTTATTTACTACAATAATAATTAATTAAGTATTTAAATATTGAGATACATTTTTTTTGCAAGTTCAATAAAAAACCGTTTAATTTATCATCGGCCAACAATAATTCCCATTTAGGACAAACACAAACGGAGATGGAACGAGCAATAGAGCGTTGATCACCACGCATGCGCACTGTGTGTTGACGATTTCAAACTGACATCCGTGATATCAAGCTACTACAATCTGTCTAATTTCTTTAATAGATTTTCAACTTTATCGCTAAAGTATAAGGTTCAAAGTTGATTGGGAAAATTAGACAGTTTCGGGTAACTTGATGTGCGTCTGTACTTATCTCATATAGTGGCAATTCTCTCGGTATATTTATGCAAATATTCACGATAATATCTTTAAGAAATTAACTGTCAGAAAAGAAGAGGAAACAAAAATATTTGACCCAAGTTTAGGTATATGTACTCAATATTCTCATAAAAACAAAAAACAAGAAAAAATAATGCTGTGTGCGAGCGACTGCCTATCTGATCCCCATAACCCAGTTACTGGGTAACACAATACTCCCTGGTAGGAGTGAGGTGATATTTCACAAATATTTAGACAAATATGCCAAGTTGAGTGACCTTATCAAGGATTTAACAAAATCTTTTATAGACATTTTGACTCATACAGACACACATAAGTTTCTAGAAGACATAGTTCTTAGAAAATGACTTACAAAAATGTTATAACGTAATGAGTAGGTATGACGAATGTTAAGTATAATTTCAACGTATCTTTATATGCGTAGGAGTCATCTGCTAGTTTGAGCTTGCTTTTTAAAAGGAGGTTATGTCCATAATGAGTATGCGTAGCATTTAGCAAATTAAATAAGTAACTGTAGTTTTCTAGCAGCCATTTTTGTGCTTGACACTGTTTAAAAGGTCATGACCTCTCAAGCTCCGCTGAGACACAGTTGATTTTCTATTGTATCGTACAGTACCCGGCGATAAATATTGCACATCGACCTTTGGAAAGAGACAATCGGCTAATTTCGGCTTCGTAGAGCGTTATCTCTGTCGCACGAAATACAAACAGTCCGGTATCTATTAGGAGCTGTTAAAACAAATTATGATTTGCTTCTTTTGATAATTATTTTTATTCTTTGTATAAAATACAAAAAAGGTAAAGGTCGATGTGCAATATTTATCGCCGGGTACTGTACTACATAGGGTACGCGCGGAGCTTGACCGTTTAAAATAATGTAGCATCAGCTTAATCACACTATATTGTTCCTAGAGGTAGTGGGCTGTAATCTACCACGCAGGCCCAATGCGGGTTGGAATAATAATATTAGCTCAACTATGGCTAATGAGACACAAATTGAATTTCTATTGTTATAAATCAAATATTGATTTTCCCACAGTTGAGAGCAGATTGCATCTAATTTCAAATCTGCAAGATCGTTGACTGAAAAGTGTTTTCAGTTCCCAGGATTTTTTCTAATTTTAAGGGCATTCAGAGTATGGGCGGTTCTATAGAGTCTGGGCATAGTTTTTATCCAAATGATACCCAGACCGACCAGGCTGTTCCCCAAACGGTCTAAAACTAGGAAAACAGTCTAAATCTGGGAAATCTTGATCCTATTTTACTAGATAGGAGTTGATTTCCCAGATCTGGTCCTAGACGATATTAGTATGGATTCATCAGATTTCAAGAAGATCAGGCCGTTGAAATATACCAAACACAAATCACTCCATAGTTTTTTTGGACTAATAAAAGTTACCAGTTATCAAGGAAGTCATATCCAGTTTTCGGCACAGAGTCAGTCAAAGTCTCCGTTGACTGAAAGTCGGTGCCCGAAGATGCTTGACTGGAAGACAGGAGACCGCGGTTCTCTTCGGATATATCTGAAAGTTTAAAAAAAAAGTTTAATTTAGTTAAAGGACTACCTGGCTGTTTGTAGCAGTTCTTAAAAACATAATAATATGTTTTTTTTTAACGCTTATCAAGCTATTGGACTCGTCAAAACAAATCATATGAGCCCGAACTCGAGGGGTTTACCAGTAGCCACTGAAGAGTTCCACTATCCACCTCCGAGCTCCATCATCGGATCAACTCCAAGGTAAGTATCAAATTATAGTTTTGTTATTCAAACTACATATATGTACATACAAAGTTCCATTTCGATACGACAATTAGAAGTAGGTTAAAATGGTAAGCACGTTAAGTCGCTGGTCCCGGCTGTCATTCGTGGATCTTTGACTGTCGTTACGGATCGTCAGTAACCCGAAAGTCTGACAACCACTCTTACTAAGGGGTATCCTTTTATCCAGTAACTGGGTTGTGGAGGTCAGATAGGCAGTCGCTCCATTTAAAATACTGGTATTCAGCTGCATCTGGTTAGTCTGGAGGCCGACCCCAACATAGTTGGGAAAAGGCTAGGCATGCAGGCAGGCATAAGTAGTACATTCTGCTAACCTCTCCTCGGAATACAGGCGTGATATTACGTAATATTATTGCACGGTGTTACAGTATTATTGTGAGAATTACAAAGAAAGGTATTCATTCATTCATAAAGAGTTTGTGTCATTTTCTATGAATAGCAAAACGGAAATCAAACACGGAAATATCCAAGTTTTGTTTAGCATAATATTATAACAAAATGTCGCGTCTTCCGATGTAAGTTTATTTAGTCATCTGTTACAATACCTTTTACGGGGAGTTTGTTGCGTGACTACACAAGTAGGAAGGAAAAAATAGCGTCATCCAACAAAATCCTAGCAGACACCTGGAAGTTTATTTCGTACGGAACGTGGGAATAGTGACGACCAAGTGGTAACGGACGCGACTTACGAATTCTAGGTAGTCGGTTCGAACCTAGACAGGCGCTTTACTTTGTGTAAATTATTTCATCTCCACTGCTCTCAAAACGGTGAAGGAAAACATCGTGAAAGTTGAAGGCATGTGTCATCTACCAACCCACACTGAACTAGTGTGGTGGATTACGACCCACTCCCTCTCATGTAGAGGAGGCCTGTGTCCTAGCAGTGGGAGCATTATAGGCTATGGAACGTGGATCAACGTGGCTTTTTAATTGGTTCTGTAACTACTGCATTCAACCTGTTAAGGTGAATGGATAGTGGTAGACCGCGAAATTCAAATTTTCTTACGTTTTTTTCTTATGGAAAAGTGTTAGTGGTAGAAATCTAACTTAGAAAGATGTATTATTGATTCTAATGATTATACTTCTCTAAATATGTACCTGCTATTGTCGCGAATCATATTTTGATCAAGATTCAACCTGACACTGACCTGCAAATTGCAAAAAACGTAAGAAAATTTGAATTTCGCGGTCACATTCACCTTAAGTATCGCCAGACGTGAACGCCATTTTAATGCATCCAATTAATATTATACCCAACCGTCATATTTACAAAATAGAACAGTGCATTGTACAGACTTGAGTCATAATATTTGTTTGAGATAGGCCACGCTTGTGATTCTAATGAAATGTTTATATTTCGATTCATTGTCAGTGTCAGAGGGGCCCGTGGTTAAATAGTAATAGCCGCACAGGTCGATCGATCAGGTTGAGCTACGCTTGCCGCGGTTGGTATGTGGATGGGTGACCATCTTTACAAACCGAGACCCCTCCGTGCCTTGGAAAGCACGATAGGCCGTTGGTTCAGACAAAACAGTTCAGTTTTAAAATACTTTTTATCCCGGTAGTACGATTCCGTGGGATAATTTCCGACATCCAGGCGGACGGAGCCGCGGGCAAAAGCTATTTGCCATAAATAAGCCTATAGAGGTTAAAAAGATGATAGTGGTAGGGAGATTTAATAAATAAATAAATAAAGACAAAAAGACGGACGAACAGAGATACAGGCGTCAGGGCTCCGTTGTCAACCTTGGCGTACGGATCCCTAGAAAAGGTGCACCACCCTCACCATTTTATTTATTATCCTGTACTGTAAGTTCTACGAATACTTAATATTATAAATGTGAAAGTTTGTGAAGTTGTTTGGATTTTGTTACTCAATCACGCGTAAACCGTTAAACAGATTTGGATGAAAATTGGCACATAGTTAAGACCATTTCCTGGATTAACACACAGGATACTTTTATCCCGATATTCCCACGGGATCCAAACTTACGCGGGTGAAACCGCGGGGCGCAGCTAGTAAGTAATAAGTCACTTATTCGTGGCCATTGTTGCGTTTACAGGAATTACGGGCAACCGAATACAGAGGCTACAGTCTGGCTTCCGGAGGTTGCGAAAAGTGGCCAAGACAATTCATGTAAAAATGCAAAGGTCCTAAGATTAACTTGTCGTGAGGAATGTTTTGAGTATGAATGTGGATGGCTACATAGAGGTATGAGAAACGGTGTAAAGTTCACTCATACTCTATAGAAAAGGTAGGATCCTCCGACCAGATAGGTATTGTGTCTGGCGGGCAACTGCCCGATGATTCATGTCGGGCCGTTGTATCTATGCCGGGGATGGCAAACCTTTTTACATCTACGTGCCATTTTTTCCAAATAAATGTTTAATGCGGGCTTCACGTGCCAACAAACTATCTATGTATATACTATATTTATATACTTTCGCATTGTTATTGAAGTGAAGACTTCTTTCGGCGCGTTGGGCATTTTTTGAGACTGGATAAA
This sequence comes from Luperina testacea, assembly GCA_927399505.1. NCBI lineage: Eukaryota > Metazoa > Arthropoda > Insecta > Lepidoptera > Noctuidae > Luperina > Luperina testacea. The sequence continues at coordinate 7,825,404 of OV656783.1, read as the reverse complement.
ACCATTGAAGTCGCGCCACTGTTACCGTAAGCGACACCACGCGTGTTTTGTTTTTGAGACAATTCAAAAAATACCCGCTTCGGATGTGTTCGGCTGTCCTCGGGATGGGGGTTTTAATGTATATCCGATATGTCAGTGAGTGATGGCAAAGTATTCTGTTTGTGTTTTGTTTTTACTTCTGTCGGCACTCCCGGAGTGCCATTGTTTTTTTATTATTTGAAATCTCTCTTGACATTTCTCGGGACCCTGGGGTCCCGGAACATTGGAAGGCGTATGAGGGGCCGAAATCAGCTCGCAGAAGCCCGTTAGATGTTTTTAATGAAATAAGACACCAACCGACGATTATCCCTGTTCGCACTATGCAAGTGCATCAAAGGACAACCCCCGGTCGGTGTAGGACGAATGTTAACATAAATAGTTTATGATTTATTTAAATGAAATGACAAATTAGAGTGATTTCTGCTGTTGCAAATTAGATGACCTGGGTACCTACATTTCTGAAATTATGTCGTGCCCAAATTATTTTGTTACGTGCCAGCAATGGCACGCGTGCCATTGGTTCGCCATCCCTGATCTATGCTAACTCTGCTTGCGAGATGCAGGATTTTGCGTGACGTCAGTATGACGCGTTGTTCGCATGTGGCGTTGTAGAGCTACAGCTATAAAAGCAGTGGAAGACCAAAGAAACGATGGATGGACTGTGTGAAAATTGATATAGCTAGAAGAGAGATTTGGGCTAAAAGAGAATGGACAAGACCAAATAAATTGGTATATAAGGGCAGGAGAATTACCAGGTGCTAAGCGCATGCGCATAATCCTCAGATTATCATAAAATAAGCAAAGAAGATACATTAATAAAAATTCCACGTATGTATGAAGCGTTTCCTTTATCAATATTTAATGCTATGTGCAAAGAATTAATCTATGCCATACTAATATTATAAATGCGAAAGTCACCCGTTTAGTAGATCTTCTAAGATTGATTTTTCTTTCTTTCTTTTATTGTATGGGCCGGCCATATTAGACGTAGAACCGATGACCGTTAGGTAGACGTGTTCTTGAGTGGAGTCCGCGACTTGGCAGACATAAGGTAGGACGCCCTCAGGCTAGGTGGAGCGACGATCTTCAGGGCAGATCGCAGGGTGGCTGGTAGCAGCTGGATGAGTTGCCGAGAATCGAGCTGAATGGTGTGCAATGTGGGTTTTCGTGAAAATGTACGACACCAGTTGGCACCACTGTGACAAGAGGTCTTCCAATATAAAATATATGATGACGTTCATCATTCAATTCATTCATTCGTTCATCATTCCGTCATGACTAAAGAAAATATAGGCTCTTTGACAGATGCCTGGACCTGACATGCCAGTGCTGCCACCTAGCGAACGTCATTTCAGAAAACCCTCATTGGAGAGGCCTATGTCTACCTCACAGATTAGGTCCAGTTGAAAACTAGCGTCAGGCACCAGTTGTCTGGCATTTTTGCTGAACTTGGCCTTTTTGGCGTAGCCGTGAGGTACACTTTCCTGCTAATTTCTTACATCGGACTGCACTTTTTATTTTTATCTTAGTTTTATCTGATGTACGACTATTATCTAACTATCTGGTGTATTGTGCGTCTCTTAGTCTGTGCTAATTAAATGTATTTTCTTTCTTTCTATGTCCAGCAGTGGACTGCTCTAGGCTGATGATGATGATGATGAAGATTCTACACAATGGATTTTTATGCGGTTTTCACCATCATTTCTCTTAACATTTATTCGGAAATATTTATGTGTATAATACACTAGCTTGTGCCCGCGATTTTACTCGCATAAGGGTCAGCTCAGACAGAGAGGAATAATCCCCGCGCGGTCTCGGACATTTTCTTTACGGATCGCGTATGCTCGAGCTGATTCCCGCATATCTTCGAGGACGCGCGAGCATTTTTTGTCAGGTTCAAGCATTTATGCACTTTATTGTAATAATTTTAAAGTTTATTTTCAAGTGCGTTAATAAAATCCTCTCCGCTGCGCTCCGTTCTGTCTGCGCTGAGCCTTAGTCTAGATCCCGTGAGAATATCGGGATAAAAAGTATCCTATATCCTAATCCAGGTCATGTGCCAAATTTCATCAAAATACGTTCAGTCGTTTTAGTGTGAAAGCGCAACAAACAAACATAAAAAAATATTTACTCTTTATAATATTAGTAACTATTATAAATTAAACTAGCTGTGCCAGCGTCTTCGTTTGCGTGCGTGTCGGAAAATAAATTGGATTTTATGAGTTTTTTTTTTGCGCAGAACCCTAGTTATTTTTCTAAAAAGCCTAAGTTACGCCTTATAACATCAGCTATCTGCCACTGAAAGCTATCTCCTCGAAATCGGTCCCGCCGTTTCGGAGATTAGCCAGAAAAAACAAACAGACAAAAATGTGAAAAATTGTTTTTTTATTATAAGTACCGTTTAAACTATTTTTTTTTCATATTCATTTAGTAAAAAGCTGTTATTTTGATATTACTTCAACTTTATTTATTTGTAGATAAATCTCGATATTTTGTTAAATCGTACAAACGGTGCGAAGCAGGGGACGGGTCGCTTGTATTTCATATTATGCGCGAAGAATTCATTATATTATAAATTATAATGCAGCCCCCGAGAGACTTACACAATAAATAAGTATTCTAAGTAGATACTTAAGGCCAAGATCTTCGAGCGTAGTAGGCATTTAGCGTTACCTCCGTCCTCGCGTGGCAAATGCCGCGAAAGCGCAGTTCGAATGAACTCGCTGACCCCTGTCACGGTTATTTTTATAAGTAATAGTATTGTGAATCGGCCCTATTCTTGAAATATAGGGCTGCTCGTCTACAGTATTTTAATTTCATCATCCTACTTTAGTTTCTTTCTAGTTTTGTGATTGTAAATATTATATTTTTAACCGACTTCAAAAAAGGCGGAGATTCTCAATTCGGATATTTCTATTTTTTTTTATGTATGTTAGGGCATAACTCCATCGTAAATAGACATGATTTGCAATTTTTTTTTGAAGTGAAAACTTCTTTAGCATCGTTGTGATTTGAAAATTTTATGAAACGAAAAAGCAACAGTAAAAAGAGACATGAGATTTAACGTGGGAGAAAATGAGATAGGAAGCATTATACAGTGTTTTTGTTTTTTATTATTACAAATGACATCACATTTAATCCTATGCTACTAATTTGTGGTGATGATGACGATGAGGATGATGGTGATGGTGATGGCGATGGCGATGGCGATGGTGATAGCGATGGTGATGGCGATGGTGATGATGATGATGGCGATGGCGATGGTGATGGTGGTGGCGATGGTGATGGCGATGATGGTGATGCGATGGTGATGGTGATGGCGATGGTGATGGTGATGCGATGGTGATGGCGATGGTGATGGCGATGGTGATGGCGATGGTGATGGCGATGTTGATGATGGTGATGGCGATGGTGATGGTGATGGCGATGGCGATGGCGATGGTGATGGTGAAGGATGGATGGATGGATGGATGGATGGATGGATGGATGGATGGATGGATGTTCTTTAGCATCGTTGTGATTTGAAAGCTTATGAAACGAAAAAGCCACAGTAAAAAGAGACATGTAAATTCATAAGACAGAGAAAATGAGATAGGAACCATTATAGTGTTTTTGAAGGTTTCACTTCTACCACGTGTGAATTGCACACATGCTGTTTTTTTATTTTTGTAAAGATCCGATGATGACTTTCGGAGACAAACACCGGAACTCTTCAATAAATGCCAGCAAATCAACCGCGATTGCTGCTATAGCATATGTAATCGCAATCACACAACATAACATCACGCCTGTACCCTTCAAAGGGTAAGGCAATAGCTGTTCAATAGCTTTGTTACTGATATTCACATAGCAAGTAGTGATATATGAATTTGTTTGGGGTAGGTAAGTACAACTAAAATTTTTTTTCCAAAAAAAAAACCGACTTCCAAAAAAAAAAACACTACAAAGTGAAAAATAACTTTAGTTTCGAAAGTCGGTGTCAAAAAATGAAAATATATTCTTCACGTTGTAGTGTTTTTTTTTTGATTCGGTTGTTTTTTTAGTAAAACAGTTTTTTTGGTTGCTTGAATTCGTCAATAAGTTTTTTTTAATTAAATCTACTAATCAAAAACACCACAATACGTATTTTTATTGAACTCTTCCTATTTCATTCACAACGAATTTCATATTTTTAAATAAAAAAAACAGCATGTGTGCAATTCACACGTGGTAGAAGTGAAACCTTCAAAAACACTGTATAATGCTTCCTATCTGATTTTCTCCCACGTTAAATCTTATGAATTTACATGTCTCTTTTTACTGTCGCTTTTTCGTTTCATAAACTTTCAAATCACAACGATGCTAAAGAACATCCATCCATCCATCCATCCATCCATTCATCCATCCATCCATCCATCCATCCATCCATCCATCCATCCATTCATCCAACCATCCATCCATCCATCCATCCATCCATCCATCCATCCATCCATCCATCCATCACCATCACCATCGCCATCGCCATCGCCATCGCCATCGCCATCGCCATCACCATCATCATCATCGCCATCACCATCGCCATCACCATCGCCATAACCATCGCCATCGCCATCGCCATCACCATTGCCGTCACCATCACCATCTCCATCGCCAACACCATCATCATCATCGCCATCACCATCGCCATAACCATCGCCATCACCATCATCACCATCGCCATCGCTATCACCATCACCATCGCCACCACCATCGCCATCACCATAACCATCGCCATCGCCATCACCATCGCCATCACCATCGCCATCACCATCGCCATCGCCATCGCCAACACCATCACCATCATCATCATCATCACAAATTAGTAGCATAGGATTAAATGTGATGTCATTTGTAATAATAAAAAACAAAAACACTGTATAATGCTTCCTATCTCATTTTCTCCCACGTTAAATCTTATGTCTCTTTTTACTGTAGCTTTTTCGTTTCATAAAATTTTCAAATCATAATAATGCTAAAGAAGTTTTCAGGAGTTCGCTGTCGGGCGCCTAAGAGAGCGGACGTGCGCATCTATTGCTAACTACTTTCGTTAAAATTTGACCGCGAATAATTGTTATTGGTCTACAACCAATATTTAAATTCTCGTTTCTTCCTAAAGCGTTTTTACGAGTAGGCCACTCCCCGCGAAAGTGACAACAATATTACTCTCACTGTCCCTAATAAACAAAGTGTTGAAGGCCGCAACGATTGGAAGTTTGCGTCGGGTTTGAACCGCCCACCTCACGCACGGGAGTCGGTAACGTACACCGCCACGCCAAGCTGCGCTGACGCATCAACGCAAAATATCGGATCCCTACCACCGGTGCTACGAAACTGGGCTACGGGCAGAGCGGCGAGTGCTACGCGGCTGACTGCTACGAGGGCTACGCGAACACTTACCTCGCATCAAATCTCTGTGCTACGTGCCTGTCGACTACGAGTACTTCGACGCGTCATTGGTATTTTATAAACACTTAGCAGGAGCAGTTTGACTACCATGCCTAAAACACCACGTTCCCCGCCCCCGCAAAAAGAAAAAGAAATTCAACATTCGGCTTCCAACCCTGACATTACTAACACCTCTCAAGACATGGAATTTTTAAATATCACCTCCCGTGCAAAAAAACCACGCGTTGAGCTGCCTTCCAGCGAGCTGCAAGACTTTAAGGAAGAAATTATGGGAATGTTATCATCGTGGAAAAAAGATCAAGAACAAATTCTCCATAAGCTTAGTTCGGATGTAGCTGAAGTGAAGTTGCAAAATGAAAAAATCCACAATTGCTACTTGGAAATGGAAAAAAGTATCACGTTTGTTAATGAAAAATACGAGGAAATTAAGTCCAGTGTCGAGAATCTTGGTAAGGAACGGATAAATCTACTAAATCATATCGAGGATCTGGAGCGTAAAGTTATAGATATACAGGTAAGCTCCCGTAGCTCAACTATTGAAATAAGAAACCTGTTACCTGCTGAGAAAAATTCACCGCCACTGCCTTCTCTTATTGTCAACACATGCAAGGCTCTGGATATAGATGTTCTTCCTTCCGACGTACGTGATGTCTACAGCATTCCCAATAAGGAAGGCGACAAAAGGTCTGTCATTGCTGAATTCCAGACCGTCACTCTCAAAAATAATGTCCTCGCAGCAGTCCGGAAATTTAATAAAAACCGAGCTAACCCCGATAAATTGAATACTGAGCACATCGGTCTCTCTGGAACTCGTACACCGATCTACATCTCGGACCGATTGTCGGGCACCACAAGAAAACTCTTCTTTGAATCCCGTACATTTGCTAATGCAAATGGTTACAAGTTCTGTTGGACAGCTAATGGTAAAGTCCTACTACGCAAAGAAGAGGGCCAGAAATCCATCAGCATACAATCCAAGCTCTGTTTGGAAAAACTTAGTGTTCAAAAGTGACTATCCAACAGAAACGATTATTTAGGCATAAGTAAGCACTCACTCTCGTGTTCCCTTAAACAGTTTTGTATCGATCTAATTACTTTTCCTTTAAATAAGTTAGCTTCTATTATTATTACTCCAGTACTTAAAATTTACACACACTCCCATACACTCTTTACCACCAAAAACATTCCCTATACAACTTACACTGTAACAATAAATACACTACACATTTACATAATCACACGAGTTCCTTTTCAATATACAGTTTTTCCAATAACAGGCAAAACACCTTCCTGGTTCTTTGGACTCCAGTTGCATACTCATTCCAATACTAAGCAATCAGGTCATGTCTTTGGATCTTATGTTGTTTACAAATGGCTTTAATAAATGATATAAACTCAGAACTAGACTCAATAGACGTGGGCAATTCACTGACTTGTAACCCGGAGGACTGCCTTAGGTTTGTTAAGAATTCCGATGACACTACGAAAATCTTACACTTAAATATACGAAGTATTAACAAAAACTTTGAACAATTACGGGTACTATTGCACCAAACAAGTATTAGCTTCGATATCATTGTTTTGACCGAATGCTGGCTAAGCAAGGTCATTAATTTACCTATATTAAAGGACTTCCAATCATATCTTACAGAAATAAACACGAACCAGAACGATGGAATTGTTATATATGCGAAACAGGGTCTCCAAGTCTCAGTGTGGGAGCCTACGTTTATGGGTGGAAACTGCCTTGTTTGCCAACGGGATGACAATAAAATTGCTGTTGTGGCAGTCTATCGGTCCCCATCGCTCAGTTCTAGGGAAAGTTTTGATATGTTCCTAGATAGTTTAAATAATATTTACACTAAACTTTCTACATGGCAGAACATTGCTCTTATTGGTGACCTGAATATTGATATCAACATGAGCAGTAGAAATGATCGATGTCTAGATTACCTCATACTTAATTCATCGCATGGCCTGCTACCATCGCACCTTCTACCTACTAGGCTTGGAAATTGTCTTGACCACGCGTTCATAAAATCTAGCTTGCCTACCACCACACTAGTTCTTGAATCACACATCACAGACCATAAACCTCTTGTCCTTACCATCTCCAGCACAAGTCCCACTCGTAAAACTTGTCAATATTCTACTTCCATAAATTATGAGTCAATAAGGCTAGAGCTAGAAAACCTCGATTTTGCGGCAATTTATAAATTGGACGACCCAAACACAATGATGGATACTTTTATAACTATGTTAACTATGGTCATTGCTAAACACACCAAGTATGTCAAGATTCCAAGTAAAAAAAGGACCATCAAACCCTGGATAACCCCAGGCCTATTGAGGTGTATCCAAAATCGAGACAAAATGCATATTCGATCAAGTAAAGAACCAGATAATCTAATTCTTAAAAAAACTTATACACGCTACCGCAACTTTTGCAATGACCTGCTTCGAAAGCTAAAAATTGCCCACGAGGGGAATGAAATTGAGAAAACAAAAAATAACCCCAAAGCCCTTTGGAACACTATTAAAACTATTACAAATACAGCTAAAATAAAAACCAGTCCTGTGGAACTACTGAAAATATGTGACAGTCCTAAAGCATCCATAAATGAAGTTGGTAAATTCTTCAGTAACGTAGGGAAAACCTTAGCGGATAAAATACTATCACAGAGCCAGCGCCCCGCTGCCATGAGCAGTCAGGTTCGTAGTAACGATTATAACAACCCACTATCTCCTGCTAACTCCTTCGTGTTGCTTGATACAGACGAATCTGAGGTGGACTCTCTTGTTTCGCAGCTACGTAATGACTGTGCACTGGGTTGGGACGGTATATCACCGTTAGTGCTAAAAATGGGCCGTCAGACACTAATAAAACCATTGACGTACATCTTTAATAGCTGTCTCCGCCAGGGTGTTTTTCCGGACGCACTTAAAAAAGCAATTGTGCACCCAATCCATAAGGGTGGGAGCAGAAGCTGTGTCAACAACTATAGACCTATTTCGGTTTTGACTGCTCTTTCCAAGATTTTGGAAAGGATTCTTAGTAATCGGCTTAAGAACTTCTTGGAAAGATACAAGATCATAGCAGATAATCAGTATGGTTTCCGTTCCGGTGTCTCGACTGAAGATGCAGTACTTAAATTGACGCAGTTGGTTGCTGGGAATCTCGATAGGAAAACCAAATGTCTAGGAATATTCCTAGATCTTTCGAAGGCATTCGACACAGTTTCTGTTCCCATACTTATAGCCAAATTAGAGCGACTCGGCATTAGAGGTATAGCACTGCAAATATTCAAAGATTACCTGACCAACCGTACTCAAAGAACCAAAATTGAAAATCACTTCAGTGATGATAATACCTTATCCTACGGAGTGCCCCAAGGTAGCATCTTAGGACCTATTTTATTTCAAATATATATAAATGACTTATGCAGAATGTCCCTCCCAAACTCGACAATTTTTGTATATGCCGATGACACCGTGGTTGTAGTTGACGGGTCAACATGGGATTGTATTAAAAGTAACGCGGAATTGGCACTACGTGAAATAATAAACTGGCTCAACCTAAACCTGCTTACCCTAAACTGTAGCAAGACTTCATATATTCCTTTCGCCATCCGTCAGAACACCGCACCGGACCACACCCTTTCAATAATAGCGCACACTTGCTTAGAACAGTCATCTTCATGCCAATGTCCAACACTCACGCGTACCGATTACGTCAAATATCTGGGTGTTCAAATTGATGCCGGGTTACGCTGGAATAAACACATTGATGCCCTAACCTCGAGAACGTTGAGACTGATACACATCTTTAAGTCACTGAGAGTTTCCGCAAATCCTGATACTCTAAAAATGGTGTTCTATGCTCTGTGTCAGTCAGTTCTTGGGTATTGCATCAATGTATGGGGTGGTGCGGCTAAAACTACTTTTCTTAAAGTGGAGAGAGCTCAGAGAGCAATATTGAAAGTAATGCTACGAAAACCTTATCGTTACCCAACAACTCAACTCTACTCAGATTGTAAGGTACTAACAGTTCGACAGCTCTACGTGTTGCAATCCATTCGTAGAAGACACTCCAGTGTCCCACCGTCTGATCCCACCAAACGAACCAACATTCCCCCAGTTACACAACACAAAACTGCTTTTGCCAAAAACCAATACTTCACCCTAAGTTCACTGATCTACAAAAAAGTTCATAAAGAATTAAATATAATGGATTGCAACAAGTATGAATTGAAAACTAGGCTGATGGAATGGCTTCTAAAACAGGACTATACACAAACTGAGTCTCTACTAAAATGTATTGCCTAATTTTTTTTTTTTTTTTTTTTTTTTTTTTGCTCTTACTCCTTCACATATAACACCTCACACTCACTACTTCCATACAAAACTCACCACACATAGATACATATCATACAGACATACTCACGCACATTCACCCACTCACATAGGTACATAAGTTTTAAATTGTAAATTCTTGCATTATTTTCCTTTTTTCCTTTTTTTCCTAAATATAATATAGTTTCAATCATGTTTCAACCATAGGTAATAAGATTGTTTAAGTTGTTAACGCGTTCCTATATAAGTTGGCACAGTCCGCAGTTGTTTGATCCCTATTTGTAAGTAACCTCACAGCTGAACACTGTCTCTTAAGATACAGGTTATCCTAGTTTGAGAGGCAGGGCTCACAATATCTGTATACAAACTACTGCAGCGTTAATTAGCTCCATGTTAAACAATGTATACTAATGTATTTCTTTTGTGACAATAAACTATTTATTATTATTATTTATTATTATTACTTCAAAAAAATATAATATTTTACCTATACAATCACAAAACTAGAAACACAAACTCAAAAAACTCAAATTTTGCAATTGAATATAAACCTTATTTCGTTGTAGTAAAGTTGAAAATCTATTACAGATATTACGATAATTGTAAATTTATGGTACCGACCTGCTACTGCTAGTACTGTGACGAAAGCAAGAGAACCTATACAACTATGTACAATATTATTCTGTCGCGTCGTCTTATAAGTGGGTAGTTATAAATACGTAGAAAAATAATAATCAAACTTACCTTATTTTTTTTAAGCTTTGTAGTTCAATGCTGAACATTTTTTTTTCTTTCTTCTGTTTTTATTCCCCATAATTTAATCTTAATTATCATTATATATTACAACTATATTATAACAAACTAATATTTAGTTTAATTATTAATACTAGAACCTAAACAATATTTACAGACTGATTTTTGAAACTATTACACAAACACGGAAATTAGCAATAATATAACGTATATTTCGATCGATTAGCGGGAACGCGGCGAGCCAGCAAAAGCGACACAGGTCCTACCTCGGTAACGCCCGGCGGGCTACTGAAGTGAAGCGCGCAGGCCGCCTTTTTAGATTATATTTTGTTAAGACAATAAAAATCAGTTTTGAAAAAAATTAACCGTAGAATGTTCTACTATACATCATTGCCTATTTTTTGATATATTTTTTGCGAGTAAAAGTTAAGTCTACTTCAAATACGACTTGAAAAACGATTAAAAAATTCGCTGTTTTCGATTTGTTTGCGATTTTTTATGATCGAGTGAACTTGTAAATATCGTGTTTTGAACCATAGAATAATCAAGAATGTTAGTTAAACTATGCCATATATTTTTTTCAGATTAAAACAAAGAATATTTGATTGTTTAATGTTGAATCAAAAATAGGTCGATTCCGAGATTTCCGAGAGTCCTGGCCTTAACATTATAGCCGCGCGTTCCCATGTATAAAATGCACATAATCTGTTTATAACACATTTACACGGACTAAAGGTAATTGCTTGTTGAATGCAAGAATAACAGTTGTATAATCTAAGTGGAAATACAGTGCCGGGTCAGCGGGATCGTCCGAAAGGGTTACCGCTGGTCCGGAGCATAAAGGGCTGAGGAAGGAACACGGGTGGGTTTTAGTCAGTAAGAGTCTGACACTCTCTTTCGGTCCACCCAGAGCGGGAATCATTTGATGATTTACCAAACTCAAAAAAAAAGTGGGAAAACAGCGTAGGTATTGACCAGTAGCAGTAGACAACATTTAGAGGGACAAGTCTGAGAGGAAAACCGCGGGAAAACTTCTTAAAAATAACGTATCGTCAAAAAGGAAAACCTAGGACCATACAAGTAGTTAATATTTATTATTATGTAAAAAAAAAAAACATTGCTTTATGGTCGTTAAACAGAAAGAAAACAGGCGAGAGCGTTTCTATGGAGAAACGACCACCGGCATTTCCTAATAACGTAACAAAAAAACAAAAAACAACTCACCACTATTAGATTTAACAACACTGCTTCTATAATCCTTTTCATACTTATTCTCCGCCTGGGGACTCTTGAAATTAGTCCTAAAGAAGTTCTCTGACGACGCCACAATCTGCGTTTGAGGACACAGCGAAACCAAACACTCTCGATCCTCGTCTTTGCTTTTAAAATTGCCTATGAACTTGCTGATGAATCCTGGAGATGTAACCTCTCTATCAGGACCCTCCTTGTACGTGCTGCGTAGGACATCATGAGATTTTAAGGCGTTCTTCAGTTCGGATACCACTTTTGAGTGTGATAATGCAAGCTCAGACATTACTGGTGGTGGTGACGTGGGTTTTACTTCCTTAGGAGCTCTGCAATCACTTAAAATGCATAGATTCAACTGGCTTTTCGTTTGATATAGAAACGGACTGCTGTGTTCGTCTGGGTATGATGTATTCTCGTCCTGAATCAGTTTTTGTCCGTGTTCTCGTCCAAAGAATGACATTAAGTCATCTTTGCGGACCGGTGGGTCGTTTATGTCGAAGTCTAGTGTATCTAATAACGCATATTTCAGTGAAATATCTGGTTTTATTAGAGATTCGTTTATAATTTCAGTCTGAAAACAAAAAAATATATTGATAATGTTAACTGCATATTTTTTTAATGGATGGTTGCGAGAGAGAGTTCTGTACCCAAAGGGTAAAAACGGGACCCTATTACTAAGACTTCACTGTCCGTCTGTCTGTCACCAGGCTGTATCTCATGAACCGTGATAGCTAGACAGTTGAAATTTCCACAGATGATGTATTTCTGTTGCCGCTATAACAACAAATTCTAAAAACAGAATAATTTAAACATGTCTTACATGTTTATTTTATTCTGTTTTTAGAATTTGTTGAATTTGAATAAATTTGGGGATCCCATACATCAAACGTGTTTGTTTTTCCCTAGTGGTATGGAACCATTCGTGTGGGAGTCCGGCTCGCACTTGGCCAGTTTTCTGACAAAAGGACTGGGTAATTTGTAGAAAATTTAATATCAGTACATAACAATATAATAAAAAAGTATTTATTTACTTAATACTTTAAAATAGTTGACTCTGTGTATCTTAGCAGCACATTAAAAGGGCAGTTTGTATTAATATAACTTATTCAATGATATTCAGGCACATAGATCGTGGGTAAAATACAAAATTAACCGCTTTAGTCTTACTTACCCATATTTATTTTGGTTTGTCTATTTGTTTTCTGACCTATTTCGGCCACATAATGCGAAGGGGGGATAGCAGCCTTGAAAAGCTGGTTATTGTTGGCAATACCGAGGGAAAGAGAGCACGAGGCCGGTCGCCAACACGATGGTCCGACCAAGTGAAAGAAGCTACGTCCTCAAGCAATTTTCAGCAGGTGGTGATGGCAACTTTGGACCGGAGTAGATGGAGGCAGATTATCCGCTTAAAAGGGTCCAGTGACCACGATCCTCAGTAATGAGGGACCGATTGAAGAAGATTTGTTTTCAAACATGTTGACAACAATATTTTCTCACTATATGTTTCAATAAGTAATGTTAGTAATTAATCACCAGAGGATAAGATAATTGGGCTTATGAGGGCAATTACCGTTGCCTGGCGCATACTAGGCTATGATTCACTCGTAAAAACTGTAAACCAAATTAAATACCATGCAAGTATTGAAGACTGTATTTATCGATTTTCCTCACATATTACTTAACAAAAATGGTTATTAAGTAGTTGATTAGGTGTCAAGGAAGTGTTTTTTCTACCTTTTCTTTTTCCGTTAGCGTTTCCCATATATTTTCGTAAGAAGTTCTTGCATCAACAATATCCTCATGGATTTTCGCAGCTAAGGGGTTTATAGAGCGAAAATATTCTTCGGCGAAGGCTCCTAGCGCCATATTCACAGTATTTGATAAAAAAAATTACACTAAAACTGTTCCAAGTGTACTATTTTTAATATAAATCGAGATTCGATATAAACAACACAACCATCGCGATCGGATAATAAATAACGAATGAAAGAAAGAGCGAACAAACAAGACGACTGACGAATGAATGAGAATGGTTTTTTTTTTAATTTTATGACCTGGTAACTGCCGGTCGATTCTGTAAAAATCTCACCGTGAAAACTTAGGTGAAGTGAGTTTGTTTTTGCTAGGAATTGACACTATTGATAGCTCACTCCACGCTCACTTCACCTAAGTTTTCACGGTGAGAAGGTTTAAGAATCGCACTGCAGAACCTTTAAGTCAAGAATGAGAATCAGAACGAGACACATTTATTGTTTGTTACGTCAGAAAATAAAATAGCAGTAGCAGTTACGAAACTAAACTGTAATTCAATGAAGTAAAGTCTGAAATCATTGTCTGTAAACATGTGTGATGTTTACCAAATAATAAACTTAAACTTCTTACACAGCCTTCTGGCGGGGTGATATGGGTAATAAGCTTTTTAGAAGATTCCTTCCTTGCTGAAACTTTATAATGAAAACAATCAATTTGAACCGTAAGTTTAATTTCATGAAACAGTTTCAAGCAAAATATCTTAGGCACACTACGAAAATAATAAACTTTTACTGCCTTTGAAAAATGGTGCAGTTACGGTTTTTGTTCCAGGGTTATTTAAATCTTATCTGTGCAGATTTTTCGATTTATCGGTTTTTGGGTGGACATTGAAATGTCAAAAAGATAAAATGGCTTACATTAGCTTTATTTGTTTAGTGTTTTCGACATTAAAATGTAACGGCAAAACGTGAAAAGTGAACAAAGTTTAATACTACGGCAACTATGTTGCACAACAATGGGCATTATGGTCCGAACGAGGCGCCAATTAACATGGGAACGCCCGTTAATATGACACCAATGAGTGGTCATATGAATATCACTCATAACATTAATAATTTGAGCAAAATATCCCACCAAGGCCTCCCAGCGCCTAGCGGGCACTACAACCTACCGGACTATGCACATTACAACCACTCTCCAATAGGTATGCCGCCACAAATGGGTCAATTTCCCAGCTATCAACAATTGGGTTTCCAACAATCCTACATGAATCAAAATGCAAATAATATGAACGAATTACCATTCCCAAACGGTATGTTTCCTATGAATTTGAATATACAGAACGAGCATAATGCTAATATGATGAATTATGCTTATGATAAAAGAGTAATTGAGTCAGCGAGGCAGGAACACTTTAAAGACCAGAATATGCGAAAAATGCCTTTGAATATACCTCAAATACCAAATAAACTGTACAACAAACAAATTGGCGGGAACAACGACTTCTTACACAACAATATGTATGAAGAAACTCAACATAATCTAGATTTAAGCATGAAAACTCAAGAAAAACTTCAAATAAACAGCACTAGACGGAAAAACATCGAAAACACCGTCAAATTAATTGAAGATATTCTAATTCACTCATCCAATAAGCCTAAAGAAGTACCAGAAATTATCCCTGTGATACCAAACACCACAAAAACGAACTCACCGTCAGATATGACCGTTGAAAATGTAACAAAAATGTCAACAAACATCCCGGACTCAAATACTGATCCACTAGCAGAATCGTCACCACATGTAACAATTGACGCTTCAAATAAGGACAATGATGAACCAAATCCAACAGACGCTGATTGTAGAGCCAAACGAAAACCAGAAAATGACATTTCATCAGAAGATGAAGAGGTAAAACCTATAGGAATAACGCAACACTTCATTAGAGAGGATGCGGAAGTGACAACTGACAACAGTATTGTTATAAAGGTTGAGAAAGCAAGTTGGGCAGACTCGGAGTGTTATACACCATTCTTGAAAGACTGTCATGGGTTTGAGAGGGATGAACATATGAATTATAGAATTATTGAAGGCGACTGTAGTGTTGACGAAGCTATTACTTCTTATAAAAATGGTAATTATGGTTCTTATTCCTAGCTACTTAAAGAGTATCCGGCCGGATATTCAGCAGGATATCTAATATCCGGCCATCCAATTTAAAACCTATTCTGCTTATAAAGTACAATCAGTTATAGAAATTAGCTGACCCACCTTTGCATAAATGGTTATTATCGTGGATGTCCATGTCCTCCATAAAATGTATCGAATTCATACACGTTATACTGTTATTGTGGACAGAAATTTCCATAAATTTAACTTTCCTATGTTATCGTGGTGCCGTGGACGTCCATTATGATATCGTCACGTAAGGAATTATAAAAGCGCACATTGGTCTAGCCGTAGCATGCGAGGCTTTTGTGATCGTGAGGCTCTGGGTTCAATTCCCAGCTTAGACAGTGTTATTGAGTTTTGCTGTTACAAAATTCTCAATAACAGCTCTTGGTTCAGAACTGTACCCAAAAAAACGAAATAGGCCCTCCCTCTTACTACATGTCTATTTCATATTGATTTTCCATTCATCATCATGATTACAGACATAAAACCAGAAGGAGTATTTGAATGTCCGCACTGCGCACTCCTCTTCAAACACCCAAAAAGATTTATAATCCACAATAAATGGCATACATTCGGCCTAACGAACATCAAAAGAATGGAGATCGCAAAAGTAAGAGAACAACAGAGGTTTGAACGGAAAGAAGCAAAGATTATAGAGAGAATGAACTCTAAAGAGGTAACGGATATTAAGGTGGACGGAAAAGTGTTTCCTTGTAAAGATTGTGATAAGGTGTTCAGTGCTAAGGGGAGCTTGAAGAATCATAGGCAAAGGCGAGTTCATTAAAATATTTAACAGCAAATAAATAAATAAATAGTATTTTGTCACTAGGATTTTCTTCCATATTGTTATGTTTATACAAGATTAAATTAAATTAACTAACGAAGTCTTACAGACTTTGCAGGTATCGATTATGTTGATATATGTTATATGATATGATATTTATATAAATTATATACATTATGTTGATATGATATTTATATAAAACTTTGAATTTACGCCAGTTCATTTAATTTGATCATGTATATGGTACACAAAAAGGTAGACCCAGAACAACTGTTTGTTGGTCATACAAATAATAATTTCGACCAGGAATCAAACATGCGACACAGCACAGGAATCAAACGCTCAGTCACTACATCAACCATGACATCTACGCTCATTAATCATTTTGAGATAACTGTAAACTTTTATAAATAAATAAACAAACAACCTAAAATTCACCTGACGCGCTCGTGATTCGGAATAACTAAAATGTGTATCGCAACAAATCTGGCGTACTAAGTTCTATAAACAAAGACACGTGTTGCTTTTTATGTTAATTAGTTTCAAAATCTAGATTTTTAAACAAATTTTAATAATTTTTTTTTTTCTGAAAACCATACTTTAATACGTTTTTAGAACACACCCCACCCGCATAAGAGAATGCAAAATCTGTCACAAAGTAATATCAAGCTGGACGGCTCTTCGAGCGCACTTGGCGACCCATTCGGCGGACTCAGGACTTGGCTACCAGTGTAGCGACTGTCCTAAGAGGTTCAAGTACTCACACTCACTGGCTAAGCACTCTGATACGCACTTGGTAAGTACAGTCACATCCAGAAATATGTTCATCATCTTGAGGGCTATTTTTGTCTGCTTATTGCACGATAGAATCTGCTTTACTGACTCAGTATTTTTCTTCGTAATATAAATTATTTCGTCGTAATGTCAATAACGCAAGAAGACATTCAGCCGTCATCAGCGATAGTTTTGTTTTTTTCCGTAAAATGGCCAGTTGTATGCTATTTTGATCTTTGTTATCAAGTAATTCAATACAGTTCTCTATGCAGTAGACTATTTTTATTAAACTTGCTAGTAATAATCCCGCTGAATGACTACTATCCGTCCGGTTTCCGCTCAACCGAGTGTCCGGCAGCCGGATATTTAGCAATCCTTACTTAATCTTTACCGAATATACAGTATCCGACCAAATCATCAATCCATTTCACTTCTGCTTTAGTAAATTGGATATTCTTCATATATTTTATTATTATGCAAGTACGGTCTTCAAACCGTGTCATGAAAGAATGTTGTTTATTGTATTGCATACTTAATTGATTATTATTGATTAATGATGATTTTGACTTATTAAATAATACCAATATCTGCCCATTGTATGTACAGACGCAAGCACATCAAGCTACTACAATCTGTCAATATTTTTTATAGATTTTGAACTTTATCGCTAGAGCATAAGGTTCAAAGTTAATTGGGAAAATTTGACAGTTTCGGGTAGGTTGGTGTGCTGGCGTCTGTACTAAAACTAGTGTTTAAATTGTTTATGTAATCCATTCAATCCTGTTTGTAAGTACAAGTATCCTGTTTGTAATTATTTTTATTTATTTATTTATATTTTTTTTTGGACAACAGGAAAAAGTTCACGCCTGCACAGACTGCCCCAAAAAGTTCGGTTCGCAAGCTCTCCTGAAGATGCATATGAAAACCCACGAGCGAATGTTGCGAGGCGCCACGTATAGGTGTACATACTGCGGGAAAGGGTTCTTTGAGTCGTATAGTTTACAGGTGAGATTATAGCATAAAGTTATGGATTAGCAAAGAAGTATTTAACCGACCTGATGGTAAGTACTCACAGCCGCCTTTATACATGTGGAGAAATCTGTGACGCCACACGCGTACACTGACACATCACACTGACGTCACTTAAAATCCTGGATCGCGCAAGCAGAGTTATCCGCGCGATTAAAATACATACAACATCCCGACACCAACCATCGGATAGTAACCCACCAGACGTTCCCCGTCTATTTAGAGGATTCTTCCTTTTCTATAGAGGATGAGGAACTTTCCATCCTGTTCTTGATACCTCTATAGACATCTACAAAACCAGAGGCCTCGTAGGTGCGCTGTCATTCCAGAAACAAAGCTGAAATTATTTATTATACAATATTGCGCGCTACAATTAATGCCTGGTACAGACGACAGCGCATCAAGCTACTACAATCTGTCAAATTTCTTTAATAGATTTTCAACTTTATCACTAAAGCACATGGTTCAAGATTGATTGGGAAAATTTTACAGTTTCGGGTAGCTTGATGTGCTGGCGTTTGTACATGGTGACATTAGTTACCACTAGCGCCATCTAGTATCGGATAGCAGAACTAGTAGAGTCAAGATCCTTCTAGAAATTTCGACGCTAGAACTTTCGAGAACTATCGACATCTGGTCAGTTAGGACCGGTATGTACTCGAACATTCTAGATGTTTCTACAGTAGAAGGTTCTAGAACTCTCTGAGGCACTATATAAAGCCGGTGTGGGCCGCGAGCCGGACACAGTTGGATAAGCGATACAAGCGAATACATCGAAAGCGATCTTCAAGTGCGACTTAGGGCGATCAGTAGTGCAATTGTGTTTTATAATTAGTGTGTTTGAGTTGTTATTAGTGTTGTTGATTAATGTGTCATTTTTAGTTATTAAATCGGGAGTTTTAACTGTCACGAACCCCAAGCTCGTAACAATAATATTACTGTTACTACTTGTGGCTAGAAAATTGTGAAGAACAAAATGTTGATGAGAAAAAAACCAGTACAGATTGCATAAAAACTGGCTTGCGTGAAAATGCTAGGAAGTGAACCCTGAGTGTGTATGCAGTGATAATACTTACAGTGTTGACATCAGTTAAAGGCAGTACGATGATTTGATAATCATATATTTGTTGTATAAAGTCACTGATCTTGTGACTTTGACTTGTAACTTTGCAGTGACGATCTGCCCCTTTTTCATACTACCATCTTCTTGATCATAACTACTACAAAATATGTACGTATTGTCATTTCAGGTACATGAAAGAACACATCGTAACGAGAGACCTTACACGTGTGACATCTGTAACACCAGCTTCGGAACCAATTCTAGTCTCAAGAGACATTTGAAAGTGGTAAGTTTAATTTTATAGCATATAATGTGCTTAATTTTTTTTTTGTGATTTCATAAATACGTATTATTAAGATTTGACAAGATTACTTTAGGTTTAAACAAGAAGATTGGCTTCCGTTAGTAGTGCAACGGTGAGGTTCTAAACCAAACCCTTTCAACATAGTTGTGAAAAGGCTAGGCAGATGATGCTACGTCTTGGTTTAAAGCAATGATGTACGGACGCCAGCACGTCAAGCTACCCGAAACTGTCAAATTTTCCCAATCAACTTTGAACCTTATGCTTTAGCGAAAAAGTTGAAAATATTAAATAAATTTGACAGATTGTAGTAGCTTGATGTGCTGGCGTCTACAGTACTTGTGCTCAGTATCGTCAAATCTTTGATATTGTTAGCACGCAATTTTGCCACTGTAGGGCAAAGCTGTTACTATTTTTTGGATTAATACACTGTGTGGATGCCTTCAGTAATTTGCTATCTCTTTTCTATAAAGAAAACTCAATACACACACACATACAGCCTGATGTGGTGGTGGTGCTATGCACAGACTGGGAATTGAACCGTGGACCTCATTCTCACATATTTTTACTTATTTGTTAATCTCCTAAATCGTTTCTTGATTACACTGTTCTTCCAAACTGTTAACACATTGTCATTTGACTAACTAATTTGATAACATTGTAAATACCAAATATTTTTTTAAAGAGTACACTGGGAATTTCTAACCGGCTCTTCTCCATAGGAACCGACCTATGAGGGTTTTCTGTTATGACCTTCGCTAGGTGGCAGCACTGTCACGTCAGGTCCAGGCATCTGTCAAAGAGCCTATATTTTCTTTAGTCATGACTGAATGATGAACGAATGAATGAATCGAATGATGAACGTCATCATATATTTTATATTGGAAGACCTCTTGTCACAGTGGTGCCAACTGGTGTCGTAAATTTTCACGAAAACCCTCATTGAAACCATGCACCTAGCTTCTGACGTTTCATAAGTGCCCGTGTAGGTTTATGTGAAAGAAAGATTTTTTTGTTTATTTTTTATTACTTACAACTCTTTCTTCTATCCACAACAGTCCCACAACACAGCGAAGCCCCATCAGTGCAGTATTTGCCGGCGCAACTTCTCAACGGAATCCATCAGAGACAGGCACGAGCTGAGGCTCCACGGGAACCCTGAGGACTTCAAGTTTCCATGTAAACAGTGTTCTTGCAAGTAAGTAGAATTTACCGAGACTTTCTTAAGCCAAATGCGATTAAGTAGCCCGCGAAATTAAAAAGTTCTAACGTTTTTTGCAATTTCCAGGTCACTGTCAGGTTATATGTTGATATTGGATATTGTACAGGATATTGTTGTTGGCAGCAAATCATATTTCGTGTGTTTGTAAACTTAGTTTCTACAAGTAAAGCGCCCGTCCCTTCGTGTGATAACCAGGCAAGGGTTCTATTAAGGATTTCTTCAGGATAATATCAGTAGAAGCCTTTTTTTTTAGGGTGGTAAGTCATCAAATGACCTCTCCCGCCCTGGGTGGAGCGGAAGGGAGTGTCAGACTCTTACTGACTAAAACCCACCCGTGTTCCTTCCTTAGCCCTTTATGTTCCGGGCCAGCGGTAACCCTTTCGGACAATCCCGCTGAGTAGAAGGAAGCCTTGAGTGTGGATGGAGAAAAACCCTATCACAATCGACCTTGGGATCAAACCTTCCTTGGTTTGGACTTTGGACCCCTTGTTCACCAATCCAACGAAGCCGTCAGACACTTGATAGCAATATTGATTCTATAATTTTGTTCACAGATATTTAAAACTAAAAGATCTTCAAAAACACGTCTACAAAATGCACCCCAAAGGCAAAAGGAAGAAAAAGGTGCAAGCAAGCGAAGTAAGCGATTCGGAATAGACCTTATTGTCAAAGGAATAAGGTACAAAGTTTAATGTAAACAGACTTGTGTTTTATCTACCATATCAGAGGAAGGGAGTTTTGTTCGATGACGTCTTTGTATAGATGCTTTGATTCGAAGAAAAAAAAAAGAGTTCTAACAGTAGTGTGTAGCAGTGTAGTCTAAATATTAGTATAGTACCCGGCGATAAATATTGCACATCGACCTTTACCTTTTTTTGTATTTCATACAAAGAATAAAAATAATTATCAAAAGAAGCAAATCATAATTGTTTTAACAGCTCCTAATAGATACCGGACTGTTTGTATTTCGTGCGACAGAGATAAAGCTCTACGAAGCCGAAATTAGCCGATTGTCTCTTTCCAACGGTCGATGTGCAATATTTATCGCCGGGTACTGTACTTTATTTTTCGAATCAAAGCGCCTATACATTGGTCTCATTGGTTTTGGCCTATATTATAAGAGTATTGTATAACTAAAAATAAATATACGCCGAAAGTTCTGCAAGATACAGAAATAGTGTATGGTCTCGACTCGAATCGAATTAACCAATTTCTAGTAAAAAAAAGACAAATATAATGTAAAAATTATTCGTAAAAAGATATCTCTTAGTATTAATTTGGAATTTTTAATAGAGTTATTATTACTATAGTCTGTTCAATTTGTAATGTTTTGTGTGATACATATAATACAATATTTTGATTTAAGGGGCTTACAGGACCTAAACACAAAAAACGCAAGTTTTAGAAACAAGAAAAGTATATGATCGAATACAGTAAACAAAATCAGAAAGATATATGATATTCTTCAGGATATATGCTAGGTAGATAGTGTGTTGAAAACATAATACAACTAATTTGATACGATAGAAAAAAATCATGAAGATTGTGACATCCATCAACCCGCACGGTACCCGCGTGGTGAATTATGTATGACCCTCACATAGAGATAAGATTACGTAATAAGATCAAGTATTACGTAAGCACTACAGGGGGGCGGGGGGGTCTTTCCTTTGCTTATTTTTGATGACATGGGGGATGGGGGGGTCTGGATGGTGATTACGTCAGCAGTATTTATTTTTTTACTTTTTCGGATTTTCTACAATATTTAGTCGATTTTGGTTTGAACACATATGGCAACCCTACTTGTCTATGCTTGAAAACGAAACGCATATAACTGCTGTTCATGAATCAATAAAGAAACCAGGAACACATTTTTTTTCAATGTGTTCTGGTTTCTTTATTGATTGCATGCATGATGTTTACGTAAGCATGGGGGGGGGGGGTAAGAGCTTTGCTTACTTGTGCTGACGAGGGGGAGGGGGGGGGGGCTAATAATTGCAAAAAATCTGCTTACGTAATACTTCAACGGTCCCTAAGGCCTGAGTCCCAGCAGTGGGAACATCGTAGGTTGATTCTGTTAAGCTTTGAATATTCACACAAAAACGGCTGTCGAAATACAGTTTTTTGACATCTTAATGTCAAATACTGGTAAAAATGACAGATTTTCATGACAGCCGTTATAGTATGACGGGACCGATTTCCTAGGACACCGTAGCTTAAAGCTCTATAATAGTCATTTGGTATGTCACGTCATGCAATCCATCAGTTTCTGAACAGACTATAGTGAATACAAAAAGTTGTTATAAAAATGTAAATAAACGTTTTTATTATCTGTTTATCTACTAAGATATAAGATAGGTTAGTGTAAAAAATATATAAATAGAAATATTTGTTAGAAGTCAACATTGAATATTTTTCAACGTATTTTTTATTTTAATTCTACCTTTTTTTATTTGGCTTTAATCAATATGACAGTATAGTTACGTTAGCCCCATTTTTCGAAATTTTAGGGTCATTGCTGACATAAATATTTTTGTTAAGATCTAGTATCCGCCTACGAGAAGCAACCTGTGGTGACAGAACTTTAATAGCGTCGTGTGTGTTTATTAAATTTTGTTTTCCATTGACGAAAAATTGCGCTGCGAAGTCTGTCAACTGCGCCTTTAGATAAATTTTGTAATTAAAAGTAGTATAGTCAAATGTATAATATTTTCAAAGGTTTGATAGAGATGGATTGAATGTAAATGTTCGGTATTCGGCTCTGCATGCCTGATCGGTCGGATATTCGGTATATTTCGCCAAAGAAGATGAATATTCTGTCATCACTAGTTCACCTACCTACCTGTGATGAAAATGTCCTTTAAAAAATTAGTTAAAAATGCTGATTGAACGGAATATCCGGCTAGGTTCAAAGTCGAATATTCGACGTTGCCCAACTCTTATAAAAATTATCACTAAATATAAACGGTAGAATAAATGTTATATACGAAATTTCAATAATAGAAACATGCAATTACTGAATGTTTTAGATAATTTTAAACTGATTTTTAACCAAATTATTTAACTAATAGGTTAATTGTTACCAAAAGTTTTTGAAATTTTACATTTTTGAAGTGGCAATAATCAGAAAAGTCTAATATTTTTGTTTTTATTTTGATAGTATTATTTGATGAAACCTTTCATGACCCTTTTTCGTCACTGTTGGGGTGGCTTTCAATGTGTGCTTATATAATTTTTAACGTGACGATATCATGGCAGTCCATGATTATAAAAATTATGGAAATACGTGTATGGTATAACATTATCGTGGAAGGAGATTAAAAGCGTCTTTATATATTTCTATACATTTTATTTCCCCGTGTTATCGTGATGCCGTGGACGTCCACGATAATATCGTCAGGTTAGAAATTATAAAAACACCCATTGTAACCAGCGGGGTAATTGTCAACACATCAACAATAGGGATGGCTTTCATTTTGACATTTCAATGACATTCATTGCGTTATTTACGTTGTTGAGCAGACAAATTTTTCGAACATGAAACAATGGATTAGCAAAATCTTTCAAAATGATTTAGATTCTGATTGATAGTGTTACGCAATTAGAGTACAGATGCGGTTGAATGTAGGTTTTTTTAACCCGAAATGCCTATTTTCTACGAACCGCATCAATAGTCGTCCCGCTCACACGTATACGGTCGGCAATAAGATGACGCGCGACGTGTCAAACGTGTGTGTCACGACGTGTTGGTTTAAATTTTTTGCGTCAAGCACAGTTAGTATCACCCATAGTAAAGAATAGTCTTAAAACTAAGTGAATATTATGAGCGAAACCAGTATTTTTAATTTTAAAATCGTTCTTATTCACGTTCCGTTTACTACACTCGTTCGTGCTTGGCCTGCAAAAGTAATCAAGCTATAATCCCTACTTCCATATTAATACTATAAATTCAAAGGTTACCTACTCCGTCTGAATGTTACCGTTTTCCGCCTAAACTACTGGACGGATTTCGATGGCATCCTGGGGAAGGACATGGACTAATTTTTGTCCCGGTAGCACGTTCCCTTAGGAGAATTTCCGAAATCCACGCGGGCGAAGCCGGGGCAAAAGCTAGTATAATATAACCCTTTTTCTTTGGCCGTTTACTGTTACTTATTTTATATTCTGAACTGGCTGAAAAAGCAAAGTATAATAAACAGGAAGGGGGAAGGAGCTGCTTTTTTTTTCTGTATAATGTTTAATTATAATTGTTTTTTTGTTAATAGCTGTTAATTTTCACCTGGTTTACTGTGAATAATAAGAAATATGTGAATAGGTTTATTAAATAAATATGTCGATTCATGCAAGTTTTTTTTTTTATACTTAGAACAATTTCGTGACCGGATACTCAGAAAAAATGGACGGATATTGAATTACAGTAATCGGAAAATCGATGCATCTGTAGATATCTCATTATTATGAATCTTTAAGGGGCTTACAGGACCTAAAAGCAAAAAACGCAATTTTTAGAAACAATAAAAGTATATGATCGACTAAACAAAATCAAAAAATATAATATGATATACTTCAGGATATAGGCTAGGTAGATAGTGTGTTTTCCTGCATAGATAGTGCGATTTCCTTTTCCTAGTATTCCGATTTCCTAGGTAGATGATGATGATGATGATTAGGGGACTCCCTTTTCCGCACTTAGACTCCCATTCGGTCCGTTGTGCGTGGGGATTCTGGCTAACAGAGCCAGCCTAGCTCCGCCCAAAAGCACAGAAGCTTCCTGGGAGCTTCACAGGCTTCGCGGAGCGACCTCATTGTTCCGAGGATTTCTGCACGTTGAGAAGCCACGGCCTCGCAATCCAGGATGACGTGGGCGGCTGATTCCTCGTCATCAAGGCAGCCCCTGCAAAGGTGTACGTTACCCCAGCAAGAAAGTGTCTCCTAGAGTTATAGGAGTAGAACGTATAATATGTGCCCTATCTGCTGTAAATGTGCCCCCAAATAAAAAATGTGTGCCCCCTGTCGTTTTGGAAAAAAACGGAAAAAACGATTCCTGCTGGGGTAACGTTTTTCTAGCAGGAAAATTCTAAACGAATGATCGGAGAGAGAAAAATTGTGCATGGCCAGAGAGCTTATATGTGTGCCCTAATGTGCCCCCAAAAAAAAAATCTGTGCCCCTTCAGGTTTTCGAGATATTGCATTTCCTGCTGGAGTAACGTTTTGATGAATCGTATATCTCTACAACCATTGCATGTGCCCCTGTAGAGTAAACATACACGAGTAGCTCTTAATGTGTGCCCCTTAGTGCCCCAATTAGTTTTAAGAAAATATTTATAGTTTTCAAGTTATAGCGGTTTTATGAAAACCCGGAAAAACATCGCAGCGCCTAAATTAGACAAGAAACAAGTTCGCTGAAAACTGTATTCGGTCCTTCTTGACGCTAATAATAACCATACAAAGTTTCAAAACTATTCATGCATGCGTTTTTGCTAAAAGTCAAAACGATGGTGTCCTAACTTTGACGGCAAAATACAAGGAACCGGCTCAATCCGAAATGTGTAGGTGTAAACCAAAATCATGTGCCTTTAGTCAAAAATATATGGTGAAAATATTCAGCTTGGAATGTTTCGCATTAAGTAAATATTAACAAATAACCAAAATATGTAAGCAACGGCTGGTTATCCGACCAAATTTGAATGACTACTAAAAAGCGACGGATTCATACATATCGATGACCTTCTTTATTGGACGTATTATACCTAAGCTGTTGTCCGTACAGTCGCGTTCAAAAGTTTTGGGGGCTAATTAAAAAATATATTAAATGCACCTTGTGACTATAATAAATGAAACCGCTTGTTGATGTGGAAATTATTATTTTTATTCCCTTAATTTTAATTCTTAAAGTAATTATTGCTTCAAATCACAGATCAAAGAAATTATTTGCACGTTGTGTAGTCATTATTATTTAAATCACAGATCAGTTATTCATCTAAGTCTCCCACTTTCTCCAAGCTAGACAAAGCGACTCCTTGCGACACGACGTCAGCGGATGCCGCGGGGCCAGAGATATATGCAGCGGTGTGGGGAGGCGAAAAAAGGGAATATTCTATTAAGTACGGTGAATGCTCCGACCAGCCCGCAAAATTCAAATTTTTTCTGTTTTTTTTGTTCCTACGCCTTTATGAACTTGGAGGGTTGTATTGGTGATTTTGATGATTATAATTCTGTAACTACATACGTCTTACAACCGCGAATAATATTTTAATCAACATACAACCTAGCACTGGCCTGCAAATTGCAAAAAACGCAAGAAATTTTGAATTCCGCGGGCTAGTTGGAGCATTCCCCTTAATGATGAAAAACTTACAATGCGTGCCACGAAAGATGAGACTTGACACACCACGTGGTTTGACATGCGCAGTACACGATTTTAGGTATCTTTAGCGATATCTAATCTCTTTCAATAAATATATATGTACCTAATATAAAAAGACAAATACGGGCTTTTTATTTATATACAAAAAAGAGCTACCTCTTTTTAGTAGTATATAAATTACTGGATGTATTTTAATGAAATTTAGAATCGAGAAGATAGCTTACCTTGGAATAGCACTTAGGCTACTATTTATAATGTACTTAATCATGTGTAACGTCATAGAAACAGCTAGTAGAATATAATCCAATAACAACTTTATTTAATTACTTATTACTTTTGTAAGTCAGTGTACTCAGGCACAACACGTGTGAACCGGTTAGTGAGTAAAGTAAAGAAGGTCATCGATATGTATGAATCCGTCGCTTTTTAGTAGTCATTCAAATTTGGTCGGATAACCAGCCGTTGCTTACATATTTTGGTTATTTGTTAATATTTACTTAATGCGAAACATTCCAAGCTGAATATTTTCACCATATATTTTTGACTAAAGGCACATGATTTTGGTTTACACCTACACATTTCGGATTGAGCCGGTTCCTTGTATTTTGCCGTCAAAGTTAGGACACCATCGTTTTGACTTTTAGCAAAAACGCATGCATGAATAGTTTTGAAACTTTGTATGGTTATTATTAGCGTCAAGAAGGACCGAATACAGTTTTCAGCGAACTTGTTTCTTGTCTAATTTAGGCGCTGCGATGTTTTTTCGGGTTTTCATAAAACCGCTATAACTTGAAAACTATAAATATTTTCTTAAAACTAATTGGGGCACTAAGGGGCACACATTAAGAGCTACTCGTGTATGTTTACTCTACAGGGGCACATGCAATGGTTGTAGAGATATACGATTCATCAAAACGTTACTCCAGCAGGAAATGCAATATCTCGAAAACCTGAAGGGGCACAGATTTTTTTTTTGGGGGCACATTAGGGCACACATATAAGCTCTCTGGCCATGCACAATTTTTCTCTCTCCGATCATTCGTTTAGAATTTTCCTGCTAGAAAAACGTTACCCCAGCAGGAATCGTTTTTTCCGTTTTTTTCCAAAACGACAGGGGGCACACATTTTTTATTTGGGGGCACATTTACAGCAGATAGGGCACATATTATACGTTCTACTCCTATAACTCTAGGAGACACTTTCTTGCTGGGGTAACGTACACCCTGCAAAGGGGGCTGTCCGTGGCGCCTATGTTGAAAAGATGTTTGTTAAGGAGGTTGTGGCCCGTAATTATGCCTATTATTATTCTTAGGTTATTTCTACTCAGGCTGAGAAATTTCCTAGGTAGATAGTGCGATTTTCCTGCGGTGAATATTTTTTTGCGCACTGCTATTTTCAACGCAGTTTAGCGCCGACAGCCGAAAATCCAAGTTTTTTTTTTGACGCGCTCTTTTATTCTCAATGCTGGGCTCAACACAAGTTAAAAATCCAGTGCGCAATAAAATCCATATACATATTCCCGCCGCGAGATTTTTTCGCGACGCGCGCCTTACATGTGGTCACGAAATGTACATTTCTACAAACACGCTGTGAATGCGTGTGTGAATAAGAGAGCGTTCGCACATAACGAACACACACTTCAGAATTTTTGTATTAGACGGTACCAAATGCTCCTGCGCTTCCACACACGTTTGCACACTTGGGTTACCACAAGTAAAGCGCGGGTTGCTTCGTGAGATAAAAATACTGTATGAGAATCAGGCTCTTTTTCCGAGTCGCTTTGACATATTTTCAGCTACGTAGGTGCTGTAAAAAAAATAACGAATACACACTTCAGACTTGTATTGGACGGTACCAAGAGCTCCTGCGCTTACACACACGTTTGTACACTTGGTTACCACAAGTAAAGCGCGGGTTGCTTCGTGTGATATACTGTATGAGAAACAGGCTCTTTTTCCGAGTCGCTTTGACTTATTTTCGGCTACGTACTGTAAAAAAAATAGGGTTATCTAAATAAATAAAACAATCAAACATGTTATTGCCAAATTGGTATTTTCCACTTAAAGGTACTTATTTAGTATCTTAAACAATCTAGAATTCTGAAGCAACAAAATGAGGAAGTAATAAATGACTTACACGCATTGTACACTTACAATTGAACAAAAAAAAATTAATCACACAATGATTAAACTACTAATTTATCTAAAACAAAAATTTCTGATCACTTTTGAATTTAATGATCGCTTGTAGTATTCTGATTCGTTTAGGGTTAAGACTAAAAAAAAACGATCAAAGAAATTGCTAAATATTACTAGTTTAACAGTGAACCACGAATTATGTGAATTACACGTTTTGCTTGGAGTAGGTTTTCAAACGTGCCCAAGGTAAGTGATCTCATAAAGTTTTGCTCCTCAGTCCGGACATTAAAATTACTTATTAGTAATTACTTTTACATTATAGCCGACGCGACGTAGCGAGCAACGATTGACATACGCAACATAGTTTTTCACAACAAAATTACCAAAGACCGCTGTTCAGTCTGTCTGAACCCTTACATATTATCTGATAGTTTGTCTAATCGTTCATGATACCTTTAAACATTTAATTAGACATTAACAGAAAAATATTCAACATCTTTAAATGCACAATTTTATAAACAAAAAATAATATTATATTACAATTGACCAATACTTAGTGAAGGTGAGAATGGACGACTTTAATTCTTACATTTATTATTTGCACACAAACAAACTGATCAGAAAGTTTCTGATCATCTGTCAAATTTCTGATCATGTGTAGTTAATTAAACACTGTGCGTAAAAAACTGCTCAGTATTAAACAACATTTTCTGACCATGTGTCATACATAATAGAGTTAATCAATATTTGTCAAATAAATATTGAGATAGTCTTGTTAAATTCCAACGAAAAATTAAACGAAAAGTACGAGATAATTATATTTTACAAATTGGGTGATACTCAAAGACAGTTTGTTATTCAGACTATTTTTTGTACATTATTGAGGAAAGAAATGTATAAAATTCTTTCTTTGCCCTATAAGGGTAATTACATGCCGAAGATGTATCACTGCGATAACTCGCGGTCGCGGTTTAGCTCGCTACCTCGAAGTCACGTCCGTGTATAAACAAATGATGCATGCTAATAGACACGCACATAACGAAGGATACCTCACTGTAACACATAGCAGTAGGCAGTTTGATGGTTCACCTCGATGCCTGGCAAAGCGCGCGTGTGGCTAGCCCCTTAGAAAAAGTATCTATAATAATATTAAAAAAGAGGTAAAATTTATGAATAGTATGTAGGGAGGTAATCTCAAATTATTATTTTTTTCAACTGAAAACTTTTTCTTTTTGCGCTCTTTCTGAACAGTGAACGAAACTGAACCGGCACGGGTTGGTGCCGCTGACTCGGGTATACTCGGCGCTGAATCGGGTATTCTCGGCTCCAGCATAGCTATTCACAACCATCCGACAGGCTATCGTATCGAAAATGACACATTTCGTTAACCTGATTTGCCATGTCCCCGACGGCAAACAGCTGTCTGAAGAATAGAGGTCGTTTACTTGATATAAACTGACAAAGTTTTGGACTTGTGAACAGCGTTTAGACTTTTAGAGGACTCAGGGCCGTCTTAACAGGTTCGCTGTCCACAAAGTAGACACAATAGTTAAACAATCAACATGAATCATAATTATGTGATTCATGGGACAGGGAATCTGTTAACCATATTGGGCGCCGGGGTGCGAAAATTAGTTTGCGCTCCAATTTTTGTGTTTTATTTTATATATTTTACTCTACAATAAAATTAGGTACATTTTCAAACATCAAATTTAATTTTTCCGGCTATAAAATCGGAAATCTTTTTTATGATATCGTCTGTTTTGTAATCAACTTTCAATTCGATAGGTCTATAGCCTTTGTCAATCTATTTTGATTTGAGTCATAGTTAATCGTAAGTAGTTTTTTATTAATTCTAATTTCGAGAAGGTTTAGGCATGGTACGTGTAGGTATAAGGATTGGCTTGCGCCCCCGAAGACCCTGCGCCCGGGTGCCACGCACCCCTTGCACCCCCGGGTAAAGACGGCCCTGAGAGGGCTCCTACGATGACATTGATTTGAAGCGTATCGAGTGGTTGTGAATACCTCTGCAGGTCTCGTATTATGACGGTTTAATGCCATCACGAGTCCAGTGCATGAGAAAGCGGAGTTATACATGACCGATAGCACAATCCCTTTTTCGCACTGGAATTATGATGGCATTAATACTTCGTAATACGACCTCTTTCGTAAGTTTTCACTTCTATTGTGTGGCCATAAACACACACTACCTTTTTTTTTAGTTTGTGTACTTCTGTATGACATTCACGGATCATAATGCTTATGAAGAAATATTAATAACTTAATCTAATGACATTGTCTTAGAGTATCACCATCCTAATTAATTTTGGAGTGGTAAGCACATGGAGTTTGACACATTTCTACCAGATATACTTTTTGGTAAGTGGGCTGACATGTCATTGAATGAACACTGAGTTAGGCTCCGTTTCCACCAGAGATGAACGAGGTATTTGTGTTAAACTAACCAATACCAACGCTAACTTAGTTCAAGATATGAAAATGAAGCGATGTAATTGGTTTCTTTTACACATCCTCGCACATCTCTGGTGGAAACGCAGCCTAAAGCTCTACATAGATTAAAGAGAAACGCAAAGCCGCTGGGAACACAATAACTGGTATGAAGTCAGGCAGTTAAAAGGTTAATAGAGTAACCGTGGTGTATCTTGCCAGCTCTTTTCCATAGGAAACAACCGATTGGAACCATGCACTTAGCCTCTGATGTTTCAGAAGTGCCCATGTATTTATTTATTTAACACATTACACACATAAACATATAAACAGACAAGAAAAAAAAGAACAGAAAAATTGTTAGAAAAATATGTTTATGTAAGGGGCCATTCAAGTATTACGTAAGCAATACAGGGGGGCGGGGGGTCTTTGCTTTGCTTATTTTTGATGACATGGGGGATGGGGGGGTCTGGATGGTGATTACGTCAGCAGTATTTATTTTTTACTTTTTCGGATTTTCTACAAAATTTAGTCGATTTTGGTTTGAACACATATAGCAACCCTACTTGTCTATGCTTGAAAACGAAACGCATATAATTGCTGTTCATGAATCAATAAAGAAACCAGAACACATTGTTTTCAATGTGTTCTGGTTTCTTTATTGATTGCATGCATGTACCTACAATGTTTACGTAAGCATGGGGGGGGGGGTAAGAGCTTTGCTTACTTGTGCTGACGAGGGGGAGGGGGGCTAATAATTGCAAAAAATCTGCTTACATAATACTTGAACGGTCCCTAAAATAAATCTTTTTATTGAACTAAGCTAAAGGATTATGTAATGGTGTTCCGTGGTTTATGCCTGACCCCATGGGAAGCAGGCATGCATGTATTGTCTATTCAAATTTATGTTTCAAACTGATGTTATTTCAAGATAAACAAATATCAACTTTATTTTAATAGCAATTAAGCTGATTTCAGAGTGACTAGCACACCGAAAAGTTATAAAAATGTTTGAAGTTGTAGCGTAAACTGCACTTTATTGTGTAGGAATTAAAGTTATTTTATCATAAACTCATGTTTGTTTACATTTTTGGCAAATAAGTCGCGAATGCAGATTATGGATGTCTCAAAAAATCCACTGCTCTGCGTTCCTCTTTAATCCAAGCAGTGCCTTATACATATTGATCAA
This sequence comes from Luperina testacea, assembly GCA_927399505.1. Lineage (NCBI taxonomy): Eukaryota > Metazoa > Arthropoda > Insecta > Lepidoptera > Noctuidae > Luperina > Luperina testacea. The sequence goes on along the minus strand of OV656783.1, from coordinate 7,792,345 downwards.
CTAAATTACCTCAACATAACAACTCCATGCATCCACTACTCCGCATTGTTATTACTAAACTCAGTCGCCCTGACCTGCCGCTTGGCGTAGTAGAACGTAAATCTTCTCTTTAATCCAATCTTTGTTGTATGGTGCGTACGTGTTTGTTGATTTCTGGTACACTAGACAGCTTAGGTCTGCCAGCTGAAAAAAAAGGAGGAATAAGCATTAATGTCTAGATAATTGGACCAATACAAAGAAATAATGAAAGACAAGAAAATAAACATCTCCATTAAAGGAAAGCTGTTCAATACCAGCATCCTTCCTATACTCATCTGCATAGTCTTTTCCCAACTATGTTGGGGTCAGCTTCCAGTCTAACCGGATGCAGCTAAATACCAGTATTTTACATGGAGCGACTGCCTATCTGACCTCCACAACCCAGTTACTGGGTAATACGATACGCCTTGGTAAGACTGGTTGTCAGACTTTCGGGCTTCTGACCACCTGCAACAACTGTCAAAGATCCAAAAATGACAGCTGGGGACAAACTACTTAACATGCTTTGAAGCACGGAGGTGTCGAAATATGTGAAGATGGTTCCACATCCACGGACCAACCGCGGCAAGCAATGCTTGCCGCGGACACACGGATAGCCACACGGATCGTTCGATCTGGTTAAGCTATGTAGCTTAACCAGATCGAACGATCCGTGTGGCTATTACTTAGCCACAAGCCCCTCTGCAGCAGCACCAGTATGAGAGAGAGAGAGAGAGAATACAAATGAAGTAAATTAAAATAAATTATGAAAGAAATCACAGCTAATTGGTTCAACTGCATCTTTCTTCTAGTTCAGATAACAATGTACGGAAAAGAATATTTATACTTTCTATACTGTTGTATATTTAACGTAGGTACTTGTCAAATCTTGTTGTAATAATAATATTGTTCGATTATATATTTCTACAATGATTAGACATGTTGTTTTTATATTTATAGTAGGCCTGGAGGTTGTAACTAACTTAAGAAAATTGTGTTAAGTATTAAAGTATTGTTTTATATTTTTGTTTATATATGGTTCACATACTTGGGGGAAAGGTATGTTGTATATTTAACATAGGTACTTATCAAATATTTTTGTATGTAATAACAATATTGACTAAGTAGTGGGTAGAAGAGTTTTCTTCAGTTGAATTTCATACTGTTTTACTACTTACTTAGCACAATAAACATATTTACCAAAATACAGTGTTTTAATGGACATAATAATATACCATATATGGTATATATTATGTCCATTAAAACACTGTATTTTCTGTATTTTGGCACAGTAAACCTGAATAAACAATCAGTACGAAAGACAAAACAATGTCTACTGTGTGATAATTTTAGGTCCGCCCCTAAAACAACCCACTGACCAAATTTTTTGATAATGACCGTAAGTAGATGTTTTTCTATGCTATCTAGAGATTTTTGAATCTAAATATAGACCTAGGAGCGCTTCTGGGACTAGGAATACCAAAAATACAGGACAAGATTCTAAAAAGATTTCTTGTAATATTATACCAATTGTAGTAACAATGTTTTAACTGAAAACTGACCCATACAGAGAATGCTTTGCAAGCATTTTAGTTGACTGCCTTCAGTTGAAGACTTTCGAAATATCCCCATCGGTATGTATTCTAATTATAGATATGACATATTAGAAGTGTATTTAGGTAAATAGATTAAGAAAATTGCTTACCTGATCGATAAAATCAAATAATTGGGATATATCGTAAGTTATAGTTGGTGTGTTTGGATTCCGTCTCTTTAGATGTTCCTCGTATATTTTACAGACTCCCTCCATGCAGTCATTGACGCTTTCGTAGTCGGAATACGTCCTCGTCTCAGGCCTGGGCCCCGGTTGAACCAGCAAAATCGTGTGGGACTGCAAAAAGTAACCTATATTTACCCGCCATTTTCACTAACAAAATACAGCGGAAATACAACTTTACTTACCATTTTTGGTGAAGGAAATGCAAAGGCTGGAATTTTGTATGTGTAATTCACAGTATTTGTCGATAAATACTTTTTATCGCTAATTTTTCAGAAAATTACAAACGCCGTAGCGGGGCTTGACATTCGTTCTGAAACTCCTCCGAATCACAGATTAGATATTAGTAGCTCTCCGAATCACAGAACAGAACAGACAGACGATGGCCGATGCTATTACACACAGACTATATATTTAAAAAAAAACACTGAAAAAGGTTTTACTTTTTTCCTCTGTAAATAACCTTTGAAATGTAACCACAGCAGGTTTAAAAGTTAAAAAAATATTCAAACATGCGGCAAACTACACAATAGCCATAGCTGATTTGTGTTTTATTAGTTTTTCTTCACTTTGTAATCTTAATTTTGGAGATAAAAATATTCAAGTTTCAGAACATTTTTACTACCTATTGAGATTCATTACATGTTTTCTTTATTGCTTTACTATTACTAGCAAAGAAGGTTAAACGTACAGAATGTAAGTACCTAATGTGACTTGATAGAAATAATATCTTAGAGTGCTTGGAATAATTCTAAAACCACTTACTTTTTTTTTTACATTTTAATTCTTTAATTCAATAATAGTTTGAAGCATTTACTTATAATGGAACGCAAGATGAAGTAAGTTTATACCTGTCAGATTCGGTAGACGTAAATAGAAATGTTTTTATCTATATTCGCGCTAAAACTATTTTTAAAACCCTGTGTAATTAATAATTCTTGCTAAAACGTAGTGTCAAAACCCTTTCACAATATAAAATAGTACCATCGTAAATATAAATTCAATATTGACATCAGTTTAGCATTAAGTACAATGAGTGACTCTTTACAAAACTTTGAGTTTATTTTGAAGAAAAACAATGCAAAACGTCCTCTAGGCCTTTACAGTGATAATAAACAACAAAACAAACATAATTTAAAGCCACAAGATGTGATATCAAGTGTGTCTATGCAACTAAAAGCAATTCAAATAGCAGATTCATTAGAGGGTGTTAAGAATGCATCTAAAGACTTGCAAAAGTGTAAGAAATCAATTTTTTTAAGTGTAAATAACTTGCCGGTGTATGAAGAGGTGAGTTCGTTAGTTTTTATTTTAATGTTATCTCTGACAAAGTTGTTTCTTATCAGGCTTTTTTTTAAATTACATTGCATGCCAACTGGCCAGCAAAATATGATGAACAATACTATATCTATCAAACTAGCTGACTATTTTGAGTATATGACAGTTTTTTTTTTTCTTTTTGCAACTGAGCCAATGTTGACTATTTATATTCTGCCAGCGTCATGTAGTGACAGCATCACAGCACCATAGCAAGATGAACCGTCGAACGTTGCACTTTGTAGTAGTTGTTAATTTTTTATGTGACAGTTTTGTCTGATGTGTGGTTTGAAACACTGTTGACAGACTTCACTTGACTGAACTCTCATGATAATTTATTTTTGATAAAAATGTTAGTTATGGCCTTTCACCATATGACAGCAGAATTGATCTGTCAATATTTTATAATTATTTTTTCAATACTCTTTTCAAGGTACCAAAAACAACAGCAAAGTTCGACACACAATGTGTGTCGGACACAGAACTCATAAACATTATAGAAGATGCAGAGCTCATTGATGTTCACCGAGGAATGACACAGGAGTTTGAAACTACCTTTATTCACCATACTGAGAAATATAATTTACAAAATGATGAGGAAAATGTATGTAAAGAAGAGAATGAAGAAGAATCTGAAAATGTACAAACTGTAGATAGTGTCAAAGTTGCTAAAAATATAGAAGGTATAAGTGATAAAGAAAACATGAATAAAATTCATGAAAATATAATAGAAGCAAAAAGTGTTAATAGAGTAGAAAATAATAGAGAAGTGGAAAATTCCATAAGTATTATTTCTCCTATAATGTGCAGTAATAATGTTATGGATATAAAATCTGGCAGCAGCACTCAAGGCAGGAAAAATAATGAAAATACACAAATAAAAGAAAACAGTCAAATATTTCATGACTGTATAGAAATTGATGAAGATATAGACATAGACAAGTCAATAGAAAGACCACTAAGTCCTATATTTATGCACAAAAACGTTAAAACGAAATCAAAGACTCCTTCTCCTTTAATTTTCAACCTAGAAAAATTTGAGCGGTTTGAAAAGATTGCAATACCAATGTTAGAAGTTAACGATATGACAACTGCAAAACGAGTTGTCGATTCTCAGATTTTGGACAAGGAACTATGTTTTAAAATGGATGAGGAAATAGTATTTAATGAAAGAGATATACTGCCAAGTCCTGTACTACAAAATAAAGAAGAACATAGAGAATTTAAAACTCATACAGTCAAAGATCCAAATCTAGACACAGATTTAGAATTTATCGAACTAGATAAAGCAACATCAGAAGACTTAATAAACAAAATAATGAATAAAGACTCAAAAAGTCCAAAAGTTAAAGCAGAAAGTGAAATTTTGAAAGACGAAATATTATTTAGTAGTGATGAAGAAGATAACTATATAGTACATAAAAGCTACCAAGACCTACCGTTCACTTGTGCCTTAGAAACCTCTTTTTACGACCAATCTGATGTTCTGGATAAAACCATGTATGTAGGTTTTCAAACTGCCAGCAATAAATCTATTCAGATTTTCACTGAGTCTTTCACTCAAGCTAAGAGTATATTAAGTGGGGAATTGACGGTGACTGATTTGGTTAATAATTGTGATAGTAGTGTAAAGAATAAAATGGAAGTGGATGATGAGACTCAAGCTAAAATGGACTTTGTTGATGAAAAAACAGAGTTAAATTTAGCTCAGAAAGATGACAGAAAATCTGAGGGGAATGCAGCTGAGAAACCTGATGACATACAAGCCAAAACAAGCAATTTTGAAGGTTTCATGACAGCCAGTAAAAAAGTAATAAGACTATCTCAAAAGGCATTGGCAAGATGTAAAAAAGTCTTTCAAGACATTGACTTAAGTGACAATTTTGACACACAAATTGGAGAAGAGAATTTAGGAGAACCAATTGTATTAGAAAGAGATAAAATATCGGTTGTCTCTATCAATCCAGATAGAGAAGTAAATAAAAATCTTGTTGAAGAAGAAATACAAAATATAGATGATGAAATAATACAAGAATTTGAAAATATTGAAATGTCTTTAAACGAAGATAAAGAACCAGATAAAAATGTTAATAATGGATTTAATAAAGATATACAAATATCTGAAACTGCAAAAATGGCGGATGTTTTTAAAGACATTTATTTTGATGAAGATCTGGCTGAAATTGATATTGGGGAGACTAATATTGAACAAAATGCTCTGCCAACAAAAAATGAAAATCCGACACCTAGTGATATAAACTTAGGAGGATTCAAGACAGCCAGTAATAAACATATAAACATTTCCAAAGAAGCACTGGCTAAGACTAAAACCATATTTCAAGATTTAGGTTCAACAGAATTTCCCAATAAATCAAGCAAAAGTGTTGATAAAGAATATCCAAATTTGATTGATTTTGAACAGCCTTCCACAAGTAAAGAAACTTTTGTTGGCTTTAAAACTGCAAATAATAAGAATATCAAAATTTCAGAGCATGCTTTAGCTAAAGTACACAACGTTTTTAAAGATATTGATAAATCTGAACTTCCAACGAAAGATATACCAGACAAAACTAATGAGGATAATATTTATGACCAACCATCAACAAGTAAGATGAGTTTTGTAGGTTTTAAAACGGCAAATAACAAAGATATTAACATTTCTAAAGATGCTCTAGCTAAAACCAAAAAGCTATTTGATGGCATTGATGCTACAGACTTTACGTTACCTGCAAAAAATAACACAAATCTAACTGAAATATACCCTGACGAATCTGAAAATATAGATTGTAACCAGCCGTCTACAAGTAAATGTAGTTTCGTAGGTTTTAAAACTGCAAGTAATAAAAATGTTATGATATCTGAAGCTGCTTTGTCTAAAACGAAAAAGATTTTCGAAGACATTGATTCTGCTGATTTTAAATTCCCTGATAAAGGAAATAAAATACATGATGAAGAGATTATTGAAGCTGGAATAAAAACAAGAGAAGCCACAATTACTACACCTTGTTTTAAAGGGTTTACAACAGCCAATAATAAAGAAATTAAAGTATCAGACATAGCTTTATCTAAAACCAAGGATTTTTTTAAAGATTTAGATTCAGATGGTTTTAAGTTTCCTTCAAATAAAAAGAAAAACATTAAAGAAGACGTTGATAAGAGAACTGACAAAATTGAAATGATAGATTTGAATATACCTTCGACTAGTACAGCATCTTTTGCTGGTTTTAAGACAGCAAATAATAAGAAAATAAATATTACAAAAGAAGCATTAGCTAAAACTAACAATATCTTCAATGATATTAATGCTACCGACTTCGAGCCTCCATACAAATCTGATAAAAGCGTGAAAACGGTTGAAGGTACAGCGAAAACCAATGATAAAATGATTCTACATGATCTTGAAGATTTTAACCAGCCTTGTACCAGTAAAGCAGGGTTTATAGGCTTTAAAACGGCTAACAACAGAAATATTACAATTTTAAAAGATGCTCTAGCTAAGACTAAATATATTTTCAAAGATATGGATGAAATGGATCTTAATTTTCCAGAAAAAGTAAACAAAAACCTAGAGAAAGCGGTTTTTTTCGAAAACAAGAACAAAGTGCCTGAAATAATGGATATCAATCAGCCTTCGACTAGTAAAGCGAGTTTTAGTGGTTTTAAAACAGCTAATAATAAGAAGATCAATATTTCTGAAGAATCTTTAGCTAAGACTAAATATATTTTCAAAGATATGGATGAAATGGATTTTAAGTTTCCAGAAAAAGTTCCTAAAGTCTTGCAAAAAGTAGATTTGATCGAAAGAGAAAGAAAAAGTACTTATGATTCTGAAATAATAGATTTCAATCAACTTTCAACTAGTAAACCAAGTTTTGCTGGTTTTAAAACAGCTAATAACAAGAAGATTACAATTTCTGAAGAATCTTTAGTTAAGACTAAAACTATATTCAAAGATTTAGACTCAGATGATTATTCATACTCAAAGAAGCCAAAGGAAGAACAGCAAGATACTGGGAAAGAAGACAAGAGTCCATATCCAGATCTAAAAGAGTCAGTCCAACCTACAACAGATAAACCCAGTTTCATAGGTTTTAAAACTGCAAATAATAAAGTTATAAAGGTATCTGAAACAGCTTTGGCTAAGTCAAAGAATCTATTCAAGGATAAAGACTCAACAGAATTTAAATTAACCGAAAACGTTAAAAACGATTACCCAAACATTGAAATTGATGATATGGAACTTAAAATTAATGAATATACAGGTCCTATGAAAACTAGAAATAATGATTTTAGAATACCTGAAACGGTAGTACCTAAATTTCAAAGTTTTCAAACAGCAAACAATAAAGAAGTAACAGTATCAGCTGATGCTTTACTTAAAAGCAGAAAGATATTTGAAGATATTGATGTGAGTCAAGATTTTAATGCTGAACATAAAGGAAAAGACGTTGTAGACGCTGTTAAAGATCCTTCACATATTCATAAAGGAATTAATGACAAAACTGAAGTTTATAATAAAGATGATTTATGTAAAAATGGTAAATCAAGTCCAGTCTTTAAAGGATTTCAAACAGCCAATAAGAAACCTGTAAAAATATCTGAAGAAGCATTAGTCAAAAGTAGAAAACTCTTTCAAGATATAGAAACTATCCAAGACGACCCTGAACCAGAATTTCATGGATTTATGACAGGAATTGATGGAGAAATCGAAGTATCTCAAAAGACCTTAATTGAGACTAAGAAGTTGTTTGAAGATGTTATCAAAAGAAGTGGTTTTCAAGGGTTTCAAACAGCCAGTGATAAAAAAGTTAAAATATCTGAAGATGCTTTGGCTAAGTCCAGAGAAATATTTCAAGATATAGACAAAAATGAGAAAAAAAGTTCTAATATTAAGTTTGGATTCAAAACTGGCTCCAATCGTGATGTTAAAGTTTCTGATGAAGCTATAGCAAGATCCAAAAGACGTTTTTCTGAAATAGATGACTCTACAGAAAATATAACAAATAAAAAGAAAGATAAAGTGACAAACGAAGATAGTGTGGCTAACATCATTGATACACAAGTGCTAAATAATTTCGATGAGAGCTTACATACTGAAGATTTTCACGATTCACCAATAAAATCCAAAAGATCTGGCAGTCCTATATTATCGTGTCCTAGAGCGAAAAAGAGGAAGAAATTCGAAACACCATATTCGCAAAAACTACCTGTAATAGTTATGAAAAAAGATGCAATTAAAACTACAAAAGATACAAATAATCTAACATTCACTGAGAACTACAAGAAAAATAAGAAATATACACTAAAAGATTTGGCGGAATTGACAAAAAATAACAACAAAAAAATCGATACGTATTTAACCAAATTCACATTCGACAATTTGCTACAATTTGAGTTTTTTGAACACAGAAATGATTTAACGGATGGCAAAATGTCTATGGAATTATTAAAGAAAGTTTTTCTAAATTCAGTAAATAGCAAATTAATACCTACTGGCTGGATAGAAAACCATATAAAACTAATATTATGGAAGCTAATATCTTACGAGATAAAATTTAAATCTCCAGTAGTAACTACACGAAATCTTATAGATCAACTAAAATATAGATATGATAAAGAATTGTATGATGCCCGAAGACCAGCTCTGAGGAAGATTTTGGAGAAAGATGATGTTGCTTCTAAAACCTTAGTTCTCTGTGTTGCTGGAATTTATGTGGATGGCGTTGCTGTTGCCAGGTATGTAAAAGCTATTGCAATCTTTCTTTCAATACATCATGAAAATCTTCAGAATGATATAAGTATTATTGAAAAAAAAATTAAAGTTGCATGGGAAACTAAACTTTATGTGCAGACATTAAAGTTAATTTTCGGAAATCATAAAAATGCTAATAAAATTAGTAACGCAGTTTAATGTTGCCATTTAATATAGTAAAGCTTTTTATGAACGATCTCTGCCGGGAAGTATGACCTTACCACAGACCTTAAATAATTCGGCCGTCGTAGTAAACTCATTCAACTTCTTTTTTATTTTATTTCAGTGTCACAACCACAAACAACATAGAACTACTCCTAACAGACGGTTGGTATTGCCTAAAGACGAGTATTGACAAAATGTTGGTCCAACTAGTGTGCCAAGGTAAAATAGTGGTTGGCTCCAAGATTGTCACCAATGGGGCTGAGTTGGTGAATTGTGAACAAGGAATCTCGCCTTGGGAGGTTAATATCTTTATATATATTAGTGCTTTAACAGTAATATTCTAAGAATTCGTTCAAGACAGTTCCTCCCATCACCGTAGCTATCTCTGTCACGAAGTAGCATTGCTGTCAAAAATACCTCTAATTTCCCTATATTTTTGACAAGTTTTTGACATTGATTGTCGCTGAGATGACATTCCGACTATATTTTGAACGTTTTTAATGGGCGTTTTCGTGAAAATTTACGACACCAGCTGGCACCACTTTGACAAGAGGTCTTCCATTTCGACAATGAATATAAAACATATGATGACGTTTATCATTCGTTTCATTCATTCGTTCATCATTAAGTCATGCCAAAAAAAAATAGGCTCTTTGACAGATGCCTGGACCTGACGTGTCAGTGCTGCCATCTAGCGAACTTCATTTCAGAAAACCCTCATTACGGGAATGAGGGTTTTCGTGAAAATTTACGACACCAGTTGGCACCACTGTGACAAGAGGTCTTCCAATATAAAATATATGATGACATTCATCATTCGATTCATTCATTCGTTCATCATTCAGTCATGACTAAAGAAAATATAGGCTCTTTGACAGATGTCTGGACCTGACGTCACAGTGCTGCCACCTGGCGAACGTCATTTCAGAAAACCCTCATTGGTTATCTGATGAGGCTTTCAAAAATCTCTATCTCGAGTCTATACTCATTTAAATAAATACTTATGGCTAGAAAAACCCTTATTGTATATGTATATTGAAAATTTCATAAAGCTTTTAACATTACATTTCAGGATACATCAGCAGTCCGTCTCAAACTCTCCGGTAACTCCACCCGCCGCGCTCGCTGGGACGCGCGTCTCGGCTACCATGGCAACGCCGCCATCTTGTCTCAGCTGTCATCTGTCAAACTAGATGGCGGGAAAGTGTCGAAACTGCGTGTTTTTGTTACTAGAGTGTATCCCGCTTTGTATGTTGAGAAGTTTGAAGATGGGAGTACTGGTGAGTCTTTTCATAAATAAATTATGAAAATATAATACCACTGCTTATGCCGTGATGTTTAGGTCAGCTAATCAGTTCTCAATAATTATCACACCATGGTTTTTTAAACGATCCCTTTTCGCCGTTTTACCTTTTATCTAAACTACAGGGTGGGGCAAAAGATATGCATCGGTTTTGAAGAGCTACAGAAAAAAAAAGATTTATATGTATATAAATGCTGTTTATCTTATTTAAGGCGCCACTAGTCGATATTTTTTCCATACAAATTTCGGGAGATTATTACTCCACGTTTTGACATTGTACATCCAAAGTGAACATGATCAAATTTTTTTTAAATTTTGCTAATTTTGCTATTTTGCTTTTTGCTTTACGATGGTGTTATGCCCGAACATACATAAAAAATAGAAACATCCGAATTGAGAACCTCCTCCTTTTTAGAAGTCGGTTAAAAAGTAGTACTTAACTACATAAATATATCCGTTTTCAGTGACACGTTCAGAGCGCCTGGAACATCTACATCAGATGAAGACCGAGGCTGAGAGACAGGCGATCATGGAGAAGATCTATGAAGAAGTGGAGAAAGAGTTCTCTGATGACGTAAGAGTTTCTCTTATTTTCCATTTGCTATAATGATTGGGAGAGAGTGGCACAATTTATCTAAAGCTAAATTTTGTATCGGCCGATTAAGATTATTATCTCTTCAAAGTAAGAGTGAACAGGTTTCTTCTGGGTAAGCTTGCTCCATCGTAGACTTTGTCTGTGTCATCTCTGATCTAGATTAGAGTCAAGAGCAAACCCATTTCGAATAAAAAAAAAAGATAAGTCAATATCCAAAAAAAAAACTTCAAAATAAAATAATAATTAATTAGTCTTTAATATAATTTAAACACAAGTGTATTATTAAACATACCCGTTTATAATTACCACATAGAACTTAGAAAATATACTTCTTGTTAGGTACTCCAATCCGGATATGTTTTGAGGTAGTATTAAATGTTTTGTTATTTATTATTTACTAGCCGCGCCCCGCGGTTTCACACGCGTAAATGACGATCCCGTGGGAAAATCGGATAAAAAGCAGCCTATATGTTAATCCAGCGTGTCAGCCAACTTCATACAAAATTTTATCAAAATTGGTCCAGCCGTTTGAGCGTGAAGAAGTAGCAAACATATAAACACACACAAACTCACTCACAAACTTTCGCCTTTATAATATTAGTGTGATTCTTATTTATTTGACAGTATTGCCTCATGTTTCAGGAGTCGCAAGACTCCGAAGGTCTCACAGACTTCACAAACACGAGAACTAGTCTGGATAGCGGCTCGCAAATAGCTAAAGTTATGAAGAGAAGCAAGGATCCTGCCGAATTTAGAGTGAGTTTAATTTGCATAAATTATTTTATTTCTATAAGTAGGTTTAGCTCCTCGGGTTCTGAGTTGAGCTGCACGATTTTTGACAAATGCGTCCACTGACTGGACAGGTCCCTTCAATCTGTGTGGTTCTTTCTTCAAAAGGACATTCCAGACACCAATCTACATGGTCTTCACTAGATCTGACCAAGATTATGTCTGGGCTTTAAAAGAGACTGTGACCACTGAGATTGTTTCGGCCTTTCTTCTCAGAATAGTCAGATAGGAAACGCCGACAATATCTATTTAAAAAAAATATGATTGTCGTGTAAAAGTGTTTGTACAAACCTACTTACAGAAAATTAATCATTTATGATAATGGTGATGACAAGATAATAAATATGGCGAGATCTTTAACTAACTATTCTGCTTTCTCAATAATTAAATACCTACCTTATTATAAATTTTATTCCTATATGCCTGGTACATGGTGACATTAGTTACCACTAGCGCCATCTAGTATCGGGTAGCAGAACTAGTAGGGTCAAGGTCCTAGAAATTCCGAGAACTATCGACATCGAGTCAGTCGGGACCGGTATGTACTCGAACGTTCTAGATGTTTATATAGTAGCTCTGTGGCACTATATAAGGCCGGTGTGGGCCGCGAAACACATAAATATTTGGTTATCGACAGTTTTTATTGTCACGAACCCCAAGCTCGTAACACTATTAATTCTTCCTACAGTGAGATTTATCACACTGGGTAGGGCTAATTTTTTCTTTCCATCCTACATAATTATATGTACTACCTACAAACGGGGTGAATAGGGATGCAGGGGTGAATCGGGACGAAACTTTAAAATGGATTTTAACGTTGAAATAATTAGTTTGTTGTCAACAAGGGCACTTTATCGTTAATTTATAATACAGTTACAGATGTTCTATGTCACGAAGTCCGTTTGGCTATGAATGTTGTCAAGCGTGCACATGCACATTGTGATCAACAGAGACTCAACAATGGGTGAAGTAAAACGGTACACATTCGCGGAAATAGCCTCATGCGACGGCAGCAAGGGGCAGCCGCTGTGGGAGCGCGCTTGTCGGGATACGTCACTACTACAATCAAAGCCGAACGGACTTCGTGAAATAGAATATCTGTAACACTTAGAGTCCTTTTTAGCCACGAACGATATTATTTCAATGTTAAAATTCCTTTTAAAATTTCGTCCCGATTCTCCCCGTTTGACGGTACAGACCGATTCAAACCGTACAACGGCTCTGAAGCGCACTATTCACTGCACAGTACCGCACCCCTCACCCCCGCTAACAGGTTTTTATATTGTTACGAGCTTGGGGTTCGTCACAATTAAAAACTGCAAAAATTGACACTTTAATCACAACACTAATAACAACTCAAACACACTAATTATGAAACACAATTTCACTACTGATTACTCATAGTCGCACTTGAATATCGCTTCGATGTACTCGCTTGTATCGCTTATTCATTCAAAACTATGTGTGTCTCGCGGCCCACACCGGCCTTACATAGTGCTACAGAGCTACTATATAAACATCTAGAATGTTCGAGTACACACCGGTCCCGAATGACCCGATGTCGATAGTTCTCGGAATTTCTAGGACCTTGATCCTACTAGTTCTGCTACCCGATACTAGATGGCGCTAGTGGTAACTAATGTCACCATGTACCAGGCAACAATTGTGGCGCGCAAAATTATGTTACGCCTCACGTTCCGATCCATCCGCCATAAAGTTTGAATCCGGCTGTACTTATAACTTTTTTGCAGGCTGGCCTAACCTCATCTCAAACACGACTCCTAGAGTTCCACACCAACAAACGTCGCGAACATCTTCTGCAGAACATTCAACAGAAGATTAGACAGAAGATAGAGACGGCAGGAGTCTGTGTTAACAGAACTGTTGTGACGCTGCTGAAGATTAGGGTCGCTGGCGTTAACGGAAGGGGGGAGGTTTCTAAAGGTAGGAGACACTGAGTTAAAATAGAAAAGGTAAACGGTTCGGTAACCTTCGTTTTTCCGAATTAAGATGCCACTAGTCGATATTTTTTCCATACAAATTTCGGGAGAGTATTACTCCACGGTTTGACATTGCACAGACGCCAGCACATCAAGCTACTACAATCTGTCAAATTTCTTTAATAGATTTTCAACTTTATCGCTAAAGCATAAGGTTCAAATTTGATTGGGAAAATTTGACAGTTTCGGGTAGGTTGATGTGCTGGCGTCTGTACATTCAAGTGAACATGATATCGTTTTTTTATTATTATTAATTGTATCTGTACGGAAATAGAATAGTAAAATAAAAAGCCACTAAAAAGTCATGAGCCTACAAAGATTCGTTTTAACATAACTTTGGGTGTAAATAAGTACTAAAAGAAATGTAGAATCTTCAAAACAAAGTCGGTACCGACACAGCTCAATTATCGAAGTGTTCAATAAACTTTATTTATAATTGATTTATGCGGTGGTTTTTTTATAAAACTCGATTTTCCAAAGAACTTTCGTATTTTTTTTACGCGCGTTTTAGTTCGTAACGGTGTTTGTGCGCGTGCGCACTAGACGTTGTGCGTGTAAACTAGCGTCCAACTGCTCATCACTTATACTATCTCTGTCGGACACGGACTACCCTGTTCTTCATAATATCCTAATTGACATTGGATAGGATAGGATTGAATTCAAGCCCAGCCCCCCCCCCCCCCTTTAGCATTCGCCTTTCAGATTACTACAATGCGTACCACGAAAGATGAGACTTGACCCCGCCTCCCCTGCTCTTTCCGCCGCCCCTATGACGTCCGGTCCCGTCCCGCACTCAGACCTCATACGCTAAAGATACCTAAAATCGTGTACTGCGCAAGTCAAACCACGTGGTGTGTCAAGTCTCATCTTTCGTGGCACGCATTGTACACCTTACTATCTCACTAAATTCTTTTAATATCTTTTCAGGCATGATGTCAATATGGAAGCTGCCGGAAGCAGTTCTGGAAATAATCAGAGAGGGCGATTGGATCGATGTGATGAATGTAGTTCCGACGGCTGTCAGGTAAATATTAGAGTATACAGTATGGAAACCACACATACGCAATAAATTATACCACATACCTGCTATCGCCTTTTCTGACGATATACAAAACCTGGCGAATTGAACGAAAGAGAGAGAGCCCTGTCGGCGAGCGGCGCAGGCGGTAGTTTTCAAATTACGAATTATTTTATGTTGTTATAATTTTTATGATTACTAGCCACTAGCCCTACTTATGTGTTAAATTGCTCGTTGTACAGACGTCAGCACATCAAGCTACTGAAATTTGTCAATTTTTTTTAATAGATTTTCAATTTTATGGCTAAAGCATAAGGTTCAAAGTTGATTGAGAAAATTTGACAGTTTCGGGTAGTTTGGTGTGCTGGCGTCTGTACAACGAGCCACTACAATGGCGACATTAATTTAACACATACACAACAACAGTTTGTTTTAGTGTTATCACTTTAAAAAAATATTTATTACTTTCAGGTACTCCGAAATCCAGATATCAGCAGGCAGACAGTCAGTATTTAACAGCTCAAAATACAAAGAACCAGAAAAAATCAAAACTTACACAAATCTTCTAAAACGTACCTGTTATACCATAAAAGATCTATCCCATAGCTCATCAATGGCGACCGATTATAACGAAATCGATACTGTAGGCTTCATATTCCTAATCGATCCATCGATTCCAGAATTCGATTCGACTAAACAACCGTTCCAAAATGTATTTCTCGCTGACGCTGATAAAAATATGATTTGTATCAATTTTTGGGGAGGCTTAAAAAAGTTTGGTTATCAAAATGTTTTAGATACTGGTCAGATAGTTTATTGTGCGAATTTGCAGAAACGAGCTGGCAACACTAGGAAAAGTATACCGCAGTATAGAGTGACAGAGTTCTCCTATTTCACGAAAACACCTAAGAATGAAAATGCTAGAATTTTAGTTGCTGATTTGAGTAAAAAGTTTCTGAGTTTGGATAGACGAAAATTCTGTGAAGACTGTGTTGTATTGAAAAATAATTATGCTGTTATCAAACTTAATAATGAAAATATTTCTCCTTATAGAATTAATTCTAGTGACTTTAATATGTCCAAAAATAAAATGTTCATAGATTCGCCTTTAACAAGACCGAATAAACCAGATGACAATTTCAACCTCACTGGTTTAGATTTTGAGTCGACTTTCAAACAAACAGACACGCAGAATTTGTCCGAAGAAGCATTGCAAAGGAAGAAGAAAGTCAACGAAAAAATTGCCAGATTAAAAATGTATGGAGAACCTCCTCCTTTATCAACTATTCATATAAAAAATATATCAAAAAACGCTTCCAATTCTTATAAAAGTCCTCTAAATTCTAACAACAATAATCCAAAAATTATACCCAAAAAATCGAAAAGCGAAAGTGCAAAGTCAAAATCTGACAGTTCTGTAAATGTTGCCAGCGTAAAAGAATCTCGCGAAAAGTGGGGAAATTCAAATGATGCTGATGTGGTATGTAGCCCGGTACTTATGAATAGGACTTATGTGAAAAGTGTGAATCCTGTGAAAATTAACTTTGATGTGAAAGACAATAATGATAGTAATGTTGATCATTTTGCTGAGGAATTCGATGGTAGTCCGCCTTTAAGCTTAGATTAGGTCTATAATCGAGAATTTGAACACCTTGTATTAAATTCTTCCAAGCTATAGCGTTTTTACTGCTACGTAAACGTAAGAAATTCAAAATTTCTTACGTTTTATGCAATTTGCGGGCCAGTATTAAGTTGTACGTTGATTAATATATGATTCGCGGCCGCAACAAATATGTATTTATAGAATTATAATCATTAAAGACATCAACACAACTCTCCAAGACTAAGTAATCCTACAGAATGACTATATCATGAAATCTTGACATTTTGGGATTATACTAACCTAACAAGTTGTATTACTAATTCTAATTATGATTCTGTAAATACATATCGGCCGCGAATCATATTTTGATCGACGTACAACTTAATACTGACCAGCAAATTGCAAAAAACGTAAGAAAATTTGAATTTCGCGGGCTACCTTAGCGCTTTCCCCTTAATTAGCGATAACCATTAACGATTAGGGAGAGAGTCAGGTGCGTCTTCGTGGGTGGCACTATCTGTACTGAGGAGCGAGTAGAGTCCGTCTGACGAAAGAAGTCCCGCAGACGCGGCGATATTGGCATGTGACGTAGCCATAAATCTATATTTATCTCAACATCATATTACAGACACTGGTTAATAAAACTTAATAGAGAAAGGTGTCTGAGGTAGGAGGGTTGTAATTTGCATTCGCGATTAATATGCCAAAAATGTAAACAAATATGAGTTTATGGAAAAATAACTTTAATTCCTACACAATAAAGTTCAGTTTACGCTACAACTTCAAGCGTTTTTATAACTTTTTCAATAGTGCTAGTCACTCTGAAATCCACTTAATTACCATTAAAATAAAGTTCATATTTGTTTAACTTGAAATAGCATTAATTTGAAACATAAGTTTGAATAGATTCCTACTCTATTCAAACTTATGTTGTTAACTATAATTATAATAATTATTATTTCAACTTATTTGCCGCGGGACTTCTTTCGTGGGACGGACTCTAGTGCACTTCAAAGCTACCATAAAGTTTGACGCTTAATACTATAATTATAATATATATAATCGTTGGAGAAGTCTATGTGATTAAATAGTTTTAAGAACAATCATTATGACCGAAAAATTTGAGTTTTCATAGAAAAAAAAACATATGCTATTAAAATTTTGCAGATTTTTACTTATCCAATAATTCTGTGATAGTACAAGCGGGTGCCATTATTGTTAAATATATGTATATCATTGTAGATATGTAAATTGTTGATTAAAACCTTTTTATTATTAAATAAAATTGTTTTTGTTTTTAGACTTATTTTATCCATTGCTATGTAGTATATTTATAAAATTATCTAATACACATAATCTACATTCGCGACTTATTTGCCAAAAATGTAAACAAATATTGAATTTATGGAAAAGTAACTTTAATTCCTACACAATAAAGTGCAGTTTACGCTACAACTTCAAACATTTTTGTAACTTTGTCAACAGTGCTAGTCACTCTAAAATCAACTTGATTACTATTACAATGAAGTTGACATTTGTTTAACTTGAAATAACATCAATTCGAAACATAAATTTGAATAGACTACATAAACTCATGCTTCCAATGGGGGTAGGCAGAAAATACAGGACGCCACCTGCTACGATTATTACATACGCTTTTTCCTTCGTTTATTATCAAAAAATGCTTTATTATTTATCTTGATTTATCATTCATGAAAGCAATTGATAATGAAGGCTGCTGAGGAAAAAATATAACAAGCAGCGTCAAAAAAAAAAACATTCAAATTATTTTGACACAATCTAATTTGTAGATGATACGTCAGATTTAATCTGCTACTTCAACAAAATTAAATGATAGTTAATTTATATAATTTATAAGTAATGGTAGTTCATTTGGAGCATTGGTGACCCAGTGGTAGCGGCCCCGACTTACGAGTTGTAGGTCGTGGGTTCGACCCCAGACAGACGCCTTACTTTGTGTAAATCATTTCACCACCACTGCACTCAAAACGGTGAAGGAAAACATCGTGAGGAACCCGGCATGTCCTAGAAACAAAAATTTGAAGAAATGTGACATCTAGCAACCCGCCAGGGCCGTCTTAACCACAGAGTACTTTTATATGGTCTTAACCATATCAGGTGCCAGGGGGTGCCAAAATCAGCTTGCGCACCCCTTGCCAACAAAATTAAATTAAACTTAATTTTTGTGTTCCATTTTTAAAGGATGATTTCCATCAATTTTTTCTAAGGGATTTTTTTTTGAGGCGGTGACGTGGGTTACAGCGCTGGAGCGTCGCGGTTATAATGAGTGATCAATGATGACCCGATCGACTTGCGCCCCCTAAGACCCTGCGCCTCGGTGCAACGCACCCCTTGCACCCCCGGGTAAAGACGGCCCCGCAACCCGCACTGGGCCTGCGTGGTGGATTACGGCCCACTCCGTCTCACTAAGAGAAGGCCTATACCCCAGCAGTAAGAACATTATTCGCTGATTATGCTAATTTATAAGATTAGAAACTCACTTTAGGAACTGGCGAAATAAAGATTAACTTATGGGATTTAGGGGACGCCCTAGAAATACATAATAGTGACCTTATTGGTAATGTTCTTCGGAAAGGTCAAGTCCGTAATACTGGCGCGCATGACCAGAACGTAGACGGAGGCGTGATTTATGTGTCTGTAAGTATAAATTAAAAAAGTATTCATGTTTTATAATAAAAAACAGAGCCCATTGTTGCACTTCAAACGTTTTGCAGCTCAATCCAAAACATTCTGAAATACCTACTCTCCTTGTAATATGCGATGCAATTGGGTAAAATAAACCGGCAATTCAATCTACTTGATTCCAGTTACCCCTATGTATAATACTCTGTGATTCCATTCCCATTATAAGAAGTAATAGTGTTCTGTGCATTATAATTTATAAACTGACCACCCTAGCTGTCATTTCAAGGTGACCTTCAAAGCGAGCGAGTTTGACGTTTTGTAACCTACAAAAATTATTTTCATTTGAATTCCCTACCCGCGCAGACATACACTATGCAGTAATATCGTCGTAAATACCTTCGTCAATCAAGGAATTGTGAAAAAGTATCATAAAAACAACTTTTTAGTGTGATTTTAAGTGATAAAAGTGCCTATTCCAGCTTCCGGCATAACGCACCAACTTTTTTTTAATCGGTAAGTATTTATTACTTTTTTATTTTCTTACACGTCGTTTCATACAGGCGATCGGTATTCGGCGTGGTTAAAAATAGTTTCTTTTAACTATTGCGTCTGTCGTAAACACGCACATATGAATTAATAAATTTATTGAATATTTATTTCGAATTCGGCGTCAATTATTTATTCGGACGAGAATTACGTCGCAAACTTGTATTTGGAATTATAATTCGATCATTAGGCAGTAAAGGCTCCACAGAATAGCAACAGTATTCGACACTTAAATTCAAGAATAAAAAAAAATAATTGCCTATGTTTTTTTTTGTCAAAACAATTGAACCTAACTTAGCTTTAATTTTTATTACGAAATGACATTTTATATCATGTAGCTTAATTTCAGCATAAAAATATTGGCAATAAAAGTAGAGGTGAAACTACACATGGATTGTATGAAAGAGAACATGTCTAGAAAGAGGGTGAATATTGAGGGGATGACTGATAAAAATCAAACTGTGTTTACCCAAAGTAAATTGGGATTTACTATTGAATACTTAGGCCCATAAAACAGAACCTCACACAAGACTCGAGCATTACTTAAAACTAGTTTCAACCCATCAAATGGCTTAAACTACCATTGAATTACAAATCGAAATAGTTTATTTCACATGAACCCACATGGGCACTTATAAAACTTCGGAACCTAGGTGCACGGTTCCAATTGGTTGTCTAACATAAGAGCTGGAAAGAAACTCCACGGTTACTCTTTTAGAAATAACTGGCTTTTACAATTTAGTTGATCACTAGCTTCTGCCCGCACCTCTGTATGCGTGGAAGTCAACAATACCATAAAATATATCCTTTATGGTACTCAGCAATAGATACATTTTGTATCAGTGAAATAATTTTTTAAATTGTTTGTAGTTATTTTGGTGTTTACCTCCTTCGTCCAAACTACATACTTTAACTCTTTATAACATATAAATTGGAACCAGTGAATAACTGGATAATACTTTATTTACCTATTTATAAAATGTAATAACTTCACGGAGATGTTGGGATGACCTGGACTCCTTTAATAAAGAGAGGTGGAATGAGAGTAGTGAGGCCTTTGCCTAAAAAAAAAAGAGAGCAGTGAAGTTATTTTTTTTTATTATCCATTAATGTTCCACTCCAGTTTTATTTATTTGAAATGGGTTTGCTCTTGACTCTAATGATGACACAGACAAAGTCTACGATGGAGTGAGCTTACCCAGAAGAAGCCTGTTCACTCTTACTTCCTCTCAAAAGGGTTAAGGGTTTGAGGTAACCGACTTGTCCTAGAACCAAAAATTGGAAGGCATGTGACATCTTGGCGTGGGTGGTAGATTACAGCCCACTCCCTCTCAAGGACACCTGGTGTCCCAGCAGTGGGAACATTTTAGGCTGATTATGCTATACTAATAAATTCACAGCTGATAAATTAATTAAAGAAAGAAAAGAAAGAAAAAGTATAAACGAATGTAATTCGTGATGTAATTCGTGTGTAATTGATTCACCCAAAACAGGACGAAAACTAAAATAGATACATTTATGTCAATATTCATTATATATTTCCCTACTAGTTAACGCCCGCGGCTTCGCCCGCGAGGTATGTCGATAAAAACTATCTTATGTCCTTACCCGAGTTGCAATCTATCTCTCTGCCAAATATTATCGAAATCAGTTGTTTAAGCGTGAAAAGGTAGGTGGTAGGTGATGTAGGGAAGATTAATAAAATACTAATTCATTATAATATTTTTATTCCAAATCAATCATTAGTGCATCTGTTGCTTCTTGGTGTGTATGGTATCGGAGTTTTTATTAAATGTTTTTATGCCTCTAATACCGCCGGGACCAACGGCTTAACGTGCTTTCCGAGGCACGGAGGGGTCTCGGTATGTAAATATGGTCACCCATCCATAGACCAACCGTGGCAAGCGTAGCTTAACCTGATCGATTGACCTGTGCGGGGCTGTTACAAAATAATTACCTATTAAATATGAATGTTTTTTTCATAAAGATAAATGCCTAGTAATACTCGTACCTTATAATCGAGATCACAGATTTCATTGAACTCAACATTCAAGTACCCGATAACTGTTGCATAATGAGTTCTTATCGTTCTAAAAATGGACGGACACTACACTAACGTATTGTTGAGGTAAATTACTAATACTCCTGTGGCGGCATCTACATCGCCACATGCAAACTACGCGTCATACTGACGCAATGACGTCACGCAAAATCCTGCATCGCGCAAGCAGAGTTTACCGCGCAAACATAAATAGGTACAAAATACAACTTCCGATATCAATGGTCGGTCAGTTGCCCACTAGACACGACATCCGTCTGGTCGGAGGATTCTCCCTTTTCTATGGAGAATAAGTGAACTTTATACCCTGTTCCTCATACCTCTATACTCCTATTGGGCTATGAATGCCTGGTGCTTTCGATTTTATTACGTTAATTAATCATTGAGTCAGACTGACTAGTCAGAACTCCAGGAGCTTTAATCTGACTAGGTACATACATACACAACCCACGCTTTCTTCTCATGGGGGTAGGCAGACACTGCAGAACGCCACCTGCTACGATCCTTTTTTATTTTTGAGGATGGGTGGAGCGGAAGGGAGTGTCAGACTCTCACTGACTAAAACCCACCCGTGTTCCTTCCTTAGCCCT
The DNA here is from genome assembly GCA_927399505.1 of Luperina testacea. Classification (NCBI taxonomy): domain Eukaryota; kingdom Metazoa; phylum Arthropoda; class Insecta; order Lepidoptera; family Noctuidae; genus Luperina; species Luperina testacea. The sequence goes on along the minus strand of OV656783.1, from coordinate 7,770,146 downwards.
TTATATTCCGGAGCAGCGGTAACCCTTTCGGACAATCCCGCTGACCCGGCAGGCTTCGGCCCTAACGGGCCCCTTCATTGGTGCTGACATCTCTTTGAGGTGCGCGTCGAACACGTACGCGCCGTCCGGCACAGGCTGGTCCTGATCGGACGGTGAGCTACCCATTACTCTCCGTCCCGCGCCTACAGTGGCCGGAAGTCGTCACGCTGCTCCCGACGCCCGGATCGTCTCCCGCGGCGGCTGGGATGCGAGGTTCTGTCCCTCAGCCATCCCGCCACCTTCGCTAGCATGACTGCTTCGCAGAAGGAGTTGACTGCCTCCCACTCTCTCGCTCCGCACCATGGCTTGAACCAGGGCCGGACGCGAGAGGTCGCCGACCTAGACATAGTCCTTTTGCTTCGTTTAGTTTATACATCTGCGGCGTAATTGCGTAAAACACACTATCAGTACCAGTGGCTTTTTAACCGCCTTCAAAAAAGGAGGAGGTTCTCAATTTCGGATGTTTATATTTTTTTGACAGTTCAACAACATTCATTGCGTTGTTCACGTTGTTGAGCTGACAAATTTTTCGAACATTGGATTAACAATATCTTTCAAAATGTCAGCAGAGTGAGGTACTCCGCAGCAAGTAGCGCACATTACAGCCGCTATAAAGTTTGAATCGGGCTGTAAACACCCTTCTGTCCATTCTTCCAAGAAATGTAGGCGTCATGTTATGGCATGTCCAATAGGGTGTCCCGAAAAATTATTTTTTCGCTTTTCGCTACTCAAGCCCCCTCAAAAGTTTCATTGTTAGTTTTAGATTACCGAAAAAATAATAAAAAAAACATAAAAAAATATCTTGAGGGTTCTACCGGCATTTTTTTTTAATTTTTTTTGGATTCAAGGATCTGAATCAGGATCTAAATCTGAATCAGGATCAGAAACAGGATCAGAATCTGGATCAGAATCAGGATGAGAATCAGGATCGGAATCAGGATCAGAATCTGGATCTGTATCAGGATCAGAATCAGGATCAGAATCAGGATCCTGGATCTGAATCAGGATCTGAATCAGGATCTGAATCAGGATCAGAATCAGGATCAGAATCAGGATCTGAATCAGGATCTGAATCAGGATCTGAATTTGGATCTGAATCAGGATCTGAATCAAGATCTGAATCAGGATCTGAATCAGGATCTGAATCGGGATCTGAATCAGGATCTGAATCAGGATCTGAATCAGGATCTGAATCAGGATCTGAATCAGGATCTGAATCAGGATCAGAATCAGAATCAGGATCGGAATCGGGGATCTGAATGTGGATCTGAATCTGAATCATGTTCAGAATCTGAATCTGAATCAGAATCCGAATCAGGATCTGAATCATGATCAGAATCTGGATCTCAATCTGGATCTGAATCTGAATCAGGATCTGAATCAGGATCTGAATCAAGATCTGAATCAGGATTTGAATCAGGATCTGAATCAGGATCTGAATCAGGATCAGAATCAGGATCTGAAATTGGATCTGAATCATGATCTGAATCAGGATCAGAAACAGGATCAGGATCAGAATCAGGATCAGAATCTGGATCAGAATCTGGATCTCAATCTGGATCTGAATCTGGATCTGAATCTGGATCTGAATCAGGATCTGAATCAGGATCTGAATCGGGATCAGAATCAGGATCTGAATCAGGATCTGAATCAGGATCTGAAACTGGATCTGAATCATGATCTGAATCAGGATCAGAAACAGGATCAGAATCTGGATCTGAATCTGGATCAGAATCTGGATCTCAATCTGGATCTGAATCTGAATCAGGATCTGAATCAGGATCTGAATCAGGATCTGAATCAGGATCAGAATCAGGATCTGAATCAGGATCTGAATCAGGATCTGAATCAAGATCTGAATCAGGATCAGAATCAGGATCTGAATCAGGATCAGAATCAGGATCGGAATCAGGATCTGAATGTGGATCTGAATCTGAATCAGAATCAGGTTCAGAATCAGAATCAGGATCAGGATCAGAATCCGAATCAGGATCGGAATCAGGATCGGAATCAGGATCAGAATCAGGATCAGGATCAGAATCAGGATCAGAATCTGGATCAGAATCTGGATCTCAATCTGGATCTGAATCTGGATCTCAATCTGGATCTGAATCTGGATCTGAATCTGGATCTGAATCTGAATCTGGATCTGGATCAAGATCTGTATCAGGATCTGAATCAGGATCTGAATCAGGATCAGAAACAGGATCAGAATCTGGATCTGAATCAGGATCTGAATCAGGATCTGTATCAGGATCTGAATCAGGATCAGAATCAGGATCGGAATCAGGATCTGAATCAGGATCTGAATCTGAATCTGAAAAAAAAAATCTTAAAAAAAAAAATCTGAATCAGGATCAGAAACAGGATCAGAATCTGGATCAGAATCAGGATCTGAATGTGGATCTGGATCTGAATCAGAATCAGGTTCAGAATCAGAATCTGAATCAGGATCAGAATCAGGATTCCGAATCAGCATCTGAATCAGGATCAGAATCAGGATCAGAATCAGGATCAGAATCTGGATCAGAATCTGGATCTCAATCTGGATCTCAATCTGGATCTGAATCTGGATCTCAATCTGGATCTGAATCTGGATCTGAATCAGGATCTGAATCGGGATCTGAATCTGGATCTGAATCTGGATCTGAATCTGGATCTGAATCAGGATCTGAATCAGGGTCTGAATCAGGATCTGAAACAGGATCAGAAACAGGATTCCGAATCAGCATCTGAATCAGGATCAGAATCAGGATCAGAATCAGGATCAGAATCTGGATCAGAATCTGGATCTCAATCTGGATCTCAATCTGGATCTGAATCTGGATCTCAATCTGGATCTGAATCTGGATCTGAATCAGGATCTGAATCGGGATCTGAATCTGGATCTGAATCTGGATCTGAATCTGGATCTGAATCAGGATCTGAATCAGGGTCTGAATCAGGATCTGAAACAGGATCAGAAACAGGATCAGAATCTGGATCTGAATCAGGATCAGAATCAGGATCTGAATCAGGATCAGAATCAGGATCAGAATCAGGACCGGTCGATTCTGTAAAAATCTCACCGTGAAAACTTAGGTGATGTGAGTTTGTTTTTGCTAGGAATTGACACTATTGACAGCTCACTCCACGCTCACTTCACCCAAGTTTTCACGGTGAGATGGTTACAGAATCGCACTGCTGCAATCAGGATCTGAATCAGGATCTGAATCAGGATCAGAATCAGGATCGGAATCAGGATCTGAATCAGGATCTGAATCTGAATCAGAACCTGAATCTGAATCTGGATCTGAATCTGGATCAGAATCTGGATCAGAATCTGGATCAGAATCAGAATCTGGATCAGAATCTGGATCAGAATCATCAGGATGTTCTTTAGCATCGTTGTGATTTGAAAGTTTAAGACACGAAAAAGCGACAGTTTTTACATGTTGTTTTGTTGTTTTTTTAGAGACATGTAAATTCATAAGATTTAACATGGGAGAAAATGAGATAGGATAGGAAGCATTATACAGTGTTTTTGAAGGTTTCACTTCTACCACGTGTGAATTGCACACATGCTGTTTTTTTTTGTCTGTGTAAAATACCAATCAATCCAATCCAAATCCAATGCCAATCTCTTTGATTATACCTACGTAGTGCAATGAAAAAAAGAAAAACGCGGACTGACACAGTCAGTGGAAAGATGTGTAAAACTAGTGACGGAGGCTTCTCAAAGCGTCACGGTCGCTACAGCTCGGGATGGTTTTATTAGGAACAGATTAAAATCTCGCTCAGAAATGCCTAATTTTGGTCACAAAAACCAGTTCCGTTTTTAAAGTTGCCATTGATTATTTTGTCTTTCAACTATTTTAAACCTTGCTTTAACTCATTGTTGTACCCTTAAATTTAATAAAAACCATTTAAATGTTATTTTTGTATGATTTATAGTTTATATTAGGAACCCCTAAAAATAGCAAATTTGAAAAACTTCAAGGACTGGTAGAGACCTCAAGATGCCGGATATCTAATTAAATTTTATAATAATCGTAATATATGTGTCAAAACGCAACTTTTGATACCTCTTGCGTAGCCGTAGCTCAATTTTTTTTTTCCCCTATACATGAACGGGACACCCTAATGTCCAACCAATAACATGAATTTCCTCATCTAAAAATAAGACAAATCAAGAAATATTGACCTACTGTTGCCATCCGTCCTCTAATCTGTCATATCTCTAACTCTGTTAACCCCGTGAAGAAGGGACCGCTAACAATAACAAACTCATGTCAACACGAATAATGATGCGTATGCCTACCCACGAGCGATTGTATAGCGCACTGGATTCTGAACTCTCGGCATTGAGCCGAGCATTGAGATTCCAACGGAGCGCATTTCAGCGCGTCAAAAAAGAGTGCTGCTGGATTTCGAACTCTCGGCGCTAAGCAGTCCGTTGAAAATCCAGCGTACGAGGGCTTTGACGTGACGTTTGTAAAGTAAGCTAGTGTGAGTGTAGAACAAGATGACGAACATTTTGACGTAAGCGTGGCTATTTGAATTTAGAATAAAAACGTTTGAGTTTACGTGCTTTCGCAAATCGATATAATTATTTGCCACAATCCGTGTGCTCGGTGAGATTTCTCATCGCCAAAATTGACGAATTTCTATGAAATCACGGAACAGTATACTCCGTTGAATACTTTCTCTCACAGAAGCCCAGACATAATGTATAAATGCATAATTTTTACTCCATTCATCCGCAAACATCACATTCAGGGTTTCTCACTCGCTAAGACCACGTAGGTAACTCCAAAGAATGATGATTTCATGAAACAGTTATTCTTTGGACTTACGTGGTCTTAGAGAGTTGTGTTGATGACTTTAATGATTATAATTCTGTAAATACATATTTGTTACGGCCGCGAATCATATATTAATCAACGTACAACTTAATACTGACCAGCAAATTGCAAAAAACCTAAAAAAAATTGAATTTCGCGGGCTACCCTGGCGCTTTCGCCTTAAGTAAAAAATCAGTAAAATTGTAACAGCTTATACTTATCTTAAACCTACTTTCCGAGGCACGGGGATGGGTCTCGATATGGTCACCCATCCACCGACCCACCTTGATGTTGTTGTAAAAAAAAAAAACAGTGGCACTCTGGGAGTGCCGACAGAAGTGAAAACTTGAACAATTTCTTGTGAATTTTGTTAATCGTCTTATAAACAAAATACGCGCGGTGTGGTTACGGTAACAGCAGTGCGATTCTGTAACTTTCTCATCGTGAAAACTTAGGTGAAGTGAGCGTGGAGTGAGCTGTCAATAGTGTCAATTCCTAGCAAAAACAAACTCACTTCACCTAAGTTTTCACGGTGAGATTTTTACAGAATCGACCCTCGACCTCGACTGGACACTTTTAACGCGTACATCTTTTGTACATCGTTCTCACATATAATTATAAATTCACATTATTGATGTAACTAATATTTTTGTACAACTATAATTTAAAAGAGTGTCCATGGAGTTTCTTGCCCGTTCTTCTCCATAGGTACCTACGCTTTGGAATGGGCAACTAGCTTCATATTTTCTGACTGACCGACTTTTTGACAATTCAAAAGTGCCTGTAAATGGTTTAATTGAAATAAATGTTTTGAGTTTGAGTTTGAGTTTGACCGGCAGTGTCGCGAGTTCAATTGTTTTTTCCCCATCTCAAAAAATGCCCAACGCGCCTAAAGGAAGTGTACACTTCATAAATGTGGTACCAGTAGCACAATGTTTTGATCGGTTGATCACCACAAAACAGTTTATCTAATACATTGGCCGCGTAATCTTGAACTTCTCGTGTTTTTTGTGTTAGTACGATGATAAGATTATTTGTTGCTTCCTATTAAAAATCAGTAGGTAGCTTTTATTTTTGATATACTGCTCTTATATTCATCTTCTACGAGTCGCTGGTACGACTATATTTTAGAACTTGTTGGCCCAAAACTTTGCCACTTGCGTTGTCGTTGGTAGCGCAGAGGTCACGTTGACTGCATGTTTTGGGATACAGAGGGCAGGTAATATTGGAACATGAGCTTGTTCATCAACGCAGAACATGGGGCCGAGAGGTTCTGGAGTGGCGACTGGCGACCGCGTACCGGAAGACGTAGCTTTGGAAGGCCTCCCACAAGATGGGCCGATGTCCTGGTGAAGGCCGCAGGAATCCGCTGGATGCGAGCAGCACAAAACCGGTCGAAGTGGCTGTGTTTGGGGGAGGCCTATTTCCAGCAGTGGACTTCTTTCGGCTGAAATGATGGTGATTTTCATGAGCAGTTCCTACGGCAAAAATTGCGTCTGGAGTTTTTAAGAAGACCCCGGTAATTGTGTTTTTGCGCTGGACTGGCTTGTTTTTAATAAGCAAAATATGTCACTTGATGTTGTCGGATTTGACGGGAAGGAATCATATGAGAGATCATTAATTTACGATGATCATCTATAACTTCTATACTAATAAATAATAATAAAGCTGAAATGTTTCTTGTTTGAATTCGCTAATCTCTGGAACTACCAGACGGATTTGAAAAAAATATTTTTGCATTTAATAGCCCAATCCTTGAGGAAGGCTATCATTAGCATCACGCAAGGACTATTGGGAGCCAAGCAAGAATAAAAAAAGTAAGAAAGAATGTCAAGTTAACAAGAAATTTTATGCGGACGAAGTCGCGGGCAGAAGTTACTTCTAGACTACGAAACTCAAAATTCAAACTCAAATCATTTATTTCAATTAAACCATTTACAGGCACTATGGGGTTTTTAACTCAAAACTCAAACTCAAAGCATTTATTTCAATTAAACCATTTACAGGCACTATGGGGTTTTTAAACACTGCTTTTCTGCAGTTTTCGCAAATCAAAATCAAAAGTCATTTATTCAAAGTAAGCAGCACGCATCGAACGTCAAAATTACATAAAACACGCCCCCACGGCACGCCCGCCCTTCACGACTTCCTAGTGCTTTCACTGGAAAGAAGAGGTGACGCAACAAATCCCCCACTGCGCCATTAGGGGGTCTTAAGATACTGTCTATATCCCCCATGAAGTTCCAATGATATTGTTTATGATTACATTCCTACACAAGATAAAATCTTTTACCTTATCATGGCAGCAATACGATGTTATCACACGTTTTATGACTAGAATATAATTTAAATTGTACTGATAGAATCAAATGCGCTTGTACTAAAGTCACTAGTCATGCTGTATCCACTGTCAACATTCGCACGACCATAGCCAGCAGCATCGAGACGGCGAAACTACAAGCTGACACACGTCATCCAATGCACAACTACGTCTCAGCTCAGTGCCCCAGAGGCTGAAGAGCCGTAAAAGTTTTCTTGGGTGCGTGGATCCAGTTAGTCCAGCCATAGATGGCGGGAGCTGTATGAACCCCCTGACAAATTTATCGAGCCATCTGAGAGCCTTCCGTCTGGACACATATTACCGTGGCCGACTTGGAAATCTCTAAGTAGACTTCTTTTTAGCCCAAGTCGGCCGGAGCAAAGACAATCTCCACCGCTGGGGTTTCAAGGACGGCTCAGATCTCAAGTGTGTATGCGGCACCTCCCCAAAGACAATGGCCCACCTTCCATCCTGCGCCGCATACATTGTCACCTGTGCACTTGATGATCTTATGACTGCGTCAGTGAGCGGAGTACGCGCAGCTGAATTTTGGGCCCAAAATATTTGAACTTTTTGTCATCGATACGCTAAGACTTATTTTTACTAGCCACTTGTATGAATGAGCTATGGTGTGAGTTGCCCGCGCGCAACCCGCGCGCTGACCGCGCCGAGCAGCCCGCGCCGAGCAGCCCGCGCCGCTCACTATGGACACTCAAGGGAAGTTCATGTTTGAGTTCGTCGCACCTCGCCCGCTCGCCAGTCTGGCCAAACATTACCCCAAATCAGATCACTGTCCATTCCAAGGTTGCCTGGAAGAGATCGCAGAATGCGATAATGCCGCCCATTGTATATTTTGTAGTGTTTGATGTATTTTTTATGTTATGTATTTTTGTGGTGTACAATAAAGTATATATAAATAAATAAAATATATATAATATAATATATATTTTCCCCGAAGCATGATTATGTCCAAAACTGAGCCCAAGTATGCCTTGAAATTATAGTTTCGCGAATTATTTCCACATAACAATACCTATATTATGCGTGTCTCTTATCAGTTCTTCATTGAGACTCGTTTTACTATAGGTTATGTGACGTTATGTCACATAATTACGTTATCTTTGTATTTTATCTCGTTACTACTATCAACTGGCATATTTTAAAATTAAATTGTCACTATTTTAAACGGGGAAGAAATCGGCATGTTCAGGGACTAAAGTTACAGCCTGTAATGTGACTACGGCTCACTCTCTCTCACATAGGGTTACCTTCCGTTCGGAAAAATTTTCCGGACATGTCTGGCATTTTGGTCCCTCGCGTCTCGTCAGGACTCTGTCCGGCGTCGTCATTTGTCCGGACTTTACTTATGGTTATGAGGAATTTTTTAGAAAAAAAAAAAAACAAAAATGAATACTTACTGAAGAAAGAAAGAGTAAAAAGTAAAATGTCTGGACTGTTTTGCAAACTTCGAAATGGTAGGCCCTACTCACAGAAAGGCAGAGTCCCAGCAGTGGGAACATTTTTTTTATTGAGGAATGCACTTGACCTCGACCACGCCTGATGGAAAGCGATGGATGAGGTCTATGATTTTATTTATTTATTTAAAATTACGTAAATAACACCTTAACAGCTATGACGCCAATGCGATGTCACAACCAAGATACAAAAATAAAAACAATTAGAAAAAACAATTAATAGACATCTAAACATTCTCAATGCACTTCAGTGCTACTCCTGTGAACTTCATCAGAGTGCAGTGAAATATATCTATCTCAACTGAAATAATATTTAATAGTCTTATGGCGCGTGACAAGGGGGCAAACTTGTTCAGGTTAGTCCTAGAGGATTGCTCTAGTAGCGTAGGCGTGGGGCGACGCGCACCTCCGCAACATGATGGAACGTGCGGTCCCGGAAGATGCCTGTTCACACTTTATTTGAGGGCAGATGGGTTAAATGTGGAAGGAAACACAGACACTTGCAGAGTTCCATACTTTTATAGGCGGATTTATGCTGTAATTTTGATACTAATAAAATGCTTCCGTCTGGTGCACCGTGCACCCAAGACAGTCAGCTCTACTACCATCTTGCTGTCTAGCAAATATAATATTTACCACCCACGACATGAGCTTCATGCCTTGCTGGCCAGTTCTTGCAACCAAAAGTTCGAAGGCAACCATTACAGCAGTGCTATTCTGTAAAAATCTCACCGTGAAAACTTAGGTGAAGTGAGCGTGGAGTGAGCTGTCAATGGTGTCAATTCCTAGCAAAAACAAACTCACTTCACCTAAGTTTTCACCGTGAGATTTTTACAGAATCGACCGGCTGATTTTAATAGTAAAATCACTCTTTAGAATATAAAAATAGAATATCCTTTTGCAAAGCCTCATCATCTGCCCAGCCTTTTCCCAACTATGTTGGGATCGGCTTCCAGTCTAACCGGATGCAGCTGAATACCAGTATTTTACATGGAGCGACTGCCTATGTGACCTCCACAACCCAGTTACTGGGTAATACGATCAGGCCCTTCTTTTCCATTGGGCACTCTGGGCAAGTGCCCAGGGCCCCGGGATCTTCGGGGGCCCCGGCCTGCTCTCATAAAAAAACATTATTTGCAGCCGCCGTTCCATTCTTCGCATTATTAGTACCCGATTCAATCCATACTTCCATTCTAATATTATAAATGTGAAGGTGTGTCTGTCTGTCGTTACCTCTTCACGCTTAAACCGCTGAACCGATTTAGGTGACATTTTATCCCGATATTCCCACGAAATCGACACTTATGCGGGTGAATTATGTGCGGATAATTTATGTCATGGTTTCATTTTTAATTCTTTTACCTATTGTGGTATAGTAATTTTATTTTAGGTGCATCGTCTTCACATATTGTGATTATATAAAATGTATGCAAAATATTGAAAGAATTTTAAAAGAGTAAGGGTGGAGTTTCTTACCCGTTCTTCTCCATACGAAAACTACCTTTTGGAATGGGCGACTAGAATCAATTCTATTAGTTGTAATTTTTGACGTTCAAAAGTGCCTTTTATGTGCCTATTTGAAATAAATGCTTTGACTTTGACTTTGAAACAGCGGGGCGCTGCTAGTGAAAAACTAAGTGATTTGCAGTGCGTTTTACAATGATTTTCTAGCCCCCCAGTTATGAAATATTAGTATGTTTCTCTTATTGTCTCTTATATCGTCAGGGGCCCCGTGATCCTTATGTGCCCAGGGCCTCCAATAGGTTGAAGCCCTGAATACGATACCCTTGGTAAGACTGGCTGTCAGATTTTCGGGCTTCTGACGACCCGTAACCACTGTCAAAGATCCACGAATGACAGTCGGGACCAACGGCTTAACGTGCCTTCCGAAGCACGGGGTGTCTTGGTATGTAAAGATAATCACCCATCCACGGACCAACCGCGGCAAGCGTAGCTTAACCTGATGAAAATAAAGTAAATCTACTCTTTTAAAAATTTCCTTTTCCAACGTCTTACATTATATTCTTTATGTATGTGTTTATTCATCACAAAATATTACATGATAATGCAATTGCACAAAAACACGTGTTTGGCTGTTGTCCAGCTGTTTTTGAACGGACTTCATTGTGACCGTCACAGATGTGTGCGTCGCTATGTGAGTGTGGTCAAAGGTAGATTAATGAGAAGGTCCGGTTGTTTTGGTCATTTGTACAGGGTTGCAGGGTCATCGCGACGCGCAACCTGTCACCATGGATTCGGTAGTTTCGGGTAGCTTGATGTGCTGGCGTCTACTATCATTATGAACAACTTTTACTATCGGACCAAACATGAAATCGCGAAAAAAAATCAGCTGTTCCCTACATTTTGACGATTTATACGAACATAAATATAGGGAACAGCTGATTTTTTCTGACCTCTTAAGGAGTTTTTAATGTTTTGCTAATAACCCTGTATGAACTACATTGACAGCAATGAACTGCGGCATATCTAATCAATTACGCATGCTGCAGTGCGATTCTGTAACCATCTCACCGTGAAAACTTAGGTGAAGTGAGCGTGGAGTGAGCTGTCAATAGTGCCAATTCCTAGCAAAAACAAACTCACATCACCCAAGTTTTCACGGTGAGATTTTTACAGAATCGACCGGCAGTTGTACTTCTGTAAATGCTTGTGATGTGGTCTCGGGGGCACGTCTGTCTGATACGTCACAAGCTCAGTTCTGTGCCAATACCAATGTTTGTTGTAGAACGATGTCTTCCGGACACAAATAACAGATTTTTCGTCGAGGACTGCGCAAATAATAAATATTGACTGCGTTCCAGTGTTTTTGAAGGTTGGTCCATCAAGTCACATCTGCCGGTCGATTCTGTAAAAATCTCACCATCATGACAACTTAGGTGAAGTGAGTTTGTTTTTGCTAGGAATTGACAGTATTGACACTATTGACAGCTCACTCCACGCTCACTTCACCTAAGTTTTCACGGTGAGATTTTTACAGAATGGCACCGCTGCTTAGTATCTCATTTATAAACGAGAATGAGACACAATTAATGATGTTTTGTTTGTGGCTCTTTTCAAGGTCGGCAAGCAGAGCCAGATCTTCCCACTGGATTCGATTTTTAATGTGCTATAGGTACAGCTGTACTTAATTCTTCTGCGAAATAAGGCGTGATAGTAAGTTATGTTATCTAAACTAATACAGTAAAAGCTCCTTATTCGCGCTTCCTTCATTCGCGTTTTCACTATTCGCGGATTAAAAAAATGCGACCCAATTCTATATTCGCGGCTAAATTTCTTTATTCGCGGATCTAATTGATCGCGCCGCCTTAGCACTGCCGCCTCCTGTCAAAGGATGGACTAAAAAAACAGTAAAATAGATCTTATTGTAAAATAGCAAATGAGCTCTGCGATTTCTTTATGAACATTGATCCGTCTATGGAACGAAGTCTTATTTTTAAAAGGCAAATTGCTAATGCGACTGCTGCGTATCAGTCTAAACTGAAGAAGCTTTTAAAAACTGCCAAGCAAGAGAAAATTACAAAATTCTTCAAACCATTGCAAGCCTAAGATAATTTAATGAAAATGTTCAAAAACTTGAATAAATTGATTTTTTTATACATTTGCTTTTTTTTATTTTGTCACCTAGGAACGTATCCCATATAATCCCATATAAATTACCATTCCGTATTCACGGTTTCTGTATTCGCGGCATATTTTTGGAACATATGCCCCGCGAATAAAGAGCTCTATAAAAAGTTTAGATATGATTTGATTTTTTTAATGTTTATTTGTTACGTTTTTACGCTAAAACGGCTGAACAGATTTGGATGAAACTTGGCACATGATTGGACCACGACCTGAATTAGGACATAGGATATCATTTAGGCCCAAGGCTTTTAGGCTATTTATTCCGATGTACAATGCGTGCCATGAAAGATGAGACTTGACACACCACGTGGTTTGACTTGCGCAGTACACGATTTTAGGTATCTTTAGCTGTATGAGGTCTGAGTGCGGGACGGGACCGGACGTCATAGGGGCGGCGGAAAGAGCGGGGGAGGCGGGGTCAAGTCTCATCTTTCGTGGCGCGCATTGTACAATGTTGATATTTATTCGGCCGGCTCAGACCTCGTTCGTATTAAACCAAATATTATAATATCATCAAAATAATTAACACAACATGTTCTCAATCCCCACTTATTGTTAGCTACGAGTGTTGCGCGCATACATTTTCAATTTATTTTAATGTGAGCTGAGCACACGTCAGTACCTACGTTTATTAGCATTTTAATGAGCTAAACGTGGTTTGTGTCCGCACATTGTCGTTAAATTGAGTTTGTGACGGGTAGACGATTTTTCTTACAACACTTATCGTATTGACGCATCGGAAAATATATCGTTTTTCGCATGGGATGAGAGCGTATACGCAGACAAAATGCTGAAGTATTTCTTATTGTTATTGGACTAAATCACAACTTAGGCGGATCACACACTAGAACGCGCCAAGCTACGGGGCGCAGAAAACGGAGGTAAATTCTGGTAGCGCGTTTTTATTGAATTTGTATGTAAAAATCACACGCGTGGGGCGTTAACTGCGCCCCGTCGCGTGGCGCGTTGTGGACTTGTACTGTATCATCAGCCTAAGACCGACTTTAAATTAGTATGCAAGATATGATTCCCTGTGCAGTGTGTTCTATTAGATTTCGATGAAATTTCACAGTAATATAGCTTATACATCAGAATAACACATAGGCTATAATTTATAAAGATTTTCTGTGATTTGGCCATAGTATAAAGATAAGTATCAAGTAAGTCGGAAAAATTCCTGCCCTCTGAGAACTATCTTGGCGAGCGCTTCCTAAACCGTTAGAGTTACACGAAAATAATGTATCGTGGGACTGTTTGTCTTAAACAGTTCTAAATAAAAGCCCACGACAGCATATTATATCTACCTATAATGTGGAAGCCATTATATCCAAAATAGTGAGTCATAAATCCATTTAAATTGGATGCTTTTTTACAATGCACATTTTAGAGTACTTAGTTAATTCTTATCAAAATTAATACATTTATCGTTTTTGGTATTTAATGTAGATAAACTTTGTCTTTTACACTAAGCAATTTGGACGAATACTTTAAAAGTTATCACGATAAGATTGACCTGAGTGGAGCGCCTATGAGTCGGCGGCGGCGTGCAGAGGCAATGTCGTTATGTCGCGCCATCGCATCGCCGAGTGCGCGACCCCTGAAGTCCCGAGCGCAGGCAGGTCACGCGTGAGGCACAGTGCACTTTTATAATACAGGGGGCTTACTCTCCAAACTAATTTTAATTCCAATGAGATGCCAATATGATTCCAATGTTAATGTTACAGTCACGTGATTCGGTACTCTTGAAAACAATATTGTCAACAATTACCCCACGCAAAGCCCGAACCCAATTCCAATTAGTTCTCCAAAATGGACACCCAATCTAAAAATCATTTGGCGCTAGCATCGAACTCGAGAGTAAGAAACGTCACAATTCCAATGTCGATCTATCGGAATTAAATTGAAGAGTAACCACCCTGAGCGTGAGGGCAGACCGACAGACGTCGTTGACGGTTGTGTCCATTTTCCGTTTTTTTTTTACAGCTTAAGGCTCCTACAAACAGGCGCGACACGCGATAAAATTGCGCGCGACACAAGGGTACCGCAAGTCGCGCAACGAGCGGTGCCTTTGTGTCGCGCGCGATAATATCGCGTGTCGCGCCTGTTTGTAAGAGCCTTTATTCGATTCGAAGCGATTTATTACCTACGAACTTACAGTAGGCATAATTATAATTTTTAGGTAGTATATTTTAAGTAGCAATATACGTTTTTAATTTAATTACTAGCTAAAAGCAGAGCTTTGTGAGGGCTCGCGTCGTTTTTCTGCGTGGTAATAATCTTTGAGGCAGTTTTTTTTAATATTTTTTTTCGTAATTTAAATTATTATTATTTTTACTGATAACACATCTACATATAAATAGAAATTATTATGTTAAAGCACAAATCAATAGGCGTAATAGTTTTTCCGTAAAGTGTACCACAAAATGCTCAGGTTGTGGGATATTAATAGCAGGGCTCGCTTCGCTCGCCCTGATTACAATCATAAATATTAGAATTTTTTTTTGTTTGTTAATTATAGGATTGTATTTTTAGTTAGTTAGGTATTTATAAGTATTAAGTACCTAAATAGATTGGTTAATGTTTTCATTACTTATATTATTACTATAGTTTTTTTTTGTTAGTTTAAGAATAATGTATAGTCTTAGGTTTAGATTGTGTTGTAAGTAGTAAGATGATAGATTCGTTTTCCTCTTAATTAGCTATTGGATTTGTTTTAGTTAGTTTGAAATATACTACTGACTTTTTGATTTTTAAGGATTCGTACTTCAAAAGGAAAAAACGGAACCCTTATATTATCACTTTTTTGTCCGTCCGTCTGTCTGTCATGACCCTTTATCTCGGGAACGCGTGGAGGTATCGAGTTGAATTTAAAACTATATACTCGGGTCTATAGTGCCTTGAAGGTGTGAAAAAATCAAACTTCTAAGTTAACGTAAAAAAAAGATACGGCCGTTTAT
The DNA here is from genome assembly GCA_927399505.1 of Luperina testacea. NCBI lineage: Eukaryota > Metazoa > Arthropoda > Insecta > Lepidoptera > Noctuidae > Luperina > Luperina testacea. The sequence continues at coordinate 7,754,884 of OV656783.1, read as the reverse complement.
ACCGCAAAAAACGTATATTTCAACACTCAAGGGAATCAAAATGTATAGGGTACTCGTACTTCCCGTTGACCTAGAATCATGAAATTTGGCAAAAAGCAAGATCATGTAGCACACCTAAACCACTGAACGGATTTCGATAAAATTTGGCAAGGAGATAGCATCCTAGGGAAGGACATGGGCTGCTTCATCAGATTCAGATTCAGATTCTTTATTTGTTAACATAGGTGGTTACAAACAGGTGTTACATTTTCATATGCGCTCTATGTTTTGCCATTTGGCGTACAAATATGATGATCAATTTTGCATTTCATTATTAATTATCAACGTGCAACAAATACTATTATTAATTAAAATTATAAAAAAAACAAGAATGCTAAAGTGTAAGCGATGCATAAATATTTTCAAATTGTCAACAATAAAATTTAAGAAATAACAAAAATAAAAATGTCGGGAAAAAATAAAATAATTTAGATAAAATAAAAAAAATAAAAAAAATAAATCATCGGTAATGTCCCGTGGGATAATTTCCGACATCCACGCGGGCGAAGCCGGAGGCAGAAGCTAGTACAAAATATTTTTTTCGGAACACTACAGATTTTCGAAAATCCAAGTCTATACTAATGAAAAGTCTGCGCAAACATTCTGTGGAGATGTCCGCATAAAAATCTTTACTCAGACTTCAAAAGTCTATACAGATATCTGTACGACCAAAAGTCTGTATAGTGTGGATCCACCATTCCAAGCCAAACTAAACCCTATTCTCTACCCCACAGGCCACGACACGCGACAGATCATCGAAGGCCCTATTCAACCATGCACTTGTTTAGCCAAACTAAACTCTATTCGCTACCCCACAGGCCACAATGTCACGCGACAGATCATCGAAGGCCTTATTCAACCATGCACTTGTTTAGCCAAACTAAACCCTAATCTCTACCCCCCAGGCCACAATGTCACGCGACAGATCATCGAAGATCCTAATTCAACCATGCACTTGTTCAGTCAAACTAAACCCTATTCTCTACCCCCCAGGCCACAATGTCACGCGACAGATCATCGAAGGCCCTATTCAACCATGCACTTGTTTAGCCAAACTAAACCCTAATCTCTACCCCCCAGGCCACAATGTCACGCGACAGATCATCGAAGATCCTAATTCAACCATGCACTTGTTCAGTCAAACTAAACCCTATTCTCTACCCCCCAGGCCACAATGTCACGCGACAGATCATCGAAGGCCCTATTCAACCATGCACTTGTTCAGTCAAACTAAACCCTATTCTCTACCCCCCAGGCCACAATGTCACGCGACAGATCATCGAAGGCCCTATTCAACCATGCACTTGTTCAGTCAAACTAAACTCTATTTTCTTCCCCACAGGTCACAATGTCACGCGACAGATCATCAAAGCGGTTCTACAGGGCGGAGTCTACACATGACCTGCTCGCTTATATGGACAAGGGACAGGCGGCCAGCGACGAGAACCGATGGTCGTTTGAAACTGCTTGGGAGGTCGCTAATAAAGGTAAGACACTGGACTGAACATTTTGTAAAACGTTTATCGTATGCGGTCTAAACTCCGCTTTTCTTTACGGAGCGGCCGATCATTCTGTAAAAATCTCACCTAGGAAGCTTTGTTGCAGTGCGCTGTCATTGCAATAGTTGAATAGTGTCAATAGTGTCAGACAGCTCACATAAAGCTCACTTCACCAAAGTTTTCAAGCAGTGCTATTCTGTAAAAATCTCACCGTGAAAATAAGTTTTCACGGTGAGATTTTTACAGAATAGCATTAAAGGCACCTAAGGGAAGAGAGCGTGGAGTGAGCTGTCAATAGTGTCAAATCTTAGCAAAAACAAACTCATATCACCTAAGTTTTCACGTGATATTTTTACAGAATAGCATTACAGGTGAGATTTTTACTAAATAAATCTCGAGGTGGACAAACCTTTTTTTTTTTTTAGACGTTGCCCCACTCTAGGAATTACTCCTGTATCGTGGGAGTAAACATTTATACTCACATACACAAACAGCCGGACCCGTAACAACTATATACCTGTACTGTAGGCAATACAAATATTTGTTCCGTGCGGGAATCGAACCCGCGACACGCAGCGCAGCAGTCGATCGCTCAGCCACTGCGCCAACAGTGTCGTCGAAGTTCGCGGTGAAACATTTTCAACTTTATTACAAGGGTGAAAAGTGGTCAACCGCCGACTTTACATTAATTAGGGAATCTTAGGCCCGCGTTCCATTCCATAGTTTTGTGTTGCGGAAGTGGTCGTCACAAGAATGTTTTTATTCGATAGATGAGTTTTTTCAGAAGTGTCCCTGTTAATTTTATTATACAATAAAGCACAGATATATTTAACTGTTAAGTAGATACATAAATTTACAAAATGTAGTTACCTAGTAAATTAATATCTTAAATGTAAAAACTTGTACATACTATTGCATGCTAAATATTGAACAAATGTGTGTTACTAAATATTTTGAATTGAATTTATAATTAAAAAGTATTTACAAACAATTTCTAGATCGTACAACCTGTTAATATTTTGTTCTAAAATGCTCCTACATTTCGAACAAACGGCGGCTGTACTGGTAACCCAATCGTCTATTGTCTATGCCCAGACAGTGTAAACTCCTTAGTCCTTGCAAATACTTGTATTACAGGTTTCTTGCTTTTTGTCTTAGAGTTACTAAGATGTGTCCTGAGTTGAAGTGGGCCACGGTAATCTTGGTTGTTGGAACATTGTGGACAATGAAATATAGTAATAAGTAGTAGTTTTTCCTAAGATAGCTTTCTGTTACTTCTGTTTCTTGATTTTTTTTATTTAGCCAATCAACCGTCTGAACTCCAAAGGATACTATAGTATCAAAAAAAAAGACGGTGGTTCGGAAAAGCTAGCAATTAGTAGACTATGGCCCGCGTGCAACACCAATCATTACATTAGAGGGGTTAATGATCGGATGGCGCGTACGTGTTCCACGCGCGCCTCAAAGAGATGTCAGCATCAACCGAAGGGGCCCGTCAGGGCCGAAGCCTACCGGTCAGCGGGATTGTCCGAAAGGGTTACCGCTGGCCCGGAACATAAGGGGCTAAGGAAGGAACACGGGTGCGTTTTAGTCAGTAAGAGTCTGACACTCCCTTCCGCTCCACCCAGAGCGGGAGGGGTCATTTGATGATTTCCCATACTGAAAAAAAAAAGAGGGGTTGATGATTCTTATGATTATAATTTTATAAATATGTAGATAAGTATTTGACATTTCTGGTTGACTCTTCCCGTGACCCGAGGGCTGGCTTTTACCTTGGCCAGAGGCTAAGCATCGCCATACAACGTGGTAATGCCGCCAGTCTCTTGGGTACATTACCAGTCGACAGCGATGCGGATGAATTTTTCGACGCAATTTTTTAATTTCTGTATAGTTTTAGTTAAGTTAGAATTTAATTTTGTTATTTTTACCTTGCAATCATTGTAAAATATTCTGTTTTCATCTTCATAGTATTTGATACCTTTGGCTAATAGACGAAGGGAACACGCTGTCGCTGCAACTGTCACTGTAAGATCTGCTTTTGCTAAGAGACAGTATGTGCGGCAAGCATCTCACCTGTACAACCTAATTAACAAAGAACATAAGCATATACTCTCTGACACTCTAACGGCTGTCAAAGATCCACGAATGACAGCCGGGACCAACGGCTTAACGTACTTTCCGAGGCACTGAGGGGTCACGGTATGTAAAGATGGTCACCCATCCACAGACCAATCCCTGCAAGCATAGCTTAACCTGATCGATCGACCTGTGCGGCTGTTATTATTTAGCCAAGGGCCCCTCTGAGAAATGAAAAATATACCTACCATAGATATCCGAACGGTGAAGGAAAACATCGTGAGGAAACCGGCATGTCTTAGAACCACATCTACCAACCCGCACTGGGCCCGCGTGGTGGATTACGGCCCACTCCCTCTCACTGAGAGGAGGCCTGTGTCCCAGCAGTGGGAACAATATAGGCTGATGATGATGATGATGATGAGATATCCGAATACCTACGCTTTATAAAATACTAGCTGTTGCGTGATCATCACCACCAAACCATACCAAATTTCCACCATACCAACCCACCACCACACCACCACACCAAACCATCACAAGTGGAGAGAGAGTGGAGAGGTGGTTAAATGTTATTATACGACTGATGAATTTCTAAATGATAAATTAATGTAGACTTATTTATTTATTTGACTGGTGAAACTAATTTTAATTGAATATTGTGTCTAATTGTAATTTTTGATTATTTATTTATGCATTGACTGTAGAAATTATTCCATATTGTTTATTGTTTTTATTTGCATGCAACCATATTTGTACGCCTCTTGGCATAACATAGCGACCTATGAACTTTAATTTAAGAACTGTATTCACTACCTATGTTACACAAATAAAAAATGATTGATTGATTGATTGATTGAGTGGTGTGGTGGAGTGGAGTGGGGAGTGTAGTGGTGGTGGGTGGTGGTGTGGAGTGGTGCTGTTTTTCACCATATCAAGTTTTATAACGAATGCTCAGGCCCACGAACTGAGTGAAATTAATTTCTTGTATTTTCCTATTCCAGTCGGCGGTATCTACACTGTGATCAGATCCAAGGCCTATGTATCTACCGAGGAAATGGGAGAAAACTACTGTTTGTTAGGTAAGGTATTTTTTATTAATAACTAGCTTCCGCCCGCGGCTACGCCCGCGAGGTATGTCGATAAAAACTATCCTATGTCCTTCCCCGGGATGCAATCTATCTCTCTGCCAAATTTTATCGAAATCCGTTCAGTGGTTTAGGCGTGAAAAGGTAACAGACAGACAGACAGAGTTACTTTCGAATTTATAATATTAGTATGAATTTGTGATAGTGTCTTCTGGCTGAATGTTTTAATTTGTCAATTGGCTGATGTCGAATCGATTTAATTTTAAATTGGTCCGTTTGGGATGAAACTACATGACGGATATAATCGACATTGAAATTTAAATCACACTAATATTATAAAGCCGAAAGTTTGTGAGTGTGTTTGTATGTTTGTTACTTCTTCAGACAAAAACTATGGAACGGATTTGAATGAAATTTGACAAACAGTTTATAACCAGGATTAGCACATAGGATACGTCTTATCCCGATATTCCCACGGGATCGAAACGTATGCGGGTAAAACCGCGGGGCGCAGCTAGTGGTTTATAACTCTATACCTAATCGACGTTGATCCATAATATTGATCGATTGATCGACGTTTATTGTAGCAAGACGCTCATAATTTAACTACTGCAAAATTTAACTGTGGTCTAATTATAGATAGATATACAAAGACAGACATTTATTCGTCGGATATAGTAGGTAAAAAAACTGAAGTGTTAATCGACTTTTGTTGCTGACTAGCAACAAAAGTCGATTAACACTTCAGTTTTTTTACCTACTACCTTACTACTTTATTACCTACCACTTCTCAGAGCAAAATATTTGTTCAAAACTGCATTGTACAGACGCCAGCACATCAAGCTACTACAATCTGTCAAATTTCTTTAATAGATTTTCAACTTCATCGCTACAGCATAAGGTTCAAAATTGATTGGGAAAATTTGACAGTTTCGGGTAGCTTGATGTGCTGGCGTCTGTACTTCCGCTGCAATTTTGGTCAAATATTTTGATCAATAACTGAGATTAAAAAAACTGAAGTGTTAATCGACTTTCGGTGCTGACCGTACGTATAATTTACACTTCGTGTTCGTTAGCTTTTAGTGTAATTATAATGTATTTATTTATAGTATATTTAAGTTATATTAATATCGTATTGTGTTTATATGGGCCTTGATGCCAGAAATAAACGGATAAATTAATAAATAATTGAGCAGCAGCATAGTATGTACAGACGCCAGCACATCAAGCTACCCGAAACTGTCTAATTTTCCCAATCAACTTTGAACCTTATGCTTTAGCGGTAAAGTTGAAAATCTATTAAAGAAATTTGACATATTGTAGTAGCTTGATGTGCTGGCGTCTGTAGTATATGCAATAAACCCTTGCAGTTTCTAAGCCAATACCTAAATAAGATTCGATCGGGATCGAATGAGATCCAAATTTATCGACTAAAATCCTGATTTATCGTCTCAATGATCCTGAAATGGCACTAAATTATTCTTGGACTAGCTTCTGCCCGCGACTTCGTCCGCGTAAATTTCTTGTTCCCCCGACCCACCCCGTCGCATCGCATCGCCTGCCCGCGCTATTACTTCGTTTTGCGTAGCGTTCTTTCTGACTTTTTTGATTTTTTCCTTTTGGTCGGCTTCTAAAGGTCATAGCGTGATGTTAAATAGCCTATAGCCTTCCTCAAGAATTGGGCTATCAAATGCAAAAAGAATTTTTCAAATTCGACTGGTAGTTCCAGAGATTAGCGCGTTCAACCAAACAAACAAATTCTTCAGCTTTATAATATTAGTATAGATTTAGTCATGACATGTCTTTTTAATACTTACTTTTTATCAGGACCCTACAAAGAACAATGCGCTCGCACTGAGGTTGAGGAGGCTGACTTCCCTCCAAACTCGCCACTTACTACCGCCGTCAATATCATGAGGAGCCAGGGTTACAAGGTATGTTAGACGTTCAGCGTTTTTTTTTTTTTTTATTTGAAATGGGTTTGCTCTTGACTCTAGTCTAGGTCAGAGATGACACAGACAAAGTCTACGATAGAGTGAGCTTACCCAGAAGAAGCCTGTTCACTCTTACTTTGAAGAGATTCGGGTTGTATGCACTCAGAAACACAAACGCAGATAGAGAGTTCCACTCTTTTGCTGTGCGCATTATAAAGGACATTTGAAAACGTAGCGTAGTCCATTCTAGATGTAGTGCGTCGTCTCCTGAGTTTATGGGACGGGATTGTTGGAAGACACTGAAACTGAGCTAACGTCCATTCAAATTCATGTTTCCAATTGATATTATTTCAAGTTGAACAAATATCAACTTTATTCTAGTGAAAATAAAGTTGATTTCAGAGTCCACTTTAAACATTATTATAACTTTTTTAGAGCAGTGGTGGCCCAGTGGTCATGGACACGACTTACGAGTTGTAGGTCGTAAGTTCAAACCCAGACAGGCGCTTTACTTTGTGTAAATTATTTCATCACCACTGCTCTCAAAACGGTGAAGGAAAACATCGTGAGGAAACCGGCATGTCCTAGAACCAAAAATTCGAAGACATGTGACATCTACCAACCCGCACTGGGCCCGCGTGGTGGATTACGGCCCACTCCCTCTCACAGAGAGGAGGCCTGTGTCCCAGCAGTGGGAACATTATAGGCTGATTATGATGATGATGATGATAACTTTTTCAATTGAACTATTGTACTACTATAAATAAATGCTTTGTCTTTGACTTTGACAAGCGCCCGCGACTTCATCTGCGATCCAGGATAAAAAGCAGCCGATATCCTTCTCCAGGTCCAAATAAAAAAGTTAGGCTAAATAGGCTGGTTCCTTTGTATTAGTGTCTGTATTTTATATTTATTTTATATCGTGCGTCTTATTTGTGTACAGACGCCAGCACATCAAGCTACTACAATCTGTCAAATTTCTTTAATAGATTTTTAACTTTATCGCTAAAGCATAAGGTTCAAAGCTGATTGGGAAAATTTGACAGTTTCGGGTACCTTGATGTGCTGGCGTCTGTACCTTCGCTGTACATGTTACACCAAACTTTTTTGTGGGCAACTCTACTAATAAACTCTCCATTTCCAGGTCCACACCGGTACCTGGCTCGTAGACGGCAACCCTCAGATCATTCTGTTCGATATCGGCTCCGGCGCGTGGCAGCTGGACTCTTACAAGCAGGAGCTGTGGAGCACGTGCGGCATCGGCATACCGCATCTGGACGTGGAAGCCAACGACGCTGTGATTCTAGGCTTTATGGTGGCGCAGTTTATTGGGGAGGTCAGTTTTTTCATCATTCAAAATTTTCCCCATCCAGATCCAGATTCCCCATCCAGAATTTTCCCCACTCAGAAAATTCCCCTTCAAGAATTTTCCCAATCAAAATTGTCGCCGTCCAGAAAAGCCGCCATCCAAAATTTTCGTCATCCTAATTTTTTGTCATCGAGATATCTTTTTTATTTTTTTTTGTTTGACATGGGTTGCTCTTGACTCTAGTCTAGGTCAGAGGTGACAGAGACAAAGTCTACGATGGAGTGAGCTTACCCAGAAGAAGCCTGTTCACTCTTACTTTGAAGAGATTCGGGTTGTATGTACTCGGAAACACAAACGCAGGTAGAGAGTTCCACTCTTTTGCTGTGCGCATTATAAAGGACATTTGAAAACGCTTAGTGCGAATTGGTGGAATAGCAACTATACCACACAACTACAGTGGAGGTACAATTAGGTAGGGATAGTAACTTGCAGGCCATCGGGCATCCAGAACAATTTTCTATCCAGAATATATCTACAATATCACGGTAAATTGCCACCTGGCTAGTCGACGGCAACTCACAGATAATTCTGTTCGACATCAACCAGAATTTCATCACGGTCAGGCTCAGTGTCCAAGAGATCGTTGTGGGCAGACAGTGTGCAAAAGACAGGTGACTGGGCTCGAGCGACGGTTCGACTCCCCGGCACGGCGAATAATATGCCCAACTCTTTACATTGGTACAGTACCCGGCGATAAATATTGCACATCGACCTTTACCTTTTTTTGTATTTTATAAAAAGATTAAAAATAATTATCAAAAGAAGCAAATCATAATTGTTTTAAACAGCTCCTAATAGATACCGGACTGTTTGTATTTCGTGCGACAGAGACAACGCTCTACGAAGCCGAAATTAGTCGATTGTCTCTTTCCAAAGGTCGATGTGCAATATTTATCGCCGGGTACTGTATATTCTATATTGTTACAGTTCCGCAAAGCAGCTGAAGGTTACAGCGACACTCCGCCCCGCGTCGTCGCTCACTTCCACGAATGGCAAGCTGGTATCGGTCTTATTATGCTCAGGTAAATTTATTATACAAATAATTTCAACAGAAAAGATACTTGATTGTTCAATTTGGTACCGATGTCAGCTGAAGAACCGCTATGTGCAAATTTTATTAAATTATTTTCCTTTATTTATTTTGTTACAAACTTATTACATTTTTAAATATTCTTTACAAAAAAAAAAACAATAAAAAAACATTTAAAAATATAAAAAAATTGTAGCCCACCGGTATCGGGAACAGGGTCCAAGCTACCGGCGGTCAGGGCTCCAGAGAAAGGAACCTAACAATACGAGCCGTGTCCAGGAGTACCGCTCTCTGTATCAAGCCCTTGATCCAGCTGCCTAACGAGAGCCTCCTCAGGTGTTGGTCGAGGCTCTTGGCTATTAAGCCATTGGCTGTAACGACTATCGGCACAATGATCGCTGAGTCCACACCCCACATGTCGACAACCTCGCGAGCCAAGTCAAGATACTTGATTTGCTTATCTTATTAAATTATTATTATTAAATTATAATTCTGATAACCGCTATGTATAGAGACCCTGTTATTTTTTGGTACCGGTTCCAAACCCTGCTTATAACGCAGTCAGAATAATAGGCGTGGCGACAGTATCAAATAATCAAAGATTTAATGATTTTAGGGGAAAGTACACATTAAAAGGATTTAAAACACTGATTTAGTTTTATTTAAAAACTTGAGATTAATCGGATTTTCACTAAAATAAAAGATGAAAATACGGCATTCGGCCATTTTGACTGAAACGCCAATCACAGCGCATGACGTCATGCCTATGTAAACATCACTTGCGTTTTGTTGACTACTACCTATTACGCATTTGGATCGATTTTTTATTAATTTAAGTGTAATTTATCCACTCCACTTGACTCTACAACACGAATCTATAACAACATGGTTTCGCCTTGCGAGCTTTAACCATTGAACTCTTATTATTTGCTTGTTTGGGACATATATAAACACCTTGTTGGGAGTGGTTATTGATGTGTTTTTACACTGAGGCACTGCACACCACTTTGGAATTCATTTTTATCAGATGAAATATGCAATGTTTGTTTTGTCAACACGCGCAGTCAGAGGAAAGGTAAACACTAAACGTAAAATGTGTCAAATGTGTCAGCTTGACACATTTGACGTTTAGTGTTTACCTAGGCGTGACATCAGACCCGACGCCATGACACTGCGAGCTGTTATCGCGCGCTATTGAAAAAAATATTAGAAAAATGTCTTTAAACTTCGTTCAACTTTATTTTATAACCGAAATATAGGTTTTTTCGTAAATAGTAAATGTGTATGTACATTACGGAAGAGGATTTCAAAATCATTCGTCATCCCTATTGGGTTACGGATAGTACTTATTTTTTAGGGTTCCCTACCCAAACGGTAAAAACGGGATCCTATTACTAAGACACCACTGTCCGTCTGTCTGCCACCAGGCTGTATCTCATGAACCGTATAGCTAGACAGTTGAAATTTTCACAGATGATGTGTTTCTGTTGCCGCTATAACAACAAATACTAAAAACAGAATTAAATAAATATTGAAGGGGGGCTCCCATACAACAATCGTGTTTTTTTCGGCGTTTTTGCCTTGGCCAGTTTTTTAATATAACCACCAGCATTTGTTTTTCAGGACTCGCCACGTCGACGTCGCAACAGTATTCACGACGCACGCCACCCTTCTTGGGAGATATCTGTGTGCTGGCAACACTGATTTCTACAACAATTTGGATAAGGTAAACACTATTGCAACAATTCTATCCTAATATTGTTTTTTCGAGAAATTGTCTGAAAGTATTAATTCTCAATTTTCTTCGTCACTAGTTTGTTAGAAATTGCGTTGTTGATCCATCTCGAATTAATCACCATCTTTAAAATATAATAGGAAATTTGATTTCAGGCTTAGACCTAGCGGAAAAATAATGTCAAAGAAGTATTAACGTTACTCTTGTTGAAATAAAGTCGTAAATAAATAAACATATACCATAAAGCATCATAGCGAGGCACATGGTTTGAAGCTTATTTATTTTCGACTTTATTGCATCGTTCGCAAAGTTGATATTTCTTTGGTAGCGAAAACAGCGGTTACTACTTCACAAACCTCCAGATCGAACTATTTTTATCCGACTGCAGCAAAGCCTAAAAGTAGGGTAATAGGGTAGGGGCGGGTAGGGTAGGGTAGTAGGGTAAGTAGGGTATAAATAAATAAATAAAGTTTTTAGATTATACCAAGCTCTGCGACAGCATCAAAGCAAACACCCATATGTGGTTAAGCTTATTCATTCTCGACTTTATTTTAATACTAGCTGTGCCCGCGACTTCGTCCGCGTGTAATAGTGACTTTTCGGGCAGCATATTTTGAATTACATATACCGTCGTTTGGGTAGCTAAAAATTTACTTTACAGTAATGCTTCTCTGTATACGATATTTGACGTATGGCCATCGGGCATGAAAGCATACAGGCTCCTAGGATTGCTAACCCGTGGGCCGTGACAGAGCCACATACAACTGACCGTGCGAGAAACAGCTGATACTTAGATCTACACCCACAATTTTCAGCGTCTGACCTTGGGCTTTATTAATTGTCATCGCAAAACATAGGCTGACTGGAAACTGGACTCGTTTAAAACTAAATGGAAAATTGTTTGGAATGAGAGGAATCCGAGGAATGAAAACACTTTCACCCATTTCCACATCCTGTTAAAATCTCTGCTTCTATCAGATTTCGTTGTAAATTGGTCACTTTTAACCTGGTGCCATTGCAAAGTTTTGGGGGGCTTAAATTTCTAAGAAGCATTATGGGTACGCCTACTTTTAGTTTTATTTTATATGCTGGTAGTCCAGGAGTATTGAGGGATTCTAAAAATTCTAAACATAATCCCCCGGAACATAGCTCAAAATTTCAGCGTTTATTGTTGCTGCTTGGTCGTTGTACGTGCGTTCGCTACGAATAACTGAATCCTTATGGCAGCGGCGTGTTTTTTTTTTAACTATGGCATCTCGTAGTTGACCTTGAGAGGTCATGACTACTTAACCGGACTATCCTGTGGCTGCCTTGACAGAACTCAAAGCCTCCAGCCAGGGGCTTAAATTAACTAAGTATACTAAGTGACTACACGCTAAGGGCACCCCCTGTGGGGTACGAACCTCGGCTTAGGGCGTCGCTGGGGAGAGGGCAGCAAGTTGAGATAGGCTGGATCGATTTTTGATTATTTAAGAACGATGGGGTCGGCTTTTCCTAATTGACTACTCTGAGAACAAAGGCCGAAACAAACTCAGAGGTCACAGTCGGGAATTTAAATCTACAGGCTCAGCTGCGGCGTGGGCTGGCACTACTTCGAGCAAGGGTCGGTGGGGAGGGCACGCCACGATAGCGGCGGTAAGACCCCTCTTTGAGGAGTGGCTAGAGAGGCGTCATGGCGCCCTCACCTACGGCCTGACGCAGGTCCTCACCGGACACGGAAGTTTTTGGAGGTTCCTGCACTTAATCAGGCGGGAGGAAACGCCCGGGTGTTACCATTGCCAGGATCGCCCAGAGGACACGGTGGAGCATACGGTGGAGGTCTGCTCCGCTTGGGCGGAGCACCGCCATGTCCTCGTTGAGGTGATTGGCAGCGGCGGCGACCTCTCGCGTCCGGGCCTGTTTCAAGCCATGGTCTGGGCCGAGAGGGAGTGGGGGGCAGTCGCCTCCTTCTGCGAAGCAGTCATGCTAGCGAAGGAGGCGGTGAGACGGCTGAGGGAGAGAGCCTCCCGTCCCAGCCGCCGCGGGAGATGCTCCGGGCGTCGGGAACCGCGCGACGACTCCCGGCCACCGTAGGCGCGGGCCTGCGGGCAGTGAGAAATGGGTAGCTTACCGTCCGATCAGGACCAGGCCCGTACCGGACGGCGCGTACGTGTTCCACGCGCGCCTCAAAGAGATGTCAGCATCATTCGGAGGGGCCCGTCAGGGCCGAAGCCTGCCGGGGCAGCGGGATTGTCCGAAAGGGTTACCGCTGGCCCCGAACATAAAGGGCTAAGGAAGGAACACGGGTGGGTTTTAGTCAGTAAGAGTCTGACACTCCCTTCCGCTCCACCCAGAGCGGGAGGGGTCATTTGATGATATCCCAAATTTAAAAAAAAAAGCGTCGGTGGGGCGGGCAGCGGCGTGGCTCTCAGCGCGCTTTATATAGCCACGGACGCGCAGGCGCGAGGCGTGTCGTGTACGTACTCTGAATGTTCGCCGTGATTCTTTAAATTGACATAACTTTTTTATTTATAAACCGATTGACGTGAAATAAACACTAAATGTTAAGTGAAGCTTACTACTATATATTAGTGAAAACCGCATCTGAATCAAATAAGCCGTTTCTGATATTAGCGTGCACAAACACACAGACAAACAGACAAACAGACACAAAAAAATGTAATTACAATTTCGGGTTCGGCATCGATATAATAACAACTCCTGCTACTTTTTTTTTATATATTTCTATTGTACAGACATCACTTTTCTACAATTTTATTATATGTATAGATAGCTGTGCCCGCGACTTCGTCCGCGTGTAATAGTGACTTTTCGGGCAGCATATTTTGAATTACATATACCGTCGTTTGGGTAGCTAAAAATTTACTTTACAGTAATGCTTCTCTGTATACGATATTTGACGTATGGCCATCGGGCATGAAAGCATACAGGCTCCTAGGATTGCTAACCCGTGGGCCGTGACAGAGCCACATACAACTGACCGTGCGAGAAACAGCTGATACTTAGATCTACACCCACAATTTTCAGCGTCTGACCTTGGGCTTTATTAATTGTCATCGCAAAACATAGGCTGACTGGAAACTGGACTCGTTTAAAACTAAATGGAAAATTGTTTGGAATGAGAGGAATCCGAGGAATGAAAACACTTTCACCCATTTCCACATCCTGTTAAAATCTCTGCTTCTATCAGATTTCGTTGTAAATTGGTCACTTTTAACCTGGTGCCATTGCAAAGTTTTGGGGGGCTTAAATTTCTAAGAAGCATTATGGGTACGCCTACTTTTAGTTTTATTTTATATGCTGGTAGTCCAGGAGTATTGAGGGATTCTAAAAATTCTAAACATAATCCCCCGGAACATAGCTCAAAATTTCAGCGTTTATTGTTGCTGCTTGGTCGTTGTACGTGCGTTCGCTACGAATAACTGAATCCTTATGGCAGCGGCGTGTTTTTTTTTTAACTATGGCATCTCGTAGTTGACCTTGAGAGGTCATGACTACTTAACCGGACTATCCTGTGGCTGCCTTGACAGAACTCAAAGCCTCCAGCCAGGGGCTTAAATTAACTAAGTATACTAAGTGACTACACGCTAAGGGCACCCCCTGTGGGGTACGAACCTCGGCTTAGGGCGTCGCTGGGGAGAGGGCAGCAAGTTGAGATAGGCTGGATCGATTTTTGATTATTTAAGAACGATGGGGTCGGCTTTTCCTAATTGACTACTCTGAGAACAAAGGCCGAAACAAACTCAGAGGTCACAGTCGGGAATTTAAATCTACAGGCTCAGCTGCGGCGTGGGCTGGCACTACTTCGAGCAAGGGTCGGTGGGGAGGGCACGCCACGATAGCGGCGGTAAGACCCCTCTTTGAGGAGTGGCTAGAGAGGCGTCATGGCGCCCTCACCTACGGCCTGACGCAGGTCCTCACCGGACACGGAAGTTTTTGGAGGTTCCTGCACTTAATCAGGCGGGAGGAAACGCCCGGGTGTTACCATTGCCAGGATCGCCCAGAGGACACGGTGGAGCATACGGTGGAGGTCTGCTCCGCTTGGGCGGAGCACCGCCATGTCCTCGTTGAGGTGATTGGCAGCGGCGGCGACCTCTCGCGTCCGGGCCTGTTTCAAGCCATGGTCTGGGCCGAGAGGGAGTGGGGGGCAGTCGCCTCCTTCTGCGAAGCAGTCATGCTAGCGAAGGAGGCGGTGAGACGGCTGAGGGAGAGAGCCTCCCGTCCCAGCCGCCGCGGGAGATGCTCCGGGCGTCGGGAACCGCGCGACGACTCCCGGCCACCGTAGGCGCGGGCCTGCGGGCAGTGAGAAATGGGTAGCTTACCGTCCGATCAGGACCAGGCCCGTACCGGACGGCGCGTACGTGTTCCACGCGCGCCTCAAAGAGATGTCAGCATCATTCGGAGGGGCCCGTCAGGGCCGAAGCCTGCCGGGGCAGCGGGATTGTCCGAAAGGGTTACCGCTGGCCCCGAACATAAAGGGCTAAGGAAGGAACACGGGTGGGTTTTAGTCAGTAAGAGTCTGACACTCCCTTCCGCTCCACCCAGAGCGGGAGGGGTCATTTGATGATATCCCAAATTTAAAAAAAAAAGCGTCGGTGGGGCGGGCAGCGGCGTGGCTCTCAGCGCGCTTTATATAGCCACGGACGCGCAGGCGCGAGGCGTGTCGTGTACGTACTCTGAATGTTCGCCGTGATTCTTTAAATTGACATAACTTTTTTATTTATAAACCGATTGACGTGAAATAAACACTAAATGTTAAGTGAAGCTTACTACTATATATTAGTGAAAACCGCATCTGAATCAAATAAGCCGTTTCTGATATTAGCGTGCACAAACACACAGACAAACAGACAAACAGACACAAAAAAATGTAATTACAATTTCGGGTTCGGCATCGATATAATAACAACTCCTGCTACTTTTTTTTTATATATTTCTATTGTACAGACATCACTTTTCTACAATTTTATTATATGTATAGATTAACACGGTTGATATTGCATTTCATTCAAATAACAACTCTTCTTAAACAAATATATTGAATACAAAACAAATTTATTGATTATACTTTGTTGTCCGTCTGTCTGCCTGTGTGTCAGGACCCTTTATCTCGAGAACGCGTTGAAATTAAAACCATATATTCAGGTCTACAGTCTCTTGAAGCTGTGAAAAACATCGAACTTCGTTAACGTAAAAAAAAGATTCGGTCGTTTATGCCGCAAAAAAGATGTACATAACTCCAGCTTCCTCATATGTGATAGAACAATTCTACCTATGCCAAAATTTAAGGCATAATAGCTGCAATCAAAGTTCCCAGTCTTATTTTAGCTGCCACAAAAACTTCGTTAATATGAGCCGTTTAGTGTGTGTTAGCTGGAGTGACGTCACCCCAGCTGCTCATGTCATATCTTCCAAACGAAAGAAGATATGATTATGTATTATAGCTCAAAAATTAAGGCATAATAGCTGCCATTGGCAGCAAAATTTTCAAATCTCTGGTCAAAACACTCTATGAGTTATTAACAAAATAAACATGTGTAAGCTGGAGTGACGGCACCCCAACTGTTCATGTCATATCTTCCGAACGAAAGAAGATATGATTATGTATTATAGCTCAAAAATTAAGGCATAATAGCTGCCATTGGCAGCAAAATTTTCAAATCTCTAGGCCTTGTAGTTTCCACGTAATAAGCAAAATAACAGTTTCCGCGCCAAAAACATCAATTATATTGCTTCGGAGGAAGTAAGGAGCGACGTTGCCGTTCCGTGCGCTACAATACTGCAATCAAGTTTGCACTTAGCAGGCATTCTATTAGAAGTCATTTTAACTTGCGCTAAAAATAATTTTAATTTTGTATATTGAAGATATAGACTGAGAGCCGACTGAACTTTAATGGAACTATAAATAAAAAGTAGATTCATATCAACTTTGGATGGCGAGAGAACTAGGTATCTACTATTATTGTTTTTTTTTTGTCTTGTTCTTTCTTTTATTAAATAAGATAGAATTGGTCTATTACTAGCGATTGAATGACTTTTTCATGAAAACGTGACATTTGATAACAATTCTATACATAAAGCAAAACTAAAGTAACATCGAATCAGAACAAATGTCATTAAAAAACCGGTCAAGTGCGAGAAGGACTCGCGCACTGAGGGTTCCGTAAAAATTTGTAGGTATGTATGTAAATAGTTTTAAAAATCCCACACTCCCCGAATAAATTGAAATAAATTGTAGAAATAAATTCTGCAGTTGGTAAATAAATAATCGTAAAATATATCCTTTACGTGGGGTCTCTCAGTTCTTATACTTGTATGCTGATCGGGCACATCGAGTGTGAAACCTGAAAGAAATTATGCCAAAAATGTGATTTATGATAAAAATATACGAAATTGTTACTTAGATTTTTAAATTTTCCTTTGTCCTATGTTTGAAAACACAATATTGACTATAAATAACCTCAGTACTTACATAGTACGATTAAAGTGTGTAGTCGGCTCCCAGTCTATAATCTAGTTCAAACTGATAATGTAGCGCACGGAACGGCAACGCCGCTCCTTGGCTCCTCCGAAGCAATAACACCGGTCAACATGAATTTTGAGTCTGAGTTCTGTACCTCTGATTTTGATTACTTATGGCTAACTAAAGAAAGAAAAAATATTTTTATCTAATAAAGTTTGCTTTTGAAGCTACCAGAACGAAATTTCAAATTTTATGGAAAAAGCACTATTGTTTAATTTCAATTATATTTAAAAGGAAAACAAATTTTGAATTCTATATTTTTATTAACTTTCATTACAAAATAAAGCATAAATAAATCCACAAATACAAAAAAGAATACAAAAAAAAGTTTTAAAAATGAATAGTTTTGGTATTTCTTTTGTATGAGTAAGAACTTTCTCGTATGAGCCCCCAAATGTAGTCACCCATCATGTTCTCATTATATTGACCTTGATACCGTTGTTCGAAGTTCAGTACATCTTGGTGGAAGCGTTCCCATTGCTCTTCTGAATATGCACCCAAGTTGTCTTTAAATTTATCCAAGTGAGCATGTAGCATGTGTACTTTAAGAGACATTCTGCAAATGAAGTGCCCATATTTTATCTTGACTTCGTACGGGTAAATTAAAATAAGCTTCATAGGCTTCACAGAGTTTCATATTTTATGACAAACTAAATTTTTTGGCTCTCACTTTAATAAATTCGCCGCAAATATAGCAAAAAGAGTTCACGTCATTTTTACACTTTTTGGAAGACATTAATTGTAGGCCTCGTGATACATGAAATGCGTTATTCCTTTGGAACACGCACGCGCACACTTCCGTGACAGTCTGCCACTCATCGTTTCATACCCACAATCCCCCCTCACCCCTCTCTTGCATTTTAAATGCAACGGCTCCTCAAAAAATCTGCCAAAACAGCATATATTTATTTTTCATGATATAGAGGTACAAAAGCAAACTTTATTTATTACTAATGGTGTTTCTGCCTACTTTTCGATGTATACAATCAGAAAATATTCACTATATAACAGACTCAAAAAAAAATTTTTTTTTTGATGACCGGTGTAATTGATGTTTTTGGCGCGGAACCTGTTTTTTTGCTTATTACGTGGAAACTACAAGGCTTAGAGATTTGAAAATTTTGCTGCCAATGGCAGCTATTATGCCTTAATTTTTGAGCTATAATACATAATCATATCTTCTTTCGTTCGGAAGATATGACATGAACAGTTGGGGTGCCGTCACTCCAGCTTACACATGTTTATTTTGTTAATAACTCATAGAGTGTTTTGACCAGAGATTTGAAAATTTTGCTGCCAATGGCAGCTATTATGCCTTAATTTTTGAGCTATAATACATAATCATATCTTATTTCGTTTGGAAGATATGACATGAGCAGCTGGGGTGACGTCACTCCAGCTAACACACACTAAACGGCTCATATTAACGAAGTTTTTGTGGCAGCTAAAATAAGACTGGGAACTTTGATTGCAGCTATTATGCCTTAAATTTTGGCATAGGTAGAATTGTTCTATCACATATGAGGAAGCTGGAGTTATGTACATGCAAAAAACGTATATTTCGACACTCAAGGGAATCAAAATTTATTATACTTCCCGTTGACCTAGAATCATAAAATTTGGCAAGAAGCAATGTCATGTAGCACAATTAAAGAAACAAATCCGAAAACCCCTGATTACATACCTACAAATTTATGCGGAACCCTCGGTGCGCGAGTCCGAAACTTCACCTTTTTTTTTTTGTTAACAGTTCTCAGTGGACGAAGAAGCGGGCAAGAGACAAATCTATCACCGCTACTGTATGGAGCGGGCGGCCGCACACATGACACATATTTTTACTACCGTTTCGGATATTACTGGTAAGTTTAAACTTAACTTCATATATATCTTAATTTCCAACAAAAATTTCAAACAAAAATTCTATTGTTTGGACTAAAAAATTAAAACACTAGTGCTTTAGTATGTTGCTTGTAGAATAATCTGACAAAAAAAATCAGAGTAATTGTATGTATGGTCAGCGGGATTGTCCAAAAGGGTTACCGCTGGCCCGGAACCAAGGGCTGAGGAAGGAACACGGGTGGGTTTTAGTCCGTAAGAGTCTGACACTCCCTTCCGCTCCACCCAGAGCGGGAGGGGTCATTAGATGATTTCCCATCCTGAAAAAAAAAGCCTGTATTTCACGCAGAGATGTTATGTAGTACAGAGCATTTTATTTAGTCCCTAAAGATTTAAAGGAGAATTACGTACGGAAAATACGCGCATTGACGTGGAGTTGCGGACACCAGCCCGTATTACCTATTTAAGGCGAAAGCGCCAGGGTAGCCCGCGAAATTTGTTTTTTTTTTTAGGTTTTTTTGCAATATGCGGGTCACTATTAAGTTGTACGTTGATTAATATACGATTCGCGGCCGTAACAAATATGTATTTACAGAATTATAATCATTAAAGTCATCAACAGTGCTCTCTATGACCAAGTAATCCCACAGAATGACTATTTCATGAAATCTTGACATTTTGGGATTATACTAACCTAACAAGTTGTATTACTGATTCTAATGATTATGATTCCGTAAATACATATTTGTTACGGTCGCGAATCATATTTTGATCGACGTACAACTTAATACTGACCAGCAAATTGCAAAAAACGTAAGAAAATTTGAATTTCGCGGGCTACCTTAGCGCTTCCCCCTTAAGTAGGGCGTTGCAGGCACAATTTGCTTTAATATATTAATTTCTGTTTCTCTCCAGGATACGAAGCCGAACATCTCCTCAAACGCAAGGCAGACATCATAACTCCAAACGGGCTGAACGTAAAGAAGTTCTCCGCTCTGCATGAGTTCCAGAACCTCCACGCGCTCGCCAAGGACAAGATCAATGAGTTCTCGAGAGGACATTTTTATGGGTAAGAATAAAATATGCCATTACTATACTGCCGTGCTAAACGCAAAAGCGGTATCTCAATAAAAGCTAGTTTCGAGAAAATTGAAGTTTGCATTTTATTCTCTCAGTGATTTGAGGTAAAGCTGAGATAGGGAACACTTTTCTAAGAACTTTTTTATTAAGAACTTTTTTTGAATTTTTTTTTTGATTTTTTTTTTATTTTGGCTTAGCTCATTGGATGCATATTTCTTTAAGCTATTCGATGCCACAAAAATTATTTTACAATTTTTTTTGAGATACCGCTTTTGAGCTTAGCTCGGCAGTATAAAGGTATGCAGATAGAGATACTCAGCTCAATCCGATGCCAGGAAGTACTCGAAAAATGGATAACAAGCAAGATAACTGGAAACATCAGACGAAGCCAGTTATGTTTAGCGCTAAACGCGTTTAGTGATAAGTGGTACAGACGCCAGCACATCAAGCTACTACAATCTGTCAAATTTCTTTAATAGATTTTCAACTTTATCGCTGAAGCATAAGGTTCAAAGTTGATTGGGAAATTTTGACAGTTTCGGGTAGCTTGATGTGCTGGCGTCTGTACTTTTGTATAAACTTGCGTATCTGCAAGTTATGAGAGAATCTTGTGTCTCTGCAAGAGCGAGGGAAGTAAGTTCGAAAGTTTTTCGCATCCCATCCCGGAGAGCTTAGGTTTCTTTTGACCATTCATCCCTAATATTTCAATAAATCTAATGGTATAGGGCAGGGGTGGCCAACTTGACTTGACCCAAGATCTACTGGTCACTGACGACACCCTGTGCGATCTACCAATTACATACTTCTTGAAATCTTAAATGAAACGCCATAGTTCAGTACACAATTATGTACTACTTTTTATTTTATTAAGAGGGAAAATATAACTCGTAACCACTCGTAACTCCGTTAAGGCTCCTAAAAACAGGCGCGACACGCGATATAATCCCGCGCGATTTTAGCGCGTGTCGCGCCTGTTTGTAAGAGCCTTAAGTCTATCGTCAACTGACTGACGGAGTGACAACCGCCCGCGCCTCACTCCAGCGTCCCACACGCTTCTCGCTTATTGTTATCGCGCACCGAAAACAAAAGAGAGCTATGCTGCATAGAAGAGAGGATAAATAACTTGACGGAACGGCGATTGAAAAATGATACAAGATGATGCGTGCAGCAGTTAGTGATTTATTTCCTTACCACGATCGACTAGCCTAATAGTCGCGATCGACCGGTTGGCCACCCCTGGTATAGGGTACCAAGACTTCAGTTTTGTACTTCCAAGCGCGGGGCCTGTAGCATTTACCTGCTACATGGCTAATCCGGCACAGGCGATAACCACTAGCGATTAGTAGGAAGAGTGGGGCGAGTCTTCGTGGATGGCGTTATCTAAAGTAAAACAAATTTAACCGAAATGTTTGTTCCCAGGCACTTCAACTTCGACCTGGACAAGACGCTGTATTTCTTCATCGCCGGTCGTTACGAGTTCGGTAACAAGGGAGCCGACATATTCATCGAAGCGTTAGCGAGATTGAACCATTATTTGAAGGTAAATATTATTGTCTATGTCTATACAACCAATTTTTTTTTGAGCATGGGACATCATCAAATGACCCCTCCCGCTCTGGGTGGAGTGGAAGGGAGTGTCAGACTCTTACTGACTAAAACCCACCCGTGTTCCTTCCTTTATGTTCCGGACCAGCGGTAACTTCCGCGTTTATACATACAGTAAAACCCGCTTAAGACGATTTCTCAGGGACCCTACCAAAAACGCGTCTTAAGCGAGAAAGCGTATTATGCGGGATAGGGAAAATAAAACGTACTACATATTATTATGTATTGTGTTCTAATTTTGGTATATATATATAGGTATTAAATTATACATTTATAAATTACATTAAATACGTAGTGTAATTATAATATTTAAAATAATCACTTATTTTGGCTTGACAGAAAGATTTTGATGCATTAAGTAGCTATTAAAAGATTTTCAACATAATTCAACTTTTGCAGTGCGTCTTCGCTTTGATCCAAAGAAGCTACATAGCGTCTTAAATCATTAACAGCTGATAATGCCTGGGCGTTTGACAAAACCGGAGTTGACTCATCTTCCTCTTCATCGTTATCACTTAGGGCCTCGTTTTGTGTGTTATTCACATTCTGAATAAGATCTTCAATTGATTGAATTTCGTACGGTGCTAACATTGTCATCAATGGAAGAATATCCAGGAAAACCCTGCAGTATCTCGGGTTCTTCTTCTTCGGGTTCTTCTGGCTCTCGGGCGTATTAAACGGGATGACGAATCGTATTAAGCGTTAAGAAATGTATGAAAATATGTCTCAAGTTGCAGGGACTGGCGTAAAGTGGCGTATTATGCGAGAAATCGTATTAAGCGTGATCGTCTTAAACGGGTTCCACTGTAGTAATATTATAATATATAGTAGGATTTATAACCAAATCTACAGTATTTGTTTGTGTAACCGTTGGTGTATTCTTTGTAACCAATAGCCCAATTTCGACGTCATTTTTCTTCAAACATCTTTGTTCATTTACTCCTAGCCGTAAGCATTAATATTTAGCCCAAAAAATAGCCAAAATCCCTTCTTTTTATTCCAGGCTTCAGGCTCCGAAATAACAGTTGTTGCCTTCATGATATTCCCCGCCAAGACGAACAACTTCAACGTGGAGAGCCTCCGCGGCCATGCTGTCACCAAAGCGTTGAGAGACACCATCAATGATATACAGCAGAAGATAGGGAGGAGAATGTACGACATCTGTTTGAGGTGAGTGAGGGCCGAGTGTCGCCAGTTGCTCAAATTAGAACCAACTGCTGGATAAAGACTCTTCCCCACAGGCGCGTTATTATCGGTCGATGTTACGAGTTTGGGGTTCGTAACAATAAAAACTATACACTAAATAGGAAAACCAAATTTTTAAGTGAAAACTTCTTTAGCATGGTTGTGATTTGAAATTTTATGAAACGAAAAAGCAACAGTAATGGATGTGTGGATGTGGATATGAATGTGGATGTAGATGTGGATGTGGATGTAGATGTGAATGTGGATGGATGGATGGATGGATGGATGTATGTATGTTCTTTAGCATCGTAGTGATTTGAAAGTTTATGAAACGAAAAAGCGACAGTAAAAAGAGACATGTAAATTCATAAGATTTAACGTGGGAGAAAATGAGATAGGAAACATTATACACTGTTTTTGAAGGTTTCACTTCTACCACGTGTGAATTGCACACATGCTGTTTTTTTTTTCAATATATCACCTTAAGCGCCGCCAGCATATAGCAAAAATATTACGTTTAACAAAATCTTTTTACAGTGGCCACCTACCCGACCCATCCGACCTCATGCTTAAAGAAGACACGGTGCGTCTAAAGAGGTGTATTTACAGTCTACAGAGAGACGGACTTCCTCCCATTACCACTCATAATGTTGTAAGTACAAACATTTTTCAATACCTATATTTGCGTGTAAACGTTCCATTTACAGTGAGCCTAGCACAAATGCACGCAGCAAACTTGATGTAAATTACAATAATATTAAAATTAGTAATGTAACGAAAAAGAGTTATGCGACTTTTTATTATAGATAACTAGCTACGCCACGCGGTTTCGCCCGCATATGTGTCGATCCCGTGAGAATATCGGGTTAAAAAGTATCCTATGTGTTAATCCTGGTTAGACACTGTCTGTGTGCCAAATTTCATCCAAATCCGTTCAGCCGTTTGTGCGTGAAGAAGTAACAAACATACAAACACACTCACAAACCTTCGCCTTTATAATATTACTGTGATAGTGTTATAGGAGAGAGATACAGGGAGATGAGATGGCGGCTGCGAAAATTTTTAAAATTTTTCGTCATGTTTGTCGTTTTCATGATTTTCGAGGCTGCTAAAGCCGACAGTGAGGTCAAAATGCAAAAATATAAGAACATTTCGTCATTTCAAAATTTTCGCAGCCGCCATCTTGTAATTTCATTTTGAACTTCTTCCCCGACTGGTCCCCCGACGCCACACCTTTTTTATTTTTGTTTATAATTGATTTTATTGAATATTTTTTTTCTTTTCTACAGGTTGATGACTGGAGCGATCCCGTATTGAATTCCATTAGAAGATGTGAACTCTTTAACACGGTCAATGATAAAGTTAAGGTGAGTCATTTTCATGGTATTTTGTTTCATGGTATTTTGTTTCATGGTGTTTTGTTTCATAGTATTTTGTATCATGGTATTTTGTTTCATAGTATTTTGTGTCATGGTATTTTGTTTCATAGTATTTTGTATCATGGTATTTTGTTTCATGGTATTTTGTTTCTATTTTCATTCCCTATTTTTAGTCTAAACTAGCTGACCCGGCGAACTTTGCACCGCCTCAGAATCAAAATAAATAATTGTGTAAATGTTAATTAAATAAATAATTTTTATTTTGTTAATTTTGTATTTTGCGTTTCACGAACTGTGTTCTAATCAACTTTTTTTCTTTCTTTCTAAATGTAGTGTTTCTTCATTATTATTTTTTTCGAGAATTTTTCCCATATTTTAATAGCTATTCTGCTATTCGGGGCGGAAACAAATACAACAGATCAAAGATCATAAAAATCGGTCCAATCGTTCTTGAGTTATAAATGGTGTAACTAATCCGACTTAGTTTTTTTTTGAAGTGAGAACTTCTTTAGCGGCGTTGTACACTTTTTTTGCAATGGGTAAAAAATGTTAAACTCGCGTCAGGACACGTGACCTGATCGAAAATTCGTAAGACGGATGGCCGTAGCCGGTACCGCGCGTGTTTTGTTTATAAGACGATTCACAAAATACACACGTAATTGTTCAAGTTTTCACTTCTGTCGGCACTCCAGGAGTGCCACTGTTTTTTTTTATAGATCAATTATAGGTTCCCGGTTCCACCCGGAGCCTGAATTTGTGCCCAGTTAATGGCAAAATCAAAATCAATAGTCGGTTATTCAAATTTGGCTGAGAATCAGCACTTTCCGAACGGAAAAATTATATAAGACAATCCCCCAAAACGCCCGCTCTGCACTAATATAGACTCACCCCCTACACGGGACTCTTCAGCCTTACCTTTAGAGGAAAACAGGCGTGATGTTTTGTATATGATGTAAAGTCTATTCAAATTTATGTTTCAAATTATTATGTTTAATAATTATTTATGTGGCCTACCCAAATGTCCTTTCTTTGGTATTGTTCGTCGAATCGTTGAGCTCGTTAAGTCTTGAGTTGAACTGCATGATTTAAGACAAATGCGTGCACTGACTGGACAGGTCCTCTCAATCTGTGTGGTTCTTTCCTCAAAAGACCATCTCAGACATCGACCTACATGGTCTTCATATAACTTGACCAAGATTTTGTCTGGACTTTAAAAGAGACTATGACCTCTGAGTTTGTTTCGGCCTTTCTTCTCAGAGTAGTCATATAGGAAACGCCGACCTCATCTAGTGTAAAAAATTTATGATTGACGTGTAAAAGTGTTTGTGCAAACCTACTTACAGAAATAAAATCATTTATCATTTATCAAATTAATCTTATTTCAAGTTAAACAAATATCAACTTTATTTTAATAGCAATTAAGTTGATTTCAGAGTGACTAGCACTATTGAAAAAGTAAAAATAAATGTTTGAAGTTGTAGCGTAAACTGAACTTTATTGTGTAGGAATTAAAGATATTTTTCCTCAAACTTAAACTCATATTTGTTTACGTTTTTGGCAAATAAATCGCAAATGCAGTATTAATGATATGTTGTTTCCCAGGTGATTTTCCACCCAGAGTTCCTGACGTCCACTAACCCGCTCTTCGGGCTGGACTACGAGGAGTTCGTACGTGGCTGCCACCTGGGCGTGTTCCCCTCGTACTACGAGCCGTGGGGCTACACGCCCGCCGAGTGCACCGTCATGGGCATCCCCAGCGTCACCACCAACCTGTCAGGTGAGGAAGCGAGGCTTTACCCTAGCTGCGCATGCGCGCTGCTGTTTTTATCATAGGATTAACTACGAGTTTTTGGCGGGATTTCTTCGAGTGAAGTCTATCTGGCTGTTTTAATTATTAGCAAATTGATTCCTAGTGGATATTGTGATGTAAAATTGGTGTAGTTTTGTATCTCAAGTGTCTGCGCAACTGGACAATATGTGTAATCATTGAAACAGACACGATCCCGGTAAAATGGAGCTGAGAATTTTATTGTAGTTTTGGCTACCTCAGCGAAGTTTACCCGGAAACTTGATTCGATACATTTGCTGCCAAATACTCCTAATACATTAGAATGTGTACACCCATATTCTAATGTCATGTTAGACTCAAGAAAAATGATGAAACAAAGAAGTGACTAAAAGGTCTTAGCAACCAGGCCATAAAACTAATATAAATAAAAAAAAAATAGGATTAACTACCGCGTAGTGATTTGTTGCCTACTTAGAAAGAAGAAAGAAAGAAAATTTGTTTATTCTGCACAAACAAAAACGCACATTGCAAATAAAAATTAAAAATTATAAAAAAAAGACATAAAATACACACACACAACGTTAGTCAAAAGCCTCGTGTTCAAGCTTAGAAAATGTTGACAATTTTGTCCATTGCTTGATGTCAGGGCCAGGCACCAAAGACAACACACATTACTTATTATTTATTAATTACTAGTCAGATAATAGTCGTACAGACGCCAGCACATCAAGCTACCCGAAACTGTCAAGTTTTCCCAATCAACTTTGAACCTTATGCTTGAGCGATAAAGTTGAAAATCTATTAAAGAAATTTGACAGATTGTAGTAGCTTGATGTGCTGGCGTCTGTTCATCAGTGACATCATCATCTAACACTAATAATGATCGTTGTTCCAGGTTTTGGCTGCTTCATGCAGGAGCACATAGCGGACCCCATGTCGTACGGTATCTACGTGGTGGACCGTCGGTACATCTCGCTTGAGGGTTCCGTGCAGCAACTAGCGCAGTATATGTACGATTTTACCAAGTAAGTAACTGACATTTATTGTACAGATGCCAGCACATCAACCTACCAAAGATAAAGTTGGAAATCTATTAAAGAAATTTGACAGATTGTAGTAGAGACGCAGCACATCAAGCTACTACAATCTGTCAAATTTCTTTAATAGATTTTCAACTTTATCTTTGAAGTATAAGGTTCAAAGTTGATTGGGAAAATTTGACAGTTTCGGGTAGCTTGATGTGCTGGAGTCTGTACAGTGAATGACGTTAGTGACATTGACAGTCATGACAGATGGATCATAAAGTTAAATGTTGTGTTGCTAACACACTTTTTATAACGTTCGGTTCAGTGGACAGACAGATTGATTCCTTAAAAAACTTGGTCGGATTTGTCGGCTGTTGCTGAAAACAAGCGCTGAGGCTGTCTCGCATATAGTCTTAGCATTATGCTGAGCGATGGCCTTTTTGCGTGTATGTGACGCATATTTTCCCCTGTGTTTGTGTTCTTTCTCTGCGTGATGTTTACCGCAAATACACGTATATTAAATCGTTTTTTTTTAACTCATTTTACAGACTCTCAAGGCGGCAGCGTATCATTCAGAGGAACAGAACTGAACGATTGTCAGATCTTCTAGACTGGAGAAATTTGGGCATTGTAAGTATTATTACTAGTAGTTCTATTTACGATTGGTGGATCTTTGACAATCGTAACGGGTAGCCAGCCGTTACCGTAAAGACTGGTTGTCACCAGTCTTGCCAAGGAGTATCGTACCCAGTAACTACAGTACCCGGCGATAAATATTGCACATCGACCTTTTTACACAAAACCATTTTATACAAAGAATAAAAATAATTATCAAAAGAAGCAAATCATAATTGTTTTAACAGCTCCTAATAGATACCGGACTGTTTGTATTTCGTGCGACAGAGATAACGCTCTACGAAGCCGAAATTAGCCGATTGTCTCTTTCCAAAGGTGTGTGCAATATTTATCGCCGGGTACTGTAGGTTGTGGA
The DNA here is from genome assembly GCA_927399505.1 of Luperina testacea. Lineage (NCBI taxonomy): Eukaryota > Metazoa > Arthropoda > Insecta > Lepidoptera > Noctuidae > Luperina > Luperina testacea. The sequence goes on along the minus strand of OV656783.1, from coordinate 7,726,701 downwards.
GGTCAGATAGGCAGTCGCTCCATGTAAAATACTGGTATTCAGCTGCATCCGGTTAGACTGGAAGCGGACCCCAACATAGTTGGGAAAAAGCTAGGCAGATGATGGAGTTGATTATCATCATTATTACATTGTCTCGGAAGACTTCCACTCCGGCCCACTCCCTCTCACAGAGAGGAGGCCTGTATCCCAACAGTGGGAATGTTATGGGCTGATTATGCTGATGCTAAACGATAGATGGGTGGCATTGTGTTGTTATTAGCATATAGAAAGACTACCTTCTGCCCGCCACTTCGTCCGCGTGAAATTTCACCCTCCCCCCATTCACCCTCTTAGGGGTGGAATTTCGAAAAACCCTTTCTTAGTGGATACCTACTCTTCACAAAGAACACACCCTCCAAATTTCACGTCTCTAGGACCAGCGGATTAGGCTGTGCGTTGATATATCGGTCAATCAAACTATGAATTTTATATATATAAAGTACAGACGCCAGCACATCAAGCTACTACAGTCTGTCAAATTTCTTTAATAGATTTTCAACTTTATCGCTAAAGCATAAGGTTCAAAGTTGATTGGGGAAATTTGACAGTTTCGGGTAGCTTGATGTGCTGGCGTCTGTACATTAAAATAGATGGACAAACTTTTAGAAATCATTCAGACCACCAGAATAAGGACGATGGTAAAAAATATACTTATAAGAAAAACGTATTAGATACTTTTTTTTCAGCTAACGAAAATACATAGACTAATGCGCCGACAATTTAGGTCAAAATAGTTTTTTTTTTTCTTGGATATCTTTGGTTAGACGTACTGAGCGCTGTGTTAAAATTTGTCCATCTATTTTAATGGGACCCTGTTTATCTAGATTAGCGACTATAATTTTTTTTTTAATCTTTGCCCCACCCTAGGAATTTCTCCTGTATTGTGGGTGCGTTTACAAACATTTAAACTCACATACACAAACAGCCAGACCCGGAACAACTACTTGTAGGTCATACAAATATTTGTTCCGTGCGGGAATCGAACCCGCGACACGCAGCGCACTGCGGTCAATCGCTTAACCACTGCGCCAACTGTGCCGTCCAATGATGATTATTGAAGCAACTGTCAACTTCATCTCCACAGTACTACCGCCAAGCACGCGCCGAAGCTCTAAAGATCGTATACCCAGACTACGTAGATCACATGGACCAAGAGCTTGGCAAGAGGTTCAACTACCCGCGACCGATCTCCGAGCCGCCCAGTCCTACGCATTCTAGTAAGTATACGAACATTTGTAGTTTTATAAATGTGAATATTGACGATGCAATTCCACAATAAGGAACAGGGACCATAATGAGGGTATTCTGAAATGACGTTCGCTAGGTGGCAGCACTGACACGTCAGGTCCAGGCATTTGTCAAAGAGCCTGAAAAGAAGATATCTATATTTTCTTTAGTCATGACTGAATGATGAACGAATGAATGAATCGAATGATGCACGTCATCATATATTTTATATCCATTGTCGAAATGGAAGACCTCTTGTTTTGAAGTGTTATCAAAACAAAACTACATTGATTGAACAGTGAGCGTGAAATTGCAACGTCAATGGTTTTACTTCGTATTGAACTGAAATTGTGCGTATCATACACCCCTGAAACTAGTCTCATAGCGCGATTTTCAACGCATTCATATCGAGAGTTATTTTGAAAATAGTATTTATCTATGCTAGAATATACAAAAAATTAAATTTCTAAAACACCACCAGTACGCCGCGAACGCCAAACCTCAACCGAAAAAGAGACGAAGGACGAACAAATCCAAACGTCTTGCGAAAACAATATAGATGTACAAAAGAAAAACAAAATCAACTTACAAAAATCTCTGGAAATTCTCGATATTACCGACGATGGCGGCGACCCTAGCCTCGAAATCAGCTTCGAAAAGCCGAACTTTACCGAATCGGAGCACGAACATTACCGAACGCCGAACGAGAACTTTTTGGAGCCTTTGAATGAGGCTGTCGCGGAGCAGATTGATCAGCTGATAGCCAAGTTGCAGGATTGTGCCGATGGAGTTGAGAATTAGGTTGGATTTTAATTCAGGGTTGCCTTTTATAAGTTTTGGGATTTTTGGTGTGGGCACTTACTTTTGTAGGTCGATTCGAGGACATGTGACATCTAACAACCCGCACTGGGCCCGCGTGGTGGATTACGGCCCATTCCCTCTCACTGAGAGGAGGCCTGTGTCCAAGTAGTGGGAACGTTATGCTGTACTTTTCTGTGTGGTGAAATAAATAACCCATTGAGAAGATTTTTTGGTATAAATTAGTATTTTTATTGGAAATTCTTCTGTTTTTCTTGACACAAAGTATAAATATTATGGGCCAGCAAACGCCTACGATGTACAGTGTAAACTAGCAAGAAAATGTCACCCTTGCGAACGTTGAAAAAAAGTCCGAATTAAATAAACTTCATTGCGTGTCTCTGCGTGCTTTGGTACTGGATGTGCGGTTGGTTTATTTATTTTCAACTTTATTTCAACGTGTATAAGGTGGATATTTATCGTCTGTGATTCGACAGGTGTACCCAGCGCAAAATTAAAATATTAAATTTACAAAAAAAAAAAAATCTGGATCTCGCTATAAATCGTCATGCAATCGTTAGATATTTTTGCACTTGCAACTCTAAACGTCATCTGTCAATAACTATTACGCGCCATCCCTTTGAAATAAGGACACACGAGTACCATCCTTATTTCAAAGCGATAGCGCCTAAAATAGTATAACCGATGTTGACAGATGGCGTGGTGGTGGTTGCCAGCATAAAAATAACAACAATGAATCCGGGGAAAATGGAAACTATGGCAGCCCTGAATCTTGGTTTATCACGATCGGGTTTTTGGTCACAGTTCGGCGGGACATTAGAAAGGTTTTTCACATAAAAACAAAGTTTTTGTGGTAGTTTTAGATTTTTTTGTACTGGCAATTTTAGAGAATTCGGCACATGGTTTTTTTTTTGTTATGGCAATACTAGAGAACTCGGCACGTGTTTTTTTATGTTCACTAGGATTTTTTGTGGATTTATTTATGCACAGGTACACACTTTGAGTTTACGCACCGTTTTTGTTAATTTTGTATGGTGCCGGAAACGTCAAGTTGTCTTTGGATTTATGAAAGAAATGGGACTTCCCAATTACCAATGGTATCAATCAAAACGATGTGTGCTTATGACTACACGATAAAAGTGAAAACTTACGACTGAAGCAGAATTTACGCGATTTAACGTCACCAACCGACGAGCCGAGTATACCCGATTCAGCGTTACCGAGCGTGACGGTTCAGTTTTGTCACTATTCAGAAAGAGCGCGAACTACGCCGAAAGAAATTTTCACTTCAAAAACTGATTTGGGAAGCTTTGTTGTTTCCTGTGAGTCAGTTAAACTTTGCAATAAGTCGAAAACTATTGAAACTTACACAAACAAACTTGCAACAACACTTTTGGTTTTAAAACCCCTGTAACAGTAATTTATTAATATTTTTTACTATGTTTTTTATTTTGTATGGGGTCGCGTGTGACCACGGTCTCACCTACCGGTTTATTCCGTAAACATCTCACCGTCAAAACTTAGGTGAAGTGAGCTTGGAGTGAGCTGTCAATAGTAAATAATAAATGATTTATTTTCTGTACTTATGTAGGTTTGTACAAACACCACGTCAATTTTTTTTTAAACTAGTTGAGTTCCTATCAGTCACATAGCAAACGCCGACCTCATCTAGTTTTCTTTTTTTTTTTCATTCTGAGAAGAAAGGCCGAAACAAACTCAGAGGTCACAGTCTCTTTTAAAGTCCAGACATAATCTTGGTCAGATCATGTGAAGACCATGTAGATTGGTGTCTGAAATGGTGTTTTGAGGAAATAACCACAGTGTCAATCTAGCATCAAGTGGAGTGACAGCTCACGTCAAGCTAACTTCCCCTAATCGGCTGACATCAAACAACGATGTCATTTTTGACTATGCTCACTTGCTTACACTAATTGACATCCCGGTTTGGAAGCCTATACATATTTGGGATGCATGAAGAAGCCTCCTCATGTAAAGCAGTTTATTCCGCCAGTTACTCAATTGAACGCTCGCGCTCGGCGCATCCTGGACGACTGTCCAGGATGCGCCGAGCGCGAGCCGGGTGGAGTCGGGTGTGACTACACCCGACTCCTTATTTGACTGGCCAATTCTTCCCTTGCGGTGGAAGGGCTAACGCCCGCTTGGTTTGCGACCACCCTCACACCGGAGTCCGGCGTCAAGCAGCTTGCTGTGTTTCGTCGATGCGTGGGAGTTACAGTGCCTTAAGCATCTTCTGGACATGTTCGTTCCATCATAGACCTCATCCATCGCTTCCCATCCGGCGTGATCGAGGTCAAAAGCGGGCCCATTAAAAAAAAAAGAAAAAAAAAAACAATAGGGCGTACGGAAGTGGTATTACTTTGACCTTGAGATGGCCCCTGCGTAGTACGCAGTTTCGTTATAATAAGAGCCAGAGTCAGCTTATTAAACTGGTTTTTTCCAACAGACAGCGGCATACCGTACTCCTCACAAAAACTAACACCTCAATTGTCATTCCAGGAGGTACAACCCCGGCCGCATCAGTCCACGGTTCTGATGACGAAGACGAGGTGGATGAGGAGCAGGAACTCGCCGAACTTAGGATCAGCGATAAATAAGTATATTTGTACTCTTTTAGGGTAGTTTGTGTTGGTAAGACTAGGATTTGAAGAGGCAGTTTTATTGAGGAAGGTCCATGTTGACATCAAGTTTGATTTTTTAAATTACATTTTATGGTCGAAAGTAACTTTAATAAAGTGTGTAATAAAATAAAGAAAATTAAACGTAGTAAAACCATTTGATAACTGAAGAAAAAGTACAACATTTATCAAAATTAATGATATTGGAAAAAACAAAAAAAAAAAGGCTATTTTATACCCATTTTTTCTGGGCTTATAATCTTGTCTTAAAATGGATTCTGCATATAGATATATTTATTGCATAATTGTGTACATAAATTCTTATTGTAAACATTATCTTTTTTAAAGTATCAGCTACCTTAATATGTCGGATATGTAATCGTAATAAAAATAAAAATGATGACAGGAAAATGTTATGGTTTATGTTATGCACGAATACTGCTTTGCCGTAGTCTTAAAAAGGCGAAAACGCAAATCGAAAAAAAAAATCGGTCGAAAATTAAAATAGCAAACTCAAAAAAATATTTACAATTATCCCTCAAAATACTTGTGGCATCTCCCATCTTCTAGTTTCACCAACACTGTATATTTAAGCCAATAAATCTATAATTTTAGACGATCAGTGTTTCTACGGGTTATAACACGACATTATACATTAGCATGGAATTTATACTTACTTAATATTTATACAATGTTAAAATATTTTGAAATCAAATTCTATACTTATAAATACATATGTTTTTCGATGAAATTTTATTTATTGTTCGCGTTTTATATGTTCTAACGTCACGTTGTTACTGTGGACGTCCACGTCAATCAAAAGTGTGGAAATATGTGCACGTTATAACGTTATCGTGGACGGAAAGGGGTTTAAAGATACGTGGCAATCTTACCGCCATTTTGATTTTTTTTTCAAAATGGCTGCTACACATGTAACCTAAATAAATCGATAGCTGATATCAATGCGAACAAAAAACATATTAGGGCCAACACCCGTAGTGTCGCGTTTCCGAAATATTAACGTTCAAAATTGATCACGTAACATCCATATTTTTTGGAACTTGCGTACGTCTTGTAGCAAAGATGTTTGAAATAATCACTTTGAATGTTTAAAATAATCATTTTTATAGTGATATTAAGCTAAAATATTAATTACTGAAACGTGACACTTTACGGGGTATGGTCTTGTTATGTTTTCTGTTTGCATTGATGTCAGCCATCGATCTAGACACGTCTCATGCGAGGCCGCCATTTTGAAAAAGAAATCAAAATGTCGGACAGGTAGGTATGCCACGGACTTCAAAAGCGTTTTCATATATTTCCATACATTTTACTTCCCTGTGTTATCTTGATGCCGTGGACGTTCATAATATCGTCACGATAGAAATTATAAAAACGCCCATTGGGTGGGTAAATTGTATAAAATATTTTATTTTAATATATTATATTTGGTGGTTGAAAAATATGAATGTAAAAGCGTCATAAATTATTATGAATTGGATTGAAATCTTTTATATGAAGTTTTTCCACAATATTATCTAATTTTATTTATAAAAAAATCTATAATATCTGTTTTTCCATTTCATAAGTTCCTGTTACATTTATAAGATAGTTTATTGTGCCACACAATATAATATGGACCTTATAAAAAAATCATATTGAAATTGATTTACTTATTTAATAATATTTTGATTTTTTAAATAAATGTTTATTTGCCAAAATTTACGATAATATTTGGCTAGTACACATTCGTTTTCCTAAGCTATTTTCTTGCCCTTTTTGTTTTTTTTTTGTGCTTGTTACGTTTTATTTAAAGTGTTTCGACAAAAGCCTAGATCTTAAAAAAAATCTTCTAAACTTTTTATAGTCTTGAAAAGAGTTTTCCTACTCACTCTATTTAAAACATAGTATTTCTTTTATTTTAATATTTATAGTTATAGAATTTTTTAAATATATTTCCTTCTAATTATATAGATTTTATATTATGTAGCGAAGTTAACGCTTCAGCAATAAAATGGAGTTTCTATTTTAATTTAGTTATTATTATTATTTTGCTCATTTAAGAAGTTTGTGAAGTCATGGAAATTAATTGTTAAGCAAACTGACTAAGGTCTATCATATCATGTTTCCAATTCATGTTATTTCAAGTTAAATAAATATCAACTTTACTGTACAGAAAATTAAGTTGATTTCAGAGTGACTAGTACTACTGAAAAAGTTATAAAAACGTTTGAAGTTGTAGCGTAAGCTGAACTTTGTTGTGTAGGTATTAAAGTTATTTTTCCGATGATTAAACTAAATCGCGAACGCAGATTATTTACTTCAAGGGTTGGTATATAAAATGGCTATGACACGTCATAATGACGTGTAGGCTGTCAATTTGCAATTAATTTCCTTGTCTGTCCATAATAATTAACGAAATGAATAATTCTTATATTAACAAAAGAGTTAGAAGTAAATTTGTTCTCATGTCAAAACTGTGCAATAAAAAGAGAGCTTAAAAATTATGATATTTATTTTTAAAACATATATTTTTAGTTAAAATAAAATATGAACTTCCACGTCTCGAAGTTATTGCAAGATATTTTTTAACCAAGTTTTTTCGCACTAGTTTTCCGTTGAATGTAATTTGTCGAAAACGCTGGGACGCTAAAGAAAAATGTAAAAAGTCAGAATAGAAAATTTTATCATACAAAGACAAGAATATTTTCCTGTTATAAGAAAAAAAAAATGCGATTATTTGCGTTACAGTGAAAAAAAAAAACACATTAAAACTATAAATAATAGAAAACAATTTTTATTATGCCAAAAAGGCTGGAAAGAAAAATGCGATTATTTGCGTTACAGCGAAAAAAAAAACACATTAAAACTATAAATAACAGAAAACAATTTTTATTATGCTAAAATTTGCTAAGATGAATTGTGTATTTCAATCATACAATTATATTTTTAAAATTACTATATATTTTTCTATTAAACTTTTAAGAGCGTGGTGACTTATAAGAGTTATAAGCAATACTAATAGAATCGCCCCAGTTTTCTGAAAGCCTCATCAAAATCTGATTGTTAAATCTTCTAACATCCCATGTTACCTGTTGCCTGAAAAGACTTTGTCTCTGTCACCTCTGACCTAGACTAGAGTCAAGAGCAAATACATTAAAAAAAAAATATATACATATTATATATGGCCTGCCACGCCCGCCCTTCACCATTTGCTAGTCTCTAGCTGGGGAGAAGAAGTGGCGCAACAAATTCCCCAGCAGCACAGCTGTCTGTTCAGTTAGAAAAACTTACTTGATACATAAAGTTGATATAAGATTTGTCAGCAGATTTAAACAGGCTTACAGAAACCAGGGGGCTTACTCTCCAAACTAATTTTAATTCCAATGAGATGTCAATATGATTCCAATGTTAATTTTACAGTCACGTGATTCGGTACTCTTGAAAACAATATTATCAACAATTACCCCACGCCAAGCCCGAACCCAATTGCACTTAATTCTCCAAAATGGACACCCAATCTAAAATCATTTGGCGCTAGCAACGAACTCAAGAGTACGAAACGTCACAATTCCAATGTCGATCTATCGGAATTAAATTGAAGAGTAAGCACCCAGTGGTGTTAAAATTCACGCTTTTTAGTATAAAAACAAAATGCAGTCCTCTCACAGTATTTTTACCCCTGATTTTGCATCACTGCCAAAATCAATGTGAGCTTTATTCTCATCGGAATAAGGCTGCTGATGGGTTACTGGTTGGCCAGTCGTCAGAGGTAAAAAACCTGTGCAAATAAATCGATTATGAATGATTTATGTAGTTTATTTCTAATATGGAAGTTTACTTTATGTATTTTTTTATAAGTAAGTATGGATATCATAATAATATTTACTTTTAATAATGTTTTCTAACATACTATTTTTTTTAAACGAAAATGTAGGGGTATTGCGCTGGGTTAGACTGAAAGTCGACCCCAAAATAATTGGAAAAGGCTAGGCAAATCCTACTAACATTATAAATGTGAAAGTTTGTGAAGATGTTTGGATGTTTGTTACTCAATCACGCGTAAACCGTTGAACAGATTTAGATGAAATTTGGTATAGAGATAGTTTGAGTCCCGGGAAAGGACATAGGATAGTTTTTATCCAGATATTGCCACGGGATCGAAACTTACGCGGGTGAAACCGCGGGGCGCTGCTAGTAATGAAATAAAAGAGCTGTGGTGGCTCACTTCAGGTCGTAGGTTCGAACCGGGCGCTTTACTTTATGTAAATTATTTTATCGCCACTGCTCTCAAAACGGCGAAGGAAAACATCGTGAGGAGTCTGGCATGTCCTTGAACCAAAAAATCATTTACTGACACCGTGGCAAAAAAAACAGTGGCACTCCGGAAGTGCCGACAGAAGTGAAAACAAAACACAAACATAATACTTTGCCATCACTCACTGACATATCGGATACACATTAAAACCGAGTACGTACCGACTGTCCAGGGTACGTCCCGCGTACATTTAAGTATACCCACTCATAGAGGCGATTTTAATTCTCCAGAACAGAATAAAATAAAAAAAATGGTATGTAAAAAACGATCAGCCAGAATCTCGGCCTAAAATTGCGACAAATTATCAAGCGCATGTGAGCTGCGGCAAATGTGCGCTTTCATAATTTCTAACGCAACGAAATTTTTATGGACGTACAAATCCACGTGTATATAATGTATGAAAAATCGTGTTAAAATGCTATCGAGGAATGAGGAAAGTTTTGAGTATGAATGTCGATGGAATAGGAAGACATGATGCGCCGACCCCAAATACATTGGTAAAGGGAATAATAATTATGATTGTCATCATAATTATAATTATGATGACGTATTTACGTATGTGGTCCTTCGAGCCGGATGAGTGAGAATGTTACTTTCGAGTGGACTAAGGTATTGATACAGGAAACGTGACTCTTGGGCATTTAATGAGTACTGTGAAGGTTCTCTGCTAAGTACTTTAAAGGTTGTCCGCTAAAGTCAATCTTAGGTAGTGCAGGCTGGCTCTAATTTGGAAGAAAAGGACATGTTGCGCCGACCAGAAATAAATTGGTATTGGGGCTGTATAATTATGATGACGTATTTACGTATGTGGTCCTTCGCGCCGGATGAGTGAGAATGTTACTTTCGAGTGGACTAAGGCATTGATACAGGAAACGTGACTTTTGGGCATTTAATGAGTACTGTAAAGGTTCTCTGCTAAGTACTGTAAAGGTTGTCTGCTAAATTCAACTTTAGGTAGTGCAGGCTGGCTTTAATTTGGAAGAAAATGACATGTTGCGCCGACCAGAAATAAATTGGTATTGGGGCTGTATTATTATGATGACGTATTTACGTATGTGGTCCTTCGAGCCGGATGAGTGAGAATGTTACTTTCGAGTGGACTAGGGTATTGATTCAGGAAACGTGACTCTTGGGCATTAAATAAGTACTGTAAAGGTTTTCTGCTAAAGTCAACTTTAGTTGCGTTGCGCCATCCAAAAATAAATTGGGATCAGGACAGAAGGATGATGATAACGTTCTCGTGGACGGAAATTTTAAAACGCCTTTATGTACAGACGCCAGCACATCAAGATACCCGAAACTGTCAAATTTTCCCAATCAACTTTGAACCTTATACGTTAGCGATAAAGTTGAAAATCTATTAAAGAAATTTGACAGATTGTAGTACCTTGATGTGCTGGCGTCTGTACATTTCACTTTCCTGTTATCATGATTCCGTGGACGTCTACGATAATATCGTTACGTTCGTAAATTATAAAAACGCACATTCGCAGCTGTTTACGCGCGCTTAATCAGATAAATTTTGCGATAATTTTCGTTCGAGAAACTGGTACCATAATAGCATAGATTAAGTAATACAGGTTGTTTGGAAAAACACCAACAACCTCTTAAGAGGTCACTGTATTCATCATTATGAACAACTTTTACTATGGGACCAAACCTGAAATCGCGAAAAAAAATCAGATGTTCCCTACATTTATGTTCGTAGAACTCACAGATATAGATACACCTAGATAATGCAAGAGCAACTACTTCGCGTCCTTAAAATCGCACCAGTTTCCGTTCAAAAATCGTAAGCGCAAGCGCTCAGTTCTGTGTACTGCTGGTTGGGTAAGCGTGAGCGAGAGCACGAGGTTGTGACGTCATAGTAGGTAGTAAAAAAATGGCACGCTTGTTTTTCATACAGTTCGTGATACTTGCGTTATCTAGGTCTTTATCTGTGGTATAACTCGTCAAAATGTAGGGAACAGCTGATTATTTTTCGCGATTTCAGGTTTGGTCCCATAGTAAAAGTTGTTCATAATGATGAGTACAATTACCTCTTAAGAGGTTGTTGGTGTTTTTCCAATAACCCTCCATTTTTTATAACGATTATTTAAGTTAAAATTAAATATTTCCCTTACTGCCATCTTACGATTTAAATATAAACGTTGTGTCAGTCATGTTTAAATATAGAATAACCCGCAAGAGTTAACTTGAGACTTCGCTCGGATGACGTAAGCGCGCGGTACTGAGGCGTTGATGGCGATAGCGGTAACTGCGCGGGGGAGGGGGGCGGGAGGGTTAAACATAGAGTCAATTATAATAAAATGAAGTTAGACAACTAAAAAAAAATATGGCAGGTTATTCTTCTATTAGACATTATAAATACAATGTTACATTAAATTAGTTACAGTACCCGGCGATAAAATATTGCACATCTACCTTTGGAAAGAGACAATCGGCTAATTTCGGCTTCGTAGAGCGTTATCTCTGTCGCACGAAATACAAACAGTCCGGTATCTATTAGGAGCTGTTAAAACAATTATGATTTGCTTCTTTTGATAATTATTTTTATTCTTTGTATAAAATGGTTTTGTGTAAAAAGGTCGATGTGCAATATTTATCGCCGGGTACTGTAGTGAAACTTCGCAAGCATAATAAGTATCGAAAAATAAAAGATAAACACAATTTTTTTATGTATTTCGATTTTTAGTGTTGTCCTTGTGATCACCTCGATCGAAAGTTAAGCAACGCTTGCGGCGGTCGATTCGTGGATGGAGTGACCTTCCATTACATATCGAGAACCCTCCGTGTCTCGGAAAGCACGTTAAGCCATCGGTAGCGTGGGGTATCGGGTATAGTGTTAACTAGTAACTGGATTGTGGAGCACAGATAGGCAGTCGCTCCATGTAAATTACAGGGGGCCTAAAAAAGGCCACTTTGGCAGAATCATAAAAGGATAACATTATGAATCATAATATGGCGAAGACAGGCCGTGTTTTACTTTTTTTCGCTGCACTACATACTCGGAGGTATAATCAAAGAGATTGGGATTGGATTGATTGGTATTTTAGCACAGACAAGAAAAAATTAATGAAAAATCCTTCATTCACCAATGGGATTTGATACGATTAACTTAACAGTTAACTGTCCATTATGATTTATAATGTTATCCTTTTATGATTCGGCCAAAGTGGCCTTTTTAGGCCCCCTGGTATTTAGCTGCATCCGGTTTGACTGGAAGCTGACCCTATAGTTGGGAAAGGCTGTGCAGATTGTGTTCCTTGTGATGAGCTTGTGGTGAGTTACTTATTTGTATTATTTTATGACCAAAAATAATTGTGAAGTTTCGCCAAATAAATAAAATTTTCGTTGTAATTGAATGTTAATAAACTGACTGACATGGCGTTTATACGATTTTAGTCTTATAATAAGTCTGAAGCGATATATCTCCATCTCTTTTGTGCCATAAGATCATGAAACTATTTGTTATTTAGTCATAATAAAAAAATCTTTTAAAATATGTTTTTTATTTTTTTTATTTATCACCTGTATGTATCACCCAATTTGAGGAGCTTGTGGCAAAGTAATATCAGTTGCACGGGTCGATCGATCAGGTTAAGCTACGCTTGCCGCGGTTGGTCCGTAGATGGGTGACCATTTTTACATACCAAGACTCGTCCGTGCCTCGGAAAGCACGTTAAATCGTTGGTTCCGGCTGTCATTCGTGGATCTTTAACAGTCGTTATTGGTCGTCAGAAGCCCGAAAGTCTGACAACCAGTCTTACCAAAAGGTTTCGTATTACCCAGTAACTGGTTTGTGGAGGTCAGATAGGCAGTCGCTCCATTTAAAAATACTGGTACTCAGCTGCATCCGGTTAGACTGGAAGCCGATCCCAAAGCCTTTTCCCATCTATGTTGTATCACCCAATTTAATCTAAGGGAGGATCTCATGGCTAACTGAAACTCAAAACTCAAAGCATTTATTTCAATTAAACCATTTACAGGCACTTTTGAATGAGGGTTATCGTAAAAATTTACGACACCAGTTGGCACCACTGTGACAAGAGGTCTTCCAATATAAAATATATGATGACGTTCATCATTCGATTCAATCATTCGTTCATCATTCAGTCATGACTAAAGAAAATATAGGCTCTTTGACAGATGCCTGGACCTGACGTGTCAGTGCTGTCACCTAGCGAACGTCATTTCAGAAAACCCTCATTGTCATAAAGTCGGTCAGTCAGAAAATATGAAGCTAGTTGCCCATTCCAAAGCGTAGCCTATGGAGAAGAACGGGCAAGAAACTCCATGGACACAGTTTTAAATTATATTTTTACAATTATAAAGCAAAGGTAAAGCTACGCTTGCTGCGGTTTGTTCGTGGATTGGTGACCATTCATTACGTATCGAGACCCTCTGTGCCTCACAAAGCGCGGTAAGCCATTGTTCCCGGCTGTCATTCGTAGATCTTTGAGAGTCGTTACGCGTAATCAGAAGCTCAAAATGTCTGACAACCAGTCTTAACAAGGGGTTTAGTGTAACAGGGTTGTGGAGGTCAGATAGGCAGTCGTATCTGTGAAATACAGCGTGTGTGTATTCAGCTGCATCTGGTTTGACTGGAAGCTGACCCCGACATGGTTGGGAAGAGGTTAGGCAGATTTGGCAGATGCATCACCCAATTTATTTAGGGTCGTAGTCCATCTATCGTTTCTTCCCCTACTCTTAGGGCCTACGTCTACTGGTGGATCGGATCCTCGGAATCACTACATGCTAGCGCATGCTGATGGCAACGGTGCCGCGGTGTCCTTAGGCATGCCGCGTCGTCTTTAGGCACACCGAAGCGTGCGAAATCGCACTCGCGCGTTCATTTCATTGCCTTGCGTACCACCTTGCCTCGGTATTCGAAGGCTGCCGAAGCATTCCGACGGATACCGCGGCATTCCGAACGCTGCCTGACTACGCATATCGCAGCTTTGTTTTTGTACTTACGATGATTATCATTGCAATTTAATGTTAAGTTATATTTCTATGCGCAGGCCCTTACAGATAAGAGCGGTAATTTTTTTAGTTGACATTTGAATTTTGAATGATATGCATGGCGCGCTTATGTGCGGCTAAAAAAAAAGATTATTTTGGATATAACATTTTTATTTCACTTATTCTTAACTTAAAAGAAACTTAAAGGGTAACTATTTACAAAATTAAGAAGCCTATTTATTAATGGCTTCAGAAATCAAATAAGTCGACCGTTTGAGAGGTAGTTTAGCGGTTAAATTTAAATATTAGAACCTAATTCAAAGTTGCTCCGCTCTTTGGAGTGGGCTATGGTCGGAGTTTCTTTAAAGGATAAGATCAAAAATGAAATTATCCAGAAAAGAACCAGAGTTACCGACAAAGCTTGCAGAACATGCTGAAGTGGCAGTGGGCTGGCTATGTTTGTCGAAGGATCGATGGCTGGTGGAGCAGAAGAGCAATATTTTGAAGCACTGAATTTATCACTCTCTGTCATTCTTCGAATTCAGTTTACGAGAAAATCCTATTTACATAACGTTTTCTTCCAATACTACTTTAAATGCATCTTTCGCAATCAGTTCTTTCTATCACATACGAATTTCTACTTATTTGTTGTCAGCAGTTTTTTCTACAGAGGCGTCTTTCTTCTCAGTAGATTTTTTCCAGTGGACACGTCATTATCGCTAGAGCCGCCCTTTTCGTCAGAGGCGTCTTTCTCACCAGAGGCGTCCTTCTCGCCAGATGGGTCGTTCTCGCTAGAAGCGTCCTTGCCAGAGTGGTCTTTGGGTTCCCCAGAGTTGTCATTGGACTCACCAGAGGTGTCTTTCTCACCCGAGCTATTTTTGGGCTCTCCAGTATTGTCTCTGGGTTTACCAGACGTATCTTTTTCACCAGAGCTGTCTTTGGGTTCATCAGAGTTGTTTTCGGGCACACCAGAGTTGTTTATCTCTCCAGAATTGTCTTTGGGCTCACCAGAATTGTTCTTGAGCTTACCAGCGCTGTTTTTCTCTCCAGAATTGTCTTTAGGCTCACCAGAGTTGTCTTTGGGTTCACTAGAGTTGTCTTTGGGCTCACCAGAGTTCTCTTTGGGTTCTCCAGAGTTGTTCTTAGGCTCACCAAAGTTAGTTTTCTCTCCAGCGATGTCTTTGGGCTCTCCAGAATTGTCTTTGGGCTCGCTAGAGCTGTCCTTAGGCTCGCCAGAGTGGTCTATGGTTTGCCCAGAGTTGATCTTGGACTCACCAGAGTTGTTTTTCTCTTCAGAGTTGTCTTCGGGCTCACCAGAGTTGTCTTTGGGCTCTCCAGAATTGTCTTTGGGTTCAGTAGAGTTGTCTTTGGGTTCCCCAGAGTTGTCTTTGGGTTCAACAGAGTTGTCCTTGGGCTCTACAGAATTGTCTTTGGTCTCACCAGAGTGGTCTTTGGGCTCTCCAAAGTTGTCTTTGGGTTCCCCAGAATTTTGCTTGTGCTCACTAGAGGTGTCTTTCTCACCAGTGATGTCTTTGGGCTCACCAAAGTGATCTTTGGGTTCCTCAGAGTTGTCTTTGGGTTCACCAGAGTTGTCTTTGGGTTCCCCAGAGTTGTCTTTGGGTTCCCCAGAGTTGTCTTTGGGTTCCCGAGAGTTGTCTGTGGGTTCCCCAAAGTTATCTTTGGGCTCACCAGAATTGTTTTTTTCTCCAGAGTTGTCTTTGGGCTCTCCAGAATTGTCTTTCGGTGCGCTAGAATTATCTTTGGGCTCACCAGAGTTGTTTTTCACTCCAGAGCTGTCTTTGGGCTCACCTGAATTGTCTTTGGGCTCACCAGAGTTGTCTTTGGGCTCACCAGAGTTGTCTTTGGGCTCACCAGAGTTGTTTTTCTCTCCAGGGTTGCCTTTAGGCTCTCTAGAATTGTCCTTGGGCTCACCAGAGTTGCCTTTGGTCTCACCAGAGTTGTCTATAGGTTCCCCAGAGTTATTATTGGGCCCACCAAAGTTGTCTATAAGCTCTCCTGAATTGTCTTTGGGCTCACCAGAGTTGTTTTTCTCTCCAGAGTTGTCTTTAGGCTCTCCAGAATTGTTTTTGGGCTCACCAGCGTTGTCTTTGGGCTCTTTAGTATTGTCTTTGGGTTCCTCAGAGTTGTCTTTGGGCTCACCAGAGTTGTCTTTGGGCTCACCAGAGTTGTCTTTGGGCTCATCAGAGTCGTGTTTGGGCTCTTCAGAATCGTCTTTAGGTTCTTCAGAGTTGTCTTTTGGCTCTCTAGAATTGTCCTTGGGCTCACCAGAGTTGCCTTTGGTCTCACCAGAGTTGTCTATGGGTTCCCCAGAGTTGTTATTGGGCCCACCAAAGTTGTCTATAAGTTCTCCTGAATTGTCTTTGGGCTCACCAGAGTTGTTTTTCTCTCCAGAGTTATCTTTGGGCTCACTAGAGTTATCTTTGGGCTCACCAGAGTTGTCTTTGGGTTCTTCAGAGTTGTCTTTGGGCTCACCAGAGTTGTCTTTGGCCTCACCAGAGTTGTGTTTGGGCTCTTCAGAATTGTCTTTAGGTTCCTCCGAGTTGTCTTTGGGCTCACCAGAGTTGTCTTTGGCCTCACCAGAGTTGTGTTTGGGCTCTTCAGAATTGTCTTTAGGCTCACCAGAGTTGTCTTTGGGTTCCCCAGATTTGCCTTTGGGTTCCTCAGAGTTGTCCTTGGGCTCACCAGAGTTGTCTTTGGGTTCCCCAGAGTTGTTTTTGGGCTCTGCAGAATTGTCTTTCGGTTCTCCAGAGTTATCTTTGGGCTCACCAGAGTTATCTTTGGGCTCACCAGAGTTGTCTTTGGGCTCTTCAGAATTGTCTTTAGGTTCCTCAGAGTTGTCTTTAGGCTCACCAGAGTTGTCTTTGGGTTCCTCAGAGTTGTCTTTGGGCTCTCGAGAATTGTCTTTGGGTTCCTCAGAGTTGTCTTTAGGTTCCTCAGAGTTGTCTTTAGGCTCACCAGAGTTGTCTTTGGATTTCTCAGAGTTGTCTTTGGGCTCACCAGAGTTGTCTTTGGGCTCACCAGAGTTGTGTTTGGGCTCTTCAGAATTGTCTTTCGGTTCCCCAGAGTTATCTTTGGGCTCACCAGAGTTATCTTTGGGCTCACCAGAGTTGTCTTTGGGCTCTTCAGAATTGTCTTTAGGTTCCTCAGAGTTGTCTTTAGGCTCACCAGAGTTGTATTTGGGTTCCTCAGAGTTGTCTTTGGGCTCTCGAGAATTGTCTTTGGGTTCCTCAGAGTTGTCCTTGGGCTCACCAGAGTTGTCTTTGGGTTCCCCAGAGTTGTCTTTGGGCTCTCCAGAATTATCTATCGGTTCCCCAGAGTTATCTTTGGGCTCACCAGAGTTGCCTTTGGGCTCACCAGAGTTGTTGTTCTCTCCAGAGTTGTCTTTGGGCTCTCCAGAATTGTCTTTGATTTCGCCAGAGTTATCTTTGCGCTCACCAGAGTTGTTTTTCTCTCCAGAGTTGCCTTTGGGCTCACCAGAGCTCTCTTTGGGCTCATTGTCGGTGTTATCAGTGACCGTGTCAGGATTTTCAGTGTTAGCTTTATCTTTTTCAGCTGCTATAACTTCACTTGTTGGCGTCGAATCTGTATTACTCTCTGTAGTATCAGTAGGCTCTTCATTATTATTTCCTTTGTTAGTTTCCGTACTGTATCCTTCACCAGAATTGTCTCTGTTATCATTTCTATCGGGCTCTTCAACCGTATGACCTGTTACGTCATTTCCATGCACATTTGATTCAGTATTGCTTTCAGTACCTTGATTCCCAGATTCAGTATTTGTTTCTCCTGTGACATTATTACTGACACTTGGTTCAGTTACTTCTTCAGTCACTTTAGATAATTCTGTAGGTTTACTTTTGTCATTAACGTGTGGTTTCTTACCTGTATTATTTTTGTGGAATCCTACATGACCAGGTTTAGGGATGTGAGGTCCGAATGTAAAGATGTTAGTACTATTGCTTCCATTGACAAGGTTTTTAATATTTTTCATGATGTCATTCATGTTCTTGTTGGCATAGAAAATATAGAAGTTTGTAACTTCGTCGTTGCCTACAGTGTTCCCGTAAACTGTGTTGGCTGTTACATGTACTGATGGTGTGTCTTTCTTCGGCTTTTCGGTGGTAACGATTTTATTGTGCTTTCTATCTATGATGTCGTCAGTAGTAGGTTTGTTTTCATTGGTTTCTTCATTTGTAGGTTTATCGACTCCCTTTTCTTGACTACTAGGTTCATATTTACTCTCTTCGTGACTGTTAGATTTTATGTTTTCACCACTAGTAGGTTTATTTCCAACCTTCTCGGTACTAACAGGTTCATTTACAGTATTTTCAACACCACAAGGTTCATTTGCACCTTTTTTGCTACTGTTAGGTTCATTTATCGTTTTATCTCCGACATCGGATTTATCTTTGTTGTGTCCCTGTTTTTTATCTACTGCCGGATCCTTTTCAGCATTTATAGCTGGTTCCGTATTGATTATAGGATGCTCTTCGAAATATTTGCTTACTTGTGCAGCAACCTCGTCTTTGATGAGTTTTGTGGTGCGCTGTAATAGAAAATCCACGTTTATATGTATAGTAAAATAACTATAAAATATTTACTTCTATTAACGTTTTAATGCGTTTTGAAATCGAAGATAGTTTTATAAAATGATAACATAAGTCATTCAATAAGTTTTCTGCCATATGGCAGCTGTAAGGGTATATTTTAAGATGTTCTTACCTCTGACAACGATGCTATGTATTTAGCACCCAAGTCACCCATAAAAGACCAGAATTTCTCCTGCAAAAAGTAACATGTTTTATGAACAAAATTCACGTTTTTGTACATTCGTAGTAAAGTTTTTATAAAGCATGAGACTATGGTATGTTTAAGATGCTTTAAGATAAGAATAACGGTAAAACAATTTGATGCTGAAAGCGGCATAATTTGTTGAGGTTAGGTTATTTTAGTGGTCTATATTTTTATGGTTTTTATTATTCATAGACGTTCACTTACATTATTTATCAAATCCAGCATATAATCCAGTTTGGTATTCTTCTCGGCTTCAGTGTTGTCCTAAACAAAATGCATGTTTAAAATAATGTAAGAAATGAAATATGATTCGATATGATCTATCATCACAGGATAGGACAGTACTATTATTGCTAAAGTAATAATTATATTAATTAGAATCCCGTGTTATAATAGCCGCACAGTCGCTTGATCAGGTTCAGATACGGTTGCCACGATTGGGCCGCGGATAGGTACCATCTTTACATACCAAGACCCCTCTGTGCCTCCGAAGCACGTTAAGCCCAACGGCTACGCTAGTAATATATGTATAACTCAATGCCAATGGCTTAAAGATTCACAAATGACAGTGTCGTTACGGGTAGTCGGAAACTCGAAAGTCTGACAACCAGCCTTACCAAAGGGTATCGTATTGCCCAGTAACTGGATTGTGGAGGTCAGATAGGGAGTCGCTCAATGTAAAATTCTGGTATTTAGCGGCATCTGGTTTTTTTTAATAATGAGTTTGATTCGCTTTGTATGTTCTTTTTGGTTTGTGTATATTATGTGATTTAGCTTTGTCTTCATTTTCGACAGTATCCGCGATTGGCTGTATCTGATTTGACTGGAAGCCGATCCCAACATAGTTTGAAAAAAGGTTGGGCAGATTGACTGCGAATTTTGGAAATACCGGTTTGCGTCAGGAGACCCTTTCATCATCTCAAAAGCCGACAGTGATATAGAAATGCTCTATTTTTTTAATATAGCAAACTATAAGCAAAAACATTGTGATATTTACCTTATTATTTTGAACAGGACATTTCTGCTCTTTCGGTTCTCCAACAGGTGTCGTTGTGACTTTGTTTGGTACCTCTGTATGATCTTCCACTGGTAATTGACTCACTTCTCCACTGCCAGGATTTTCATGAGGCTTCTCTGTTTTGTGGTGATCAGTTTCATGAGATCTGTCAGGCTCTTCAGTTCCAATAGTAGGCTCGGTGTCATTATTGTTAGGATTCTCTGTATCAATATTATGTTCATGGTCACCATTAGGTCTGTCAGGATTCTCTGTATTAATAGTAGGTTCGTTGTCGACAGGGTTTTTACCTTCCTTATCTAAGCTTCTATGATCGTCGATGTCACTCCCTAAACCATCATTGTTCTTATGTTCATCTGGTGACGATGTTGCATTTTCATTAGGATTTTTTACTTTTTCTTTGTTAGGAGAAATCTCATCAGGTGTATTGACGTCGGGGATTTTGATTCCACTATGAGAATTTCTATCTTCCTCGGGACTTTCAGTAGCCTGAGTTTTATCATCGATGCTCGGATTTGTTGTTTCTTCATTGTTAGCTTTGTCCGGATTTGTCACAGAAGGTATGTTATTATTGATATTAGATTTTTCAGTAGTTGTTACCTTTTGATCTTTTTCAGACGTTACTGCCTTATCATTTTTAGAATCATCTGTTTTATTGTTTTTGACATATTTTATTCCGCCGGGTTGGTTGGAACCAGCTGGCACCTTATTGTTGATAATAATTTTGTTTTTAATTATTTTTGTAAACAGACCTTCTAAAACATTCACCACATTCGGATTGTATGGATCTCCATTCTCAATTTGAACACCAGGACGAAGAATTACTGAATCATCCATGACGTCACTTAATATGTGGTCTAGCATACCAGGTACATCGATATTATTAACTGTATCTTTATCTGGCTTCGGTAAAACAATAGTAGCGTTTCCTTTTACAAATATGTCGTGTAAATCAGTTAATATTTTCTTAATTATATCATCAGATGCGACGGTATTCCCGGTTTTTTTGTCTTCATTGCTATTGTTACCATACTTTTCCTGGGACCCGCTTTCTCCAAAATCACTACTCTCTCCAGACCCATTGTTATTTTGGTCAGACCCACTTCCATTTTCTAGCCAACCTTGGGAGGTGCCAGTCTCTCCGCTGTTTTCTCCTGAAACACTACTTTTTTCACCAGAAATACTATAATCTTCCCCAGACCCACTATTACTCTCTCGCGATTTACTATTGCTCTCTCCAGATCCACTATTACCCTCTCCAAACCAATTATTATTTTCCCCAGATTCACTGTTTACATCGGCTGCAGAACCACTGTCATCTCCGCTGTCCTCTGAATTAGAAGTGCTACCATTTTCATCAGAGCCACTGTTCTCATCGGAACCACTGGCTACATCACCTTCACCAGATGCGCCATGACTTCCTTCACCACTAGTCGAGGTTTCAGGTGATTCTTCACTAGTAGACTCGGACACTAAATCTTTTGTGGCAGAATTTGATTCGCTGGAGCCGGAATCTGATTGGTCGGAGACAGACGTTAATTCATTACTAGATAATGAAAAGTCTTCGTCGCTGCCACTGTCACTGTTAGACTGGAAAAAAGATTTGAGTGTTAATAATGCATTTTAAAAATAATGGCTGATTGTATAGATGCGAAGACATGGAGAATCATCGCAAATAAAAATATGAATATATTATAAAAAGAACAAAAATTAAGTAATTTAATAATTAATTAATTAAAAATAATAATTAATAATTAATTAATTTAATAATTTTTTAATTTTGAATAAAAATTAAGTAAGTACTTAGTAATATTTCTTTTTGTTTTCTTTAATGACTATAATACATACGTAACATAATTATAAGATGACAGCTACAAAATAATATTAATAATATGTGCATGTACTATATAAAAAAAGAGGGAAAACAAGCATAGGGCATCAAAAAATTCGTCCGCATAGCTGTCAACAGGAAAAGTGCCCAAAATGCCTCTTGGGCACTTTTCGTTTACACCATACAACGTGGCAATACTGCCAGCCGGCAGTATTGCCACGTTGTATGGTGTATGGCGATGCTAATTCTTTGGCCATAAGATAGGTCAGCCTTCAGGTTACGTGAAGAGTCGACCACCTACTTGGCGATGTCTCATGTAATCAAATTGTATTTTAATTACAAAACATTATTTACCTCATTATTGTCCTCATTTCTGTCACCATAGCCAACATGGTAGGAAACGTGGGGGTTATAAAGGTTCTGCAAACAAAAAAGAAGGTGATATCCCTCGTATATTTTTTTAAATTCTATTTACCGTAGACCACAGCCGTCTTCACTTAAGTATTTAGAGTGTTGCATCCACTTTTATCTATTTAAGCTTCTTGAAATTGATACATATACACGAGCGACACTCGTCAACACGGCAGAGCCAACTGTAGTCGTCGACAACGCGCTCTTCTGTATGCACACTTATAGTTAGTGTGGTAATTCATGTAAGACTACCTTTAGGACTGTAAATTACAATTTTCCATCTTACTGGTGCGTGTTACTTTCGCCTACACAATTGTCTTCCCTGACAACCTGATTCCTGACAATGAATACTTGTAGAAAACAGCATAAGCCATCACCCAAAGCGACAATGCCTTATTGGTTGGACGACCGCGATTAACCTACAATCTGGAAGAATACTTACACTCCACACAGTGCCGCCATTTCCGCTCAGTTCCATGCCATACGATTTGGGTCGACTGTCTGATGTTAATTCATTAATTGGTACTGTATCCTTGAATGAAGCTAACTTAGTATCCTCTGGAGCCTGAAAGCAAAAAACTGTTATTAAAATTTGAGCCGGTTAACCCGTATAAGGCTCAGCTTCTCAGATTACCAGTTGTCAGTTTTATAATGAGACAGTTTCTTCAAAAGTTTCTTTATTAACTTTAGTTGTACAAAAACACTTATCTAAACACTATGCAGCATTACAACTAAGGGATAAAGTGATTTCGATGAACTCTGGCACCCAAAGTAAGATTTAACTTGTGTTTAGGGTGCCAGCGTCCTCGCCTATAATCGAACATGGTATATCAGTAGCTGTAGGACGAGCACAGTATATTATTATTATGATAATTATTATGATAACTAGTAAATGCATAGATGTGGCCCATTAAAATCATCATCGACGGAACAATGTGAAGCTGTATTTAACAAGGCTCCATCTATGTGAACAAAACCTAGCATTGCATAAATATGTAAGCTGTCACACCCTTTACTGGAAGCTTTTATTTAGGTGTTAAATTTTTCTTAAATTTTTAATCGCTAGTTATCATTTTTTGCTTGAGTATGTATCGTTTTTAGGCGTGGCTAGCTGACATATGGCAAATAATTTAATTTAATGTTTTGTATCTCGTAATGTTAATAACTTTGCATATTGTATAGAATCAAGTATTTTCTAACTGAACAGACAGCTGTGTTGCTGGGGAGTTTGTTGCGCCACTTCTTCTCCCCAGCGTTTTGGGGGAGTCTCTTATGTAATTTTGACGTTCGAAAAGTGCAGATTCTCAGCCATATTGAATACTAGCTTCTGCCCGCGGCTTCGTCCGCGTGAAATTTCTTGTTCTCCCGACCCACCCCGTCGCATCGCATCGCCTGCCCGCGCTATTACTTCGTTTTTGCTTAGCGTTCTTTCTGACTTTTTTCATTTTGCTCGGCTCCTAAAGGTCATAGTTAAATAGCCTATAGCCTTCCTCGAGAATTGGGCTATCAAATGCAAAAATATTTTTTTAAATCCGACTGGTAGTTCCAGAGATTAGCGCGTTCAACCAAACAAACTCTTCAGCTTTATAATATTAGTATAGATAATAACTTTTCATTTGATTTGATGATCATAAAATACTTACATTAACGCTAGTTTCACTATCAGGCTTCGATGTCTTAGATGATATCAGTTTCTTTACGTATTTCGGTAGCTTAAGCTTCCGTCGCGATAGTGTAGGCGGGCGAGGGATATGTGTCTGTAAACAAAATACATAATGGAAAATTATTGACGACATGCCGTGTAGGTATCAGCGGGATTGTCCGAAAGGATTACCGCTGGCCCGGAACATAAAGGGCTAAGGAAGGGACACGGGTGGGTTTTAGTCAGTAAGAGTCTGACACTCCCTTCCGCTCCACCCAGAGCGGGATCTCTCATCTCTCATTTGATGATTTCCCATCCTGGAAAAAAAAAATGCCGTGTAGGTATACTATGTGTTTTCCCATTGGCAAAAATGAAGAACTTCCATACAAACTTCCACCTTCTTTTTAATCTTTGAATTTTACCACCATATTTGTTTTATACCAAATTAAACCACCATATTTGTTTTATACCAAATTAAACCACCATATTTGTTTTATACCAAATAACAATCCAACGCATTTACGTAAGAAACCCACATTTTGAAAAATCTCACGTGATTTTGGGGGATGGGGAGGGGGTTGAATAAAATCTCACGACATTTCACCAGGGGGGAGGGAGGGACAGAGAATTTAAAAAAACATCTCACGTAATTTAAGGACGCCCCCTTAGTAATAAGGCTTCCTTTGAGTACGGAACCATCATCATCATCATCATCTGCCTAGCCTTTTCCCAACTATGTTGGGGTCGGCTTCCAGTCTAACCGGGTGCAGCTGAGTACCAGTATTAGTACCAGTAGTAAACGGAGTAGTAGTGTCTTTGAATACGGAACCCAGACATCACGGAAAATATTAAGTTCGTTATGTAATTTATTGTTACGAAATAAAATTAATAAGTTACTCACCTCATCTTTATCAGCAATTTCTCTTTTGCTTCTTTTTACAGGTCCATTTTCGGAAACGTCCTGAAATCATAAAACAAGTGCTATTTAGTAAATATGGCACTCTAGGTAAATATCAAAGCTGTGGTGGCAAAGTGGTAAGAGCCAGCGTTAAAAAAAATACCAGCGTAGTGTCATTGCGCTTCTCTTTCTTTTCTATGCAGTCTGACAGTGACCGCGCTTTAGGTCTTGTAAGCCCCTTAAGGGGGAAGCGCTAAGGTAGTCCGCGAAATTCAAATTTTCTTACGTTTTTTGCAATTTGCTGGTCAGTATTAAGTTGTACGTCGATCAAAATATGATTCGCGGCCATAACAAATATGTATTTACAGAATTATAATCATTAAAGTCATCACAACTCTCTAAGACCACGTAAGTCCAAAGAATAACTGTTTCATGAAATCATCATTCTTTGGAGTTACGTGGTCTTAGAGAGTTGTGTTGATGACTTTAATGATTATAATTCTGTAAATACATATTTGATACGGCCGCGAATCATATTTTGATCGACATACAACTTAATACTGACCAGCAAATTGCAAAAAACGTAAGAAAATTTGAATTTCGCGGGCTACCTTAGCGCTTCCCCCTTAAGGAGGAGTGGTGGTCCAGTTAAGACTTACGACTCTGCGTCTTATGACTTTTAGATCGTAGGTTCGAATCCAGATACCGTCGTTGCGCATGCAAAAGTCGCTATGTGTTTTTAGTGAACTTATTTGAGCTATATGAATTATAACATTTAGCGTGTTTATACGGAACTTTCGATGTATGAATATCACATAGCTACATTCCTTAACTCTTTAAATATTGCACATCACATAGCTGTTTATACAGTATGTGTGTATTGAAATAACGATTAAAACTGCATAAAGAATCGAAAATAACTAAATAACACATAGCGGCTTTTGCACGCGCAACGGCGATACGCATTCATCACCACTGCTCTCAAAATGGCCCAAAAAATTCGAAGACTTGTGACATCTACCAACCTGAACTGGGCTTACGGCGCACTCTATCTCGCAGAGGGGAGAAATGTACCCCAGCTGGTGGGAACATTATAGGCTGATTTAGTTATTTATGGCCAGTCAATATTTTAAGACAAACAGTTTTAACAAAAAAACTGAAAATCGAAAAGTTTTTGATTTAAAACTTTCAGTACCTACAGGAATAAATCCTTACCTTGTCTACTGATTCTTCTGAAGCATCAGTAGTGATTTCTGCCGGATCCTGTAAAAGAGAATAATTTGGTTAATATTTAACAACGATCTTTATTCTCTCATCATCATCTGATTAGCCTTTTCTCAAATATGTTGGGGTCGGCTTCCAGTCTAACCGGATGCAGCTATGCCAGTATTTAACATGGAGATGTGATGTAGTCATCAGTTTTCTTAATCATATAAATAAAAATAAAAAATAAATACACCACATTCAGCCACACATGTCATTGCAGAAAAGTTTTACGTTTTAATTTGTTGTTTACCTTTTTGTTTAGTAGAATTCTCATTGGTATTCATAATAAGAAGTTCTGTATGGTGAAAACTGTCGAAAGAATTGGAGACACTAGTTTGAAGTGGAAACCCCGCTTCCAACCTTCCTGACTAACTTTTTCATTAAGCATTAAATATTCCCATACCGCTTGTGCCGATGCGCACGAACGAAAAAGAATGAATGAAAATGATGATGAAGATGAAGAATGACATAAATTCTTACATTTTCATCGTCTGCGGGTAGAAATTGGAAGCCCTGTCCGTTGGTGAAGGTACGGTGAGAATCATAGAAATCTGCAGGAGCCTTATCAGCCGGAGGTTCCTTCAAAAATGTAGGACTTTTGTAGTATGTTTAGTAAGCTAACATCACTAGTGTATAGTGACGGATGCATGGACAACACTATAAAGGAGCACTGAAATAAGTAATGGCGTGCAACTTATTGTAATCTCGATATTATCTTAAAATATAAGAACATGTGCAGTGTTAAGTTGTTTTTCTATAATTAACATGATACATGGCGCAGCCGTAACTGTTTTGATTGATAACGTACCATCGCTGTACAGTTTGTAACTGTGTGCAACAACTGCAAAAGTGCAAACATGGCCGCAGCGTCCTATAACCTACCCGAAAAACTGTGTCTCGGTGGGGATTTACCAAGCCATTGGAAGAGGTTTAAGCAACAATTGAATATCTATCTTATTGCCTCTGGCCTGGATGATGAAAAGGATCAGAGAAAGATAGCTATTTTATTAAACGTCATTGGTGAGGATGGAGTACAAATTTATAATAACTTTAATTTCGACAAGGATATTGATGTCGAAGGAAAAAAAAAGGGGGCAACATTTAATGACGTGTTGAAGTCGTTCGATGATTATTGTGAACCAAAAAAGAATATACTGTTCTCAAGGTTTTTATTTTATAAGCGCTCTCAACAACTGAATGAGCCATTTGATATATATCTCACGGACTTGAAGAGTCTAGCTAAAAACTGCGAATTCACAAACGAAAATGAAGCCATCCGCGATAGGCTTATTTTTGGCACCACCAACAAAGTGGAACAAGAGAATTTATTGAGCATGGGGGATGTGGATTTGGATAAAACTATAAAGAGGCTACGTCTCTCAGAGGTAACAAAGTCACAAATCAAAGAAATTCAATCTGACTCTACAGAAATTGGGGACGTTCACAAGGTGCAGGTGAAAAATTCCACTATACAGTGCAAGTGGTGTGGTGGCCAACATGAACGGGACATCAATAAATGCCCTGCAAGAGGAACAAAATGTACAAAATGTGGAAAATATAATCACTTTGCAAAAGTGTGCCGTACCAAGAAAGTGCAAGTAGTATCCGAGGAGCAAAATAACAATGAGGAACTTTTTTGTGAATCGGTAGGTCAAATACATAATGCTAACTGTTGGGAACAGAACCTAATCATTGAAAATGTCATAAATTGTACCTTCAAACTGGATACTGGTTCTGATGTTAACCTAATACCTATTTCATTGCTAGAGGAAATTAAAAATAAAATTTCAAGGAATAAACTTGATAATATCAAACTTAGTAAAACAAAAGTCACATTACAGGCGTACAACAGATCAAAAATTAAAACTTATGGTACTGTTCTATTGGAAACAACATTAAAGTCAAAAGTTTATTTATTAGATTTCATTGTTACTAGTTCTGGATATCAACCAACATTGGGGAAGGATTCATGTTTGTTATTAGGCATTGTTGAAAGAAAGTTTATAAACAGTATAAAAAATAATCAACCAAATAAACAGTTACTGATGGATAGGTATAAAGATGTTTTCTCAGGCACAGGTCAATTTCCTAAAAAATATAGGATTTTATTAAAAGAAAACTCTATTCCAGTATCCAAACCTCCACATAGAGTTCCTTTAAAATTAAAAGATAAATTAAAAAATGAGCTGGACAGACTCTGTAAACTAAGTGTGATATCCAAAGTTGAAGAGGCTACAGAATGGGTTAATAGGATTGTTATTGTGGAAAAAAATGATGATTCTATCCGTTTATGTTTAGACCCTAGAGCTCTCAATGAGTGTATTCTTAAAAAGTATTATGAAATTCCAACTATCAACGATTTAAAGTCACAAATAGGTCATTCAAAATTCTTCTCTGTTTTAGATCTGAAAGAATCATTCTGGCAGATTCGTTTGACTGATGACAGTAAAAAGTACTGTACATTCTCTACAATTTATGGATCTTATTGTTTTAATGTCTTACCATTTGGACTTGAAATCTCAGCTGAAGTTTTTCAAGAAAACTGTAGAAATTGCTTTAGTGACATAGAAGGTTTGTTTACATACATCGATGATTTCTTAATTCATGCAGAATCCAAAGAAAAACATGATGAGATACTCGAAAAAGTCCTCAGCAGAGCACGTGAGTTGAATATCAAGTTTAACCCAAAGAAAATTCAATACTTACCTGATGTAGTTAGATATTTTGGCCATGAAATCGTAGATGGAAATTTAGTACCAGACAAAGATAAGATTAGGGCTGTTTTAGAATATGATATGCCAAGTGATAAGCAAAGTCTTCAGAGATTTTTAGGTTTCGTTAATTATTTTAGGGAATACATCCCCAATATGTCTGAAGTAACAAGTCCATTGAGGCAACTATTAAAGAAAAATGTAGAATTTGTATGGAATATTAGTTACACTACATGCGTCAATAATATTAAGAATCTTTTAATAAGCCCACCAGTGCTTGTAAATTTTGATCCCAAAAAACAAATTGTAATTCAGACTGACAGTTCTAAGGATGCAATTGGCTGTGTACTAATTCAAGATGGTCATCCAATTTCATATGCCTCAAAAAGTTTATCTGCTTGTGAATCTGAGTATGGACAAATTGACAAAGAATTTTTAGCAATACTTTTTGCCTGTAAAAAGTTTCACTACTATGTGTATGGAAGGCATGTAATTATGCAAACAGATCATCAACCATTAGTGGCAGTTATGAAGAAAGAAATTAATTGTATTGGTTCTCAACGTTTAAGAAAAATAAGAATAAAACTAAGCATTTATGATTTGGATGTTCAGTACACTCCAGGTTCTAATATGCATGTAGCTGATGCCTTAAGTCGTGCAGCAAGCAATGCTGACAATATAGAATTGGATAGTTCTCTTACTAAAACTGTACACACTATCAATGTCAGTGAAGAAGTACAAAGTCTCATTAAGTTAGAAACTGAAAATGATTTAGTCCTTCAGCAATTAATATTATACTATAAAAATGGATGGCCTAAATGCAAAAGTAAAGTAGCTGATACTGTGAAATTTTACTATAAATGTAAAGATAACATTACTTATGAGAATGGAATTGTTTACTTAGATTATAAGATTATAGTGCCATTAGTATTAAGAGATAGAGTAATTAAAAAAGTTCATTCAAGTCATTTTGGAATAAATAAGACAATTGCTAGAGCAAAATCTTTATTTTATTGGCCAAATCTTGAGACCGATTTTGTTAATATTATTTCAAAATGTGAAACATGTGAAAAATATAGTGCGAAAAAATCTAAAGAACCTATGTTGCTTGATGAGATACCTACTTTACCATTTCAAAAAATAGCATGTGATTTTCTACAGTGGAATAGCAAGACTTATTTAATTGTAACTGACTATTATTCTAAGTGGTTTGACCTAATTCATGTAAATTCATTAACTGCATCCACAGTGATTAATATATTGAAGAATATTTTTTCAACTCATGGCATACCAAGGATCTTGAGGGCTGATAATATGCCATTCAACTCTTTTAAGTTCCAGAATTTTGCAAAACTTTGGAATATAAAATTAATTACTTCAAGCCCAAAATATCCTAGGTCCAATGGTTTTGTTGAAAGATTTGTTGGAATAGCTAAAAATATGCTAAATAAATCAACTGAGAGTGGTGCCGACTTCCAAGAAGTATTGCTAGAATATCGAAATACTCCAATACTAGGTTCAAAATACACACCATCACAGTTACTATTTATCAGATTGACAAGAACTAAACTACCTATTCATGATGTACTTTTAAAACCAAAGTTGGTAACAAATTTTAGTGAATCTCAAGACAAAGTGAATATGTACAATAAAAGAAACTATGATAAGACTGCCAAATGTAACAAACACTCTTTTTATTCTGGCCAAAATGTAGTTTACTTAAGGGATAATGTTTGGGTCCCAGCAAATGTTGTAGAAATTCACTCCTCTCCGAGGTCTCTGATTTTAAAAGATGTTAATGGGCAAATAATTAGAAGGAATACATTGCATGTAAAACCTTCATTTAATAAAGATGTAAAAGTTCAACAAAAATGTAATTTGGATTTATTAAACAATGAACATTTACAATCAGAAGAACAAAATGTATCTATGGAAAGAAGGAATGGTAATGATCAAGATGTAATTAGAGTGGAAGATGCCCAAGAGCAAGTGCGAGATTTTCAGTTGAGACCTAGGAGAAACATAATCCCTCCAAAACATTTAGCTGACTATGTTTGTTAGAATTAATATAATTATAAGGGAAAGATGTAGTATGTTTAGTAAGCTAACATCACTAGTGTATAGTGACGGATGCATGGACAACACTATAAAGGAGCACTGAAATAAGTAATGGCGTGCAACTTATTGTAATCTCGATATTATCTTAAAATATAAGAACATGTGCAGTGTTAAGTTGTTTTTCTATAATTAACATGATACAACTTTTAAGAAGGCTTTTTGCATATTATGTATACGAACTTTAACACTTTGTATTATTATCTCCTATCAATGTTTTGTACCTGTGAGTTTCATTTCTCTGGAACAACCTAATTTAACTACAGTGATTTTCAGCTTCTGACACGGTGTGTAGGTAATTACACGCCGTGTAATGATGGACTAAGGTCACAGACTGCTAATATTATTTACGGCGACGCTCTAAAACTCCTTAAAAGATAAAAAAATGGTGAAGCTTTACCTCATCGCTGGAGTCTTCAGTCTTCCCAAACGGCTTCTCAATGATATGATAGTAGATGATCTCTCTTAGAGACGGTTTCTTAAGATTTGGACTCGAAATCGTCAAAGATTTTCCATCTTTATCTTCTGTCACTTTGTACACCAGGTCTGTTGGGGTTTGAAGCTAGAAACAGATGAATAGAAAATTGATTATTATTATTTAGTTAAACGCACATTATTATCATTTCAGCTGAAAGACGTTCACTGCTAGACATGGCCAACCATTTCGACCGGTTCTGTGCTTCTCCCATCCAGCAGATTCCAGCGACCTTAAGCAGATTATCGACCCACTTTGTAGACGAACTTCCAACGACGTCTTCCGGTACGCGGTCGCCACTCCAGAAAATCTCGGCCCCATCAGCTATCTGCTCCGCGAGCCCTGCCCACTGCCACTTAAATTTGGCCATTCTTCGGACTGCTCGGGAATTCGTCCGCGAAAATATTTTTGAAGCCTCTTGATCTCACAGAATTGGGACACTTCGGAAATAGTGTAGCTTTTTTGGTTAAGTTAAATGTGTTGAGTTTTCAGGAATAGAAAGTAGGGCTATTTCGTGTATAACTTACTTCTATTTTTGATAGAGAATGTCCAGAACACCAGTGCACCCCCAGCCATAGTACAGATATGCTCAACTGTAAAAAAAAAATAATAATTGCAACATTTACACAAAGTGGAGACGAATACGACAATTTTATTATGTAATGATGTTCACAGTCTGCAAACAAAAATTCTAACAAATAAATCAAAAAGTTTAGTCACTAATAGCTGGGTGCTTACTCTTCAATTTAATTCCGATAGATCGACATTGGAATTGTGACGTTTCGTACTCTTGAGTTCGATGCTAGCGCCAAATGATTTTTAGATTGGGTGTCCATTTTGGAGAACTAAGTGGAATTGGGTTCGGGCTTGGCGTGGGGTAATTGTTGACAATATTGTTTTCAAGAGTACCGAATCACGTGACTGTAAAATTATCATTGGAATCATATTGGCATCTCATTGGAATTAAAATTAGATTGGAGTGTAGGTAAGCCCCCTTTTTTTTTTTTATCGTGGAGAAATGCTCATGCATACTGCACTACCACGGGGAGATAGTGCAGTTATGTGGGACTCTAACCCACTAAAACTCCACGGTGTCCTCCTCTGCCGCTTACGGCGGGAACACGGGCACGCGTTAGCACTCATCCGTGAACCCGCCGCGGCTGTCCGTTGCCGGACCCTCCTCTGGGGAGTACTCCCCATCACCGGCGCACCAGAACACATAGCACGCCGTGACCACCCCAGGGACCAAACCAGCACATGGGCGCCAGACGACCCCGTGTCTGGGCACCCTTGGTCCCCCCTGCGACGGGTCAGGACATTGGCCCCGCCGCCTGCCAATTTTCGGCTGCAGAGGATAGGGAGAGCGGCCAACGTAATACCGACACTCCTCTTCCCCTGCAGCCCCACCGCGTCCGCCATCGAACGGTGGCGACCCCGTCAAGGCCGCGGAAGGTAGGGAGAGCGGCGCACCGTAATACCGGCACTCCTCTCCCGCCGCGGCCTCCAACCCTCAGCCGCGATGCCTCCCATACGACATCGCGGCCCGCCTCAGTTGCGATGTCGCCCAAGCGGCACCGCAACCTACTTTTGGCCGCTACGTCGTTGGCTTCGCAGCAAAAGCCCTGACGAGCGGCCCCTCCTCGGGTTCCTCTTCGCTTCACCGTGGGTGTCCAAGCCACGGCTACCGAGCCCCCCCGCCTCGACAATGCGGGAACCCACCGGGGGGGGTAGGTAAGCCCCCTGGTCTAAGATTGGCGAAACCCATAGTCGGCTCACCATGGCTATACAGGATATTTTTTTGTGCATTGCGAAAATTTTCACAGGATGTTCTACTCATGAATATTAACAACTTACACTATGGGTTCTACTCTGAAATCACGAAAAAAGAATCAGCTGTTTCATACATTTTGGTCGAGTAGGTATTGAGGTTTTGTTTGAAACAGCTGATTGTTTTTTCGCGATTTCAGAGTTCGTCCAATAGTGAAAGTTGTTCATATTCAGGGGTAGAACACCCTGTGAAAATGTACGCACTGCTTGAAAAAATATCCTGTAGTGTGTTTGAAAAAAAAAAACCTTTTTAATTTCGATGCTAGAATTTATTTGATAGCTATATTTCCGAAATACTCTTATGCATTAGTATTACCAAACCAAATCCAAATTGTGTATTTTTTAATCTTGGAAATCTAGCAATGACACAAAGATCGCTAGAGTGACCAAATAACTTAAAATACGAGGTACATACTACATAGATGCTCTATAAGACTGTGAAAATTACCTATGTGAAATCAATATCTGCTTCTCATAATAATTTGGGACCACTAATAACTGCAATTTGAATGACCACTAATTGCTTCGTACATTACGACAGTATTTTTAATCACGTTTTGTGCACTGACTGGTAGCAGTAGAAAGAATTTTGAAAGAGTTTGTGTGTGTTTTGGCCACAAAATTGATCGGTTTATCTATTTCTGCCGGCAACCTTTTATTGGTGTCCCGGTTTGTAGGGACCCTGGCCCGTTCCGTTAAGCTCAGCGCAGACGGAACGGAGCGCAGCGGAGAGGATTTTATTAACGCATTTGAAAATAAACTTTAAAATTATTACAATAAAGTGCATAAATGCTTGAACCTAACAAAAAATGCTCGCGCGTCCTCGAAGATATGCGGGAATCAGCTCGAGCATACGCGATCCGTAAAGAAAATGCCCGAGACCGCGCGGGGATTATTCCTCTCTGTCTGCTCTGACCCTTAGTCTCGTGATTTGCGCCCGGTTGATGACAATAGCCCCCCGTCCGCCCTTATAACAAAACTGGCGAAATTTGGGTATACCACAGATAGATACACCTAGATAACGCAAGAGCAGCTATTTCGCGTGCCAAAAATCAAACCAGCTTACGTACAAAAATCGTAAGCCGCCACTTTCGCGGTCCGTCCTGCGGTGCTATTCTGTAAAAATCTCACCGTGAAAACTTAGGTGAAGTGAGCGTGGAGTGAGCTGTCAATAGTGTCAATTCCTAGCAAAAACATACTCACTTCACCTAAGTTTTCACGGTGAGATTTTTACAGAATCGATCGGCTGTATAGGTACTGCTGGCTGGGTGAGCGTGAGCGCTGGCGCTAGGCCCCGGGGGTGGGGCGAGACGGGTGCAGCCCGTGGCAGCGTCTTTGAATCGATTTGATTATCCCATCACTAAATAGTGGTTGTGACGTCATAGTGGGTAGTCAAAAAATGGCACGATTGGTTTTCATATAGATCGCGATACTTGCGTTATCTGGTCTAATTATATATGCTTACTTTAAGTAAGTAAAGACGCCAGCACATCAAGCTACTACAATCTGTCAAATGCCTTTAATAGATTTTTAACTTTATCGCTAAAGCATTAGGTTCAAATTTGATTGGGATTTGACAGTTTCGGGTAGCTTGATGTGCTGGCGTCTGTACCACCTTTACCCAACTCTTCAGGGAAATCACAGGGTGATTGTATGTTATGTTTTTTTTTTAGCCTATCTGTCTCTCTTCTGGGCAAAGGCCTCCCCCAAGTCTTTCCAGGAACTCTTTTCAAACCAGCCCTTGCGGTACGCGTCCAGGTCATCTCGCCATTCTCTCTGGGGGCCGACCTCGACGGCGCCATCCATATTCAGACGCCCATTGTGTGGAGAATTTTGCCCAGCGGTCATCATGTATACGGCTGATGTGACCCGCCCAATCCCATTTGAGCCTGGCAGCCATCTTGCCTACGTCTATTGTAAATACTCGTTTTGGAACGCAGCATTGTGTTCCGAATTTTGACGTTAAAATAAAAAAAAAAATCATTCCGAATTTAAACGTTAAAAATAAAATAAAACGGCCTTACCAACAAATACTTCATGTTGACACTTCACAGAACTTAATGACATAATTTCTTCCTCATCAATCTTTTATATAGTAGTTAATTAACAGGTATTTTATCTTATCTATTTCTGATTACTTTCGTATATTTGAGGTTTGGGTGACAGTTACTCGTAACTGTCTCGGTTATAACGGGTGAAAAAAGACGCTTAACGAAGTCGAGAGTCACTTATAGTCCCCGTCATTGTGATCATTTTTTTGGGTTGCGTACCCAAGGGTTGCAATGGAACCCTATTACTAAGCCTCCGTTGTCCGTTCGTCCGCCCGTCCGTCTGTCTGTCAGCGGGCTGTATCTCAAAAACCGTAATAAGTAGAAAGTTGAATTTTTCAGAGTGTGTATTTATATTACCGCTATTACCTACAACAAGTAATAAAAATAAAATAAAGTTCAAAATTAAAGGGGGTCTCCATACAGTAAACGTGTTTTTTTCCGGCGTTTTAGTACGGAACCCTTCATGTGAGAGTCCGACTCGCATTTGGGCATTTTTTTTAATGAACCATACCTGTAGAACCTTCTGGTTACGGACCGACTCACCCGCCGACCCGGCCGACTTAAGTTCGAAGTTTATTTAGAGATTTAAGTCGGCCATGTTAACCTATGTCCTGGTGGAGGGGTGGGGTTTTTTTTTTCAGGATGGGTAATCATCAAATGACCCCTCCCGCTCTGGGTGGAGCGGAAGGGAGTGTCAGACTCTTACTGACTAAAACCCACCCGTGTTCCTTCCTTAGCCCTTTTTGTTCTGGGCCAGCGGTAACCCTTTCGGACAATCCCGCTGACCCGGCAGAGGGGTGAGGGTTTAGTATCGTTTTAGGGATAGCGTTCATTGGCGATAACGTTATTTCGGACTCACGTTATTCGAGATAGCGTTCATCCGGAATAACGTGATTCGGGATAGCGTTCATTCGGGATAGGGTGATTCGGGATAGCGTTCATCCGGAATAACGTGATTCGGAATAGCGTTCATTCGGGATAGAGTGATTCGGGATAGCGTTCATTCGGGATAGAGTGATTCGGGATAACGTTAATTCGGGATCAGGTAATTAATAATAATTAATTAATATTTGTTGTTAAAGCGGCAACAGAAATACATCATCTGTGAAAATTTATCTAATGAAAACTGTCTAGCTATCACGGTTCATGAGATACAGCCTGGTGACAGACAGACAGTCAGACGGACAGTGGAGTCTTAGTAATAGGATCCCGTTTTTACGAGCGCTCCTGTTCATTTTATGAGCCCACCAAAGCCAACGTGCAGGCTTTTAAAATAGCAAATAAAAAACCAATCCATAAAATGAAAAATCTTTTATTTAATGAAAAACATAAATAAATAGACTAATTACATTAAAAAACTATTGCAACGTATCATTTTTGCTAACTATGTTGTAATCTAGATTTTTTTTTGGATCCCCCATTTGAATTATCTTATATTCATTCTCTAGTTCGTCTATAAAAAACCTAGACTGGTTGTTAGCTTCAGGGATTTTTTGAATCTGGTTCTCGCCAGCATGCGGGGTATCTCTACGGCGTACTGCATTTTTTATATGTCCATGGTAAACTACGCTAGCCACCTGAGTTTTGCTCTGAAGAGAAGGAGAGGTTGGCGGTTGATATGCGTATGTAAATGGTATGGAGATATGAGAATCATTCTTTCTGATTACCATGTTTTGGGTAAAAGGCATCACTTGATTTCTCAATTCCGTTGCAGATGTTTTGTCCTTTTGTATTACTTTCTCTGGCTTCAGACTAGCTGTAGGGACTACTTCGATCCTCTCTGACAACTTCATTAAAAACATTTGCAGTATCTTCGTGTTTCTGTCAATCTTTTGCAGAATCTGATCCGTTAGATTTCCGTTTCTTTCTATTGTGCTTAAAATGTTGTTGTTTTTGACTTTCTCTGAGAAACCCTGTAATTGTGTAAGGGGCGCTTGTGGTGTCGTACTTTGAGGTAACTCTTCGCTTGGTTTAATGTTTACTGTTGTTGTTTGTACTTCTATTGGAGCTACGCCTGCCGTTGTGCTGACTAACTCTTTACTGTCCAATTTTAAACGTCTTATAGATGCACTCAGTGCATTGCTATCTATATCACTGTTATTATCAGTATTTTCGCCATTTAGCATAGATTCTAGATTCATCTTCTCTTCATTCAAACGGTTTAGCTGCTCGTTTATATGCTGAGCGTGTCGTTTTAGTAATAATTGCATTTTCTCTTGTTGATCCTGGATCTTCCTTGTCAGCGATGTTTCTTCTTTCCTTGTATATACTTTATCATCCTTTACTCCGTCATATATAGTCCTGTTTAGTTTAATAACTTTTGATATTTCTGAAACATTTACTAAAGAAGAATATAGAAGTCCGTTCTTATTAAAGCTTTTGTTAATACTGGTGTGTATTTCTTTGAATCCTGAGTTTAAGCCAGCTGTTTGATTTTTTGGCACAATTTTCACGGTAACTTTGTAATTAGCCTTGTTAGAAGGAGATCCTGTTAAAACGTTAACTATTTCCTGATCTTTCAATTGTTTTTGTTGTTCAGTGTCATTTGATGATGCCAAAAACTGTTCTATATCAATATTGTCATCACCATTTTCTACTACGTCAGTATTCGTTTTACGAAGTCCAGGTAATTTACCGAATAGTAAAGCATTATTCGGTACATACTCTTCCCGAGATCTTGATACTTCTTCCATAAATATGTGTGGGTACTTTGACATTAAAGGGTTGTGTCTGAATCTTCCGTCAAATATCTTAGTGATGTAAGTCCCGGGTTCATTGTTTTGGTAAGGATATTCTTCTTGCTTTTCATGATCATCTGCAGTTTCTACTTCCTTAACTAATGCTCTATCAGCAAATACATTTTCATCGGACACAACAAACACGTTTTCATCAGATTGTTTCGACATATGCGGCAGATCTGTCGCGATGATTCTTATTTTATTAATTTGTCTCTTATTCCTCTTTGTATTTAAAAATATTGTCTTTGACATAGCATTTGTGTTCAGGAATCTATTGAATTTGAGTCTGGTAGTCAAATCATTTATCCTTTTTACGTTTATCGCCCTTTTCTTCCGTTGAAAAAGATTCGCTAGGCTAAATATTTCTGAAGGATTCAAGTTTTTCTCAAATATATTCTCGTCCACGATTAAAGGCGACTTTCTGTCTTGACTTGGATGAACTTTTGGCTTCTTTTTAGTTTTATAAATGTCGCGATAATCTTTATATTTTAGGAAATCATTATTGAATATAATTTTGTATTCATTTGAGTGGTAGTCATGCTTATTATTTATAGAACGTCGTGCTATTGTATGTTCATTGCTAGGAGTTTCAATAGGCCTTTCTTCTGAATCTATATCAGTTTCTGTAGTAGATACAGGCTCTGGCGCTGGATCGTAGGTCTCATGGTATGATTTAATAACATTTTCTAGACCTGAGAACAGTCGCATATACTCCTTATCAGGGGGCTCATCAACATACTGGTTAAAGCCAACTGAGAAACCAGACCCATCGATGTCTTTAATCACAAACTTCTTTTTTCCCATATCGTAATACGAATTTGTTTTAATAGTTTCTTCACTCAATTCGGTATTTAAAGGCTGCTGCAGTCTTTGAGGTATTCCGTTTATTTCTAGTATTTTGCTGTAGTCCACATTTACTTCACTCAATTCAGCGGAGTTTATCGCTTTGGTGTCTGCCAAAAATCCAGGGCCAACGTTTGTTTTTTTCCAGTCTTCGCCTGATTTAGTACCTATGGAAGGCGATATTTGTTCTTGCATAGCAACAGTCTTACTAATAGGATGTAGCTGTCTCTTAACGAATTTTGTTACAGGAAGACTGTATTTATTTAGCAAAACATGGTTGATGTTATGTTCCAAAGGATTTTGTATACGTTTCCTAAAATGTATACTCTTACGTTGTTTTGTGCTGTTTTTGCCTGTGGCTGTTAGTTTGCTTGTCACATCGGAGTGTATAGCTTTCCGTATCTTGTCAATTAAGTTCTTGATGAGTTTCTTTTTCTTTTCTCCTTTCATGCCTTTACTGTCAAAATGTGTTTCGATTTCAACAAAAAGTTCGTCTTCTTCTGTATTCTTTCTATCGGATTTCTTTGCTTTTCCAGTATCGTCGTTTTCATACTTGATTCTGACATGGCGTTTCAAGCGTTTCGTTTGGAAATGTCGGTCTATTTCATTATTTGTATCTTTAGAGTCATGTGGAAAATGTTTGAAATATTCTTCGACGAATTTGTTCATGTATGATTTCGGTATCATATTGTAGTCATTTTTTTCTTTTGTAGTTGTTTCTATTGTAGCTATCTTTGGTTTAAAAGCGTCGGGTGTTTTTTTCTGTGGTGTCAGTTGTGCCGTTTTTGCGTCTGAGTGAGTGAACTTTATTACTTTACCATTGTACACAAGTTCAATGTCGCCTTGAATGTTTTCGATTGCAGTTCTGGAATAAAGACAAGCAAAATATTAATTCCTAGAGGACCAATGTCTGTGTTAAATTATTGCGATTTAATAACTTGAATATGAGGGAATACCAGTAGTTACTAAAATAAATTAAAATATATACCGACTGACTTTTTTCGGATGGACAAAAACAGGCAAAGTAATTTTTGTCTATGGCAAAGAAATTTCTTTTCTTTCACAAAAAAAGAACTATTTTATTTACATTTAAATAATATTAATAAATTTTATTCAAAAAACATAAGGTATGGTGTTAAATACAGTTTTCTTAAATCTATGTTAAATTCACACATAATTTTGAGCCTGAACTAGGAAAACCTGTGTTTCAGGCGATTTCAGGTAACATTAATTTATAAAATAATCACATTATTGGCATATTAATCTTATCTATGTAAAAGGTGTATAAAATTATAGTACTTATACTAACTTAAAACCCGGCCCGACCCGGCTTAATTGAAGCCGGCCGATGGCTTCAACCAAAGGCTTGAATGTCATTATAAATTCAATGATAAATTCCGTGCGTAGAGAAGGAGTATCTTTAAGTTGATTTTTATGTTATTTGACGATTTATTCGTTTTTTTTTTGTGAAAAATAAAGAAATTTCTGTTCCATTGGCTTCTACTCCATTCACCTTATATAACCTGTTTTTGTCCAGACGGTAAAAAATTCAGGGGCGGTATGTTATTATATTTAAATTTATTTAAGCAGCTAGTATCATAAATGTATTTTAGTACACATTTCTTTGTCGAGTGTGGTTTTAGTCCATTTCTCAATAGCGTTTTTGGTTAATCAATAGAAAAATAATTTTGATCATCATCATCGTAGCTTAACCTTGTCTTTCGACCCGTGGGTCAGTAATTGCTTAGACAAAAGCCTCTAGAAAAAAATTTAAGAAAAATAAATTTGATAAGAGATCTAAATTATTTTTCAAACATTTTAACACTATCGGTCCGCCTCGTTGGTTTTGTGCTCGCAAACGCTACTGCTGATCATGAAGTCCTGGTTTTGATTCGTAGTTTGGGCAAAGGGTTATTGGGTTTTTCCATCAGGAACTTCTCAATAGCAGCCCGAAGCCTGAATTTCTGCCCGCTTGATGACTAGGCTATAGGTACAACTCTGTCTGATCCGGTGGGGAATACAGGCGTGATGTTATTAGCTTTCAATCACAATCTAAATAATTTGGAAGGATATTGCTAACCCATTGCTTTATGTGCGCCGCACTATGTAGGTACCATTTTGTTGAAACTCAGATGTGTCTTCTCGACATCTGTGTGTCACTAACGGGATGCAGCAGAATACCAGCGTCAGGTATTGTACCTGGCATATGCTGAGCTGGACTCCCATTTGGTGCAACCATGAGACACACACCGTCGAGTAGTGATCGACCGTTATAGATGTTTATGAGCTAGTCGTCTATGGGTCAATTTATCTTTTTAATCTTTGTTATTTTTTAATTTTTTTTTCACCTTTTTTGATGTTTTTAATACCTGTATTGTGTCTTTTGTTGCACTGAATAAACGTTTTATCTATCTATGTGATACAAAATATTTGTTTGCTCAACAACGAAAATAACGCAATAAATGTTGTTATAGAGATCTGTGTACGAAATTTATTCACTTACTTGGTATCATTTTCTTTGAGTTTATCATTGCCTATAGATGTGATATCTATTACAGTTTTGATCATAACGTTTGGAGGAGCTGAAACAAGCAGTGTTTCATCAATTATAGTTCTTCAATTACACAGGTCAACAATTTTTTTCCCAAGAAACCAGACTATACTTTTCCGAAGGATTTTGACGCGCTGAATTCAAATCTGGCCTCAAAATTGCTCTATCACGTCAGGGTTTCGAGATATCCTAACCTAAAAGTGCAAAAAATACCGTTTTTGCTCATTTTTGAGGTTATGTAGCACGGCCGATCCTATTTTCTTTCTAAAATTATTAATAGCATCTCAAAGGACTAGTTTTTCTCTTTAAAATGACGTTGAGTTTACTCAAATATCTTTTTTTTTCGCTGAGAAATTGCATTTTGAAATTTTCCAATAGAAAATGTATGTGTATGAATTCTCAAACGTAGAACAATACACGTACGAAAATTTCAAAATGCGATATCTCAGCGAAACAAAAAGATATTAGAGTAAACTCAACGTCATTTTAAAGAGGAAGACTAGTGCTTTGAGATGCTATTAATAATTTTTGAAAGAAAATAGGATCGGCCGTGCTACATAACCTCAAAAATGAGCAAAAACGGTATTTTTTGCACTTTTAGGTTAGGATATCTCAAAATCCTGACGTGATAGAGCAATTTTGAGGCCAGATTCGAATTCAGCGCGTCAAAATCCTTCGGGAAAGTATCATCTGGTTTCTGGGGCAGAGCGTTTGTCAAATTTTGTCGACCTGTGTTATTTATTTTAAATGACATTTCTGAATATGGCAGTGACTCTAGACTTTTTCATAGCGTGTCGATAGCAGAAATAACACGAAAAACTATATACAATCAATGTGCCTAGCTTTTTTCCCTACCATGGTGGAGTCGGCTTCCAGTCCAACCGGATGCAGCTGACTACCAGTATTGTACAGACGCCAGCACATCAAGCTACTACAATCTGTCAAATTTCTTTAATAGATTTTCAACTTTATCGCTAAAGCATAAGGTTCAAAGTCGATTGGGAAAATTTGACAGTTTCGGGTAACTAGATGTGCTGGCGTCTGTACATGGAGCGACTGCCTATTTGACCTCCACAATTCAGTCTGTAACTGGGCAACATGATACCCCTTGGTAAGACTGGTTGTCAGACGTTCAGGCTTCTGACGACCCGTAACGACTGTCAAAGATCCAAGAATGACAGCCGGAACCAACGGCTTAACGTGCTTTCCGAGGCACGGAGGGGCTCCACGGGCCAATTGCGGCAGGCATAGCGTAACCTGATCGATCGAACCTGGTTGATCGCATTATTTTATGTATTTAAAATTAAGTCTTAATGCCTTAAAATAAGATTTGATTTTCTTTGTCTCAATCAGTATGGCTAAATATATAATTTTTGGTGGGTTCCCAATGGTTCCATATCCCATGCTGTAAAAGATGCTGAATTCAGGTTTAGATAAAGTTGAAAATCGTTTGACAAAATACCTTTGGCAGGTTCAACAGTAGTAGTTTGCACTATCTGATCCTGCAGTTCATTGCAGTTAAGAATTTCGTCAAAAAACTTGTCTTCTAGTGGTTTCTGCAACTTCGGATCATCTCCTTCCTTCCCAACATCATTTGTTTTAAGTTGTGGCCCGTCTGGAATCGTAATATTGGTTTAATTAAACTAATTGATCTAGGACTCTAGGTATTTATTGTTGTTTCATCGAATATTTCAATTCGTTGAATTCAACGAATTTATATAATTCGATTTTCTGTTACGAACTCTTCGCGAAGCAAAAGAAAGCGCTAGTTAGGTAAACAAACTGCCGTGTGTAGTACAAAATTTAGCTGAGGGGAGCGGGGGATAGTTACAACAACGAAATCTTAAAGGCTTGTTTTTGGCAAATGCATTATGTTTTGTAAAAAGTCATAGAACCAAAGTTGTTGTTCATGATGTTAGTAATCCAGTCCTGCAAGATTGTTGTGTGTGTTTTATCAATAACCCTGTTTAATGAAATAAAGAAAATAATCATATATAAGTTTTACAATAAATAAAAAAATACCTTTTCTATCCTGAAACTTGTTGAAATTAGACATCAACAAATACATTCTCTTATAAACTTCATTCAAATCCATGTGTCTTTCAATTCCTTCCAGCAGAATATTATGCATACGTAGATGAAGCATTTTATCTTTCTTCTCATCTTCTACCAATTTAGGCTTTTCAAGTACCTTAGGAATATCTTCAACAGCCTTCTTTTCCAGTGGCTTTACGTCTGCAGTTTCCTCTGCCTCTAATTCTTCTAGTAATGTTGATAGACGATTCGCTAATATGTTTTTTACTTTGGGGTTCTTTATGTGGAATAGAAAGCTCTGGGTCTCTGTAAATAAGTTTGAATATATTATTATAACTCCTATTATTTAGATATTGAATATCAAAGTTCCAAGTTTTTAGACGTTATATTTTTCTTACAAAAACGTAGTGTATCTGTTTGATAGCTATGTAGACACTATCGCATACACACAAGTAGTGAGGTAGCTGTCACTAATGTCAACTGTCAATCACCACAAATGGCGGGAAGGTTGAAACAGAAGCAGTGCCTGCACAAGAAGGCTTGTCGGCGCGTCACATGTGCGCGTGATTGACCAAAGGGAAGGCACGGGACGCCGGGCGTCGGGGTACTGAATCCGGAACAATGGTCGCTGCGCCATACACACCACTCAGCTCACAGACGCGCTCCACTACAGGCATTTCTTATACTATTTTCTATACATTTATATTGTAAATTATGGTATTACACCTATTTTAATACGGACTGTATTTATTAATTACGGACTACTTCCTTTATCTGTCTGATTGAGCCCATTCAATGATCCGGCTCGAAGGACCATGGTGTAATACTATAATTTCTACAGTTACTAGGTACAACAGTCTCACCTATGGATCTTTTTGTTCTGTAAGAATCATCAATTTCACCGTAGTTCATTTCGTCAATGTCTGAAGCTTCGGTTGTGAACTCGTTACGAATTATATTATCATTGAGTTTTTCTGAAAAATAATTAGTAGCTAATATACCATCATGTCTATATTCATCGAAGGACAGAGATGCATAGGACACCCACATATAAATCTCATAGAAATCCCGTGTCACAGGGGGCGAGCCAATTTTTTGTTATATATTTAATAAAAAACTTGTTTCGTTTTGGTTTCTTTACTTTTAATACATACTCAATATAATAACATTTTTCTCAGATCACTGTAAAATTCATACTTCCATCTGTTCTTTTTCAATTCGTTTGTTTTTCAGAGACCACAGATACAAAACTCCATTTATTTTTCCTCTTAGAAAAAACCATAGGTTGTGTGAACATTGAACCTCAACATTTTTTGCTTACCGCTATCGTGGCAATAATGCAGACTACAGCTGTTTCAATCCATACTAAT
Organism: Luperina testacea; assembly: GCA_927399505.1. Lineage (NCBI taxonomy): Eukaryota > Metazoa > Arthropoda > Insecta > Lepidoptera > Noctuidae > Luperina > Luperina testacea. Next base: position 7,682,107 of record OV656783.1, on the reverse strand, counting down.
ATTATAAATTGGAAAGTAACTCTGTCTGTATGTTACATTTTCACGCCTAAATCATTGAACGGATTTCGATAAAATTTGACAGAAAGATAGATTACATCGACAGAAAAAAATAAAATAATAAACAGTCTGGTCAGTAAAAAACAATAATTATAAAGAATGACACATTTTGACAAGTTAGGTAATTAATAATAAAGAGCAATAGAAATCAATGTCAAAAAAAATAGAAAAAATTAAAATACAAAATAAAATTAGGTATGTCAATATACAATACTAATGTCAAAAATACAATACTAATGATGTCAATATATAATCTTAATGTCAATATAAGAAAAAAATGGGCTAGTCTGAGGTATTGTGTTGTATCGAGACGAGTATTTTTAATTTTAAAAATCGTTAAAATTTACGTGAAGTTTTGTCCGCGCGTTCCTGCTAGGCCCACAGTTATTTACTAAGTATTTAGCCCCGCATTTCAAAACAGATCCCTGATCAACTAGTTTTAGCCATTTAGCCCATCAGCTCAAAAATACTTACCTTTCTTACTAGCGAGCAATCCATCGATGTCCACGAAGACATTGGTGAGTATGACGGTAAATGTGAAGGCTACACCCAGAAGTGTCACGCAGAACACCCTGTAGAACACCGTGTCGTAGTCCCATCGTGACATATGGGATGTTGCTTTTTTTCTGGAAAATGGAAAAAAAAATTCTGGAAGAAAATCGGTCAAGTGAGAGTTCGACTCGCACACCAAGGGTTCTGTACACATTAATTGTAGGTAGGTACTTTACGGTTTTCGGACTGTTTCCTTTACTTGTGCTACATTGCTTCTTGCCCAATTTCATGATTCTAGGTCAACAGGAAGTACCCTATAAATTTTGATTCCCTTGAGAGTGTCGAAACATACATTTTTTGCGGTATAAACGGCCGTATCTATTTTTTTACGTTAACTTAGAAGTTTGATTATTTCACAGCTTCAAGGAACTGTAGACTAAGGTCACTCAGGTCTACAGTTCAAAAAAAAAAGGTAAAACGGAACCCTTATGGTGAGACTCAGTCTGTCTGTCTGTCTGTCCGCTTGTCACAGTTAAATATCTCAAGAACTACTAATGCCATCAACTTAAAATTTAGAATAGTTTTAGATAACGTTTGCCCAACTATTTTGCAAATAAGAAAGATTTTTTTTTTGCAACAGGATCTGAAAGGGGGTCTGAAAAATTCGAAGTGCTAGGGCTAGGGCTAGGGTCATGTGGGATATCATATGAAAGAGCGCAGTTTGTACATTCTCAAACATTTTTCTTTTTTTTTAGGCCGCATAGTTTTCGACTTTTGATGAAAAATGTAAAAAAAGTACCGTCCCCCTCCCCTTATCTCCGAAGTTTGCAAAGAGAAAAATCTGAAATAATTCTATGAAATAGAAGTTTATGTGAAGATTAAAAAAACGATGTCTCTGAATAGCACACTTTTTCAGAAATCATCAACAATAGTTAGATTAGTTCCACTATCGGTCAAGAGATGGCACTGACCTAAAACTGCAATATTCTACACCGCAGTGTTAAAAATTCTCTGACGAATATAGGCCTCGCCGATGAAAATTTAAAAACATATTATTGTGATGGTACGGAACCCTCGCCTCGGTGCGCAAGTCTGACTCGCTCTTGACCGGTTTATTTTTTCAGGAAATCGTACAACGCCATTGTTAGTGTTTCTCTGTAATACACCTTGTTTGTTGGAATCGGGGACAATACTCCGACTAACGATATTTTAGGCTGTGAAACGCACCCTGAGGTGTGTCCCACGCTGTATATCTACAGTCCGCCGGCCGCCGAGAGAACGCGTTTCTGACACCTGTCAGTGCCACAACCTTATGTAGTAGCTAATAAAGATTAAATTCGCAAAAATCGTATTCGTTTGTTTGAAACTGACAGGTATTTTCGAGCGTATGGCACTCGTGGGCAGCAGCTGAAAATCAGCGTCAGGTGGTGCACTTTGTGTTGCCATCTGGCATTATGCTGAGCTGAGGCCCTTTTGGCATTATTATTTTTAATCATTTTGAATTTGTTTTGTTTATTTTTAAGGTTTTTTTTTATCAAATAAACACAATTTTCTTTCTTTCTATTAGAATGCATTCTTTCGTTGCCGTTGGCCGCACTGTAAAGTAATCTAACACTTATGGCGGACCAAAACAGTTGTCTAATGAATATAATATATTATTATATTTTGTACAGGATCTTTTGGCGCGTATCGGAACTAATGCCGCCATCTTGTTTTTGGGGTTCTGTACCCAAACGGTGCCAACGGGACCTTATTACAAGAAGGGTACCGTACCACAAGGCAATAAACACTGAAAATAACACTTTTCTTGTTTATTTGAAAATGTTAAAGTTGAAAATTAATTAAATTTTTAAAAACTATCTCTCTCTGTCTCTTTCTAATAAAATTATAATTACAATAGAAAGTCGCTGATGAATTCTACAAGTTTACTTCTACCGCAAGCTGCGTTAAAGGGCGTTCGTTGCAATAAAATTTCAGATTTCTTGTTTTACTACAGAACCCTAAAAAAAAAGTCATCATCTCATCTACCTCGCTCCCCCCACCGAATAATATGGTAATCGATAAATCAAAATTTTACAGGAAAAATAAAAAACTGTTTTATGCGTATATCTCGGCACGGGTAGATCGTAAGGTAGACATTTAAACGTCAAAACAAAGCTAATTTTTTTACAATCTAATTTATATTATGATTTTTTTGTAATACTTTAATAAAATTAAGTTATTCACAAAAATAATGTTACTGAAATTAAATGGCAAAAGTATAGTATGCAACGCATCATTACCATATTATTCGCGTGTAAACGCAACAATATCGTAGTCAATATTAATGCATTATAGTATTATTCGTTGTAATACAGTGTCAAAAAACCTAACGGCAATATGATATTACGATATTATTCGTGTGAAATCCAAGCGATAGTGTATAATGTAATATTACATTACAGTAATATTCGTCGATGTGTAGTGTCAAAAGATTAACAGTAATATAATGTTGCAAATACATGTTTTATTAAATAATCCAGTACTTATTATTTGATTTGGCAGAAAAATAACAATAATAGAGGAAGTTGATATTAATACTGGATAATTTATAATAGCGTTTTATTAAAATTTATGAAATAAAACAAAGGTTTTATTATTTATCATAATCAGTCCTTTTATTTATTAACTAGCTGTGCCCGCGACTTCGTCAGCGTGGAATAGTGACTTTTCGGGCAGCATATTTTGAATTACATATACCGTCGTTTGGGTAGCTAAAAATTTACTTTTCATCCCCCCATCTCGGAAAGAGTATTTTTGCTCTTCAATATCTGAGTGCAAAAGCTGTTTTTATCCGCTAGAGGATAAAGTAAATTGAATTTAGAACATCGTGTGCACTAAGTTTGTGAATTCAAAACATCATTAAACCTATTTACTTCTACCTCCATGGTGCCGAATTTATCAAACAACTTTTTTTTAATTTTTTAAAAACTCTGACTCTGAACCTTCTTGGTGTACTTTTTTTTTATTTGCTTTGCGCGCGCAATTTTCTTTTCACGTCACATTGTTAAAACCTTAGGTTAAAAATAAAAACAAGAAACTTGTAAACAAGTGAAAAATCTAAAATGAGTGAATCTAGCGACGACGAAGTTTATTTGACGCCAACAGAATTGACTGAAACTGTAAAAAATGCGCAAATGAGCTTTCTCCCTCAACAATCACGCGAGAAGTATTTGAAACAGTACGATATGTTTAACACATGGCGTGGCGACTAGCTAAAGGAGCCAAAACTTTATCAGAAAATGTTTTGCTGGCATATTTTATTGAATTATCCGAGACCAAGAAATCAAGCACTCTATGGAGTACGTATTCAATGCTAAAAGCAACAATAAGATGAAAAAAAAAACATACATATCCTAGACACCTATCCTAAATTAGTGGCATTTTTAAAAGAGCCTCATCTGGTCATCAACCAAAAAATCGAAGCTTTTTCTTAATTATACTTAGGTATTATTTGATGTAATTTAAAGATTATTCTGTAATACTTACCTACCTATCATAATGTAGTAGTTAATACCTAAACTAAAATAAAAGTAAGTATCTTGTGATTGTAAATGTTTTTTTTTTTTGCATTTACTCATTTCCTCGCTGAGGTGGGATGAAAAGTTACGTGTTGTACTCGAGTGCAAAGATTTTTCACCTCGTGCTCTTTTGATTCCCTCGCTAACGCTCAGGATTCTAATTTTTGAATCACTCGCTGCGCTCGTGATTCAATTTTAGAATCCTTCGCTTGCTCGGTCATCAAAATTGAGCACGCGGTTAAAAAGCAACTTTGCACTCTTGTATAACAAATAACTATTACAGTAAATGCTTCTCTGTATACGATATTTGACGTATGGCCATCGGGGATGAAAGCATACAGGCTCCTAGGATTGCTAACCCGTGACAGAGCCACATACAACTGAGCGTGCGAGAAACAGCTGATACTTAGATCTACACCTACAACTTTCAGCGTCTGACCTTGGGCTTTATTAATTGTCATCGCAAAACATAGGCTGACTGGAAACTGGACTCGTTTAAAACTAAATGGAAAATTGTTTGGAATGAGAGGAATCCGAGGAATGAAAACACTTTTACCTTTTCCACACCTTGTTAAAATCTCTGCTTCTATCAGATTTCTTTGTAAATTGGTCACTTTTAACCTGGTGCCATTGCTAAGTTTTGGGGGGCTTAAATTTCTAAGAAGCATTATCGGTACGCCTACTTTTAATTTTATTTTATGTGCTGGTAGTCCAGGAGCATTGAGGGATTCTAAAAATTCTACTGGGTAGCTTGTAGATTTTCCTTCTTCCATGACTCTGTTAATGGAGATATACTCAACATAATCCCCCGGAACATAGCTCAAAATTTCAGCGTTTATTGTTGCTGCTTGGTCGTTTCGTGGCGTCAAAATAGCTCTTTCGCAAAGCCAGAAATTTTCGCAAGTTGGTATTTGCGTTGCGTTTCCATACACAGATGATATGAGGTCTCGCATTGATGAAACTATGTTGCATAGGTTTTCATTAAGAACAAATTTTCCTTGTTCCTGCGGTAACACACCGTTACCAATCTCAAGTAGCAAATCTGAAAATTCTTGAGCATTTTCGTTGCCTCTAATTTGCGCACGCATATTTAATGTCAAATGCAAAGGTATAATGTAATGCCACAGTCGAGAACTCTTTAGGCAGGCTCTAACTTCAACAGCCCTTGTTCCACGTGGTATTACAGGGAGAGTCTGACGAAAATCGCCACAAAAAAGCTTAGTAATGCCATCCATGGGTTGATCATTTTGCTTGACATCACGCAACGTTCTGTCTACTGCTTCTACTGCTTTTCGATTGGCCATTGTGGACTCATCCCATATAATAAGGCTACAATCACGAAGAACCTTAGCTTTATCGCTGTTTCTTGAAATATTACAAACAGGGCTTTCTGTGCGGTCTAAATCGATCGGAATTTTGAACATTGTATGAGCAGTTTTCCCACCTGGCAACAATGTGGCTGCTATGCCTGATGAAGCGACAGCAAGCGCGATTTTACCTTGGCTTCGTACCTTCGCCAAAATAACTTTCGTAAGAAATGTTTTGCCCGTTCCACCGGGTGCATCTACAAATAGCATTTCTTCCAAAGTACTATCAACGCTCACCAGATCAAATATCAAACGCTGTTCATCAGTTAGCCTCGAGAGTGCGCGTCCATGTACGTACTCTGATAGTATACCTTAAAAATGCCCGCCGTGATTCTTTAAATTGACATAACTTTTTTATTTATGGACCGATTGACATGAAATAAACACTAAATGTTAAGTGAAGCTTACTACAATATATTAGTGAAAACCGCATCTATATCGAATAAGCCGTTTCTATTATATTGTAAACAAAAATAATACACAAATATAATTGTTTTATACTTTACGTGGAAAAAGGCATGCATTTCTTACGCGAATATAATGGTAATCGTCGCTTACCGAAAAAGTTAACGATTGCATGATCTGTAATAACATGTTATGGTATTATTCGTGCAAAAAGTGTGTTTAGATTTTAAGGGAATAATGTTGTTATGTTCATTACGGTACCATTGAAATTATTGTACTTTTATAAATATACATAGAAAAAATACAAAAAAAAATTACAAGATAATATTAATGCTTTAGACACCGAATATGCAATAAAACGAAAACTGTCGTAGTACCACATTACCATGTTATTCGGTGGGGGGAGCGACCTAGCCGTTTCCCAATTGGGGTCGGCTTCCAGTCTCATCGGATACAGCTGAATGCCAGTATTTTACATGAAGTGACTGCCTGTCTGACCTTCACAACCCAGTTACTGGATAATACGATACCCCTTGGTTGGTTGTCAGATTTTCCGGCTTCAGATGATCCGTAACCACTCCCAAAGATCAAGAGAATGACAGCCGGGACCAACGGCTTAACGTGCTTTCCGAGGCACGGAGGGGTTTTGTTGTGTAAAGAAGGTCACCCATCCACGGGCCAATTGCGGCAAGCATAGCTTAACCTGATCGTTCGACCCGTGCGGATGTTTGTTTATTACTAGCTACTAGCCCCTAAAAAAAAGAAAGGTATTAAAAAAAACATTTACTTACATTGGAGAGCGTGCACGGCGGCCAGCGGTTAGGTCTGCAGTGGAAAACCTTTGGTAAACAATCGTCTTATCGTTCGTTCTTTATTTTTTTCATCTTTTTTGGCTTCATTTCTCGTAAAAAGACAAATTTTCTGAGCGATAACATTATTGCCTTAATTTTGATGCAGACACTAATTTTCAATTTTGGTTCGATTGGTGTGTAGGGGCTCGTCGTGGTTAAATAATAACAGCCGCACGGGTCGATCGATGGTTAAGCTACGCTTGCCGCGGTCGTTACATGGATGGGTGACCATCCATTACATCGAGTACCTATTTTTTTTGTTTAGAAGCGATGAACGTACGTGTTTCGCCCACTGACGCTGGGATACTATGAGCGTCCGCGCAGCTAAAATGTGTAGCGACAAGTTGGCGCTCTTGGAAGATACGTGCAATTTTGTTGCGCGCTCTCGAAACTAACAAAATCGTGTGACAGAGACATAAAGCTTATTAACTATTGTCACTTAAGAGATAAAATTAATATTCTTTGATAATTATGATGCATAGTTAAATACAATTAATTAGAATTATTACATTATATGCTTATGAATTGAAAACAAAAGTTATCAAAGTTTGCCGTGAGCGCGAACAGAGTGTGACGCGCGAAGAACATCGATTTTGCTCCCGTTTTCGACATTAGATATTTTTTTAAATAAACATTAGAAATAATTTTAGATGTTTAATGTTTAAATTATGTACACATATAAATAAAGATTAATCTGTATTTGTTCCTAAGACTGAATGTTTAATAGGTTACGAATTAAGACCGTGTGACTGCGTTTTGAGGGACCTCGAAGAACTACCCATATCGAGCCCCTCCGTGCCTCGTAAAGCACGTTAAGCCATTGTTTCCGTCTGTCATTAGTAGATCTTTGACAGTCGTTACGGGTAGCTAAAAGTCTGACAACCAGTTTTACCATGGGGTATCGGGTTACTCAGTAACTGGGTTGTTGGAGTTAGATAAACAGTCGCTCCATGTAAAATACTGGTACTCAGCTGCATCCGGTTAGACTGGAAGACAATACCCCAACATAGTTGGAGATAGATAGATATATAAACTGGTTGATAGTTGACGCAACATGGACATGTTGGGCGTTTTTATTAGTTACTAGCTTCTGCTCGCGACTTCGTCCGCGTGAAATTTCATGTTACTCCGACCCACCCCGTCGCATCGCATCGCCTGCCCGCGCTATTACTTCGTTTTTGCTTAGCGTTCTTTCTGACTTTTTTTCTTTTTGCTCGTCTCCTAAGGGTCTTAGCGTGATGTTAAGTAGCCTATAGTCTTCCTCGAGAATTGGGCTATGAAATGCAAAAATAATTTTTCAAATCCGACTGGTAGTTCCAGAGATTAGCGCGTTCAACCAAACAAACAAACTCTTAAGCTTTATAATATTATAGTATAGATCAGTACGGTTTTGGATTCTCCATTTTTTTGTTTTGTTTTATAATTAATCGTGTATATGATATCGTTGTAGCCCGTTTCCTATCTGATCCGCATCTTTCGCCCCAAGTTGCGAGTTCAAATTCAACCCAACAAGTACCGATGTGTCTTTATCAGACCGGAATAAATCTTTTCAAGGTGTAGCGGTATCTGCAACGCCACATGCGAGCAACGCATCATACTGACGTCACGCAAAATCTTGCATCTCGCAAGCAGAGTTTACCGCGCAACTAGCATAGATACAACGGCCCGACATGAATCATCGGGCAGTTGCCCGCCAGACACAAAGCCCGTCTGGTCGGAGGATTCTCCCATTTCTATACAGGTATGATTAGATTTTTCACCCTGTTTCTTATACCTCTATAAAGGTATACGTACTTTCTAAGTTGGTTTATTAGGGTTCGACTCAGTCTGTCCATCTGTCACAGCTGGATATCTCAAGAACTACTAATGCTATGAACTTGAAATTTGGAATAGTTTTAGATGACGTATGCCCAACTATTTTGCAAATAAGAAAGAAATAAAAATGTTTCGAAACAAGGGGTCATAAAAATTCGATATGGGGCTACTAATTAAGGCATGTAAGGGTATCATATGAAAGAGCGCTGTTTGCATTTTGTCAAATATTTTTTCTTTTTGTTTTAGGCCGCATAGTTTTCGACTTTTGATGAAAACTATTAAAAAAATACCGTTCCCCCTTATCGTCTCAGTGAGTATTTGGCGGGATTTCTTCGAGTGAAGTCTAGTTGGCTGTTTTAATTATTCGCAAATTGTTTCCTAGTGGATATTGTGATGTAAAATTGGTATAGTTTTGTATCTCAAGTGTCTAGTGTGTAGTGTTGTATCGCAACTGGACAATATGTGTAATCATTGAAACATACGCGATCCCGGTAAAATGGAGCTGAGAATTTTATTGTAGTTTTGGCTACCTCAGCGAAGTTTACCGGGAAACTTGATTCGATACATTTGCTGCCAAATACTCCTAATACATTAGAATGTGTACACCCATATTCTAATGTCTTGTTAGACTCAAGAAAAATACTGACTGATGACTAGGCGGCATGGTCTCAGACCTTAGCCTTTAAAAAAAAAAAAAATATCGTCTCAGTTAAGCGGTCGGCCTATACGTTAATTAATTTTGAAAAAAGTTTAAATATTAAACTACATTTCAACTATTTTGACTGCCTCGTTGGTCCAGGAGGCCTAAAAAGGCCACTTTGGCAAAATCGTAAAAGGATAACTTTATGAATCAAACTGTGGCGAAGACAGTCCGTGTTTTTCTTTTTTTCGCTGGACTACGTAGTTATAATCATAGAGATAGGGATTGGATTTGGATTGGACTGATTAGTATTTTAGCACAGACAAAAAAAAATAACTGAACAATTATTCTTCATCAATGGGATTTGATTCGATTAACTTAACAGTTAACTATCCATTACGATTCATAACGTTATCCTTTTATGATTCGTCAAAGTGGCCTTTTTAGGCCCCCGGAGGTGGCAAGCGCTATTGTTGTTGTTAGAGTTTTTCTTAGCAGCCCAGAGCCTAAATTTGTGCACCTTTGATGGTAATAGACTCGCCCTTAATATATGGGACTTAAGGGGAAGCGCTAAGGTAGCCCGCGAAATTCAAATTTTCTTACTTTTTTTGCAATTTGCTGGTCAGTATTAAATTGTACGTCGATCAAAATATGATTCGCGGCCGTAACAAATATGTATTTACAGAATCATAATCATTAGAATCAGTAATACAACTTGTTAGGTTAGTATAATCCCAAAATGTCAAGATTTCATGAATAGTCATCCTTTGGGGTTACGTGGTCTTAGAGAGTTGTGTTGATGACTTTAATGATTATAATTCTGTAAATACATAATTTGTTACGGCCGCGAATCATATATTAATCAACGTACAACTTAATACTGACCAGCAAATTGCAGAAACCTAAAAAAAAAAATTATTTCGCGGGCTACCCCCCTGGCGCTTTCGCCTTAAACAAAATGGCGAAATGTGTATTATAGATACACCTTCGCCAAACCCAGGCAACACAAGCTTGATGTTGTTATTAAATGTCTTATTATAACCGATAACTTTGGGGCTGATTTTTTAAAACGACAGACAATTTTCAGTCGTGGAATAAAATTGACGTCTGACAGTTTTTGTATGGAAGAACTGTCAAAAATTCAAAATTATTCCTCTGTTAGAATTATCTCGCGTTGGAAAAATCAGATCAGCCCTTAGATAAATTTACCTATGTTCTTCAGTAGAAAAGGAAAAACAAATGAAACACAACAAATTATTATGCACGATATATTTTATTAAACGACAATAATTTTTGATGTTAATATTACAAAATAATAAAATTGCATTTTTTGTTCACTACTACAATAAACTAAGTACACATTGAAAATAAGATTTTTATTAAAAAAAAACATTCAGAACATACTTATTCCATGCTTTTTTACGAATCTTTGACCAAAGAATCGTAAAAGAGGCCATGTTTTTAAAATAATGTAAATATGTTACAATTCACACAAAATATCTAGCTTATTCTAGTCCTTCTTATCTTACATAATTATAAAAAATGAATTTTCCCTTCTTTATTAAAAAAAAAAAAAAAACTCTTTTGCTGTTACACATTTTGATTCTATAAATAAATTAAAACGTCAAACAGTTATTTACATTCATATTAATTACACTATACATTATTTAAAACCAAACTCATGAATGAACACGAAATAGAATGAATGAATGAAATGTCAAATTTATTGTAGGCTGTAGATATCTCAAGCAGTGTTCATAATCTCAGATAATTTACATTCCATCGCCACACATTCAGTTATCTATTTTAGTGAAATGTATTTTAAGTTGATTTTGAGTGACCATTTGTAACAGAAAGGTCCTAATAAGTTTTTCATTGTAATGGAATTTGAATTTTGTTATGTATGACATTTAGTTTGTTGTTCCATAACTTAAAAAATATTTTAAATTCTTAATTCAAATACAGCTATGATAACGCCGTCTACAATTACCTTTGAACGACCTTCCTTAATGCACAAATGTGTATCAACAGCGCCTGTCAACGTCAGTCGAGCGCCAAAAGTTCCTTGTAGCAGTGTTATTAGATTACCCAAGCCTGGATATCATGTCCCGAGCTGTGGAGTCCAGCTCGGGACATAAGACCATTTTGTTTATCACACATATTTGTTTTAACAAATCAACCAAGTTTTAACTTGGAAGTCATCCTCGTCATCCCATTGCTAGAATGCTTGTGTCATCATCATCATCATTTTAGCTGAAAGACGTCAAACGACTGTTGGACATAGGCCTCTTACAAGCACCGCAACCTCGACCGGTTTTGTGTTTCCCGCACCTAGTGGATTCCTGCGGCCTTAACAATGTCATCGGTCACCCTTGTGGGAGGCCTTCCAACGCTACGTCTTCCGGTACACGGTCGCTCCTCCAGAACCTTTCGGCTCCATCCAAGATTCAAGAGGTCTTCCATTTCGACAATGAATATAAAATATATGATGACGACAAATATCATTCGATTCATTCATACGTTCATCATTCCGTCATGACTAAAGAAAATATAGGGTCTTTGACAGATGCCTGGACCTGACGTGCCAGTGCTGCCACCTAGCGAACGTCATTTCAGAAAATCCTCATTAATTCTACCTTACATATTAGGTACAAAAATTATAATTAATTGAAGACTTTAGACATTATTTTAAATTAAAATATACTTATTTTAGTATTAGCTTTTTCAAATTAGTTTTTGTGTTTTAAAAGGCTTGTTATTTAACCCAGTGACATTTTAATTTTCTCGTTCAATCTGTAACAAGAGAAAAAGTAGATATTTATTTCGTGACGTAAACAGCGGTGCTATTCTGTAAAAATCTCACCGTGAATACTTAGGTGAAGTGAGCGTGGAGTGAGCTGTCAATAATGTCAATTCCTAGCTAAAACAAACTCACTTCCCCTAAGTTTTCACGGTGAGATTTTTACAGAATCGACCGGCAGGAGTAAATGAAGTCCTCCAGAACGTATTTCATCCAATCTCAACGGAGACAAGCCTTTGGCGCGGGAAATACATATTATAGTGCACAAGCGTGTGCGCAGACACATGTGCACTCTCTCTTTCCTCGCTCTCACAGTCCGATGGGACAGCAAGTAATCCGACACGACCGGAGAGAGGTCAGGCGCAGGACTATGCTTGCCGAGGTACAATGCACGCCACGAAAGATGAGACTTGACCCCACCTCCCCCGCTCTTTCCGCCGCCCTTATGACGTCCGGTCCCGTCCCGCACTCAGACCTCATAACGCTAAAGATACCTAAAATCGTGTACTGCGCAAGTCAAATCACGTGGTGTGTCAAGTCTCATCTTTCGTGGCACGCATTGCACGGGGGTATCACACCGCCAACTAAAATTCCTAATGGAAAAATCCGCCAACGTTTTACCCCTACCTGGGAATGAATCGAACCCAGGACCTCATGCTCAGCAGTCGCACTTGCGACCACGAGACTAACAGGGCAGAAGCAAGGACTAGGCAGTATGCGTAGTACACGCACGTTTCGTCATCGTCATTTCATTCGAAAGACGTCCATTACTGGACATAGGCGTTCCCCAAGCACCTCTACTTCGACCGGTTCTGTGCTTCTCGCATCCAACGGGTTCCTGCGGCCTTCACAAGGTCGTCGGACCACCTTGTGGGAGGCCTTCCAACGCTACGTCTTCCGGTACGCCGTCGCCACTCCAGAACCTTACGGCCCTATCGGCTATCCACACACGTTTAGAAATGAAAAAAAAAGGGCTGTGGGAGACCCTGTTAGTGAAAGCACCAGACAGTAATAAAAAGCTTCGGATTCCTAAGGGCGCGTTGTTTCACGTCCACTTCACGTACGCTTATACGTAAAAAATGGCGCTAACTATCGTCATACCAAAAATAGCGTTGTTTCAAGTTACAATTACAAAATTATGGCCTTGACTTACGTTAAATAAACACGATTACGTGATCGTTATTATTTGACGTACATATGTTACGTTAACCAACCATTTGAAACAACCGGCCCTACTAAAAAATACGCGGGGGGGGGGTTAGTCGTAAACCTCACCATGAATCACCAAGGGGGAGGGGGGGTTAAAATGCCAAAAAATACATCACGTGATTAATGGACGGCCTCTAAGAAAGCGGACATAACAATTACAAATTATGTCTATCAAAATACAGAGCTTTTTTGACACCTTAACGTCAAATACTGGTGAAAATAACAGCTTTCCATGATGGCCATTATTAAGACGGAACCGCTTTCCTGCGAAACTGTAGTATTACATAACTCAATGGAAAGAAATCGTGAGTCGAGCGCCGAGCTACGAGTTCACCAGTAATTGGACACAAGTCATTGTGGACACCACTGCTTGTGCGAAGCGGAGCAGAAAAATGTGGGCAAGCATTATCCGGGCACAAATCTAGACAATGAGATAATGCTGTAAAAACAACAATAAAAAAACCCAATATTATAGCACAGGTGGGCTCTTATAATTTCTAATGTGACGATATATTTCAATACATTTTACTTACCTGTGATAACGTGATACCGTAACGTGAAGGAGGACGTCCACGAAAATATCGTCACGTAACAAATTATAACAGCACACAATGGACATCTTACAAAACAATTAGTAAAACATCAAACACATACACTCAAAAAACTTTACCTTCTTTCTGGGGCATTGGGGTAAAAATATTCTTTAAGACTGCTAAAGCTGTGGCGGCATCTACAACGCCACATGTAAACTACGCATCGTACTGACGTCACGCAAAATCCTGCATCGCGCAAGCAGAGTTTACCGCGCAGCTAGCATAGATGAGTGAACTTTAGACCCCGTTCCTCATACCTCTATAAAACCAAGCCCACCCTGTTTTTAAAAAAGGCGTAAAAGCATACTTACTTCCTCACAATCGCCCTTCTTTGGGCCTGAAGGTCAATCGCAAGGGGGTCCATGTCAACGCGGGAGTTACTGTCAAGGCCTGGCATTATATCGTCCATACCTTGGCTATCAATATCGCTGTCAACTGTGGAAAACAATTAATCTCTTTTTTTAACAGGGTGGATCTTTTACCCGGTTCCTATATTAATTACGAATCGTTGTAATTGCCGTTTTTAACAGGTTGGGTCCGTACCCGGATCTGATCCTATTCTGCCCTGTAAGTGAGCGCGCCCTTTATGCCTCGAGGATTTTTTTAGGTAGATACTAGATTCGTCAGCGTGAATTTTCATGAAAAAAAATAAAGAGTTATATTTTTAACAGAACGAATCTTTTTTAAATAACGATCAGTTTTTTAGAAATAACGATCAGTTTTTTTAGAAATAACGATCAGCTTTTAGAAATAACGATCAGCTTTTTTAGAAATAACGATCAGTTTTTTTAGAAATAACTATCAGTTTTTTTAGAAATAACGACTTTTTTTTGTAAATAACGAGTCATTAGTTTATTGGTTTGAAACGAATCGTTAATTTATTGATTACTAGGTATTATACAACGAATCCTTCGTTTGTTGGTTTCTACGTGTAACGAATATGTGGTTAGGTTAAAAGTGTTAGATACAACGGTACGTAAGACATAGAAACCGGGTATTAACGGTTTAGGTTATTGACAAAAATCAGTAACAAGATCATCTGCCTAGCCATTTCCCAACTATGTTGGGGTCGGCTTCCAGTCTAACTGGATGCAGCTGAATACCAGTATTTTACATGGAGCGACTGCTTATCTGACCTCCACAAACCAATTACTGGGTAACACGATACATCTTGGTAAGACAGGTTGTTGTAAGAAAAAGCTATTGACAGTCGATCAAAAAATTTTTTTCATAAAAATATTAAAATCTTACGTATATCGCTGGCATGAATACTCCCTTCGAAGTACACATTTCCTTCAAGATCGGGCTTCATATCTGTCAAAGAAAGTATTTTTATAACATTTTTATTTTTTTTATTATTTGAAATGGATTTGCTCTTGACCTAGAGTCAAGAGCAAATCCATTTCAAATAATAGGTCAGAGGTGACAGAGACAAAGTCTACGATGGAGTGAGCTTATTACCCAGAAGAAGCCTGTTCACTCTTACTTTATCCCGAAATTCAGCTATATTGCTTTTTACATTAATTATTTACTTACTTATGGATACATATTTACATAATTCAAAAAGATAACAGTCTTAAAATAATAATAATATGTATGTACAAGTATATAAAAAGGAGGAGAAGTAATCGAAGGGCATCAAAAGATTCGTCCGCATCGTTCTCAATAAGAAAAGTGCCCAAAAGGCTGGCAGTATTGCCACGTTATGCCATTGCTGATTCTTTGGGCAATAAATCGACCAACCGCTAGGCGATGTCTCGAAAAACTAACTTATTTTTATTAAATTTTGTGTAAATAACACTTACCATATTGTTTTAAATTTGATTCGAGCTCTTCATTATCTGAATAAAGAAAAATATATGTTATGCAATAAAGAAATAATACCAGTACCCTTGCGTAACACTATCAATCTGATTCTGTAAAAATCTCACCGCGAAAACTCAGGTCAAGTGAGTTTGTTTTTGCTAGGAATTGACACTATTGACAGCTCACTCCACGCTCACTTCACCTAAGTTTCCACGGTGAGATTTTTACAGAATAGCACCGCTGGACCTCATAATTCAGCAATAGCGCTTGCGACCGCTATTCCAACGAGTACACTTACATCATTGAAAATAAGGCAACCTTTGGGTATTATTTGGCCTTCACATTGGGTATATTGGCTACAAGTTGTAGTCTTGGATCCAATACACCAATATGTAGATCGGTCTTGGACAGAATATATTGGATATAAACGGAACATTGCGTCCAATGGCCAATGTCAACCCGCCGTGTGTCTTTTTTTTGTACACGATCAAAGGCGAGGGGAGTGAAGAAGTATAGGCGGGCGACTTGGTCCAACGTCGCTTCTCGATCCAGACATTGTTTGCGTACGCGTATCGGTATTAGTACGCGCTCTGTTAATAGTTCACATAATATACTTAAATGCAAAGTGTATTAGCAAATATTTTGTAAATTACTTTATTCGATCAGCGTGCATTTTTATCATCCAGAATCGCCTTTTCCTTGGTTTCTTTTTCCTGACTGCAGGCTGAACTTGATTGATTAAATAATAATAATATGTGCTTTATGCGTGGAAGTAGCCAGAGCGAAAAGTTGCCCGTCCGACATGAGTGCTGCTCGCATAAAGAAACCTGCTCGAACTTTCAAAGGTCCAACTTTCCAACGCTCTTGGCTAGTGTGTTTGCCAAAAGGTATTGCAGCGAATCTATGGCCGCATATCTTGGGTACAATAATTGGCCATTCAATTCGAAGCCAAGCTTAGAGGCAAATCATAATCCAATTTGAGGCGCCGGCATTACGTAATGCTGGGGCCACATATTGGACATAATTTGACCCAAGATGTAGCCTTGGAGCATTGGCTCCAATGTGTGTATCGAGCTTGGACACAGATATTGGACAGGATTTTACTGATTTTGCTCAACATTGGATGTGGTGCCAAGTCTGAACTTATGGACAAGGCCAATGTGTAGCGCCGGCAAAAACATACCTGGGAAAAATGCCTTAGCGTCCAATAAATTCGTCGCATTTTCAGTTGGTGTTACTGGGGCCAGCTTCGTGGTAGCGAGAGGGGTCGATGATGGCGCTTCCGTACTCGGAGAAGCTAAGAACAATGATTTTCTGTTAGTTACATTATAATAATACCAGATTACCAGCCTATTTTTGTCCCATTGTGTAACGGTGAAGGAAATCATTGTGAGGAAACCGGCATGTCCTAGAACCAAAAATTCGAAGACATGTGAGATCTACTAACCCGCACTGGGCCCGCGTGATGGATTTCGGTCCACTCCCTCTCTCAAAGAGGAGGCCTGTGTCCCAGCAGTGGGAACATTATAGGCTGATTATGATCAGTGATTATGCGATATAAGGGGTCAAATTTAATTAGCTAGCAAAACTCTGCCGACGTGGTAGGTATCGATACCTAAACATGAAAAAAAAAACAGTGGCACTCCGGGAGTGCCGTCAGAAGTGAAAACTAAAACACAAACAGAATACTTTGACATCACTCACTGACATATCGGATATTCATTAAAACCGAGTACAATGCGTACCACGAAAGATGAGACTTGACCCGGCCTCCCCCGCTCTTTTCACCGCCCCTATGACGTCCGGTCCCGTCCCGCACTCAGACCTCATACCGCTAAAGACACCTAAAATCGTGTACTGCGCATGTCAAACCACGTGGTGTGTCAAGTCTCATCTTTCGTGGCACGTATTGTACATCCTGAGGATAGCCAAACACATTCCAAGCGGGTATTTTTTGAATCGTCATACAAACAAAACACGCGCGATGTCGCTTACGGTGACAGTGGCGCGAGTTCAATGGTTTTTTCCCATCTCAAAAAATGCCGAACGCGCCTAAAGAAGTTATCACTTCAAAAATAAAAAAATGGTACTTTTTGGGGGTTTAACGACCACTGGTCACTACCAGTGGTCGTTAAACCCCCAAAAAGTAAAGAAAACAGATTTTCTTAACTGATACTTCAAGTAACAACACTTTGTTACTTGAAGTATCAGTTAAGAAAATCTGTTTTCTTTTATTATTTTACTGTGTTGAGATATTGGTACCCATCACGACTGTGAAGTTTACACACAAATAAACCGAGTTTTTTAAACCGATATTTCAAGTGACTACCCTAATTTCGGTCAAATAGTCTATATAAAAAATCATCAAATTAATATTTATTTTTTGTTTTATCATGTTTTAGATATACATGTAGGTACATATATGGAGTGTCGTTAGCTAATTTAATTTAAATCTGTATATATATTTTGCCTGCCTTCCTCCACTAATATTTAACTATCTGTATCCTAGCTAGAAGTTTTTTGGAAGAAATAAAATAACAAAAGCTTTCTCACCAGTAACTGTAGTCTCAGTGACGAGCACAGGTGTAGTGCTAGCAGTGGATGGCACAGTTTTAACAGCATTCAGCTCGTTAGCCGCTTTAGTATATAATTTGGTGATCAACGGTTGTAATATAGTATTTTCTTTTGGTTTTAATTTAGTATGCTCCTTGTGTTTATGTGCTTTACGCGGTTTTGGTGAAAGCGTGGTCTTTGGAGTTGTGGTCTTTGGAACTGTGGTCTTTGGAGCTTCATTTGATAGCGTTGGTACATTGTTCATATCTGAAATGTTGGATGTGGTTTTAGCTATGTTACAAGCATACAAGAGAGTTGGTTTGGAGCATCGAAGAGAAAATTGTGTCATCATCGTCATCTTCAAAATGATATCAGCTAGAATTATTAAAAGCTTCTCTAATCGCATTTCAGTTGCCATAACTATCCTATATCCGCTTATATGCTCAATGCCTTTAAGACTCATTTTCATTGGTTGATAGTGCTCGTACGCAGGGTGCTGGAGATTCCTGTAACGCATGCCATAGGCCGCGTATTCGGGTAACCGTTTTCATTAGTCAATAGAGAACGATTGCGGTATACGGAGAACATGCACCGTACGTTTAGCCATTTCTTTGAAAGCTCATTTTCATTGGGTGTGTGTGAGTCTCTGGACGCTTTTTACCGACCGATGAATTTCAAGACTGTACCGACCGCGTTATCGAATTATGACTTTCATTAGTCATTACTCCGCTTGGGGGAGTCCTCGCATGACATATAACGTCCGAATTATCGACTAATAAAAATGAGGCATTTTACTGCCGCTGCTGTGATTGTTTTAACTCGTTTTGAATTGTTGTCACAAACACAAAAGTGATGATTGTTAATAATATTTTGTTAATTATCCGAATAAGTTTTATTCAGTGATAAAATTGGTAAAAGTGAAATATTATTTTGCAAAATGAAATCAAAAACTATTCTCAAGCCAAGTTTGAGATTGATTGACAAGTTTGACACATGATTAAGAATGATAGATGCGATAATCGTAGAAATGCAAATGGCATTAACTCCACCTTTGTACGTTTGTGTGCTTGAAGAACTAAATAAATAAATTAAAAAAAAAAACACTCACCAAGAAACTGCAGTCTCCTCAAAGCCTTTTCGACACACCATCTTAACATTTGCGAGTTTGCATTTTGACGAATTTCATTACAAAAATTCGTCGCCATATTTAAAAAAGGGTCGTTCTGGGTTTTTATATCTCCTTCATCCTTTACCTTAGGAATTTCATCGACTACTGGGATGTAATTTATTACTTTATTTCTATTAACTTTAGCATCTGTAGCGTTCATTATATTTGCTACTCCCCCTTTGCCACGTTCCCGCCTCTTACCCCGATGTCTGGAATGATGGTTGATCCATCTTCTCTCTCTATTCTTACTCTCAATCGCTTCTGAATCATTGTTCACATAAATCGGTAATAAAATAGTAGTTTCCAATTCATTCCTTTTATTTTTCACATTCCGAGGTACGCCAGGATTCTGAGAAACACCCATTAGACCAGTCAGAACATTGTTCTTCATAACATTATCAATGAATGTGTTATTGAAGTAGTATTTGTAAACTAAATCGTCTATAGTTTGATCGTCTTTCTCTTTTATAATCATATCGTCTTGGTTTTCAATTTTGTTGGAGGTTGGTATTGAAAAGAGGTCTATTTTGACTGATTCAGTTGATGGGGTCGTGGTACTTATCTGTGGTTTGGCCACCGCTGGTTTGGGATTGTGGAATGGTTTTATTACATTCGAACTTAGTTTGGTTGTCGGGTTTCTGCTTTCTAAGAAAAGTTGCTTAGCCTTCTTCAGTATTCTAGCGAAGTTGTTCTGTCTGTGAGATATTTCGCTCTGAGTCTTTGCTATTACGTTTTGCTTGGCGTTTATCTTCTCATTCTGTGCCAGCATCAACTTCTGTATATTATAGAACTGCTGCTGTTGTTGCAAGAATTTATTCTGCTGGTTTTCGAATTCTTTGAAATTGTTCGCCATTTCCCTTTGTTGGTTTTTGAAATATTCCTGTTTGTTGGCAAGTTTCGCGTCAAAAATTTTCAATTTCTCGTAGAATTTCAACAGATATAAATATTTAACATCGAAATCTTGGAATTTGGTCGTGATCGCACCTGAGTTTTTGACAAATTGATCGTTCACGTCGTTTATTCGTTCATGAATATCTTTGATTTCGTTGTGTTGTTTTATTATCTTCTTGAAAGTTTTTGTCAGCATTGAGATTACTTTAATAAGTCCTCGTTCAGTAACTGGTTTACTCTTTTGTGGTTCTTTAGGAACCACTTTGTAGACATTGACATCAGGAATCGGAGCGTTTTGATGCCAAACAGTGGTGTCTTTATCAAATATATTTCTATCTATTACTTTAGTTTCACTGTGCTCATTATTTTCCTGAGTCTTATTCATATCTTCATCGAATTCAAATTTTTTGATTATTTCACTTTCCAAATCATATTTCTTACTTCTTTTTGGTGAGGTTATATTTGTAGCAATTGTATCATTATTTTCTTTGAAATCTGTTTCCACAGACAGTTCAGGCTTTTGAGTGTTGTCGTTGGATTTGCTTAAATTATTTCTGTTCTCATTAATGTCATTGTCGAGGGTTATTGTATCATTTTGAGGTGTATTTATCTCTCTTTTGTTATTGTTCAGCAAGATGGCGACTTCGTAAGGGTAGTCGTTGAACACTGAGGTGGGTCTATCTTTGTCACCTAGTTTAACGGGGTCCTTTCCTACTTCTTCTTGCTCTTCAATGATAAATGTTTTGCATCCTTTACCGATGCAATTCTTTAAGCTCTTTCTAAGTCGCTGTTCTCGTATGCCTGTAACAATAACATTTATTTAGTATTAGCTTTCGGTGGAGTTCGGAAATTATCCCACAGGAAAATATTACATGGATAAAAAGTATCCTATGTTCTAATCCAGGTTGTTGTCTTCCCAAATACCAAAGCGTATGCTCATTGAATTTTGTGTAGCCATATAGCTCCGTTCAAGACCTTAAGAGGGCGCCGACCAAACGCCGACCGCGCAGTGACGCCCTCATCGTTTGTTTGGTTATTTCTTTTATATTATATTTTGTTTATGTTGTTGATATTTTGTTTTTGTTGTGTTTGGAAAGATTAAAATGAAAGAAAATTTTGGAAATTCGAAACAAAAAATGGCCGCTTGTGATAAATAATTAAAATAGTACTTACGCCGTATCGCTCTTTTGGCCCTTTTAATGTAATTGGAGACAGTTGGAGCATCTTCCATATAGTTCGCACCGAACGGGCTAAAATTATTCTGCAACAAATTTTCCACATCCAGAGAATTCTCCCTAAAAATGAAGTTGCCAATCCTTGTCCTGTCGAACAAGCTATCCTGGAGCTTACTACGAACCCAGATTCCTTTGTTGATGATGTTATTCCGTTCCAACTTCGGTTTCTGATAGTTTAGTTGGCTTCCCAAGATATTGCCCCGAATAGCTCTGGTCAGCACGATCAGTGTTATTATTTTGGTCAACATAGTCGGGACATAGCTTGTCTGGAACTGGCTGGTCAATGAAAAGAATTCCACTTATGTGTTTTCAGTAAAATTCGAGTGGTTTTGTTTGTAAATTTCCGTCGGTTTAGTGCAGGGATTTGTGCTGTTTTTAATTGATAAGGGATATCGATAAAGTTTGGTGAGTATTTCTATTTAGAGTTAGTGTTTGGTTTAATTAGAAATAGCTTTGTCGTCATATCATAAACTAGCTTCTGCCCGCGACTTCGCCTGGATGAAATTTCTTGCTCTCCCGATCCACCCCGTCGCATCGCATCGCCTGCCCGCGCTATTACTTCGTTGTCACTTATCGTTCTTTTTGTTTCCTTCTGCTCTCTTTAAAAGATCGCTATTAGCGATAAGACCGCCTATTGTGTCACTCCTTGTAAAATTTCTACATTTATATCTGTACTAGCTGCGCCCCGCAGTTTCACCCGTGTAAATGTCGATCCCGTGGGAATATCGGGATAAAAAGTAGCCTATATGTTAATCCAGGGTGTCAACTACCTCCCCCCCGGTGGGTTCCCGCATTGTCGAGGCGGGGGGGCTCAGTAGCCGTGGCTTGGACACCCACGGTGAAGCTAAGAGGAACCCGAGGAGGGGCCGCTCGTCAGGGCTTCTGCTGACAAGCCGTTGACGTAGCGGCCAAAGGTAGGTTGCGGTGTCGCTTGGGCGACATCGCAACTGAGGCGGGCCGCGATGTCGTACGTACCGGAGGCATCGCGGTTGAGGGTTGGAGGCCGCGGCGGGAGAGGAGTGCCGGTATTACGGTGCGCCGCTCTCCCTACCTTCCGCGGCCTTGACGGGGTCGCCACCGTTCGATGGCGGACGCGGTGGGGCTGCAGGGGAAGAGGAGTATCGGTATTGCGTTGGCCGCTCTCCCTATCCTCTGCAGCCGAAAATTGGCAGGCGGCGGGGCCAATGTCCTGACCCGTCGCAGGGGGGACCAAGGGTGCCCAGACACGGGGTCGTCTGGCGCCCATGTGCTGGTTTGGTCCCTGGGGTGGTCACGGCGTGCTATGTGTTCTGGTGCGCCGGTGATGGGGAGTACTCCCCAGAGGAGGGTCCGGTAACGGACGGCCGCGGCGGGTTCACGGATGAGTGCTAACGCGTGCCCGTGTTCCCGCCGTAAGCGGCAGAGGAGGACACCGTGGAGTTTTAGTGGGTTAGAGTCCCACATAACTGCACTATCTCCCCGTGGTAGTGTAGTATGCATGAGCATTTCTCCACGTGAAAAAAAAAAAAAAAAAAAAAAGGGTGTCAACTACCTCCAAACATAATTTTATCAAAATTGGTCCAGCCGTTTGAGCGTGAAGAAGTAACAAACATATAAACACACACACACTCACAAGCTTTCGCCTTTATAATATCAGTGTGATAATATTTATTATGATGGACATAATAAATGTGGTCGTCCAAATCAAAAGGGACCTTATGGCGGAAATGAGTTATCTACAGCGCTGAAAACTACATAAATGTATCGAACTATAGACCCAAGAACCAACCTTCTAACCACTACCGTTATTTTTTTACGAATTTTTGAAGTTCACTGATCGAAATTATAAGTTTCGAGAAAATCGCAATTTAAGTATGCCGTACACTAAAGTTATGTTTTAGTGTGAAGTTATGTAACTGATGGTATACTTTGATTGACTATGATTATTACTAATGGAAATTCTTACAATCCTTGCATAAACTTGTTTGTTGTGGGAACATATTAAAATGTCGATATAATATATGGTTTGAATTACAAGAAAAACGATTTGTTAGGTCTTGCCGCGATAAGGTTCCTTTTTTACTAAACTTTAGATGAATACAAAACTTTTTTAAATTAACTTTTCGAAAAGTTGAACACATCTACATGTAGTAAATACAATCATCTTTTTAAAAATACAGTTAATAAAAAAACGATTTTTTTGAGGTATTTTACAAATTTATTAATATCTCGGAAACTAGTTACCGCCATAAGGTCCCTTTTGATTTGGACGACCACAAATAGTATTTGTTTTCTATACAGCAGTGCGATTCTGTAACCATCTCACCGTGAAAACTTAGGTGAAGTGAGCGTGGAGTGAGCTGTCAATAGTGTCAATTCCCAGCAAAAACAAACTCACTTCACCTAAGTTTTCACGGTGAGATTTTTACAGAATCGACCGGCTGCTGGGGAGTTTATTGCGCCACTTCTTTCCAACGAAAGCACTAGAAAATGGCGAAGGGCGACCGTTTTGAGAGACTGTCTTATGTAATTTTTACGTTCGAAAAGTGCCGATTCTCAGCCTAATATGAAGTAATGACTTTTGATTTTAATTCAATTCTATCGATACTTTAATTCAGAATTATCGACAAACTTTTCCCCGCCCTAGTTCTCAGAACCACAATATTTACGTTTACCGTCGTATCGAGTTCCGATAATCAAGTTCACATTTTTTTATTAATTTCTTTATAAACACACGGTAATGTTTACGGCTATTCAGTTTTATCCTTATTTGTTGAGATAAACGTTTTACGAGGGGCTCGTGGCTAAATAACAATATCAGCACGGGTCGATCTAAGGTTAAGCTAAACTTACCGAGGTCGGTACGTTGATGGGTAACCATACGTATCGAGACCCCTTCGTGCCTCAGAAAACACGTTGAACCGTTGTTCCCGACGAATAGGGACTCGTGGTTAAATAATAACAGACACACGGCTCGATCCAAGGTTAAGCTACGCTAGCTGCGGTCGGTTCGAGGATTATATTGATCATCAGAGATCGGAATTGGGTGTGTGAAAATACCTAAAGTTTGCAGCGAGACATAATATAGAGCTGTTACAACCACTTAACAGGTTTTGAATTTTATAATTTAAAACTGTATTATCATAATCATAATCAGCCTATATTGTTCCCACTGCTGGGACACAGGCCTCCTCTCTTCGAGAGGGAGTGGGCTATAATCTACCACGCGGGCCCAGTGCGGGTTGGTAGATGTCACATGTGTTCGAATTTTTGGTTCTAGGACATGCCGGTTTCCTCACGATGTTTTCCTTCACCGTTTTGAGAGCAGTGGTGATGAAATTATTACACAAAGTAAAGCGCCTGTCTGGGTTCGAACTTACGACAACTCGTATGTCGCGGACGTTACCACTGGGCCACCGCTGCTCTCATACATAGAGCTGTTACAACCACTTAACAGGTTTTGAATTTTATAATTTAAAACTGTATTAGCAGCTTGTAAATGTTTATAGTTCGGTATTTCAAAGGTAAGGAACATGTACAACAAAAAAACCGAAACTAAGCCGGTAAAATCCAAAACCGGTTTAACTTAAGTGGTTGTAACAACTCCATATTATGTCCCGCTGCAAACTTTAGGTATTTTCACACACCCAATTCCGATCTCTGGTGATCATCCATTACGTATTGAGGCTCTTTCGTGGCTCGAAAAGCACGTTAAGCCGTTGGTCCCGGCTGTCATTCATAGATCTTTGTCAGTCGTTACCGTAAGTCGGACGCCTGAAAGTCTGACAACCAGTCTTTTCAAGGGAGATCGTGTTATAGGTAACTGGCCTGTGGAAATCACAAACCAGTCGCTCCATGTAAAATACTGGTATTCAGTTGAATTCAGGAATTTGAAATTTCTATAGAAAACTTATTTTTCTCATAACTCGTCTTTATAATTATCAGTGTCCTTTCAAAATATACAGGGTTATTGGTAAGACATTAACAACCTCTTAAGGGGTCATTGTACTCATCATTATGAACAACTTTTACTGTGGGAACAAACTTGAAATCGCGAAAAAAAAATCAACTGTTCCCTACATTTATGTTCGCATAACTCGTCAAAATGTAGGGAACAGCTGATTTTTTTTCGCGATTTCAGGTTTGGTTCCATAGTAAAAGTACATAACTGTTACCTACTGTTAATTGATATTTTGTATACAGAAGCTGTTGGTGTACCTTATTAAAAAAAAAAAAAGAAAGAAGAAAGAAAAAGTATTTATTGCTACTCGTACAGGAAGACCACAAACTAAACTAAACACAGCAAAATAAAAATAAAAGTTATATTAAAAAAAGTAATAAAATGATAGTCTGTTAATTATAAATTTAATGGTTCAAAAAAGCTCATAATTTTCACATGGTTTATTTTTAAAAAGTGAAAGGAATACGTCAAAAATACAATCATCATTGAACAAAACCCTCATTGAAAAAACAAAACGTATTTCTTCAGAATCGCGTTTCCTCCTTTGTAATTTTGTCCTTATTCCTGTGAACAAAAATGAAACATAATACTATTAACTATTACTATAAAAAAGGGAGGATCCTCCGACCAGACGGGTGTTCTGCCTGACGATTGATTTTGGGACGTGTAACGTTAAATGCGCAAAACCTCTTAAGGCGAAAGACTCTCTAAGACCACGTACATAAGTCCAAAGAATAACTGTTTCATGAAATCATCATTCTTTGGACTTACGTGGTCTTAGAGAGTGGTGTTGATGACTTTAATGATTATAATTCTGTAAATACGTATTTGTTACGGCCGCGAATCATATTTTGATCGACGTACAACTTAATACTGACCAGCAAATTGCAAAAAACGTAAGAAAATTTGAATTTCGCGGGCTACCTTAGCGTTTCCCCCTTAAGAGGTCACTGTACTCATCATTATGAACAACTTTTACTATGGGACCCAACGTTAAATCGCAAAAAAGAAATCTGCTGTTTAGTACATTTTGACGAGTTATGCGAGCATAAATGTAGGGAACAACTGATATTTTTTTTCGCGATTTCAGCTTGGGTCCCATAGTAAAAGTTGTTCATAATGATGAGTACAATGACCCCCTTAAGAGGTTTTGCGCATTTAACGATACACCTTGTATACACAAAATTCAAAGTCCTGACTGACTGATATATCAACGCACAGCCTAAATCGCTGGACCTAGAGACATAAAATTTGGAGAATGTGTTCTTTGTGATCTACTAAGAAAGGGTTTTTTGAAATTCCATCCCTAAGAGGGTGAATGGGGGGAGAGTGAAATTTCACGCGGATGAAATCGCGGGCAGAAGCTAGTTATGTATATACTAGTCGCGCCGAAAACTTTGATTGCGCGATGCAGGATTTTGGGTGACGTCAGTGTTGCGTAGTTTACATGTGGCCATGTAGATTAGGGTGTCCCGAAAATTTTTTTTTTCGCTTTTCGCTACTCAAGCCCCCTCAAAAGTTGCATTATTAGTTTTAGATTACCGTAAAAATAATAAAAAAAAAAACATAAAAAATATCTTGAGGGTTCTACCGGCATATTTTTTATTTTTTTTGGATTCAAGGATTTGAATCAGGATCTGAATCAGGATCTGAATCTGAATCTGAATCAGGATCAGAAACAGGATCAGAATCTGGATCAGAATCAGGATCAGAATCAGGATCCTGGATCTGAATCAGGATCTGAATCAGGATCAGAATCAGAATCAGGATCAGAATCAGGATCTGAATCAGGATCTGAATCAGGATCTGAATTTGGATCTGAATCAAGATCTGAATCAGGATCAGAAACAGGATCAGAATCTGGATCTGAATCTGGATCTGAATCAAGATCTGAATCAGGATCTGAATCTGGATCTGAATCTGGACCTGAATCAGGATCTGAATCAAGATCTGAATCAGGATCTGAATCAGGATCAGAATCAGGATCGGAATCAGGATCTGAATGTGGATCTGGATCTGAATCTGAATCAGAATCAGGTTCAAAATCAGAGTCTTAATCAGGATCAAGATCAGAATCCGAATCAGGATCTGAATCAGGATCGGAATCAGGATCAGAATCAGGATCAGAATCAGGATCAGAATCAGGATCAGAATCTGGATCAGAATCTGGATCTCAATCTGGATCTGAATCTGGATCTCAATCTGGATCTGAATCTGGATCTCAATCTGGATCTGAATCTGGATTTGAATCTGAATCAAGATCTGTATCAGGATCTGAATCAGGATCTGAATCAGGATCTGAATCAGGATCTGAATCAGGATCAGAAACAGGATCAGAATCTGGATCTGAATCAGGATCTGAATCAGGATCTGAATCAGGATCTGAATCAGGATCTGAATCAGGATCTGAATCAGGATCAGAATCAGGATCTGAATCAGGATCTGAATCTGAATCTGAATCAGGATCAGAAACAGGATCAGAATCTGGATCAGAATCAGGATCTGAATGTGGATCTGGATCTGAATCTGAATCAGAATCAGGTTCAGAATCAGAATCTGAATCAGGATCAGAATCAGGATTCCGAATCAGGATCTGAATCAGGATCGGAATCAGGATCAGAATCAGGATCAGGATCAGAATCAGGATCAGAATCTGGATCAGAATCTGGATCTCAATCTGGATCTGAATCTGGATCTCAATCTGGATCTGAATCTGGATCTGAATCAGAGTCTGAATCAGGATCTGAATCAGGATCTGAATCAGGATCTGAATCAGGATCTGAATCTGGATCAGAATCAGGATCTGAATCTGGATCAGAATCAGGATCAGAATCAGGATCTGAATCAGGATCAGTATCAGGATCAGAATCAGGATCTGAATCAAGATCTGAATCAGGATCTGAATCAGGATCTGAATCAGGATCTGAATCAGGATCAGAAACAGGATCAGAATCTGGATCTGAATCAGAATCAGGATCAGAATCAGAACCGGTCGATTCTGTAAAAATCTCACCGTGAAAACTTAGGTGATGTGAGTTTGTTTTTGCTAGGAATTGACACTATTGACAGCTCACTCCACGCTCACTTCACCCAAGTTTTCACGGTGAGATGGTTACAGAATCGCACTGCTGAATCAGGATCTGAATCAGGATCTGAATCAGGATCAGAATCAGGATCGGAATCAGGATCTGAATCAGGATCTGAATCTGAATCTGAATCAGAATCAGAATCTGGACCTGAATCTGAATCTGAATCTGGATCTGGATCAGAATCTGGATCAGAATCAGAATCTGGATCAGAATCTGGATCAGAATCATCAGGATGTTCTTTAGCATCGTTGTGATTTGAAAGTTTAAGACACAAAAAAGCGACAGTTTTTACATGTTGTTTTGTTGTTTTTTTAGAGACATGTAAATTCATAAGATTTAACATGGGAGAAAATGAGATGGGACGCATTATACAGTGTTTTTGAAGGTTTCACTTCTACCACGTGTGAATTGCACACATGCTGTTTTTTTTTGTCTGTGTAAAATACCAATCAATCCAATCCAAATCCAATGCCAATCTCTTTGAATATACCTACGTAGTGCAATGAAAAAAAGAAAAACGCGGACTGACACAGTCAGTGGAAAGATGTGTAAAACTAGTGACGGAGGCTTCTCAAAGCGTCACGGACGCTACAGCTCGGGATGGTTTTATTAGGAACAGATTAAAATCTCGCTCAGAAATGCCTAATTTTGGTCACAAAAACCAGTTCCGTTTTTAAAGTTGCCATTGATTATTTTGTCTTTCAACTATTTTAAACCTTGCTTTAACTCGTTGTTGTACCCTTAAATTTAATAAAAACCATTTAAATGTTATTTTTGTATGATTTATAGTTTATATTAGGAACCCCTAAAAATAGCAAATTTGAAAAACTTCAAGGACTGGTAGAGGCCTCAAGATGCCGGATATCTAATTAAATTTTATAATAATCGTAATATATGTGTCAAAACGCAACTTTTGATACCTCTTGCGTAGCCGTAGCTCAATTTTTTTTTTCCCCCATACATGAACGGGACACCCTAATGTAGATGCCGCCACAAGCCTGATATTGTACGCCTTAAAATTATTCAACATACCTATTGCAACATGGGAAATCCCAGAACTTCTGGTCCAGTCCATATTCTTCGCCATCTTGGATTGTTTGTGGCATTTCTTTGCCCATAGACTCGGGTAGGAATAGGCATAGACAACCTCCGAAGATGCCCAGAGCTCCGAGTATTAGTAGAGGGATCTCTCTTGCTATTGTGGCCTGAAAAGGATATCAAAATATTTGTATTATTTATCTTCTATAATTAATTAATTTTTTACTATTAAAATCAACGATCAAAATCAGCTATCACCAATTGCTGTCATTGACAAATCGTCGTTGAAGTTCTAACACCACGGAAGTCGAAACATAACGCCGATTCGGTGGATCCCGTGTTGTTGCATTTTCTTAATTTCACGAGTTTCTATTGGCCAATACGTGTTTCTGATTGGCTAAAACGATGCGTGTCCCGATTTTCTAGCGAATGGCATCAAAATGTCAAAACCGCCAAAAATGACTTGCGTGGTGTTAGAACTTCAACGACGAAATATCACAATCTGCTGTCTGTATTTTCTATCATTCTTACTGTCATTATCTACTATCACTATCTTCTATCACTAATATCACAAACATAGGCGTATATAGGGGGGGGGGGGGTGGCTGCCCACACAGGGCCTGATTTACCCACAGGCTAACTAGGTTCAAGCCTAGGGCGCAAGGACCGAGGGGGCGCGTATTACCCAGTAAGTTGTGAAGATCAGATAGGCAGTCGCTCCATGTAAAATACTGGTACAGATGTTCTAAGTCACGAAGTCCGTTTGGCCATGAATGTTGTCAAGCGTGCACATGCACATTGTGATCAACAGAGACTCAACAATGGGTGAAGTAAAACGGTACACATTCGCGGAAATAGCCTCATGCGACGGCAGCAAGGGGCAGCCGCTGTGGGAGCGCGCTTGTCGGGATACGTCACTACTACAATCAAAGCCGAACGGGCTTCGTGAAATAGAATATCTGTACTCAGCTGCACCCGATTAGACTGTAAGCCGACCCCAACATAGTTGGGAAAAGGCTACGCAGATGATGAATTTGCGCGTCGATGTTCCTGCCTGCCTGTGTACTATCACCATCTTCTACCACCATCTACAGTACCCGGCGATAAATATTGCACATCGACCTTTACCTTTTTTTGTATTTCATACAAAGAATAAAAATAATTATCAAAAGATGAATCATAATTGTTTTAACAGCTCCTAATAGATACCGTACTGTTTGTATTTCGTGCGACAGAGATAACGCTCTACGAAGCCGAAATTAGCCGATTGTCTCTTTCCAAAGGTCGATGTGCAATATTTATCGCCGGGTACTGTACTATAACTTACCATATAAACGATGTACGGTGTCAGTATTGTAGCCACGTAGCCACTTATATGTATCAACGCAATGCCTTGAGCCCTGACCACAGTCGGTAGTAATTCTGCAGCATATTGCATTCCGATGTTGTAAGATATGTTAACGGCAAAGCGGCCAACTATGGCTAGAGACGCTGAGGCAAGTCCTGGGGGAGAAAAAAGAGAGGGGTGAGAAAAATAATCTATCTATCCACTATGATCATATTCTGTAAAAACCTACTGTAGCGGTATCTACAACGCCACAAGCAAACAACGCGTCATACTGACGTCACGCAAAATCCTGCATCGCGCAAGCAGAGTTTACCGCGTAACTAGCATAGATACAACGGCCCGACATGAGTCATCGCGCAGTCGATTCCACCCGCGGCTTCGCCCGCGAGGTATGTCGATAAAAACATCCTATGTCCTTCCCCGGGATGCAATCTATATCTCTGTCCAATTTTATCGAAATCCGTTCAGTGATTTAGGCGTGAAAAGGTAACAAACAGACAGACAGACAGAGTTACTTTCGAATTTATAATATTAGTATGGATTGAGTATCTTCTTCTATATTTATCTAAACATTTCCTCACGATGTTTTCCTTTACCGTTACCCCTATCCTATTTCAAGTTAAACAAATATCAACTTTATTTCAATGACAATTAAGTTGATTTCAGAGTGACTAGCGCCATTGAAAAAATTATAAAAATATTAGAAGTTGTA
The DNA here is from genome assembly GCA_927399505.1 of Luperina testacea. Classification (NCBI taxonomy): domain Eukaryota; kingdom Metazoa; phylum Arthropoda; class Insecta; order Lepidoptera; family Noctuidae; genus Luperina; species Luperina testacea. The sequence goes on along the minus strand of OV656783.1, from coordinate 7,650,538 downwards.
GCGCAAACTGAACTTTATTGTGTAGGAATTAAAGTTATTTTTTCATTAACTCATGGTTGTTTACACTTTTGGCAAATAAATCGCAAACGCAGATTAGGCAGATGATGTCTTACCAATGGGTGCAGTGGTGGCTAGTAGACTGAATATTCCGCTTATGACCATCGTACCAAATGCAAGCCAGCGCCGTCCGAGACTGTGATCAAAACAAAATAAAAATTATTAAAAAAAAAACTAATATTATAAAGGCGAAAGTTTGTGCGTGTGTGTGTGTGTTTATATGTTTGTTACTTCTTCACGCTCAAACGGCTGGACCAATTTTGATAAAATTTTGTATAGAGGTAGCTGACACCCTGGATTAACATATAGGATAGTTTTTATCCCGATATTCCCACGGGATCGAAATTTATGCAGGTGAAACCGCGGGGCGCAGCTATTAGACTATAAAAAGGAATGGATAATTTTATGGCTGGCCACCTCCTCGCATTTATTTCCCCAGTACAGAAGAATCTTCTACTATTCAAATCAAATAATGTGCATGAGATAATCCGCAACTCACATTTTCGATTTATCTCGAAGAAGTTTTTCAAAATAAAGGGTCCTTCAAACAGGCGCGACACGCGATAAAATCGCGCGCGACACAAAGGCACCGCAAGTCGCGCGCGATTATGTCGCGTGTCACGCCTGTTTGCAGTTGCCTTTAGCGTGAGCGTGAGCGTAGATGACGCCATGACATGCGCCATCTTGCGAAAACGCCGACCATGCCTTATAATAATATCACCGTGAGCACTGTTAAAAATGACAGTGTGTGTATTAGGATGTGTCAGTGTGTGTTTTGTTTTGAGTTGCATCATATCTTTAAATTAAACTAACGTGGCATTTTTGAAATTGTGCTTCTGACTGACAGTTGCTACCTAACCAAAGAAGAAGAAATGTGGTGTTTATACAAAGAAATACTGTAATAATATCGTTTTGACATTGAGTAAGCACTGTGAGCGCGTTCACGAGCATTCCGAATTGTTGACAGCTCTCAGCTGTCATAATCGTAATATCTACGTAAATCGGAACGCATGTGAGATGATGTGAGTGCTGTGAGTGATGTAACTGGGTTGTGGAGATCAAATAGGAAGTCGCTCCATAAAAAAATACTAGTATACAACTGTTTCCAGTTAGACTGGAATCCGCGGGTAGTTAGAAGACCAAAAATCAGAGAAAATCTTCGTCTTACTAAGACGTTTCGTGTTATCTAGTAACTGGGTTGTGGAGGTCAGACAGGCAAACGCTCCATGAAAAATCGTGGCAGGCAGGGGGGGCGGGTGGTGGCAGGTGGTGGTGGTGGTGGTGGTGGTGGTGGTGGTGGTGGTGGTGGTAGTGGTGGTGGTAGTGGTGATGGTGGTGGTCTAACCAGATGCAGCTGAATACAGCTGCATCTGGTTAGACTGGAAGCAGACCAAACATAGTTGGGAAAAGGCTAGGTAGATGATGATGGCTTTCAGAATAAAAACGAAAACTAAAAACTCACACATCTAAGATCAGAATCAGCAGGACATCAGCAGGGAACTCCGTGAAGGTCGCCACAGTGAAGGTCTTGAACATGTCCAGGCCTAAAGACCCAACATTCCTGACGTGGCCATCGAACACCATGGCGATGGACATCCAGATAACCACCAGCAGGATGCTGTGGCGACGGAGACGAGGTGTCCTGAGGAGATCCAGGACGCTGTAGTTCTTGAACTCCTGTTCGGCTCGGGCTATTTCTGTGGCAGTTTCCTGTGAAAGAATGGTTAAAATTATAATAATTTTCAAGTTCAGCTGGGACTCGTACAGACGCCAGCACTTCAAGCTACCCGAAACTGTCAAATTTTCCCAATCAACTTTGAACCTTATGCTCCAGCGATAAAGTTCAAAATCTATTAGCGGTATCTACAACGCCACATGCGAACAATGCGTCATACTGGCGTCACGCAAAATCCTGCATCTCGCAAGCAAAGTTTACTGCGCAACTAGCATAGATACAACGGCCCGACATGAATCAACGGGCAGTTGCCCGCCAGACACAACACCCGTCTGGTCGGAGGATCCTCCCTTTTCTATAGAGTATTTATTTATTTATTTAGAAATTTGACAGATTGTAGTAGCTTGATGTGCTGGCGTCTGTAATATTAGGGGCAATTATAGTAATTTTAAGAACGTTTACTACGAGTACGTTATTGACATCGATTGTAGCTGAGATGACATTGTAACTAGATTTTGAAAGGTTATAAATGCGGAAATTGGTCTTCCTAGATTTTTTTTTTCAGGATGGGAAATCATCAAATGACCCCTCCCGCTGTGGGTGGAGCGGAAGGGAGTGTCAGACTCTTACTGACTAAAACCCACCCGTGTTCCTTCCTTAGCCCTTTATGTTCCGGGCCAGCGGTAACCCTTTCGGACAATCCCGCTGACCGGCCTTCCTACATCTGGTAAGTATCTTAACAGTTTCCCTGTCCCATGAATCATATATGATTCATATTGATTGTTTAACTATTGTGTCTACTTCATGGACAGTGAATCTGTTAAATGTCTTTGCACGTAGAAATATTTCGTTTAAAAACATCTCTTACCCTAAATTCATCAATAACAGCATCAGGAATCTTTTTCTTGTTGATACGTTCACATTTTTGCATGATCTTGATCGCTTCCTCTATACGCCCTTGAGCAATTAGCCATCTGTAATTTCAATAGGGTCTGTTTAGTATTGCCAGGATAACTGGCCAAGTACGAGTCGGACTCGCACACGAAGGGTTCCGTACCACAGGGCAAAATTGCCGAAAAAAACACGTTTTTTTGTATGGGAGCCCCCCTTCAATATTTATTTTATTCTGTTGTTTGTATTTGTTGTTATAGCGACAACAGAAATACATCATCTGTGAAAATTTCAACTGTCTAGCTATCACGGTTCATGAGATACAGCCTGGTGACACACAGACAGACGGACAGTGGAGTCTCAGTAATAGGGTCCCGTTTTTACCCTTTGGGGGTACGAAACCTTAAAAACAGGAAGTTTTTGGAACGAAGCTCTTTAGCGCAGCTTGCGGTTGGTTCTGCTCTTGACTTCAATCACGCCTGATGGAAAGCGATAGATGAGGTTTACGACGGAACGAGAGTTCCCGGAAGGTTATTTTATCCATTATCTTCAACCCAAAACTTAGAGGAGTGGAGTAGGATTCCACAACATACCTTGCACTTTCCGGTACAACCCAGGGAGTTAGGACAGCTAATCCTAATGGCACGCTGATGATTAACGTGTATATCTTCCAGTCGGCTACCCATAACGCTATCCAAGGAAGGAGACAGGCAGCGAACGTGAAGTAGACTGCTATCGACATGTTCGCGACGAAGGTGCGCCATTTCAGGCCGACGTATTCCAGAACTGGAAATAAAATTAATATATGTATTGGTTTATTAATGCAGGGCAAAGAAAAGGTATTTTTGAAGTACAGACGCCAGCACATCAAGCTACTACAATCTATCAAATTTCTTTAATAGATTTTCTACTTTATCCCTGAAGCATAAGGTTCAATGTTGATTGGGAAAATTGGACAGTTTCGGATAGCTTGATGTGCTGGCGTCTGTACAAACTTCTTTAGGCGCATTTTATGAGAAGGGGAAAAAACCATTGAACTCGAGACACTGTTGCCGTAATCGACACCTCTGTTTTAAGTTTTGGCCATTATAAAGACATCAACGCGCGGTACATTTTCTTTGGGAAGAATGACCTTCAAACATATTTATAAAATTGCTATACTTTTTCAAGTTTTCACTTCATTCGGCACTCCTGGAGTGCCACTGTTTTTTTTTTAATACAGATAATAATTTGATCACGAAATATTTATAGACATGTGTGTGATGTGTGTACAATGAGTTTTTAATTATTTAAGTAGTCAATAATATGGTGGAGGTAAAAATATCGTCAAGAATTATTATTAACTTGACCTGTTGAACGAACCGTCATCATAATATTTTTTACAACGAACTTTTTTTAAATTTTAGTTGCGGTAAGTGAAAGTGTTATGTCAATCATAGCTTCCTTGTCTCGGAGTTAATCTGTAACGTAAGCAAAGGGTAATTGTGTCCCAATTTGGTCGGGAAATTACCTCGTTACTATCATCATATCATCATTTCAGTTGAAAGACGTCCACTGCTGGACATAGGCGTCCCCCAAGCACCTCCACTTCGACCGGTTCTGTGCTTCTCGCATCCAACGGGTTCCTGCGGCCTTCACAAGGTCGTCGGACCTTGTGGGAGCCCTTCCAACGCTACGTCTTACGGTACGTGGTCGCCACTCCAGAACCTTTCAGCCCCATCGGCCATCTGTTCTGCGAGCAATATGCCCTGCCCACTATCATTTCAGTTTGGCAATTCTTTTGGCTTCCTCGTTACTAATAATGTCTTTATTCCGATGTGAGCTATTTTCGCATAGCTCGTACAAATCGCGCCACGGAAGATGAGACTTGACCCCGCCTCCTCCGCTCTTTCCGCCGCCCCTATGACGTCCGGTCCCGTCCCGCACTCAGACCTCATACCGCTAAAGATACCTAAAATCGTGTTCTGCGCAAGTCAAACCACGTGGTGTGTCAAGTCTCATCTTTCGTGGCACGCATTGTACCGAAACGTTGGAAGAAGGAAATTAAAGAGAATAATGATTAATAGAAACTTACCAACGATATACATGATAACAAAACAGTTATCATAAGCCAGTCCTACGATGAAGCGGCACACACAGAATGACCAGAATGAGTTTGTGAACACTGAGCCCAGACCTCCCACGAATCCTGCGAGATTGGCACCTGAAACAATTTATTTGTGATATAGTTATTACTTAGGTTGTAGCGAGAATAAGTACTTATGGGAATTAAATGTAACTTTGAAGAATAGCATCTGCTGCGTAAAAATCTTCAAGTCATTCACTGATAGACAACGCAACCCCTGAGTCTGGATCTAGAAGCATGAAATTTTGCAAAAGAGTTCCATTTACAGGGTTATTTTAAATTGTCTAGCTAAACTCCGCAGACGATATCTAAACATGTTAAAAATCACACTAATATTGTATGTGTATTATGTAAATGCTACACCGCGGACTACCTACAGTATTTGTCTGTCCTTCCCCTTTTTAAATCCATCCTAAGGTTGTCTTTAAAAGATCGCTTTTAGCGATAAGACCGCCCATTGTGTCACCCTTTGTACAGTTTCTATATTTATGTCTGTAATTTATATGGTGTACATAATAAAGAGTATTCTATTCTATTCTATTCTAATATTATAAAGGCGAAAGTTTGTGAGTGAGTGTGTGTGTTTATATGTTTGTTATTTCTTTACGCTCAAACGGCTGGACCAATTTTGATAAAATTTTGTATGGGGGTAGCTGACACCCTGGATTAACATATAGGCTACTTTTTATCCCGATATTCCCACGAGATAGTCATTTACGCGAGCGAAACCGCGGGGCGCAGCTAGTAGAAAATAAAAGCGTTCAAATTCTTGTCGCGATCTCATCTCAGTGACGATCAATGTCAAAAACTTGACAAAAATGTAGGGGAATTAGGGGTTTTTTGACAGATTGAGCTGATATCTGGGGGCGTAAAAAGGCCACTGGCAGAATCGTAAAAGGATAACGTTATGAATCAAAATATGGCGAAGACAGTCCGTGTTTTTCTTTTTTTCGCTACACTACGTAGGTATAATCAAAGAGATAGGGATTGGATTTGGATTGGATGGATTGGTATTTTAGCACAGACAAAAAAAAATTCTGAAAAATCCTTCATCAAAGGGATTTGATACGATTAACTTAACAGTTAACTGTCCATTATGATTCATAATGTTATCCTTTTATGATTCGCCAAAACGCCGTTTTTAAGCCCCCAGACTGTGAAAATGTGAACGTTCTTAAATTTTTTTGAATTGAAGAACGTTGTTACTTGATGTATGAGTTGAGAAAATTTTTCTTATGTTTTATGAGTTTACTCAAAAGAAAACAGATTTTTAAACTGATGAAGGCTAATTGGCTTATTTAAGATTACGCTAGAACTCTTAGGAGTTGAGCGGGCGTTTAGGGCGATGCGATGCGATGGGGTGGGTCGGGGGAACAAGAAATTTCACGCACACGAAGTCGCGGGATGAAGCTAGTATGATATATGAAGTACATTGTACAGTCTTTTTAAAATTTGTTGTTTTAAAGTAAAAAAAAGCTAAAGTGAAAAATAATTTGGAATGAACTTACCAATCAAAGCTGGAATCCTGCCATATTTATCTGCCACCCATCCAAATATAAAGCCTCCAGCTATTCCACCGCAAAAGAATACAGCCTGAGCGGTCGCAGGATAGTTGTCTCGCTCGCACACCCAGCTTTGCTGTGAAGAGAGAAAGAAATAGTTATAGAATTAATGCAAATGCAAGTAACTAAGCTAGGGTACCCCGACCAAACGGGTTAGGTTGGAACAGTAGCCGGTCGATTCTGTAAAAATCTCACCGTGAAAACTTAGGTGATGTGAGTTTTGTTTTTGCTAGGAATTGACACTATTGACAGCTCACTCCACGCTCACTTCACCTAAGTTTTTACGGTGAGATGGTTACAGAATCGCACTGCAATGACCAATCGCGCGCGAGCTGAGCGAGCGCAGCAAGCGATGCCACGGCAGCGGCTGACGAGCGCTACATACAAGTTGGTCGCAGTTATTTGGTTATTTAATACTAGCTGACCCGGCGATCTTCGTACCGCCAGACGCTCCGCCCCCGCTTTTTAAATCTCCGATATCTTCTAAGATATTTATTTATTTATTTATTTAATACTTCAAGCACATAAATGTACAGAGGCGGACTTAATGCCATAGGCATTTTCTACCAGTCAACCTTTGGGTGATGCAGAGACAAACAGTGGTAGGTGCAATCAGACCATTGTGGAATAAATACTTTAAATATAAAGATAGGCATAAACCTATTAAAACTGAATATAATATATACCTAATTACATATAAATTCATTTATATAAATAATTATAATATATAGCCTATGACACTCACAAATAATGTCGTAATGTCGTGTGTGTGTCGTTGTCTGTGTGTAATGTGTTCTATTGGTAAAAGAATTTGCAAAATCGGTTCAGTAGATCCAGAGATTACCCCCTACAACCTAACAAAATTTTACCTCTTTATAAATTTAGTATAGATTTATAGGAGCCCAAAATGTGAATGAGGGTTTTCTGAAATGACGTTCGCTAGGTGGCAGCACTGACACGTCAGGTCCAGGCATCTGTCAAAGAGCCTATATTTCCTTTAGTCATGACCAGTCATGACTGAATGATGAACGAATGAATGAATCGAATGATGAACGTCATCATATATTTTATATTGGAAGACCTCTTGTCACAGTGGTGCCAACTGGTGTCGTAAATTTTCACGAAAAACCTCATTTATGAGATTCACAAAAAGAAGGGCATCACATCCTACATAGAAAAGGGAGGAAACTCCGAGCAGATGGCTGTGTCTGGTGTGCTACTGCCCGACTGTTGTTTTTTTTTTTGAGATTGGCGCTTTGTAGGTCAACCAAGGAGGTGGTCGTCTGCTTCGCTTAACCGGACTTGCCTGTGGCTTGCCTTCATAAATTAAGGCCTCCAGCCAGGGCTTTTTTTTTATATGTCTTACTATTTTAAAACGTATGTTGCGTGTTCGAAATTGCTCTTTTTAAAGTGATCAAGATTTTTAATTTTTATATATTTACGAGAGCAATCCCAAGTAGCACAAAATAGCTTTATAATCGATGGATAACAGAATTAGCATTATTATTATAGCTTTATAAGAAGTCTACGTATAGGCATTATAAACCACTATACAGCTCTTGTAATGCTAATTTGGGCCCCAAATTATACAGCCTTAAGTGTAAGAATGGCATTTTAGCAGCATTATATTGGTTGTCTACCGGAATGATAAACGCATTATAATGGGCTGTGAAAACAGGTTAAAGCAGTGCGCATATGTTAAATGCGGCTCTTATACAACTTGTACCATTACAAAGGCAAAATAAAAACATTTTCAAATATTATTTTTTATTTCTGTTATTATTAATAAATCTTGTGTAAAAAGAACATGGATACTTTCAACAAAAAAATATAAGTGCTACAAGGCAAGTAATTAAACTCTTGTTTTTGTTCTCTATGAGTGAATTAAGGTTGCGAGTATCAGTTTACTGTGAAAGTATGTATATATTTGAATCAAATATTTCATGCGCCTTCAAATTAAAGAGCTATTTATTACAAAAATATTATAAAAATATGTGGAATTGTAAAAAAAATTATGCTCTTACGAAGAAATCTTTAGTTTTAGTCATTATGATACCTGTATTGTACCGGCCGGTCAATACCATAGGTTGAAGTCCTTTCTAAAGGACTATTTACCATAAAATTAAATTTTAAATATTATCGATACAAAAAGCAAAATGGCGTAAGCATAATTAAAAACTTTGGGCATGCGGATGGCCGGTATACGACTTATTGCTTGTTAAAATTCTTGTCATTATACGTTTGTATAGATAAAGGCTATATAATATTATGATGAAATGCTTTTAAAAAGCTGGCATTAAAACAGCACCAATGTACACCGTTAAACAGTTGTGACCCATGCGAAAGGTCGTTATAAAACATAGAGCAGTTTTAAAGAATGTTAAAATGCTTTTTAATAGCCTAAGCCGTAATTAATGCTTACATACGGCCTACACTTTTGTATAATGCTTACAGCTGTATTAGAAGCTGTATAGAGACATAAATTATGTCTAAAATAAAACCTTTAGCTGCACAAAAGATTGAAAAAGAGGATTATATAGCTTTAGGAACTACAAAGTTAATAAAATGCTGTTATACAGAAGCAAGACATTGCTAAAACCCTTCAAATTCTATAACGAAGCTAGAAGAAATTTTCTGGTCATCACTTTTTCCATTATATCGATTTTGTGTTACTTGGGATGGTAGCAGCAGGTGGTAACAGCCGCGACTTACGAGCTATAGGCCGTGAGTTCGAATCCAGGCAAGCACTTTACTTTGTGTATTTAATTCCGACACCACTGCTCTCAAAACGGTGAAGGAAAATATCGCGAGAAAATGTTCTAGAACCAAAAAAAAACAGTGGCACTCCGGGAGTGCCGAAAGAAGTGAAAACTTGAACAATTACGTGTGTATTTTTTTAATCGTCTTATAAACAAATCACGCTTGGTGTCGGTTACGGTAACAGTGTCGCGAGTTCAATGGTTTTTTTCTTTCTCAAAAAATGCCCAACCCGCCAATAAAAGTTTTCACTTCAAAAATTCGAAGACACGTGACATCTACCAACCCGCACTGGGTCCGCGTGGTGGATCCACTCCCTCTCACCAGAAGGAGGTATGTGTCAGAGCAGTGGGAACATTGTAGGCAGATTATGCTAGATATTTACCTGCGAAGCAATAGTCTCATAAGGCACATCACTGTAGTTGAACTCCCATTTATGCTCACACTTCTTGACCGTCCACTGAGGATTGGGCTCCAGAGTCCCGTTCTGTAGTACAGATGTCCAGTTTACGTCATAGACGGAGCATTTGTCATATTTGCTGTCTATAAAGGGGATTGAGAGGTGGCGTCTGTGGAAGGGAAGGACGAAAATGTCTAATTAGGTACTTACACGAATAAAAAGGATTTTCTGAAAGCCTGGAAGGTATTGTGAGTGGATGACGGAAATAACAACGGCTTGACTTAAATTAAACTTTAGTTTTGTCTATACCAGCAATATTTAAAAAAAGAGAGAAAAAAAAGAAGAGATAAAAGAAAAAAAAGAGAGAAAGAAAAAAACGAGAAAAGGGAGAAAAAGAGATAAAGAGTATTCTATTCTATTCTATATCAGCAAGTCCTATTGTCATCAACTGGACTAAAATGCAGATAATGAGCTGCAGAAAACGTCTGTAATACTACATTACAGACGTACATTACCAGTGTAGCGGTATCTACAACGCCACATGCAAACAACGCGTCATACTGAGGTCACGCAAATCCTGCATCGCGCAAGCAGAGTTTACCGCGCAACTAGCATAGATACAACGGCACGACATGAATCAATGGGCAGTTGCCCGCCAGACACAACACCCGTCTGGTCGGAGGATCCTCCCTTTTCTATAGAGTATGAGTGAACTTTACACCCTGTTCCTCACACCTCTATACTGGTGACCCCGAACATGAACGTCAGCGCAGCCTTCGTGCAAATACTTCAGCGTGACGTCATCATCATCACTCCCGCAAGCGTTAGCGGCGAGTCACCCAGCCAGCCAGCTCCCACGGCTTCAACGGGTATCCTGACCACCAGCATGCAGCGACCGCGCATACCAGGTCATCACCCTCAGCCTCATCAGCAACCTCGGCACAGCACACTGCACTTTCGGCCGGTCAACAAGAAGAGCTCAATTCCTCTCCTGGTCGACGCAGCAGCCAGCCTCAACTCGGCGCTGTACCACATCCGACGCACTGGAGCATAACGCAGCGCCACCCCGACTCACTGGGGACATCTTCGCAGACAGTTCCGACTCACCGTGAACTATGCGGCAACCGGTTCCGACTCACTGGAACCTCAGCTGGCTTGGCAAGCATCGCAAGATACAAGACTCAGCCCACTATCGACCTCCGGTCTCCGGGGGGGAGTGATGTAGCGGTATCTACAACGCCACATGCAAACAACGCGTCATACTGAGGTCACGCAAATCCTGCATCGCGCAAGCTGCAGAGTTTACCGCGCAACTAGCATAGATACAACGGCACGACATGAATCAATGGGCAGTTGCCCGCCAGACAACACCCGTCTGGTCGGAGGATCCTCCCTTTTCTATAGAGTATGAGTGAACTTTACACCCTGTTCCTCATACCTCTATACCAGGAGATCGAAACCAGGGGGCCCAAAAAGGCCACTTTGGCAGAATCATAAAAGAAAAACATTATGAATCATAATGGACAGTTAACTGACATGTTAATCGTATCAAATCCCATTGGTGAAGGATTTTTCAGTTATTTATTTTTTGTGCTAAAATACCAATCAATCCAATTTAAATCCAATCTCTTTGATTATACCTACGTAGCGCAGCAAAAAAAAAAAAAGAAAAACACGGACTGTCTTCGCCATATTATGATTCATAATGTTATCTTCTTATGATTCTGCTAAAGTGGCCTTTTTAGGCCCCCTGAACCCCCCCTAGGAACACGCTGGCCCGGAACATAAAGATGTTCCGGACCAGCTGTAACCCTTTCGGACGATCCCGCTGAGCCGGCAGGGCTGTCTTCGCCATAATTATGATTCATAATGTAATCTTTTTATGATTCTGCCAAAGTGGCCTTTTTAGGCCCCCTGGTCCTTAGATACTTACTTACTCCTTCGGCGCGGGAGATATTATAGTGCATGCGTGTGTGCGCGACACAGCCTGTGCACTCTCTCATCACTCATTCTCTTAGTCCGATGGGACCGCAATCCGACACGACAAGAGACAGATCAGGCGCAGGACCAAGGCTTAACGTGCTTTCCGAGGCACGGGGGTAACACACCCCGCCAACTTCCAAATTCCGGGCTATTACGAGATATTTACCATGTTCTCATGTGGGAATCGGCGACAATCTTGCGTGTTTCATTAGTTTGTACCGTGGACCGTGAGCACATCAAGCTACTACAATCTGTCAAATTTCTTTAATAGAAAGAAAGAAAGAAAAAGTATTTATTGTGACTCGTACAGGAAGATCACAAACTAAACTAAACACAGCAAATAAAAAAACCAAGTTTAAAAAAAGTAACAAAAGGAAAATGAAACAGAAAGTCCTATACGAGGCCAAAAGGCTCCTATCTCAGCATGATGCAAGACATTTAAAAAATAAATGTTGCAGCGCTGGTATTCTGATAGGGCCCGCTGTGATGTCACGGGCAGTTACAGATGTTCAACTTTATCGCTAAAGCATAAGGCTCAAAGTTGAATGGGAAAATTTGACAGTTTCGGGTAGCTTGATGTGCTGGCGTGTATACTATGAAAACAGTAGGAATCCTCACCTGTCCTCCACACTCAAATTCCCTAACTCCGGCACATAACACCAGTGCTCCTCAGGCACCACAGTCATGAAGATCTGCCCGAAGTACACGAAAGCGAAGAAGAAAGAGTAGGGTATCATCAGAAGGAACAGGATACGTTGGTACCAGCCGAAGTCCCCCACGTAGGGGAGGAGGTCGTCCAAGTCTTTGAGCTGGTGCTTTGGTTGGCCAGGTACGGCTGCTTCGAGGCCGTTTACTGTCAAAGAATATAGAAGTTAAATTATGCAAATAATACTCTGAAGTAAATATCTTAATACTAGTTAACATGTTTATCAGCAATTTAAACTGGTTATCACTGGTTGACGTACATAATTCAGCAAATATCATAAATAAGGAAATTCTATGTAATGTAATGTAAATGTAATGTAATGATGTAACTAATATTTTTGTAAAAATTTAATTTAAAAGAGTGTCCATGGAGTTTCTTGCCCGTTCTTCTCCATAGGTACCTACGCTTTACGCTTTGGAATGGGCAACTAGCTTCATATTTTCTGACTGACCGACTTTTTGACAATTCAAAAGTGCCTGTAAATGGTTTTATTGAAAAGAATGCTTTGAGTTTGAGTTTGAGTTCTATATTTCTATACCCATTCATCATCTTTATAGACTCATAGATGCTTCGATTTGTTGACTATTTTACTTTTCATCCCGATATTCCTACGGGATCGACATTTACGCGTGTGAAACCTCGGGGCACAGCTAGTAAATAAATAAACCAACTGACTCAAGAAAAGTCATCATAATTCTCCTGCCCCAATTTATTTAGAATCGGTGCTACATGGCTTTTTTTTTTCATATTTCTGTACTTACAGCGGTGCTATTCTGTAAAAATCTCACCGTGAAAACTTAGGTGAAGTGAGCGAGGAGTGAGCTGTCAATAGTGTCAATTCCTAAAAAAAACGAACTCACTTCACCTAAGTTTTCACGGTGAGATTTTTGCAGAATCGACCGGCAGCTCCACAACCATACTAGTGTTGCCCAAAATCGGTCTTGGTCTTGCAGTCTTGGTCTTGTTCTTGCATTTTTGCAAGACCAAGACCAAGACCAAGACCGACTTATTTTAGCAAGACCAAGACCAAGACTGATCCCTGCAAGACTTGAGCAAGAACAAGACTAAGCATGCAAGACTCTTGCGTCTCGCAGTTAAGTCAAACTGAGATTTGGGCGTTATAGTAGGTATTTGGTTTCAATCCCGATTATGCGAAAATGGATGTATTTTTTATGAAACAGTAAATTACATTGTTGAATTGCATTCAAAACTAAAATTATTGTTGATAATAAAAAAATATCGAAAAATTACGTGACTATCAATACACTTCTGCACGTGTTTTTTAATCTTCTTTACTTAAGGCGAAAGCGGTATTAGGTAGCCCGCGAAATTCACTGACCAGCAAATTGCAAAAAACGTAAGAAAATTTTAATTTTGCGGGCTACCTTAGCGCTTCCCCCTTAAATCAATGAAGCTTTAGTAAATGGGTCAAAAGTTTAGTAAGTGGGTTTAAAAGTAGTAAATGGGTCATTCAATTATGTAGATGATTAAAATGCCTCATGTGACGCGTCTGTTAGATTCATTGGGATTCATGGCCGACTCGACGCCGCGCGGGGATTCCCGCAATCTTCCGCATTTTTTGTCAAGTTCAAGCATTTATGCACTTTATTGTAATAATTTTAAAGTTTATTTTCAAGTGCGTTAATATTACGAGGAGACCGCTTGGCGCTGCGGTCCCTTTGTGGCGGCATTTGAAAGCGAATAGCGTAGGTACGAAGACAGTGTTGACCTCGCAAATGAACTTTAGCGATACAGCTGATCAGGTAGCCCTTTCGAGTTTTATTTACTTTGCTGTTTTAAGTGAAACAAGTGAATTTACTATTTTTTAATTAAAAATCTCATTGGGTTAGATAGAAATAATGATTTTATACAGTTTACAGTAAAAAAATTGCAGAAAAAAACGTAAAAATTAAGAAAAAGCCGACGAAAAATTTCAACGCAGGGGGGTCCAGAATCATGTACAGACGCCAGCACATCAAGCTACCCGAAACTGTCAAATTTTCCCAATCAATTTTGAACCTTATGCTTTAGCGATAAAGTTGAAAATCTATTAAAGAAATTTGACAGATTGTAGTAGGTTGATGTGCTGGCGTCTGTACCTACTGAATCCATGGTAAGCGGTTGCGCGTCGATGTCCCTGCCACCCTGAGCAATAGGCTAATAGGTATTTGAATGTAGTCTAGTCTAAGTAGTAGAGTCTCGCAAGACTTGCGAGACTCTTGCTGCAAGACCAAGACCAAGACCAAGACTGAGAGCGCAATACCAAGACCAAGACCAAGACCAGGTGTATTGACGCAAGACCAAGACCAAGACTGGCTAAGGTCTTGTCTTGGTCTTGCATTTGGGCAACACTAAACCATACCCTACCGTCATTCCGTTGAGGTAGCCCCACTTTACCAAGATGTAGTTACATGTTCCCTTGTGTCTGGAGTCGTTTCAGAGACTTCCAAGTAGATTAAGTAAGGTTACACTCTGCGGGAAGATGCACCTTTGGTGGTAGATAGTAAGTAAGAGGAGGAAGAGTATCCTGCCATAGTTCGCAACGGGCATTGGCTGGGTTACCTGGTGGAGCCGCAAACAATGCTCCACTTCCTGCTCTCTGAGTACCAAAACATGGTTCGTTGGATCGTTGAGCTCCTTAAGTCTTGAGTTGAGCTGCACGATTTCTGACAAATGCGTGCACTGACTGGACAGGTCCTCTCAATCTGTGTGGTTCTTTCCTCAAAAGACCATCAGACATCGACCTACATGGTCTTCATATAACCTGACCAAGATTATGTCTGGACTTTAAAAGAGACTATACCTCTGAGTTTGTTTCGGCCTTTCTTCTCAGAGTAGTCAGATAGGAAACGCCGACCTCATCTAGTTTAAAAAATATGATTGACGTGTAAAAGTGTTTGTGCAAACCTACTTACAAAAATAAAATCATTTATCATTTTATCATTTACTAGCGACCCGCCCCGGCTTCGCACGGAAACATTATTATTATTATACATATAAACCTTCCTCTTGAATCACTCTATCTATTAAAAAAAACCGTATCAAAATCCGTTGCGTAGTTTCAAAGATTTAAGCATACAAAGGGACATAGGGACATAGGGACAGAGAAAGCGACTTTGTTTTATACTATGTAGTGATGCAGTCAACTGACATCTGCGCTGCCGCCGACGACGCTGTGCAAGTGGCGAATTTATGGGTCAATAAGATCTAAAATACAGTCGGGCCAGTGACGCGAAGAAGAGGAATACTTCTCTAGTAGTCGTTATCTTGACGACATGGTTGGCGCAGTGGCTGCGCTGCGTGTCGCGGGTTCGATTTCCGCACGGAACAAATATTTGTGTTGCCTACAGGTAGTTGTTCCGGGTCTGGCTATTTGTGTATGTGAATTTAAATGTTTGTAAACGCACCCACGATACAGCATGTCGATTCTGTAAAAATCTCACCGTGAATACTTGCGTGGAGTGAGCTGTCAGTGTCATCCTACTGATGCTATAGTGGAGCGCCGTAAGATTTATACCTCGGAATCCAGGGCCTGTCAATGAATCTTCCTATAAATTTTTGAAATGTGTTTTTAACAGTATATAGAAAAATGTTAAAAAAAAATTTTTGCCCGATCTCAATTTTTTAATTATTAAAATAAATAATTAATAATTTTTCGGAGTTTTCTTCTATTTTTATTAGTTTAAAGTTATATTTTGAAAAGGAGAACTATTACAAACTTGTCCTTGCGCCTCAAGGGACTGCAGGTACAAAGGTGAGGGGTGGGGGGAGTTATAGAAGGGACAACAGCAGCTGTTGGGCATTGTTGACGCGGTCCCTAACAGATTAGTACACGTTGCACCTAGCTAAGCTAAATACGTAGCTGCTTTTGTGCGTTTTGAGAAAAATATTTCTGATTTTTGTTTATGTATATTTATTATTGTGCAGTTAATACGATAAAAGTTAATTACAGAACATAATTGTGTTTTACAAACTTTGAAAATAGCGGCATAGATAGTAAGTATTTGTTTTTTATTTATATTACTCGCTTATAAAAATCATTTTGAATAATTAATCGTTTATTTTATAATAAATCGATGCTGAAAGTTAGAATGTTATAGTAAAATTCACCTGCCTGCATTTGCCTTTGTACCTTTTTGTGCGAAAAGTTTAAATAAATAAATAAATAACATTAATTATTAATCTTGATATAAACGTTAGTTATTAATATTACTAATATTTGTTGTTACAGCCTCTTATCAAAATGAGTGAACCATCGAATAGTGATGATAATCAAAGTAATGATTGCCTCATTTGCGACAAAATCGGATCTAGTTCTCAATTAAGCTCCGAACTAGGAGAAATTGTAAAGGTAACTAGAGGAATATCAACGCTGAAAGCTGCTTCTGCAGAAAGAGCGGATGGATTGTCGCAGTATTTAAATACTCGCGAATTTGTCTACGTGCATTCAGTATGCAGACAAAAATATATCAATAAAGGATGTATAAGTGCTCTTTAAAAAAAAGGAAATATCACATCAGCATGTTCTCCACCTAAGAAAAAGCTTCGAACGGATTGGAAAAGTAGGTGTTTTTTATGTGAAAAAGAAGCGGATGAAATGAAGGAAAACGAAAGTCCAAATCGTCAAGACAACAAATCAGTTATGTAACTACCTCTGATTTCAAAAAAACTATATTAAATTTGATAAGTGAAGAGAATATTATATTAAATTTTATATTAAACTACATTAAATTTTTTTTTTCGTAACTCGTTATTTTTTGCTAAATATTTGTAAATTAACATTAAAGTTACTATGCAAATATAATTTATTCGCTATAAAATTGAAATCTTTACTGTAAACATTTTTTTTCCCCTTGTCCCTCTCATTTTTCAGTAAATTGTTGTTATAAATTGTTGTAATCAAGATTTGACGACACGGTTGGCGCAGTGGCTGAGCGATCGACTGCTGCGCTGCGTGTCGTGGGTTCGATTCCCGCACGGAACAAATCACAGGTCTGGGTGTTTGTGTATGTGAATTTAAATGTTTGTAAACGCACCCACGATACAGGAGTAATTTCTAGTGTGGGGCAACGTTTTTAAAAAAAAAAAAAGATCGGCCAATTTTTTTTTTTTAACTTTTTTATTTGAGCTTTTAACAATGCAGTAGAACAGTTTTTATGAAAATTCATTGACAGGCCCTGGATTCCGAGATTTTACAATTTTTATGCCTTACGGCGCTCCACTACTAGGGATTGACCAAGCAAACATTTACATCATAAAAGAGATTTTAATAATATTTTTTAATGCTAATCCTATTGATATTTTTATATAATTCAAAGCTAATATTTTAGTGGTCAAAACATTAATATTTTGTGGGGTTTTACTTACAATAAAATAGCACGACGGAAGCGCAGTCAGAATCTCAACCTTGTTTTTTTTCTTTTTTCCCTAGACTAGTAAGTCCTTATATAGCCAGACAGCGCCAGTGCCTAACGCGCTTGCGCGGCGTGAAATATGGCTCATTCCGAATTAAGTCATCATCGCTCACATGAATAATTTGCTTTCCGATTTAGATAAATCACCACTATGGCAGCTGAGAGTCAGTAATATACCTATTCACTTGAATAGTTACTCATGGTTGGATTATAGTATTTATTTGTGTATACACCACGAATTTCTTCTTCTTTGGTAAGGTGGCGACTGTAGCCAGAAGCACAATTTCGAAAATGCCACGTTAGTTTAAAGATCGGTGATAATTTTTAATTTAGGCCCTAAATGAAAAACCGACCATGCCCTAAATTTTAGGGCATGGTCGGTAGTCGGCGTTATCGCAAGATGGCACATGCCACGACTTCATATAATTATGTCGATTCACGGGACATCGTTATCGCGTTCACGTTAATTCAGAAAAGGGCCCTAATTCACTATGACCACTTAATGATTCGTTGCTTCGAAACCACGTCAATTACTTAATAACCTAATCACTACATCTGCTATTAACGTATTTTCTATGACACAATGACCGAAACCGGTTGAACTGTCAAAATACCACGCTTGACAAACGTACGGCGTGGTAAGATTATGCGGGGAATAATAGATAAATACCATACAGCAGAATTGGGGTCAAGGTGTGTAAGCACGCTGTAGTCGATTACAGTGCAATTCGGAATGTACCATATATCACTCCACTCGAATCTCGTAACCATGGCAACATCACCTCGGCGTCAACAACACCTCCACCAGCCGCGTTTTGATTGACGAATACCTCGTCTTTTTCTACTTTAGAGTTACACATTTTGAAAATCGCTCAACGAAAACTTTGCTTAATCTGCCCCTTGGCAGACTCTAAGGCAGGGTCGCCATGGTGTATTATATTAATTATTAATATTATTACCATAATTTCCTAATGTTCTTATACATGACGCCTTACAAGTAGTGTTGCCCAAAATCGGTCTTGGTCTTGCAGTCTTGGTCTTGTTCTTGCATTTTTGCAAGACCAAGACCAAGACCAAGACCGACTTATTTTAGCAAGACCAAGACCAAGACTGAACCCTGCAAGACTTGTGCAAGAACAAGACTAAGCCTGCAAGACTCTTGCGTCTCGCAGTTAAGTCAAACTGAGATTTGGGCGTTATAGTAGGTATTTAATTTCAATCCCGATTACGCGAAAATGGATGTATTTTTTTTTATGAAATAGTAAATTACATTGTTGAATTGCATTCAAAACTAAAATTATTGTTGATAATAAAAAAATATCGAAAAATTACGTGATTATCAATACACTTCTGCACGTTTTTTTTAATCTTCTTTACTTAAGGCGAAAGCGGTATTAGGTAGCCCGCGAAATTCACTGACTTGCAAATTGCAAAAAACGTAAGAAAATTTTAATTTCGCGGGCTACCTTAGCGCTTCCCCCTTAGATCAATGAAGCTTTAGAAAAATAATTATCCCCTAGTACTTTACCTACCTTTAGTAAATGGGTCATTCAATTATGTAGATGATTAAAATGCCTCATGTGACGCGTCTGTTAGATTCATTGGGATTCATGTCCGACTCGACGCCGCGCGGGGATTCCCGCAATCTTCCGCATTTTTTGTCAGGTTCAAGCATTTATGCACTTTATTGTAATAATTTTAAAGTTTATTTTCAAGTGCGTTAATAATACGAGGAGACCGCTTGGCGCTGCGGTCCCTTTGTGGCGGCATTTGAAAGTGAATAGCGTAGGTACGAAGACAGTGTTGACCTCGCAAATGAACTTTAGCGATACAGCCGATCAGGTAGCCCTTTCGAGTTTTATTTACATTGCTGTTTTAAGTGAAACAAGTGAATTTACTATTTTTGAAGTGAAAACTTCTTTAGCGGCGCTGTGTACTTTTTTGGAATGGGTATTGGTATGGAATACTTCTAAATTCGCGTCAGGTCACGTGACCCTGATCGAAAATTCGTAAGACGTAAAACGTAAGACAGCGCCATCTATGCACATCGGGAAGAACTACGAGGGCCTCGCGTATTAACTACGTAGTTCATCCAACAACGACGAGCGCGTTGTTGAGGACAGCGCCATCTATGCACATCGGGAAGAACTACGAGGGCCTCGCGTACTAACTACGTAGGCCTCGCGTACTAACTACGTAGTTCATCCAACAACGACGAGATGGCGCTGAACCACGGATATATAACTGACGACGAGCAAATCTGAATAAATTCCTTTCACGAGAAGAATAAACCAGTCACTTTGGTCATCATACCTGATTTGCAAAAAACCCTATAAAATAAGGAACACCTTAACACGCGTGTTTTGTTTATAAGACGATTCACAAAATACACTCGTAATTGTTCAAGTTTTCACTTCTGTCGGCACTACCGGAGTGCCAGTGTTTTTTTAATCAAATATCTCATTGGGACAGATAGAAATAATGATTTTATACAGTTTACAGTAAAAAAATTGCAGAAAAAAACGTAAAAATTAAGAAAAAGCCGACGAAAAATTTCAACGCAGGGGGTCCAGAATCATGTACAGACGCCAGCACATCAAGCTACCCGAAACTGTCAAATTTTCCCAATCAATTTTGAACCTTATGCTTTAGCGATAAAGTTGAAAATCTATTAAAGAAATTTGACAGATTGTAGTAGGTTGATGTGCTGGCATCTGTACCTACTGAATCCATGGTAAGCGGTTGCGCGTCGATGTCCCTGCCACCCTGAGCAATAGGCTAATAGGTATTTGAATGTAGTCTAGTCTAAGTAGTAGAGTCTCGCAAGACTTGCGAGACTCTTGCTGCAAGACCAAGACCAAGACCAAGACTGAGAGCGCAATACCAAGACCAAGACCAAGACCAGGTGTATTGACGCAAGACCAAGACCAAGACTGGCTAAGGTCTTGTCTTGGTCTTGCATTTGGGCAACACTACTTACAAGTTAAATATCGTCGCTGCGCCTGCATTATCCGCTATGGATAAAAATTCAACTTTTCAGGAGAAGCAAAAAACTGTTTCTTTTTCAAACTGTTAATATTATATTAAAACTAAATATGCAGAAAATTAGACTTTATGTCGGGACATTCAGAAATATTTATTTTTCGCCATTTACTATGATATTCCAGGAGCTAGAATTTTTTTAAGTGAATTTGGGCACATAGCGGTTTTTTTTCGGGTCGTAATTACCGCTAAGTACCTTACTTTTCATCACATGACGGATTTATGCTTTTACCAAATAGTTTGCATTTTTGTGCTTCCTAGAATACTTAGCGGATTTACCAAATTAGTCTAGTAGTATGTTGTTGTATGTTTGATAAACCCGCTATGTGTCATTTCAAAGCGCAATTCCAAGGGACTCGCTTTGAATCGAAAATACGCTATGTGTACATAGGGGGTTTTTCAAATCCGTTTTTGACCAAAATTACATAGCTGATTTTGTTATCATCTTAACCAAATGAGTTATTACAAAACCGATTTTACAGGTGTACGTGGCTTGAGAAATACTATAAATAAGCATCAAAAACCGATTTTCAAAAAAAAATACATAGCGGATTTTGCAGGCGCAGCGACGATATGTAGAAACAAATCTCTAATGTGATGAGTGACTAACGCGCAAGCGCGGCGTGATCTTATCACTTCACCTTCACTCCACCCGATTCACGACATTAAATGTCGTGAATCGGGTGAAGGGAAGGTGAAGTGATCACGCAATCTGCAATGTGATAATGACAGTGATTAACGCGCAAGCGCGGCGTGATCTTATCACTTCACCTTCACTTCACCCGATTTACGACATTTAGTGTCGTGAATCGGGTGAAGTGATCACGCCACACAAACTACGTGGGATTACATTCTATGGTCCGTCAACTAGGCATCCGTTAGCACTCGATGACTTGACACACTCGGTTATC
The DNA here is from genome assembly GCA_927399505.1 of Luperina testacea. NCBI lineage: Eukaryota > Metazoa > Arthropoda > Insecta > Lepidoptera > Noctuidae > Luperina > Luperina testacea. The sequence continues at coordinate 7,629,015 of OV656783.1, read as the reverse complement.
TCTTCTAATTCAATAGTTTTGGGTTAATAACAACGCTGAACATCGTCGCAGTCTTTACTAGACTCGATCTACAATTGCTCATAATAACCAAACAATGTCGATGCGTATTTTCATCAGTCTAGCTGTCATAAACGTGAATGTTTTAATTTTATTTACTGTTCGTGCGTGACGCGCTCGCGCCTCAGTCTATTAAGGACTTAATAGACTAGAGAAAAAAGAGAAAAAAACAGGATTGTGATTCTGACTGCGCTTCTGTATTGCTATTTTATTGTAAGTAAAACTCCACAAAATATTAATGTTTTGACCACTAAAATACTAGCTTTGAATTATATAAAAATATCAATAGGATTAGGCTAAAAAAATATTATTAAAATCTCGATTATGATTGTAAATGTATGCTTGGTCAATCCCTAGTATCTGATAAGATGACACTGACAGTTCACTCCACGCTCACTTCACCTAAGTTTTCACGGTGAGATGGTTACAGAATCGCACTGCAGGAGTAATTCCTAGTGAGGAGCAACCTTTAAAAAATAAATAAAAATAAAATCTCAGTAGGCGTGTAGACAAGGAAAAAGAAGGTACAGACGCCAGCACATCAAGCTACCCGAAACTGTCAAATTTTCCCAAACAACTTTGAACCTTATGCCTAAGCAATAAAGTTGAAAATCTTTTAATTAAATCTTTTAATTAAAAATCTTTGAATTAAATCTTTTAATTAAAAATCTTTAAATTAAAGAAAGGACATGTTAGGTTTTTGTATGGAGGCTGGGCTTTTATTCGAAGCTACTGTGAACAGGGAAGAGATCATATTTTTATGAAGTACATAAATTAAGGAGACTTTGTATGTTTTTTTTATTTTTTTTGAAAGCACCCTTTCCTTAATTATTATACATTTTAATAATGATTATTTAAAAAATAAATTGTAACCCACAGTAATTATTGATTTTGGCAACACTTCTCGGTTAAATGTCATTATTGTCATTGTGAATTGTAAACGTCATTCAAGTGTCAAATTCAATTCAATTTTGACCTGTGTACTGGGATTTTGCTATTGTCTTGGTGAGATTAAGCACGCGTTTCTTAACCTCATTCTTTTTTGATATCAAAATCTGTTTGAAATCTGTTTATAGTGTTGTGATTGTTCTGTGTGGTTTGGTGTGGGTATAAGGTTTGTATTTTAAGCCTTTTGGCACTCATTTCCTAAGGAAATGAGTGCCGAGGAACCCCCTGATGGGGGTGGAGGGATTCCTCCAGATATTATGGAGGTGGTGGAGTGTTCCCAAAACTCTGATTGCATGAGACCCGACGTTAGAAAGCGCCCCAGAAGTCCTGAGTTTTCTGTTGTTGACGCGAAAAGAAATAAGCCGCCGTCTGATTCAATTCAGTCCGTGTTTATTAAGCCAGGTTTCGAGAACGATTCCAAAATGCTCTATAATGAGAGTGACAGAGCTCCCTTCACGGTATTTGTCTCTAGGGTGGAAACAGATCCTAAACAAGGCCTAACCTTAAACTCTCTTAAGTTTGCCCAATTTATATTTAAGAAAGGTTTTAAAGGTGTTGTTCAAGGCAGTGTCAGGTCTTTGGGCCGTAACAGGATGTCTGTTGATTTTACAACATTAAGTGATGCCAACAACTTTGTTAGCAATCCCATCTTAGCTGAATATAATTACTCTGCATCTATCCCTCGCTTCCTTGTGAGTCGCATGGGAGTTGTTAGGGATATTCCTACGGACTGGACACTAGAGGAGCTAGTCCTCGGTATAGAAACCCCTCGAAATTGTGGAGAAGTTGTTAGGGCTAGAAGGCTTAATTTTAAAAACAAAAAAGAGGATTCCGCTACTTGGTCCCCTTCATCGACTGTGGTGCTTACTTTCTCTGGCCAAATTCTCCCAGAGAAAGTCTTCTGTTATAATGTTTCTCTTCCTGTCTCAATCTATGAACTCCCCACTATCCAATGCCGCAACTGTTTACGATTTGGCCATATAAGCAATCAGTGCAGATCTAAATCGCGCTGTTACCGTTGCGCTCAACCTCATCCTGGAGATAGCTGTAATGTTCCCGACTCACAGGTCTCATGTCTTTTGTGTGACGGTGGAAGCCATAAGGCCACTGATTTTAAATGCCCTGAACACTCAAGACAGAAGTCAATTAAAATGGTAATGTCTCAAGAAAATCTAAGCTACCGTGAGGCATCAGCAAGATTTCCCCGTACCCGTAAATTGCCATACTCCAATGTTACAGCAAGTCCCTCCCAATCCAAACTTCCTCTAGGTTACCCTTCTGAACCCGTTTTCTTCTCACCCCCTCTTAACACTCCTACTTCTTCTCCATATGCATCCCCTGTTAAAACATCCTACACCAAGACGGTTTTTCGTTCCCCAAGACCTAGGCCAGAATTGGGCAAGTCATATGATACTCGAGCCCATAAATCGATAGTCAATACACCTAATTCTTCTCAGCCTAATGGCTGTGCTCTGAATTCCCCTTACATTGAAACCACTCCCCTTCCCACTCCAAATGACAACTTGATAGAGCTCCTAACTTGCTCACTTATTAACATTTTGTCTAAATTTAGTGATGCAATACCGAACAATGTCATCATATTAGTTCAACAACTCCTCGAAACCTGGATTCACCAAAATGGACAAAATCCTTCAGTGGAATTGTAGATCCATTCGCAGAAAGAAACACGACATAATTTATCTTATAAATAGATATAAACCCATTGTCTTTGCTGTGTCGGAGACGTGGCTCAAGCCTGGATCTCTCTTTAGGGTTCCTGGTTATTCATGTCTTCGGGACGATAGAGATGACGGATGGGCGGGTTGCGCCCTATTGGTTAGCAGATCTATCACTTTTTCCCAGATTCCTCTTCCCCATCATGACCCTGGTCTACATATTGTGGCCATTAGAGCCATGGATATATCCTATGTATCTGCCTATATTCCCCATCCCAATGCTAATATATTGTCTGAATTTAACTCTATCCTTTCTTTTATTCCTGGCCCTTTGATTGTGTTAGGTGATTTTAATTGCCGTCATACCCTTTGGGGCTCTCACTGTAATGACCCCTCCTCCAGCTTTTTGCTAGACCTTTTAGATGATCGCAACCTTTGTGTTCTTAATGATGGATCTGCTACCCGTCGGGTTTCTCCTAACCAAAATATTAGTGTTCCTGACCTTACTTTTTCTTCCCCATCCTTAGTATCAACTCTTTCCTGGTCTGTTCTCCCTAATTCATATGGGAGTGATCATTTTCCTATCCTAATTTCTTTTCCAAGTACTCATCCGCGTTCTCCTCCCATCCAACCCCTACAAAAATATCGCCTACCCCAAGCTGACTGGTCTAAGTTCTTGTCCAATTTGGATGCAGAACTTCAAAATTTTCCCCAAATAAATTCATCCAACTCCTTAATTCTATACAGTGATTTTGTTGAGTGCCTGTTGAGAGCGGCCAATTCTTCAATCCCATTAAAAAACTCTGCCCGTCACCTGATACCTTCTCCACCTTGGTGGGATGCTGAATGCACTGATGGCGTCCGTAAACGTAAAGAAGCCGAAAACACCTTTTCCTCTAGTATAAATATGCCCGACTATTTAAATTTTAAAAAGACTTCTGCAACTACTTGTAGGTTATTGGCAAGAAAGAAAAGATGTGGCTGGCTCAAGTTTTGCGAATCACTGTCCCCGCGCACTCCAGTTTCCCTTGTATGGAAAAAAATTAAAATCTTCCGCAGAGCTTGTGACAGCCACTCACCCGATGTTTCTACCAATGACCGCAGTACCTGGTTGGAAGACTTTATATCCAAATTAGCCCCCCCCTTTGTTCCTAGCTTCGAGTGCCTTCCCATTATAGATCCTCCTCCTCCTACTACATCTGATAGATTTGATGACCTTTTCTCTTATCCAGAACTTATTTGTGCCTTAGATCATCTCCGGGATTCTGCTCCGGGGGTCGATGGAATACCCTACTCCTTTATTTCCAAATCTTCTTCTGACTGTAAACTAATCTTTCTGAACCTAATCAATTCCTTTTTCGTTACTGGCCAAGTTCCAGAGTCTTGGAAATCCCAAATAATCATCCCAATTTTGAAACCTGGGAAAGACCCAAAAGATTCTACTTCCTATCGTCCTATCGCCCTCTCTTCTGTCTTGGCTAAAATTATGGAGAATCTCATCAAGAATCGACTTGAATGGATCTTAGAATCCAAAGGCTTCTTATCCAGTTCTCAGTTCGGTTTTCGAAGAGGCCTGGGAACTCTGGACAGCCTAAGTGTCTTCATGTCTGATGTCCGCATCGCCTTTTCCAATAATGAAAGTGTTCTCGGTGTTTTCTTAGACATAGCTTCAGCCTATGATAATGTCCAACTTCCAATACTCAGGCAAAAGATGCTACAGCTGAGTATCCCTGTGAGGATGGTCAACATCATTTGTAGTCTCTTCATGTCCCGCTCTATCTCTGTCCGTCATCAAAACTATCTCTCCCCATCACATATAGTGTGGAAGGGTTTACCCCAGGGGTCGGTCTTAAGCCCCATCCTTTATAATATATACACACATGATTTGGAGTCTTCAGTGAGTTGTTTCTGCAAAATCCTACAATATGCCGACGACATTGCTCTCTACTTTAATTCAGCTGCCCTTTCAGATGCCTCATCTCGCTTAAATTCTGCCCTTTTCTACTTAAACCAGTGGCTGACCGATCACGGCTTAAGTTTGTCAGTCTCCAAATGCAATGCGGTTGTCTTTTCTCGCAAGCGTAATATTCCCCTTATTAACCTGTATGTTGAAAATGAACCCATTTTGATCCGTGACAAAGTTAAATTTCTTGGCCTCATTCTTGACTCAAAATTATCTGGTCTCTACCATCTAGATTACATCTTAAAAAAATGTGAAAGAGGCGTTAATGTCTTACGTGCCCTTTCTGGAGTTCGCTGGGGAGCTCATCCAACCTCTCAGAAAATCCTATATAACGCCATAGTTCGTAGTCACTTTGACTATGGAATCTTTCTGCTGGAACCATGCAACAAAATAGCCCTAGCCAAACTGGACAGGATTCAATCCAAATGCTTGCGTATTATCACGGGTGCTATGAAATGCTCCCCTATTAATGCCCTTCAGGTAGAATGTTTAGAACCGCCCCTTCACTTACGTAGACAATATCTCTGTGACAGATTTTTTTATAAAGTCATCCAGAATAAATGTCATCCTCTACTCCCTCTTCTTCGTACACTTTCTCAGTTAATCTTAACATCTCGCTATTGGTCTCATAAAAATCCCCCACTTCTCGTTAACAGCTTCAGTAAATTTAATAATTTGAACATTTCCTTAGTCCAGTTAGATAAAAACCCCTTATTTGAAGTAAATTTTGATTCCTTGCTCTTCCAACCAAAAATTATTTTTAACTTTGGTATATCCAAGCATGACCCTGCTGCTAATGTCAAATTCAATAGAATACTGGCAGAAGACTGGCACAATTGGTTGACGTTATTTACAGATGCTTCTAAGTTGTCCGATAATAGTAATGTGGGATCAGCTGTATGGATCCCAAAATACAAAATTATTCTTAATTTTCGTAGTTCTGCTCTTGGCTCTATATACACAGGGGAAGCAATAGCTCTTTTAGAAGCAATCTCCTACATTGAATCACATGGACTCAACAAAAGCCTTATTCTCTCGGATTCTCTTAGCTGTCTACAGGATTTAATAAAATCGCCTTTTCGCTCTCGTAACAATTCTCCCCTTATCTTAAAGATAAAACAACTCCTGTATAGATGCCACTGTTTAGGCATAGAGATTGCTCTGGCTTGGATCCCCAGCCACTCTGGAATTGCTGATAATGAGAATGCGGATTCGATAGCCAAGCTAGCTACTCGCAATGGGATCGAATCTCATCCGTCTTGCTATCCTCGAGATCTGCGCTGTCTTGTTAAACCCGAAATGATGAAGGATTGGAATGATCATTGGCAAAAAACGCGGTTATTGAAGGGTAGATTTTATGGCTCTATCCAACCATCCATTCCATCTAATTGTTGGTTCAGCAAACTAAAATTTTCTAGTAAAATAGCCACCTCTGTTATAATTAGGCTCCGACTTGGTTTTGTTTGCACTCCTGTTTTTTTGGCCAAAATCCGCGTGAGGGACTCTTCTTTGTGTGAATGCGGTCTGGATGAGGGTACTCTGGAGCACTTGTTTTTTTCCTGTCCTCGTTTAACCACTCCGCTTTACGACATACTCCCTTCTGATTTTCCCCGCCCAATTAACATTCCTTTCCTATTATCTCTAGCCCATACCCCTGCAGTTAAAATCCTTTATAAATTCATTAGCATTAATAAAATCCAGTTATAGTTGATATTCCTATTTACTTATTATATATTTACTGAATGTTCTAACATTTATTTTGTGACGTTTTACATCTAATATAAAAAAAAAAAAATGTTTTGTCCTTTTTTAGCATGGGGTTCATGGATGCCACCGCTACAAACACTGATCAATAGTTATGTAAAAGTTTACGATCATTATCTTCTCATACCTTGACATTGGCAAAATCATCGAATGTAACCGATGGAGCCAGAACCTCAAAAATAGAATAGAATAGACCTGTGTACTGACAGCTGACAAGTATGACAACCTTACTGACACAGGTAATATTTTCATAGATTCCATTAGGAGGCAAAGGAATTAATGCCATACATACAAATCATGGAGTTGGTTTTATTTTAAGCCATCTAATATTATTTTAGAATATTTTAAATAACAATAAGGTGTATAATTTGCTTTAAAAAATGATATTTAACCATTTTTTCTTTGTTTCAATGTGCAAAAATAATATTATGACACCAAAAATATCTGGATTTAAAATATGTATTTATTCAATAATGGTGCTTTTAATATTTTTTCTGTTTTTGTCAGGTCATCCTGAATAAGTTTCCCTATCAGAAAAACCATACATGACAGCTGTTCAAAAAAATTATTATTTTAAGCCCATTTCCTAACATGTCCTTTGACAGATTGATGTAGCTTGATGTGCTGGCGTCTGTATACCCAAGAGTCACTCACCTTCGGTCTTCATTTCCATAATATCAGTTCTAGTAGGGTCCAGGTCGTTGGTCCCCACCGTGATCACGTTCTTCTCATGTGATTCCATTCTCGAACAACGTCTTGGCCTTAAAAGACACTTTTCCTGACGTGGTTTCTGAGTCCTGATACTTCAAGTTGAGAGCTCTGGGCTGGGGACAACAATATAATTTAAATAAAAAAATAAATAAAAAAAAAGTTACAAAAAAAGCGGCCAAGTGCGAGTCGCACTCGCACACGAAGGTTTTCATACCACAAGGCAATAAACGCCTAAACTAGCTAGTAAACAATATTTTTGCCACTGCCGCATTTAAATTATGCAAACAATACTCTGAAGTAAATATCTTAATACTAGTTAACATGCTTATCAGCAATTTGAACTGGTTATCACTGGTTGACGTACATAATTCAGCAAATAAGATAATTATGGAAATTCTAGATTTTTATACCTATTTATCACCTTTATAGACTCATATTACTTGTAACTTTTTATTTAAATGAAAATCGTTTACTTTTACCATGTTTGTAAATATGTGAGCACCATGTATCTATCAGATAATTAATTTATATGTCATGGTTTCATTTTTAATTCTTTTACCTATTGTGGTATAGTAATTTTATTTTAGGTGCATCGTCTTCACATATTATTAATATAATTAATGTATGCAAAATATTGTAAAACATTTCAAAAGTGTAACGGTGGAGTTTCTTGCCCATTCTTCTCCATACGAAAACTACCTTTTGGAATGGGCGACTAGAATCAATTCTATTTGTTGTAATTTCTGACGTTCAAAAGTGCTTTTTATGTGCCTATTTGAAATAAATGCTTTGACTTTGACTTGACTTTGACCAGTATAGACCGACTTTGACTTGACTTTGACTTTGACAGTATAGTCAACAGTATAGAGGTATGAGAAACAGGGCATAAAGTTCACTCATACTCCATAGGAAAGCGAGGATCCTCCGAGCAGACGGGTGTTGTGTCTGGTCATCTGGTGGGCAACTGCCCGACGATTCCCTTTCACGTAGAACGTAGGGGTAGATTCGAAACGCCAGGGCTTTTCGAATCTACCCCTACGTTCTACGTAAAGAAAGAAAAAAATTAAAAAAAAAGAAAGGAAAAGAAAGAAAGAAAAAAAAAGAAAAAAGAAATAATAAAGTGTTTCAGGAACCACTTTATTATTTCTTTTGGTCTTACGAGTAGTGTCCGACCGAAACAGGTTTTTCAGCCGAAACCGAAACCGAAACCGAACTTTCGGCCTTGCTCTTAGTTTCGGCCGAAACCGAAACCGAAACTTACTTAAACATATTTAAAATTTCTATCGTATACAGAAATCTGGTGTGTTTTTTACACATTTATTTGAATATACAATGTATATTATACATACAGACAGTTGAATACTTACCTAATCATTTACGAGGTCGGTCCCATAATGAACTGGCCTGATATAGTTCTACGCGACATGTCGCTACATGTTGTGTTGCATTAAATAGTACGTTTATCGTGCACTTAATATAAGAAACACGCATCGACATGAAATGCTTAGTCTTAGTTTAGCAGGCATTAGCATAACGAGAGTCGCGTATTTTTTCAAAATGTCGAAAACTGAGTATCGAAGTGTCATAAAGTTTTTGTTTATAGAAGGTTTATACCCTGCCCAAATAAAAGAACGATTGGATGACGTGTATAAGGAGTCTGCCCCCTCCTATAGCACAGTGAAAAATTGGGTGAAAGAGTTTCGCCTCGGGAGAGAAACCGTCGAAGACATTTGCCACGACGGTCGACATGTGGAAGTGCTCACTCCCGAAACGATTGCTCTTATCGAAGAGGAGGTTCTGAGTGACCGCCGTTTGAAGATTACAGAAATTGCAGCTAGGCTTGGGCTCTCTAAAAGTACGTCATCGTGCGATCCATGAACATCTTCACATGAAAAAAGTGAGTGCAAGATGGGTACCGAAACTTCTTTCAGCGGTACAGAGACAGGAAAGAGTGCGCTGCGCTTCGGAGTTTTTGGATCTTTGTGGCGAAAATTCAAAGACTGTGATCGAGCGGCTAGTGACTGGTGATGAAACTATGATCTTGTATTATGACCCACAAAGCAAGTGCGAATCAATGGGATGGCGTTATAAGGGTGAAAAGCCCCCTAGAAAGGCAAAGGTGCAACAATCGGCTAAAAAACTGATGTGCACAATTTTGGGATTTTCAAGGCATTTTGATGGTGGATTTTTAAGAACGTAATGCAGTCGTGAACGGCTAATATTATGCTTCTTTAATATATAAATTACGAGACAAGATAAAAGAAAAACGAAGAGGCAAGCTGTCTAAAGGTGTCCTGTTGCTCCATGACAACGCCCCTGTTCATACCGCTGGTGTTTCGAAGGATGCAGTTCGTCAATGCGGGTTCACAGAAGTTGAACATCCACCTCACAGTCCAGACATGGCCCCGTCCGACTATTATTTATTTCCAAATTTAAAGCAAGACTTAAGAGAAATGGTCATTTTGAGGCAAAAAATTGTGATTATTTTTATAAAGGTTTAGAGATGTTGATTCACAGATGTCAGAAGTGTGTTAGTAGTATTCATGGTGATTATATTGAAAAATAAAATTGGTTTCGTTTCATTTCCTTCATTAGTTCATAGTTAGGCCAATTAATTATGGGACCGCCCTCGTATGTGCAAAACACAACCTCAACTCCATGCGATTAACGATGGACGGCGGCGAACTGGGCCGGCGACGCGACGAGCGAGCACAAGCTAGCCGCGAAGTTCGCCGAACGATGGACGATAATTCATGAAAACTCGAGTTTCGGCGCGGCCGAAAGTTTCGGCCATTTTCTGGCCGAAACCGAAACTAAGGCCGAAACTAGATTTTTTGGCCGAAACTGGCCGAAACCGAAACCGAAACCGAACTTTCGGTCGGTCACTACTTACGAGTACATACTGAGTTTCGCGCATTAAAATTCTTCCATACTAAAATTGACACCCCCAATCTCCCTTTTTTGGGTAGTTTGGAATTCCAAAAAATTACGAACTTTATAATTTACTTAGACTTATGCTCTGAAGCTGTTCATATTTGCTAGAAATAAGCATGCTAATTTAAGGGGCTTACAGGACCTAAACGCAAAAAAACAAGTTCTAGAAACAATAAAAGTCTATGATCGACTACAGTAAACAAAATCAGAAAAATATATGATATTCTTCAGGATAATAGAGTATATGCTAGGTAGATAGTGTTTTGAAAACATAATAGGTACAACTAATTTATACTATATATAAATCATGAAGATACCACTAAAAACTTTCTTTTTACAATAAAAATCATACTAATATACATACTCGTACAATCATTCTGATTTTTTGTCAGAATATTCTACAAGCAACATAATAAAATACTAGTGTTTTAATTTTTTTAATCCAAACAATAGATTTTATGTAATTAAATAATTGCTTCATATTTTGCAATAAATTACCAGCGTTGTGTCAACGCGCGTCTCATTCTTTTCTATGCAGTCCGACAGTGACCGCGCTTTAGGTCATGTACAATGCGTGCCACGAAAGATGAGACTTGACACACCACGTGGTTTGACATGCGCAGTACACGATTTTAGGTAACTTTAGCGGTATGAGGTCTGAGTGCGGGACGGGACCGGACGTCATAGGGGCGGCGGAAAGAGCGGGGGAGGCGGGGTCAAGTCTCATCTTTCGTGGCACGCATTGTAAGCCCCTTAAAACATACTCCTAAACAAGCGTGTGCGAGACACGCTTAGAGCACTCCCCCTTCCACCTGTGCTCAGGTAGCATGTTCGAAAATAAAACGACTAGCATGCTTGAAAATAAAACGACTGTTGATTTTGAGCAAGCTCGTAATAAGGACCTCATTAGTAGCAATGTTGCTAACCGATTTTATTTTTAGGACCCTACTTGTATAACCAATTTAACAGAGTGCTAAAGTTTTATCTATAGTTTAAGTTATAATAGGTGTAATTTACTAGTACAGGTATATCTGGCAAAACTCAATTATGCAGACACGGAAAAACCACTAGAAATCTTAAAATAAAATCTATCTACCTACTCTACTATAAGTCTCTTCATTTAGGTACCTAATTAATAATAGTCTCCACTTTATCTACTTTAATATTATTCGTTAATTTATTTAAACATAATATATCTTACATAAACTAGTTTTAAAATAATATACTCAAATAGTAACTCTTTAAGACATTGAAAATATTATACCTTCTTATCATTTTAGCTTCTAATACATTTATTGTTGTCTGCCTTTTAAATGTTTGATGTAATTTGATTGTCTAAAACACAGGTTTTTCATAAACCTAAGTCAGACAGGTCTATATTACAGTTGTTATTTAATTTTCCTCGATTGTAAGTAATGTAAATCCTTTTTTTACTTTATACTTGCATAAAATTTTTATTATATTTTTTTCTAAATTATAATTATTATAAAATGGAGGGGCCTGTGGCTAAAAAATAACAGCTGCACAGGTCGATAGATCAGGTTAAGCTACGCTTGCCGCGGTTGGTCTGTGGATGGGTGACCATCTTTACATACCGTGACCCCTCCGTGCCTCGGAAAGCACATTAAGCCGTTGGTCCCGGCTGTCATTCGTGGATCTTTAACAGTCGTTACGGATAGTCAGAAGCCCGAAAGTCTCACAACCAGTCTTATCAAGGGGTATCGTATTACCCGGTAATTGGGTTGTGGAGGTCAGATAGGCAGTCGCTCCATGTAAAATACTGGTATTCAGCTGCATCCGGTTAGACTGGAAGCCGACCCCAACATGGTTGGGAAAAGGCTAGGCAGATGATGAATTATTATAATGTATCGACACGAGTAGCAATTGGTTTCGTGCTAGTAATAAGTATGTCTGTCACAATAATAGCTCTGTATAGGTATTCAATTGTTTTTATTAATATCCAATTGAACCCGTAGTTCCGATTTCGATTCATTGATTTTTATTTATGCCTCTGTTATTTTCCTACTTCCTTATCGGTTACGCATAAACAGCCATATTGTCCCCACAGCTGGGACGCAGGCCTCCTCTTTTCGAAAAGGAGTGGGTCAGTAATCTGGCCCAGTGCGGGTTGGTCCTATAATTTGCTACAAACTATTATGAGCTAAATATTCTAAAAGAATTTCTCTTGCATCGCACGAACAACATCAAAAAATTATTTTAAAAAATAATTTAAATGGGCTTACAAGAGCTAAACACAAAAAAACGCAAGTTTTAGAAACAATAAAAGTATATGATCGACTACAGTAAACAAAATCAGAAAAATATATGATATTCTTCAGGATATATGATAGGTAAATCTAAATAGTGTGTTCAAAACATGATACAACTAATTTGATACAATAGAAAAAAATCACGAAGGAGACATCTAATAACTTCCTTTTTGCAATGAAAACTATATTAATATAATTATTCTGATTTTATTTTAAAACACGTGGTCCCAAAAAAAAGCAAAAGAAAACTGTCAAATATGACCTTGACTTTTCATCTACTTCACGTGCATCTTATGACGTACCTAACGATTGCGTACGCATGTGTCGAATGTAAAATTAGAACATTCTATTTTTGATAGATTCGTTAGCAACATACAAGCAAATTGCCCTGACCTTGTTTACGTCTATTTGGTTCGATAGAGACGGAAAATGCTTGCAGTGCGGTGTCTGGTATGATAACATTTCCTCACTCCCCGCATAATATGTATCGGAGCATCTCTCTCTCGCAGGCACTGGCCGGCCGTTGCGGGCTCTTGAACTGCTAAATTTTGTGTACATATTTGTTTCATAGAAAAAAACTACAAGGAAATTATATAATTTGTTCTCACCAAGCCCTAAAAAACAATAAGGCTTATCTTTTGGTATAACTTTTACACGGTAATCTCTTCAAGGTACACGTTTTAAATTTTTAAATAGCGATTTAGTGTCATCTTTATGATTTTTTTTTATCAAGCCAATTGTTTCAATTCACTTCTTCTTTTTTTTTTCTTCTAGACAATATGTTCAGTTTTCCTAAAATATATTTCCTTTAGCGCAAAATTAATATTTTGCTAGATTTACAAAGGTTTTAAAAAAGTTAAAAAGTACTGCAACTTCGTCTTAAAAAGGTATCTTTTGGGTGCGTCTGTTCTATCGTAGACGTTATCGATCGCTTTTCTTTAAAACGATCCCACTGTTGGGACATAGGCCTCGTCTCTGTGAGAGAGAGTGGGCCATAATCTACCACGTGGGCCCAGTACGGGTTGGCGGATGTCACATGTCTTCGAATTTTTGGTTTTAGGAGATGCGGTTTCCTCACAATGTTTTCCATCACCGTTTTGAGAGCAGTAAATAATTTCCGCAAAGTCAAGTGCCTGACTGGGTTCGAACCTGAGACCCTCAACTCTTGCGGCTGTTTCCACTGAGCCACTAGTGCTCCTTAGACCATAAAGATCACTATTCTTTAGGCGTGATCTCTGAAATAGTTTATTCTTAAGGGGACTACAGGACCTAAACGCAAAAAAACGCAAGTTTTAGAAGCAATAAGAGTGTATGATCGACTACAGTAAACAAAATCTGAAAAATATATGATATTCTTCAGGATATATGCTAGGTAGATAGGGTGTTGAAAACATAATACATCTAATTTGATACGATAGAAAAAAAATCACGAAGACACCTCTAAAAACTTTCTTTTTACAATAAAAACCATACTAATATAGATACAATCATTCTGATTTTTTGTTAGATTATTCTACAAGCAACATACAAAAGCACTACTGTTTTAATTTTTTAGTCTAAAACAATAGATTTTTTTGTAAATAGATAGGTAATTGCTTCTTATACATATTGCAATAAATTACCAGCGTTGTGTCATCGCTATTCCCTTTCTTTTCTATGCAGTCCGACAGTGACCGCGCTTTAGGTCATGTAAGCCCCCCATAACTACATAACAGATGTTACTATATTTGTCTCATTTTAAACCTTTTTTTGCTATAGACTTGTAGCATTTTCGATTCCAAAATCACACTCATTGACGTTATGTTTACTTTAATGTCATTCGTATTATTTTACGCTTACTCATCACAAGCCTTTTCCCAACTATGTTGGGTTCGGCTTCCAGTCTAACCGGATGCAGCTGAATACCAGTATTTTACATGAAGCGACTGCCTATCTGACCTCCATTACCCAGTTATTGGGTAATACCACAGAGCATTATAATCTAATACGATAACCCCTTTAGTAAGACTGGTTGTCAGACTTTCGGACTTCTGACGTAACGTTCGTAACGACTGCAAAAGATCCACGAATGACAGCCGGTACTAACGGTTTAAGATGCTTTCCGCGGCACGGAGGGGTCATGATATGATTGTAAAGATGGTCACCCATCCACGGACCAACGGCGGCAGGCGTAGCTTAACCTGATATCGATAGACCCGTGTAACTTGTATTACTTAGCCGGAAGCTCCTCAATGCTAACTATTAGATTGATTTTAAAGAAGAATTATCAAATCATCGTACTTTATATGTCTATATTTGACGTGGGAACTGTAATGTGAAAAGATACAGCAAATAAAGTTGTTTGACTAACTTATAATCAACTGTTATAGGATCTATGCGTTATGCGTCCTAATACAAAATGTTCTCATATCGGAGTAACGGAGGAACGCAAGCGTCTCACTTCTATTGCGTCGTTATTATCACAGCAGTGTGTAATAATAATATTTATTTGTACACATAGGTGTAATATAGTGGTATATGATGGTATAAATTAAAAAAAAAACTGGCCAAGCGCGAGTCGGACTACGCACAATGAAGGCGTCAGTAGTCGGAATGAATTTATCCCAAAAACAAACTCTATATTATTGTAGTTGAAAACTATGTATACATGTGTACATACAAATGCCATACATACAAATGTTTAAAAAGTTAGGTACTTACGAACATTTTCAAAATATTTTAAAAAGATAACTGGAAATCTCTGTGTCAATGGACAATTTAAAATCGGTCTAATTTGGCTGTAACACTATTTTTCTAAAATATGAAGTATGTTTTCATTTATATGCATTACCTACGAAACTAAAACCCTACTAATGTATATGCATACATATGTTTCACATTAATATTATTTCAAGTTAAACAAATATCAACTTTATTTTAATGGCAATTAAGTTGATTTCAATGTGACTAGCACTATTGAAAAAGTTATAAAAATGTTTGAAGTAGTAGTGTAAAGTAAACTTTATTGCGTAGGATTTAAAGTAATTTTTCCATAAACTCATATTTATTTACATTTTTGGCAAATAAATCGCGAATGCAGATTAGGTAACAATGCTTGTTTTTAACTAGGGGCTAGAATCAGTAATAGAACTTGTTAGGTTGGTATAATCCCAAAATGTCAAGATTTCATGAAATAGTCATTCTGTGGGATTATAACTTGGTCTTGGAGAGTTGTGTTGATGACTTTAATAATTATAATTCTGTAAATACATATTTGATTCGGCCGCGAATCGTATTTTAATCGACGTACAACTTAATAGTGACCAGTTAATTGCAAAAAACGTAAAAAAAAATGAATTTCGCGGGCTAGGTATCCTGTCGCTTTCGCCTTAACACTAAAATATCAAAAATTTCGTCCGAATTTGAGGGCACAGTGTCTATCAAACAAATTATGACTCACCAACTTTATTTCGTGGTTCCCGCCAAAGACGCTATGCCAGAGACTAAAAATATCACACAGAAAAAAAATCGTTTCGAAACGTGCAAAGGCGCGCGCTGTTACAGCCTGAATGAATCCGTTTCTTATGCGTGGTGATATATTAATTGTTTCTAAACACACAGTCATTTAGGTAAATATAGGATTCTACTAGTTTTATATAAATATGGATTTTGTTAATTTATTATTGTGGGTTTTTTTAGTTGTATATTCGTAGTTTCTTTTCAAATGTTGAAATTGAGAAGGCTGAAGGACATTCGGACAATCCACATCAGGTCAAATTGAATTAGTTAGCGAAACTCCTCAGACGTGATGAACCTTTAATTATAACGTGCTTTTTTATTTTTTTTGGGTTTGCTCTTGACTCTTGAGTCTAGGTCCGAGTACTGCAGCAGGCCGCGGGAGGGGAGAGAGGGGCAAGGGTGGACGAAGAGACGTAAGCTCGGGTACGGAGAAACGTAAGCGCGGGGACGACGAGCCGTAAGTGCGGGAACTGCAAGTTGACCACGCACCGCAACGCGGTTCGTGAGCTTGTCCTAGGGCGAGGCGATAACGTTACGATTCCGATTAGTGTGCGTTGCAGTAGGGAGTTTCATACAAAGAATACTGAATGGCTCGAGTTGATACGTTGACGATTCCTTTCCGAGTTGATAGGTGTGTTATGACCTTAAGCCATTCGTCCAGTGCCTGATCCCTCTTTGGTCGTGTCGGATTGCCCTCCCATCGGACTATGATAGTGAGGGAAGAGAAAGTGCATCAGTGTCTGCGCTGTTACCTATCATAAGTTCGAAAAATATTTGACCGAATTTCATTTCACCTAAAACTTTTCGTTTCGTTTTTATTTACTTCATCGAAGTCACGTCTGCCACTGTATCAGTTGACCTATTATCAATTCGATTTTTTTCGTTACCCCGACGTTTCATTTGGTCGAAAAACTTTTTACCGAAGTTACACTTACCCGAAATAACATTTGTTCGAAGTGTTATGTTTCCGAACATTCATTATACTACTGTTTTAATTACCATATTTTCATTTCACCAAACGCCTAGAAAGTTTGTGCACACTATTTCATCTATCAGCATGCAAACAAGGATGCTTGCTTCAAACATGCAGCATGCAAGCAGGCAAGAAGGCATGCAGCGTATGGCAGCGTATGAAGGTATGGCAGCAGGCAAACAAACATTCAGCTTGCAAGCAAGGATGCATCATGCAAGCAGGTATGCAACATGCAGCAAGCATTGTTTCTGTCACGGCTCCAGCGCGGCGGGATTTGGGCGGCCCCACGCGAGCGTGTTGTCGCCGATGGTTTTAACGCTCACCACCGCAGCTTCGGCTGTCTCTTCGGCAGCCTCAGCCGCGGCGGCGGGCTTTCAAATCACCTGCTCTTTAGCTCGCGGGCCGCCCCACCCCTCCGCGCTTACACGGGCTTAAATTATACTCTAGGGGTAGGGCAGACAAGACTGCATGAAGAAGGTTTCGCAGCGATTCATTTCTGTCACTAAATTTTGTAGCACAACTTATTGACTTTTTATTATGACACTATTTCAATTTAATAATGAAAATTCTACCAAGTAACCGAGGTCTCCCTTGTTTCATCAAAAAGATATAGAAACATTATCATTTCCCCAAACAATTTTCCGCATAATTTTATTTGTCAAATCATTACTTAGCAAATAAACTTTTCACAATAAATTGTAACGCAAACCTAATGCTATAGCAAGTGAACGTTTAAATAATAACTTGTTTACAAAGTAGTACTTTTTCCAATTTTAATGTAGTCTTATATTTCAGTTGGTAAGTATAACATATTTTACGCAAAATAAAATAAGCCACATATTTAGTATAGTCGGGGTATATTTCTGTCTGCCTATGATTTCAATTGGCCCTGTTTAATATGATATGAGGTAAATGTATTTGTATTCTCATTCGCTCGCTCTTTCATCCAATGTCGACGGAGTCCCGCTTCGCGGGGCTCCTATTTCTGTGAAAAGGGTTTAAAGGGCTTACAGGACCTAAACGCAAAAAACTAAGTCAGAAAAATTTACTAAAACTTGCGTTTTTTGCGTTAAGGTACTGTGAGCCCCTTAAGGGAATATAATCAAGTGAAACTTCTCCCGCTCTGGGTGGAGAGGGAGATTTTTTACTGAATAAAACCCACCCGTTTTCCTTCAGTGCCTGTGCCAGGGCACCACGGTAACTCTTTCGAACAACTCGCGACCGTGGCAGATAGGTTCACCCCTTATTAGATGGGACTTAGCATAACAGGTGAAATGTAGGTGTATCTACCTCTAACCTCTAAACCTTCAGGGAAAACGGTGAAGGAAAACATCGTGAGGAAACCGACATGTTCTAGAACCAAAAATTCGAAGACATGTGACATCTACCAACCCGAACTGGGCCCGCGTGGTAGATTACTGTCTGCTCCCTCTCACAGAGAGGAGGCGTGGTATTATGGGCCATTATGGGAATGGCCGCACGGGGAGGGAGGCACGCTGAGAGACAGCGGGTCGAGGCCTGTCGGGGGAGCGGTGAATGCTTATGCGAATCTCGCACCCCCGGCCATAGGCAGAGGTGGAACACCGTAGTGGTTTTAGCCGGTAAGAGTCCGGCATGCCCCTCTGTCACCCCCACGATGGAGGAAGTCCATGAGGATTTCCACCACTCACCAAAAAAAAGGCGTGGCGTGGCGAATTATACAAAGAGTCAAAAATTAACCCGACAAACTTTAAGAGGTGTCTTGACTACAACAACAACAACTGAACAACTTTCACTATGGGACCAACTCTGAAATCACGAAAAAAAAAACAGCTGCATTCCGGGAGTGCCGACAGAAGTGAAAACTTGAACAATTACGTGTATTTTAAGAATCGTCTTATAAACAAAACACGCGCGGTACCGGCTACGGCCATCCGTCTTACGAATATTCGATCAGGTCACGTGTCCTGACGCGAGTTTAACATTTTTTACCCATTACAAAAAAAGTGTACCTAAAACGCCGCTAAAGAAGTTTTCACTTCAAAAATCAGCTGTTTCATACATTTACTATACTACATTTTATTAGATATTGAAATTTTGTATCAAACAGCTGATTTTTTTTTTCGTGATTTCAGTGTTGGTCCCATAGTGAAACTTGTTTAGTTCGAAGGTCTAAAGCACCTCTTAAAGTTTGTCGGGTTATTTTTTTAACACCTTTTAAAGTCAAACTACTTACTGCAACAATTATTTAATTGCACACAAAGTCATGGTTACTAAGGGATACAATCAAGTGTACAAGTGTCTTAATTAATGATGTTGCTCCATTGATTCGCGTGATGCATAGACCAAGATCTGATTTTATGTGCAGACAGTCCATTTTGCCTTTAAAATGAGAAAGTTCGAAACTGCCGATCGATTCTGTAAAAATCTCACCGTGAAAACTTAGGTGAAGTGAGTTTGTTTTTGCTAGGAATTGACACTATTGACTGCTCACTCCACGCTCACTTCACCTAAGTTTTCACGGTGAGAATTTTACAGAATCGACCGGCTGTTTTCAAAAAGGAGGATGTGCAAAAATGTATTGGAAGTGTCCCCAGCGACCAATAATAAAGGCTCGTACGCACAGGCGCGACGCGACACGCGACACAAAGGCACCGCAAGTCGCGCAACGAGCGGTGCCTTTGTGTCGCGCGCGATTCGCTGTTTGCAGGAGCCTTAACCCACACATAAAGTTGTTGAATAGCTCTTTTCAAAACTGTAAACCTGTAACTTCTTAGCGTGTCAATGGAAATCTAAATTCGGCCAGAATTCGGCTACTCGTTTGGCGCCCTCACCAGCGTCCATCAGTTCCTGCAACGTGCAGCTGACAGGACACGTAGGACATGGAACAGCACCACATTTATGCTCCAAGGCGGAATAGAATAGAATACTCTTTATTATGTACACCATATAAATTACAAACATAAATATAGAAACTGTACAAAGGGTGACACAATGGGCGGTCTTACTCTTATCGCTAAGAGCAATCTTTTAAAGACAACTTTAGGATGGATTTAAAAAGAAGTCGTCGAAAGGACGAAAAAAGAAAAGAAAAAAGGAAAGAAGAAAAAGGGAAGAAGAGAAAGGAGTCGTCTATGAATCTCCACCTCAACAGGTTTTCCTCGGCCAACCTGCTTGCAGGTTTTGCGTGCTTGCTGGTCCGGAGTCTGGTTAAAGACTTCCAGGTTACCCAACAGTCATTTTCAATTATCTGTGGGAAAACAGTTGTAGCTAAAAAAAAAAAACTTCCGAATTGAGAACCTCGTCCTTTTTTGAAGCTTTTCAACGACATTATTACGACGGCTCCTAAGAATACTGAGTCAACTATACTTTTAATAACTTTACAGGACGGCGATAAGAAGATCGAATGCTTAATATTTAAATTGTTAATACAACCAAGAAAAAATAACTAATCATAGTGAATTAAATATAATAAAGCCTTTCATCTGTACAAGATAAATTTCATATTATTTTATTAATTTATGAGATAATGTAGAAAGACTAGTATACGGCGATTATTTGTTTATTAAAAATGGATCAAGTACCACTTATATTTTTATACGTCGCATTATTGAATCTACATTATGGGGAAAAATTACTTTACAAGTGTGGCTAAAAATATTGTTATTTATTTATTGGATTTTTTATATACTATACTGTCTGTCGTAGATTCATTTTTTGTTAAAATATAATAAGTTGACTCACTATACATGGACATAATTTTAAAAGTGAACCATATTTAAATTGAGTCAAGTGTGGTACATAATAGTTAAAACAATCAAAAACGCCTTTAATGTTTAATATTTTAATCAAAGAGATCTCAAAATGGTATCGGTAACATTAACACAACTTTAGGATATCTATAAAATTAACAAAAATTAACAATACTACCAATAAAAACAAAGGCTTAAGTTGGTCTAGTCTTAGGTAATAAAATACAAAATATTGATTGTATCAATTGCACATTTCTGTAAAATAGGAGAATTATTTATTAATTGTTTGAAATCATTATAATTTAGGAACAATACGAAACAAACAAACAAAAGTAAGTAATCGTTCTTATTTTTTTAAAGAAAATCACAATTCTTAATATCTTTATACTTAGTATTTATTGCTGAGAATAAAATCAGTCTCAAAAATTAACTTATGAGGTAAATACTTAATAATTACGAAAACAATCAATCTAGACAAAGAAAAAAGACGAATTATTAATTATTCTGAATCGCTCTCATTTCTATTGCTGTCAATCTTAATTAAACTAGAAAAAAAAAACAAGTCCTTAGGTATCACGAAATTGTTTGTGTTTATATCTATTGGGATTGGCATCTATAATAGGGACAGTTTGATTACGTGTTGCTTTAGGTTTATTAGCAAAGTCAATACAGTTATAAGAATCTACCATGTAACTAGTTTAAAAAAATAATTTGTAAAGATTTTCTGGCTCAATTTTTATTTCAGTGACTTTATTCCATTGCATCTTAGATCCATCGCAGGCAAAACTCCAGTTGTTGACCTTTTTAAGCATTGTTTTGAAGTCGATCACAATATCTTGAGACACCTAGGTGACCTTATAAGGTTTATCGTCGGTTTTAGCAAATTGAAACGCCATGTACTGGGCAGGCGTATATAGTATTTTGTCTTTCGTCTGTCTTTCTATTAGTGCATGCATACTGTCTCCCTCGTTTTGGGTGTGACCAACAATTAGAAAACGATGACTAATTTTTATATTGTATTTATAACTTGCCATCATATACATTAAAAAACGATTCTGTTCCGATTCTGACCACCACAGTTATCAGACCAGAATCGGTAATCTTTTATACCTGCCATAACTGTTTGTTCAATGAATTTAAAAACACAGCTAGCAATTTTATTGGCTCCTCTTTTAGCAGTTTGTTGATGCCAGGCAAAGCAATAACCCTGACGATGTCCTAAATCAAATACAGTGAAATTATAATAAAATAAAATTAAAATAAAAAAGTGCTAACGTTCCCATGGGGTACATTTAAGCACTTTTGGAGATCGTAAGCGGCTGTTAGTATTTCTGGATTCTGTTGCGCTAATTCTTTGTCTTCTGCTTTCAACTATCTTGCTAAATCTTTTTGTTTCAAGTGCTCTGCCTGTTTTTCTGCTTCTTGTTCTGTGTGTTGTTTATTGTTTTCAAATATGTGACATTCTTCCAATTATGACTCTAAATTTAAATAAAAATGACACTAGAAAAGCAACTATTTTTTGATAACAAAAGCACACAATAACGTCCGCACACCGCGCTGTATCGCCGTATACTGAGCCAATTTGAACTTGCGCGCATTCGCGTCCCGCGTATATTGGTAGCAAACACTTGACTCAGTATACTGGGTGATAAATAAATAAATTACTATACTTGATCCAGTTTACGCTATTTTTATTTAGTTATTTATAAAGATATGATTTTTTTTCTTTTACAGGTAAATAGGAAATGATTTAATTATTGTTAATACACAAAAAAGTGCAATTATCAAAATTTGTTAGTTGACTCAGTATACTTAGGAGCCGTCGATTATGTAAAGATGGCGGCAAGCGTAGCTAAACCTGACGAATCGACCCATGGAGCCGTTATTTCATAGCTACAGGGCTTTTGACACTATTCCAAAGAAAACACACGACGATTAATTTTCTTGAAAAAAAACTGTGCTACAATGCCAGTTTTCTACCTACACCGCCATCAATCTACAGACGTCGTCGCGTCGATATCGACTCTCCCAGCTAGTAATCTTTGTCTACTGGAACTCACAGTATTACTTTCAATCAGGCCTCATTAGCGACGACGTTACAACGCAACACATCAAAGGACTGCATGCGCAGCGAATAAACTCTTAAACACGAATAAACACTTAAGAATATTAGCGTCAGGTATATTGGCGTAATACAAAGACTTATATTTTCTTTCATAACATTCCCACTGCTGGGACACAGGCCTCCTCTCTGTGAGAGGGAGTGGGCTCTAATCCACAAAAGTCATTTACAGTACCCGGCGATAAATATTGCACATCGACCTTTGGAAAGAGACAATCGGTTAATTTCGGCTTCGTAGAGAGCGTTATCTCTGTCGCACGAAATACAAACAGTCCGGTATCTATTAGGAGCTGTTAAAACAATTATGATTTGCTTCTTTTGATAATTATTTTTATTCTTTGTATAAAATCGATAGGATTGAATAGGTCGATGTGTAAGTAAGCAAACTGAAGTGGCAGTGGGTTGCTTTTAAGGGGATTACAGGACCTAAACGCAAAAAAACGCATGTTTTAAAAGCAATAAAAGTATAATTATGATCGACTATAGTAAACAATATCAGTAAAATATATGATATTCTTCAGGATATATGCTAGGTAGATAATAAATGTATTCGATACGTTAGTACTTATATCTCGATGATTCGATACGATAGAAAAAAATCTTGAAGATACCTCTAAAAATTTTATTTTAACAATAAAAACCATACTAATACACATACAATCATTCTGATTTTTTGCCAGATTATTCTACAAGCAACATAATAAAGCACTAGTGTTTTAATTTTTTTAGTCCAAACAATAGATCTTTGTTTCATATTTTGCAATAAATTATTAGCATTGTGTCATCGCGCTTCTCTTTCTTTTCTATGCAGTTCGACAGTGACCGCGCTTTAGGTCATATAATTATAAATTCTACATTAATGATGTAACTACTTAATATTTTTGTAAAAATATAATTTAAAAGAGTGTCCATGGAGTTTCTTGCCCATTCTTCTTTTAGGTACCTACGCTTTGGAATGGGCAACTAGCTTCATATTTTCTGACTGAACGACTTCTTGACAAATTCCAAAGTGCCTGTAAATGGTTTCATTGAAATAAATGCTTTGAGTGTGAGTTTGAGTTGGCCATATTTGCCGATGGACTGATGGCCGGTGGAGCAGACGAGTTATAGAGTGGAGACCGCGTATCAGCAAGCGTAGTGTGGTCCGCCTTCCAGCTAGACCGATGACCTTGAAAGGTGGCTGGAACAGACTGGATGCGGAGGGTGGAGGACAAAGTGTCAAAGTCAAAGTCAAAGCATTTATTTCAAATAGGCACATAAAAGGCACTTTTGAACGTCAAAAATCACAACAAATAGAATTGTTTCTAGTCGCCCATTACATTCCAAAAGGTAGTTTTCGTATGGAGAAGAATGGGCAAGAAACTCCACCGTTACTCTTTTAAAATGTTTTACAATATTTTGCATACATTAATTATATAATAATAATATGTGAAGACGATGCACCTAAAATAAAATTACTATACCACAATAGGTAAAAGAATTAAAAATGAAACCATGACATATAAATTTATTAACTGATAGATACATGGTGCTCACATATTTACAAACACGGTAAAAGTAAACGATTTTCATTTAAATAAAAATAAAAAATATTAGAAGTAATAATAATGGTCAGGGTGTGAGTTGAAGTAGTTACAGAATATAAATCAATTTAAATAAAAAAAAAGAATAAAAGAATTAAATTAGCAACCCGTTTGATTTTGATGTAAATGATTTACATTTAAATAAAAATAAAAAACATTAGAAGTAATAGGTCAGGGTGTGAGTTGAAGTAGTTACAGAATGTAAATCAATTTAAATTAAAAAAAAAAGAATAAATTTACTCGTACAATTAAATTAGCAACCAGTTTGATTTTGTCTAGACTCTAGATTGACCTATGGAGCAGGACCAGCATGTTTCCAAGCGTTCTTATCTTGAGTCTTGAGTATCTTGAGTGTTGTGGCGCAGCCTGAGAGAGACCTATGTCCATCAGTGAACTGCGATAGGTTGAGTGGATTGATGATGACACTTCTACACTTTATTTTGATCTTTGAATAAATTGCATTTGAGTCAATGTTTATTTTTAGGTGACGACCAATTGTTTGAATGTTGTTTGGAACTGGTTGCTATGGTTATTTCAGTTATTTGTGCCTTCATGATGTTGCTATGTGCTTGGCCAGGCTGGCAGCGCGGGGCGGGGAGCGGCGCGGGTGCGGGAACGCGCATAATCTGCCTGTCCGCTGTCGAGCGCGGCTTCGTTCTGAGTGTTGTCGTGTCCAATGTTTGTCAAAATATAATATGGATGAAGTAGACTTATTTTTACTAGAAAAAGCACGATGTAGTTGTAGAACCCCGGTCTCCGCGTGGGCCGCCCGCGCACTCACTGTGGCCACTTGTATGAACGAGCTATGGCGTGAGTTGCCCGCGCGCTCCCCGCGCCGCTCACTCGCGCCCGCGTGCCCACATGGACGCTCAAATGAAGTTCTTATGTTTGAGTACGCCGCGCCACGACCGCGTTTGCAGTCTGGCCAAGCATCCCTATTTAACTCCAAGAAGATCAAGGGCCTACAAAGGCCACTTTGGCAGAATCATAAAAGGATAACATTATGAATTATAATAAGTATGGCGAAGACAGTCCGTGTTTTTCTTTTTTCGCTGCACTACGTAGGTATAATCAAAGAGATTGGGATTGCATTTGGATTGGATGGATTGATATAGTATTAGCACAGACAAAAAAAAACCGATAAATCCTTCACCAATGAGAATTGATACGATTAACTTAATAGTTAACTTTCCATTATGATTCATAATGTTATCTTCATAAGATTCTGCCAAAGTGACCTTTTAGGCCCCCAGATCTAAATTCTTAATGTAATAAAGTGACAGTAGTCAATGACGCAATACCCGGCCATTAATATTTATTCTGTGCCCATATAATCTTGAAACTGCGCCTACCATAATTCACCCGCGTATAACATTGAGTTATCTTCAAACAAACAATTCAGTTTATGGATGTTATAAAAACATTCGTTTATTGCATGCACAACGTGATATCATCCTTTAAGATCGTAATTAGTTTAACTGATAAATAGCATGGCAACAGACTCTGAGATGTTGTTTTGCCTGTCTGAGCGTATCGCATTAAATCTATATTAGGTATATCTATACAAGATGTAATTTTCCCAATCAACTTTGAACCTTATGCTTTTGCGATAAAGTTGAAAATCTATTAAACAAATTTGACAGATTGTAGTAGCTTGATGTGCTGGCGTTCGCGACGGATCTAAATGTATAAGAATTTTAGCAAAGCATATCGAGCCGTTGGTTCAGACTGTCATTCGTAGCACTTTGACAGTCGTTAAGGGTAAGCAGGCCTAAAGTCTGACAACCAGTCTTATTAAGGGGCACCGTTTTACCCAGTAACTGGGTTGTGGAGGTCAGATAGGCAGTCGCTTCTTGTAGAATACTGGCATTCAGCTGCATCCGGTAAGACTGGAAGCTGACTTCAACATAATAATATGAAGTTGGAAAAATGCTCGGCATATTGATTGAAGAAGACTCAAGAAGCGTATTTCTCACTCCTCGGGCCATCATAAATTTTTGTTTGTGAAATAATATAAAATACAGTCATCATCGCCTATCCTTTTCCCAACTATTTTGGGGTCGCCTTCCAATCTAGCCGGATGCAGCTGAATACCAGTATTTTACATGGAGCGACTGCCTAATCTGACCTCCACAACCCAGTTACTGGGTAATACGATACCCCTACATAAGACTGTATGTCAGACTTTCGGGCTTCTGACTACCCGTAACGACTGTTAAAGAACCACGAATGTCAGCCGGGACCAACGGCTTAACGTGCTTTCCGAGGCACGGAGAGGTCACGGTATGTAAAGATGGTCACCCATCCACAGACCAACCGCGGCAAGCGTAGCTTAACCTGATCGATCGACCTGTGCGGCCAAAATTAAAATACAGTATAAGCTTGAATAATATTTATTTTATTATATAAGTAAAGGTATTGTCCGTTTTTATCACAGAATTTTCACTATTTTTAATTTTTTTTTTTATTGCACCCAATGATATTTTAGTAAAAATATCATTGGTTGCACCGAACAGAAATGGCAGAAATTAAAGAAAATTACAAAAATACTGCTGTAATTGTCACAAAAATATTTTATTTAATACAGCGTGTATCAAAAATGTGTGGAGTGATGATCACAGTCGAGGATGTGGTACAGACTATTAAATTGAACAACTATCTCCATGGGACCAGCATCGTAATAGTAAAAAAATAATCAGCTGTCTCATACCGCAGCTGTTACGGGGCCGTCTCCACGAGCGATAGAATCGCGGCGATAGTCTCGCCTTGCTATTAAATTTTCGCCGCGATGATATCGCTGTGTGGAGACACGTTCTAAGATAGTGTATAGAATTATACGTGGCACGACGATAATATCGCTGCGATTCTCTCGCTCGTGGAGGCGGCCCCTTAATATGTCTCAGTTGACGTCATTACGTCAACGCCGACTGTCGCGGAAAACCAGCGCTGAGGCTCTGACTCGTATAGGGTCTTAGGCATTTATGCTGAGTGATGGCCGTTTTGCGTGGATGTGACGCATATTGTCCCCCCAACTACATGTAGTTATATTTTTTTTTGTGTTTGTGTTCTTTCTGTGCGTCATGTTCACCGCAAATAAACGTATTTCCTTTTTTATTTTTTCTTCTTATACAAAACTTCAAAACCTCGACCCAAATGTATGGGACTGCTGATAATTTTTTCGCGATTACGATGTTGGTCCCTTGGAGACAGTTGTACAGTTTGATGTTTTGTACCATTCCCTTAAATATGAGCACATATTTCTGATACACGGTGTATAATATTGCGAGAAAATTATTGCTAATTATTTTTTAAGTCACTTAATTATTGTTATTTTTCGTATTTATACATTTTTGCTTTTGGGTTGACACTAATAATGATATTTTTACTTTTTACAAACAAGTTTCAATCTTTTATTAATAGAGATTCTCTGAGAGATTCTTGTTATTTATGGATGTTTGTAAATATTTCAGCATCCATGATTTACAATATCTTAGTGTAGAAGTGAGTGCAATAATCTTTCAAAGTGACTTGAAAATCAATCAACAAAAAAAAATTACTTAAAAGAATAATAATGATCACATATTTTTATACTTAGAATAATATTATTTACACTTAATTTATAGTGAAACTGAAATTCAATAACTTACTTTTACTATTATATAATAGGTATGAACCTATAAAGGTGTCTTAGCTATAAGTTTAGTCTGAATAATAATTAATAAATATAATTTTATAAAAAAATATTAGTTACCTACTGAAAATTTGTTTATTATTAATATTACTGGCCATGGAGAAAAAAGAAATGGCTATTATCTTACATATTACTTTTAAAAAAATGATTTTATATGTTTTCATCTGAATTAAATAATTATTTCCAGTCAATAATTATGTCAGACTAACTTTAAACTCTAAGACTTACCCAAAACACGACAAATGTAACCTAACATAGATTTAACAATGGTAACTATCACATTTAAATTAATTAGGCAAGAATTTATGTACAAAAATAATTATAAATTAAATTAAGTAATACATTTTTACATCTTTCCCCCGGATGACAGGGGAAATAATTATATAATGTTTAAGCCAGGAAAAATAATCACAAATTATTTTTATTGTAAAAAAGAGCGCGCATCGCTGTTATAGACAAATATTATTTTTAAATTTTATTTAAAACAATACAATTTAGTCTAATTTGTCTGACATGACAAAAATATTACAAAAATCACAAATCAAAATTTAAAAAATATGCCCAGATTCTGTTTGCATTGTAAAAATTAAACAAATAGTAAAAAAATCAATTTCTTTTCATACAGTTGCAAATAAAAAATACAATACATATTCTTTGTACTTTGCATTTAAGTACTAATAAATAGCTTTTTAAATAATATTAATATCTTGGATTGAGCAACAAAAAAGGGGAAATTCAAATCAAATAATCCTAAAAGTTTATTAAGACGAGTCCTAATAAATGCCAATTTTTAGTACCTACTTTTTATAAGACTTAAAGTCTTTACGATTCTTTTCATTCTTAGGGCAAAACGCTTATTCATTTGTATTACATTTCAATTCAGTCCTATTTTTGTCATCCTCCCCACTAATGTTTCTACAGAACAATTTACTATATCTGTATCTGATGACAGAGCGAGACAGCTACCTCTGTCGCTTTCATGACTAAAAACAAACGTCAAACGTCTGTCAAAAGTACCATCGTTTACCCTCAACTTCCGAAAGCCTTACCAATATAATTCACTGCCAAATCTCTTATATAACTTTTTATGAATTTGTTGCAAGTATTCTTTCAACCAATCACAATGCCCAACTCGGAGATTTGACAGCCGACAACTGACCAATAGCAAATGGTGACCCAGTGGTAACAGCCGCGACTTACGAGTTAGGCGATTGGCACACTGCACCGCATTACGCAGAGCGGTGCGTGAAACGGAGCCAAATTCCCCGTACGGAAGCGCGTTTTTATTGAATTTGTATGCAAAAAATCACGCGCGGGGGCACGTTATCTGCGTCCCGCTGGGTGTTGCGGAGCAGTGTGCCAATCGCCTTAGGTCGTAGATGCGAACCCTGACAGGAGCTTTACTTTGTGTAAATTATTCCACCACCACTGCTCTCAAAACGGCGACGAAAAAAATCGTGAGGAAACAATGTTCTAGAACCATAAATTCGAAGACATGTGACATCTACTAACCCGCACTGGGCCCCCGTGGTGGACGGCCTACTCAGGGAGAGCGGGCCGTCCACCACGCGGGCCTCCTCACAGAGACGAGGCCTCTGTTCCAGCAGTGGGAACATTATTATTATTTTAACTGGCCAAGTATTCCTCCGACGAAAAATAGGACCCACCAATATCATTTTGAGATCATACGAAACCATTTCCAAAAACCTTCGAATGCTACCAACTATCCCAGTCTTGGCGCAGGGTCTCAAACCCAATTTTGTACAATTTTTTTTTGGCTAAAAGCTACATACAACATTGCAAGCTCAAACAACATTCCTATCCTTGCTGATCTCGCGTCTTCTGGCTGAAGCTCTAGTTGAGGCTCTAATAGATGCCCTGATGGATGCTCTAGAGCCGATGGCGCTTGGAACTGCTCTGACGAACTCATGGGACTCACTGGTGGTGGTGACTGATGCTCTTTTGGTGTATCTGCCTGGCTGGTCGCCTTCCTCTGCTTCTACTTTTGTCCTGTAAGAAGCAATGTGTTTGGGTTAGATGAACATAACATAACTTCACGACTGTATACCCAGAAGGATACGGCAGAGGTGCACTTATAGTACACCTACATTTCGTCAGTTATCTTTAAGTCCCATGCACAGATATAGATACACCTAGATCCGAACGAGAACGTTACTTTGTCAATCCCTTGTTTGGAAACATCTTATTAAATAAAACATTCTGTCCTTACCTGGGGAAACAAGGATTGTCCCAGAACCTCTGATTCATTCCGAAGTTCTCTCCATCCTGAAGAGTTTGAGGCATGTCAGTATCCATGGTTTCTGGTAGGAAGAGGCACAGTAGACCTCCAGCTATTCCCAGCGCGCCCAGGATTAGGAGTGGCAGATCTTGGGATACATTAGCCTGGAAGAAGGTAAAACGAATTTTTTAAATGTTGCATTTTGATGCGGTGAAAGCGGTAGGTGGAGATCTCTCTTGCTATCTGAGCCTCGCATCCTCATTACAATGATACCTTGAAGGTTCCATCAGTTCATAAACTTGTTCGACATAAGCTAAGGGGTTGTAATGTTCTTAAAGAAAGAAGAAAGAAAGAAAATACATTTATTTGGCACATACTAAGAGACACACAATACACCAGACAGTTAGATAATAGTCGTACGTCAGATAAAAACTAAGATAAAAATAAAAAGTGCAAAGTCCGATGTAAGAAATTAGCAGGAAAGTGTGCCTCACGGCTGCGCCAAAAAGGCCCAGTTCAGCAAAAATGCCAGACAACTGGTGCCTGACGCTGGTTTTCAACTGGACCTGATGTGTGAGGTGACGGATGTAAATCAGTTTTATACTGCATCGTGATGTGTATAATATGTGTAGTGTTCTTATTTCGAGAGCAGTGGTGGACCAGTGCTAACGGAACCGTCTTACGAATTGTTAGGTCGTGCGCTCGAACTTCATCACCACTGCTCTCAAAACGGTGAAGGAAAACATCGTGACGAAACCGGCATGTTTCTAGAACCAAAAATTCGAGGACATGCGACACCTACCAACCCGCACTGGGCCCGCGTGGTGGATTATAGCCCACTCCCTCTCGAAGAGAGGAGGCGTTTGTCCCAGCAGGGAACATTATAGGCTAATTATGTATGGTAAATGCTGAGAAAAAATCATTGTATAACGTCAGAATCAGTTTGCAGAAGAAAAGTGTAAAGGGTGTGCCACAAATTTAAGTATCATCTTTCGATCTAATGTTAATAAAGTATATAGTTTAAGTTTCACAACCATCTCTCTTGTTATTCGTTCATAATTTCTGAAGGTCGTAACACGCCACCATCGTTATGTTTTTTTTTTATTTAGATCATCCTGGGCTGTAAACTCCACCAATTATGCCGTCTGCCCAATATTTTGCCCACAGTGATAAGATATTCCCAACGGGTACATATTCCCTTTTGGGCTAAAAAAATTACTATCTTGTTTTGCTACCTTCTTCTAAGAACTATTCAAATTCACTTACCAAATAAACAACAAAAGGAGCTACAATGGAAGCGACATATCCCATGATATGTATCAGCGCGACCCCCTGGGCTCTGACCACAGTGGGTAGCAGTTCTGCGGCGTACTGGAGGCCGATGTTGTAGGATATGTTGACGGCGAAGCGGCCGAGGATGGCTAGAGAGGCTGAGGGACCACCTGGAGAGAAATAAAGAAAGGTCTTAAAGATTATACTGAGGTTAGGCATCATAAAATTAATTCATGGGACCAAACACAAACTTCTTAACATAGTTATGATTTACATTTACAATTAACATAGTTATGATTTACATTTACAATCCCAAGATTCGCCAGATTATTTTGATGAACCTACTCTTAATGAAGACAGAGTTACCTCTTCGTTTAACCATTCGAGGCCAAACGACTTCCAAGAGCACCATGAACAATTACAATTAACTGTGTATCATTAGTCCAGACAGGTTAAAACAATAAATTGTCAATCTGCATGACTTACCAACTGGCACAGCGGTAGCTAAAAGACTGAAGATACCGCTGATGACCATGGAACCACACGCCAACCATCTACGGCCCCACCTGGAAAAACACACAACTTTTATTGAACAAAGTCGACCATGAGCAAGTCGCTAACGAAGGAAAACAGATTGGAATGGCTGGCAGAGAAACCCCTATCCAAATATGAGAGGGATAGGGTAATACAATGTTATAAGGCTAAGAATCGAAACGCCAATGACCTCGATCTGTCAACTGTGACTTGAAATATACGGCTTTCAAAGAAAATTTGTTGTTATCCGTTTTTGTTATATATCTTAGTGACTGCTCCAAAATGGGAAATGAGGCGCTGTTTTGCTAAAACGACGATATGGCGCAGGTCATTCTTATTCTTGGTTGAAACGCATTATAAGTTGGCAGACTAGCCGCCAGATTAGTAGAAGTATAGAAACGATGCGATTGGTGCTCAAAATATAGAGTTTATCTCTTTATGTGTCCTAGGTCTAACTTTATCTGTCTAAATCATTAATAAGCGTTTTATTCCGGCTGTTCAGCTGCGTGATATATTCCTTTTGTATCGAAGGTTTATTTATTATCAGGTAAAGCTTTGTCGTAACCGGTTCAGTGTTCACAGAAATCGCTTTCCATCAGAAGGACCACCTTCTTCCAGATTTATTGTATAAGAACCACCTCCTTTTTAAAATCGGTTAAAACGAAAGAAATTTTATATAACATACCAATCTAAAACAGCTGTCAAAATTCAATAAATACCGAGACATTTCAAAAAACATGTTAAACTGTTGGTCCTGTCACTCGTAGATTTTTGACAGTCGTTACGGGTATTCAGAAGCCCAAATCCTGACACCCAGTCTGACCAAGTAGTACCGTGTTACCCAGTAACTCGGCTGTGGAGGTCAGTGCAGTCGCTCCTTGTAAAATACTGGTATTCAACTGCATCCAGTTAGACTGGAAGCCGACCCTAACATAGTTGGAAAAAGGCCTGGCAGATTTATTGAATCACATTATTATACGAAAATATAACATACCTATCCAAAACAGCCGTCAAAAACGTGTCAGCAGGCAACTCCGTAGCCGAAGCAATAGTGAACGTCAAGAATATATCCAGTCCCAAAGACCCAACGTTCCTGACGTGGCCATCGAAGACAAGAGATATGGCCATCCAGATGACAATTAGCAGGATAGCGTTGCGTCTCAACCTGGGGGTCTTGAACAAATCCAACACGGAGTAGGTTCTGCATTCCGCTTCAGATTCTTTGATGGTTTTTAGGGATGATTCCTGGAAAAAATTAAAGTGTTATAAAACTTTGTATGCTTAATTTTCTTTGAAGAATACATTCTCGTATAGCTAAAAGCTGTTGTTTACGCATGATGTTGTCAATCTGCGTGTTGCTATCACACAAGCTTTAGGCGCTTTTTTCTTTGGGGTACCTACTTACGCACCAACAATCAAAATTAGCACGTCATCTTCGGACGACCAATGAGAGGTCCTCAAGGAAGTCATCAAAGAAGCACCAATAGGAGCAGTTTACGAAGACTTTCGAGTACTCCTTCGCGGAACGTTAAAATCGCTCGGTTTCTTCTTCAAGCTAACACATTTGAATCGACCTTGCTCTGTATAGCTTCATTTTCTCAAACTTTAAGTTCTGACGAGCCCCTATTGTACCAATCACTAACTCAAAATTGCACTAAATCATTTTCTAATATTTTTCACCAAGAAGTTATCATTTACTCTCAACCACAACCACACCTTGAAGAGGAATACGCTTAACGCATGAACAGCTGTATATTCTGTAAAGTAGGAGCGAGAAAGAGGTCTAAAGTTTATAATACATTCTCAAACGTCATTGGTCCATTGGCAGCAAGCAACCTTTTATGGCCAGCTTGCACCAACAACCACAAAACAGGTGCACTCACTTTTCCGTGAGGGAAGAGTGAGTGCATCTGTTTTGTGTCTCACAGTCCAAAGGGACGGAAATCCGACACGACCGGAAAGAGATCAGACGCAGGACCATCGTCGTCGGCTTAACGTGCGCACCGAGGCACGGAGGTATCACACCGCCAACTTTCAAACCCGGGCGGTTACTAAGAAATTCCTAATGGATAAACTCAATGTCACTTTGCCCGACACGTGAATGAGGGTTTTCGTGAAAATTTACGACACCAATGAGGGTTTTCTGAAATGACGTTCGCTAGGTGGCAGCACTGACACGTCGGGTCCAAGCATCTGTCAAAGAGCCTATATTTTATTTAGTCATGACTGAATGATGAACGAATGAATGAATCGAATGATGAACGTCATCATATATTTTATACTGGAAGACCTCTTGTCACAGTGGTGCCAACTGGTGTCGTAAATTTTCACGAAAACCCTCATTGGCACCACTGTGACAAGAGGTCTCCCAATACAAAATATATGATGACGTTCATCATTCGATTCATTCATTCGTTCATCATTCCGTCGTGACTAAAGAAAACATAGGCTCTTTGACAGATGCCTGGACCTGACGTGTCAGTGCTGCCACCTAGCGAACGTCATTTCAGAAAACCCTCACCGAAGGGGCGGTCAATTTTGTGGTTTATGTGGCAAGCGAGCCCAAATCATAAATGCTTGGTATTCCTAATGAATCTTTTAACCTATTTGTTACGCTGATACAATTAGATGCAAGGCTATTTTACTAGGTAACTTAGGAATGCCAATTTTGTTATAAATAGCGATGGAGAAACAACACTTACCGTGAAATCACTGAGTACTTTTTCGGGGATTTTAGTCTTGTTTATTCTTTCAAACTTCTTCATGATTGTTAAAGCTTTATCAATCTTTCCTTGTGACACCAACCACCTAAAAAATACAATATCAAGTTACCTATTTATTCAGTGGTGTTGAGTGTTTAATTGGAATCTTTAATGAAAATCCTTTATCTGGGATAGGATATACACAAAAATTAGACGGTGGGCAATCTAAGTGTTAGCACATGAGGATGTCTCCATATGTCAGTGTTCTAGGATCTAGAGTGGAATCATTAAATCAATCAGTGTATATGTATGTTTAGAGGTATATTAATTTAGTCTTTGGGAATTACAGGAATGACATTCCCTAGTACTTCTTTTTCTTTCTTGATTTTTAAGAGAGAAGGAAATACATAAATAGCTCCACAAGAGAATCAGCACTAGTGTGTTTGAAGTTGATGGTGGTATATTTTTAATAGGACCCTTCAAGCTCAAAGCATTTATTTTAATTCAAGCAATTACAGGCAGTTTAGAATCGTCAAGGGATCACATTAAGTCTGAGATTTCTCATGAAATCACGTCCAAAGATTTGCAGACACAAAGGGATTTGTTGTGGGTTTGTTGATTAGGTAGTGGTTTGTTTGTACAGAGATTTGTAGATTTGTGTTTGCTGATTTGTAGCTATTATGTCTTGCTACTATTAGCTCTAATAGTTTGATTAGTTGTGACCTTACCTAGCGCTCTCAGGAACCAACCACGGCGTTAGAATAGCCAATGCGAACGGCAGACTTGTGCCCATCGCAAACATTCGCCAATCATCAGCCCACAGTGCGATCCAGGGTAGCAGTGACGCAGCCAGAGTGAAGAACAGCGCAATGGACATGTTGGCGACAAATGTACGCCATTTTGGTCCAACGTATTCTAGCACTGAAATTAATTTAGGAACTGTTAGTATATATCTTTGACAAAGCTAAATAACTAGACTCCCATTTGATGAGTTAAAGATTTCGTTGTGGGATTTCTGCAGGATAATTGTGTACAATGCGTGCCACGAAAGATGAGACTTGACACACCACGTGGTTTGACATGCGCAGTACACGATTTTAGGTATCTTTAGCGGTATGAGGTCTGAGTGCGGGACGGGACCGGACGTCATAGGGGCAGCGGAAAGAGCGGGGGAGGCGGGGTCAAGTCTCATCTTTCGTGGCACGCATTGTAACACATTATCAACAGGAATGGCTTTCATTTTGACAGTTTAACAACATTCATTGCGTTATTTACGTTGTTGAGCAGACAATTTTTTCAAACATATGAATCAATGGATTGGCAATATCCTTCAAAAAGTCTCGGATTTAAATTGATACTGTGTTACGCAATGAGGGTGCCAGTTTAACTAAGTATTGCTGTTGTCCCTGATAAAAAGGTGTGTGCCATAGGTAAACTCTTTTCTTTAGAAAATCATTTTTACCAACGAAAAGATAACAAAATACGGTGAGTTGTATATGTGTACCTACGTAAAGATTCTCATAGATATTATTTTGTAGTTCAGCTGTGCCTGTAAGCAATAAAGTAGCAATATGTCTCGTTTTGAGTGAGTTGGCGTGAAATTGTAGTTACGATAACAGGTTGATATTCAGTGTGGTATAATTTATTGTTCTTAATCTAGAGCAGCCATTCCCAAAGTGGGCGATAAAGCCCCTTTGTGGGCGCTGCAGGACTAAAGGTGGTAAGAGACCCAGAAAAAAATGGGGGCGTTGTGTAGAGGCTTCGGGAGGCGATTTGTAATTTCATCTAGCTAGGAGGACTCTTAGACACCGACTGAGCTCTCGGCTCTCGGCTACAACTTGTGAAGTTTGGGAACCTATGATCTAGAGTGTCGATTTCGACCTCTGCATATTATAAATTAAAGTCGCTTTTCGTGTCCATTCGTGTGCGTTTCTTTTTAACTATACAACGGATTTTGTTGCGATGTTCACCATCACTTACTACAGAATTTATTTCGAAAGGTTTTTGTGTTTAAACATTAATATGAAACTGACATAATATAATAGATAAATCTCGATGTTTTGTCAAGTCTCAAAAACTGCGAAGCAGGGGCGGGTCGCCCGGGTCAGCGGGATTGTCCGATAGGGTTACCGCTGGCCCGGAACATAAAGGGCTTAGGAAGGAACACGGGTGGGTTTTAGTCAGTAAGAGTCTGACACTCCCTTCCGCTCCACTCAGAGCGGGAGGGGTCATTTGATGATTTCCCATCCTGAAAAAAAAAGGGGCGGGTCGCTCGTAATTTATAATGAATTGATGTCGTTACGTGCCCAGGAGTGGAGACCGCGTATGGCAAGAGTAACGTGAGCCATCAGCTAGGTGGACCGACCGATGGTGGATGGGACAGACTGGATGCGGAAGGCGGAGGACAAGCTGGTGTGGCACAGAATTGGAGAGGCCTTCGATAGTCTGGACTTCGATAGGTTGAGTTGATTGATATTGTTACTCACCAAGGATGTACATCATAGTGAAACAGTTGTCGAAAGCCAGTCCAACGAAGAACCGGCAGAGAGCGAAGGTCAGGAAACTGTCGCAGAACGACGTGCCCACACCGGCTATGAATCCTAGGAGATTAGTGCCTGAAATATAATTATTTAAACAGTTTAGTATTTAGCTTTTACTTGTGACTTCACTCCCGTGGTCTATCCAATGGGAACTGCGGATTCCCGTTCATTCATTGCCAACATTTTCAATGAAAATGACAATTCAAAATGGTGACATGCGCCCGCTATGAGGGAATCACCACGCCTGCTCAAGGCGAGTTGGCGTTTTCAGACTTAATTGTAAGTCGAGATTTCCACAGGATGTTTTCTTTCTTTCCATCGATCAAAGTCAAATCATTTATTTCAAATAGGGACATATAAAAGGCACTTTGGAATGTCAAAAATTACAAAAAATAGAATTGATTCTAGTCGCCCCTTCCAAAAGGTAGTTTCGTAATGGAGATCGGAAAAGAATGGGAGATACTCCACCGTTACTCTTTTAAAATGTGTTACAAGATTTCGTATACATTCATTAAATTATAATTATGTGATAGATAGTTACATGGTGTTCACATATTTACAAATATTGTAAAATTAGATGATTTTCCTAGAATTTTAACAAAGTGACCGACGTCGGTGGTATCCCAGATAAGAGAATTTCTGATTGAAAATTGCGATGACAATTGTTTAAGCTTATAAGTGACCACTTTCCACCAGATGCCCGCTTGTTTGCCCTCCAAAAAAAAACCTTGGATCCTGTTAAAAATTAAGAAGCAAATTGAACCTTATAGCTTACCAACTAGAGCAGGTATTCTTCCGTACTTATCAGCAATCCAGCCGAAGACCAGACCACCAACTATAGCTCCACAGAAGAAGATGGCTTGCGCTGTTGCTGCTAAGTTGTCCTTCTCACACACCCAATCCAACTGAAAAAAAAACCAGGAAGGTTATAGAGTAGAATTTCATCACCACTGCTCTCAAAACGGTGAAGGAAAACATTGTGAAGAAACCGGCATGTCTTGGAACCAAAAATCGAAGGCATGTGACATCTACCAACCCGCACTGGACCCGCGTGGTGGTTTACGGCCCACTCCATCTCAGACAGGAGGCCTGTGTCCCAGCCGTGGACGTCTTTCGGGTGATATGATGAAGGCCGAGAGAAGAAAAGTGTCAACTCACCTCTGAAGCAATTGTATCATAAGGGATGTCACTCTTATTATACTCCCAGCCACTTTGACAAGGAACCACCGCCCACTCATCATCAGGAGTAGTTCTACCTTCAGCTAACGCCTGGCTGAAGTCTGCTGAGTACATCTTGCAGCGGTCGTGGGAGTATGGGCCATTTGATGGCGGGATGGCTAGGGCTCGTCTGGAAAGAAATAAAGAAAGTTGTTAAGAAATATGTTGTAATGAATTTGTACGTAGAAAGTGGATAAGACAGGGATTGAAACCGAAGACAAACTAGCAGGGATCGAGGAGGGAGGGTTCAGGAGATCAGACTGGAATAAATTTAAAGGACATATATCATTCAAGTGTCGAACATTTTATGGTTTGGTCTCCGCTCGCCCCTTGAGTCTTGCCCCTTTCGTTTAAAATGTTCCACTCACCCCGTTTTTTATTATTTTGGTGTAGTGATTCGCCCCTTACGAAGGGGCGAGTGGAAAATTGACGTTTAAATAATTATTTTGGTGTATCAATTCGCCCCTTACGGCATTTCCCAAAAATTAAACTGCCGCCAGAGAAAAAAGTAGATACTATTTTCTTATGGGTAATAACATCTTGAACATTTTTTTAACTATTACAACGAAAGTCTACAATTAAACCTCCGACTGCTATTTTAGATTGAAAATGCCCAAAATCATATCGGTATTTAATAACAAGTGTCGTATTTTTGAAGTGAAAACTTCTTTAGCGGCGTTGTACACTTTTTTTGTAATGGGTAAAAAATGTTAAACTCGCGTCAGGACACGTGACCTGATCGAAAATTCGTAAGACGGGATGGCCGTAGCCGGTACTGCGCGTGTTTTGTTTTTAAGACGATTTACAAAATACACACTTAATTGTTCAAGAATAGAATAGTTCGTAGAATAATTGATGGAGATGGCGCTAGCTGTCATGTAAACATTGTGCTCCCGTAATTATATTCTTTAAAATAGTTATTTGAACAGTATCTCCCTAAGTACACCAAAAAATCAAGAAAATAGGACAATACATGTGTGGAAGTGTTATCTTCACAAACTATTCACTGTGAACTGTGTAAACAAAACTTATATGTGTGGATAAAAATTTTGTGATTAAAACAGTTGCGTGGGGTATTTATGTCTCTTATGAAATATTTACCACCAAATACTAAGCTAACAAAGTGTGACATACAAAGATAAACAATAACAACGAAAAAAGTGATTTTCTTACAAGTGACACTTGGAGAAAAAATATTCAAATCGATCAAATTACAACTGACTTCTTTAACGAACTTTTTTACTTCGAAGAACCTAGTGATCAACAATTTCAAAGTTGTAAGTAACAATCACAGTGGCGAGTTTGCCAGACGGCCTACATGCTATTCGCATCGCCTGTGACTCGAGTTCGATTCCCGCAAACGGACACTCTTTTTGGAATATTTACAAATTAGAGAATAAAATTGATGACCAATAAATAGTACCGTACCGTCGTAAACAATTTCTTCATACTACCTCAAATTTAAATCATCATGAACTTCTTTGGAAATATCACACAGCGCCAGCGTCGTAATCGAAGAGTCTCCGAAACAAAAAGTGAAGATTTGAATTTAACAAATAGTGAACTAGATGGCACTACTAGTAACAGTCTACCGAATATATCAGACGACGAAGACTGCGAAGAAATTCTTCAACTAAAAAACAAAATAAAAGAATTGACGCTACAGCTAGAGACTGCACACCGCGAAGTTGAATCCCTAAATATGGACAACACTAATCTAAAACAAACTATCAAGAATTTAACAAAAAAGGAAAATATTTATAAAAAACTGACAACGGACATTGTTAACACCCCAAAAAAGAAAAAATCTTCTCAAGCAGTTCCTACAATAGATCTCAGCGTCACTCCCAAGTCGACGAAAAAAGTTCTGCTCACTCCTAAAATGGCTGATAAATCAACACCTGCAGGTTTACCACCCCAGATGGTTGATAAGACAACTCAATGTGACACATATGAAATAAAACACTCAACGCGTAATGACTTAATCGAAAAACGACACCTAACCAAAGAAACGACAAAAGGTAAAATAAGTATAATAAGCACTAACAACAGAAATGGAGTTTGCAGCATTATCGAAGATTCTTTTGCAACTAATTATGACTTCTGCCACTACTCGTATCCAAATGGTAGCATTGAACAACTCTTACTAGGTATAGAAAATAAGATCAAACACTACACTAAAACCGACTATTGCGTCATATTAATAGGAGAAATGGACTTCATAAGAACTAAAAACTATCACGACTTAATCTACCATATCAAAGATACCATTGAAAAACTAAGCCATACCAATATAATTATATGTCTCCCAACTTACAGACAATGTGGTGAATATACAACTATATACAACTCACGGGTTGAAATATTCAATAATCTTTTGTATCTGCATAACACAACATATGAATATGCTTATTTACTGGACTCAAACGCTGACTTATGTTATGATAAAACCATGTTTTCGGGCCGTAAAGGTCTTTTAAACGACACAGGCATGAAAAATATATTTATGAATCTCAAGAAGACCATTTATGAAATTCAGTTTGAAAATAGTTATATTGCTGAGAAGGAAGACGCATTTGAGGACACATCAAACCAGTTTTTTCTATAATTATCTGTCAATAATGCATCAAAACATCGCAGGGCTAATAAATAAGGCAGACCAATTGCTTTTGAACCTGCTTGATCTTAAAAACCTCATAGATGTTATCTGTGTGACCGAGCACTTCATGGAAACTGGGTATGAAGACTTTCTCACTATACCTAATTATAAATTGGCAGCATGCTACTCCAGAGATACAAAAAGAGGAGGAGCGTGCATATTAATAAAGAACGACCATCAATGTAGAGAGCTTGAAGATATCAAGAAACTATCAATTCAAGGTGTTTTCGAGTGCTGTGCGATCGAACTAACACAGCATAACATTATCATTGTATGTATCTACAGAATACCTAAATCAAATAATCTTGATACTTTTTATTCAAAATTAAATATTCTCCTACCCAAGATTTGTTACAAAGCACGCAAAAATGTCATTATATGTGGTGACTTTAACATTAATACATTGAAAAAAAATAGAACTTCCCTTGATTTTATCAACTTCTTATTAAGTTATAATCTAAAATTGCAAATTGACCAGCCCACTAGGTTACAGAGCAACACATGTATAGATAATTTTGCGCACAATTTTACGCAAAAGTGTGTTCACGATGTAATTGACCTTAACATGTCAGATCACACAGCCCAAACCTTAAAGATCCCCGTAAAGAAGACCTGTACATTGAACAGTTGGAATATTACAGCACGTGATTACAGTTACGGTAACCTTATGAAATTTAGATCATGTTTATGTGCTTTATCATTTTATGATGTTTATCAAGCTGATGATCCTAATGTAGCGTACGATGGTTTTATGGAAATACTGCAGCTGTTTTATAATTTATGTTTTCCCTTAATCAACAAAAAAATTAAGTTAAAAAGGAATCCGAATTGGTTAACACCCGGTATAAGACGGTGTAGCAAAAATAAAAGACAACTCCTTTGGCAATTTCGATCAAAACCGAACAGCAATAACTTAGCTAAACTTAAAAATTACTCACAAAGACTTAAGAAAATAATAAAACTAACACAAAAAGCAAAAAATAACCATAAGATAATATCATCTACAAATAAATCAAAAGATACTTGGAAGATCATAAATGAAAATAAATATTGCCCCCCCCTCGAACATATAACAGAAATAAAAAATAACGGAGTTACAATAACAAACCCTAGTGAAATAGCAAACGCATTTAACGATCACTTTGTGAATCAAGCAGAATTACTATCGAATGCCACAAGATCTGCGAGTTATAGAACCCCGAATACATGTTCCGAATCAATGTTCATGGCCCCGACTACACCTAATGAAATATATCGGATAATACAGGATTTAAAAAATAAAGTCAGCGTAGGGTATGATGATATATCAACAAAAGTATTAAAATTTGTTTCAGATGTAATAAGTGGCCCAATTTGCCACATCATTAATGTTAGTATCTGCTCAGGAATTTATCCCAATAAACTAAAACCAACAATAGTTAAGCCATTATTTAAAAAACATGACAAAACTGATATTAATAATTACAGACCCATTGCCCTGATACCAGTCATATCAAAAATATTTGAGAAGGCTATTTATTGCCGTATGAATTCCTTTTTCACGAAACATAACATCTTGGTAAGTGAACAGAAGGGTTTCAGAAA
Source organism: Luperina testacea (assembly GCA_927399505.1). Classification (NCBI taxonomy): domain Eukaryota; kingdom Metazoa; phylum Arthropoda; class Insecta; order Lepidoptera; family Noctuidae; genus Luperina; species Luperina testacea. The sequence goes on along the minus strand of OV656783.1, from coordinate 7,586,346 downwards.
AGACAAATCCATAAATATGGCCATCTATGATTTTATTAACATTATAATGACAGACATTGATGAAAGAGTTCCCGTTAGCGCTATATTTATGGACATGACGAAGGCTTTTGATCTAGTGGATCATAATATACTACTACAGAAGCTTAATGCGTATGGAATAAGAGGTAACGCACTTTCTCTTATACAGTCTTACTTAGCCAATAGAACGCAGTGTACAGAAATTAGACGAATTTCTAAAAGAGATAAAAAAGAACTCAAATATATTTCAGGAAAACGTAAAGTCACTTTTGGCGTACCACAGGGCAGTGTATTGGGCCCGCCGTTGTTTCTAGCCTACATAAATGACCTTCCAAAACACATCGCTTTTCCTATGGTTCTTTTTGCTGATGACAGCACGATCATTGTAAGACGTAATAAAAATAGAACTTATGAATGTGACATCAAAGACGCATTACAACAATCAATTAATTGGCTTGAACATAATAATCTAAAATTAAATTTAAATAAAACTAAAATTATGCAATTTCGACAAAGAATAACCGCTCCTGACATTAATATAACTTTTGAAGATAATAAAATTGAAGAAGTAGGACATACAAAATTTCTAGGCTTGACAATTGACTCTAAACTGACTTGGAAAGACCATGCAGCAATTCTTATAACAAAATTAAGTAGGTTCGCTTTTGCTCTTTATAAACTAAGTAAAATTGTTAATCAGGCAGCTGTTGTAGCTGCGTATTATGGTTACGTAGACTCTATATTACGTTACGGAGTAATTTTTTGGGCAAATTCCTGCGAAAAGCATAACATTTTTAAAGCACAGAAGAGGTGCATTAGGTCAATATGCAACCTTAAACCAACGGAAAGCTGTAAACCGCATTTTAAAACACTTAAAATATTAACTTTACCTTGTCTGTACATATATGAGACCGCATTATTCGTTAAGAAAAACAGTCAACTATTTAAAAAAGTTTCAGACCAACGCTTTAGGTCGATGAGACCAGAATATCGACACGAATTATGTCTAAGAGCCTCAAAGACCGCCCTTATGCACAAAAGCATTCTCTGCATGGCTCCGAAAATATTCAACAAAATTCCAAATGACATTAAGGATTTAAATTTGACACAACTCAAACGGAAGCTAAATAATTTTTTAATTGAAAAATGCTACTATACCATTGACGAATTCCTTCTTGACAAAATGTAACAAACTAAACTGACAATTATGTGTGTATTTATTCTTAACAATTCAAAAATTGACTATCTAATTGTAATCTGTTTTTTATTTATTTTTTGTGTATTTAATTAATTGTAATCCTAATCATTTTTTTTTTTTTTAATTATTGGCTGTACACCAAACATTGAAACGATTGTTAACGTATGACTTTAAATTTCTTATTTGTTTAATTGTATATGCCCTAATGGGTTGTTTTTTGAGAAACGTAACATTTCTGTAAGACCACAATTGTATAACCAAAAAACATACAAATAAATACTTTGACTTTGACTTTGACAAGTTTTCACTTCTGTCGGCACTCCCGGAATGCCACTGTTTTTTTTTTGGCCGGCTCTTTAATTTTTGCGTCCTTTATGTATTTTATTATTTTTGTATCCTATTAAGTTAGCTGTGCCCGTGACTATATCGCGTCGGAAAATATTATTGGATTTCATGGGTTTAGTTTTCTTGCGCACAACCCTATTTCTTTTACAAAAAAAAAGTAGCCCAAGATACTCCTTATAATATCGGCTATCTGCCAATGAAAGCCTTCCATCAAAATAGGTGCAGCCGTTTTGGAAATTAGCCGGAAAAAAACAGAAAAATTAAAAAAAATGTTATAGGTACGTACCGCATAGGTATACTTTCATGTATGCATTTAGTAAAAAGCTACTATTTTGACATTACAAACAGACACTTCAGTTTTATTTATATGCAACATGCAGATAGCTTAATATAATTCTTGAAACACAGTTTAAGTTTTAAACATATCCTTAAGGGGCTTACAGGACCTAAACGCAAAAAACGCAAGTTTTAGAAACAATAAAAGTATATGATCGACTCCAGTAAACAAAATCAGAAAAATATATGATATTCTTCACGATATAATGCTAGTTAGATAATCTGTTGAAAACATAATACAACTAATTTGATACGATAGAAAACAATCATGAAGATACCTCTGAAAACTTTCTTTTTGCAATAAAAACCATACTAATATTCATACACTGATTTTTTGTCAGATTATTCTACAAACAACATACTAAACACTAGTGTTTTAATGTTTTAATTTTTTAGTCTAAACCACAGATTTTTTGTAATTAAATAATTGCTTCATATTATTTTGCAATAAATTACCAGTGTTGTGTCATCGCGCTTCTCTTTCTTTTCTATGCAGTCCAACAGTGACCGCGCTTTAGGTCATATAAGCCCCTTAAGATAGAAATATATACATACATGGCCTGTTAATAACATACTGTGATCATAACCCTCCATTGGCTTTGCTGTAGTCGAGAATAATATTTAACTTTTTTAACTGTTGTTTTTAGCCGTTAATTTCGGTTATTTAATGTCGTTGAGAGGCCTGTTTAGCAGCAGTGGAGACATTATAAGTAGGTTTTGATTATGACTTTGAACGAGAGGTTCTTATGCATTTTTTTCTTTATTCCATTTAATAAGCGTGAGAAAATTACGGACATTTTTGTAGGAAAAAGACGTTTTGTCAATTTTTTGTTAGGTTCTACTTTTTTTGCGTTGTATAATATCGTGTCTAGCAAATTACTGGTCTGCAGACTTCCTTAGTAAAAACCATAATACTTCTTTGTTGATGTCGGGTAAAAAAATTGCGATCAATTAACAACACTCAATACTCAATTCTTTATTGCATTCCATATGTATTACATAGATGGTATTACAAAGTAAATGATCATTATGGACCCTGTCGGGCACAGCAAAAAACAGGAGAAAGGAAGAGGGCTTAGCAATATTTATATATATTATTTATGTGCTTAATTGGGTGTATAGTTATGAATATTTATATATATATATACATATATATATATATATATACACACACATACACACACCCCCACATACACAAACATACACACATACTCCCCCACACACACGCACACATAATATACATATACTATATATATTTATTTATTAGGTTTGTATATTAGTTATTATGAAATTCTCAAAAATATTTTCATTATTATTAAACTATGTTATTATTTATGTGTTCATATTTTTAATTTCTTTTTATTACTAAATGGGCCCGCTCTTGACCCTGATCACGCCTGATGGAAAGCGATAGATGAGGTCTATGGTGTCTTTTTTGTGTCTAAGAGAGAAAATAATTTTATTTTGCAATCGATTTGTCATCTAAAAAGTCCTTTACTGAATAGTACGATTTGAACTCCAGAAATTGTTTCAATTTATTGATAAATATATTTGTTTTGTTTTTTTTTTCTAATGATATAATGGCAATTGATTATAATTTTTTATGGACATAACTAAAGGGTTAGTTCAGCTGGTTGAGTGCATTTCGAGTCGGAATTGAGGTACGTTTATTTTGTTTTTGTTGTGTCGAAAAGTGTATCTTTTTTGAGTGTACCTATCGTTTTTCTTTTTTTATTAATTGATTCATTTTTTTTTTTTAAATTTTAAAGCGACAATTCTCGAATATACAGGGTTAAATTAAATTAGCTAGCGAAACGAGAAAAAAAAATGGACGTTTTTTTAGGGGTCAACGACCGCTAATTCGTTAAATACAGCGGTGCTATTCTGTAAAAATCTCACCGTGAAAACTTAGGTGAAGTGAGTTTGTTTTTACTAGGAATTGACACTATGACAGCTCACTCCACGCTCACTTCACCTAAGTCTTCACGGTGAGATTTTTACAGAATCGACCGGCTGTAGTATAGTATGAGTTGAGAAAATGTGTTTTATCGTTTTTATATAGGTATAAAAACGCGGAAGCTAGTGATTAATAACATCGTGAGAAACCCAGAAACCAACAAACCATGAAACAATCGATTATGAAATTGAAAAAAAAAAAAAATATCAAAATCACCGATTTATTTGCGCGCCAAAAAATGATTTGAACAATTACCTAATTAAGGAAATAAATGCTTCCAATAGTTTTGTCCGTTTATTTATCCGCACCATTGGACATGACCGTGAGAGTAATGCAATGACCTTTCGCTTTGTTTAGGTGACCTTTAGTTAAGGTTACAGACTGAGATTTAGGTTATATTTTGACCGGCTGGTTAGGTGTTAACTGCCTCGTTAAGGCTCCGCAAACAGGCGCGACGCGCGACGCGAATCGCGCGCGACACAAAGGCACCGCTCGTCGCGCGACTTGCGGTGCCTTTGTGTCGCGTGTCGCGTCGCGCCTGTGTGTAAAAGCCTTTACTCTCGTGGTAGCAAGCGCGACTGCAGAGCGGGTCCAGCATTCTAATTGTGTAACACACTCATCATCTCCCTAGCCTTTTCTCAACCATGTTGGGGTCAGCTTCCAGTCTGAATACCAGTATTTTACATGGAGCGACTGCCTATCTAACCTCCACAACCCAGTTACTGACTAATACGATACCCTTGGTAAGACACCAGTCTTACCAAGGGTATCGTATTAGTCAGTAACAACTCTCGACTCAACTCGACTGCCTATCTGACCTCCACAACCCAAGTTACTGGGTAATACGAAACCCCTTGGTAAGACTGGTTGTCAGACTGTCGGGCTTCTGACGACCTGTAACGACTGTCAAAGATCCACAAATGGCAGCCAGGACCAACAGCTTAAGGGCCTTACTCTCGTTTAGTACCGTATCTCGGTCACTTTATGAAGCTTATAACTCATTAACGGTTTGGTTAGAAGGTCTGTAAAAAATATATGTTTGCTATAGATTCATGTACAGCATTTTTGAAACAGGGTTTTTTCATAAGGCTAATACTTTTGCCTTAAAAAAATATTTACCAAAACGCTATTTTCGCTAACATTTGCTTATAACTTCTAAACGGCTTTGATGTTTGGAAATATTTTTACACTGAAAAATTGGTGGTTAGAGGTACTACATATTTGAAACAGCGTTTTTAAATCAATCAACAGTTGCAAAGACAATGCCCCATTTTGAGATATAGGTTCAGAGGTGCTCTGCGCGGGCGCGGGCGGCAGTCGTGCGTTAGCACTGAGACGGGGTGGCTGTGTCGCTCGCTGCTCCGCCCGGCTATCGATCGACTACGCGCGTTTGGCTGTGTTAGTGCAAATATTTATGAACGAATTGTATCAGTATGCGTTTATAGATTAGCTCGCTGCAGAGGGCCCATTTATATTGTCCGCATGGACGCTTTATTAGTGGTGCCATTTCTAAATACTGTTTTTTTTTTATATTGTTTATTTTGTAAATATGAATAAGATAATTTGTAAATAAATCAAAATGCCAAAGCAAAGCAAGTCAAGAAAAATACGTTTTCTCTACGACGACGTACCGTTTTATAGATATTAGCGAAAAACTCAAAAGTGGGAATTTTTATACCCCCCACTCCGGCTCACCTCCTAGACGCGGGGACTTTTAGTATGTTTACTCCCTAAGCACTCTGAGCAACTTTCTGAAGAAATCGCTCAGGGCCCAGCTCACGCACTCTACACCTCTTTTTGGTTTATTCGTTGAGTGGACTAATAAGTATCTATCTATCTATACTTAATCTTATAAATAAAAATCTTTAAAACTTTATCTAATAAATAAAATTGGAGTGTCTGTTTGTAATATTAAAACAACCGCTTCAGGCCATTTTATTTTGACTGTTTAGAAAATAACTACATACTTACTCACAATAAAAAAAAAATGTTTTCAAATACCTTAATATAAAAATTGAGCATTCTTAGTTGTCAATCTACGAGTAGGTATTTGCATTACTGAGTATATTGATTACTACCTTCTCATATTCTTGTGCGGATTTATTTCTGTGACTGGGACTTTCACTAGCAGATAGGTGAATAAGGAGTAACATAGGCTACTTTTATTTTAGAAAAAAAAAAAAAAGAAAATAGGTTCCCACGAAAAAAAATTAAAACCTATGAAATGAAATTTTGAATAATATCCGATTCAAATAGGGAGGTTGTATACTACGTTTATTTAGGTACTTAACCTAATGTAAATAAATCATATAATAAAGAAACGGAGTATAGTTTTTTTTTATTTTTTATAAGTGGATCCTATACGTGAAGATTCCTTAATTTCCAATGAAATTGATTGGATAAATAATAAAATAATATAGTGTTTTTGTTTTAGCCCAAGAAATCGTTCACCAAATATTGTATATAAAAATGCTAATACGAAAAACTGAAAATAAATAATAATTAAACTAAAATGCAAAAACGATCAAAAAGAACTAAATGGAGAAATATTAGAAGAATTTCAATAAAATTAGCATAGGTATTTCTTTACGTGGCGGTGAATAGACGACTTTTATGTATTTGAGGGGGTGAAGCAGATGAAGTGGGATATGAATTGTCCCCGCCTTCGGCGGGGTGCACCGCGCGGATTTCGTCGATGAGCGACTTCCATTATATTTAGAAGCGTAATTTCGCAACTCGAATAAGATGCACGATTGCCTCCGCGCTCTACTGTCCGGATTCTCACTGCGTAATCACCAGGTTCGAATCTCAGTGGACGGCATAATCTTTAGTTTTGTTATTTTTTAATTATAATGTACTTATCTTTTGTTTTGTTATTTTTTAATTATAATGCGCATATTATTATTTTCTTATTTTTAAAATAATTCAATAAGTAATTGTTATTTTAATAAAAACAATCATTTTTATTCCTATAGTTATTTTTCTTCAGAATCTAGAGTAATATAATAAAAATAAAATAAAAATGTCCACCAAGCTTGATTCGGAAAAAATTATATACCTACAGTGTTTTACAAAAGAGTGTAAGCAATAATAATATAGTCTGAAAATTTTCAAACAAGAAAATCGGCAAAAAGTAAAATAATAATTAAAAAAACATATCAAATAAGAAAATAAAAAAAAACCAAATATGGAAAAGTTTGGATTTGAAGCCGGGCGTTAGTGACTAAACTATAGTGACGTGACGCACGAGACCACTAGACCAATCGAGCCGTTGTAATGTGTGTCGAAATTACGCGTCATAATCTGTACAAACAAAATATATATGGTGTGTACAAAAAAGTAGGTACTTACTTTACAATTTGTTTCGTCGAATAAGATCTCTTTATTGCCTTCCGTTTATTTTCTTGTTGACCATTTTTTATATACTGATAGTACAAATATTTACACCAACAACATAACTTAGAAAAAACTAATCAAAAAATAAAATATAATAAACAGCTTTCATCAACAAACAGATACCAAAGTACGTACCTACACTAGGTACCGACTCGAAATAATTGCAAGACTTCAAAGTATTTTATACGGCTACTCGCTCAACTACATAGGTACCCAACGCGTCAGTTTTCGCAAATGCGATCATTCTCCTTATCAATTAGAGTCTACGGAACAATTTCTGTGAAAATATTAATTGTAAACGCGATTATGCTCCTTATTCATAGAAGGTAACGGGTCAATTTCCTATGCAAGTATTTTTACTTCCAACTAAGATTGAAAATAATAATTGTAAAACAAAAGAATCTTCGTTTATTTGTGGAATATTTAACATAATTATTGGTTAGCAACTCGGCATTCTTATTTCACGTGTAATACTTAAAAAATATTTTTCATGTTTGATGTGAGACTCGAACCCGAACGTTCGCCATGCGAGGTACAGTGTTAGCCACTTTGGCCACCGTAACGCTTACGAACCTTATTGAAATTTCTAATAACAATCATGTGGCCAATTTGTAGTGTTGTCAAACGTTCTTATAGAAGGTCATTAGTACTAATATTGCTATGCCATAGTTTTGTGAGATTGCTAGTCGACTTCTGACTGTTTTTGTAATATACCAAAATATTTTTTTTTACAATTTTTGTCTGACTGTCCGTCTGTCTGTCTGTTTGTTCCCGCTAATCTCTGAAACGGCTGGACCGATTAAGACGGGACTTTCACTAGCAGATAGGTGAATAAGGAGTAACTGTTTGTTTTGTTACTTTTTTTATATTAACTTGGTTTTTTATTTTGCTGTATTTAGTTTGTGATCTTCCTGTACGAGTCGCAATAAATACTTTTTCTTTCTTTCTTTCTTTTCTTTCTTAGGCTACTTTTATTTTAGAAAAAAAAAGAAAATAGGTTCCTACGAAAAAAAATTAAAACCAATGAAGTGAAATATTGAATAATATCCGATTCAAATAGGGAGGTTGTATTATACTCCGTTTAATTAGGTACTTCCAAATGTAAACAAATCATAATAAAGAAACGGAGTATAGTTATGTTTATAAGTGGATCCTATAGGTACGTGAAGATTCCTTAATCTCCATAGAAATTGATTGAATAAATAATATAATAATATATAGTGTTTTTGTTTTAGCCCAAGATAATTGTACACCAAATATTGTATATAAAAAGGCTAATACGAAAAACTAAATATAAATAATAATTAAACTAAAAATGCAAAAACGATCAAAAAGAACTAAATGGAGAAATATTAGAAGAATTTCATTAAACATGCATAGGTATTTCTTTACGCGGAATACAGAATTAATAAGTTATCGTAAACTCTGCGAACTCAACAATAACTTTTTTCTTAAATTCCACGCGGACGAAGTCGCGGGTAACAGAACAAAATATATCAGATTTTAGTACAAAATATATCAGTCTTGCATCCGCCATTCCCTTCTCGAATCGTAGGCAAAAATGGCGACCTACGTGCGGCATGTCTGCGCCTCTGCATATTCTTTGAATTTCGTTTTAGTGTAGCGCGCCACCGCACGCGTTTTACGTAGGACGCTTAGCTCCGCCCACATGCACAAGGTCAGTGAGCCATCTATACACCTTAACGTGCTTTCCGAGGCACGGAGGGGTCTCGGTATGAAAAGATGGTCACCATCCACAGACCAACCGTGGCAAGCCTAGTTTAATCTGATCGACCTGTGCGGCTGTTAATTATTTAGCCACGGACCGAAACAATCAATTTCTTTACATAAAACTGAAAAAATACTTTCCCCCTTCGGTTATAAAACAGCCTATAACATCCTTCTTAAGGGGCTTACATGACCTAAAGCGCGGTCACTGTCGGACTGCAGAGAAAAGAAAGAGAAGAGCGATGACACAACACTAGTAATTTATTGCAAAATATGAAGAATATGTCTATTTACAAAAAAATTATTGCTTGGACTAAAAAATTAAAACACTAGCCTTACTACCACAAAACAGTATTTACCAGTTGTTTAGGCTAAAGACCTTTTAAACACGACGTAATTATATGGACTTTGACGTAACACGGACATTAGACACACGTTGAACAAGTATTTAAGTTTTTATAGTAGTTTCTTTAGTATGTTGCTTGTAGAATAATCTGACAAAAAATCAGAATGATTATATGTATGTTAGTATGGTTTCTATTGTAAAAAGAAAGTTTTTAGAGGTCTATCTTCATGATTTTTTTCTATCGTATCAGATTAGTTGTATTATGTTTTCACCACACTATTTACCTAGCATATGTCCTAAAGAATATCATATATTTTTCTGATTTTGTTTACTGCAATCGATCATATAATTATACTTTTATTGTTTCTAAAACTTGCGTTTTTTTGCGTTTAGGTCCTGTAAGCCCCTTACCTTAATGTACCATTTAAAAGAAAATACACATATTAGCACGGTTTTTATTGTAAAAAGAAAGCTTTTAGAGGATCTTCATGATATTTTTCTATCGTATCAGAGTATAATTGTATTATGTTTTTAACACACTATTTACCTAGCTTAAATCCTGAAGAATATCATATATTTTTCTGATTTTGTTTACTGTAGTCAATCATATACCTACATTTATTGCTTCTAAAACTTGCGTTTTTTGGGCTTGGCGATTTCAGACTTATTTATTAACTATACCTAAGTCCAGGTTTCTTCACGATATTTTACTTTACTGATGTCAATAGGTGACGTCTAGTTGAGGTTGCAGACTTGTCTGTTGTCCTGACTCGTTTCGGAGAATTTCTTTATTTGCATAAGAAGGTCTATCATGCGGCCATGTCACTTATTTATTTATCAGGGTACCTATTCGTTACTGTTTTTATGTGATACTTATTTTTAAACGGTTTTTTATCTTAGTTTTTATCTGATGTACGACTATTATCTAACTATCTGGTGTATTGTGTGTCTCTTAGTCTGTGCTAAATAAATGTATTTTCTTTCTTTGTTTTCTTTACTTGTGACTTGTCGGTTATATTTTGACCAGCTGGTTCATCAACCTCATCATTGTCTGCTGAGTATTGCCTCATCCCTTTTTTGCCATGCTGGCCTGGTCTGTGCGAGTCTCATTCATGTCTTCCCCGTGATCGTGTAGGTCCTCCACATACACACCTCGCTACGTTCATCGTACCACTTGAACCTATCCTACGACTAGGGTTGCCAGGCGTCCGGATAAAGCCCGACACAGTCAGGCTTTTTGGTTGCGTGTCCGGCCAAATCAGACGGTGTCCGGTCTGTCCGGCTTTTTAAGTTTTACAACCCCGCCACTCTTCATCACCACCCCACTGAAGACGATTGTTTCATTAAAATTTAAGAAGATTTTATGGTAAACGATAAACACGCTGTTTTAGTTTTTTAAAAAGTTGTCGTGTTATACTAAGACTAAAAAAATAAGGATACGTGTCCGGCCTTTTTACCCAAATGTCCGGCTAAACTGGCTGGTCTGTCCGGCTTTTCGGTCTTAAGACCTGGCAACCCTACCTACGGCTAACCAAGCCTAAGTTAGTGAAATAATTTTCTCACTAAAAGTTTCTCAAAGCCTGTACAAATTGTCAAGTTCAAGATAACTTTGCCATGATATTGTTAAGATGAGCTTTGACAGCAGAGCAGATCCTTGATCGAGCTTTAATTAACCGACAGTTAATATTAACCGACAGTTAATATTAACCAGTAATCTGCATTTAATTATCGGTACTAGCCTGAAGCAATTACACGACAATCATATCGCAACAAAATGAATGAAAATGAATTGAATGAATGAATGATATTCGCGAATACTACTAACCTTGTAAAAGGTAAAGCTACGGTCAGTTCGTGGATCGATGACCTCTCCATCTGGTCTGGTTCGATCATTTATGACCTATATCGCGCTAGAATCCAATATTGTACGTTATTATATTGCGGCTAGAATATTGTACGTTACTACATTTCTGACACATATCTAGCACTAGCTTCTGATCGCGACTTCCTCCGCGTCAAATTTTACCCTCCCATCATTCACCCTCATAGGGGTGGAATTTCAAAAAACCCTTTCTTAGTGGATACCTACTCTTTACAAAGAACACACCCTCCAAATTTCATGTCTCTTGGGCAAGCGGTTTAGGCTGTGCGTTGATAAATCAATCTGCAAGTTACCATCCCTACCTAGTTGCTATTCCACCAATTCGCACTAAGCGTTTTCAAATGTCCTTTATAATGCGCACAGCAAAAGAGTGGAACTCTCTACCTGCGTTTGTGTTTCCGAGTGCATACAACCCGAATCTCTTCAAAGTAAGAGTGAACAGGCTTCTTCTGGGTAAGCTCACTCCATAATAGACTTTGTCTCTGTCACCTCTGACCTAGACCAGAGTCTAGAGCAAACCCATTTCAAATAAAAAAAAAGTCAGGACTTTGAATTTTATTATTTAGATGGATTGAAACATCAGAACTTGTGGCTAAATAATACCAGCCGACGGGTCTATCGAAGTTTGCTCAGGTCCGTCTGTCGATGGGTGACCATCCATTACATATCGTGACCCCTCCGTGTCTCGGAAAGCACGTTAAGCCGGATTTGGTCCCGGCTGGCATTTGTAATTCGTTCTTTGGTAGTCAGAAACCCGAAAATCTGACAACTAGTTTTACCAAAGGGGTATCATGTTACCCATTAACTTAGTTGTGGAGGTCAGATAGGTAGTCGCTACACGTAAAATACTGGTATTATGCTGCATCCGGTTAGACTTGACGCTGACCCCAACATGCTAGAGAAAGGCAGGCATATTGATTGAGCTAATATTTAACCAAGAACCATTATGTATTTAATTATAAACTAGCCTTAGGCGATTTCACGACAACCATTACAAAAATAAATGATTGATATTCGCGAACACTGCTATGACTAACCTTCTATAACTACACAACACTCATTTTACTTCGTGATGTGATCGCCCTTGGTCTTACTAACATCTCCGTGCCCTTTAAATTGACAAAAAGTTAGACAAATATAGGTTGTTTTTATGAACATTCATTGCAAACAAAATGCTTGATAGGCAAAAAAATCAACACATAAGGGGAAGGTATTCGTGCCTGCGGGCGGAGAGTAATGGGTAGCTCACCGTCCGATCAGGGCCAGGCCCGTGCCGGAGGGCGCGTAAGTGTTCCACGCGAGCCTCAAAGAGATGTCAGCATCATCCAAAGGGCCATCAGGGCCGAAACTTGCCGGGTCAGCGGGATTGTCCGAAAGGGTTACCGCTGGCCCGGAACATAAAGGGCTAAGGAAGGAACACGGGTGGGTTTTAGTCAGTAAGAGTCTGACACTCCCTTCCGCTCCACCCAGAGCGGGAGGGGTCATTTGATGATATCCCATCGTGAAAAAAAAAAGGTGAAGGCATTGAGGACTAGACGGAGACGTTTTAGTTTTTTTATTGCTAAATGGGCCAGCTCTTGACCTCGATCACGCCTGATGGAAAGCGATGGATGAGGACTAAAATGGAACGAGCATGCCCAGAAGATGCCTGTCACTCTTGATTTGAAGGCAAACGGGTTACATGTGGAAAGGACCACGGACACTGGCAGAGTGTTCCACACTTTAGCTGTGCGCATAATAAACGTGGAGGAGAAGCTCTGGGTACGACTGACCAGGATATCAACCAAGTGTGGATGGTACGCTGCAGTATATCCACATTTTGTGTCCATGGAGTTTCTTGCCCGTTCTTCTCCATAGGTACCTACGCTTTGGAATGGGCAACTAGCTTCATATTTTCTGACTGACCGACTTCTTGACAATTCAAAAGTGTCTGTAAATGGTTTAATTGAAATAAATGCTTTGAGTTTGAGTTTTTTGTCAGTTATGTTTGAGTCTCTCGTAATAGAGTGTGGCATTGTTGTCATGGTATACCGAACTGCCCCGTTGGTCTCATGGTCGCTAGCGCGACTGCTGCGCGTGTGCCTGGGTTCAATTCCCGGGTCGCATAAAGTGTTATTGAGTTATTCCATTAAGAATTTCTTAGTAAAAGCCTGGAGTTTGGAAGTTGGCGGTGTGACACTCCCGTGCCTCGGAAAGCACGTGAAGCCGTTGGTCCTGCGCCGGATCTTTTTCGGGTCGTGTCGGATTCCGCCCCATCGGGCTATGAGAGTGAGGGAAAAGGGAGTGCACCTGTCTCTACGCGCACACGGCTGTACTATAATATTTCCCGCGCCGAAGGCTAGTCTCCGTTGAGATTGGCCGCCGTGGCCGAAATACGGTCTGGAGTACAGAGCAAATCCAGACTCCAAACTCAAAGACAAACTCAAAGCGTTTATTTTAATTAAACCATTGACATGCACTTTTGAACTGTCAAAGACTCGGTCAGTTAGTAAGAAAGTTGAAGCTAGTTGCCCATTCCAAAAACGTAGATCTCTATGGAGAAGAACAGGCAAGGAACTCCAAGGACACTCTTTTAAATCAAGATATTACAATATTCTGGGAACATTATTCTCAAATGTACCTAACAAGATAGTATGATATAATATATTGTAGATGAGAAACAATTCAAAATTATTTCAGTTAAGAGATGACCAGTCTCAACCGACGGCGCCCGTTCACGAACATGACGCGTAGATCAGCACCATCCAGCTCAACCATTTTGTAAAGACAAGCTGACACTGTGAATTTTTCTATAGTACACTTCTGCCAATACCTCTGTGGAATAAAAGTGTGCATCATAAATCACCGTGGTAGGTATATAGAAAACGATAACTAATCCGCTCTTTTGCTTTGCATAAATGCTTTGTTTTTCAATTTGTCTGACTAATCTTCTCACAAAGCTCGTGCAGACACGCTAAAAGACAATTAAATTAATAAATTCCGCTCTTTTTGTCTCTCGCCCCGAATAGACGTAACTAACAAGCGTGTAATCATTCCGGTGGTTGTACCACTTAAATACACTTACAGCCTTCTGCGGGACGGACGTCCGCATGAGTACGGATGTATTGTCTTTTTTATAAGAAAAGGGGGTATTGTGCTATTTATATTCAAACGCAGTATATCATTAATGGAAACGCCGGATGGGGACGAACCAGGAGGACATATAGTGATCTGATTGGTGATGTTTTAAGAAATGTCAGGTGCATAGTACTCGCAACCGGCGTGCGGGTATGACCAGAAGTATGAACGTAAACGAGGCAAAAGGATTATGTGAGGATCGTAGCAGGTGGCGTCCTGCAGTTTCTGCCTACCCCTATGAGAAGAAAGCGCGAGTTTATGTATGTATGTATGTAGATAGATAGATAAATCATTTATTTAACGCATACAAAAAGACAGCACAACACACAATAGAACAATATTAGATGATAACCAAATTACCCACATGATTATAATATAAAAACAAGTTGCCGGTAAAAAAAACTGTGTGGCACTCCGGGAGTGCCGACAGAAGTGAAAACTTGAACAATTACGTGTGAATTTTGTGAATCGTCTTATAAACAAAACACGCGCGGTACCGGCTACGGCCATCCGTCTTACGAATTTTCGATCAGGTCACGTGTCCTGTCCTGACGCGAGTTTAACATTTTTTACCCATTATAAAAAAAGTATACAACGCCGCTAAAGAAGTTTTCACTTCAAAAACAAAATGTACAGCTTTAAGGCTCCTGCAAACAGACGCGACGCGCGAAGCGAATCGCGTGCGACACAAAGGCATCGCTCATTGCGCGAATTGCGGTGCCTTTGTGTCGCGCGCGATTTTATCGCGTGTCGCGCCTGTTTGAAGGAGCCTTTAGTCCTTAGACTGCCCCGTTGGTTTTGTGAGCGTGGGGTCCTGGGTTCAATTCCCGGGTCGGCGACAAAAGTGTTATTGGGTTTTTCCATCTGGAATTTCTCAGTAGCAACCTGAAGTTTGATTTTGCGCCAGGTTTTTGGCAATAGACTCGCTTCCTATTACACGAGTCTTAAACTTTACTGGCGAAATGTGGGAGTACTATATGTATACATCTGCCTATTCCATTGGGGATTTCTTGAGAAACCATCGGGGCTTCCAGACTTGATGCTGATGTTATGTTTATAGCTTTAGAAAGAATAAAAGTAAGATCATGGCGAGCTCATCATCATCTGCCTAGCCCTTTCCCTACTACATAATTTTGAGGGCGGCTTTCAGTTTAACCGGATGCAGCTGAATACCAATAATTTACATGGAGCGGCTGTCTGTTTGATCTCCACAACTCAACATGGCGAGTTATGGGCTTATTAAATAAATCAAATTGTTCCAAAACCATGAAAATATGGATAAACAGACCTCAACATTGCTGATGTGGTCATGAACTTGACCAAAGCTTTCGACTTTCTAGATAGTAACGTGATATCAGAAAAAACTGGAGTGTGTGGCAATATAAACTCATACCTAAATGACAGGCAATAAAAATATTAAAACAATCCCATAAAAAAAAACTAACTGAGGACAAAGGCCAAGGGAGTTTTATTATATCAGGGGATGCCCCAGGGAAGAATACTCGGTCCGTGATTATTCTACTTCAATGCCATGTTTGGTAGATAGATGGTTATAATTTTTTTGCTTTAGTTTTCATGGACCCGGATACATAATAAACAATACTGTATTCACATACCGACATAAAAACGTAGCTACGCATTCTTCCAAGAAGTTTATTGTGATGGGTTTACAAAGTTAAGGTACTTGAGTAAAAACTAAGTGATGTACAGTCAACATCAATATTGCTGGACATAAAGCAGTTTGTTAATAAATATAACATCAAAACGACTATTGTTAATCTCATTTATTTTTTTAATAACGCAGCATTATGCTGAGATTGGAGCCTTTTTGGCATCACACAGATCTTTTTTTTTTAATATTTATTTATTTTTTGGTTGTTTTTACTGTAACTTTGTTAGTTTAAATGCTCCTTTTTGACTATTTGTATTTCCTGTGTGTCCCAAATAAAATATTTTTCTTTCTTTCTTTCACTTAACACCACGCCTTGTTTTCCCGAAGACTGGAGCAGAAGTTTTCCTATAGTAGGTACACCCCAATTTCGCCAGTTATGCTAAGTTTTATGTACTTAGTAGGGTTTATGCCCAGTTTATGGCAATAAGCGAGCCCCCCGCTTATTGCCATAAACTGGGCATAAACCCTTTCTTTCTTTTCTTTCTTCTAGATTCCGGGCAGCTACTGAGAAATTCTTGATAGAAAAACCCAATATCGCTTCGCAGGGTGGCTGGTAGCCGCTGGATGAGAGTTGCCGAGGATCAAACTGAATGGTGTGCAATTAACAAACCCGAATCTCTTCAAAGTAAGAGTGAACAGGCTTCTTCTGGGTAAGCTCACTCCATCGTAGACTTTGTCTCTGTCACCTCTGACCTAGACTAGAGTCAAGAGCAAACCCATTTCAAATTAAAAAAAATGAGAGGCGTATGTTCAGTAGTGGACTGCTGTGGGCTGATGATGATGATGATGATGATGACTGTACAACTTGTCATGTATTCATCATCTTCCTGTCCTCGTACCATGTTACTAGGGGTTTGGTAAAATATGTTTTCTTCTTAAATCTTTCTTTTTCTTCTTAAATCTTTACTGGTGAATAAAGCATATTATAAGCATTTCGGAATTTTTGACGGACAAAATGTGATGACTGTTGTTGACATTTATGCAATCCATCAATGTAATTATGTTTTAATTTTTAATATCTATGACATTTTTAATGAATTTTGTACGCCTTCTGTCTGGCATAACATAGCGCACTTTTATTTTATTTTTATAACAACCATTTATTTGTACCTATGTTAACAAATCAATAAATGACTTGATGACTTCTATCATTCTCCCCTGTCAACCGTCACGCCATCAATAAAAACCATTAACTTTTGCTGTTAATTGTACCTGTATGGGTATTTCTCTTTGCGGTTTATACTGATCATCTTTTGACGTCACAGTTTGATAACTATTGTTACATGAATCTTTATTATCAGTATTGATCTTTATTAATAAAAAAATGTTGCGATCACGACCTTAAAAATATTTGGTCACGAACTAACAATCTTTCAAGTTTTTATATAATTTAAAATTAAGTCACGCAATCTAAAAGTTGGGCGCATGGTTTGAAATTTAAAAGTGCTAAGTCGACTTCGTCTGTGACCCAGGATGAAAAGTAGCCAATGTTCTTACCCAGATCATTATCTTGTTAGTCTACCAGTCTTCCTAATCCGTTCAACCGTTTTAGCGTGAAAGTGTAACAAGTAAACAAACTCTTTTTCGCATCTCCTTATAAATAAAATAATAAAATAAAATATCTTTATTTCAGACCTAAGCAGTCCATACGTAGTTAGTGGTTAGTAACAAACTGTGCATACATGCTATGTTATTGTTGTTAGTACTTAATTCTATTTAACATAAACCTAGACCTAATTCTACCCAGTGCCTTTGGATGGGGCAGTCCACTCTGCTAACAATCATTTTCAGGATGCCGTTCCGAGTGCTACGCAAACGTTGCAGTAGGGAAGCCGCTTTCTTACGCATGATGGCGTGAAAGCCATCCGTACGTTATATAAAACTGAGTCAAGTTAGTTACACCATTTATAACTCAAGAACGGCTGGACCGATTTTTATGACCTTTTATTCGTTGGATTTGTCTTCGTTTCGAATAGCAGAATAACTATTTGAACATGGGAAAAATGTACAGACGCCAGCACATCAAGCTACCCGAAACTGTCAAATTTTCCTAATCAACTTTGAACCTTATGCTTTAGGGATAAAGTTGAAAATCTATTAAAGAAATTTGACAAATTGGAGTAGATTGATGTGCTGGCGTACGAAAAGAAATCTTATGAACGTTATTCGTTTTCTCATACATTCGTTCAAGCACGAAGTTCGCTGGGTCAGTTAGTTTATAATAGAGATGGGCCGAGTACTCGGTTAATACTCGGTACTCGGCATACTCGGCGGGTTTTTTGATACTCGTACTCGGCCGAATAACTCGGTTTGAATGCCGAGTATACTTTGTTTAAGAAAAGCAATATATTTAGGTAGATATAATTAAAACAACAGTGTTAATCAAAAAGAAAGAAAAAAAAGAAATTGTTATAAAGTTGGAAATATACATCAAAAAGTATTTATTACTAATTTAGGAAATCTTTGACAATCTCAATTAATAAAATCGAAATTATGCTAATGAATGAGTAGTAATGAGACAAAATTAAGAGAACAGTAATAAATTATAATCAATATTTAAAATTGCGCGAACCTGTTTGTACTTGTTTACGCGCGCGAAATGGGAATTTGATTGAACCGAGTTACTCGGCCGAGTACTCGGTTGAAAAAAAATTGAGCCGAGTAAAACTCGGTACTCGTTACTCGGCAAAAGTGTTACTCGGCGCATCTCTAGTTTATAATATTAGCTAGGATTTTTAAAAGACACTTGCTACTGGTTTTAGGGTTCGTGGTTAAAACATAAGACCCGTACGGGTCGCTCAAAGGTTAAGCTACGATTTTCACGGTCGGTTTGTGGCCAGAGAAACCACTCCGTGCCTCGGAAAGCACGTTAAGGCAACTACATGACCTAAAGCGCGGTCTTTGTCGAACTTCATAGAAAAGAAAGAGAAGCGCGATGATACAACGCTGGTAATTTATTGCAAAATATGAAGCAATTATCTATTTACAGAAAATCTATTGTTTGGACTATAAAATTAAAACGCTAGAGTGCTTTAAGGCTCCTGCAAACAGGCGCGACACGCGACGCGAATCGGGCGCGACACAAAGGCACCGCTCGTTGCGCGACTTGCGGTGCCTTTGTGTCGCGTGTCGCGTCGCGCCTGTGTGTACGAGCCTTTAGTATATTGCTTGTAGAATAATCTGACAAAAAATCGTAATGTTTGTATGTATATTAGTATGGTTTTTTTTGTAAAAAAAAAGGTTTTTGGAGGTATCTTCATGATTTTTTTCTATCGTATCAATTTAGTTGTATTATGTTTTCAACACACTATCTACCTAGCATATGTCCTGAAGAATATCATATATTTTTTTTATTTTGTTTACTGTAGTCTATCATATATATACTTTTATTGTTTCTAAAACTTGCGTTTTTTGTGTTTCGGTCCTGTAAGCCCCTTAAGTATTGCCACAAATAAAAAAGCACCTCCAATAGATGGACCATTTACAAGAACAGAAATTAACAACATTAAAAAAAAAAACATTAATTTGTTAAAGAAATGTAAAAGATTGTTTATAAAAGATACAGAAAATGACCTAGCCGGATTATTGCAATGCGTTGTTAAAGATCACTGCAGAAAACTTAATCTGATGAGCCGCAGCCGCAGTGCGACTATGGAGACACATCGCAAACTATAGGCCTCTTGTAGCACTAGTGCTCTCTGCGAGACCAAAGATAACGCTATTGAATTAGTCGACTTCTGTTCGAAGTTTATTTACGGGCTGATTTTTCAATAGTCAGATAACTTTTATCTGAAGAATAATTATGAATATTATAAGCCCAAGATCCGACGAGCGCGTTTATATTTTTTTGCGCACTGGATTTTTAATGCACCATTTAGCGCTTCGCATTTTGCCCCGCAATGTGTGTGCTGTTTTACGATAGGTTCGTCCGAAGTCACAGCATTTTGCTGAGCAACGACCTGTTCTTGCACAGATGCGATGTATTTTTTTTTTTTTTTGATGATGGGAAATCATCAAATGACTCCTCCCGCTCTGGGTGGAGCGGTAGGGAGTGTCAGACTCTTACTGACTAAAACCCACCTGTGTTCCTTCCTTAGCCCTTTATGTTCCGGGCCAGCGGTAACCCTTTCGGACAATCCCGCTGACCCGGCAGGCTTCGGCCCTTGCGGGCCCCTTCGTTTGATGCTGACATCTCTTTGAGGCGCGCGTGGAACACGTACGCGCCGTCCGGCACGGGCCTGGTCCTGATCGGACGGTGAGCTACCCATTACTCTCCGCCCGCAGGCACGCGAGCTTAATCGTGGCTTAATTGTTGTCCTTATTAATGTTGTTTGTTACGAAAGTAGGTAGTTATACGTATTTTTCCACTCTGAAATTGGCATTTTTGTTTTTGTTTGATTGTTGTTGTTTTCACGTTTTGTTGTGATATGTATTGTCATTGTCAATGTCAGTTGTCAAATAATAATGTGTGTTGTCTTTGGTGCCTCGCCCTGACATCAAACAATGGACAAAATTGTCAACATTTTCTAAGATTGAGTACGAGGCTTATGACTACGTTATGTGTGTATTCTAAGTTCTTTTTTAATATTTTTTTAAATTTTTATTTCTAATGTGCGTTTTTGATTGTGCAGAATTAACTAATTTTCTTTCTTTCTTTCTTTCTTTCTTTCTTTCTTTCAATGGATTTTCATTTCGCGATATATTGACTTAAATATACAAAATGGAATCATTGATACGACGAAGTCGATGAATACAGAAACAACGTATACAAAAAGAGGTATTCCCATGTACTTACATAAGTATTTAACGCATTATCCTTATATCATCATTAAAAACACAGGCTCCCATGAGTCGCATAACATACATAGAAAAAATCGCTCCTCAACAATAAAATTACATGCTATAAAGACTGGTTATTTAAAAAACAAAATGAATAAATTTAAAGAAGACTGTGACTATATTACTACTTTGACTCCTTTCTTCATAAATGTTTATAAAATTAGTTACATTGCATTTGACATAATGCAATTCCCGAAGGGTTAAACTTAGATCATGGTCTCTTTTAAAGTCCAAACTTTATATTGTTAAAATTTTATGTAAGTCTAACAATGCAGGGCCATGTCTGGAAGGGCCCTTTGAAGAAAGAGAAATATTGCAGCTTTGAAGAGAATCAATCTGTTGGGGGCTACAAACTGATTCTCTTCAAGATTTAATGATAGTTCTTGCACTTAATTGCGCAGATTAGTTTGACTTCTGCAGAATTACAACTAAAATCAATCTGTAAGTAATTATATTTTTTTCCAGTTTAAGATTATCTCGCTACGTAAATACAAAATAATTTATTATATGATTTATAAATTTATAATTGACATAATCTGCGCACTGTGCTAGTAACAACGAGGATAAATAATTCATCTTTATAATAGGTCATCAGTTTATCTATAATTAACTATTTTTCTATGCATTTATGAAGATACTAACTCCGCTCCGCGGTTTTACCCGCGTAAATATCGATCCAATGGGAATATCGGGATAAAAAAGTAGCCTATATGTTAATCCAGGGTATCAGCTACCTCCATACAAAACTTTATCAAAATTGGTCCAGCCGTTTGAGCGTGAAGAAGTAACAAACATATAAACACTCACAAACTTTCGCCTTTATAATATTAGTGTGATTCACTTAATGACTTGTTTTTAATTGCCTGATTGATGAGAGCAGGCAGTGGTGGACTAGTGAGCAGACACGGGTGCATTCTATCTTACCAAAATTTCACCAAGTTTCAACAGTGTAGTTCTTATAGTTTCGGAATAAAGTGGCTGTGACATACGGACGGACAGACAGACAGAAAGACATGACGAATCCATAAAGGTTCCGTTTTTTGCCATTTGGCTACGGAACCCTAAAAAACGAAGTGTTAATCAACTTTTGTAGCTGACCGTAGCAATTCTTATACGTTTTAATATCCGCAATACAAACAAATAAATTGATATCAACCGTTAACACCCAATTACGTCAACATAATCGAAAGGAATCGACTTATCAAGGTGATTCCTAAAAATAATTGTACTACAATCATTTTCGTACATATCCGCATTCAGCACTTAACGTATTCATATGTAACAAGTTTAATTTAAAAGCTGTGGGTTTTAAGTGATGTCATTTTTATCAGAAATTGACATTTTGTTACCCTTTTAGGAAATAAACAACATTCTGTAGCTTTACGGTGAATATTATGATGATGACCTATTAGGAACTAGTATTGATACATAATCATGGCAAGAAATAATGGCATAAGTACCTTTTTTTTCGTTAAGCATATGTTGTCTCAATACTGGGCAAACACAGTTTCATACACAAAATTTGAAAAATATGGAGGATGCCCATATTTTTTAAATTTTGTGTATGAAATTGCGCAAAATTAGGTGTTAAACAGTTTCATAGCTACCTACTAATTCGAAATAAAATTGGTTTTTATTATCTCGTAGTAGGTGCGAAAAGTAGAGTATTCTCCTCAGGTATAAAAGTGTATTCGTCTTGGCGAGCTTGAATCTCTGGCTTGATTCAGGTCAGGTCAGAGTCTTAACTTCCTTGCTTCGCTCAGGAGTCTACTCAAAGGTCCCTCGCTATGCTCGGGAGCCCTAGAATCCTTCGTTACGATCAGGATTGAATACAGCTCCCGTGACTTAAGACGCTGCTTTATTCCCTAGTGAATAATCTACAATTTTCATTCAATAAATATTTTTAGGGTACCGTACATCAAAAGGAAAAACGGAACCCATAAAAGATCATTTCGTTGTCCGTCGATCAACACCCTTTTTCTCAGGAACGCGTGGAGTTATCAAATTGAAATTAATATCAAATACTCAGGGCTGCAATCCCTTGAAGCAGTGAAAAAATCAAACTTCTAAGTCAACGCAATCAAAAGATACGGGCGTTTATGTTCCGGAATCAAAACCTTTACGGTACCTACTTCGCGTTGACCTAGAATCATGAAATTTGCCAAGAAGCAATGACATGTAGCACAAGTAAAGGAAAAAATCGGAAAACCGTAAATTTGTGGAAACATTACAAAAAAAAAATGCCGTGATAAACTATTTACATACCTACAAATTTATACGGAACCCTCGGTGTGAGAGTCCGACTCGCACTTGACTAGTTTTTTTAAGAATCTTGAAAAAAAAAATACGCAAACAATATCTTTGTTTTTGCACAGTTGATTATTTGTTTATAGATAGATAGATAAAACGTTTATTTAGTACAACAAAAGACACAATACAGGTATTAAAAACATCAAAAGAGGTAAAAAAAAAAATTAAAAATAACAAAGATTAAAAAGATAAAATGAACCATAGACACCTAGCTCATAAACATCAATAACGTGGATCACTACTGGGCGGTGTGTGTCTTATGATTGCACCAAATGGAAGTCCAGCTCAGCATATGCCAGGTACAATACCAGACGCTGGTTTATAGGTGCTTCAGCATTTTGAATGCCTCATTTTTGGGCATAATATGCCCAAAAAAACCGGCCAAGTGCGAGTCGGACTCGCGCACCGAGGGTTCCGTACAAACCTGCAAGGTTTACAAAGTTCGCAAGTTCGCAATTTTTTTGGTGGTATAACTACTTAAAATTTTAAGCTTTTCTGAATTTTTCTGTTACCTGTGCTGTAAGCTATTGCTTCTTACCAAATTTCGAGATTCTATGTCAACGGGAAGTGGTCTTTAGGTTTTAATTCCCTTGCGTGTAGTTGCGAGTTTCAAAATATGCGGTATCAATGGTTGTACTTTTGCGTTTTGCGTTTTTGCGTTGACTTAGAATTTTTTTTTTTCACGGGTTAAATGCAATTAGATCTAAGTATTTGATATGAATTTCAACTTGATAGCTCTACGCGTTCATGAGGAAAAAAGTAATAAGTTTATATTTATTAAAAAATAAATATATATTTTGTAATGTAACTAAAAATTTAAGGTTTTCGGAATTTTTCCTTTATGTGTGCTATAAAACGTTGCTTCATGCCAAATTTCAATATTCTAGGTCGACTGGAAGTACCCTTTAGGTTTTGATTCCCTTGCGAGTACTTGCGAGTTTCAAAATATGCAGCTTAAATTGCTGTTTCTTTTGATTGCGTTGACATAGAAGTTTGATTTTGTTACAGCTTAAAGGTATTATAGACCTGAGTATTTGGTATGAATTTCAATTTAATACCTTTACGCGTTTATGAGGAAATCGGAAGTAAGTTTAAAATTATTAAAAAAATATATATTATGTGATGTAACTAAAAATTTATGGTTTTCGTAATTTTTCCTTTATCTATGCTATAAGACGTTGCTTCGTACCAAATTTCAAGATTCTGAGTTCACGGGAAGCACCCTGTAGGTTTTGATTCCCTTGCAAGTGTCGAAAATTTGCGGCATAAACGGCTGTATCTTTTGATTGCGTTGGCTTAGAAGTTTGATTTTTTCACAGCTTCAAGGGACAGTAGACCTGAGTAATTGATATAAATTTCAGCTTCATACCTCCACGCGTTCCTGAGAAAAAGGGTCTTGACAGACGGACGGACGGACAGACGGACAACAAAGTGATCCTATAAGGGTTCCGTTTTTTCCTTTTGAGGTATGTGTTGGCGACTGGCTGGTTAGTCGTTCCTTTTTTATAAATCTGTTTTTTAAACTATTTTATTTCTTAATGACAAATGATGTATTTTTCAGTTGTTGTCAAATAGTTTGCTTGTGACTTGTGATATGTGAGTGTTCTCATTCTCTTGGTTCTGCTAATAATTATCTTAATTTACTGTGACCCTCTTTGTTTCATTTTCCATTCTTTTTACATTTAAATACAGTCCACATTCGTCCACATTTTTGGTCCATTCGTCGCCGAAATTTTTACCATTTGAACCATTTCTTTCGTGACAGTTTTCACGTCATTTTCATTTTGCATTACGATATTTTCATACAATGATGGTCACACGGAGTAAATCAAGATTTATCGCGAACGTAACGGCGAACCCTGATGATCGCGACGAACATTCAACGACCTCTCGCCGCGATCTCATCAATCCCGTGCCGTGCGGAAACGTTGCACCGCAAGAGGACTCGCGTGCCGCGGGGAGTATTAGAAACGTTGCCCCAGAGCAAGAACCCTTAGTACTTCCTCACAGTTCCGGCATCGTGGCCCAACCGCGCGACACGCACAGCAGCAGACATTCGCATACAACAAGATCCAGTGCGACTGTACGAGCGCAGAAGTTAGCCATTGAGGCAGAAATTCATCGCCGTCACGCAGAACGTGAGAAGGAATTGGCCGAGCGCGAACGTGTGCGCGAGCGTGAGCTTGCGCGCATACAACAGGAAGCAGACGAAGTGGAGCTACGTGCAAAACTCGCTTCTCTCGAAGCAAATTCGGATAAGTATAGTAGTAGTAATCGTAGCTCATCTCACTCGCACAGGCATCGAGTCGCAGCATGGGTCGGGAACCAGCACGACGCTGACGCCCCCCTCGACCTACGCCCTCAAGCTGTGACACAAATCGAACCACGTGCGATGCACACCACTGCTTCTACGCCTGGTAAAAACACGCAGGCTGATCCTGTTTCGCAATTGGCGAAGGCGATTTCCACTCTACCCGATCGCCACAAACGCCTCGAACTTATGCCATTTTCAGGCAACATTAACGATTGGCTGCCATTCAAATGCACTTATGAACGAACTAAATCATCTTTTACACCCACAGAGAACGTTGCACGCCTTGTTGCCGCCATCCGCGGCGAGGCCCGGGTTGCTATTTTATCCGTTTTGTTCGAAGCAGAAGACCCCGACGAGGTGATAGCGGCTCTGGAGCAGAACTACGCACGACCCGAGCTCGTAGTTGCCCAGGAGATCACCGCTCTACGGAATTTAAAGATAAGTAACGTAGAGCATTTAAATACTTTGGCTAATAAATTACGAAATTGTGTGACTACAATTAAATGGCTAAAACAGGAGGAGTATTTGTCCTCGATCGAACTGCTTCGCACGGTGCTTTCTAAGCTTAGCGAGCACACCAGAGATCGGTTCACCGACTACGCCTCTACTCATAAGCCTTTTGAGCCATCTATTACTAAACTGGAGTTGCTTTCTAGATTCTTAGTTGTTGAGGCCGAGCGGCAGCTCAAATACAATTATCTGGTTGACACGACATCGAGCTCGTCGCACAGTAAGCTCCCACTTTACAAGCCTCCAGTTCATAAGTTTAACATGCCAAAAGATTTGACTATTCATGCTACTACTTCTAAAGACAAAACAACGGAATGTTTATTCTGTAAACAAGGTTCACACACCGTAAAAACCTGTAAGGCTTATTTGTCTCTTACGGTAGACGACAGATGGCGCTGGGTTAAGGAAACTAAAACTTGCTATAGATGTCTTAAATCTCAGCCACATACATGGAGTACTTGCCGAGTAAAACGGTGCGGCGTTGATGGCTGCACGAGACGGCATCACGCCCTTCTCCACGGCGATGTAGTTGCAGGCGACAACAAACCCAATACTAATACATCCAATTTGCCACAGAGTTCATCGACTAATACTGTCGTACCGCAAAAAGATGGTGACGTCATCGCTGCCACGTTCGGGGTACCCGCAACGAGCACGCGTGGACTATTAAAAATCCTGCCAGTCGTTGTGGAGGGACCACACGGCACTTTTGAAACGTTCGCACTACTAGACGAGGGCAGCACGAGCACTCTCATCGACGGTGACGTAGCCACGCGCATCGGAGCAGAGAACGTCGGCCGACAACAACTGCGTGTTACTGGTGTTGGTGGTATGTTCCTGGACACCGAGGTATGTCTTGTAAATTTTTACATTCAAGGTCGCCATCTACCTGAGCGTCATTTTATTCAAGGCGCGCGAAGCATCACGCCCCTTCAGCTTAGTCCCCAAAGTACAGATCATCTAGACTTTTCCGAATACGACCATCTGGCTGATCTGGCTGACGTGTTGGCATATCAGAACGCAACGCCTACTGTACTTATCGGCGCCGCAGATTGGCATCTATCTTTGAGCCGTGAGATGCGCGTAGGTAAAAGAAACGAACCCGTAGCGTCAAGAACGCTCCTAGGCTGGGTAATTCACGGCGCAATTTCTACAGTTTCTAAGCCTGTACATTTTATTCACAACACCGCTGACACATTACAACAGCTTGACACTCTCGAGGCACTAATTAAAAAACAATACGAAATTGACTCTTTAGGTATACAAAAACATACCCCTAGACAAAACAGCGACGACGCTCGCGCAGTAGATCTCATAGAGTCCTCAGCTGAGAGATTGGACACCGGTCGGTTTCAAGTTGGTCTTCCTTGGAGAGACAACGCATCAAATAATGTACCTGATAGTTACCCTCAAGCTTTCTCACGCCTAAAATCACTAGAAAAGCAGATGACGAAAGATGAAACGTTTGCGTCAGCGTATAGGAATTTTATAAACGGTATAATCGAAAAGGGCTACGCGGAACAATGTGATCCTTCATCGTACCATGAGTCGTATTTAAAGAATAAATCTAACTATTCTATGAGATGGTATTTACCTCACTTTGGAGTTTTTCACCCACAAAAACGCAAGCTAAGGGTTGTCCATGATGCAGCAGCATTAAGTAGGGGTGTTAGTTTAAATAGTATGCTGCTACAGGGCCCAGACCTCTTACAGTCACTTTTAGATATCTTATTTCGCTTTAGGGAGGGACCTATAGCGTTCAATGCGGATATTCAAGAAATGTTTCCCCAAATTAAGATAAAAGAAAGCGACCGCGACGCGCTTAGGTTTTTGTGGCACGATGGCATCTCACAGGGTGCAGTAAAAGAATTTAGAATGTCTTCTTTAATTTTTGGTGCAGTTTCTAGCCCATTCATAGCTTTGTATATAAAAAATAAAAACGCGAAGGAGTTTGAGAGTGAATACCCCGCAGCCGCGCACGCTATCATTCACGACCATTATATGGACGACTTTATTGGAAGCCAATTCGATCTTTCCGACGCCGCACGCTTGGCTTCCGATATTGTCACGGTCCACAAGAAATGTTGTTTTGGAATGCGTTCATGGGTGTCAAACGTACCAGAAGCACTTGCGTTGGTGCCCAAAGAGCTTCATAGCAACTCAGACTGCAACTCAGACTCCGACGTCAATCTACCTCCTAACAATGACGTAGGCACGTTAGGGATAAAGTGGAATCCTTTAAACGACACCTTAGGCTTTCGCACGGGCGATAAGGACTTAGGCACAAAATTAACTAAGCGTAGTTTGCTCTCTAGAGTCATGAGTGTCTATGACCCTTTAGGTTTGCTGATGCCGATAGTAATACAGGGTAGGATTCTGTTACAAAGATTATGGAGGGAAGGAATTGATTGGGATTCGCCTATACCCACCAAGTATGAAACCGAGTGTAAAACATGGTTTGGTCAGCTCAAGTTAGCAGCAAATTTTCGAATTCCACGATGGTACGCGGGTAAGCCAGGCGTGTGTGATACTCAGCTCCATGTCATAGCTGATGGGGGGGAACAAGCGTACGCTTGCGTCGCATACTGGCGATTCACTTTTAATGACGGTTTAGTCTCTCTTGCCTTAATTGGTAGCAAAGCGCGTGTAACCCCTCTGAAGCCTCTCTCTATCCCGCGAGTAGAGTTACAAGGAGCGCTCATCGCGACACGTTACGCACAAACTATTTTAAGTGCCCATCGCACAAAACCTTCCGCTGTTTTTTATTGGACCGATTCTACAACGGTTTTAAAGTGGATTCGCAGCGATGCACGTAGGTTTAAAGCATTCGTTGCTCATAGGTTAGGGGAAATTTTAGAGTCCACGAACCCCTCCAACTGGAGATGGCTTCCAAGCGACCTAAACATAGCGGATGATGCAACAAAACCGAAAGATATGTTTTTTACAGCGACACACAGGTGGTTCACTGGCCCCGCTTTTCTGATCAATCCTCCAAACCAATGGCCTCGTGAACCAGAGTACACATTAGAGTGTCCAGCGGACGAGGCTTTACGCGTGTCCGAGCTAAAGCCCGAGTTTACCGGAGTTCTAGTAGATGCCCCTACCTTTGAACTGTCGGTCCCAGATGCTACCCGATTCAGTAGTTGGTTACGGTTATTACGAGTCACAGCTCGCGTTTTTCAGGCCGTCAGACATTTTAAGTCATTTTCTAAATCTCCGCGATTATTCACAGAAGCCGCTCGCGACGCTGCGTCACTCTCGCAGCTGTCCGCCGCAGACATCGTACAAGCAGAGCAGCTCCTACTTATGAAGGCGCAGGTAGATAGCTTTGCCGAAGAACTCAAGATGCTGAAAGCCTCACAACCATTGCCGAAGGGCAGCCGCATCGCTGCGCTCGCCCCAGTGCTCGACAAAGATGGCTTGCTCAGACTCGACTCACGCATAAAGTCCACTCCTGGGGTGTGCGAGAGTGTGAAAGCACCGGTCGTAGTGGACGGCCATCATCACATCGTCCGTCTAATCATCATGCATAAGCACATCGAAGCTGGCCACGGTAACCAGGAGCTTGTACTGAACGAACTAAGGCAACGTTTTTGGATCATAAGGGCACGAACCATAATACGTAGCGTCGCTAAATCATGCCTGCAATGCAGAAAGCAAAAGGGCCGATTTAGAGTGCCGCCTACGGGAGATTTACCTCCAGAACGGCTAGACCATCACAAACGACCCTTCACGCATGTCGGACTTGACTACTTTGGGCCTATAGAAGTGGCTGTAGGCCGACGCCGAGAAAAAAGATGGGTGGCACTCTACACATGCCTGGTTACTAGAGCCATTCATCTAGAGATAGTGGCTTCGTTATCGGCAGCCTCAGCAATTATGAGCCTAAGGCGCATGATGGCACGTCGAGGGACTCCAACTACAATATTTTCTGACAACGGGACCAACTTTGTCGGCGCAAGTCTTGAGCTGGCCGCCTTATACCATGGAGACGTTCGGGACTTCGCAACCAACCACCGAATCTCATGGCGTTTCATACCGCCTGCCTCGCCTTTTATGGGTGGCGCGTGGGAGCGGCTGGTTCGCTCAGTGAAATCCGCGCTACACAGCACACTAAAAGAAAGGGCACCTAAAGAGGAGGTCTTGGTGACTTTACTACTCGAAGCGGAGTCCATCATAAACTCCAGGCCGCTCACGTACGTCCCTAGTTCACCAGACACCCCAGAGGCCATAACACCATTTCACTTCATCCTCGGCTGTTCATCGACTGCTCAGTGGCCCGTCGACTTATCGGACAACGATCTCTTACGCCGGTGCGATTGGCGGCACGCTCTTCGGTTGGCTGATCACTTTTGGGAGAGGTGGCTAAAAGAATACCTGCCGACTTTGATCCCACGAGGACGCAGAAGAAACGTCACGAACTTTTGCGAGGGTGACGTAGTTGTCGTGGTCGACAACACCCTACCACGGGGTCTTTGGCTTCTGGGTAGGGTAACCAAAACATTTACGGGACCGGACGGACTGGTGCGCGTTGTAGATGTAGCCACCAAAGGCGGGATTTTACGTCGACCAGTCCGCAAACTCCTACCACTTATGGCTGACCCCCAGCCAGTTGCCACCAGGGTTTAGTGTCCCACTAGGGGCCCGGAATGTTGGCGACTGGCTGGTTAGTCGTTCCTTTTTTATAAATCTGTTTTTTAAACTATTTTATTTCTTAATGACAAATGATGTATTTTTCAGTTGTTGTCAAATAGTTTGCTTGTGACTTGTGATATGTGAGTGTTCTCATTCTCTTGGTTCTGCTAATAATTATCTTAATTTACTGTGACCCTCTTTGTTTCATTTTCCATTCTTTTTACATTTAAATACAGTCCACATTCGTCCACAGTATGGAACCCTAAAAATGAGGCTTTCATAGTCATAAATATTTGACTGCCATCAACTTTTATTTCATTGTTATATCCGAACATTATTACCTACATCATTTTATTATCAGATATTATGGTACCTTAATAAACTATTGTTTTAAACGAATTGAACGGTAATTCTCTTTTTACGGTCGCGTTTTTATATTCATGTACATTTTTTTTACTTTTATGATAAATGCATTCTTATCGCGTCAGGATAATTTAAAGTAACACTAGTGCGCGTGAGGTCCTGGGTTCGTTTCCCGACATAGGTTATAGGGGTTTTCTTTTAGGAGAATCTTAGTAATAGACACGCACCCCATTAGTGCCCACACACCGCCCAGTAGTGATCGACGTTATAGATGTTTATGAGCAAGGTGTCTATGGTTCAATTTATCTTTTTAATCTTTGTTATTTTAAATTTTTTTTTCACCTTTTTTAATGTTTTTAATACCTGTATTGTGTCTTTTGTTGCACTAAATAAACGTTTTATCTATCTATCTACTATATTTTACTACTGTAGTTTACTACTGTATTTCAATCAATCTACCAACTCTTTTCCAAACTATATTGGTGTCGGCATCCAGTCTAAACGGAAGCCGCTGAATTCCAGTATTTTACATGGAGGAACTGCCTATCTGACCTCCACAACCCAGTTAAGGGGAAGCGCTAAGGTAGTCCGCGAAATTCAAATTTTCTTACGTTTTTTGCAATTTGCTGGTCAGTATTAAGTGGTACGTCGATCAAAATATGATTCACGGCCGTAAAAAATATGTATTTACAGAATTATAATCATTAAAGTCATCAACACAACTCTCTAAGACCACGTAACCCCAAAGAACGACGGTTTCATGAAACAGTTATTCTTTGGGGTTATGACTTTAATGATTATAATTCTGTAAATACATATTTGTTACGGCCGCGAATCATATATTAATCAACGTACAACTTAATACTGACCAGCAAATTGCAAAAAACCTAAAAAAAATGAATTTCGCGGGCTACCCTGACGCTTTCGCCTTAATAAGTCACACGCTATCCCTTGGTAAGACTCATTGTAAAAATTTTGAATTGCCCCCTTTTTTAATGGGATAAAGTTAAAGTCAAGAGACATTTCAACCATTAATTTTGGTAAACCGTCGGCTCACATATAAAATAAAAGCTCGGGAACACATTCATAAGAAGTTGGCAAACTTGTCCCACAATTAATTTGTTGGTTTTCTTCATCTAGGTATGTTTTTTTCCTTTTTTTTTATCTTTCCTCACTTTGTATAATTTGTTGTAGTTATATATGTATATAAGTATTTATTATTATAATTTATTCTTCAAAATTTTCCGTTCTGTTGCACCTACTGTTTTGTCTCTGCATCACCCTAAGGTAGACTGGTAGAAAATGCCCAAGGCATTAAGTCCGCCTTTGTACATTATGTGCATAAAGTTTTAATAAATAAATTTCATCGTCAAAAATGTAAAGTTAAACAGTCGCTACTTGTTACTTTAAGCATCGTTTAAAAATAAACCCCTAAATGTCAACCCTGTTATTTTAGACTAGCGGCGCTCGCGGTTTCACCCGCATAAGTGTCGATACCGTGGGAATATCGGGATAAAAAGTATCCTATGTATTAATCCAGGGTGTCAGCTACCTCCATACAAAATTATATCAAAATTGGTCCAACCGTTTGTGCGTGAAGAAGAAACAAACATACAAACACACTCACAAACTTTCGCCTTTGTAATATTAGTGTGATTTACGAGTACCTACCTACCGTTCTTCATAAGTACGTGTATCAAGTTTTAAAATTAACTTGTATATCTCATAAAGGCTCCTTCAAACAGGCGCGACAGGACACGCGACACAAAGGCACCGCAAGTCGCGCAACGAGCAGTGCCTTTGTGTCGCGCGCGATTATATCGCGTGTCGCGCCTGTTCGTAGGAGCCTTAATAAGTGAATTGTATTCTTTTTGAGAAATAAATGTCTTAAACGGTAAAAGTCATATCTACAGAAATCTAGATCAGTGTGGAGATATCTAAGTAACTATACAATATACTACGGAAATCCTTAATATTATAATTAAGTACTTAATAACCATTATTTTTTACTTAAGAATTAACATGTTCTTGATGGTCGCCCTTCGAGGTAAAGCTAACTATATATATTTGCATTACCAAAACGTTTTTTGCAATCATAATTTAGATAAGCAACAGTAATGTATTTATTGTTTAAATGGTGACTTTAAGACTCCTTCAAACAGGCGCGACACGACACGCGACACAAAGGCACCGCAAGTCGCGCAACGAGCGGTGCCTTTATGTCGCACGCGATTAAATCGCGTGTCGCGCCTGTTTGCAGGAGCCTTTATTCATGTTTTCTATCTATTATGACAGCACAACTGCGTCCTAAATCTTTGATTATACGAAGCATGACGGATACGCAGTACCTATGTGTACATACAGCCTCAAAACCACGAAGGTTGAGGTGATCGTGAAGTACATGCGTGTGAAGACCAACTGATCTTTGAGGGTCGAGAAGTTGGAGTCGCGTCACAACACGAACTTCAAGTCGTTCGTGGTGCGTGTTCCGACACATCATCTCGAGATGTTCCTCAAGGAAGAGTTCTGGCCGAAGGGTGTCGTGTACCGCCGGTTTCGTGGCCGGAAACATGACACCAGACAGCGAAACACGACGCAGACAGTTCGTGTGCATTTATTTATTCATACTTTGTTGTACACCAGAAAATACATAACAAAAAAATACGATTATGGATACAAAACATACAATGGGCGGACTTATCGCGTTAGTTTTTAGTGTAATTTATTATAATGTTGTATGTATTAGTATTTATAGTATTTTTTAGTTATATTATTATTGTATTGTATGTATTTATATGGGCCTTGATGCCTGAAAAAAAATGGATAAATAAATATAATTATATGAATAAATTGACAAGAATTAATTTGATTGTAGGTATACAATTTTGTTATTTGTCTACAAACTGTTTAATAATACTATATCTTTGTGGAGCTACAATCAAGTACCCAATATGTAATTTATTTTATTTATTTATTTAAGGGCAACCAACAAAGCATAAACCAAAAATACCTACATGTTAAAATCCCCATATTATTATTACATTTTATAGTGTAGCCTTAACTAAAGGCTGCCACGGCATGCATTAAACATAGGAGTAGGAAATGCAGATACAAAACATATTTAACTTATTTATACAGATTATATAGATTTAAGTAAATGAGAAAGACAATAGAAACTACACTATAAATTTTTAAATTTTTTAAGATTAAGATCTATGCAAGGCAGCCTTGACTTTATATAAAGAGTAAGACATACTTATCAATATCTACGCTGGGTGAGCGTGACAGGCGACAAAATTGAATCTGCATTCTGTTAATGGTGGAAAAATGACCCAGATTGGTTTTAAAGCCCTTAGCGCGGAGCAAGATACCTGGACCTACGAGCAAGCTTGTAAGGTCTTGTACAGACGCCAGCACATCAAGCTACTACAATCTGTCAAATTTCTTTAATAGATTTTCAACTTTATCGCTAAAGTGTAAGGTTCAAAGTTGATTGGGAAAATTTTACAGTTTCGGGTAGCTTGATGTGCTGGCGTCTGTACATACAAATTTATATGACTCAGCAACCGCGAACAATCAATATGAGTGTTCATTATTTGTGTAATAAGGTATGTCTTGTGGTTGAGGCTTCACATTGATACAAAATTATAGAACAAATATTAACTCTCTGCCTGCGTTTGTGTTTCCGAGTGCATACAACCCGAATCTCTTCAAAGTAAGAGTGAACAGGCTTCTTCTGGGTAAGCTCGCTCCATCGTAGACTTTGTCTCTGTCATCTCTGACCTAGACTAGAGTCGAGAGCAAACCCATTTCAAATAAAAAAAAATGTTGGGATTTGCTTCCAGTCCTACCGGCTGCAGCTGAATACCAGCATTTTACATGGAGCGAATACCTATCTGACCTTCACAACCCAGTGACTAAGTAATATGGTACCCCTTGGCATTGGTAGTCAGAATTTCGGGCTTCTGGCTGACCGGTAACGACTGTCAAAGATCTACAAATGACAACAAGAGCAAAGATTGTAGAGAATAAAATAAATTCTTCGACATAAACATCTTTTTGAGGCTGGCTGTCCGATACGATACGTTTAATTTAATACATTTTTTTTTATCTGTGGTTATTTTAGATATAATTATTCAAACAGCTACTTAAAAAGCCGTCCACATTACATTGATTTAAACAAGTACTGCATAAATTATAAATTACACAACAATTTTATTTTTATTACACAGCTACTCGATGGCCTCGTCGGTTTAAGGCTCCTCCATACAGGCGCGACACGCGATATAATCGCGCGCGATACAAAGGCATCGCTCGTTGCACGACTTGCGGTGCCTTTGAGTCGCGTGTCGTGTCGCGCCTGTTTGCAGGAGCCTTTAGTGGTTGCAAGCGATACAGCATGAGATCCTCGAGACCGTAGGTGTACTCCGCCCTATTTTTCGATGTATGCAGGCGTGATGTTGTGTTATAAATATATTTTTGATATATTTTTTATTAGGGTTGGGTACCCGTAAAAACGGGACCCTATTACTAAGACTCCACTGTCCGTCTATCTGTCTGTCTGTCACCAGGCTGTATCTCATGAACCGTGACAGCTAGACAGTTGAAATTTTCACAGATGATGTATTTCTGTTGCCGCTATAACAACAAAATACTAAAATCAGAATAAAATAAATATTTAAGGGGGGCTCCTAACAATAAAGTGCTTTTTTCGGCGTTTTTGCCTTGTGGTACGCCTTCGTGCATGTGCGCGTCCGACTCGCACTTGGCTAGTTTTATTTGTTGTACATATATATTTTTTATATAGTACAGTCACGAGCACTAATATGTCAACACTTGGCAACTTTCAATTGCGATTTTTTCGTGAAATAACGAATACAACGTTGAAATACGACACTTTACACAAACCTATGGGTTCGAAAATACTTCGTAATAACATAAAATTTCATTCAAAACTAAAGGAGAAAATCGTTTTTGAATAAAGGCAAGTGTATACATACTTATGCTCTTGTCTGTACATAGATTAAAATAGTTAATGGCTTATTAGCTTACAACAACCTTCACAGTTTGATAATCCACTAACTAAATTAAGTGCATGTGTCTTTATCGAGATCGGTTCGCATTTCAGTTCCAGTGAATAAAGATAGTGAGTATCTTTATAGTCAATGGTTCATTAACCAGCATTAACGTTTAGCTAATGGTTCATTAACCGGCACTAATGGTTCATTAACTTTAATAAATATCTGCTTGTCGATCAAAGACATGTGTTTTAGTTTACAAATGAAGATTTGTATTCAGCGGTGCTATTCTGTAAAAATCTCACCGTGAAAATTTAGGTGAAGTGAGATTGGAGTGAGCTGTCAATAGTGTCAATTCCTAGCCACAACAAACTCACTTCACCTAAGTTTTCACGGTGAGATTTTTACAGAATCGACCGGCCGTTCAGAATGATTAGTAGTGGCTTGCTTATTTAATATTACTAACTAATTAAAACCTTCTGAATAGTCAGCATTTCGTTGACCTATTTCTATAGCGTGTGTTAGAAATGTGTTGACATATTTAAGGGTTGGAAGGCTCCTCACTAGGTGGACCGACTACCTTACGAAGGCCGCAGGAATTCGCTGTATGTGAAAAGCACGGAACCGGTTGAAGTGGCGATGCTTGGGGAGGCCTATGTCCAGCAGTGGACGTCTTTTGACTGAAATGATGATGATGGTTTAAGGATTTGGTATAGACGATCAAACTAAATACCTGTCTCCATGGGACCAATAAAAAATGGGGCAGAAGAATTCAGCTGAGCTGGGCAGCGTTTGAGAAGTTTCGTCGAGTCTTCTCTTCGCGTATTCACAGAGACTAAAGACTAAGGTCTTCAATCAGTACATCTTGCCAGTTATGACTTACGGAGCCAAAACGTAGACACTCACAGTACGGCTGGTCCATAAATTCATGGTCGCTCAGCGAGCTATGGAACGGGCTATGCTTGGAGTCTCTCTGAGGGATCGAATCCGCAACGAGGTGATCTGACAGAGAACCAAAGTTGTGTCGACTCACAGAATAAGCAAGCTGAAGTGGTAATGAGCCGGCCATATTAGCCATAGAACCGATGACCGTTGGGGTAGACGTGTTCTTGAGTGGAGACCGCGAATCAGTAAACGTAAGGTGGGACGCCCTCAGGCTAGGTGGAGCGACGATCTTCGCGGGATGGCTGGTAGCAGCTGGATGAGAGTTGCCGAAAATCGAGTTGAATGGCGTGCAATAGGAGAGACTTATGTCCAGCAGTGGACTGCTATAAGCTGATGATGAGACCAACATCGTACTCGCGAAAATCAGCCATCCCATACATTTGGATCGAGTACATATTGAAGTATATTTAGAAATAACCTATTTATTTTATTAAGCGGCGAAAATATAATAACCTTATCGTAAATTATATTTTCGAGCCGTTTGGGGTTGAAACTCTCGGTCCGAGGGGTCCGATTGCTCATGGTCTTTTTAAAGAAATTTCTAAACGACTGGTTGACACTTCCCGTGACCCAAGGGCTGGCTTTTACCTTGGCCAGAGGCTAAGCATCGCCATACAACGTGGTAATGCCGCCAGTCTCTTGGGTACATTACCAGTCGACAGCGATGCGGATGAATTTTTCGACGCATTTTTTTAGTTTCTGTATAGTTTTAGTTAAGTTAGAATTTAATTTTGTTTTTTATGTCTGTATATAATGTCACCTGGTTCCAATTTAGTATATTTGATCATGCTAAGCATCTCTTTTATGTTAAAATCCGCTATTTGATTGATGTTCTCAATAACACAGACTACGTTCATGACATTGCAACAAATTATACAACCTTGCATATTGAAATAGTTTAAATTTTGCTCTAAATAAAGCAAAACCGGATGGTGCCGATTAGTTGACAGTTTTGGAATTGTTGCAATCACTCCATCCATGTATGCGCATGAGATATAAACTGGTGCACTTAAAAGTATTATTTTTTAATATTTACGTTCCAATTTCAGTACGTTATGGTCAGATTGTTTGTGAGCTAGGTGTCTATGGTTCAATTTATTTTTTTTAATCTATGTAATTTTTTTTTTCACCTTTTTTGATATTTTTAATACCTGTATTGTGTCTTTTGTTGCACTGAATAAACGTTTTATCTATCTATCTAAGTATCTATCTAAATCATTTTGTGATACTGTCTGTGGTCCTACCAAAACAAATATCTAGGCCACGATCAAAGTTATAGCGCGGGGCTCGTGGTTAAATAATAAGGCCGCGCTCACTTTGGATGCGAATTATATCGTACGTAAACGTATGAACACTGTTCGTACGAATTGAGTGCGCACATTGAATACGTTTTTCTCCGTCAAATAGACAGAATACCGGTGTTAGCGCATACCTACGTGAAGTCATCTTTGCTGCGATGAATAATATTTATCTTTTGGATAATCATCTTCTAAACCGTAGATTGCGACGCCGTCGTCGTTATCGTAGAACCGAATGGGTGCGCGAAATATTTTTAAAAAGAGATGAATTCGGTGAATTTCATCACATTATGGAAGATTTGTATGATGACCCCAGACTGTTTTATGGTTATACACGCATGGGGAGTTAACTTTTCTACATCCATTATTGATGATGAACGCACGAACGTGTAATAAAATCCCAACAAGTTCGGATCGGACGTCGGACTTGCACGTACGTATACCTACGACTAACTCGCGCGCAGTGTGAGAGCGCTTTCATAGTACTCAGAAGGTCGGGAATGTTCGTGCGTGTTCGTACGTTTCTGCACGAATGGAATTCGTACGAAAACGTATCCAAAGTGAGCGCGGCCTAACAGCTGCATGGGTCGAACGGAAGTAAGCTATGTATGCTAAGGCTGGCCCGTTGATGGGTGACCATTTATTACATATCGAGACCTCTCCGTTGTCTCGGAAAGAACGTGTAGCCGTTGGTCCCAGCTGTCATTTGTAGATCTTTGACAGTCGTTACACGTAGTCGGTAACCCGAAAGTATGACAACCAGTATTAGCCAGTTAATTTAACATAACTAGTAGACTACCACGGAGTACAAAGTTCGACGGCTCACCTCGCTGTATTGCCGTCACCACACGACGCTGGCAGAATAGTCGACATCGGCTCAGTTGCCAAAGAAGAAAAAAAAAAAAAAAAGATAGGTACTAGTATTCGGCTGCATCCGATCCGTTTAGATTGTAAGCCGACCCCAACATAGTTGGGAAAAGGCTACGCAGATGATGAATAGGCGTAAAATAATACGAATGACATTAAAGTAAACATAACGTCAATGTGTGTGATTTTGGAATCGAAAATGCTACAAATCTATAGCAAAAAACGGTTTAAAATGAGACAAATACAATAACATCTGTAGTTATGGGGGCTTACATGACCTAAAGCGCGGTCACTGTCGGACTGCATAGAAAAGAAAGAGAAGCGCGATGACACAACGCTGGTAATTTATTGCAATATATGAAGCAATTACCTACTTACAAAAAATCTATTGTGTTAGACTAAAAAATCAAAACATTTGTGTTTTAGTTTACAATTAGTATGTTGCTTGTAGAATAATCTGACAAAAAATCAGAATGATTGTATGTATATTAGTATGGTTTTTATTGTAAAAAGAAAGTTTTTAGAGGTATGTTTATGATTTTTTTCTATCGTATCTTTTTTGTATTATTTTTTCACTATCTACCTAGTATATATCCTGAAAAACATCATATATTTTTTTGATTTTGTTTACTGTTGTCGATCATATACTTTTATTGTTTCTAAAACTTGCGTCTATTGTGTTTAGGTCCTGTAAGCCCCTTAAGTATTGCCACTAATAAAAAGCACCTCCAATACCTAATAATGGAATACAATAATAATACCTCCTTTTTGAAGTCGGTAAAAAAATAGAACTTAATGTTATGTGCCTTTAAAAAAGTTTAAAAAATCGACTCACCTTTGTTCAATAGTCAAATTCGCCAACTCAGGAATCCAACACCAGTGCTGCTCCGGCACAAGCGTCATAAAAATTTGTGAAAAATAAACAAATGCCACAAAAAATGCAAAAGGAATCATCAATAAAAACAATATCTTCTGGTACAGTCCAAATTCTCCCACATATGGCAACAAATCGTCAAAATCTGTATTTTTTTTCTTGTCAACATTGTTCGTTGACACATTTTTTGGTGTGGCAACATCGGAGCTGTCATTCTCGTAGGCTTTATTGACGAAGCCACCACTTAAATCTATGTTAGATAAATTATTTGTCGTGCTTTGGGTATCATCCTCGGGGGCGTAGGAGTTTCTTTCTTGAGGTGCCATGTTTAAGATTTTTGCATAATCTTTTTTCTTTTGATTGGCAATTTTGATCTGGAACAAAGAAAGAGTAATATTAGGATAAAATTAAAACAAAATATTTACATAGATCCCTTATGTTACTGATGTATCCGGTATCGTACGTAATGAAAGAATTACTATACTACCTATATAATTATCTTTTGTACTACTAAATAATAACAGCCGCACAGGTCGTTCGATCAGGTTAAGGAAGAAGGAATTTTTTTTTTGAGAAACAATGTCGAAAGAGGCGTTCAAATTTATTGACGGGAAATCACCTCCTTCTCCCTGTCCTTGTCCCACGAAACGGATGTTGTACGGAGTAATACAGAGTTACGTTTTGTGTTAGATACTATCTAATGACGTTTTCACAATATCACTGTTTTCACAATATCACTGCAATGGCTGTATCCCAAAAACAATGCTAATCCATTTATGTATTCCTCTCACTATTCTGGACTTATGTAACATAGAATTCTTATTAATTTTATTACATGTATTTTATGATTGATTATTATATTGTTTGCCGTGATCGGTTCTTGGATTCTTGGTTGACCATCCCATATTATTGAGCCGCGGAAATCACGTTAATCCGTTTCTTCCAGCTGTCATTTGTAGTTTTTCTGTTCTGTGAAAGTATTTTCTG
Source organism: Luperina testacea (assembly GCA_927399505.1). NCBI lineage: Eukaryota > Metazoa > Arthropoda > Insecta > Lepidoptera > Noctuidae > Luperina > Luperina testacea. The sequence continues at coordinate 7,545,391 of OV656783.1, read as the reverse complement.
TCTGTCACCTTTTTACACCTTAATGGCTGAACAGCAGTGCGATTCTGTAACCATCTCACCGTGAAAACTTAGGTGAAGTGAGCGTGGAGTGAACTGTCAGTGTCATCTTACCAGATACTAGGGATTGACCAAGCATACATTTACAATCATAAAAGAGATTTTAATAATATTTTTTTAGCCTAATCCTATTGATATTTTTATATAATTCAAAGCTAGTATTTTAGTGGTCAAAACATTAATATTTTGTGGGGTTTTACTTAGTGCATGTCGCACAGACTGCGGCCCCGCATGTAAATTACACGAATGTGCGTCAATGAGCAATTGTAGATCGAGTCTAGTAAAGACTGCGACGATGTTCAGCGTTGTTATTAACCCAAAACTATTGAATTAGAAGAGATAACCGAGTGTGTCAAGTCATCGAGTGCTAACGGATGCCTAGTTGACGGACCATAGAATGTAATCCCACGTAGTTTGTGTGGCGTGATCACTTCACCCGATTCACGACACTAATTGTCGTAAATCGGGTGAAGTGAAGGTGAAGTGATAAGATCACGCCGCGCTTGCGCGTTAATCACTGTCGTTATCACATTGCAGATTGCGTGATCACTTCACCTTCCCTTCACCCGATTCACGACATTTAATGTCGTGAATCGGGTGGAGTGAAGGTGAAGTGATAAGATCACGCCGCGCTTGCGCGTTAGTCACTCATCACATTAGAGATTTGTTTTTACATATTTAACTTGTAAGGCGTCATGTATAAGAACATTAGGAAATTATGGTAATAATATTAATAATTAATATAATACACCATGGCGACCCTGCCTTAGAGTCTGCCAAGGGGCAGATTAAGCAAAGTTTTCGTTGAGCGATTTTCAAAATGTGTAACTCTAAAGTAGAAAAAGACGAGGTATTCGTCAATCAAAACGCGGCTGGTGGAGGTGTTGTTGACGCCGAGGTGGTGTTGCCATGGTTACGAGATTCGAGTGGAGTGATATATGGTACATTCCGAATTGCACTGTAATCGACTACAGCGTGCTTACACCTTGACCTCAATTATTCTGCTGTATGGTATTTATCTATTATTCCCCGCATAATCTTACCACGCCGTACGGTTGTCAAGCGTGGTATTTTGACAGTTCAAACCGGTTTCGGTCATTGTGTCATAGAGAATACGTTTTCGCAAATTATTTATGTGAGCGCTGTGTGCGATGATGACTTAATTCGGAATGAGCCATATTTCACGCCGCGCAAGCGCGTTAGGCGCTGGCGCTGTCTGGCTATATAAGGACTTACTAGTCTAGGGAAAAAAGAAAAAAAAAACAAGGTTGAGATTCTGACTGCGCTTCTGTTTTGCAATTTTATTGTAAGTAAAACCCCACAAAATATTAATGTTTTGACCACTTAAATACTAGCTTTGAATTATATAAAAATATCAATAGGATTAGCATTAAAAAATATTATTAAAATCGATCATGATTGTAAATGTTTGCTTGGTCAATCCCTAGCATCAGTAGGATGACACTGACAGCTCACTCCACGCAAGTATTCACGGTGAGATTTTTACAGAATCGACATGCAGATTCCGATAAAATATGGCACACAGTTAGACCATAACTTGGGTTGGTTGGGATAAACGGATAAAGGATACTTTAGCCCGGAGTATATTCCTATGGAATAATTTCAGACCTCTCAAAACGGTTAAGGAAAACATCGTGAGGAAACTGGCATGTCATGGATCCAAAAATTCGAAGACATGTGACAACTACCAACCAGTACTAGACCCACATGGTGGATTACAGCCACAGATCATATATGATCTGTGATTACAGCCCACTCCCCCTCAAAGAGGGAACATTATAAAGACTGATTATGCTACGCGGGCGAAGCCGCGAGCAAAAGAGAGTACCGTATAAAAGCCATTTTTTCACGCTCGAAACCTGCGCACGCGACTCTGACGTCACACAAAACGTCATCCACCATTCACTGAATATTCGACCTTGAATCAACTAAAGCATTGGGTTACATAAATTTGTATGCGGTAAGGTTATGGCTTGAGTGAATGACCCCGGTTGACGGAACTGTTATAAATAGATAGATGGTGGATGGTTGGTTGATGGTTTTTGTTCTTCTCAATGTATCGATGGCAATTTAAATGGACTCAGCACAGAATTCGGTTACGTGTTTGGCGCTATCACTAGCGTCCATCAGTTCCCGTAACGTACAGAAAGAAAGAAAATACATTAATTTAGCACAGACTAAGAGACACACAATACACCAGATAGTTAGATAATAGTCGTACATCAGTTAAAAACTAAGATAAAAATAAAAAGTGCAAAGTCCGATGTAAGAAATTAGCAGGCAAGTGTGCCTCAAGGCTGCGCCAAAAAGGCCCAGTTCAGCAAAAATGCCAGACAACAGCAGTGCGATTCTGTAACGATCTCACCGTGAAAACTTAGGTGAAGTGAGCGTAGAGTGAACTGTCAATAGTGTCAATTCTTAGCAAAAACAAACTCACTTCACCTAAGTTTTAACGGTGAGATTTTTACAGAATCGATCGGCTGTACTTATATGCTTCATATGCATTTAGTAAAAGGCTGTTTATTTTGACATTAAAAACATACACTTATTTTTTTTTTTCTTATAAAAGGTATTAAAACTACGGCAAACCACTTTGTGAATAAAGAGTGTCTACGTGGTTGTAAGAATCACGTAACAACAAGGTTTACATTTCGTAACCGCTGGTCATTCACCGTGACCCTGGTCTGTTACCATTTAAATTGTAAAGATACAATAGCTGAGTGCTTGGCCAGACGCATCGCGGGCGCGGGGCGGGCGCGGCGCGGTATTCTCAAACATAAGAACTTCATTTGAGCGTCCATAGTGGGCACGCGGGCGTGGTGCGCAGGCGGCCCGCGCGGGGACCGGGGTTCTCAAATTAGTTCGAGTGTTTTTCTAGTAAAAATAAGTCTTCTTCACCCATGATATATTTTGACAAACACTGAACACGACAACATGCAGAACGCAGCCGCGCTTGACTGCGGATAGGCAGATCGCGCGCGTTCCCGCACCCACGCCGCTCCCCGCCCCGCGCTGTCTGTCTGTCCAAGCACTTTACAGGCTACGCTAAGAATAGGCTCTTTATTTTTGATCAAATTTAAAGAAAAACTAGGGTTTTCTCTGGGAGCATGGTTTAGTATTTTTTTCAGTTATTATATGTTTTATATTCGTAAAATGGTGTTATGAGAGGCTCATGGCTAATTAATAACAGCCGCACAGGTTGATCGATCAGATTAAGCTACGCTTGCCGCGGTTTGTCCGTGGATGGGTTACCATCTTTAAATACTGAGACGCCTCCGTGCTCCGGAAAGCACGTTAAGCTGTTGGTCCCGGCTGTGAACGTGCATCTTTGACAGCCGTTGCGAGTAGTCAGAAACCCAAAAATATCAACCAGTCTTACCAAGGGGTATCGCGATATCCAATAACTGGGTTGTGAAGGTCAGATAGGCAGTCTCTCCTCGTCAAATATTAAATGCTTGCGACCGGACGAGTCAGTCGACTTCTAAACCGTGATCTTGAAATTTTGCTCCACCTCAAAAATCAATCTAGCAACGAAACATCCACCTCGATCTTATATAACAGTAATTGTCAGTACCCAGGGTCATGGATACCAGTGAATGACCAGCGCGGCAGCGGTTACAATACAATCCTTGATTAGTTACGTGTTTTAACTTGAACAATCGCTCTGTGTTTAGTCATTGTGTTTGACCTAGCAGTTACGTTGTTAACTGTTGGGTACTAATCGGTCAGTTTGTGTCATTTTTGGTGTAATGTTGAATGAATCGTGTAAACTAATTGATTTAAAGGGTAAGATAAACTTGACATAGTCAGACTATAAATGGTTTGTGGCTTGAATGATGGCCAAAACACATTGAGAGTAAGGACAATTGTCAACATCCTGCCATTTTGTTCTTAGTTCTGGTACCGAACTAATCTTATGTTCGTAGTTGATGCCGATAAGAGTTACTCTACTGCGGCCGAAACATGCATGGAGAATAGAATGGGATTCATGAAGTAGCCTCCTCGTGTAGCGCCTGTTTGTTCCGCCAGTTACTCAACTGAACGCTCGCGCTCGGCGCATCCTGGACAGTTACACCCGACTCCTAATTTGACTAGCCAATTCTTACCTTGCGGTGGTAGGGCTAACGCCCGCCTGGTCTGCGACCACTCTCCCACCGGAGTCCGACGTCAAGCAGCCTGCTGTGTTTCGTCCACACAAAGGCCGACACTAAAGGCATCGCAAGTCGCGCAACGAGCGGTGCCTTTGTGTCGCGCACGATTATATCGCGTGTCGCGCCTGTTTGTATAGGAGCCTTTAACGTGTTTTCCGAGCCACGAAGGGGTCTCAATATATAGGGTGTTTGGAGCCTTTACACAATTAGGTTGCGGGATCCATGGTCCCAAGATTATGCACATCTTATTAATCATAGACTAATTTAAAGCTGCAAAACTTATAATAACATAAAATCTTGGCGTATTATTTTTAATTTATAGCTGTCGATAGGTATCTGACGATACGTATACTGCAATTAATTAATCAATTTGTAATAGGAGCGACTTGTAAGAATATTAGGATGACCAGTAATCTTATATTATAAAGTAGTTTTCTTGTAAGTTGTGGACTGTTCAAGATCTAAGCCTTAATAAATGTAAATCGTTCATTAAACGTAAGTTGTGCCAGAAAGCCTTTTATACCGTTAAAGATTATATTGAGGATACAAAGGCTTGGGATTGAGCTGCTTCCAATTTCTGCATTTTGAGTGTTTTTGATGTTTTTTTTTATATACACATTGACATTAATGATTTTTTTTTTAAACTGCCATTTGCTTACTTTTTAAAGTATTACATTATTTTAATTATTGTGAATGTGAAGACGATGTGGGTCATTTATTTTAGTCATTTTATATTTTTTATTATTCTCTCTATGGTCTGGCAGTTTGAGTAATTTATGTGGCCTACCCAAATGTCCTTTCTTTGGTATTGTTCATCGAATCGTTGAGCTCCTTAAGTCTTGAGTTGAGCTACATGATTTCTGACAAATGCGTGCACTGACTGGACAGGTCCTCTCAATCTGTGTGGTTCTTTCCTCAAAAGACCATCTCGGACATCGACCTACATGGTCTTCATATAACTTGACCAAGATTATGTCTGGACTTTAAAAGAGACTATGACCTCTGAGTTTGTTTCGGCCTTTCTTCTCAGAGTAGTCAGATAGGAAACGCCGACCTCATCTAGTTTAAAAAATTTATGATTGACGTGTAAAAGTGTTTGTGCAAACCTACTTACAGAAATAAAATCATTTATCATTTGTCCCATCGCTCTCGTGGTTGCAAGCGCTACTGCTGACTGTGGAATCGTGGGTTCAATTCTCAGGTTGGAAAAAAGTGTTATTAGATCGCAGTCCGGAGTTTAGAAGTTGGCGTTTTAATACCCCCGTGGCTCGGAAAGCACGTAAGCGTTCCTGCACACGATGCCGTCACCGCGCCGTCGCCGCGCCGACGCCGCACCATTGCACTGTAGATACGAGTCGCGCGAAGCCCGCCACCGCGCCGCCGCCGCGCCGCCACCGCGCGCGTTCCCCTCCCTATCTGTTTGATTCATTCACGGGAAATTACGCGGCGTGCACGTTCGTACGCGGCCGGTAATGGAATGAATGAAACAGTAAAAACGCGCGCGGTGGCGGCGCGGCGACGGCGCGGTGGCGGGCTTCGCGCGACTCGTATCTACAGTGTAATGGTGCGGCGTCGGCGCGGCGACGGCGCGGTGACGGCATCGTGTGCAGGAACGCTTAAGCCGTTGGTCCTGCGCCTGATCTCTCTCCGGTCGTGTCGGATTGCCGTTCCATCGGACTATGAGAGTAAAGGAACAGAGAGTGCACCTATGTTTACGCATACACTTGTGTACTATAATATGTCCTGCGCATCTGGCTCATCTCCTTTGTGATTGGCCATCGTGACGGACAGTCGGAAGGCTATTAATAATTACTCTGTGAGTATATAGAGGAAAGATTTCCAGCGACGGACAACAATTCGACCTTGTCCAGAAGGGACGAATTATTCGCCGCGAAACGTTTCGCGCGAATTCATTCGCGCCGAGATACTAGGCGCCAATACATCGCGTCAAAAAGCATCGAGCGGTTTCTAAATCCGCGCGTAAATCGCGTGCAGTTCGCCATATTCTCGCAATACGCGCGAGTCGAGATATTAGAGACTACTTGTTGCGTCCAGTTGACGCGCGAACTCACTCCATGTTTTCTACTATTCGATCCCAAATGCTCGCGCGTTGGTACTCTCCTTCTGGACGCAACGGTCGTGCGTAATACCTACGCAGAGAATTGCGGCGAATTCGCTCTTTCTGGACAAGCTCTTTACTAGTCTAAGTCTTAGTGGCAACATTATTTTTAACTTATCTTACCTTTTGAATGTTAAAAATAATCTTTACAAGGGAAAATCAGTACCTACTTAGCTTACCAGAGCTCAAAATCTATATAAAATTCAAAGTCCTGACTGACTGATATATCAACGCACAGCCTAAACCGCTGGTCCTAGAGACATGAAATTTGAAGGGTGTGTTCTTTGTGAAGAGTAAGTATCCACTAAGAAAGGGTTTTTCGAAATTCCACCCCTAAGAGGGTGAATGGGGGGAGGGTGAAATTTCACGCGGACGAAGTCGCGGGCAGAAGCTAGTCACCCATAAATGTCATATTACAGAAATTTTATTTAAAAAAAAAAATCTACAATAAAATCACGTTCTAGAATCGGAGTTGAACAAACCCTAAGATCAGAGAGAGAGAGAGAGAGAGTAGTACTCATGAAAATGAACAACTTTTACTAAGAGATCAACACTGAAATCGAGAAAATAAATCCAGCCTCTCTATACATTTTCTGTTCGCATAACTGGAAAAAATGTAGGGAACAGCTGTTTTTTTTTTTCATATTTTTGAGTCAGCCCCATATTAAAAGTTGTTCATTTTCATGAGTACTACACTCCCTTAAAATATGTCCCTCGTTTAACCTAACACACTGTATAGGAGTTGCGATGCGACGCGGTATGTCGTTGGCCGAGGGAGTTTTAGTATATTAGGGAGTTTTACTTAGCTGCCTCGGCTTATTTTTAATTATTTTAATATTGAATTGTTGTTTTCTTAGTTCTTACCATTTGCTGTACTCTGGACACTTTTAACGCGTACGTCTTTTGTACATCGTTCTCACATATAATTATAAATTCACATTATTGATGTAACTAATATTTTTGTACAACTATAATTTAAAAGAGTGTCCATGGAGTTTCTTGCCCGTTCTTCTCCATAGGTACCTACGCTTTGGAATGGGCAACTAGCTTCATATTTTCTGACTGACCAACTTTTTGACAATTCAAAAGTGCCTGTAAATGGTTTAATTGAAATAAATGTTTTGAGTTTGAGTTTGAGTTTGAATTATATTAGGAGTTGCGATGCGACGCGGTATGTCGTTGGCCGAGGGAGTTTTAGTATATTATATCAGGAAGGACTTTAATATATTGCTTCCGCGCGAAAAAAGTCGCGGGCAGGAGCTAGTGTTTTTATAACATCTGTCAAATACACCTAATGATATAATTATACTTAGGTATTTGAAATAATGATCAACATGTTTTTTCCTTAGAGGGTATAAAACAGTGATTTTGTTTTGTTTATTGTTTTTTCCCCGTAATGACGGGTAATCAGTAATGTCTTTAGACACATTGTTTAGGTAAGTACTTGATTTAGTACATAGAGGCAGACTAGATTTAAAAAAATAGGGCAAAAAAATAGAATATAAAGATTCCCTTATTCACAAACTAAATTTAAGTTCAGTGCGTCTTTTTCTTTCTATTTCATTAAGAAAAGGACAGAAGATAAATTTTAGTTTAGTCCTGTCAAATTAGTCAGCGCCTGACGTAAATTGAGGTAATTTTAGTAGGCAAGTTTTTAATCACGTGTAAACTTGTATGGAGTAGTGTCAGGCGCTTGAACTAAAATTTATCTTCTGTCCTTTTCTTATTCTAATCAAAATATCTTCATTCTGACAGCCTTAGTCATATTTCAAAATTAATAACTCCATAATAACTTCAATTAAATGACTGATAGTTTTCTTTAATAATACCTCAACCATAAAGTACGTAACTCTATTGTTTCTAACCATAGATTATTATTGATAATGGCTTCAAATATTACAAAGAGTTTTATTCCTTAGATACGAGCTTCTGCCTGCGACTGACCCACGTTGAATTTCTTGTTCCCTGACCTACCCCATCGCATCGCATCGCTTGCCCGCGATTTTATCATTCTTTTCGACTTTTTTCTTTCTGTTCGGCTCCGAAGAGTCGTAGCGTGATGTAAAATACTCAAAAAGGCGCGACACGCGATATTATTGCGCGCGACACAAAGGCACGTCGCGACCTTTATGTCACGCGCGATTTTATCGCGTGTCGTGCCTGTTTGAAGAAGCCTTAAGCCGTTTGTCGCGGCTGTCATTTGTAGATCTTTCACAGTCGTAACTAGGAGTCAGAAGCCTAATAAGTCTGACAACCACTCCTACCAAGGGATATCGTATTACGCAGTAACTGAGTTATGGAGGTCAGGTAGGCAGTCGCTCCATGTAAAATACTGGTATTCAGCTGCATGCGGTGAGACTGGAAGCCGACCCCAACATAGTTGGGAAAAGGCTAGACAGATTTATATTGATATCTGATAATCTGACCCACATTTTACTGGCATCCAAGATGGCGGCTTTATGAAGTTCAGTCACGTATCAAATGACCGTGTAGCGTCTGTCGTTTTAATTAAATACCTACGCAGTTGGTTAGTTTCTTAGATTCTATGTTTTTGCCCTTTTATTTATTTTATTGTTAACTATAAACTTCTGCTCGCGACTTCGTCGAGCGTGAAGAAGTAACAAACATATAAACACACACACACACACTCGCAAACTTTCGCCTTTATAACTGTGGTTTGTGTGATAATGGATAAATTGTTATTACCTACTCAAAAGGTTTTAAGGGTAAACACTTTTGAGTTAGTTTAGTGCAGTGCAATGGAATTTAAGCTGTAGTGCAATTGCTGAATCTTATAAAGATCACGTGAATCAAGTATTGAATAACAAAGACTTATTAGACGATTTAGTTAATTTCATAGTTACAGTGCGTGCCACGTAAGAAGAGACTTGACCCCGCCACCCCCGCCTCTTTCCGCCGCCCCGATGACGCCCGGTCCCCGTCCCGCAACGGGCGTCATCGGGGCGGCGGAAAGAGGCGGGGGTGGCGAGGTCAAGTCTCTTCTTACGTGGCACGCACTGTACTTAGCAGTTCAAGTTATATTTACATTACTTATTAGCTATTATGCTAGATTGATAATATCAAATAAGGTAGGTAGGTAGGTGGTAGGTATTTATATGGTGTACATAATAAAGAGTATTTTATTCTATTCTAAGGTACCACCGATTTAGCTACTTTAAAAAAAAACAGTGGCACTCCGGGAGTGCCGACAGACGGTGAAAACAAAACAAAAACAAAATACTTTGCCATCACTCACTAACTTATCGGATATACATTAAAACCGAGTACATCCCGAGGACAGCCGAACACATCCGAAGCGAGTACTTTTTTAATCGTCTTATAAACAAAACACGCGCGGTGTCTGTCTGTTGGTAATCAATGTTTTTTCCCATCTTAAAAAATGCCCAACGCGCCTATAGAATTTTTCACTTCAAAAATTAACTAATGAACTATCTATTATCATTTTTGACCAGTAACTCTTAGTCACCCTACTAGAGCGGTTAGGCGTTTAACTCAAGGATAGATTTCGCAACGTTTGGTCCTGCGTTTGTATTATTTAACTAGTTTTGCACTCGACCGCGCCTGTCCATTGGCAAGCTATTATTACTATCATTATATGCCTTTGTGTGGCGAAATTGTCTTTTATATTTATAGTTTGTTTGTGCAAGGAAAATGAGTTGCAATTTGTAGAATAGGGTCTAAATCAAAAGTCATTAATTCAAATTAGACTGAGAATCAACACTTTTTAACCGACTTCAAAAAAGGAGGAGGTTATCAATTCGGATGTTTATATATTATATATTTTTTTTATGTATGTTCGGGCATAACTATAGACGGATGTGCAAAATTTTTTTTTTGTTCGAATGAGGTTTATTGTAAGACAGTCCCCCAAAACGCCCGCCCTTCACCACTTCCCAGTGCTTTAGCTGGGGAGCAACAAACTCCCCAGCAGAACAGCTGTCTGTTCAGTTAGAAGAATTTGAATCTATAAAGTGGGATAGTTGCGTAAAGGCTCCTACAAACAGACGCGACAAGCGACATAATCGCGCGCGACACAAAGGCACCGTTCGTTAGTTGCGCGACTTGCGGTGCCTTTTTGTGTCGCGTGTCGTGTCGCGCCTGTTTGAAGGATCCTTAATCAATTAACATGACTAACTATTTACACTAGATACTAAATTAAATGACTAACTAACTTACTATACAAATAAAAACAAAAATAAAGGGCAAATCAGGCGTCGAAGTACTCGTCCGCATCGCTGTCATCCGGAAACGTGCCCAGAAGACTGGCAGCATTGCCACGTTGAATGGCAATGCTAATTCTTTGGCCAAAGAACGACCCAGCCCTCTGGTCACGTAAAGCGTCTATATTATGTTACGCAAATAGGACGCGGTCTGATCCTGCATTTCCGATTCTTATCTACCGTCATTGAAATAAACAGTTTCTGTTATCACAGATGTTCTATGTCACGAAGTCCGTTTGGCTATGAATATTGTCAAGCGTGCAAATGCACATTGTTTATTTAAACCAAAATTTTATTTCGATTATTAAATCTCGACTTGAATATATCAGCTTTCTTTGTTAACGTTACCCACTTTTACAGATACAAGCGCGCTTGTCGGGATACGTCACTACTACAATCAAAGCCGAACGGACTTCGTGAAATAGAATATCTGTATCTGCCTAGCCTTTTCCCAACTACCTATATTGGGGTCGGCTTCCAGTCTAACTAGATGCTGCTGACTACCAGTATTTTACATAGAGCTGCTGCCTATCTGACCTCCATAACTCAGTTACTGGGTAACTAGATACCCCTTGGTAAGACTGATTGTCAGACTTTCGGCGTTCTGAAGTTCGGTCCCGTATAATGTGCTCTACAGAATACATCGCCGCTGAACTTACACCCGACCGAAGTTCGGCTGTACGCTATAACGCAACGTACCTATTGTCGGCATAATATGTCGCCAGTAATTTAAATAGCATTGCAGGCGTAATCATGCCGAACTTCGGTGGCGTACATTCGGCATAGTGTGTTTAGACACTTAGAACCAAAAATTCGAAGACATGGGGCATTAGCATCTGCACTGGACCCGCGTGGTGGATTATGACCCAGTCCACTCCCTCTTACATAGTGGAGGCCTGTGTGCCAACAATGACAACATTATAGGTTGGATTCCGATGTCCCAGTCACCTTGTATTGGCTGGAGAATATATGATTATTAAGGGTTCCGTATCCAAAGGGTAAAAACGGGACCCTATTACTAACACTCCACTGTCCGTCTGTCCGGCTGTCACCAGGCTGTATCTCATGAACCGTGATAGCTAGACAGTGGAAATTGTCACAGATGATGTATTTCTGTTGCCGCTATAACAACAAATACTAGAAACAGAATAGTGTAAATATTTAAGGGGGGCGAATACAACAAACGTGTTTTTTTCGGCGTTTTTGCCTTGTGGTACGGAACCCTTCGTGTGCGAGTCCGACTCGCACTTGGCCAGTTTTTATATTTTATATTAGAGGTTTTCTCTCTTATTTTATGCTTCAGAGTATAACTGGGTCTTGGTAAAAATGAACTAAGAAAATATAGGTACGTCGTCGTCGTCGGCTCGTGATAGGTTTTTGTTTAGTTCTTGAAACTTCTTGAATGTACTACCGACCCGAATATGTCGTGTGTAACATCCCTAAAGTGAGGCAACGATGTTCGCAGCTTAGTTTTTTAGGTTTTACTTACAAAACCTAATATAAAATCCAAAGTCCTGACTGACAGGTATACCAACGCAGAGCCTAAACCGCTGGTCCTAGAAACAGCAATTTAGAGAGTCTGTTCTTTGTGATGAATACTGTATCCACTAAGAAAGGGTTTTTCGAAATTCCACCCTTAAGAGGGTGAATGGGGGGAGGGTGAAATTTCACGCGGACGAAGTCGCGGGAAGAAGCTAGTACCTAATATGACACCTAGGGTTTTTGCAGTAATTATCGTATCATTTAAAAATCCGCGTTGAATAAATTATTACCCTTTTGTACTAGCCAATTATCCGTTTAATAACCTTATCGAAACCAATCTAAAGGAAACCTTACCTTCCTTGATTTAAAGTCCATTATCAATTTCCTAGTTGCAGAAACTAATATTGTACGAACAACTTTACTTTTGCAGTTCGGAAAATTTATTGATGGACTGTATTGCTTTGAGTTAAGGTCGACTTTTGATTGATGGAGTGCATTGTTATTGGTGTTATTAAGTTGGTAAATGCCGGCAATGACCTCTTTCGGTACTCATGACCACGAAGGAGTAATTGTAAGTACTTTACTAATTATTTGTTTGAAAGAGAATAAGAAAAAAAATGGATAAGATTTACTATCAAAAGAAGCTTAGTTTTTGTTTATAGCAATATAGTTCATACACACAGAATACACACAGTACAATGCGTGCCACGAAAGATGAGACTTGATACACCACGTGGTTTGACTTGCGCAGAACACGATTTTAGGTATCTCTAGCGGTATGAGGTCTGAGTGCGGGACGGGACCGGACGTCATAGGGGCGGCGGAAAGAGCGGGGGAGGCGGGGTCAAGTCTCATCTTTCGTTTAAGGCTGCTCTCTCGAAAAAAGCTTGAAAAAAGCATGCAGATGAAGCCATTTTTTGTCGGCATTTACAGAGAAATTACATCTGAAAAAAATCCTTAGTAATCTTCATGATATAATACGTAATTTGGTTTAGCCATAATTTTTCTACCGATATCACATAATTTAAAAAATAATCACCAAATCACCTCCAAATCATTGAGATGAAACCGTTTTACTCCTTCATTTTTTATCAAAAGAGTGTAAAAAAATATATCTACATCTTTGCAATACAAAGGAGAATAATTTGGTTTTGTTACTTTTTTAAAATATGTATTATTTTTATGATAATAAATTAAAAAGGCCTCTGATAAAGGACTGCGTCTACATCACCCCCGCACTCGTCCATAAATTTAGTGCGGGGCGCATCGTGTTGCTAGGTGGACGTATGTCGCGTTGCGAGAACTCCGCACTACGAAATAAAATCGTAAAATATTACTGCAAAAACAAAAAGTGTACCTACCTAAGCTGGGTTTTATGAAACTTATGCGCTGTCCATTACTCTGTGTACATAGGTACTGTTTATAAAATACCTACCTCATTCAAACGAAAGTTGTAAGTACTAGTAGTGAATGATCACAGAAGGTCCACGTCCACGAAATGATTCAGCCAATATTATAAATTTTACTTTTCGGTGCCTAAGTAAAGTCTATTATTCTGATGCGTTGCGATTATTTGTGACATAAAACTGAAAATGCTCCTAAAGTAGGTATTAATTATGATTATAGGTTACGTACTTGCTAATAATTTGTCAATTTATTGATTACCGGCGTAATTATTTTCAAATAAAAAAATCAAATCAAATCATTTAATTGCATAAAACAGGTTCAGTGGATGTTAAAAAAGGTCAAATGGTACACTGTTAATAACCATATAAGGTGTGCAAATATAAAACAAGAATGTTAACTGTTAATTTCACTATTCAATAAAGTACGGACGCCAAGCACATCAACATACCCGAAACTGTAAAATTTTCGCAATCAACTTTGAACCTTATGCTTTAGTGATAAAGTTGAAAATCTATTAAAGAAATCTGACAGACTGTAGTAACTTGATGTGCTGGCGTCTGTACAATGTCATTGAAAATAAAATTATCGTAAATACAGATCAGTCAACAAAATAAGGAATTAAAAATAATAATGTCATACAATAGTAAAAAGTAGTAGTTCAATAGTACATATGTATAACAGGCTGGATTTTTTTAACCTCACCTAGAGGGCAAGTACTCTAAACACTGGAGATAGCAAATTTTACTCAAAGGAAAATCCCTTCATTAAAAAAAAAAACAAATCTGCATTCAAAGATTTTCGAAAATTCGCTTGCCGCTCTCGGGAATCGAACCGGCTAAAATCCGAAAAAATAATACCCTGTACTTTTATGGCATCAATCGATAGGGTCAATCATAAGGATCAAATCTCTCTATGGCAGATCGAAAGTCGAATACTTTTTACTCGACTTCTATCGTCGCGGGTGACATCAATCAATCAATTAAATCAGCCTATCGCAGACCGCGGGTGGCACAGACTACATAAAATTAGAAAAACAAATTGGTAGTCATGTTTTTTATTATAATTATCACTTATCATTACTAGATCCATGTGGGCTAAAGTGGGTCAATAATATTATTCAACTAATTAAATCAAATAAAAAAATCATTACCTATACGTAGTGAATCAATTAGTTCTACCAGAGAAGTTGAAGGTGATTCTGTTGATTTGGATGTGAATGTATTTTTTTTTTACAAATTATGAACCTATATTTTTGTTTTACTTGTAAATATATGTATAACTGCATTCATTTTAGGAACAAGATGATTTGGGCATTCAAAAACTACGGTCTCTATTGGATGACATGGTGACTCACAAGCATCTTGTAAGGTCTGTCGAAGAACTTGAAGATTATTCAGCTGAATTTTAGTTATAATATATTTGTTTATAAAAAATATAACAAATAATATGACATACACTAGTGATAATTATACTACCTATACCTACCTACCTACCTACCCTACCTGCCTACCTATCTACCCTACCTTCCTATCTGCCTTACCCTAACTACCTACCTACCCTACCTACCTACCTACCCTACATACCTATCTACGTACATGCCTACCTACCCTTCTTCTCTTCATAGAAACCTTCCTAAGACTTCAACGAATATTTAAAAAAAAACCGAATTGGTCCAGCCATTCCTGAGTTTTGCGCTTAGCAGCACATTTAGCCATTAATTTTAGTTAAAAAGATACATTAAGTTGTTTACCACATGGTAAGCCAGGCTGATTTATATTAAGGGTATAGCTTCTACTCACGGCCTCGAAAGCTTCTAACAATTTTATTCGTAACCATAGCCCGAAAAGTACATCCATATCAATAGATAATACCTAAATAAAACCAAAACTGGACCATTGTAAATACAGGGTGTCCCAGAACTCAACGTCAAGCCGAAACGGGGTGACAGGATTGATCATAACCATCACGAGAAAAATCTGAAAAAAAATCTATCCCATGCAGTTTGAAAATTATGGGCATTTTAAGAAAAACCTAGAATTTTGATCAAACTGTAACATTTTTCGGTTAATGTGGTTATTCTTTTTTATTTTTGTTCATTTGAACTTTGGAAACGTAATCCTAAATAACATTTCTAGAATCCCAATAAAAAATAATGACACAATTGCCTCAAGTTTCCGAGAATTGAGACTATTCGTTAAACTACGAATTTAAAATTTTCAAGATTCGTCGACTTTGATAGGCCCTCCTTTAAAAAAAATGTACTAGAGTGCCTTGGCAAGTGGCATTAAAAGTTGCCGCATTTAATCAGAATTCTAAAATGGTACAATACTTGTTAGTTCCATACAATAAAAAAGAGTAAAAAAATTAAAACCTCAAGTAACCCGATTTTTGCTATCTCAGTTAAAATGTTTTTGATTCGCACAAGCTCTAGGTAGGTTCTTAATTTTAAGGCAAAATGATGAGAGAGATGGATAGTGGGTATGTTTGCCATGAGTGAGCGAGACAGATAGTGACGCCACTTTTATTAAAGTGAAAAAAGTGAAAAAAAGTTAGTAAAATAATGAAAAATCTTGATCTAGTTTAATTTAGGTTTGTTGGAATAAAAGTCAGATAGAGAAATAACGTTTTTTATTACAATAAATGTTCAAATTGTTTACCATCAGCCTCAATTTTTTTTTAATTTTTTTACTCTTTTTTATTGTATGGAACTAACAAGTATTGTACCATTTTAGAATTCTGATTAAATGCGCCAACTTTTAATGCCACTTGCCAAGGCACTCTAGTACATTTTTTTTAAAGGAGGGCCAATTAAAGTCGACGAATCTTGAAAATTTTAAATTCGTAGTTTAACGAATAGTCTCAATTCTCGGAAACTTGAGGCAATCGTGTCATTATTTTTTATTGGGATTCTAGAAATGTTATTTAGGATTACGTTTCCAAAGTTTAATTGAACAAAAATAAAAAAGAATAACCACAATAACCGAAAAATGGTACAGTTTGATCAAATTTCTAGGTTTTTCTTAAAATGCCCATAATTTTCAAACTGCATGGGATAGATTTTTTTTTTATATTTTTCTCGTGATGGTTATGATTAATCCTGTCATCCCGTTTCGGCTTGACGTTGAGTTCTGGGACACCCTGTATATGTGGTACACATAATTATTTAACTTTCACGATGACTTGACCTTCTGTGATTTCGATACTCTGTGACGAGACTAGGCGAGGCAAACCGTGGTGGCGGCGCACACAACCGCACATTTTCTGTTGCATGCGGGTAGCGGAGTGGCGCGGAGAAGGGGTCGTTAGCTCCGCCCAAATGCTCAAGGTTATCGGCATTAATACAGGCCTTAATTTAGTTAGTTTTACCCGACTACGGCGAAGCAAAAAGGAGGGTTATGCTTTCGACCGGTATGTATGTATGTATGTATGTTCATCTGTTCCCTCTTAACTTCAAAAGTACTTACAATAATTTGACAAATGAGATATCGTTAGAAGCGTCTTGACCGTCCGCTGGTTATAGGCTATGTGACGTCACACTAAATTCAATATGGCGCCTTCTAGAGGACATAAAGTATTGAATTTGAAAATAAATATTTTGGGATGGTGCCTTGTGAGGTATCAAATGAAAGGGCTTAATTAGCACATTTCAAGAATATAAATATTACTGAAATAAGCCCCAAAATAATGAAATAAAAAAAAAGTTTAAAAACTAAAACTTCTCTCTCTCCTTTTAGTTGGCGGGTTTTAGTTTTTAAACTTTTTTTTTTGTTGTATGTTATCAACACTAAAAAATACCTAAAGAGATATTAATTTCCTATCCATACTAATATCATAAATTCGAAAGTAACTCTGTCTGTCTGTATGTTACCTTTTCACGCCTAAACCACTGAACGGATTTCGATAAAATTTGACAGAGAGATAGATTGCGTCCCGGGGAAGGATATAGGATAGTTTTTATCGACATACCTCGCGGGCGAAGCCGGGGGCGGAAGCAAGTATGTTCCCGCTGCTGGGACACAGGCCTCTCTGTGAGAGGGAGTGGGCCATAATCCACCACGCGGGCCCAGTGCGGGTTGGTAGATATAAACTACCATATCTACGTAGTATTATAGATCCTTGTGCCACAGACGCTGTGCGGTAAGGTTGATAATAATTACTTTATTCACTAAAAACACGCATTTTTTTACCGACTTCAAAAAAGGAGGAGGTTCTCAATTCGGATGTTTATATACAGTATGTTAACTAACAGAGGGCGTTCCCGTTAACCCGCAATATTATAGCATCCATAGGTACATGCTAAAAAAAATATTACCATTCGAAAATAAAATGTTTTTATTTTTTTATATTAAAATATTAACTAAAAATCGTAAATTGATACTCTATTTATTTAATTAATTCTAATTTGTTTAATTAAATAAATTCCGACATTGCTGTCCTTCAAGTACGCGTGTACAGAGTGTTTCTTTAACGTATCAATTTACGATTTTTAGTGAATATTTTAATATAAAAAAAAATAAAAACATTTTATTTTCGAATGGTAATATTTTTTTTAGCATGTATGGATGCTATACTATTGCGGGTTAACGGGAACGCCTTCTGTTAGTTAACATACTGTATATATGTATATATTTTTTTATGTATGTTCGGGCATAACTCCCTCATATAGAGACGGATTTGCACAATTTTTTTTTTGTTCGAAATTTTAATGGGACCATTTCGGAATAAACGGTCTCTTGTCATTCCGAAATGGTCCCATTTAAACGTAAAATCTGATGATTAGTTTCAGAGACAGACAACGAAACTCTTCAATAAATGCCAGAAAATCAACTGCGATTGCGCTATAGCATAATTATGTACCTATGCATTGTTTACGCAATCACACAACATAACGTCACGCCTGTACCCTTTAAAGGGGTAGGCAGATGTGTTCAATAGCTTCCTGTCACTGATATTCACATACCAAGTAGTGTTATATGAATTTGTTTGGGGTAGGTATACGTACAACTAAAAAGTGAAAAATAAAAACTTTTTATAAAAAAAAAAGACCGACTTCAAAAAAAAAACACTACAAAGTGAAAAATAACTTTATTTTCGAAAGTTGGTGTCAAAAATCGAAAATACAGAACCAACGACACCGACTTCCGAATTAAAGTTATTTTTCACTTTGTAGTGTTTTTTTTTGTAAAAAGTTTTACTGTTATTTGTAGTGTTTTTTTTTTGTAAATAGTTTTTACTGTTACGTATCTGTAGGTACATAAGTACTTTTTTCTTGACTTAACTCACTCGCCTTGTCGTGAACTCGACTACTGAAATTGAGGTCCTAGGTTATATCCCCAATATGATTGAAATAAAATCTTATAATACTCTCTCTGAATGTTTAAAGTAATCAATCAATCAATCATCTATGCAACAAGATGTAAGAAAATTAAAAAAATATGGATGTCACGTGATCAACTTTGAACGTTAAAGCCACCGACTGGACTGCTTATCTAACCGCCACAACCCAGTTAAGGCTCGTACACACAGGCGCGACGCGACACGCGACACAAAGGCACCGCTCGTTGCGCGACTTGCGGTGTCTTTGTGTTGCGTGTCGCGTCGCGCCTGTGTGTACGAACCTTTACTGGGTTGTGGCGGTTAGATAGGCAGTCGCTCCATGTAAAGTACTAGTATTCAGCTGCATCCAGATAGACTGGAAGCCGACCCCAGCATAGTTGGGAAAAGACTAGGCAGATTGTTTGTATCAAAATATGCCGGTAATGATGAATTTTATTATTGTTAAGTGACTTCTCTGAGTGCAGTAGTTAGTTAGTGACCTCATTCAAAGTCAAAGTCAAACCATTTATTTCAAATAGGCTCATTAAAGGCACTTTTGAACGTCAAAACTTACAGTAAAATTGAATTGATTCTAGTCGCCCCTTCCAAAAGGTAGTGCTCGTATGGAGAAGAATGGGCAAGAAACTCCACCGTTACTCTTTTAAAATGTTTTACAAGGTTTTGTATACATAATATAATTAATTATATGTGAAGACGATGCACCTAGAATAAAATTAGTCTACCACAAAAAATACGTTGTTAGCAGATGTCGCGGTCGTGATTAGCTAATTGACGTGGTTTCGAAGTAAGGAATCATTAAGTGTTCATAGTGAATGGTAATTCATTAAATAAAAACAACAACAGTAGTATACGTTCTTGTTTTTATTTCAAGTTAATAAAATAATTGTTAATAATTTGTAAATATGTGAGCATCATTATCTATCACATAATTGATTTACCTGTAATTGCTTCATTTTTAATTCTTTTTACTTTTTTGTGGTAGACTAATTTTATTCCAGGTACATCGTCTTCACATATAATTATACATATTATGTATACAAAACCTTATTAAACATTTTAAAAGAGTAACGGTGGAGTTTCTTGCCCATTCTTCTCCATACGAACACTACCTTTTGGAAGGGGCGACTAGAATCAATTCAATTTTACTGTAAGTTTTGACGTTCAAAAGTGCCTTTAATGTGCCTATTTGAAATAAATTATTTGACTTTGACTTTGAAATGTCAAGTTTTTTTAAATAAGAGAGAAAGTATATCAATCATTAAATGTCATTGCCTGTAGCCTAAATTAAATTTCAATGGCCTACACACTCACTATCGCTCACATTAATTATTAAACCTAGGTTACATTTTGACAGGTCAAGAATATTCATTACTTACATTGTCGAGATAACAGTAGCAAAAGTGGCAATCACTTTCAATAGGTACTGTAGAGGCTTTAAGGTCGTAGCACACGTATCAAATCGGAAAGGGATCGGCACCGTATCGCCTTTCGCCTCGCCGTCACACAGGCGTCAACCTAACGTTAGCACGAAGCCAAAGGCTCCGATACGTCCGCGTCGACTCGGCTACGGCTAGGTGACGCCGCGCTTACGGCTCGCCGACCGCTGGTTGATGGTGCAGCAGGCAGGCCGGAGAGGTGAGAGGGGCAAGGGTGGACAAAGAGACGTACGCTCGGGTACGGAGAGACGTAAACGCGGGGACGACGAGCCATTACGCACCGCACCACGGTTCGTGAGCTTGTCCCGAGGCGAGGCGATTACGTTAAGATTCCGATTAGTGTGCGTTGCAGTAGGGAGTTTGATACAAAGAATACTGAACGGCTCGAGTTGATACGGTGCCGATCCCTTTACGGTTTGTACGTGTGCTATGACCTTTAGCCTGCATGCAACCTCCGCGAGTATTTTAAAGTTGCTGGCATAATATAGAACCTTATATATGAAATTGGTGTTTTGTCGCTAGCCACTTTCATCTCAAATAACTGGTATTTGGTTAGGTAGGTATTCAAAATTCGAATTAATTCTAAGCTAACAGCGCCCCGCGATTTAACCCGCATAAGTTTCGTTCCCGTAAGAATACCGGAATAAAAAGTATCCGATGTTAATATTGTGTTAATAGAAAGTATCAGATAGTTTATAACCCTGGTTATAAACTAGGCAAGTCGCGCAACCGCTACTCTCCACTACAATACCACCTACTAAACTCGCAATGCCGCCGACGACGTACTGTAATAATCGCTGACTAGCAAATAAATAACCTAATCTTATTCTAATAGCCCAAAACATATTATAATATGAACAAGGAAATAATGCCACTATATCATTTAATTTTTTTATATTCCGCATTGTTCTGCAAGTTTCAATTTGCATAACAAATTGTTTCGCTTTGCCCCCGGGCTCAGATTGAGGTTACTGCAAATTACATATTATTTGCCAATTAAAAATAATGGTTTTTCGCTATTTGGAGGGACTCATGGTTAAATATTAATAGCCGCACGAGCCGATCGAAGGTCAAGCTATACTTACCGCGGTCAGTTTGTGAATGGGTGACCATCCATTACGTATCGAGACCTCTTTGTGTCTCGGAAAGCACGTTAAGCCGTATCTTTGACAGTCGTTACGGGTAGCCAGATGCCTGAAAGTCTGATATTGAAATAATTAAAAATATTTCAGGGGATGAAAGTACTCATGAATATAAACAACTTTTACTAAGGGAACAACTCTGAAATATCACAAAAATTATTTACTGTTTCGTACAAAAATTCTAACCAAATGAAATGTATGAAATGATCGCTTTCTCTATATTTTTTAAATCAAGTATTACTTCTTTTTTAATTAAACGTTTGAATTAAAGACTAACTGACTTGATTTTAATTTGTCTCACGTACTGGCACGAAATGTATGTCATGTTTATAACAAATCAAATCAAATCAAAATCAAAAAGGTTTTATTTCATTATTACACGTTATAAATTATACAGTTGGTGGCGTGGGCGTCTCCTTTTAAGCATATAGATGCCTGTGCCAGAAGGCGCCGCTCTTTTATATCTTATACAATTAGTGCAACATGTTAATAAAGAAAAATAAAGAAAGAAGAAGAAAGAAAAGATTATTAATAGTCTGATTGGTGTGTGTGTTGGGGTGTGTGTGTGTTGGGGTGTGTGTGTGTGTGTGTGTGGTGTGTGTGGTGTGGGTGTGAGTGTGCGTGTGTGTGATAACAGGTATAACATCCATCCATCCATCGGTATCTGATGGAACAGCAATCCGACACGACCAGTGAGAGATTAGGCGCAGGACCAACGGAAACGAGAAAGTATATGCGCCCATGATAAATGCGGAGGAGAAGCGCTGAGTACGGACTGGTCGGAATATCAACCAAGTGCGGAGTTTTTTAATTAACGCTAATTAATAAACTGTACACGTTATTAATATTGAGAAAGAATCTGTCTGCATGCTTGGATGATTTCTTTATATTGTCGGAGGAAAGAATTACGACACCTATACACACATACACTGCAATTTACTTACAATCAAGATCTCTGATTGGTTGAAAATAGAATACAGTTCAATAATTATTGTGCATAGGAGAAATAGTTCGCTCATTCTCTAAAATCCTAATTATCCTCTTACGTTTTTTAAAATTAATGAACCTCTTAAAACGCTTTGGGCTTCTAATGATGCACACTTTCAAGGAGTCTGTACCCAAAGCGTGCCAACGGGACCCTATCACCAAGAGCGGTTTCGCACTACATCCGATCTGAATCCGAGAAATGCCGGTCCAAAGTGACCATAGTTCAATTTGTATGAGGGCGCTAGATCCGAACTCTATCCGTGCGAATTTAGAACATTCCCAATTAGGATTGAAGTTGGATCTTTAATTCGGATTCGGATCGGATGTAGTGCGAAACCGCTCTATATGTCTCCGCTTTTCGTTCGTCCGTCCGTCCGTCTGTCTGTAAGCGTGTTGTATCTATGTATCTAATCGTAATAGAACAGCGGAGTAATAGACACCCGTAATAGGATAGACTGTTGAAATTTTCACAGAGGGTGTATTTCTCTATAAATAAATATTAGTTACGGCCGTGAGTCATATATAGATCACCATACAACCTGATACTGACCTGCAAATTGCAAAAAAACGTGAAAAAATTTGAATTCCACAGATTATACTGAAAAACAATTGGCCGTAGTTAAACGGAAAGGATCCAACCCACACTATGGCCAAAAATGAGTTATGTACCTATACCAAAACACTCTTTGTAGTTAAAATTTTAATATCACGGAAACAATCCAAGTAAAATTCAAACGCACCATGAAGTTATAGTCCTGAACTCCTGAGTTACCAACCCACATGTATAGCAGGTCGTTATTTTTTTTTTATTAACATCGCTCCATGTTACTTATATCGTTATTGAGAAAATATGTCATGATGTTGGACTAGAGATCAATAAAATTAAAATTTATATGTTTATCCTTTAGTTAAAACCATCCCCCGAAAGTTAAAGTGAAGAGAGAATCTATGGCGAAATACGATCTGAACTTAAAACTTAAATATCTCAAAACTACTTCTGTGTGGGTTGGATCCTTTCCGTTTAACTATGGCCAATTGACACAAGCGAGATCCAACGAACTTTTCAACTTAGTAACTAGGAGAAATGGTCAAGTTGATATCTGTGGGCCCTAAACTTTGGCAGAATCATAAAAGGATAACATTTTGAATCATAATTATAACGAAGACGGTCCGTGATTTTCTTTTTTTCGGTAGGTATCAAAGAGATTAGGATTGGATTTGGATTGGATTGATTGGTATTTTAGCACAGATAAAAAAAATAACTGAAAAATCCTTCACCAATGGGATTTAATACGATTAACTTAACAGTTAACTGTCCATTATGATTCATAATGTTATCCTTTTATGATTCTGCTAAAGTGGCCTATTTAGGCCCCCTGCAAGTTGTGCAAATAACTTGCACAAACTGTCGAATAAAATTCAACTTGCGAAAGTAATTACTTAGTGGATTTTATCAAAATGCAAATAAATATTGTTCAATAAATACTAGTATAATAAATAACATTATTTATTTCGTAATTTGCTTCTCTATAATGCAATGTTTTGCATAATTCAGTGTTAGGTTATGTGTCTAATTACAATACGGTATATCAAAATGCAACTCCTATCATTATTGCATAGTTTTCAGATAAATAGTTTTATGGAGTCAAAATAATTTATATTCACTAGTTTTAAATGTAATGGCCATATTTATGACGACCCAGAATTACGACCAGTTCAAGAAAAACAATTATATTAATTATAACTTAAATATAACTTTGCCGTAATAAAAATTATGAATCATAATTAAATTATAATTATTTGGGCAAAGTTATAATTTGACATAATTCTTTTTATTATTTTTTTGGGGTAGACTTTTATTCTAGGTGCATCGTCTTCATATATAATTATATTATGTATATAAAACCTTGTAAAACATTTTAAAAGAGTAACGGTGGAGTTTCTTGCCCATTCTTCTCCATACGAAAACTACCTTTTGGAAGGGGCGACTAGAATCAATTCAATTTTACTGTAAGTTTTGACGTTCAAAAGTGCCTTTAATGAGCCTATTTGAAATAAATGATTTGACTTTGACTTTGACATACCTAATTTAAAGATGTTTTGACTGTCACGACTAATACAGGGATGGAAACTTGAGATGAGAAGAAGGGTAGTCAGAAGCCCGAGAGTCTGACAATCGGTCTTACCGCGTGTTACCCAGTAACTGGGTTGTAAAGATCAGGTAGGCAGTCGCTCCGTGCAAAATACGGGTATTCAGCTGCATCTGATTAGACTGGAAGCCGACCCCAACATAGATGGGAAAAGACAGGCAGATGATGGACATAAAGGGCAGCCTTAACCCTTAAATCTAAACTTTTCTTTTGCTAATATTATTAATATAGCCCGCAATAGTATAGCATCCGTACATGCTAAAAAAAAATATTACCATTCGAAAATAAAATGTTTTTATTTTTTTTATATTAAAATATTCACTAAAAATCGTAAATTGATACGTTAAGGAAACACTCTGTACACGCGTACTTGAAGGACAGCAATGTCGGAATTTATTTAATTAAATAAATTAGAATTAATTAAATAAATAGAGTATCAATTTACGATTTTTAGCGAATATTTTAATATAAAAAAAATAAAAACATTTTATTTTCGAATGGTAATATTTTTTTTAGCATGTATGGATGCTATACTATTGCGGGTTAACGGGAACGCCCTCTGTTAGTTAACATACTGTACATATATATATTTAGCACAGACTAAAAGACACACAATACACCAGACAGTAAGATAGAGAGACGATTTAAGGCTCCTTCAAACAGGCGCGTCACGCGATAAAATCGCGCGCGACACAAAGGCACCGCAAGTCGCGCAATGAGCGGTACATATTATGATCGAAAGATTCCACAATAATTAATGTTAATATTAATAGCTACGTTAAAACTTGATAGTTATTTTTGGCATGCATATAAATGTCATCTACACATATTTAATAGTATATTTGGCCGTCGTTACGGCACCGCTCGTTGCGCGATTTACGGTTCCTTGTGTCGGTCGCAATTATATCGCGTGTCACGCCTCTTTGAAGGAGCCTTTATTTAAAAGTAGGTGCGCTTTCTCGCTTTTCTCAAGTAGGTATATCTATCTAGAGCTGCCGTGCCGTGAAGTCTTAGGTTCCATGCTTTTTCTTTTTTTCAGGATGGGAAATCATCAAATGACCCCTCCCGCTCTGGGTGGAGTGGAAGGGAGTGTCAGACTCTCACTGACTAAAACCCACCCGTGTTCCTTCCTTAGCGCTTTATGTTCCGAGCCAGCGGTAACCCTTTCGGACAATGCCGCTGACCCGGCAGGCTTCGGCTCTGACGGAAATAACTGTCATCGAAAAATTTGCTTACGAATCTATTTTTAAGCTCAGTAAAAAAAAACCAAAGAGGCATGCCCTGTATTTTTAGGAGAGATCGCATTCTAATCTGTCTCAATCTGTCAAAAATACCTGTGATTTTCCTACATTTTTATTTATTTATTTATATATACTACACAACACATACACAACACAACTACAACACACAACACACACACACACACACACACACACCCCCACACACACACACACACACACACACACACTACACACACACACACACACACACACACACCCACACTACATTTTTGACAAGTTTTTGTACATTGATTGTCGCTAATGAGATCGCGTATGATTTTGAACATTTTTATTTATTTATTTCTGTCTCAATCTGTCAAAAATACCTCTGATTTTCCTACATTTTTGACAAGTTTTTGACGTTGATTGTCGCTAATGAAATCGCGTCTAGATTTTGAACGTTTTTATTGTATGTACAGACTCTACAGACGCCAGCACATCAAGCTACCCGAAACTGTCAAATGTTCCCAATCAACCTTGAACCTTATGCTTCCGCGGTAAAGTTGAAAATCTATTAAATAAATGTGACAGATTGTAGTAGCTTGATGTAGGCGTCTGTACATCGGAAAATACATATCAAAAAATACAATTATCACTAAAAAACATAGAATGGGCGGCCTTATCGCTTTCTGCGATCTCTTCCAGGCAACCTTTTACGGGAATTAGAACCGAAAAGTACTTTTATCTATAAAACTAAAACTACCTTACAATACAAAAAAAGTACTCACCAGTGCTCCCTATTCTCGGAAATCGGAGACTCGGAACTCGAAAGTCGGAAGTTCGAAACTCGGAAAACTGGAGCACAACACTACACTTCACTAGGTACTATTGTATTACAACATTACCTATCGTGGCAAACGCGGTGCGCGCCTACTTCGACTGAGGCAAAATATCTAGCCTTGTGGTTTATATAGTGTGGTTGAGACGGTGGCGTAGTGAAAGATGTGCTATATAAAATATAGTAGCATTTGTGCTTGGGTGTGCGTGCTTATACTGAGTCCATCGCACTTAAGGGGCTTACAGGACCTGAACGCAAAAAAACGCAAGTTTTAGAAACAATAAAAGTGTATGATCGACTACAGTAAACAAAATCAGAAAAATATATGATATTCTTCAGGAATATTCAGGATACATGCTAGGTTGACAGTGTGTTGAAAACATAATACAACTAATTTGATACGATAGAAAAAAATCATGAAGATGCCTCTAAAAACTTTCTTTTTACAATAAAAACCATACTAATACATACAATCATTCTGATTTTTTGTCAGATTATTCTACAAGCAATATACTAAAACACTAGTGTTTTAATTATTAAGTCCAAACAATAGATTTTTTGTAATTAAATAATTGCTTCATATTTTGCAATAAATTACCAGCGTTGTGTCATCGCGTTTCTCTTTCTTTTCTATGCAGTCTGACAGTGACCGCGCTTTAGGTCATGTAAGCCCCTTAAGAAGGATGTTATAGGCAATTTTATAACCGAAGGGGGAAAGCGTGTTTCATTAAAGAATATTTTTCAGTTTTCAATTTCAATCAATTTCTTTACAGAAATTGATTGAAGAATATATGATAATACACTAATCTCTCTGTATGTTACCTTTTCACGCCTAAACTGAACGGATTTCGATAAAAATTGACAGAGAGGTAGACTGCATCCCGGGGAAGGACATAGGAAAATATCGTTTTATCGACATACCTCGCGGGTGAAGCCGCTGGCGGAACCTAGTGAGCCTATAATTTTTTGGTGGGCTGTGTCCCAGCAGTGGTTTGGACACAGCCCTCCTCTCTTCTTGAGGGAGAGGGCTATAATCTACCACGCGAACACAGTGTGGTACATGTCAGAAATGTCTTCGAATTTTTGGTTTATAGAGGTATGAGGAACAGAATGTAAAGTTCACTCATACTCAATAGAAAAGGGAGGATCCTCCGACCAGACGGGTGTTGTGTCTGACGGGCAACTGCCCAATGATTCATGTCGGGCCGTTGTATCTATGCTAGTCGCGCGGTAAACTCTGCTTGCGCGATGCAGGATTTTGCGTGACGTTTTAAAATTTTATCCTTTTATGATTCTGCCAAAGTAGCCTTTTTAGGCCCCCAGATATATTTTATCCGTGGAATAAAATTGACGTCTGACTGTTCTGGTATTGAAAAACTGTAAAAAATTCAAAATTATTTCTCAGGATAAGACATATGGTATTAAAAGTTTGGTGAAATTCGCCCTCAGTCAGATAGAAAATGTCGACTCTATCTAGCTAATTTTGGTTTCCATATGACGCGTAAAAGTGATTTCGGTATCCTATTTACAGAATCAACAATTTCATTACTATAGCAAAAAGTTAAATTCCTTGCCTACGCAAAGCGATATTACATTTTAAATCATCGTTTTCACTACAGCAAAGCCTTTGCAAACCATTGAAGGCTTTACGCACTCAAGCCGACCAACCCAGGATGACCTCCGCTCACAATTATAATACGAAGAATTAGAGGTCAGACTATAGTAGTTTTTGTTTTGATACAGTTCCTACACTCAACTAAGTCGTGACGTCATTTTTGACGTGAATTAAAACAAAGAAATGTAATTGTTTACGTCTTTTTTTGAAAGGGTAGACATTTTCGAAAGGGCCTTTTTATTATTTCAACCAATAGGTGCTCACAATCAAAAGTCAGTATTCAAATTGAGCTGAGAATCAGGACTTTTTGAACGACAAAATTACACAAGACAGTTCCTCAAAACGCCTGCCTTTCACCACTTCCTCGTGGTAGCTGGGGCGAAGAATTGGCGCAACAAACTCCCCAGCAGCACATCTGTCTGTTCAGTTCACTGTTCCCCAGGTGGCTTACTCTCCAAACTAATTTTAATTCCAATGAGATGCCAATATGATTCCAATGTTAATTTTACAGTCACGTGATTCGGTACTCTTGAAAACAATATTGTCAACAATTACCCCACGCCAAGCCCGAACCCAATTCAACTTAGTACTCCAAAATGGACATCCAATCTAAAAATCATTTAGCGCTAGCATCGAACTCAAGAGTACGAAACGTCACAATTCCAATGTCGATCTATCGGAATTAAATTGAAGAGTAAGCACCCTGTTCAGTCCTGATGGGTAAAATTTGGTATATATTAGACATCCCTTAGTCTTCTTTATGTAAGTTATTAAGGGGGAAGCGCAAAGGTAGCCCGCGAAATTCAAATTTTCTTAAGTTTTTTGCAATTTGCTGGTCAATATTAAGTTTTACATCGATCAAAATATGATTCGCGGCCGTAACAAATATGTATTTATAGAATCATAATCATTAAATCAGAATACAACTTGTTAGGTTAGTATAATCCAAAATGTCAAGATTTCATAAAACAGTCATTCTTTGGGATTACTTGGTCTTAGAGAGTTATGTTGATGTCTTTAATGATTATAATTCTGTAAATACATATTTGTTACGGCCGCGAATCATATATTAATCAACGTACAACTTAATACTGACCGGCAAATTGCAAAAAACGTAAAAAAAAAACAGTGGCACTCCGGGAGTGCCAACAGAAGTGAAAACTTGAACAATTACGTGTGTATTTTGTGAATCGTCTTATAAACAAAACACGCGCGGTACCGGCTACGGCCATCCGTCTTACGAATTTTCGATCAGGTCACGTGTCCTGACGCGAGTTTAAAATTTTTTAACCATTACAAAAAAAGTGTACAACGCCGCTGAAGAAGTTTTCACTTCAAAAATTGAACTTCGCGGGCTACCCTGGCGCTTTCGCCTTAAAGAGAGGTTTTTACGTGTGGCCTTTTTACCCGGCAGAAGCGAGGTCGAAGAGCAGGGTAATATTTTATTACGTACTAGCTGACCCGGCGAACCTCGTACCGCCCCAAGCCTTGTACGGACAAAGCGTCACGTAACCGACCTCGCGTACCGAAGTCAAAGTCAAAGTCAAATAATTTATTTCAAATAGGCACATAAAAGGCACTTTTGAACATCAAAACTTACAGTAAAATTGAATTGATTCTAGTCGCCCCTTCCAAAAGGTAGTTTTCGTATGGAGAAGAATGGGCAAGAAACTCCACCGTTGCTCTTTTAAAATGTTTTATTTACAAGGTTTTGTATGTACATAATATAATTATATGTGAAGACGATGCACCTAGACTAAAAGAAGTCTACCCCAAAAAAATAAAAAGAATTAAAAATGAAGTAATTACAGGTAAATCAATTATGTGAAGATACATGGTGCTCACATACTTACAAATTATATTTACAAATATTGGAAAAGTAGATTATTTTTCTATAATTTTAACAAGTGTGTGTTACTGTAGTCACACATTGTAAAAAATCTATGTCATACTCATAAAACAGTTGTTTCCCCCCCTGACCCGAGGAGGCCGGCCGGAAGGATCGTACGTTCCCGCGACCCCCGGCGTAGGTGTGAGATGGAACATCGGGGTGATTTTTAGTCAGTCAGATTCTGACAGAGATTTTCCACGCCGGAAATTAGTTATTATTTGCTTACTTATTATTATCTTTTAATAATTTTTTTTGGAGAAAATCTTTGAACTAAAAGTGCCTGTTAACGGTTTCATTAATTAAAAAGTCACATGCTATTTGGCAGGTTTTGAACCTGCACCTTCGCTTACTAAAGTTCACTTCCTTGATCTAACCACAGTTAACAAGTAGAATTGTAATCGTCATTTGAGTTGCCAGTAACGATTACTATAATCAACTAATCAATCTGCCTATAGCCTTTTCCCAACTATGTTGAGGTCGGCTTCCGGTCTAACCGGATGCAGATGAATGGTCATTTCCTAAAAAAGTTATATTGGAACTTTTATTTTATTTTTATTTATTTATCCATTTATTTCAGGCGTCAAGGCCCATATAAAACACATACAATACAATATTAATATACCTAACTTAAAAATACCATAAATATGTACGGACGCCAGCACATCAACCTACCACAATCTGTCAGATTTCTTTAATAGATTTTCAACTTTATCGCTAAAGCATAAGGTTCAAAGTTGATTGGGAAAATTTGACAGTTAGGTGTAGCTTGATGTGCTGGCGTCTGTACATACAACATTATAATTACACTAAAAAACTAACAAACTAACGTACACGAAATGTCTGCGTCGTGTTTCACTAACTGGTGTCATGTATCCGGCTACGAAACCGGCGATACACAAAACCCTTCGGCCAGAACTCTTCCTTGAGGAACTTCTCGAGATGATGTGTCGGAACACGCAAACTGAAAAAAAAGAATGATTGATTTTACTAAATTCCGCGTAAATTTTATCAAATCCGCGGGTTTTATTGGTCCTACACACGTAATTGTTGATTTTACCAAATAGAACTGGTTGATTATGAAAATCAACAAAGTGGATTTTGTTAAATTCACTCTTGTTATATTAAAACTAAGGTCTGGTCTGGTTTGGTCTGGAAATTAACTATGAAAAGTGTTGACTATGGCAGTTCATTACTCAACCTACGCTACTTTAGTACATTCAACAATTCTTTTTTTGCAGTGCACCACGAACCATGCACCATGAATTGTTGCCATTTTTTGTGGGAGGATCGGTATGACTTTTATCTGATTGTACCTATAGCTTGCATAATCAGCCTTTAGGACAGTTCCCACTGCTGGGACACAGGCCTCCTCTCTGTGAGTGGGAGTGGGCTGTAATCCACCACACCAGCACAGTGCGGTTTGATGAATGTCCAATGTCTTCGAATTTTTGGTCTTAGGATATGCCGATTTCCTTACGATGTTTTCCTTCACCGTTTTGAGAGCAGTGGTGATGAAATTAATTACAATAATAAATACTTTATTTCAGACTATGGTGTCCATTTTGTTAGCAACAATGTTCTTATAGACTAGTGTTACAGATGTTCTATGTCACGAAGTCCGTTTGGCTATGAATTTTGTCAAGCGTGCACATGCACATTGTGATCAACAGAGACTCAACAATGGGTGAAGTAAAACGGTACACAGTCGCGGAAATAGCCTCATGCGACGGCAGCAAGGGGCAGCCGCTGTGGGAGCGCGCTTGTCGGGATACGTCACTACTACAATCAAAGCCGAACGGACTTCGCGTTGGCCGTTTTGCGTAGATGTGCATGTGACGCATACTTTCTCCCAAATTATTATTTTGTTTTTCTGTCGTTTGTGTTTTTTTTTATTTTTATGCGTCATGTTTGCCGCAAATAAACGTACTTTTCTTTCTTCTTCTTTCTTTCTTTCTACGCGTATAGAATCGTATGCTAAATTCATGATTACAATTTGCGCACTGCCGGTCGATTCTGTAAAAATCTCACCGTGAAAACTTAGGTGAAGTGAGTTTATTTTTGCTAGGAATTGACACTATTGACAGCTCACTCCACGCTCACTTCACCTAAGTTTTCACGGTGAGATTTTTACAGAATAGCACCGCTGGTTAGAATTCTCCTGTATTACTCGTCATCTCGGCAGTCCCCCCTTTCTACCATATCATCATTCACACAGTCCATCCATCGTTTCTTTGGTCTTCCTCTACTCTTATAGCCATCGACATCCATGCTCAAAACATTCCTCACGATAGCACATGATTAAGATACATAGATAAATATTTAGGCTGGTGTACGCAAAATACGCGCATTGACGTAGAGTTGCGGACACCAGCCCGTATTTTTTTTTTAAGTGAAAACTTCTTTAGCGGCGTTGTACCTACACTTTTTGTAATGGGTAAAAAATGTTAAACTCGCGTCAGGACACGTGACCTGATCGAAAATTCGTAAGACGCATGGCCGTAGCCGGTACCGCGCGTGTTTTGTTTATAAGACGATTCATAAAATACACACGTAGGTAATTGTTCAAATTTTCACTTCTATCGGCACTCCCAGAGTGCCACTGTTTTTTTTTTTCAGAATGGGAAATTATCAAATGACCCTTCCCGTTCTGGGTGGAGCGGAAAGGAGTGTCAGACTCTCACTGACTAAAACCCACCCGTGTTCCTTCCTTAGCCCTTTATGTTCCGGGCCAGCGGTAACCCTTTCGGACAATCCCGCTGACCCGGCAGGCTTCGCCTCTATTACCTAAGATTCATAGATAATTACTGTTTTGACAAGATTCATTGACTAATCTAACAACTGACTGCATAATTTACAAAAAAATAACTTCCTGTGTTTTTTGTCTATCTTGCATAAAATCTAGGTGGCCAACTGTTAGTTCATTTTAATCTTGCAATGTCATCTGGGTTTTCTTAATAATATACATAGATGAATAATAATGAATACTTATACTTAGAAAAGAGGGGCTTGTGGTTAAATAATAACAGTGGCAAGAGTCGATCGATCAGGTTAAGCTACGCTTGCCACGGTTGCTCCATGGATGGGTGATCATCTTCATATACCAAGACACGTAACCGCCATTGGTCCCGGCTGTCATTCGTGGATCTTTGACAGTCGTTACGAGTCGTCAGAAGCCCGAAAGTCTGACAATCAGTCTTACCAAGGGGTATCGTATTACCCAGTAACTGGATTGTGGAGGTCAGATAGGCAGTCGCTTCATGTAAAATACTGGTATTCAGCGGCATCCGGTTAGACTGGAAGCCGACCCCAACATAGTTGGGAAAAGACTAGGCAGATGATGACTCTTATACTTAGAAAAATAATAATATGAAGCTCTACGAGTCTACTTCGGCCCCATTTGGAAGGCGTTCCAAAAGTCCCGGGAACCCACGATCCCGATATATGTCAAAGACATTTAAATATTAATAACTAGCTTTTGCCAGCGGCTTGACCTGAGAGGAGTTCGGAAATTATTCCACGGGAACGTACTGCCAGGATGAAAAGTATCCTATGTGTCGATCCTGCTTATAAACTATCTGTGTGCCAAATTTCATCAAGATTTGTTGAGCTGTTTGTGCGTGAAGAAGTTACAAACATACTCACAAACTTTTGCCTTTATAATATTAAGTGTGATGTAATATATTATATACATACATAAGGAAAGTAGGAATTAGTAGGATAATAAATATTATGAATGATATAAACATAAGTCCGAACTAATGCCAAAATGCCAATAATTTGATAATTATCAAATACTTTTGGACGGGCTCGTATTTTCGTTGACGATTTTGGACAGTTGATACGGAGTTGAAAAGGCCCGTTACTTCAGCCAATGCTACTGACCTTCCGAATTCATCCACTGCGGAACATTTGTCACTCTTTTCTTATACAGACGCCACCACATCAAGCTACCTGAAACTGGCAAATTTCCCCAATCAACTTTGAACCTTATTCTTTAACGATAAAGTTGAAAACCTATTAAAGAAATTTGACAGATTGTAGTAACTTGATGTACCGTTCCCTGTACCAATCCCTACGCTTCTGTGCCAATCTCATCCAGGAGTTGCCCGCGAAGGCAACAATGTTGTGGGCATCTCGCCGCCGGACGACCGACATCTCGTCTTCCAGTTCTTTGACGCCACAGCGAGTTTTTTTTTTTTGATGATGGGAAATCATCAAATGATCCCTCTCGCTCTGGGTGGAGCGGAAAGGAGTGTCAGACTCTTACTGACTAAAACCCACCCGTTTTCCTTCCTTAGTCCTTTATGTTCCGGGCCAGCGGTAACCCTTTCGGACAATCCCGCCACAGCGTGCTTACAGGATCATTTTGCGCCCAAAAAAGCGTTCCGCATAAGGGTGTTCAAGGCCATAAAGACAGCGTGACAGACTAACAAACAAACTGTCAATCACCCATAGCTAAACAAAACTGATTCATCACTTTTTGTGGACTATATTGACCCTAGTCACTGACCCAAATCTTAACGCTAAATTCGACCTATTTACGTCTGTTTTTGTTCTAAATTAGTCTTAAAACTATGTCCTTTTAATTAAGGTTAATTAAGACTGTTTTGGAGGTCGTAGGCTGTTGTGGGTAGCGAAGTGTGCTGTGGGTGCTGTACCACGAACTTGGTTAGGTTTACAATACCAACCACTTGAAAGTGGTGTCTCGACTTGCGATCTGGTCGCGACCATGACGTAGGAATAAAATGACAACCGATTCCCAACTTTTCATAGGAAAACAGATCTACATAACGTTATAATAACCTATAGTAGCTAATTAATTATAATTTATTATTTTATAATAACACTAGCTTCTGCCCGCGACTTCGTCCGCGTGAAATTTCTTGTTACTCCGACCCACCCCGTCGCATCCCATCGCCTGCCCGCGCTATTACTTCGTTTTTGCTTAGCGTTCTTTCTGACTTTTTTTCTTTTTGCTCGGCTCCTAAAAGTCATAGCATGATGTTAAATAACCTTTAGCCTTCCTCAAGAATTGGGCTATCAAATGCAAAAAGAATTTTTCAAATCCGACTGGTAGTTCCAGAGATTAGCGCGTTCAACCAAACAAACAAACAAACTCTTCAGCTTTATAATAGTAAGTATAGATTACTTAATGCTCATTAGTAAATGAACAAATATAAATTAATAACAGGCCTCTTTAAATCGTGACCCACGAAAGCTCCAAGTTACTAGTTGTTTTAATTTGATTGATCAGCTAATCAGACAATCTGTCATACTACTGTCAAAATTAATTATAAGTACGACTCGTGACGTACCTTATGAGCTCTATAAATTCAAGGTGATAGATTACATAACAACAATTATGTTGGTCCAGTGGTGGTGGCTGCGACTTATGAGTTGCAGGTCGTAGGTTCGAATCCAGACAGGCGCTTTAGTTTGTGCAAATTATTTCATCACCACTACTCTTAAAACGGTGAAGGAAAACATCGTGAGGAAACCGGCATGTATCTAGAACCAAAAATTCGAAGACGTGACAACTACCAACCCGCATTGAGCCCGCGTGGTGGATTACAGATTACAGCAGCAGAGTTTTATAGTTCACCCGCATTTTGCGAGTTGTGAGACGTAATAGGACTTCAAAACAAACCGATAGATAATATTTCCATAGGACTCAAGCTCTATTACTCTCGCTCTATTGCTCTTATTTATTGCTCTTTCTTGCTCTATTACTTGCTCGAGCTCTAGGGCTCTATTTAAGAGAGCGTGGGCCGTAATCTACCACTCGAAAACACATCGGGTACGCCACTAAGAACTAATTTTATTTTACGAATACTTTCAAGATTAACCCTTCTTGACACTATTATATAAAACCTCTTTTTATTGAAAACAGGCTTTCTCCTGCAATAAACGTTCGTTAATCACCATGCTGGAGAGTTTATTGCGCCACTTCTTCTTCCCAGCTAAAGCAGTAAGCAGTGGTGAAGGGCGGGTGTTCCGGAGGACTGTCATTATGTAATTTTGACGTCCAAAAAATGCTGATTCTCGGCCTACTTTGAATAAATAACTTGAATTTGATTTTGGTTTCATACTGGGCCATTTCAAATCCCCTTGTGTCGCTTAAAATGGTCAAATCAGCAAACAATTCTTTGCAACAAGGACTAGAACTGCAAACCTTTTTTTTTGAGGATGGGCAATCATCAATTGAAGGGGTCCCCCGCTCTGGGTGGAGCGGAGGGGTGTGTCAGACTCTTGCTGACTAAAATCCACCCGTGTTCCTCCCTTAGCCCTTTATGTTCCGGGGCAGCCGGCGGTAACCCTTTCGGACAATCCCGCTGAACAAACTGCAAACCTCAGTCAACGATCATAACAACTACTCTTACATAATAATGAAACACTAGAACCAAAATTAATACATTTAAGGGGATTACAGGACCTAAACGCAAAAAACGCAAGTTTTAGAAGCAATAAAAGTAAGTATATGATCGACTACAGTAAACAAAATCAGAAATATATATGATATTCTTCAGGATATATGCTAGTTAGATAATGTGTTGAAAACATAATACAACTGATTTGATACGACAGAAAAAATCATGAAGATACCTCTAAAAACTTTCTTTTTACAATAAA
This sequence comes from Luperina testacea, assembly GCA_927399505.1. Taxonomy (NCBI): domain Eukaryota; kingdom Metazoa; phylum Arthropoda; class Insecta; order Lepidoptera; family Noctuidae; genus Luperina; species Luperina testacea. The sequence continues at coordinate 7,508,667 of OV656783.1, read as the reverse complement.
AACCATACTAATATTTATTTATTTATTTATCACAAAATCCACAGCTCTTATATATACATACAAATACATGCAATCATTCTGATTTTTTGTCAGATTATTCTACAAGCAAAAAAGCACTAGTGTTTTAATTTTTTAGTCCAAACACGGATATCGAGGAATACGGATGTCATGAAGGCGTGGCACATGTAGCCTCCATCCGATCAAACTGACCAAAAGTTTAATTGCATACATACAAGTAGCAATGGATTTTGTGAGTTCTACAACATTAATTGCGTTATTGACGTCGGCGTCGTTGAGTAGACACATTTTTCGGGCATATAAAGCAATGAATTAGCAATATCTTTAAAAATTATTCAGATTGAAATTATATATCAATGAGTGAAGGCATAATATCTCATCAGCGGATTGTCCGAAAGGGTTACTGCTGGCCCGGAACATAAAGGGCTAAGGAAGGAACACGGGTGGGTTTTAGTCAGTAAGAGTCTGACACTCCCTTCCGCTCCACCCAGAGCGGGAGGGGTCATTTAATGATTTCCCACACTGAAAAAAAAAAAGGCATAATATCTCTCGGATATCTATGAGTCCTAACAATAGATTTTTTGTAAATAGATAATTGCTTCATATTTTGCAATAAATGACCAGCGTTGTGTCATCGCGCTTCTCTTTCTTTTCTATGGAGTCCAACAGTGAACGCACTTTAGGTCATGTAGTCCCCTTAAGACTAACCAAATAAATTATAACCAATCAAAATTAACAGTTAAATAAATAGAACCAGTTAAAACACTTTTTATAACGGTTTTTTTTTTAAAACGGAAACGTTCCAAGGTTTTAGTTCATTCGTCCATACAGTGATCGATTCCGACAGTTCAATTGTGTTTCGTAAAAAATATTATAACAATACTTTATCCCTTACAATAATATAAATATCACGCCTGTTTTTTTTTCGAAGGTTTTAGCAGATGAGTAGCTATAGTATTGCGTAATTCAAACTCAAACTCAAACTCAAAGCATTTATTTCAATTAAACCATTTACAGGCACTTTTGAATTGTCAAGAAGTCGGTCAGTCAGAAAATATGAAGCTAGTTGCCCATTCCAAAGCGTAGTAGGTACCTAGGGAGAAGAACGGGCAAGAAACTCCATGGACACTCTTTTTAAATTATATTTTACAAAAATTTTAGTTACATGATTACTTTTGATTTTAAAATTATATAATGTGAGAACGATGTAAACAATTAAGAAAGACTACGCGTTAAAAGCGTCCAGAGTACAACAAATAGTACTTAACAAACAACAATCCAAAAATAAAATAATTAAAAATAAGCCGAGGCAGCTAAGTGATGACCAGCCCCAACTGACGGCGCCCGTTCACGAACATGACGCATAAATCAGCACCATTAAGCTCAACCATTTTGAAGGGAGCTAAATGATCCAACACACACGCCACCGTCAGCGAGACATTTGAGTGAGCATGACATACTATCAGCTGCCAGGGCACATTCAAGTCAATGAAAGACATATTATTACCCGGTAAATGGTAGCTATAGGGTACATAGAACTCACATCTGTGCTATGCAATTATACAATACAAAGGAAATTGAGTTTATACAAAGCAAAGATAGTCTTACAATCTTCAGCAGCTCCAACAGTATTTTCATGTGTTAATCAATTAGTTGTGGTTGTGGAGCAAGACCAGCATTGAGCCAGGCATTTTTATCAGCGATGTAATCCCCTAACTTATAATATGCCTGAGGGCATAGTGTGCGTTTTATACAAGACTTAATCAGCCTAAAATGGTCTCACTGCTGGGACACAGGCCTCCTCTCAGTGAGAGGGAGTGGGCCATCCACCACGTGGGACCAGTGCGGGTTGGTAGATATCACATGTCTTCGAATGTTTGGTTCTAGGACATGCCGGTTTCCCCACGATCTTTTTCTTCACCGTTATGAGAGTAGTGGTGATGAAATAATTTACACAAAGTAAAGCGCCTGTCTGTTTCGAACCTACGACCTACAAATCGTAAGACGCGGCCGTTACTATTGAGCCTCTACTGTTCTAGTAGTATAGGTACTTACATTTCACCAGTGCCAGTTATGTTCAAGTTCCGTCTAACACACGGAACGGTAGCTGGTAGCTGGTGGGGGGTGGGGATCTGACAACTGGTAACGACTGTCAAAGATCTACAAATGCCAGCCAGGACCAACCGTTGAACATGCTTTCTGAGGCACGGAGGAGGATCTTCAAATGTTTGGTTCTAAGACATGCCGATTTCCTCACAATGTTTTCTTTCACCGATTTGAGTGTCAATGTCAGTGTGATACACAAAGGGGCCCGTTAGGGCCGAAGCTTGCCGGGTCAGCGGGGTTGTCCGAAAGGGTTACCGCTGGCCCGGAACGTAAAGGGCTAAGGAAGGAACACGGGTGGGTTTTATTCAGTAAGAGTCTGACACTCCCTTCCGCTCCACCCAGAGCGGGAGGGGTAATATGATGATACGACATCCTCAAAAAAAGTGTGTTACGCAATTACCCGCAGTCTTTCCACGGGGTATTGTATTACCCAGTAACTGGGTTGTGAAGGTCTAATAAGCAGTCGCTTCATGTGAAATACTGGCTAGGCTTTTATAACCCACGGACCTACATAAATAAAAGTTTTACATAACATGTTTATTGAATTGCGTGCATAACGTCTTTCGCCTTTCCCCTTCGTTTGGCGGCCATCTTTCATTGTCAATGTCAATCTAGCCATTAGTACCCTCTAGAGTAGGGATGAGTATCTCGAAACTTATCAAATGTGTCTTCATCTGCCTAGCCTTTTCCCAATGAGGGTTTTCGTGAAAATTTACGACACCAGTTGGCACCACTGTGACAAGAGGTCTTCCAATATAAAATATAATATGATGACGTTCATGTCGTTCATCATTCGATTCATTCATTCGTTCATCATTCAGTCATGACTAAAGAAAATATAGGCTCTTTGACAGATGCCTGGACCTGACGTGTCAGTGCTGCCACCCAGCGAACATCATTTCAGAAAACCCTCATTAAGTTGGGGTCGGCTTCCAGTCTAACCGGATGCAGCTGAATACCAGTATTTTACATGGAGCGACTGCCTATCTGACCTCCACAACCCAATTACTAGGTAATACAATACCCCTTGGTAAGACTGGTTGTCAGACTTTCGGGCTTCTGACGACCCGTAACGACTGTCAAAGATCCACGAATGACAGCCGGGACCAAGAGTCACAGAGAGGTATGTATATGTAAAGATGGTCACCCATCCACTGACCAACCGCGGCAAGCGTAGCTTAACCTGATCAATCGACCCGTGCGGCAGTTATATTACTTAACCACAAGCCTCTCAACTTATCAAATATGTGACATAAAAAAATAATTCCTCTGACAACAGAGAGAAATATCGAAAACAAAATTGATTAGTGTAGCGGTATCTACAACGCCACATGCAAACAACGCGTCATACTGACGTCACGCAAAATCCTGCATCGCGCAAGCAGAGTTTACCGCGCAACTAGCATAGATACAACGGCCCGACATGAATCATTGGGCAGTTGCCCGCCAGACACAACACCCGTCTGGTCGGAGGATCCTCCTTTTTCTATGGAGTATGAGTGAACTTTACAACCTGTTCCTCATACCTCTATTCTTATATCTATTCTATCTTTATTTTAAAATCTTGTAATTAAAAATACTAAGGTATCATTTACAGTAGGTACCTAAGGGTAGGTCCCGTAGGTATCTTAGACCTGCTATATTTTTATTATAACATTATAATATTCTAATTGAGAACCAAGGTAACCGACATAGCCCGAAGAATTGCCAAACCTAAGTGGCAGTGGGCAGGGCACATTGCTCGCAGAACAGATGGCCGATGGGGCCGAAAGGTTTTGGAGTGGCGACCGCGTACCGGAAGACGTAGCGTTGGAAGACCTCCCACATGGTGATCCGACGACCTTGTGAAGGCCGCAGGAACCCATTGGATGCGAGAAGTACAGAACCGGTCGAAGTGGAGGTGCTTGGGGGAGGCCTATGTCCAGCAGTGGACGTCTTTCGGCTGAAGTAATGATGATGATGATTCTAATTGGGGTGTTTGATTGTGTGCGTTAATTTCGGGACATCACACTAATATCATAAAGGCGAAAGTTTGTGTGTGTAGGTATGTGTTTATATGTTTGTTACTTCTTCACGCTCAAACGGCTAGACCAATTTCGATAAAATTTTGTATAGAGGTCGCTGACACCCTGGATTAACACATAGGCTACTTCTATCCCAATATTCCCACGGGATCAAAACTTATGCGAGTGAAACAGCGGAACGCAGCTAGTGTTCTATAAAGAAAAAACTGAGCAAGACCAACCAGGACATTTAAGCAAAAATGCCCCATTTGTAGCCCTGCTCAAAATGTATATGCCAGTTTCGCCACCCCCGTCCTACACGTTTATGATGCAATATCATTTTATTTTAGCTGAAGGGCCTGTCCGCTAGAATTATTCATCAAGTCTGAACAAAACCACTTCTGATCTTAATAAGATTATATTATATTTTCATAGACTACTATTATTAAGGTCAGTGTAAGGCTCTTTTCACATTTGAGTTAAAAGACCCACTATTTTGGTAAAAAAGTGCGGGTTTTTAACCGACTTCAAAAAATGGTGGAGGTTCTCAATGGGCCATGTATGAAAATATTAAATTGTCTCGATTTTTTTTCTGCACTTATGAATAAGCTAATACTATCTACAAAAAAAGTATCAGATTTATCTGATTAGTATTTCCAGAGAAATAAATTAAATTCTGTTAGAGGCGGCCATCGACAGTAACCCACGGATTTTTATTCAATTTCCTTAGCCTACTCAATTAAAAAGTAAAAACTGTAGATCAGAGACTGTTGTCAATTTGTCATAACATAACCTCACTTTTCACCTCTTGCTTTGTGTTTGTTTGCGATTTTATGGATATATCTTTACGACGACCCTCACGCTTTGAATAAAATAAAGATAAATCGTATCGTAATCGTAAAGATATATCCATAAAATCGCAAACAAACACAAAGCAAGAGGTGAAAAGTGAGGTTATGTTATGACAAATTGACAACAGTCTCTGATCTACAGTTTTTACTTTTTAATTGAGTAGGCTAAGGAAATTGAATAAAAATCCGTGGGATACTGTCGATGGCCGCCTCTAACAGAATTTAATTTATTTCTCTGGAAATACTAATCAGATAAATCTGATACTTTTTTTGTAGATAGTATTAGCTTATTCATAAGTGCAGAAAAAAAATCGAGACAATTTAATATTTTCATACATGACCCATTCGGTTGTATTTTTTTTTATATATTTTTTTTTATGTTTGTTACCTCAGTACTCATTTATAAACCGATTTGGAAAATTATTTCTTTATTTAAAAGGATATACTTCCAGATTGGTCCCATTTTTGTCAAAATCTAGCTCTGATGATGGGATCCATGAGGAATTGAGGGAACTCCTCAAATATTATAAGCACACCTATAGCGATTTGGGTATTTTTTATAGTAACTCGTGCATTTGATCTCGGAAACCACCATTTTGTGAAGTGGAACTGATGAAGAAGACCACAGATGGCCATTACGGAATTACTCAATAATTTATGTATTTCACGCTAAGCAATTTATTCGCGTCACAATGCGAATAGTGAAATGGGGCTGATGGTGGAATACTAGGAGAACTCCTCAACAATTAACGTCCCTGCATCGGTAAAAGCAATATTTTGTAAAAGGCGATGGGCAAGTTGACATTAGGCTATTGTAACTTAGATAAATTATAAACAGACCCACTTAAAAGCGAGAAATAAAAAAAAATCGACTTCCACAAAAAAATACTACAAAGTGAAAAATAACTTTAATTTAAAGTTATTTTTACGGTTAACTAACAGAGGGCGTTCCCGTTAACCCGCAATAGTATAGCATCCATACATGCTAAAAAAAATATTACCATTCGAAAATAAAATGTTTTTATTTTTTTTTATATTAAAATATTCACTAAAAATCGTAAATTGATACGTTAAAGAAACACTCTGTGCACGCGTACTTGAAGGACAGCAATGTCGGAATTTATTTAATTAAATAAATTAGAATTAATTTAATAAATAGAGTATCAATTTACGATTTTTAGTGAATATTTTAATATAAAAAAAATAAAAACATTTTATTTTCGAATGGTAATATTTTTTTTAGCATGTATGGATGCTATACTATTGCGGGTTAACGGGAACGCCCTCTGTTAGTTAACATACTGTATATTTTTTATATGTAGGTATGTTCGGGCATAACTCCCTCATATATAGACGGATTTGCAATTTTTTTTTTGTTCAAAAGTGGTTTATTCCGAAATGATCCCATTTAAATTTCGTAAAGATCTGATGATGAGTTTCGGAGACAGACAACGGAACTCTTTAATAAATGCTAGTAAATCAACCGCGATTGCTGCTACAGCATAATATGTATGCATATGCAACATAACATCACGCCTGTACCCTTTAAATGGGTAGGCAGATGTGTTCAATAGCTTCCTGTCACTGATATTCACATAGCAAGTAGTGTTATATGAATTTGTTTGGGGTAGGTAGGTACAACTAAAAAGTGAAAAATAAAAACTTTGGAAGTCGGTTGTTTTTTTTTTTGTAAAAAAGTTTTTTATCTAATACTTTTGAAGCAGACTATACGTACAATCAATTTAGTTACAGTCTTGTCTGTCAGTACACAAGAGAATTCGCTCCAGTCTGCACTAAGCCTTACCCAGCCCTCGTATTTAGAGCACAGATAATCAAACACGTACGTCGTCACTCGAGCAGAACGAGATATTTATAAACAGCTTATAACATTTAATTTAATATTTAATTACATCTTACTTAGTACTTCGGGTATATCGCATCGTACTTTGAGTGGAATTTAATATTTAATTACATCTAACATGATACTACATAGCCCGAAGAATTGCCGAACTTAAGTGGCAGTAGGCAGGGCACATTGCTCGCAGAACAGATGGCAGATGGGGCCGAAAGGTTCTGGAGTGGCGACCGCGTACCGGCTCAAGTAACACAAAATCGATATAATGGAAAAAGTAGAAAATTTCTTCTAGCTTCGTTATAGAATTTGAAGGGTTTTAGCAATGTCTTGCTTCTGTATAACAGCATTTTATTAACTTTGTAGTTCCTAAAGCTATATAATCCTCTTTTTCAATCTTTTGTGCAGCTAAAGGTTTTATTTTAGACATAATTTATGTCTCTATATAGCTTCTAATACAGCTGTAAGCATTATACAAAAGTGTAGGCCGTATGTAAGCATTAATTACGGCTTAGGCTATTAAAAAGCATTTTAAAATTCTTTAAAACTGCTCTATGTTTTATAACGACCTTTCGCATGGGTCACAACTGTTTAACGGTGTACATTGGTGCTGTTTTAATGCCAGCTTTTTAAAAGCATTTCATCATAATATTATATAGCCTTTATCTATACAAACGTATAATGACAAGAATTTTAACAAGCAATAAGTCGTATACCGGCCATCCGCATGCCTAAAGTTTTTAATTATGCTTACGCCATTTTGCTTTTTGTATCGATAATATTTAAAATTTAATTTTATGGTAAATATATAGTCCTTTAGAAAGGACTTCAATCTATGGTATTGACCGGCCGGTACAATACAGGTATCATAATGACTAAAACTAAAGATTTCTTCGTAAGAGCTTAATTTTTTTTTACAATTCCACATATTTTTATAATATTTTTGTAATAAATAGCTCTTTAATTTGAAGGCGCATGAAATATTTGATTCAAATATATACATACTTTCACAGTAAACTGATACTCGCAACGTTAATTCACTCATAGAGAACAAAAACAAGAGTTTAATTACTTGCCTTGTAGCACTTATATTTTTTTGTTGAAAGTATCCATGTTCTTTTTACACAAGATTTATTAATAATAACAAATTAAAAATAATATTTGAAAATGTTTTTATTTTGCCTTTGTAATGGTACAAGCTGTATAAGAGCCGCATTTAACATATGCGCACTGCTTTAACCTGTTTTCACAGCCCATTATAATGCGTTTATCATTCCGGTAGACAACCAATATAATGCTGCTAAAATGCCATTCTTAAACTTAAGGCTGTATAATTTGGGGCCCAAATTAGCATTACAAGAACTGTATAGTGGTTTATAATGCCTATATGTAGACTTCTTACAAAGCTATAATAATATGCTAATTCTGTTATCCATCGATTATAAAGCTATTTTGTGCTACTTGGGGGAAGACGTAGCGTTGGAAGGCCTTCCACAAGGTGGTCCGACGTTCTTGTGAAGGCCGCAGGAACCCGTTGGATGCGAGAAGCACAGAACCGGTCGAAGTGGAGGTGCTTGGGGGAGGCCTATATCCAGTTTTTCGTCTGAAATGATGATGATAAACTTGATACTTTGGGTATAATTACGCCAGCACATCAAGCTACTACAATCTGTCAAATTTCTTTAATAGATTTTCAACTTTATCGCTAAAGCATTAGGTTCAAAGTTGCTTGAGAAAATTTGACAGTTTCGGGTAGCCTGATGTGTTGGCGTCTGTACTTTGAGTGGTCGGTAACTGAAAAGTTGTGTGGTAATCGGTAGTAATGTTATGGGTAACGTAGGAATGAGGAAAATGTCGTGACGAAAATTTTTGAGTGTGTATGTCGATGGCTTTATGAGTAGAGGAAGACCAAAGAAACGATGGATGGACTGTGTGAATGATGATATGGTCAGAAAGGGGGTAACTACAGAGATGATGACTAAAGGCTCCTACAAACAGGCGCGACACGCGATATAAGGCTCCTACAAACAGGCGCGACTCGACACGCGACACAAAGGCACCGCAAGTCGCGCAACGAGCGGCGTCTTTGTATCGCGCGCGATTCGCGTCGCATGTCGCGCCTGTTTGTAGGAGCCTTTAATCGCGCGCGACAAAAAGGCATTGCTCGTTACGCGACTTGCGGTGCCTTTGTGTCGCGTGTCGTGTCGCGCCTGTTTGAAGGAGCCTTAATAGAGAAGTCTGGAAGATAAAGTCATGTTGCGCCGTCCCCAAATAAAGGCTCTTTCAAACAGGCGCGACACGCGATAAAATCGCACGCGACACAAAGGCACCGCCCGTTGCGCGACTTGCGGTGCCTTTGTGACGCGCGCGATTATATCGCGTGTCGCGCCTGTTTGTAGGAGCCTTAAATTGGGATCAGAGGGAGAGTGATGACGACTTTGGTTATATCGCAGTCTTGTTCTATTAAGAGTAAAGGCCGCTGCATACGTGACGGGTTTTTTCACGGACGGGACGAAACGGGAAATTTTGGAAATATCGTTTCATACAAAATGTATACGTTCCCGTCCCGTCCGAGTATCCGTGACATAATTATGCGCTTACAATATATACATTTTGTATGAAACGATATTTCCAAAATTTCCCGTTCCGTCCCGTCCGTGAAAAAACCCGTCACGTATGCAGCGGCCTTTAGACTGTGTGAAAGATAATATGCCTAGAAAGGGTGTTACAATGCGTGCCACGAAAGATGAGACTTGACCCCGCCTCCCCGCTCTTTCCGCCGCCTCTATGACGTCCGGTCCCGTCCCGCACTCAGACCTCATACCGCTAAAGATACCTAAAATCGTGTACTGCGCATGTCAAACCACGTGGTGTGTCAAGTCTCATCTTTCGTGGCACGCATTGTAACTACGAAGATGATGCCATAGCGTCGCCCGTAGCGCGTTTATTAGCCGTAGAACCGATGGCCGTTGGGGTAGACGTGTTCTTGAGTGGAGACCGCGAATCAGTAAACGTAAGGTGGGGACGCCCTCAGGCTAGGTGGAGCGACGATCTTCGCAGGATGGCTGGTAGCAACTGGATGAGAGTTTAGTCTCCGTTGAGTTTGGCCGCCGTGGCCGAAATTCGGTCTGAAGAACTATTATTAAGGCGCAAACAGGCGCGACACGCGATATAATCGCGCGCGACACAAAGGCACCGCTCGTTGCGCGCTCGTGTCGCACCTGTTTGTAGAAGCCTTTACTAAGTACAATTTAAGTAGGTATTGCCATTTGTAGAGGCTATTTTAATGCACCTAGACACTGTGTCTACCGTATCAACTTTTTGCTAGTCTGACCTCACGGTTCAAACCAGTCTCTAGAACAATGAGTAATAATTACGACGAATTCCGCGCACCCACCCATCCTTTTCCATGCCTCGCTAAGCGCCACTTAACCGCAACGATACACAGAAGTTGACAAAAGAAAAACAATTATAAGTATTTCTTTTATGAATGTTGTAACTGGAGCGAGGTTAAAAGTTAATATCGTCAAAAATTGTTATTAAATTGTTATTTAGTTGAAGCAAAAAATCAGACAATAATTCTGTCACGCCAAGAGATCAACAAGACTCACCAAGACGCGGTATTTAGAATTTAAACGTTACATTGAGTTCCGGATTTTGGATGCTAGATTTAGATGAGACAGAGGACACTGTTTATCTTTTATTTATACTCTGTGCATTACCTCTGATTTGAGGGGCTAGTGGCTAAGTAATAAGAGCCGCACGGTTCGATCTATCAGGTTAAGCTACGCTTGCCGCGGTTGGTCTGTAGATGGGTGACCATCTCTACCCCTCCGTGTCTCGGAAAGCACGTTAAGCCGTTGGTCCCGGCTGTCATTCGTGGATCTTTGGCAGTCGTTACGGGTAGTCAGAAGCCCGAAAGTCTGACAAGCAGTCTTACCAAAGGGTATCGTATTACCCGGTAACTGGGCTGTGGAGGTCAGATAGGCCGTCACTTCGTGTATCATACTGGTATTCAGCTTCATCCGGTCAGACTGGAAGCCGACCCCAACATAGTTAGGAAAAGGCACAAGCCCCTCTCGATACTGACCGCAGAAATGAGAATTAATTAAAATTTTAACCTAATTAACAACTCTTGTTAATCAGGAAGTGTATTGAAATCATTGGCAATCCTCATTTTGTTTTGAGTAAATAAAATATTTTTTTTTTAATAAATACCTAGGTACCCATATATATATATATACATAATACATTTAAAACAAAATTGTCGTTTTTATCATAAATCCATTCATTTATCGATGAAGACCGTAAACATAAGATTACCATGACCTGATTCGTAAACCTAAGTCGTAAAAGATTTATTATTAAAAATAATGTAAGTACCTAATAGCTATTAAAATATGGGTTAATGATGACTATGATAGGTACGTACAATGAGGGTTTTCTGAAATGACGTTCGCTAGGTGGCAGCACTGACACGTCAGGTCCAGGCATCTGTCAAAGAGCCTATATTTTCTTTAGTCATGAGGTCATGACTGAATGATGAACGAATGAATGAATCGAATGATGAACGTCATCATATATTTTATATTAGAAGACCTCTTGTCACAGTGGTGCCAACTGGTATCGTAAATTTTCACGAAAACCCTCATTAACTAGCTGCGCCCCGCAGTTTCCAAAAACACACATCACGTGCATGTCACGTAGCGCCATCTATTATCATAATAACGTTATTGTTGTTTTCTTCGGGAAAAGTACTTTTTTTCGGATGAAAGGTACCCTATGTCCGTTTCTGTACACCTGACAACGTATATGCAAAATTTCAGGATGGTCGGTTCAGTGGTTTAGGCGTGAAAAGGTAACAAACAAACTTACAGTACCCGGCGATAAATATTGCACATCGACCTTTGGAAAGAGACAATCGGCTAATTTCGGCTTCGTAGAGCGTTATCTCTGTCGCACGAAATACAAACAGTCCGGTATCTATTAGGAGCTGTTAAAACAATTATGATTTGCTTCTTTTGATAATTATTTTTATTCTTTGTATAAAATACAATAATAAAGAAAATTCCTCCAGTGTGAGTCCGATAACTTGCACCATTACTCCCACTCAAATATAGTTTCGGCTAACATACAGCCTACTGCGGATAACCACGCAGTATCTACTATTACTCCAAGAGTTAATCCCACTGAGGCCTCTGATGAACACTTGGCTTAGGCCCGTGCCATCAGCTATCCGGCTAGGCCGAGGAAAACAAAAATCTCTAAATAATAATAAATAATAAAATAATTGATTTGCATAAAACATGGTATACAATGGTGTTAAGCAAAAAAGGGTAAAGGTCGATGTGCAATATTTATCGCCGGGTACTGTACTTTCGCATTTATAATATTAGTTGTATAGTCTATATTGTTTCCTTGCAGGGCAAAGGCCACCCTTTCCTTGTTCCACTCAACTGGATCCTGAGCCAAATAATGACCAATCCCTCATAAAGGCGTCAAGTTCGTTCCGCCATCTACGCCTGGGTCTTCCGCGATGCCGTTGGTCGTTTTCAGGGACTCATTCTGTGGTGGTCTTAGCTCACAATTTATCCGGCAAGCGGCGAACGTGACCGGTCCAGTCCTATTAGAGCTTGGCTGCTTTTTTGGTGACGTTCGTAAGGTGTAAAAACATTATTATTAGAGAAGAATCGCTTGGCGATATCTCTAAAAACCGAGTCTATATTGTTATGCAAGCAGCGGTGCTATTCTGTAAAAATCTCACCGTGAAAACTTAGGTGAAGTGAGCGTGGAGTGAGCTGTCAATAGTGTCAATTCCTAACAGAAACAAACTCACTTCACCTAAGTTTTCACGGTGAGATTTTAACAGAGTCGACCAGCTGGTTTATTTGTGAAAAAGCCCTCAATTATTTATAAAGCCTGCGACTTGCATTCAAAATACCGGCCGAGATCCAACACGGTTAAGAATTCCTTCACATCAAAGCACATTGTGCCATGAAAATAGCTTTTGCACAGCTGCAATTAAAATATTTAACAATATTCTAAAATAAATAAGGGGACTCCCTCTACACTCACTTTAAATCCAAACTACACAAATGGCTTTTTGGTAGGTAATTGTTTTTATAGATTTTTGATAAGAAGTTTCAGATAAATATGGTTACTGATTTTTATTATACTTCCTACTTTTTGTACCTACTTTATTTAAAAATATTATTAATTCTTATTAAAATATTTTTAAATAATTTTTTATTTTTATTTTAATACTTAATTATTTTTAAGAATTCACCGGAGTTATTAGACATGTTATACGTATAATTTTAATGTGTCCTTTTAAATTTTTATATGTAACATGTTTACATGTTTGTATGATCATCACACTAATATTATAAATGCGAAAGTTTGTGAGTGTGTGTGTGTGTGTTTATATATTTGTTACTTCTTCGCGCTCAAACAGCTGGACCAATTATGATAAAACTTTGTATGGAGGTAGCTGACATCCTGGATTAACATATAGGCTACTTTGTGGTGTTTTAGTATGTTGCTTGTAGAATAATCTGACAAAAAATCAGAATGAATGTATGTGGTATTTGTAGTAAAAAGAAAGTTTTTAGAAGTATCTTCATAATTTTTTTCTATCATATCATATTAGTTGTATTATGTTTTCAACACACTATCTACCTAGCATATATCCTGAAGAATATCATATATTTTTCTGATTTTGTTTACTGTAGTCGATCATATACTTTTGTTGTTTCTAAAACTTGCGTTTTTTTGCGTTTAGGTCCTGTAAGCCCCTTAATGTACCATAAAGCAAATAAATGTATTATTTATTTTATTCAATGAAATTATAAAATAAAGGTAATTACTGTCAGCGTGTTTTACCATCCGTAAATCAATTTAACGCTTAAAGTTTTAGGAACTGAAAAATATAGGGTTTCCTGGTAGCCAAATGGTCGGAAGTGACCTTCAGTGATATTAGAATTTCACTGGCAATAGTACAGAGGAAGGCTGAGGTCAAATGCTCCTGAAATGGCCTAAGAGGCATACTTTGTTATTTTAAAACAAAACGTCAAACTCAAACTGAAAGCATTTGTTTCAAACTAACTGTGCTCGCGACTTCGCGATTTGGATTTCATGGGTTTTATTTTTTGCGCGTAACCCTAAACATCATCAGGCCTAGCCTTTTCCCAACTATGTTGGGGTCGGCTTCCAGTCTAACCGGATGCAGCTGAATACCAGTATTTTACATGGAGCGACTGCCTATCTGACCTCCACAACCGAGTTACTGGGTAATACGATACCCCTTGGTAAGACTGGTTGTCAGACTTTCGGACTTCTGAATACCCGTAACGACTGTCAAAGATCCACAAATGACAGCCGGGACCAACGGCTTAACGTGCTTTCCGAGGCACGGAGGGGTCTGGGTATGTAAAGATGGTCACCCATCCACAGACCAACCGCGGCAAGCGTAGCTTAACCTGATCGATCGACCTGTGCGGCTGTTATTATTTAGCCACGGGCCTCTTTTGCGCGTAACCCTAATTTTTTTCTTAAATAAATTTAGTATTTTTTTACAGCCAAGATTTATTAAGTAGTTATAAGTTTGTATGCTAATTTTTTACAGTTCTTTTGGTATTTGTCTGCGCCACATCTACGCCTGACGCCTTTTCAATAGCATCAAGTAGCACAAGCGACTGGTGCCATTAGATTTTCTGTGTTGTTCGTGATTTTTTACTCACACCCGCACACTTTTGATTATATTCTTTTTTCTACTACTTGTTGAGTACACGGCTGCGTCGATTTCTATATTATAAAACGCTATTATATTGTAATATTCAAGAAAATCCAAGATTAAAGCTGTTTGTGAAGAAACTGAGGTTTTAATTATTGTAAAACTTCCAAATGTCCACTACTGGACATAATTTGGCGACCGTGACAGGACATTTCTGCAAAATTGGAATCGAGTACGAAGACAAAGAATCTTTATGAAAAGGAAGTTCACAAAGGATTCATCGTGGAGGACTACAGACGCAAGAACACTATAATAGAAGACAACTAAGCCAGCCAGGTCGGTCAGCAGAACGCGCCGCGCCCAGCCTTAGCTTCTACGACGCCGACGACGTCGAGGTTCACCGTCAGCCTGCCACGCCAGCTCGAGGATTCCGTCAACATCTGCGCGAGCAGTTCGTGTACCTATTAGTACCACAGCTACCAGCGAGGATCAGTGCAGCCAGAAGCAGCCGTCTCGCCTATCAGATAAGTGCCATTCCTACAAAACCCTACCCATAGTACTTAAACCTATTTCCTACCAAAAGGTCGCTGTTGGTACCTACATTCCACTTGTGTATTTCATTAATTCAACAAGGTATCTAGCTATTTCAAAGTTTATTTCAAGTAAATAACCAGTATATATCGAAAAATAGTAAAATTAAAATCGATTGTTTAATGACAACTACCTACGTCATTTGTAAAATTGTAAATCAGTAGTTACATTCTCAATATTTTCGTCATACTATAGGTAATCTGAAGCCCAAACTTAGTCGCCCTCCCAATAATACGTTTCATTATTCTAGTTCACATTATTTCAAATATTTTCGGCCGACTATTCCAGAAACATCGTCGCCGTCCTGACGCTGCCGGTTACCGCTAGCCGCGTTCGGGTTACGTCGGCGCCAGCACCGCGCCACGCCGCGCCGCCTCCGCGCCGCTGCCGTGTGGCTGCGTTCGGGCCCAGGTGCCGCCGAAGGAGTATCAGATAAGATTCCAAACACATAACTTTGTTCCTTCATTTGGCACTACTGTACAGTTTACCTACTCAATCAACTATAACTATTTTTCGAAAGTTCTCAGTGCCAGTTTATCGTTTGTTGTTGCTATTATTAACTATTAATTAACAAGATGTCTTTAAGCGAAGATAAAGACAGTAATGCAAAACAATTGAAGGAATTGTTTGCTAAACGTAGCTCGGTAAAAGGTCGTTTAACGAAATTTAAAAAATATTTAGATATAGTATGCTCTTCAAAATTATCAAAAGGTCAAGTTAAAGAGTTAGAAATTAGTATTGAAAAAATACGAGCTATGTCTAGCAAATTCGATGAACTACAGGATCAGATTGAGGTCATTAATTGCGATGATATGGACTCTGAGATCGACGAACGGGATGAAATTGAGCAGATCTTTACTTCACATCTTGCAATTGCTGAAGAGCAACTTGATAAGTATAAGATTGGTTCTCAGGAATCTGATTTGCACGATTCATCACAATGTCATCACGGTCAGTCATCTCAGTGTCATCATGTTGATTTTAAATTACCACAAATACAAATCGCAAGGTTCGATGGCGCCTATTTCCGCTGGCTTGAGTTCCGAGATACCTATTTGTCGCTCATTCACAACAACGAGCGAATCAAGCCTATTCATAAATTCCATTATTTAGTATCGTATCTCGAAAATGAAGCTGCGCGAATTATTTCTAATTTAGAGATTTGTGAAACCAACTATGAAACTGCGTGGCAGCTCTTATGCGATCGCTACGATAACAAGCGCCAACTTATAAATCAACACCTCAATTCATTGTTATATTTTGAATCAACACAGCAACAACACAAACGTGAATCAGACAAATCACTGAGGTTTCTAGTTGACCACGTAACTAAAAATTTGCGAGCATTGTCAAGCTTAGCTAAACAGGATGAACTGCTTGACATGATAATTATTAAAATTCTTATACCAAAATTAGATAATCGTACTGCCATGAAGTGGGAAGAACATCGTAATAGGTTGTCCGATGTCCCCACTCTAAAGGATTTCAATAAGTTCCTAACTGATCGCGCTGATGTGTTAGAAACTATGTATCAAAACAAGTCTGATGTACCTAAGATAATACAATCACGTCAAAATAACAATAATAATTCTCGTAGTACTAAATCCTTTTCATCTGCAGTTCAGAACACCGGCTCTGTCGCTAGGCAGTGCGTTGTCTGCAAAGGTGAGCACTGGATATACGACTGCCCTACTTTCTTAGGAAAGAGTGTTCAAGAACGAAAAGATGAAGCATTTAAGTTGCACTTATGCTCCAATTGTTTACGAACAGGGCATCGTGCGCGTGATTGCAAAATGGGTCCCTGTCGTGAGTGCAAGCGTAGGCACAACTCACTCTTGCATTTACCTAATTCTAACAGTACTAGTACAGTCAGCAGCAATAATGCTAACACAGATCGCGGGTCAACTGAGATATCAGTCAATAATTCGATTAGCAATAATTTCATAGAAAATAACATAATTTTGTCAACAGCCATGGTTAATGTTATTAATCCTCAAACAAACAAGGTATTTCGAGTGCGTGCTTTATTAGACTGTGGAAGTCAGTCTTCATTCATTAGCCAGTCACTCATGATCAAGCTATCATTACAGGTATGTGCTATAAATACCATAAATGTTATAGGTATAGGCAACAACTTAGCAGAACATGTGAACAAGAGTTGCATTGCCCGAGTAAATTCACTTAATAATGACTTCAGTGTCGTACAGTCGTTTTATGTATTAAACCAATTAACAGGTGCTATTCCTAAGCATCCTATAGATATTAGTCGGTTAAAGATTCCAACAAATATACAGTTAGCTGACCCTAATTTTAATCAGCCTTCGGCTATAGACATCCTGATAGGTGCGGACCTATTTTGGGACCTATTAGGATGTGATCAGCTAGCATTAGGTCACAACATGCCCAAGCTACGTAGCTCAAAGCTAGGTTGGCTCATTGCCGGCCCTATTCCTCTATGTGTAAGGAATCGTTCGTCACCTAACAATATTCCGTGTCATGTTTCAATCAGTGACAGTGGCGAATGCAATAATTCCAATATTAATTCTCAATTGACAAAGTTTTGGGAACTGGAGCAGGTTCCAGATAAGCAATATTTTAGCAAAATTGAGCAGGCATGTGAAGAACATTTTTATCGTAATACTTACCGTTTGGAATCGGGTAGATTTTGTGTCAGGCTGCCCCTAATTGATACTCCAGATTGTTTAGGGAATTCTTACGCAATGGCTAAGAAACGATTGTTGTGTTTAGAAAAACGTTTCCGTAAGAATCCAGAATTAAAGTTACAATATTCCAAGTTTATTCAAGAATATTTCGAGCTAGGCCATTTAGAGGAATGTCCGACTATTAATCCCGTTCCATCCTATTACCTTTGCCATCATGCAGCATTTAAACAAAACAGTGAAACGACAAAGACTCGTGTTGTCTTTGATGGATCGGCACGAACTTCCTCAGGGTTCTCTTTGAACGACCTACAGATGGTTGGTCCCAATGTTCAAAACTCAATTTTTTCTATTTTGATTCGGGCTCGTCAGCATAAATATATATTGACAGCTGATATTGAAAAATTCTTTAGGATGGTCTCATTAGATGAAAGAGATCGTAATTTACAACTGATACTTTGGAGAAGTGACGAGTCGAATCCTATTAAAACTTTACGTCTAAACACCGTAACTTATGGTCTCGCAAGTGCTACATATTTAAGCACAAAGTGTTTGTCAGTATTGGCAGAGGATTGCAATGACGAACTAATAAGCAATATTATTAAACACGACCATTATGTCGATGATTTGGTCACCGGATCCAACAATGAGTCCGAGCTATTATATATTCAACGCATGGTGTCGGACATCCTTGGATCTGGTGGATTTAAACTGCGTAAATTCAGATCGAATTTACCCAGCATTTTGTCATCATCGGTCATTGATCAAAATGCCAAGGTTAGTTTAAGTGAATCTACAAATACTTTAGGATTAGATTGGAACCCCAAAACTGATACTCTTCATATATCAATTGAGGTTCCCAATAACAATGATGTAGTTACCAAGCGATCAATACTGTCTGCATCATTCAAGATTTTTGATCCCCTTGGAATTCTCAGTCCATGTGTGATTATACCTAAAATGTTACTACAGTCCTTATGGCTCAATAAAAAAGATTGGGATGAGCCAGTTGGTTCCGATGTTCTGAAATCCTGGAACAAGTTCATTAACAATTTACATTTTTTATCAGGTTTACAGATCCCACGTTTAACGCTATGCGAGGCTCCTAGTTATATAGAAATACATACCTTCAGTGATGCTTCCCAAGTCGCTTACGGTGCATGTGTGTACCTGCGGTCACACAACTTAGCTGGTGATGTGAAGGTAAACTTACTGTGCGCTAAGTCTAAGGTGGCGCCGTTGAAGCCGACGACTATACCGCGTCTGGAGCTTTGCGCTGCTCTATTAGCTGCAAAATTGAGCAAGGCAGTTTTTAGTTCTCTGCGATATGAGGTCAATCGCATCATTTACTGGTGCGATTCTAGCGTTGTCCTCAGTTGGTTGAGTGGTAGTTCTGCAAAGTTAAAAACGTTTGTAGCTAATAGGGTAGCCGAAATAAATGAACTTACCGATGGTTCGTCGTGGCACTATGTGCCGACTGATCAGAATCCGGCTGACCTGGTCTCAAGGGGCGTTAGCCCAGATCAAATCATCAACCTTGATTTGTGGTGGTCAGGTCCAAGCTATCTAAAACAGCCCGAATCTGATTGGCCCTATTTGGATAAATTAATAAATGAATCAGACTTACCTGAGATTAAATCCACTTCCACTCTCGTTCAGGAACCTGTAACAGAAATTCTAAAAATAGATAAATTTTCTTCATTCTTAAAATTGAGACGCATGTTTGCGTATGTTAATAGATTTATACATAATCTAAGACATAAATGTCCTAAAGATAAATTAGTTGGTAAAGTAACAGTTAGTGAATTAGAATCATCTTTTATTGGTTTATGCAAAATTGCTCAGCAAACTTCATTTGCTCTAGAGTACAATATTTTGTTAAAAAATAAAACATTAAATCCCATAATGGGAAACTTACCTTCACAGCGCATCACACCTGATTTTCCATTTCGTACCGTTGGTGTTGACTTCGCTGGTCCGTTCCTCACGCTAAATAGAAAGGGTCGAGGTGCACGATTAACGAAAACCTAGTTATGTTTGTTTGTTTGTTTCCGGTATAAATGTGTGCACCTGGAAGCCGTCAGTGATTTGTCTAAAGACGCGTTCATCATGACGTTACGCAGGTTCATATCGCGCAAGGGCAAGCCAGCGGAGATATTTTGCGACAATGGCCGCAACTTTGTTGCTGCAGCTAAAGAGATAGGCAATTTTCTCAAAACTCATTATGAATCTGTAGCTGATTTTGCTACCAATGAAGGCATAAAGTTTGTGTTCTCTCCCGCGTATGCTTCACATTTCGGCGGCATCTGGGAAGCCGGCGTTAAGTCCGCGAAATACCATATAAAGCGCGTTATGGGGAACAATCATTTAACGTTTGAGGAGATAGGTACTCTCTTCACCCAGGTGGAAGCGGTGCTTAATAGTCGACCTTTATGCCCACTCTCCCCTTCCCCTAACGATTACCATTTCCTGACTCCCGGTCACTTTCTGATAGGGCGTGCCCTAAATGCATTGCCTGGTCCATCGCTAGAGCACGAGAACCAGAACAACCTTCAACGCTACATGAAGCTTCAACAAATTTACCAGCATTTTTGGCAGCGCTGGCAAAAAGAATATGTAGCAGAGCTACAGCAGCGCTCCGAATGGCGTACGAATTCAGCATCATTGCAAGTTGGAGACTTAGTTTTTCTCCAGGAAGATAACGTCCCACCACTCAGCTGGCGAATGGGACGAGTCAGCCGCCTGTTCCCTGGGACCGACGGCGTCACCCGAGTCGCAGACGTAGAAACTACCAGAGGCTGCTTCAGGAGGCCTCTCTCTCGGATCTGCCCCTTGCCTACCACTTCACCGAATGACGACTGAAGAAGTTGAAAGGAGTCTTTCAACGGGGGGGAAGATGTCTGCGCCACATCTACGCCTGACGCCTTTTCAATAGCATCAAGTAGCACAAGCGACTGGTGCCATTAGATTTTCTGTGTTGTTCGTGATTTTTTACTCACACCCGCACACTTTTGATTATATTCTTTTTTCTACTACTTGTTGAGTACACGGCTGCGTCGATTTCTATATTATAAAACGCTATTATATTGTAATATTCAAGAAAATCCAAGATTAAAGCTGTTTGTGAAGAAACTGAGGTTTTAATTATTGTAAAACTTCCAAATGTCCACTACTGGACAGTATTCATTCATAAAAAATTACAACGAGGGACCCGTGACAAAAATAATAACAGCCCCACAGGTCGATCGATCAGGTTAATAACAGCCACACAGGTCGATCGATCAGGTTAATAACAGCCGCACAGGTCGATCGATCAGGTTAATAACAGCCACACAGGTCGATCGATCAGGTTAATAACAGCCACACAGGTCGATCGATCAGGTTAATAACAGCCGCACAGGTCGATCGATCAGGTTAATAACAGCCACACAGGTCGATCGATCAGGTTAATAACAGCCACACAGGTCGATCGATCAGGTTAATAACAGCCACACAGGTCGATCGATCAGGTTAATAACAGCCACACAGGTCGATCGATCAGGTTAATAACAGCCACACAGGTCGATCGATCAGGTTAATAACAGCCGCACAGGTCGATCGATCAGGTTAAGCTACGCTTGCCGCGGTCGGCGTGTGGATGGGTGACCATCTTTACTTTTTTTTTTTTTTTGGAAAATCCTCATGGATGTCCGCCGCCCTGGGGCGGGCGGCGGGGTCTGTCAGACTCTTACTGACTAAAAACCACCCCGGTGTTCCATCTCACACCTACGCCGGGGGTCGCGGGGACGTACGTTAAGCCGTTGGTCCCGGCTGTCATTCGTAGCATTCTGAAAGTCTGACACTCAGTCTTACCAAGGGGTATCGTACCCAGTAACTGGATTGTGGAGGTCAGATAGGCAGTGCTCCATGTATATAGTACTGGTATTTAGCTTCGTCTGGTTAGACTGGAAGCCGACACAAACATAGTTGGGAAAAGGCTACGTACATACCTACAATGCGTGCCACGAAAGATGAGACTTGACACACCACGTGGTTTGACATGCGCAGTACACGATTTTAGGTATCTTTAGCGGTATGAGGTCTGAGTGCGGGACGGGACCGGACGTCATAGGGGCGGCGGAAAGAGCGGGGGAGGCGGGGTCAAGTCTCATCTTTCGTGGCACGCATTGTACATGTACATGGATGATGAATCACGGAAATCCACTAAAAATGCGACATTGCTAGCCCACGCGGGATGAACACTGTTAATAAGAAACATTATTTCCCGTGCACGATTACCGAGCCCGGAAGTACCTTACCCGGAAATATGAGAACCATAGAGCATTATATAATCACGCCGGTATTGTTTTTTACAAATCCAACTGTCACGCTACTTAAATAAGACTAAAAAAAAAACAAAACAACGCGTTTCGTCTGAATAACACCTAATTAATTATGAATCATAGAATTAGCAAAAAACGCAGCCAAGTGCGTATCGGAGCCGCACACGAACGGTTCCGTACTACTCTACAGTACCCGACGATAAATATTGCACATCGATCTTTGGAAAGAGACAATTGGCTAATTTCGGCTTCGTAGAGCGTTATCTCTGTCGCACGAAATACAAACAGTCCGGTATCTATTAGGAGCTGTTAAAACAATTATGATTTGCTTCTTTTGATAATTATTTTTATTCTTTGTATAAAATGGTTTTGTGTAAAAAGGTCGATGTGCAATATTTATCGCCGGGTACTTTACAATATTTTGCTTATCAGCCTATAACGTTCCCAGTGCTGGGACACAAGCCTCCTCACAGTGAGAGGAAGTGGGCGGGCGGTAAATCCACCACGCGGGCCCAGTGCGGGTTGGTAGATGTCACAATGTCTTCGAATTTTTGCTTCTAGGACATGCCGGTTGCCTCACGATGTTTTCCTTCACCGTTTTGAGAGCAGTGGTGATGAAATAATTTACACACAGTAAAGCGCCTGTCTGGGCTGACCTACAATTTGTAAGTCGGGGCCTTTACCATAAAGACTCCTTCAAACAGGCGCGACACGCGATAAAATCGCGCGCGACAGAAAGGCACCGCAAGGCAGTCAATATTTAAAACACTTAAAAATATAAAAAATAGTAGCCCACCGGAATTGGGAAGTCAGCAGCCAGTCAGTCCGCCAGTAGCATCAACCCTTGTTCAAACTACAGGCGGTCAGGGCTCCAGAGAGAGGAACCTCCTAACAATGCGGGCCGTGTCCAGAAGTACCGCTTTCTGAATCAAGCCCTTGATCCAGCTGCCCAATGAGAGCCTCCTCAGGTGTTGGTCGAGGCTCTTGGCTATTAATCCATTGGCTGTCACGACAGTTTCTTTATTTTTATTATTTGAAATGGGTTTGCTCTTGACTCTAGTCTAGGTCAGAGATGACAGAGACAAAGTCTACGATGGAGTGAGCTTACCCAGAAGATGCCTGTTCACTCTTACTTTGAAGAGATTCGGGTTGTATGCACTCGGAAACACAAACGTAGGTAGAGAGTTCCATTCTTTTGCTGTGCGCATTATAAAGGACATTTGAAAACGCATTTGTTGATAAAGCGGTCATAGTACACACTCTGTGAACATTTTTGATGTCTATTACTGTTCAAAAGACAGAGCCTTGTGACATACAGTTAGACGGACAGCGGCGCCTTAGTAATAGGGTCCCGTTGGCACTTTTTGGGTACGGAACCCTAAAAAAACTATTCTCATCGAAACTGGTTCAGCAGTTTTGGAGCAATCAGTGCAAGAAATGGTTTTTTTTTTTCAATAACAATTATTAAATTAGATTAACGAGAAAAAGTGTATCGATCGTAGGTCAAGTTCGTGACTGCCGTCGACGCGTGCGCAATCGGTCTGATTATTTAATCATTTCTTGGTGTGATTGGCACAATGTATTGGTTGAGCGATTGGTTTCTGTTTGGATGTCTGGTTCGATTCCTGTGCAGGGCATTTGTTTAGTCTACCTACACATATGTTTTCTTTTGTTCATTTTGACGGTAAATCTATTTTGTATACTATTTGGGCTCAGTAGGTAGCCACGTTTATTGCGGCAATTTTCAGAAATGAAGAGATCCGCAGGAGAACCAAGGTGACCGACATAGCCGGAAGAATTGCCAAACTTATATGGCAGTGGGCAGGGCACATTGCTCGCAGAACAGATGGCCGATGGGGCCGAAAGGTTCTGGAGTGGCGACCGCGTACCGGAAGACGTAGACGGCCTCCCACAAGGTGGTCCGACGACCTTGTGAAGGCCGCAGGAACCCGTTGGATGCGAGAAGCACAGAACTGGTCGAAGTGGAGGTGCTTGGGGGAAGCCTATATCCAGCAGTGGACGTCTTTTAACTGAAATGATGTTTGCGGCGACAGAGGCGTTTTGCAAATCGTCAAGGATCCATGTGAACGGACAATTAGGACACTAGCAGATACTACTCAGCACTCTAGATACGTAACACACTGTCAATCATAAATCTGAATAATTTTGAAGGATATTGAGGTAATCCATTGCGTCATATGTTCGAAAAATTTGTCTCCTCAACAACGTAAAAAACGCAATGGATCTTGTTGAACTTTCAAAATGACAGATGACAGCCATTGCTTTTTTTTTTTTTTAAGGCTAAGGTCTGAGACCATGCTGCCTAGTCATCAGTTACTATTTTTTAGTCTAACATGACATTAGAATATGGGTGCACACATTCTAATGTATTAGGAGTATTTGGCAGCAAATGTATCGAATCAAGTTTCCCGGTAAACTTCGCTGAGGTAGCCAAAACAAAAAATTCTCAGCTCCATTTTACCGGGATCGCGTCTGTTTCAATGATTCCACATATTGTCCAGTTGCGCAGACACTTGAGATACAAAACTACACCAATTTTACATCACAATATCCACTAGGAATCAATTTGCGAATAATTAAAACAGCCAACTAGACTTCACTCGAAGAAATCCCGCCAAAAACTCCTGACAGCCATTGCTTCTGATAGTGTGTGAAGCAATTACCCATAGATATCAATTGCCATCAAGTCTGTAAAGTTTACAAAAAAAAAAAAACTGATATTTCAAGTGACTACTCCTAACCCACTACAAAAATATTTAAATTAATTTATTTTGTGTTTTAAGGGGATTACCTCGCTCATATCCTGAAAATACCGTGTGTTTAAAGAAGTTTGTAGATGAATCCTTTTGTGCTTTTTCAATATAAAAAATATATGTTAAACTAAAGGTCACCACAAATACATTGTATTGTTTAAAATTTTAATAAACTTACTCAAATTTTATCAAAAAATCGTAACAACCTAAATTGAAAATTTCTCTATAACGGCCATCGAGATATAAGTACTAACGTACTAGAGAAGCTACGTCAAATAACTGAATTGCCCTATTCTTCGTAATTTGAATCTTTAGTTCGCTGCAGCGCTAAAATAATAACAATTCGTCTAAACCGTAACTAATTTACCACAGCGCTAGATTTGCTGCAGAAGTGTATTTATTCTCGGCAAGAAGGTCTTAAGCGCCATGTAAATCACGGCACTTAGGTACGCGTTTTCTTCGACAAAGTGCAACAACATGTCTTCCCTATAGACTATAACAGGAGTACTACAGAATGGACAACGTAGGTATTTTGCCTACAGGGTTTATTTCATAAATAATAGACAATTTATTTTTTTGATATAAGTATTTTATTTAGTTACCCTTAAATAATATGAGTTTAGTCATCTTTTGCCTTTTTGTGGAATAATCAACGCTTTGATCTGTTTTTGCTTCATGTTTTAAACGAATAGCTAAAAAAAATTATATTGATACTCACATTATCTGTTTAAAGTGCGATAGTTTAAAAAACTAAATATTAATATCAACATTAAAAACACAACATACGATATTTTCACCGTAATGTCAGTCTAATCCAATGATGTATAAAACTATAGATACGTTGTCCGCACTCTAAAATGGCAACATGAAATGAAGCCAATTGCCACATTTGCGCTCAGTCACGCACCAACCTGTCGCGCGACGCGACGCGACGTATGTTTGTTTTTAATTTATATCGTATGTGAAAACCTGTGCAAAACATAAAGAAAATATGCCGTCGTGTGTTTTCAGAGGATGTAAAAATTATACCCCAAAAGTTAAAGACAAAAATGTGTCATTTCACGCGTAAGTTTACAAAACTAGATTATTTTATTTTATTTTGTACGACGCTGCGTCTAATGGCGGCCGGCGCATGAAGTGACTCTGATAGCTACGTCACTCATGCGCTCGACCAATGAGCATGTAATTTGACTATTACTTATCCTGTGACGTAACTGAAGATGTTTATTTATCTCCCTCTAGCAACAGACATCCCGCCGTACGGTGATATATTTTCTTTCCCTTTCTTTACGCGTATAAGTAGTTATCTAGTATTTTCGCCGTTTTTAAGCGCCGAGATGTTGGTTGATAACGTGTCTATATATAATACGTCATTGGTCTAATCTACCTATGTACATTGCACTCTGTTTGATTAGTCTATGACAAACAATACAATATGGCGCGTGGTAATTATTTAATTTGTATAACAAGGAAATTAGTTTACTTACCGATGAAACTTAATTCCTTTGCACTTTGCCGTGTTCCTTGAATTATTAGTACAATATCTCAACACACACCAAGGCATTTTTCGTCGATTTTTTCTATGAATTAATTTATTATTGTCGGAAGTACTAGGCGCGAAAGAGCTAGAGAGCGACTGAGTGAGGTGCGGCGCGATCGCCGCAGTTGAACGAGACAAAGTAGGAATTTACGGTGTCTTCTCTAGTACGTTAGTACTTATATCTCGATGATAACGGCTCAATAACTCGGCATGAATTTTATACCAAAAAATACGTAATGACGTATTTAACAATGTGTGTTGATTTTTTTCTCTTATATCTTTTAATATTTTATAAAAATCCGAAATATCGCGAAAAGCACTATGTCACTCCCGCACTCGTCCCTCTCTCTCTCGTCGTTTCGTCGTACGTTAGTACGGGGCAGCATGCTCAAGGTCATTGGGCAATGTAATGCCCTTAACATGTTGAGATAGCGATACCCATCGCGGCTGCCCCATTTCAAAACCTAGTAAGGACTTAAAATGAAATTTTACAGGAGAGCGCATAAACGTAATAACTAATAATATTGGTCAGCCTATGGAATGTACTTTTTTGAATTGGTTAAAGTGACTTACAATGCATGCCACGAAAGATGAGACTTGACACACCACGTGGTTTGACATGCGCAGAACACGATTTTAGGTATCTTTAGCGGTATGAGGTCTGAGTGCGGGACGGGACCGGACGTCATAGGGGCGGCGGAAAGAGCGGGGGAGGCGGGGTCAAGTCTCATCTTTCGTGGCACGCATTGTACTAGGTTTTAAATGGTCACTAGGTAGTGAAAGGTGCACTTACTAGGTATCGATGTTTAAATATATCTCTTTTTATGTAAGTTTAAAACGCTCGTGTTTTTGTATTTGGTAGAGACCTAGGTTAGCAAGATTATGTAATAAAACGATTTTTGTAAAAAGTGTCCCTTACTAGGTTTTGAAATGGGACAACGGACCGCGTTTGTGGGGTTTCTCGTACCTCTGCTTATCCTTTCGGAATCACCAATTTCCTCTTCCGTCAAACCGAAACATAAAAAACGACGTAGGTAATTTATAAAAAAAACTTAAGCTTACTAAGTACTCAAAAATTATTCAAAAAGTAACAAATTATAAATCTAGATAGTTTTCTGCGTCATTTTGTCTCATTTTCCAAGGTTAGACCACAGAATAGAAAGATTCAGAAGGTCTATATGCAACTACCAAAAACAGACGCTCACACATACACGACGCAGACACTTCGTGTGCGTTAGTTTTTAGTGTTATTTTAATGTTGTATGTGTTTATAGTATTTTTAAGTTATATCAATATTGTATTGTATGTGTTTATATGGGCCTTGATGCCTGTATTCATCATGAATTGATAAGTCACACTAATATTATAAAGGTGAAAGTTTTTGAGTGTGTGTGTTTATAAATGTTTGTTACTTCTTCACGCACAAACGGCAGGGTCTCGCCGGCTTTCCATGTGAAATCTGCACTGGCGTCTTTTTTGACATTGGTGCCTTTAATATATTACTAGTTGTTGAAAATAATTTTTGACCAATTATCAAACCCCCAACTTTATTCGTTTTTGGAAAATAGGGGTTGCAACCCCTAATATCACAATTATTTTTCTACGAAACTATGATAGCTATTTAAATGAAATCAACGCGACATGAAAGCTCTTAATTAGATTTACAATATATATTTTTTTTATAATTTTCCAAGTAACTAATTGAAAAAATAGGGGTGAAAAAAACATACAATCAATACTTATCCAACAACTGAAAAAAAAGGGTACGTTTTCTGATTCATTTGTTTTCATTCACATCAGTTACGCAACAGGCTATAGGCGCGTATGTATGTACGGAGATCACGAACGAATGCCAGTCACGAGTGCCCTTGCACTCACTGTACGTGAAGCGTGTCAATGTGTACGTGCGTTTTCGTACTTCATATGAACCTGACCTTCTATCAACTCACATCGATGTCCACTGCTGGACATAGGCGTCTCCCATGCTGCGTCATAACATCCTGGCCTCCGCCTTCCGCATCCAGTCTGTCCCAGTCACCTTTTTGAAGTCGTCGGTCCTGCCGGAGCTGGCCTTCTGCGTCTACCTATTCTGTGGCTACACCAACATTATGACTCGGAACTTTTGAATAAATATTTTCTTAATTTGTTTATGTTTACAAGGCAAGTTTATTTCTTCCTTTATTGTTTATAATATTGCTGTTTAATGATTTTGAATGTAGAACTCATTTGCGCGGCAAGAGTAAAAAGGTTTTATTGATTTTTTTTTTATTATAGATGCAAAAATGGTTAAAGTTTTTTTTTATTGTTTTTTTTTTCCTTTTTTGGTGGACCAAGATAAAGTTTTAAGTCGGTTGGGGTAAAGTGGTGTTACCTATTTTCGTCTCGTCAATTAATTGAAAGGCAGTGCCATGGCTAGAAGGGTGGTGATTGCATTGACATTGAAAGCTGGAGCTCTTTGTTGAAAATTCAAGCCTTTTAAACAAATCTTTTCGGAACAAAGTTTCAAACTGGTAGAAATCGTCACTTATGGAATGTAATAAAGTATTGAGTACTTATTGAGTATAGTTATTTAGATTGTAAGCTTACATAATCAATCAGCTTATAATGACGCTTTTAACGCGTAGGTACGTCTTTTTTACATCGTTCTCACATATAATTATAAATTCACATTAATGATGTAATTAATATTTTTGTAAAAATATAATTTAAAAGAGTGTCCATGGAGTTTCTTGCCCGTTCTTCTCCATAGGTACCTACTCTTTGGAATGGGCAACTAGCTTCATATTTTCTGATTGACCGACTTCTTGACAATTCAAAAGTGCTTGTAAATGGTTTAATTGAAATAAATGCTTTGAGTTTGAGTTTGAATGTTCCCACAGCTGGGACACAGGCCTCCTCTCGGTGAGAGAGAGTGGGCAAGCTCGTCCACAATAAAATAATTTGTTAATTACCACATTTCCGATCTAAATAGACAAAAAATCACCATGACTACAAACAATTTACGCCAAATCAACGCATAACAAAAATAATTTAAATAATTAACTTTTGCAATAACAACCTCTTAAGTTAACTAGATCGATTTTACTTATTACTTACTACTTACTTACTTTTTTTACTTATTTGGATGACGATTGAACACGAGTAAAGGTCCTCACAGACTGCTTAACCGATGGAAGCTATGGGGTATGAAGAACAGGGTGTACAATGCGTGAAACGAAAGATGAGACGTGACCCCGCCTCCCCCGCTCTTTCCGCCGCCCCTATGACGTCCGGTCCCGTCCCGCACTCAGACCTCATACCGCTAAAGATACCTAAAATCGTGTACTGCGCATGTCAAACCACGTGGTGTGTCAAGTCTCATCTTTCGTGGCACGCATTGTACTGATAGTGTGTTTCGCAATTACCCCACAGGACGGAGCTGGAGCCGTGGTAACGGGCGCTTACGTTTAAAAGATACAAAGGGCTTTGAGATAGAAGATATTTTTTCAAAATGGCGTCCACGCATGAATCCTATGTAAATCTATAGCTAAAAACAAAACATTTACACTGATTATTTCAAATGTCTCTGCAACAAGATGTACGGTGGTACGCAAGTTTAAAAAATATGGATAAACTTTGAAGTTAATGTCTAGTATCACCCAGGATTCACCACATAGCACTGTATTTTGTTGATTTATTATGTGTTGAACTGTCAAAATGAAAATTATTGCCGCTGATAGTGTGTTACGCGATTATCCCGCAGACGGGTGTCGTGTATGGTGGACAATTGCCCGACAATTTTTTTTTTTTTAGACTAGCATTTCGGAGGTTTCCATCTAGGAGGTTGTCTGCTTAACTGGACTTGCATGTGAGTGCCTCAATAAATTAAAAAAATTAAATTAACTTAAAAATTAAGCGACTACACACATAAGGGCAGCCCCTCCTGTGGGGTACGGACCTCGTGTCATCATCAACCGAAGGGGCCCATCAGGGCCGAAGCCTGCCGGGTCAGTGGGAATGTCCGAAAGGGTTACCGCTGGCCCGGAACATAAAGGGTTAAGGAAGGAACCCGGGTGGGTTTTAGCAGTAAAAGTCTGACACTCCCTTCCGCTGCACCCAGAACGGAAGGGGTCATTTGATGATTTCCCATCCTGAAAAAAAAAAGGCGTCGCTGGGAGAGGACAACAAGGGACCGACTGGATCGGATCATATCCGACAATTGATGTCGAGACGTTATATATATATGCTAGTTGCGCGGTAAACTCTGCTTGCGCGATGCAGGATTTTGTGTGACGTCAGTGTGATGCGTTTCGCATGTGGCGATGTAGATGCCGCCACAATGAAAAGTACCTAGAGATCACAAATCTGCAAATATTGGGATGCCCTCAGGAACGAGCTAAATGGTGTGCAATGAGGGTTTTCGTGAAAATTTACGACACCAGTTGGCACCACTGTGACAAGAGGTCTTCCAATATAAAATATATGATGACGTTCATCATTCGATTCATTCATTCGTTCATCATTCCGTTATGACTAAAGAAAATATAGGCTCTTTGACAGATGCCTGGACCTGACGTGCCAGTGCTGCCACCTAGCGAACGTCATTTCAGAAAACCCTCATTGGAGAGCTCTATTTTTCATCTTTTTGCTGAATCACCCTCCTCTTGACCTCGATCACGACCAATAAAAGTCATCATCTCATCATCTGCCTAGCCTTTTCCCAACTATGTTTGGGTCGGCTTCCAGTCTAACCGGATGCAGCTGAATACCAGTATTTTACATGAAGCGACTGCCTATCTGGCCTCCACAACCCATGCAGTTACTGGGTAACACGATAACTCTTGGCAAGACCGGTTGTCAGAATTTCGGCCTTCTGACTACCCGTAACGACTGTCAAAGATCCACGGATGACAGCCGGGACCAACGGCTGAGCGAGCTTTCCAAGGCACGGAGGGGTCTCGCTATGTAAAGATGGTCAGCCATATACAGACCAACCGCGGCAAAAAAAAAAAAGAATAAAAGTCAATGGCGAAGTCGGTAGTGTGTGTTATGTGCTGACGTTACTTGTCTTCATGCACACATTCACAGCAAGTTTGTACACTTGGTTAACACAAGTAAAGCGCGAGTCGCTTCGTGAGATAAAAATACTGTAAGTATCACATAGTGTGTTTAATCCTTTAAATCCAGTAACCAGTCACCGAGGTTAACTGCTTCTTTAGTGAGTAATGCGTGTATTTGCGATTACGTATAGAAAGTTAATGGCCTTACAAGTAACGAATGTGGATTCCAAAATCTTCAATAAATAATTCATGTGTTTATTGATTTATTAATACTAATTGAGTTATCCATACTAATATTATAAATTCGAAAGTAACTCTGTCTGTCTGTCTGTTAGCTTTTCACGCCTAAACCACTGAACGGATTTCGATAAAATTTGGCAGAGAGATAGATTGCATCCAAGGAAAGGACATTGGATAGTTTTCATCCCGATATTCACACGGTATCGACACTTATGCGGGTGAAACCGCGGAGCGCAGCTAGTTATTAATACATTATTATTAACTAGCTGCGCCCCGCGTTTCGATTCCGTGGGAATATCGGGATAAAAAGCCTATAATTATGTTGATCCAGGATGTCAGCTACCTCCATACAAAATTTTATCAAAATTGGTCCAGCCGTTTGAGCGTGAAGAAGTAACAAACATATAAACACACACACTCACAATCTTTCGCCTTTATAATAATATTAGTGTGATAATAGACGGCGTCGCATTATGTAAATAAAAAAAATAAAAATTAGACATTGTCGCATTATGTCCGCTACATGTAACGTCCGTTTATGGCCCAATTGTATTCTTGAAGGTGATTTTTTCTCGGATCAATCTCATTACAGCCGTTCTACCTAAAAGTACAGACGCCAGCACATCAAGCTACTACAATCTGTCAAATTTCTTTAATAGATTTTCAACTATATCGCTAAAGCATAAGGTTCAAAGTTGGTTGGGAAAATTTGACAGTTTCGGGTAGCTTGATGTGCTGGCGTCTGTACATTCAACGCCAAGACACAATAGTTTTGTTCACAATCCGATTAATAGTTTCGGAGATATACGTGGACAAACATACATACGGTCTATAATAAAAGTGCGTGTGTGCAGGTCCCCTTCCGGCGTTTTCAGTCACATCAGCTTCAAATCAATGGTGTCTATGATTAATGTACTGTGTTCTGTTTTGAAGGGTATGGATGGATGGGTGCCGGAACAATGGGGGTTTTCGTGAAAATTTACGACACCAGTTGGCACCACTGTGACAAGAGGTCTTCCAACATAAAATATATGATGACGTTCATCATTCGATTCATTCATTCGTTCATCATTCAGTCATGACTAAAGAAAATATAGGCTCTTTGACAGATGCCTGGACCTGACGTGCCAGTGCTGCCACCTAGCGAACGTCATTTCAGAAAACCCTCATTACAGGCACATGGGACATTTTAGCTTTGTCTCTGGGATGGCAACGGTCGATCTGCAATGCCTCTGGTATTGCAGATTTCCATAAACGATGTTGACAACTCACCATAAAGAAACAGCCGACCTATTCTGAAAAAAAAACAAGAACAGAACATGAAATTTCACGCAAATGAAGTCGCGGACAGAAGTTAGTACATCCCTGGCTATCATAAAGCAGACTTTTCGAGATGAAATACTTAAATAAAGCGAAACATTACTTTTAATAATCATAAAGATAAGCATAATTTTAATGACCGCTGCGTTTAATTACGATTTTGCAGCGAGATTAACTTATTTCGTCATATTTGCATGATCCTTTAGTTGTCCAAAACGGGAAACTTGTTTATTTTAAAGAAATAAATAATAATAACTTATTTATTAAAAGACTGCTGAAGTGCTTTCGCTGGGGAGAAGAAGTGAAGCAACGCACTCCCCAGCAGTACAGTAATATCGATCGATATATTACATCCAAAATATTTGCACACCAGTGGATTCCTTTAAGGTACAGACGCCAGCACATCAAGCTACTACATCTGTCCAATTTATCTAATAGATTTTCAACTTTATGGCTAAAATATAAAGTCCAAAGTTGATTGGGAAAATTTGACAGTTTCGGGTAGCTTGATGTGATGGCGTCTGTATGTACAGACGCCAGCACATCAACCTACTACAATCTGTCAAATTTCTTTAATAAATTTTCTACTTTATCGCTAACGGCTAAAGCATAAGGTACTAAATTGATTTGGAAAATTTGACAGTTTCGGGTAGCTTGATGTGCTAGCGTCAGTACATTCGTGTATCATGTTTAGTCAATATTTCTATGTTATTAAATATTCCGAATCTGTTAAACCAGGGTCTTTGTTTATCAATTCTGTTCCAGCCGTTCCGGGTTAGGTGATATAATGTTTTGTAGAAATCCATGTCTTTGGAGATAGATGACGTCAGATTTCTATAGAATAATCAGCCTAATTTATTGCCACTCCTGGGACACAGGCCTGCTCACTGTGAGAGGAAGAGGGCTGATAACAGCCCTCTACCTCTCACAAGTGAGCAGCTCTCGCGGGCCCAGTGCGGGCTGGTGGTAGTTAAACCATATGGGGCCATTCAAGTATTACGTAAGCACTACAGGGGGGCGGGGGGGTCTTTGCTTTGCTTATGGGATGGGGCGTCTGGATGGTGATTACGTCAGCGGTATTTATTTTTTTACTTTTTCGGATTTTCTACAAAATTTAGTCGATTTTGGTTGGAACACATGGCAACCCTACTTGTCGCTTGTCGATGCGTAAAACCGAAACGCATAATCAGGAATTCTAGTGTGACTTTTTTATCTGCTGCTCATGAATCAATAAAGAAACCAGAACACATTGAAAAATGCATGTACCAAAGTTTACGTAAGCGTGGGGGGTGGGAAGTAAGAGCTTTGCTTACTTTTGCTGACGAGGGTGAGGGGGGGGGTTAGGCGCGGGCCTGCGGGCGGAGAGTAATGGGTAGCTCACTGTCCGATCAGGACCAGGCCCGTGCCGGACGGCGCGTACGTGTTCCACGCGCGCCTCAAAGAGATGTCAGCATTAAAAGAAGGGGCCCGTAAGGGCCGAAGCCTGCCGGGTCAGCGGGATTGTCCGAAAGGGTTACCGCTGGCCCGGAACATAAAGGGCGAAGGAAGGAACACGGGTGGGTTTTAGTCAGTAAGAGCCTGACACTCCCTTCCGCTCCACCCAGAGCGGGAGCAGGTCATTTGATGATTTCCCATTATGAAAAAAAAAAAAAAGACCTTCCAATTTTCATTAATCACGTGTGCAAATGACGTCACACTGACATGGTGTCTACCACAGACGTAACCTTCCACAAACGTACCCAGTTTTATTACGACAATTAATTTCGGAAACGCTTTTAATGTTTGTGCTATTAAATCTTGTATTTCCGTGTCCATTTTAATTTGACCGTGTTTTAACGGGCCAGATAGTGTCATGAAATATTGTATCGGAAATAGTTCTAATTAAACCTTTGGATGACGTCATTAGGAGCCTTGGCTCTCTACCTTGAGCTCGAACATTATAGATCTACATAACCGGGCGTATAAAGCATTACGGCTCCTTCAAACAGGCGCGACACGCGATAAAATCGCGACACAAAGACACCGCAAGTCGGGCAACGAGCGGTGTCTTTGTGCAGCGCGCGATTCGCGTCACGCGTCGCGCCTGTTTGCAGGAGCCTTTATCAGAAATGAGTGGTTACATAGGTAGGTACAGACGCCAGCACATCAAGCTACCCGAAACTGTCAAATTTTCCCAATTAACTTTGAATCTTATGCTTTAGCGATAAAGTTAATACTGTATCAAATAGATTTGACATTTATTGTAGTAGCTTGATGTGCTGGCGTCTGTACAATGTGTAACAGAGGCTTCGTCCATGGGCCTGCGGGCGGTGAGTAGGTAATGGGTAGCTCACTGTCCGATCAGGACCAGGCCCGTGCCGGGCGGCGCGTACGTGTTCCACGCGCGCCTCAAAGAGATGTCAGTATCAAGAGAAGGGGCCCCCGTCAGGGCCGAAGCCTGCCCGGTCAGCGGGATTGTCCGAAAGGGTTACCGCTGGCCCGGAACATAAAGGGCTACGGAAGGAACACGGGTGGGTTTTAGTCAGTAAGAGTCTGACACTCCCTTCAGCTCCACCCAGAGCGGGAGGGGTCATTTGATGATTTCCCATCCGGAAAAAAAAAGGCTTCGTCCATACTGATCCTTAGTCCCAACTCACCCCCTTTTTTATATGCCTAGTAGCTGCAAGGATACATATGAGGGGTTTGTGGCTAAGTAATAAAAGCTGCATGGGTCGATCGATGAGATTAAGCAACACTTGCCGCGGTTGCTCCGTGGATGGGTGACCATCTTCACATACCAAGAATCCTCCGTGCCTCGGAAAGCACGTTAAGCCGTTGGTCCCGGCTGTTATTCGTGGATCTTTGACAGTCGTTACGGGTCGCCAGAAGCCCGAAAGTATGACAACCAGTCTTACCAAGGGGTTTCGTATTAGCCAGTAACTTGGGTTGTGGAGGTCAGATAGGCAGTCGAGTTGAGTCGAGAGTTGTACAGATGCCAGCACATCAAGCTACTACAATCTGTCAAATTTCTTTAATAGATTTTCAACTTTATCGTTAAAGCATTAGGCTCAAAGTTGATTGGGAAAATTTGACAGTTTCGGGTAGCTTGATGTGCTGGCGTCTGTACATCAGTTTACGATATGTGTACTTTCGTGTGAAATTCCTATGTTTGATATTCGTTGTTAGCATTAAACGGAGCTTGTTTTGTTAACCTGATACCATTGGCTGGAAAGGAGTAGGCTTCGTTCACACTGTTGCAGGTCAAGGGGACTTTCTTTTCTTTTTATTTAGGGGCTTACATGACCTAAAGCGCGGTCACTGTCGGACTGCATAGGAAAGAAAGAGAAGCGCGATGACACAACGCTGGTAATTTATTGCAAAATATGAAGCAATTATTGAATTAAAAAAATCTATCTTTATATCTATAAAAAACTAAAATACTAGTATTTTAGTATGCTGCTTGTAGAATAATCTGACTAAAAAACAGAATGATTGTATGTACATCAAGTTACCCGAAACTGTCAAACTTTCCCAATCAACTTTGAATCTTATGCTTTAGCAATAAACTTGAAAATCTGCTTGAAAAAAACTTGAAAAACAGCAGGTACATATTTAGAGGAGTATAATCATTAGAATCAATAATACATCTTTCTAAGTTTAAGGGGGCGTTCAAGTATTACGTAACGCAATTTGGGGGGAGGGGGGTCTTGTAAAACGTTACGATGCGTTACAAGGGCGGGAGGGGGGTTCGAACAACGCGTTATGTAACATTGTTTTATTTATTTAAATAAAAAACTAGGGAATTAAAGTCAAGTATAATAAACAATATACGCATGCATTCTGATTTAGAAATCTCTTATTTCATTTATTATTACCATAAACGCGATTAAAACAATAATAAAGGTATTTTAGCGACTTTCCGGTAGATACTTTGCGCAAATAAATCGTGACTTTTAGGTAAAAATGGTCACTTGGGTGTTACGTAATCTTTAGGGAGGGGGAGGGGGGGGGGGGTACACAAAAACGTTACGGCGCGTTACATGGGGGGAGGGAGGGTCAAAAATCTTCAAAAATTGCGTTACGTAATACTTGAAGGCCCCCTTAGATTTCTACCACTAACACTTTTCCATAAGAGATTGGTGGTTGGTGGTAGAAATCTAACTAAATTAAATTAGCTAACAAATTAAATTAGCTAAAGAAACTCCGCAGATGTAATGGAGAACGATAAAAAAAAAAAAATATAACGACTCGTAATTTCTATAAACTACACTACCAGCACAAAGTGAAGTGCCTGCTACGAAAAGGTTCACCTCTACGTTAACCAACTGCGGGTCAAAAGCCTCCCCTTTTTCCTCCCAAACCTAGAGAAGTTTTTTTTGCGATCTCCGGCCATGTTGACCCCGTAAAAATTATTAGAACGACTTCACGTTATATAATGTAACAAAATCACACCAGTATGAACAAAACCTAATTGTAAACACGCTCTAATTTCAACAATTACAGGTGCACAACCTCATAACCACAGTTCTACTTCAGATACCCAGAAACCACCACCTAAAACCAACATTTCCATAAAAACTATTGCAAAACCTTCCTAAATTATTAGTTTTAATTTTCAATAAAAACTAATTCTACATCTAAAAATGATTTTGAAAATAATAATAAGATTCCATTTTCGAATGTAGAATATGCGTTTTAATAGTTAGAAAATAGATTTTAATAAAATAATGACGAGTAATAATAATTATTATGTGCTTATATTTGTATTACTAAGGATAAATTATATTTCGAGTGTGAAAAGTAAAATTGAATGTGGTTATAAGGTAAGTAGATAATTGTATTTCATAATATAATACATTAGGCCGTGAGATCTAAACATTGCACTACTTATGTGCAAAATTTTGTGGGGTTGCAGCTAAAAATAAATGTGTAAAAAATTGCCTGCCAATGAAGTGAAATGAAATTGATCATTCCAATAGGATAGTAATATCGGAAAAATATGTTAGATTTAGTCGATGTCCCTTATCTGACTACCCTTGAGAAGAAATGGCGCAACAAACTCAGGGGACCAAGCCTCTTTTAAAGTCCAGAGTCCAGACATAATCTGTGGTTAGATTATGTCATCAGGACAATGTAGTTCACAGAGTACTTTTATATATACGGATGTAGTTAGAGGCAGAAGGATGAGTTAATATCCACGTTTTTCCTGTACAAGTGAGATGCAGTTCTCGTAATTTTAAGAGGGAACAATGCGTGCGATTCTCCATACAAATGTATTCCCCTTTTTTTCTTCCTGAATAATGCCCCTAGAGCAAAAAAAATTTAATACTGTTTATTTATTACTGTTTAATACCCTACTATATAATATCCATACTAATACAATTATAAATTTGAAAGTAACTCTGTCTGTCTGCCTGTATGTTACCTTTTCACGCCTAAACCACTGACCGGATTTCGATAAAATTTGGCAGAGAGATAGATTGCATCCCGGGGAAGGACATAGGATAGTTTTTATCGACATCCCTCGCGGGCGAAGCCGCGGGCGGGAGCTAGTGTATTATAAACGCGAAATTTAATGAGGATGGATGCATGGATGTTTGTTACTATTTCACGCAAAAACTACTAAACGGATTTAGATGAAATTTGGCACAAATATAGTTTACAACCAGGATTAAAACATAGGATACTTTTGATCCCGATATTTCCACGGGATCGAAACTCATGCTGATAAAACCACGGAGTGCTGCTTACTTAATATATGCTTATTTGGACGTTTGTTTTTGTTGCAGCAATGTCCACAAACAAGAGATGGAGCGCTGAACGTCCATTTAATTCCTCACTCCCACATGGACGCGGGTTGGGTAAAGACCTTCGATGAATATTATTATGGAAGTAAGTTATTTACCTTTATTAAGAGTAAACTAGTCGCTAGCTCGAACTCACTGGTTGTCGTGGCCAAAAAGCACGGTGTCCCACCTGGCTTCGTGTCCGACAGAGATAGATTCAGTGATGCGCAGTAAGTCTACACGAATAACGTCTAGTTTTTACGCACAGAAACACCGTTCCGAACTGATAGGCGCGTAAAAAATTCGAAAAGTGCTTCGGAAAATCGAGTTTTATGAAAAAAAACACTACATAAATCAATTACAAATAAAGTTTATTGAACTCTTCGATAACTGAGCTTTGTCGGTACGGACTTAAAAAAAAAGTAAGCGAAAAATAGTGTGACAGCCCAATTAGACAGATTTTAAATTTTCTATAGAAACAGCGTGATTTCCAGTTATCTTTTTTTTAAATAAGACATTTTTTAAATGTTCTTAAGTAACTTTTTAGATCTTTGTATCCTGCTTATGCGTATGAAGTTTCATTAAAATCGGTTCATTCATTTCGAAAACAAGGGCTTGAAAGTTTGTATGAAATTCCATACGTCGTAAATTGTTTAAATTAAGCACTTCCTGTCCATAAGAGCCCCTAACAATTTCGCGGACTAAAAACAGAAAAATCAGTTTTTTTCAGCGCAAATTTCTCAATATCCTTAAGTTATCTAGTTTTTTTAAAAATACACAAGTATTTATCACCTATCTATCTAGTAAGTCTACGAATTTAATTTTTGATAACTACTTAATATAAATTCCAAAAAATAAAAAACAAACACACGTTTTTACGTAATCACGAAACACCAAGTTTTTCGATTGCTTTTTTAGCTTACTGGTAGCAAATAACGATCTGAAAAAAAATCCTAAATACTAGGCATATAATATATTAGTAAGTGTACGATTTATTTTTTTTAAGTTTAATGTATTAGTACCTGTAAAAAAATGTTAACTACGCTGAAAAATCCCAATAAAGTCATGTGCAAAACCGTCGTCTACGCGTAAGAATTTATTGAAAATAACAAAAAGTGTTAAATATTTTAAAATTTGAGATGTTTATCTACCAAACTCAATTTTTATATTTTTATTTTGACTACTAATTTAATTGTAGTAAAATATCTAAATAATGCCTTATAAACCGATGCGCTCGCTCGATGCATTCAGTCGCGCCCAAAGGCTTCTAGACGACGGACCTGTGTCGCCTGTGACGTTCGCCACTCCCGTCGTAATTCTTGAATCGCGAGTGATTTTGTACTACGCCTAACCAGTTTTGAGACTGTATGAATATTTATTTTTTTATGTCAATAGTGTGACACTTTGTGATTTAATAATGTTATTCATACATATTAATGTTTTGTATTGTACTTTTGGATAAACAAAATAATGTTTCGTTTGAATAAAGCTATCTTCAATATTAAAGTAATTTTCCTCCATGCCCCGCTCGTTTTCTCCTTGTTCTATACAAATAAAGTGATTAGCTTTATAAAATAGGACAAAATTACTTGCTATACTATACTCTCATGGTCTGCGGTCTTATGGCGAGGGAATACTACAGACCTCCCCGTCGTTCTGTATTACGTAAACAATAACACGTGTAATTCGTTTCAGACGTACCTTATAATACGCTGGTCACACTTTATAATTTGGTTTTACGAGTACTATAGTGAATGCCGTAATAGGTTACGATATTTTTATAGGGTACCTGAACATAACATGTCATAATCACCATAAAATCCATCCAGTATTACGCAATCTAGTAAGTAAAACTATGGAGTGCTAATAATAGCGGTTACGGACCAAGATTATTTGTTCCCGCTTCAACGCACACTACGATTATCAGTTTATAGTTCGAACGCACACAGACACACTGCGCTCCTATAATTACCTAATCTAATAGTGCGCCGAAATTGATAGGGGCTCATAACAGCATTAATTTGTGATATGAGAAAAATTAAATAAATAAATTAAATTATTAATTACTAGCAGCGACCCATGGTTTCACCTGCATAAGTGTCGATCCCGTTCGAAAGATACGTGGCGCCATCTATTATCATAATAACTTTATTATTGTTTTCCTCGGGAACATCACTTTTTTTCGGGATGAAAGGTACCCTATATCCGTTTCTGTACACCTGACAATGTATATGCAAAATTTCAGGATGGTCGGTTCAGTGGCCACGTGAAAACGTAACAAACAAACAAACTTAGTTTTGCAAATATGTATAATATACTTATAATAGTTAGCATTAAGGCTACGCTAACCGCCCAGTGGCGCCCTCATCGTTTGTTTGGTTATTTCAAGTAGGTACGGATAATAGTGGCCACTATTTTCCGTGATTATAATAAAACTAAACAATGTAAAACTACCGTTTATA
This sequence comes from Luperina testacea, assembly GCA_927399505.1. Taxonomy (NCBI): domain Eukaryota; kingdom Metazoa; phylum Arthropoda; class Insecta; order Lepidoptera; family Noctuidae; genus Luperina; species Luperina testacea. Next base: position 7,467,392 of record OV656783.1, on the reverse strand, counting down.
ATAATATTAACGTATAATCTTGTGGAGCACAACTTAACGTGCTTATTTTCTGCATTTTCATTCTAAAATAAAAGAAATAACCAAACAAACGATGAGGGCGCCACTGCGCGGTCGGCGTTTGGTCGGCGCGCTCCTAAAGAAGAAAATCTCAGTAACTATTTACTCTTTGTTACAGCTAAAACGACAGTAAGCACTGCCAATGTACAGCTGATCTACCATTCCGTAGTGTCAGAACTGCTGCATGACAAGAGACGGAAGTAAGTTACTTTTACTCTGCCTTCGCGATTTAAGTAATAGGCGTGGCGACAGTATCAAATAATCAAAGATTTAATGATTTTAGGGGAAAGTACACATTAAAAGGATTTAAAACACTGATTTAGTTTTATTTAAAAACTTGAGATTAATCGGATTTTCACTAAAATAAAAGATGAAAATACGGCATTCGGCCATTTTGACTGAAACGCCAATCACAGCGCATGACGTCATGCCTATGTAAACATCACTTGCGTTTTGTTAACTACTACCTATTACGCATTTGGATCGATTTTTTATTAATTTAAGTGTAATTTATCCACTCCACTTGACTCTACAACACGAATCTATAACAACATGGTTTCGCCTTGCGAGCTTTAACCATTGAACTCTTATTATTTGCTTGTTTGGGACATATATAAACACCTTGTTGGGAGTGGTTATTGATGTGTTTTTACACTGAGGCACTGCACACCACTTTGGAATTCATTTTTATCAGATGAAATATGCAATGTTTGTTTTGTCAACACGCGCAGTCAGAGGAAAGGTAAACACTAAACGTAAAATGTGTCAAATGTGTCAGCTTGACACATTTGACGTTTAGTGTTTACCTAGGCGTGACATCAGACCCGACGCCATGACACTGCAAGCTGTTTTCGCGCGCTATTGAAAAAAATATTAGAAAAATGTCTTTAAACTTCGTTCAACTTTATTTTATAACCGAAATATAGGTTTTTTCGTAAATAGTAAATGTGTATGTACATTACGGAAGAGGATTTCAAAATCATTCGTCATCCCTATTGTCCGTGGAGTTTCTTGTCCGTTGTTCTCTATAGGCTTGAAAGTTTGTATGAAATGCCGTACGTCGTGAACGCTCTTAATAGAGCTGTATGGGACAACAAATGTCATCCGTTTTTTGCAATGATGGCTTAAGGTGCTACCTCGAAAATAAATCGACTAAGTGAGCGAAAGTGATGCAATTACTTTTCAAACACAAAAAAAGAAGATGGTTATAATTTGCGTGCGCTCGGATTAAAACGACGTATGTGCCAAAACGAATATACTCCTTTTTTAACAAAATAAATGAATTAAATTTAAAACTACTTTGAGTAAACTTTGATATGATAATTCTCTACGGCTTAAAGTAAATTTCATTGAATAAGTAAAAAATAGATATAACTGTGCAATTTTTTTGTATCGAGAAAAATTCATTGAATCATGTATTCCTTTTACATGATACTAGACCAAAGAGTCCAAAAATATATACCAAAATGTTAAATCCCTATTCCACATACTTAACAAGTTACACGAAATAGAAAAAACACATTTTTTTCAATATATCACCTTAATAAAACAAAAAAAGCAGTTCCTACCACACACGCACATATCTACCACCTGAACACGAGTACTAACATAAGCTCACCCACATTTTACTTTCCAAAGGTTCACCTTCTCCGAGACAGCTTTCTTCTGGCGCTGGTGGAAGGAACAGCGGCCCACAACCAGGGCCACCTTCAGGTCCCTGGTGCAGGAAGGTCGGGTGGAGTTCGCTGGAGGCGGCTGGGTGCACAACGACGAGGCTACTCCTGATTACCTGCATATTATTGATCAGTACACTTGGGGGTTGAGGTATGTTCGTCATCATTCTACAGCCGTTATTCCAATGTATTTGGTGTCGGCGCAATATGTCTTTTTCCATACTTCTCTCCATCATCATCATCGTTTCAACCGAAAGACGTCCACTGCTGGACATAGGCCTCCCCCAAGCACCTCCACTTCGACTGGTTCTGTGCTTCTCGCATCCAACGGGTTCCTGCGGCCGTTACAAGGTCATTGGACCACCTTGTGGGAGGCCTTCCAACGCTACGTCTTCCGGTACGCGGTCGCCACTCCAGAACCTTTCGGCTCATCGGCCATCTGTTCTACGAGCAATGTGCCCTGGCCACTGCTACCTAAGTTTGGCAATTCTTCGGGCTATGTCGGTTACCTTGGTTCTCCGGCGGATCTCCTCATTTCTGATTCGATTACGCAGGGAAACTCCAAGCATAGCCCTCTCCATTGCCCTTTGGGTGACTTTTAGCCTTCTTATAAGGCCCATTGTGAGCGACCACGTTTCAGTGCCATAAGTCATCACTGGCAACACGCACTGGTCAAAGACTTTCGTCTTTAACACTGCGGTATGTGGGACGAGAAGATATTGCGTAGCTTCCCGAACGCTGCCCAGCCGAGTCTGATTCGACGATACTTCTCTATCAGTCGTCATCTCGATAGTCAGGACGTCTCCGAATCCGTCGCCCCTGGACCCATTTAGAGGGGCTGGAAGAGGGCGTTGTCCGCCCTCCGCCTTCGCCCGGTGCGCCTGCTGCGGGCCGGGTGAGTGGACGAGATCTCCCTCTCCCTTTCCGCAGCCTCTTCTGCGAGACGACCGTTTCGCAGAAGGAAACCACCGCATCCCTGGACTCTTCGCTGCCGACCATCGAGTCGACCACGGCCGGCAGTGACACTGCCTACTTCTGAGAACAAGCGTACCTGCCCTGCCCTATCTTATGGACTTCTACAAACGCAGGTTCTCATAAAGCCTTTATTTTCAGAAAACTAAATGACACCCTAGGCCCCTGTGGCAAGCCGAAGGCTGCGTGGCAGATAGACACATACGGACACACCAGAGAACAGGTCTCCCTGCTCGCACAGATGGGCTACGATGGCCTATTCATAGGTAAGTCGATACGATGGTAAGTCCTGCTCATTGTAATATTTATCTACAATAAACATATACTATTAATAAAGCTGAAGTGAGATAAGTATTTCAAGTGAGTCATTCCAGCCTGACCCCTGAACAACCCTAAATATAATTTAAAAAAAAACATTCATAAATTAATAACACAATGCAAATTCGTAAAAATTATTAACATCGGCAATTAGTATAGATATGAAATTAACATGTATGAAACTAGGATTAAAATTAACGACAAAAATATTAAAATTGATTGAACTTGAAGTGAGCTGTCAGTCGTGTGAAGTGAGCTGTCAGCCGTGTGAAGTGAGCTTGAAGTGAGCTGTCAGTAGTGTGAAGTGAACTTGAAGTGAGCTGTCAGTCGTGTCAAATCCTTGCATCAGGTGGAATAATATGAGTGATTTGTATTTATAAACATCAAATTAACTCTTTCAAAAGTGCCTCTTCATAGGATGCCAGAGATTGACATCAGAGGGGAAATTCTCATAATTTTAAGAACGTTGTCTCATCTCAGTCACAATCTGTCAAAAAAACCCCTTCATTTTTGACAAGTTTTTGACACATTGATTGTCGTCGAGATGAGATTGTGACCAGATTTTGAACGTTTTTAATTACTTTTGTTTCTACAGGTCGCGTAGACCACAAGGAAAGAGAAGCCATGATTGAGGAAGACAGGATGGAATTCATGTGGAGGGGATCTGATGTTTTGGGTGAGAACGATTCAATTTATTTATTTATTTAAGATTATATGCACAACGTTACAGTATATAATCCCAAGGCGTTGGACATCATCATCATCATTTCAGCTGAAAGATGTCCACTGCTGGACATAGGCGTTGGACAGAGCAGTTTAACAAACTAAAAAGTGACCTGTGTCCCAGCAGTGGAGACACCATAGGCTGATTATGCGCATTAAACAATAAGAATTTTGACGACTTTAAAACCATTAATTTATTTTACTTTAACATAAGGGTGTAAAGTTTGCTTAACCCCCATAGAAAAGGGAGGATCCTCCGACCAGACGGGTGTTGTGTCTGGCGGGCAACTGCCCGATAATTCATGTCGGGCCGTTGTATCTATGCTAGTTGCGCGGTAAACTCTGCTTGCGCGATGCAGGTTTTTGCGTGACGTCAGTATGACGCTTTGTTTGCTTGTGGCGTTGTAGATACCGCTACACGGTCATCGACCATGTCATTGGTTAACGTTCAGCAGGTTTCCAAAGGTATATAGAATTAAAAAGTAATCAACTAAGCCTATTGAAGTCCACTGGTGGACATCTAGGCCTCTCCCAGACTGCGCCACAGCATCCTGTCGTCCGCCTTCCGCATCCAGTCTACTCCAGCCGCCTTCTTTAGGTCGTCCGTCCATCTAGCTGGGGGGCGTCCCCCACTACGCTTGCCGATACGCGGTCTCCACTCCAGGACTCGTCTGCTTCACCAGCCATGTGTCCTTCAACAGACATGGCCAGCCCACTGCCACTTCAGTTTGCTTACTCTACAAGCTAAGTCGGTAACTCCGGTTGTTTAAAAAGTAAACTAATCTCAAATTCCAGGTAAAATGTCAGACATAATGACGCACACGCTCTTCAACCTGTACAACGCTCCCGAAGGCTTCTGCTTCGACTTCCTCTGTAACGACGAGCCGATCATTGATGATCCCGATAATAAAGTCTACAATGCTGATAAAAGGGTGAGATTTGATAAATAGTATTGTAAAAATCCAAAAGTTTTCGATATCGGAAAACGAGTTATGGTCAGGATACCCGTTGAAGCCGTGGGTGCTGGCTGGCTGGGTGACTCGCCGCACTAAAGCTTGCGGGAGTGGTGATGATGACGTCATGCTGAAGTATTTGCAAGGCCGTGCTGACGTTCATCACGTCGGGGTCACCAGTATAGAGATAGAAGGAACAGGGTGTTCACTCATCCTCTATACTATAGAAAAGAGAGGATCCCCGACCAGACGGGTGTTGTGTCTGGCGGGCAACTGCCCGATGATTCATGTCGGGTCGTTGTATCTATGCTAGTTGCGCGGTAAACTCTACTTGCGAGATGCAGGATTTTGCGTGACGTCAGTATGACGCGTTGTTCGCATGTGGCGTTGTAAATACCGCTACAGAACTCAAAATTAAATGGGCAGGACAGGCGCAGTAAAAAAAATCAGCTGTTCCTTACATTTATGTACGTATAACTCGTCAAAATGTACGGAACAGCTGATTTTTTTTCGCGATTTCAGCCTTGGGTCACATAGTAAAAGTTGTTCATAATGATGAGTGCAATGACCTCTTAAAAGGATTTTTGTGTTTTTCCAATAACCCTGTATAAATGGAACTTAATTACTTATAAAATAACTGGCGTGATGAGTTTGTACTGTACAATGCGCGCCACGAAAGATGAGACTTGACCCCGCCTCCCCCGCTCTTTCCGCCGCCCCTATGACGTCCGGTCCCGTCCCGCACTCAGACCTCATACCGCTAAAGATACCTAAAATCGTGTACTGCGCATGTCAAACCACGTGGTGTGTCAAGTCTCATCTTTCGTGGCACGCATTGTACACCTGTGTGGAGTACTGAATAATTGTGGGTAACATTTGTCCACAGGTAAACGATTTCATCTCCCAAATAGAAAGGCAAGCTAAATATTACGACCACGACAATATTATGGTGACCATGGGAGGAGATTTCACCTACCAGAGTGCTGCCAACTGGTTCATGAACATGGACAAGCTTATCAAGTGAGTCATCAGCATCAGGCAGGACTTGGAATTGGTGCCAAAACTACAGATTTTGCCCCGGTACAAGTGGTTCTTACCATATCGGTACCTGGGTACCGGTTTCAGGCGGGTACCAGTACTCCACCTAACATTGTCGGAAAATTCATGCCGATTGGAAGATTTACTGGCGTGTGTCGCGTAAACCAATAAAGTTACCTTTATGAAAACCCCAGAATGTGACCACAATTTTCTCCCACAATCAGTATAAGTAACTAATTTAATGAATAAACAATGTATTATACATAATACAAAAAATTCAGTGTATGTATTTTTTTTATATCAATGGGATTTGATACGATTAACTTAACAGTTAACTGTCCATTATGATTCATAGTGTTATCCTTTTATGATTCTGCCAAAGTGGCCTTTTTAGGCCCACAGATTATTGAAAAATCAGCCCTATGTCTATTTCCTATTTCTGTGTAGGCGTACACTTATCTACACAGTAAAAGGACTATTTATTTTACACGCTTTAACGGTGCATCCACACCGCAGTTACTTTTTGTGGAGCAACGTTTCCAAGTGTTAGTGGGCAACATCCGATAGCAAAAAGTTATTTGTAAATTTGAAGTAATTGTAGTAAATTCCCTCATGTTGTCGTGTTGCATTTTGTTGCTCCACAAAAAGTAACTGCGATGTGGATGCACCTTATGGCACTTATTTAAAAATTTGTTTTCCAGCCACGTCAACACGCACCCGGCGAACTTGTCAGATATCAACATATTTTATTCAACGCCATCTTGTTATTTAAAAGCTATTTATTTGTACGGAAGAAGGGATAAAGCTGTTTATACTGAAAAGGTAAATATTTAAATAAGGATTTAATTAAAAAAAAACTCTCAATAGCAATGTACAGACACCAGCACATCAAGGTACCCGAAACTGTCAAATTATCCCAATCAACTTCGAACCTTATGCTTTAGCGATAAAGTTGAAACCTATTAAATAAATTTGACAGATTGTAGTAGCTTGATGTGCTGGCATCTGTACCAAGATCATCAACTGCCTAGCCTTTTCCCAACTATGTATGTTGGGGTCGGCTTACAGTCTTACCGAATGCAGCTTAATACCAGTTTTTTTTTGTGTTTTTTATTGATCTTTTAGTTTTTGTTGTTATCCTATGTACGAGTATGTACAGACGCCAGTGCACATCAAGCTACCCGAAACTGTAAAATTTTCCCAATCAACTTTGAACCTTATGCTTTAGCGATAAAGTTGAAAATCTATTAAAGAAATTTGACAGACTGTAGTAGCTTGATGTGCTGGCGTCTGTACCTATGTATCTGATGCAGGTGTGTCTTTTAGTCTGTGCTAAATAAAAATGTATTTTCTTACTTCTTTTTTCTTGCTTTCTTCTTGAAAACTCTAGTCCTATTAATAAATTTTAACGCTTTTCAGGCCGACCAGCTCCCATACGGCAGTGATTCAATGACGTATTGGACCGGGTACTACTCCTCTAGACCGAGCCTCAAATACTTCGCCAGAAGAGCTCATGTGTTTCTGCAAGTAAGAGTAAAAAATACCTAAATAAACACGCTTTTATCACGCACTAAAAATTTTAAAACAATTAGATTGAATTCAAAAAGCGCCCCCCCCCACGCTCTTTGAATTAATTTTTGTTAACTACATATTTATATTTTTAACTTTTGCGTCTATTGTTTTCTTCATTAAGTTAATAAATATAAAATCAACAAAGTTATGACGATTAGGGGCTACTAAAGTCTGTTTATTAATCTCGGAAACTAATCTGACATTTAAGTATTTTGTGTTTGGGTTTTTAACCGACTTCAAAAAAGAAGGAGGTTATCATTTTAACCGACTTCTAAAAACGAGGAGGTTCTTCGGACATAACTCTATCGCAAATTGACGGATTTGCAAAATTTTTGTTCGAAAGGGCTTTTTTTATTCCGAAATGGTCCCATTTAAATTTCGTAAAGATCTGATGATGAGTTTCGGAGACAGACGACGGAACTCTTCAATAAATGCTAGCAAATCAACCGCGATTGCTGCTATAGCATAGGTATGTATGCATTGTTTACGCAATCACACAACATAACATCACGCCTGTACCCTTTAAAGAGTTAGGCAGATGTTTTCAATAGCTTTCTGTCACTGATATTCACATAGCAAGTAGTGATATACATATTATATGAATTTGTTTGGGGTAGATAGGTACAACTAAAAAGTGAAAAATAAAAACTTAAAAAGAAAAACAACTGACTTCCAAAAAAAAACACTACAAAGTGAAAAATAACTTTAATATCGAAATTCGGTGTCAAAAAACGAAAATGCAGAACCAACGACGCCGACTTCCGAAATTAAATTTTTTTTTCACTTTGTAGTGTTTTTTTTTAGTATCTATGTTTGACATTACATCTGTCAGATTAGTCTCTGGGATTAAAAAACGAACTTTAGTAGTCTCGAGGGGCTTACTAGTAGCCCCTAAAGAGTTTCACTATCCACCTCCTGGCTCTATCATCAGACCCTCGACACCAAGTGCAATATGTTGGACTCACCAAAACGAATCATATCACCTGCCATCTAATCTCTTCACCACCTTTGTTTGACTGGTAGAGAATGCCTGAGGCATTAAGTCCTCGTTTCAACCGACTTCAAAAAGGAGGAGGTTCTCAATTCGACTGTATGATGTTTTTTTTTTTGTATGTTTGTTACGCGATATCTCCGGCAATTGTAAATCGATTTCAAAAATATATAAATTATAATGGGTAGGATATGCCTCAGGGTTGGTTCCATATCCATCATCATCATCCATCATCAGCCTATAATGTTCCCACTGCTGGGACACAGGCCTCCTCTCAGTGAGAGGGAGTGGGCCGTAATCCACCACGTGGGCCCAGTGCGGGTTGGTTTGGTAGATGTCACATGTCTTCGAATTTTTGGTTCTAGGACATGCCGGTTTCCTCGCGATGTTTTCCTTCACCGTTTTGTGAGCAGTGGTGATGAAATAATTTACACAAAGTAAAGCGCCTGTCTGGGTTCGAACCTACGACCTACAACTCGTAAGTCGCGGCCGTTACCACTTGGCCACCACTGCTCTGCTGGTTCCATATAAATTTTATTAATTTTGCTTGGGTAGTTTTTGAGTTAGCTTCAATAATACGTATTTTTGCCACAGTTTATGTAGCTTTTTTTGTGCGAAAAGTTTAAATAAATAATACATATTTGTAGGTAGTAAAGCAGTTGACAGTGATCGCTCGTCTCGGAGACTCGTATGAGCTACATCTCCTAAGACATGCTGTGAGCCTGGTACTGCATCATGATGCCATTACAGGTCTGTAAAAACTTAGTATCAAGCATACACATATGGCTCTAGATAAATATGTTTAAGCTTTCATGGAAAACATCTGGGGGCACGGTAGTACCCCCGCTAAGACAAGCCAAAAACAAAAAAAAAACAGGGACATTATCTACCTTTTCTCAAAGCGTTTGGTCGTAGTTCCATACCCTCATAAAAAGAAAGAAAGAAAATACGTTTTGACGTGACAACGTCTAATAAATCGATGAAGGTGGCTGCACTCACGAAAAAACATGACTCATGTAGCGTTACCTCGCGGCCTGGCTCTGTAGCGTTCCATGGCGGCTTGAAGTGCAAGCGAATTAATACAAATGCAATGCAACTATTCCATCAGTATTTTCTTATGACATTGTCACGTTCAACTATCGTCAGTAAACCGACTTTACAGACAACCAATATTTTTTTTTTGTTTTATTTCAAACCTTCTGCCTGGATAACGGTAGAGAGCTCTAATTCTCAGGACAAGATTTAAGTAGTTAATTAACATTTAGAGTAATTACATGACAAAAATGTCTCACTGCGATACCTCGCGGTCGCATGCATTTGTTTTTATTATCGTCTTAGGACTGATTTTTTCAACGCCAGATAATTTTATTCGAGGAATAATTTTTATTTTTGACAGTTCCTCCATACAAAATCTGTGAGACGTCAATTTTATTCCACGATTAAAAATTATGTCTATTGAAGAATCAGTCCTTAAAAACACTTCAAAACAAATAATAATTTAGCGCGCTTCCGATGAGCAAACTATTCATCGCAGATTTCACAAAAGAAGCAAGTTGCCAACGCGATGAACATTTACCTAGTTTTGACCGCGAAAAATTTGGAAGACCAATTTCATCCTGTAATAAAAAAAACCCAGTAATTATTTGAAAAACTTATCTGAACTTAACTCATCTTTCTTCTAACAGGTACAAGCCAACAACACGTGACATTTGATTTCATCAGAATCCTTAGCGAAGCCATCGATGTATGTACCAAGAAAGTCTCTAGTTTGCTCAGGTATGTCGTGTTTCAAACTCAAACTAAAAGCATTTTTTGGGATGCATGAAGAAGCCTCCTCGTGTAATCCTAACATGTTTCGAACTCAAACCAAAAGCATTTTTTTTGGGATGCATGAAGAAGCCTCCTCGTGTAGTGCAGTGTGTTCCGCCGAGCGCTCGGCGCATCCTGGACAGTCACACCCAACACATTATTTGACTGGCTAATTCTTCCCTTGCGGTGGTAGGGCTAACGCCCGCCTGGTTAGCGACCACCCTCCCACCGGAGTCCGGCGTCTAGCAGCCTGCTGTGTTTCGTCGATGCGTGGGAGTTCCAGTGCCTTAGGCATCTTCTGGACACGCTCTTTCCATCATAGACCTCATCCATCGCTTTCCATCTGGCGTGATCGAGGTCAAGAGGGGGCCCATTCAGCATTAAAAAAAAAACAATTTAACAATTGCCAAACCTATTTATGCATATAATGTCGTGCAAGCAAATCAGTCTTACCAAAGGTTGTCGTATTACCCAGTAACTGGGTTGTGGAGGTCAGATAGGCAGTCGCTTTATGTAAAATACTGGTCCATCCAGTTAGACTGGAAGCCGACCCCACCATAGTTGGGAAACCGCTAGACAGATTGATTGACACTTCTGCCTATCTCTTTGAAGAATACATGCGTGATGAAGACGTCTTCTTCTTTTCAGTTATTTAACACCTACATGGGGTGGAAGTCGCAGAACAAAGAATAATCAGCAGTTTGTGATTTGTCATCAGCTAAACATGAGCCAGTGCAGAGTGAGTTATTTTCATTTTATTAATTAAAACTACCGAAAGACGTCATGTCCAAACAATCTATACTTAAGGCGAAAGCTCCAGGGTAGCCCGCGAAATTCAATTTTTTTTAGGTTTTTTGGAATTTGCTGGTCAGTATTAAGTTGTACGTTGATTAATATATGAATCGCGGCCGTAAGAAATATGTGTTTACAGAATTATAATCATTAAAGTCATCAACAACAAAAAAATAAAAACAGTTATTCTTTGGACTTACGTGGTACGTAAACACCTATTTCTTACGGCCGCGATTCATATATTAATCAACTTACAACTTAATACTGACCAGCAAATTCCAAAAAACCTAAAAAAAATTGAATTTCGCGGGCTACCCTGGCGCTTTCGCCTTAATATTATAAATGCGAAAGTGTGTCTGTCTGTTACCTCTTCAAGCTTTAACCGCTGAACCGATTTAGATGAAATTTGATAGTTTGGATCCCGGGAAAGGACATAGGATATAGGTTTATATCCCGATATTCCCATGGGATCGACACTTATTCCGGTGAAACCGCGGGTCGCTGCTAGTAATTCATATAAAAAACTTGTGGGGTCGGGGGACAGGAACGAAGTTCAGAATAAAAATCCAAGATGGTGGCAAAAAATTTGAAAATTTTCACAACTGCCATCTTGGATTTACATTTTCACCTCATTATCGGCTTCAGCACCTTCGAAAACCATAAAACCTATCGCTCTCTTTCTCTCTCTCTGACTCTCATTATTATATGTAATAAAAAGTTGCATGGAGGGGGCAAAACGCTTTTTGGTTAAAGAGAAAAGCCGCATCCTCTCTCCCCTCCCGCAGGAGACGCACCGGGCGCCAGAGAAGGGTGCAAAATGATCCGCGACCTCCATGAGAGGCGGCCTGCGGGCGGCGAACTAGGGGCGTCCGTCGTCCGACCAGACAGGCCCGAGTTCCACGCGCGCCACTCGAATCTGGATCCGGCCATTATGGGAATATGGGAATGGCCGCACGGGGAGGTGGGACCCGCTGAGGAACAGCGGGTCAAGGCCTGCCGGGGGAGCGGTGAATGCTTACGCTAATCCCGCACCCCCGGCCATAGGCAGAGGTGGAACACCGCGGTGGTTTTAGCCGGTAAGAGTCCGGCATGCCCCTCTGTCGCCCCCACGATGGAGGAAGAGAGGCCTATGTCCAGTGGACTGCGAAAGACTGAGTTAAGTGATGTTGTGCATTCATTCCAGTTCACAGAGAATCAAGAATCGATGCTCCTCCTTGTCTACAACCCTCTCAGCGTGAAGACATACCATCACGTTAGGCTTCCAGCCATCGCTCTGCATTACTCCATCAGGGATTTTAATGGTAAGCTAACCTATATTTCTTCTTCTCTATAATATGTCTTCTGGGTTTGTGTTTTGTTTTGTTTTCGTGGTGTTTGATGAGACGAGTAGGCAAGGGAATAATCACCCTCTAATTTTCCCACTGCTGGGACACAGGCCTCCTCTCTGGGAGAGGAAATGGGCATTAATCCACCACGTGAGCTCAGTGCGGGTTGGTAGATGTCACATGTCTCCGAATTTTTGGTTCTAGGACGTGCCGATTTCCTCACGATGTCTTCGAATTTTTTATTGTATACATATTTATTTTAGAGGCCAAATTATGCCTGGAAGTTTCATGATATTTACGATTCTTACTCTTAGATGAGGAAGTGGAATACCAGCTCCTGCCTCTACCAGCAGCTATCATCAACCTGCCCGGTAGATCCTCTACAGCAATCCAGGAGTTGTGCTTCGAAGCTGAGAATATACCGCCTCTTGGGTTTACTGCATACTACATTGCCCCTGTTAGAGATCAATTGGTGAGTTTCTCATAACTAAATTAGTTAAAAAAAGTTAATAAAACACTGGAGTTATAGTCCGCGCGGAACTAGTTGGCTATGCGAGCAAATATACATGATTTTTTTTATTTTAAAGAGAAAGATTTGCAATTCGAAAATTCCGATAAATTGTAATAGCTTAACTTTTTGTTACAGGAGGAGAATGAATTTGCCAAAAAGTACTCAAAATCAGCACCAGAAAAATTAGAATCCGAACAAGAAATTATTCCCTACATTTCTAATGAGGTAAGCACTAATAAATAAAACTTTCATCCCAAAATCTTATTATAAAACGCTTTTATTAGCTTCACTTAACTAACAAACAATGTAATAAAATCAGAGAAGTCAATTTTAATCTTCTAATTATCGTATTGAAATGAAACTGTATGTAAATGTAGTTCGGATGACAAAACTATAATTTGGTATCTTGGAGATGATATGATGGAGCCATGAGGGGGATAGTAGAAGTTTTCAGTGGCTACAAGTAAACCCCTCGAAACTCCTAAAAAACCTTTTGAGCTTTTTGGCTTTTTTGAGCTTTTAGATTTGTTTCGACAGGTACAAAAGATTGTAGAAGTGTGTTTTTTAGTTTTTTTTTAATTAAATATATTTTATGATCAGCCATGTGGTAGCATCTACATCGCCACATGCGAATTAAACATCAACCTGACGTCACGTAAAATCCTGCATCGCGCAAGCAATGTTTACCACGCGGTAAACATTGCTTGCGCGATGCAGGAACCTAGGATAGATAGGCTGATTTATGAGCTTAGTCCGACCCAGCCTGTCTCTTGCTGCCCTCTACCAGCGACGCCCTAAACCGAGGTCCGTACCCCACAGCAGGTGCCCTTAACGTGTAGTCGTTTAGTTTTTAAGTTTCTTAAACTTTGGCTGGAAGCCTTAATTAAATGTGCATTGATCACCCTTCTGAAAGGAACTTAATATTATAAATGCGAAAGTGAGTTTCTTTGTCACACTTTCAAAATAAAATGGCTGAGCAGATTTGGGTGAAATTTGGCACTCATATAGATCATGACGTGTGCCTAGCCTAGGCCTAAGCCTGGCTATTGATTTATATAGACCGTGGCGTGGCCGCCATTTTAAAAAAAATATGGCGGACTGGTAAGGTATGCCACGGACCTTAAAAACCCTTTATTTATTTATATAATACCTGCTTTATTGTACACCAAAAAATACATAACAAAAAATACGATTATGAATACAAAACATACATTGGGCGGCCTTATCGCTTTCTGCGATCTCTTCCAGGCAATCTTGGAATGGACAGTGATTGGACAACCTTTATATGGGACCACCCTATAAGTATTACTCTTTCAAACAAAAGAAGACTTTTTCAAATCAGTTTATAAAGGACGAAATTCTGAGTTAACAAAAAAAAAAACAATCGAAGAAGCTCCTCCTTTCTTTGAAGTTGGTTAAAAAATGTTTCAAATACGTGTTTTTTTGTCCACCAGTACCTCAAAGTATCTGTGAACAAAGCCACCGGTCTCCTTGAAACCATTCAACACGTCGACGGCGTCAGGATCGACCTCTCGCAGAACTTCTTCTTCTATGCTCAAGGTCAACAGACTCTGCAGTCGGGGGCCTACAGCTTCAGGCCTGATCGACAGAGGCCTATTCCTGTAAGTGGTGTATAATTTTAAGGTCATCACTCATTATAACATCACAGCACTTTTGATTCAAGTTAGGATTTTAAATCAACTGCATTTACAGTCAATTTTGCATTGACTTACGTATATATTACTAGCGTACAATTTTACGACGACGCAGCCCGCTTCTCGGCGAGGAAACGCAAAGTCAAAGTATTTATTAGTGCGATTTTTGGTGATTTATCAGGTCTTACAGATTAAAGGGTAGATCAGATTTGTGAGTTTCTATAAAACTCACAAATCTACCCTTTAATACACTATTAATTTAACAATATTAAAACATTATATAAGTACAATACAATTGTAATAAATTAAAAAAAGCAGGAAAAAAAAAACAACGAATATAACAAAACAAACAAACACAACAAAACAACAAATAAAACAACAACAAACAAATCAAACAACAAATAAACAACAAACAACACAACAACAACAATAAACAACAACAATACAACAAATAAATACAGGATCAGTCACAAGAAATTTTGTCAGCAAGAAATTCGTCAATGGTATAGTAGCATTTATCTATTAAAAATTATTTAGACTGTGCGTCTAAACTGAGTGAAGTCAAATCTTTTATGTCATTCGGTAGCTTATTAAAAATTTTCTACCTGCAAGCGATCTGCATTTTCATCCTTATCAACGAGGGTACTCCGCTAATACTCACTACTCTTATTCCAGGTGACAGACAAAGTAGCCTACAACACGATCAGAGGCTCCCTAGTCAAAGAGATCCGTCAGAGGTTCAGCGACTGGATCACACAGATCATCAGGCTGTACCGCGGTGAAGAGTTTGTGGAGCTGGAGTGGATAATAGGCCCCATTCCTATTGGGTAAGGATCCATTAGGGTAATCAGTCCAGCCTATACTAGTCCCAGGCCTCTTTTGAGTGAGAAGTGTCTGTTTGTAATGTCAAAATAAACTTTTTAAGTTTTGTGTCTGTCTGTTTGTTCCGGCTAATCACAGAATCGTGTCGACCGATTTTGAACCTTGGGGAAGGACGTATTCAACGATTTAAATCATTGCCGCAGTCATAATTTTCATGACAGCAGCCACTGTGGCTGGTTTTGTGCGGTCACTGTTATTTTCAGAAAAGCGTACCTTCTGAGAGAAGAACCCCAGTACTCACCAATGAAATATACCAAACATATAAGTAGGTATGTGCATAAATCTCAAAGCATTATCTCCTTCAGCAAGAGCGCTGATCAGATGGCACGGCACACCAGCATTAATGACATCATCCGTCGCTCTCTTGTCACCGCCGGGGGTGCAGCTGTTTTAGAACCCAATAGCTTTGCACGCGATGATGGGAAGAGGCCAGACGGAATGACCTGGCTTTGGAAGTTAAGTATGGATGCAACCTGTGTCCACATCGCCGCGCAAACCCATCTTCTAGCACGGCGGGCTGTCTTGGGGCGGCTACTGAATGTGCAGAAAACCTCCAACGGCCCAAATACCGTAATGGGAGCTATATGTTTGAGCCGTTTGGGGTTGCAACACTAGAGCCGAGTGCTTATCGAGTAATTCGGGACATCACTAAGAGGTTGGTGGACTCTTCACGTGACCAAAGGGCTGGCGTATTTTTAGGACATTGCCATCCAAAGTGGCAACGCTGTCAGCCTTTTAAGTACTTTGCCCACTGGCAGCGATGTGGACGAATTTCTTGGTGCCTAATGACCCCTTCCCTTTTTTTTTTCTTTATATACTTGTATCTAATATATATATTTTAGTGTTAGATTGTACATTGTACTTAACAAAGAAGTTGAACTACTGCGGAAGTACTTAGAACTTCCATGGTACTGATTGAGTTACCTTCATCTTGAGGACGGACCTCGGCAAGGAGGTGGTGAGCCTGTTCTCCACAAACGTCACCAGCAACGGAGAGTTCTTCACCGACTCCAACTCAAGGCAGATGATGAGGAGGACCTGCTGGAACGAATCAGCTAGTGAGTGATTAGTACATGTTTATACAAGCCGCTGATGGAATTTTCCATCGGCAAAAATTACAAAATTCCATACAAATTTTGATCCCCTATTTTTCTTGTTTTACGAGCCACTGGCACGACTGTATTTTAAATCTTGTTCTCCCAAAAATTTTCCACTTCCGCGGCGTTGCCGGTGGCAGCGCAAAGGTCACTTTGACTGCATGTTTTTGGGCCCCAGAGGGCAGGATAGGAGGTGGAGCATGGCTTGTGAGTCAGCTCCATAACTACTTTACCAGGTTGGACTTACATCTTACATCCCCTATTCAAACCCTTAGGCTACATACGCACTGACTTAATATCCTTTGATACCCGTTAGGCGACTAACAAAAGCGCCAAGCTCGCAGTGGCGAAAATTCTAGAGCAATCGTTTCACTTCGCTACTCGCAAGGTCTAGGCGCTAATCAAGCTACCTGTCATTGCGCACGTAGCCTTAGGGCCGCCTTAGGCTACGTGCGCACTGGCAGATGGCTTTCTGCTTAACATCCTACGATACATGCTAGGCAACTAGCGATGGCGCACAATGCGCAGTGTGGCTGTGGTCACGAAAATTCTAGAGCGTTCGTTTCATTGCGCTACTAGTAAGGTGAATCGCTAGGCTCTGAGCAAACCACCTGTCACTGCGTACGCAGTAAGGAGATGAATTTTCAAAAATCCTTTCTTTATTGCCTACGATCTACGAGCAACTCTAGTCCAAAATTTCATTCTTCTTGACCTAGCGGTTCAAAATGTGCGTTGTCTTTCAGTAAATGAATTTAAGATTTTTATTAAGTAGACAAGGTTTCCGATGGGATCTTCCATCAAAGAATGAGGAGACTTCCACATAAATCATCATCCCCTATTTAACTGTGATACATTTAAAAAAATTCTTATTTATTGTGCATACTGGTAACTACAACCGAGGACACCCGTCGACGACCGACGTCGACGCATTAGCAGCTGCCGTCGACAACGTGCCGCTCGCTCGTGTTTCGAGTACCGTGCTCAAATACACGAGCTGCATGTTGTTGACAGCTGAGTTGCCTCTGCCGATGACGCGTTTTGCGATGAGCACTTAGGGTCTAAACAGACGGACTGCATTTGAACTGCATGCCAGCTGCAACATCGCAGTTTGGATACAGTTGACATAACTAGATTTCGAAGCAGTTAAGTCATCTGCATCCAAACTGCGATCTTGCAGCTGATATGCAGCCCGTCTGTTTAGACCTGTAGAGGTATGAGGAACAGGGTGTAAAGTTCACTCATACTCTATAGAAAAGGGAGGATCCTCCGACCAGACGGGTGTTGTGTCTGGCGGGCAACTGCCCGATGATTCATGTCGGGCCGTTGTATCTATGCTAGTTGCGCGGTAAACTCTGCTTGCGCGGTGCAGGATTTTGCGTGACGTCAGTAGGTATGACGCGTTGTTTGCATGTGGCGTTGTAGATACCGCTACAGACCCTTAGGCTGGAAATACTGTTACGCCGACGACGTCGCGTCGGTCGCTGACATCAGTCGCGTACCGATTTATATGGACTCGCCTTCGCTGACCGTTGGTGCTACAGTAAACACGTCCATTTATCGTCAGCGTCTTGGTTCGACGGTACGCGACTGACGTCAGCATAAGAGGAATTCCGGTCTTGGTGTTGTCTATCGTAATATAGGGAACTCTTGTGTAAAATAACAATATGCTTCCAACTTCCAAATGTATTAGTCTCATTAAAAGAAAAGCTTTGAGTTCATTTTTACTGCAAACTAAAACTTCCTATTTTATGTAAAAAAAAAATGCATAAGAGAAGAGTGGGCCAATTTTAATGCCTCTTGCCCTAAACTATCCTATCTTGGAGAGTGGAAAGGTAATTCATAATATTTTACTTTGCCAGGTCAACAGCAGAAGAAACCAGTAGCGGCGTGTTACTACCCCGTCACATCTCGCATCTGTATTCACTCTCTCAACTCTAGCGTCGAGATGTGTGTCCTAGTCGACAGGACTCAAGGAGGTACCTCCTTTAATGATGGTGAATTGGAACTTATGGTGAGACATTTTTTATTAGTCATTTATGTCTCTTTTCCACCTCTTTCTGTCCAGAGCTGCTAAGTACCAATCTAAAGGAGTTCAGCTAACTCGCCATCTCTATCTGGGCCTACCACGATTTCGTAGACCACCGCTCAACTATAAAATCAAAATTTGATTTATAACAATAGAAATTCAATAGTGTCTCATTAGGCACAGTTGATCTGGTAGACAGGGACCCACTGGATCGTAAGTCTGGCCCATTGATCGTCTGACATGAGGCAGATGTGTCCAGCCCGATTCCATTTAATCGTGGCAGCTTTCCGAGTAACATCAGTAATTTTAGTAATGGAACGGATTGTTGTATTCTTAACCCGGTCCACGAGTTTAATACCCAGAATACTCTGGTGAGACACTTACATAATTATTATTACAAGGAAGTTAGCGTTCACAGCCCACAGAATATGAAGTCTGAACTGGCAATGGACCGGCCATATTAGTCGTAGAACCGATGACGGTTTAGGTACACCTGTTCTTGAATGGAGACCGTGAATCAGCTCATTGATATAATGTAAGACGCCCACAGGCTAAGTTTTATTCTAATTATATTAACACTATTTAAAAAGTTTTAAATAGCTGGTTATTGTTGGCAATGCCGAAGACAAGAGAGCACGAGGCCGATCGCCAACACGATGGTCCGACCAGGTGAAAGAAGCTACGTCCTCAAGCAATTTTCAGCAGGTGGTGATGGCAACTTTGGAACGGAATAGATGGAGGCAGAGTGTCCGCTTAAAGGGGTCCAGTGACCACGATCCTCAGTAATGAGGGACCGATTGAAGAATTATTAAAAAGTTTTAAAAATGTTTGGAGTTATAGCGTAAACTGAACTTTATTGTGTGGGCATTGAAGTTATTTTTCCAAATACTCAATAAATTGCAAAGGGTGATTAGGTGGAGGGACGATTTTCGCAGAGGGCTGGTATCAACCTATAACGTTCTATAACTCTTCGAGAGGGAGTGGGCTGTAATCTACCACACGGGCCCAGTGCGGGTTGGTAGATGTCACATTTCATTTTTGGTTCTAGGCCGGTTTTCTCACGATGTTTTCCTTCACGGTTTTGAGAGCAGTGGTGATGAAATTATTTACATAAAGTAAAGTGCCCGACTGGGTTTGGAACCACGATCTATAATAACTCGTTAGTTGGGGTCGATACCACTGGACTACCGTTGCTCCTGCCGCCACTGCTCCTGCGCCACTGCTCCTGCGCCACTGCTCCTGCGCCACTGCTCCTGAACCACTGCTCCTGCCGTGACTGCTCCTGCCACCACTGCTCCTGTAACCACTGCTCCTGCCACCACTGCTCCTGCCGTCACTGCTCCTGCCACCTCTGCTGCTGCCACGCTGCTACTGCCACCACTGCTGCTGCCACCACTGCTCCTTCCACCACTAATCCTGCCACCACTGCTCCTGCCGTCACTGCTCCTGACACCACAGCTCCTGCCGCCACTGCTCCTGCCATCACTGCTCCTGCCGTCACTGCTCCTGATACCACTGCTCCTTCCACCACTAATCCTGCCACCACAGCTCCTGCCACCTCTGCTGCTGCCACGCTGCTACTGTTACCACTACTCCTGCAACCACTGCTGCTGCCACTACTGCTACTGCCACCACTGCTACTGCCACCACAGCTCCTGCCACCACTGCCCCTGCAACCATTGCTCCTGCCACCACTGCTCTGCCACCACAGCTGCTTTTGTCACCACTGCTCAAAAATTCTAATGAAGGAAGTTATTTTCAGGTTCACAGACGCCTCCTGACTGATGATGGCTTTGGGTTAGAAGAAACACTAAATGAAGAAGCTTATGGAGTCGGCCTGGTTGTCAAGGGGAAGCATAGAATTCTATTCGGGAATTATAGACAGGAAGGTAAGTTAGTTAACTTCCAAGGGGTACCGTGTTACCCATTAACTGGATTGTGAAGGTCAGATAGGCAGTCGCTCCATGTAAAATACTGGTATTTTATATGAAGCGGATGGGTCTAGTCTAGAATACTGTTATTTTACACGGATCAGCTACTGCCTATCAGCCGGTCGATTCTGTAAAAATCTCACCGTGAAAACGTACAATAGGTGATGCGAGTTTGTTTTTGCTAGGAATTGACACTATTGACAGCTCACTCCACGCTCACTTCACCTAAGTTTTCACCGTGAGATGGTCACAGAATCGCACTGCTGATCTCCGCAACCCACTTACTGGGTAATACGATACCCCTTGGTGAGACTGGTTATCAGACTTTCGGGCTACTAATGACCAGTAAAGACTGCCAAAGATTCACGAATTCGGCGGCATCTGGTTAGACTAGACAGATGATGATTGTGTATGGTGATTTGTTTTCTAGTGGATGACCAAACCTTTTCTGAAAGGATGTCTTTATTCACAAAAAAATGGCAGTACGAACCTTGGCTCTTCCTAACTTCGGGCGATAAGCTGAACAGGAGGAAGTGGCAGAATGTCAGGAATAAGAGGGTGAGTAGATTCTTTACCATTAGATTCTTTATCTTGAAAAAAAATGAATATTGAATTTTCTTCCGTTGGTTAAACTTAACTTCTGTTAAGGCGAAAGCGCCAGGGTAGCCCGTGAAATTCAATTTTTTTTAGGTTTTTTGCAATTTGCTGGTCAGTATTAAGTTGTACGTTGATTAATATAAGATTCGCGGCCGTAACAAATATGTATTTACAGAATTATAATCAATAAAGTCATCAATACAACCCTCTAAGTTTATCCAAAGGTTGTCTTTTAAAGATCGCTCTTAGCGATCCGATAAGACCGCCCATTGTGTCACCCTTTGTACAGTTTCTATATTTATGTCTGTAATTTATATGGTGTACATAATAAAGAGTATTCTATTCTATAATCCCATTGATTGGATATTTCATGAAATAGTCATTCAATTTTGGTTCTAGGACATGCAGTTTTCCTCACGATGTTTTCTTTCTCTGTTCTGAGAATAGTGGTGATGAAATAATTTACACAAAGTAAAGCGCTTGGTTGGGTTCGAACCCACGACTCGAAAGTTGAGGCACTGCTTCCTCTACAGAGTGGAGGAGGGCCAGAAATATTGCCATCTTGTACAGACGCCAGCACAACAAGCTACCTGAAACTGTCAAATTTTCCCAATCAACTTTGAACCTTATGCTTTAGCGATAGAATTGAAAATCTATTAAAGAAATTTGACAGATTGTAGTAGCTTGATGTGCTGGCGTCTGTACATAATGAGACAGCACTTTTAAAATTGATCATCAATGCAACCTTTTTTTCGCAGTTTTCAGTTTTAAAGGTGCACGGTCTACCCCGCCACATCCATGTGCTGACCTTGGAGCCTTGGAAGGCAGGCACAGCTCTGCTAAGACTTGAAAATACGCTGGAAAACCCGATTAGAGGTAACTAAGTTATTATGACACTAGCTTCTGCCCGCGACTTCGTCCGCGTGAAATTTCTTGTTACTCCGACCCACCCCGTTGCATCGCATCGGCTGTCCGCGCTATTACTTCGTTTTTGCTTAGCGTTCTTTCTGAATTTTTTTCTTTTTGCTCGGCTCCTAAAGGTCATAGCGTGATGTTAAATAGCCTATAGCCTTCCTCAAGAATTCGGCTATCAAATGCAAAAAGAATTTTTCAAATCCGACTGGTAGTTCCAGAGATTAGCGCGTTCAACCAAACAAACAAACGAACAAACAAACTCTTCAGCTTTATAATATTAGTATAGATGTCTGGACTGTCCTCCCTAAAGAGGAAAACAGTAATGCCAAGTTGCGGGGTGATTGCGTAACACACTAACAGTAGAAATGACTTTAATTTTGACTATTCAACAACATTCATTGCGTTATTTACTTTGTAGAAGAGACAAATTTTTCGAACATATGACGCAATGGATTTGCAATATCCTTCAAATTCATTCAGATTGTGTTTGATAGTGTGTTACGCAATTAACCCATTGCACTGATTGAAATTTTACGTTTCGATCATATTTTGGTCGACCAATACAAACTGTTTAAGGCGGATCATATGATCTGCTCTTAGCCATTTTCCCGCTAGATGGCGCTGAAATCAACATTTTTAGCTTATTTTGTTTTATGTGTAATTTGCACATTAGTAAAATTAACATTGAAAATAAAACCCTGGACCTTGGCAGTCTTACAACAAGAATACCTACCTACTTTTAGAAAACCTTAACCACCGTATATAACTACCTTTGATTTATTGTTTTTTTTTTTTTATAATCTATCTCGCGAGATTGTAAGCTCTCGATAAATTGTGAACTGTTATTTTCGCTGAGAATAGCTACTACCCTTAAAGAAACTTTATTTCTAAATGTGTTCTCTCTATTCCAGAACGCTACAGATCAGACAAAGCGGATGGCCCAGATGACTACAACGCTAAACCTACTCACATCACAGTGGAGTTACGGAAGATATTCCTACAAATGAACATCAAGATGGTCAGAGAGACAACGCTAGCTGCTAACCAGTGGTTGGACGATGCCAGGCAGATGGACTGGAGCACCAGGTAAGAGGAATATTGCCACCCAAAAGTGCTTTTAGCACTCACAGATATTATTGCCACTAAAGGGCATTTGCCTCCCGGGCGTGATCTGCAGTGACCTATATGGAAAGCTCTCAATCGATTGTGTCCCGAAATAGACCGCTTCTTCAGACACAATATGTTAAAGTCTACCGACCCATCCAACACCCATTAGGAGTGCGATGCCTCTGATCAAACCATACCCCACTTCAAACTCAAACTCAAAGCATTTATTTCAATTAAGTCTTGTAGTCACTTTTGAATTGTCAAAATTAAATAGTCTGTCAGTTAGTCAAAAAGGTTAAGCTACTTCCTGGAGTGTCCTAAGTGCCCGTTCACCTGCATCTCGGATGACCTAAAGTATGCCACTGATGCCGCAATCATCGTTTCCACCTACTGGGCTCAAACTACACACGATTATTGGTAAAACATTAACATTAACCTCTTAAGAGGTCATTGTAAATATGAACAACTTTTACGTTGGGACCAAACCTGACATCGCGAAAAAAAAATCAACTGTTCCCTACACTTTGACAAGTTATAATACTCTTTATTATGTACACCATATAAATTACAAAGAGAACACACACAAGACTACACACACGGAAGACAGAAGAGAAGACTTACAGAAATAAAATAATTTATCATAACATGAGATACACAAATTGCTTACAGATATGTATACAATGGAGCTGATGACGGTATACTGCCAGAAGACGCTGACGAAACTGATGATAAACTTTCTAAAGCACCTGCTGAAAACAAAGACTCTGGTAGGTAACAGCGTCACGCTTGAATTTCCCCGAAATTGTAGTTAGAAGTGTACCACATTTTCCCAGTTACGATCGTAAGTCCCTTGTAAGCAACGAGGAGAGCCTGTTGACCACAAATCCTGACTCCGGCCACATTCTCGGAAGCAACTGAGAATGTTATAATGGAAATACCCAAATACAACTACAAAAAGTTTTCTTCGCAAAAAGTACACTTGAACAGCTTCTACACGACCATTGCTCCACGCAACCCTTGCTCGATGAAGTGCCAGGCCGCGCCGAACATGAGCCTGCAGCTTTAAATTCCCGACTGTGACCTCTGAGTTTGTTTCGGTCTTTCTTCTCAGTAGTCAGATAGGAAACGCCGATCTCATCAAGCTTTAAATAAAAATAATTTGATCAAGCCTGTCCCTTCTTGCAGTCCTCTCCCTAGCGACGTCCTAATTAGTCGATTCGCACGAATTTACTCAACCCGAAACGGGCGAACAGTCACTTTAAAATAACATTATTTTTTCTAAATTCTAAGTGTGTCAATTGCCATAAACATATTTATTGAGTTGTCGACTCGCCCACAAATAAATTAACTTCGTGCGCGTCGCAAGAAAATAAAATATTATTTAAAAGTGACGATTCGCCCGTTTCGGGCGAGTATATTCCCGCGTATCAACTAATAAGCCAAAAAGACTAACCTTTATTTCTTTAACCCCACAGGCCACATATCAGACGAGGACCCAGAATATTCCCGCAAAAAATACACCCGCCCCCGGTTCTCAGATAAATCCCGCTCGAAAATCAAAATGCCTCTTTATGCAGACTATGACAGGAAAAAACGTTCCGTGAACATGACAGAAAATGTCATGGAGAACATCATCAATGACACTATAGTTGAAGATATTAGATTCAACGAAACTACTGAACTACCGACTGTCTCGACTCTAGGATTTACAACCCGCTTGGGGGTGAATGAAACTACAAAATTCCCCGAGCGATTCAGGTTTTTAGTCACACAGAAGACTCCCAGACTGAGTTTTTTGAGTAGAATGAAGCCTAGTAAGCTGACACCGGATTGGGGGGGTGAAACCGAAGAAGTTGTGTCTTCTGAGGAAGATTTTTCTTCTAATTTAAAGAAGAGGTCGCCTAGAAAACGAGGGGTGAAAGGTCTGAAGAGGACTAAGCCGGATGGTGAGTTTTTTATTTATACAAGTACGTACCTAGAGCAAAAAAAGAAAAAAATAGAAATGAAAGGAAGGTTAGGATCAAAAAGGGGATTGATTGAAGATTTTTATATGGAGCCGCCAACATAGTGTCGCGCCATTTTGATTTTTTTTCAAAATGGCGGCCACGCATGAATTACATAAATCTTTAGCTGACATTCAACGCAAACAGAAAACATAATAGGACCAAACCCGTAATACGTCACGTTTCCGGTATCAAAAACTCCGCTTGTCAATTGATAGGTGGAGTATTACGGCACGTCTACCTACATGGCAAAAAAAAATTACACTCTTATCTCTCAAAATACAGTGCTATGTGGTAAATCCTGGGTAATACTAGACATTCAAAGTTTATCCATATTTTTTTAATTTGCGTATTTGCGCATCTTGTTGCAGAGACGTTTGAAATAATCAATGTTTTGTTTTTAGCTACAGATTTACATAGAATTCATGCGTGGACGCCATTTTGAAAAAATATCAAAATGTTGGACAGAAGGTTTGCCACGGATCTTCCGTGGCAAACCTTCTGTCCAACATCTTCTATCTCAAAGCCCTTTGTATCTTTTAAAAATGTATATAAGCGCCCGTTACCACGGCTCCAGCTCCGTCCTGTGGGGTAATTGCGAAACACACTATCAGTAGAAGGAAGATTGACAGTTCAATAAGTTTTTATAGTTTTAGGGTGTATTTATTTTGCTGTAATACCAATAAACGCTTTTTTCTTTCTTTTTATCTTTTCTTTCTTACTGTTTATGTAACTCGAGAGCAGTGGTGGCCCAGTGGTAACGGCCGCGACTTACGAATTGTAGGACGTAGGTTCGAACTCAGACAGACGCTTTACTTTGTGGAAATTACCGCAAAACGGTTAAGGAAAACAACGTGAGGAAACCGGCATGTCCTAGAACCAAAAATTCGGAGGCTTGTGATATCTACCAGCCTGCACTGAGCCCGCGTGGTGGATTACGGCCCACTCCCTCTCACTGAGATGAGGCCTCCACTGCTGGGAACATTATAAGCTGATTATGTATTCACCCCTGTAAATATTATTTCATCTTTTTTCAAAACAGTCCTCCAAATCCACAGAACCAGTTATCGATGACACAGACGACGGGATAACAAAATCAATATACGAAATGTACTACAAACATCGTCCCAGAAACCGATACCGCTCCCGCCCTAAGAGTTCAGAAGAAGAGAAGACGAAGAAGAAAAAGAAGGCCAGAAGAATGCGGGAGAAGAGCGACTACGATTATGAACTTGAACAAACTACGCACAGATATTTTAGGAGTAAAAATAAAAGGGGGCGGAGAAAGGGTATCACTGCTGACATGCCTTTCTTCATTACTGATGGGAGAAAGCATAATAAAGAAGATAGAGAGTACTTGGTAACTGATAGCGGAAGAAGAGAGAGGGAGAAAATTGTGGCAGATGATGTGCAGCTAAAAGGTATTGAGGTTAATTTATTAAATCCATACTAATATTATAAATGCGAAGTGTGTCTGTTACCTCTTCACGCTTAAACCGCTGAACCGATTTAGATGAAATTTGGTATAGAGATAGTTTGAGTCCCGGGATTAGGACATAACAGTTTTTATCCCGATATTCCCAAGGAATCTATACTTATGCGGGTGAAATTGCGGGACACTGCTAGTATTATAAATGCGAAAGTGTATCTGTCTGTCTGTTACCTCTTCACGCTTAAACCGCTGAACCGATTTAGATGAAATTTGGTATAGAGATAGTTTGAGTCCCGGGATTAGGACATAGAACAGTTTTTATTCCGATATTCCCAAGGGATCGACACTTATGCGGTTGAAACCGCGGGACGCTACTAGTTAGTTATATTTTGAAATGCGATCTAGTGGTCTACTGCGGTGCCATTCTGTAAAAATCTCACCGTGAAAACTTAGGTGAAGTGAGCGTGGAGTGAGCTGTCAATAGTGTCGATTCCTAGCAAAAACAAATTCGCTTCACCTAAGTTTTCACGGTGAGATTTTTACAGAATCGACCAGCTGAACATAAAGCCTAATGGCGCCTGTTCTACCACCGATGAGGAAGCGACTAACTATAAGTGATTTACTCGCTCAAGAAACATACAGACGCCAGCACATCAAGCTACTACAATCTGTCAAATTTCTTTAATAGCTTTTCTACTTTATCGCTAAAGCATAAGGTTCAAAGTTAATTGGGAAAATTTTACAGTTTCGCCTAGCTTGATGTGCTGGCGTCTGTACCAAGATCATCATCTGCCTAGCCTTTTCCCAACTATGTATGTTGGGGTCGGTTTACAAATAAATTTAGATTCCGTGTAAGTAGTGTGCCCACCTTCATTTCAGAGCGCGTAAGTAAACGTTGATCCCTGACTGTTCATACCGCTGGCGAGTACTCGTTTGTCGAAGCGACAAGAGCTATCAAAGAGAGTACTCGCTCAGTGACGCTCGCTTGGCGGGTAGGACACTCGTCGAGAGACTCACGCTTGGTACATAGACATACGCATCGCCCGTCACCGTCGCGTCGCGATTCGCTGCTCGTTGCTGGAGCTAAAAACTTTCAGAAGTTTGATAAAAAGTCGAGAGTCGACAACCGCTTGGCTTTCGAGACATCGCCAAGCGGTTGTCGACTCTTCACGTGGCCAGAGAACTGGCCTATTTTTTGGCCAAAGAATGTGCATCGCCTTACAACACGGCAACGTGGCAATGCTGCCAGTCTTTTGGGCACACCAAATTATCTAAATATTATCTTGGCAGTTGAAATTTTTTATTTTTTCAGAAACTCCAATTAAATCTACAGTGCCCCATTCAAGGAAACGGAAAGATAACAATAGTGGTATGGAAGTTCAAGATTATTCTGAAGAAGAAGATATTGACAATGTGGAGAAAGAGACAGGAGATAGAAGACCAGATAACAATAGAAGAAAGAGGTGAGATAAGCCATTTTAATCCCCCGCTGTGCTCTGGGTTCAAAGAAACACTCTCGCCTTCAAAATAGTTATTTGCTCCCTTGGCAAATAATCTACTATTCAAGTCATGTAAAAATTATTGCTGTTGGAGCGGGTTCCACACATTTTTGCTCATCATCCTTTCACGCGAACTCAGGCTAGCGGTAAAAAATGGTTATTAATTTATGTTGTAGGTATTACATGTTCATTAATTTAAAAATAGTTTTCTTCTTCAGAAGTTAAATAAGTTTTTAGAGGATCGGTTAAATATTTTCCATAATAAATGAATACGTCTTTTCCAGAATGCTGCCAAAAGACGACGGGACACCAATTCCTGATGCAGGGACCTCTGAACCGGTAGAAGACGTCGATTATATCGTCACATTACGACCAACACAGATTCGAACATTTGTTATTTGGTTCGAGACCAATTATAGGAAGAATTATAATACATGAGATGTAGCCTAAACTTATGATTGGAGTTTGTTAAATAGTATTTCTCAAATTATTTTTTTAAAGGTAAGGTAGGTACAGGACGCCGCATGTCAATGGTAGCACCTTGAGCTGGCCTAGTACGAAGTTAAGTTCCCATTAACACGCGGTCTACCGTACCTATCTACTATTAAAAACCGAAACATTGTTTTATTGACTTTATTTAAATAAAAGTTGTTTATTTTATGTTAAATAAAATGTTAGTGTAAAAAAGTTATTCACTCCTGTGTTTCATTTAAATTTTATTTCCAAAGGAAAATGCGTGCTTATGAGCGTACGCTCAAGAGACGCAAAGCTAAATTGTAGCATTATAAGCTATGTTGATTTTTGTTGCCCTCGTGGAGTAGTTAAAGAGGAAATGCAGTTCTCTTAAACGGAGCTTGGTATAGAGGTCCCATTCTTTTTGCTAATCACTGATACCGATTTCGAAGAAAATGTAAAATGAAATCCTAATGTTTGAACTTCACGACCTACAGAACTTAAATGCTATGGCCGCGCGGTCGAAACATGGAGAACCGCGCCGCCTCGCATTTCTCGGCGGAGAGTAATGGTAGCTCACCGTCCGATCAGGACCAGGCCCGTGCCGGACAAGCGTACGTGTTCCACGCGCGTCTCAAAGAGATGTCAGCAGCAATCGAAGGGGCCCGTTAGGGCCGAAGCCTGCCGGGTCAGCGGGATTGTCCGAAAGGGTTACCGCTGGCCCGGAACATAAAGGGCTAAGGAAGGAATACGGGTGGGTTTTAGTCAGTAAGAAGAGTCTGACACTCCCTTCCACTCCACCCAGAGCGGGAGGGGTCATTTGATGATTTCCCACCCTGAAAAAAAAAAAACAAAAAGCTTAGTAGAGGTCCCATTCTTTTTGCTAAACACTATACGATTTTGAGGGTTCTAGTGCTTATAAAAATAATGTATCATCAAAAAGGAAAACATAGGGACACAGTATTATATCCTTCTTATTTTGTTTATGAAATATCTTTTAAATTGGTCAAAGACTAATTGGACAAGTCACAAATTAAATTTATAGCAGTGTGTGACCACGCTTTTCTGTGTAAAAACGGACTTCACACAGAAAAGTGTGTGTTAAGTGCATGTTTAGGTCACACACTGCTATAAATTTAGTTTGCGACTTGTTTTGACGATTCGACTACATTCGGACGGGCCCACATAACTTGGCAGACTAACAGCCGAACCCCACCAGTTTTGGAGGTAGAAAAACCTATGTATATATTTCTGGTTTTAACCAGTTTTAACGTCCCAATATCTCACTAGTTCGATTCATTAGTTCGATCGTCGAACAAGTGAGAATTTTTTTCTCAATTGTTCGACCGTCGAATTTATTTTAATTTAAAAAAATGCTTTTTCGTACCACTTGCTCAAAAAAGTGACATTCTATGCCACAAAAAGCGAACATAACAATAGTCATTTTTAATCTGTTAAAAACAGGGAAAGAAAATTGTACTGAATTTCATTCATCCTCTAGGGGGAGAATGTGATTTAAATTTGGAATACTTACTTACCGAAATTTATACTGAACTACATCTGTGTTTACACCATTGAGTTTGTATATAAAGCATTATACATCTTGTTGAAAAAGGAATACGCATTTATTATGCAGTTATGATTATTAAATAAAATTACGAAAACCGACGAGGCCGTATGAGCTTGATGCCTTTGCTTTTCCGACAAAAAAATATTAGTCTAGTAATTTGCCGTGTTTTTGTTTTCTTCAAATACATAAACGTTAAGTTTATTTTAATTTATTTTTATAAATAAGTTAATGTTCTAAAATGCTTATCTCATATTATTATTGTGTTAATTTTTTTCGCAAATGGTACGAAAAGTAGAGTATTTTCCTCGGTGATAAAGCTGTCTTAGTCTTGGGTGAACTTAAATCCCTCGCTACACTCAGGACTCATCTTAAATCCCTCGCTTCGCTCGTGATTTAAGTTTTTAACACCCTCGCTACGCTCGGGAGTAAACCTTCAGTCCTTCGTTACGTTCGTGATTTAAATCGTCACCCGCGACAGAAGACACTGCTTTATCCCCTTGGTTAATAATCTACTATTTCGTACCACTTGCTC
Organism: Luperina testacea; assembly: GCA_927399505.1. Classification (NCBI taxonomy): domain Eukaryota; kingdom Metazoa; phylum Arthropoda; class Insecta; order Lepidoptera; family Noctuidae; genus Luperina; species Luperina testacea. The sequence goes on along the minus strand of OV656783.1, from coordinate 7,436,959 downwards.
AAAAAAGTGACATTCTATGCCACAAAAAGCGAACATAACAATAGTCATTTTTAATCTGTTAAAAACAGGGAAAGAAAATTGTACTGAATTTCATTCATCCTCTAGGGGGAGAATGTGATTTAAATTTGGAATACTTACTTACCGAAATTTATACTGAACTACATCTGTGTTTACACCATTGAGTTTGTATATAAAGCATTATACATCTTGTTGAAAAAGGAATACGCATTTATTATGCAGTTATGATTATTAAATAAAATTACGAAAACCGACGAGGCCGTATGAGCTTGATGCCTTTGCTTTTCCGACAAAAAAATATTAGTCTAGTAATTTGCCGTGTTTTTGTTTTCTTCAAATACATAAACGTTAAGTTTATTTTAATTTATTTTTATAAATAAGTTAATGTTCTAAAATGCTTATCTCATATTATTATTGTGTTAATTTTTTCGCAAATGGTACGAAAAGTAGAGTATTTTCCTCGGTGATAAAGCTGTCTTAGTCTTGGGTGAACTTAAATCCCTCGCTACACTCAGGACTCATCTTAAATCCCTCGCTTCGCTCGTGATTTAAGTTTTTAACACCCTCGCTACGCTCGGGAGTAAACCTTGAGTCCTTCGTTACGTTCGTGATTTAAATCGTCACCCGCGACAGAAGACACTGCTTTATCCCCTTGGTTAATAATCTACTATTTCGTACCACTTGCTCAAAAAAGTGACATTCTATGCCACAAAAAGCGAACATAACAATAGTCATTTTTAATCTGTTAAAAACAGGGAAAGAAAATTGTACTGAATTTCATTCATCCTCTAGGGGGAGAATGTGATTTAAATTTGGAATACTTACTTACCGAAATTTATACTGAACTACATCTGTGTTTACACCATTGAGTTTGTATATAAAGCATTATACATCTTGTTGAAAAAGGAATACGCATTTATTATGCAGTTATGATTATTAAATAAAATTACGAAAACCGACGAGGCCGTATGAGCTTGATGCCTTTGCTTTTCCGACAAAAAAATATTAGTCTAGTAATTTGCCGTGTTTTTGTTTTCTTCAAATACATAAACGTTAAGTTTATTTTAATTTATTTTTATAAATAAGTTAATGTTCTAAAATGCTTATCTCATATTATTATTGTGTTAATTTTTTCGCAAATGGTACGAAAAGTAGAGTATTTTCCTCGGTGATAAAGCTGTCTTAGTCTTGGGTGAACTTAAATCCCTCGCTACACTCAGGACTCATCTTAAATCCCTCGCTTCGCTCGTGATTTAAGTTTTTAACACCCTCGCTACGCTCGGGAGTAAACCTTCAGTCCTTCGTTACGTTCGTGATTTAAATCGTCACCCGCGACAGAAGACACTGCTTTATCCCCTTGGTTAATAATCTACTATTTCGTACCACTTGCTCAAAAAAGTGACATTCTATGCCACAAAAAGCGAACATAACAATAGTCATTTTTAATCTGTTAAAAACAGGGAAAGAAAATTGTACTGAATTTCATTCATCCTCTAGGGGGAGAATGTGATTTAAATTTGGAATACTTACTTACCGAAATTTATACTGAACTACATCTGTGTTTACACCATTGAGTTTGTATATAAAGCATTATACATCTTGTTGAAAAAGGAATACGCATTTATTATGCAGTTATGATTATTAAATAAAATTACGAAAACCGACGAGGCCGTATGAGCTTGATGCCTTTGCTTTTCCGACAAAAAAATATTAGTCTAGTAATTTGCCGTGTTTTTGTTTTCTTCAAATACATAAACGTTAAGTTTATTTTAATTTATTTTTATAAATAAGTTAATGTTCTAAAATGCTTATCTCATATTATTATTGTGTTAATTTTTTCGCAAATGGTACGAAAAGTAGAGTATTTTCCTCGGTGATAAAGCTGTCTTAGTCTTGGGTGAACTTAAATCCCTCGCTACACTCAGGACTCATCTTAAATCCCTCGCTTCGCTCGTGATTTAAGTTTTTAACACCCTCGCTACGCTCGGGAGTAAACCTTGAGTCCTTCGTTACGTTCGTGATTTAAATCGTCACCCGCGACAGAAGACACTGCTTTATCCCCTTGGTTAATAATCTACTATTTCGTACCACTTGCTCAAAAAAGTGACATTCTATGCCACAAAAAGCGAACATAACAATAGTCATTTTTAATCTGTTAAAAACAGGGAAAGAAAATTGTACTGAATTTCATTCATCCTCTAGGGGGAGAATGTGATTTAAATTTGGAATACTTACTTACCGAAATTTATACTGAACTACATCTGTGTTTACACCATTGAGTTTGTATATAAAGCATTATACATCTTGTTGAAAAAGGAATACGCATTTATTATGCAGTTATGATTATTAAATAAAATTACGAAAACCGACGAGGCCGTATGAGCTTGATGCCTTTGCTTTTCCGACAAAAAAATATTAGTCTAGTAATTTGCCGTGTTTTTGTTTTCTTCAAATACATAAACGTTAAGTTTATTTTAATTTATTTTTATAAATAAGTTAATGTTCTAAAATGCTTATCTCATATTATTATTGTGTTAATTTTTTCGCAAATGGTACGAAAAGTAGAGTATTTTCCTCGGTGATAAAGCTGTCTTAGTCTTGGGTGAACTTAAATCCCTCGCTACACTCAGGACTCATCTTAAATCCCTCGCTTCGCTCGTGATTTAAGTTTTTAACACCCTCGCTACGCTCGGGAGTAAACCTTGAGTCCTTCGTTACGTTCGTGATTTAAATCGTCACCCGCGACAGAAGACACTGCTTTATCCCCTTGGTTAATAATCTACTATTACGTGTACCTAATAAATGACCATTAGTCAAAGATCAAATGTGAAACGTCAAAATTACAAATAGGTACACACTTACCTAATTAGAATTTTAAAAATACAATGTTAAAATGAACAAAGAGGTTTACTCCGACAATTCCGAATATTTAAATATAACAGCGTAATACATCCATTTTGCGAAACATTACCCTCAAAATAAAACAAAAATCATGTACCCTCAAAATAAGACAAAAAATACTATTACCCCACTCCTTCTGGTGGGGCGTTCAGTTAAATATTGTAATATATGATGCTACAGGTATAGATGGTATAGACTAAAACACTAGCGGAATGTTGTACACTTGTACAATGCGTGCCACGAAAGATGAGACTTGACACACCACGTGGTTTGACATGCGCAGTACACGATTTTAGAGGTATCTTTAGCGGTATGAGGTCTGAGTGCGGGACGGTACCGGACGTCATAGAGGCGGCGGAAAGAGCGGGGGAGGCGGGGTCAAGTCTCATCTTTCGTGGCACGCATTGTACAAGTGTACAACATTCCGCTAGTGTTTTAGACTTTAGTTTTGTCGATACACAGTAATTACTTATGAGTGGGTAGTGTGTATAAAAAAACTAAAACACTAGCGGAATTAACTAGCGATAACCACTAGCGAATAGTAAGAGTGGGGCGCGTCTTCGTGGATGGCACATACACCTGTAGAGCCCCAGATTTTGCTGTAAGTAGGTAACAGGTTGTTGAAATAAAGTACACTTTGTTTTTATTAATTTCGAATTCTTCTTGATTCTTGAAATCTTGAATCATCAGTTTTCTTCTATGGTTGTTTGTATCTTCAATGGTGTAGGTTGGTGCGTCGTGTCTAGGGAATGCAATCTCGTCTCGCCGAGATCCCGATCTCGCGAGATCCCGGCCATATTTTACGAGATTGTATCTCGTCAAATTTCGTACGAGATCTCGCGAGATAACGAGATTACATTAGATTAGAACAACGATTAGAACAAATTCTACAACAAATACTTTAGACATTTTAATAAAAAAGAAATGAATTTGTACGAAGCTGGTGGAGTAAGAGGGGAACTTTTACCTAAACTTCGTACATAACTGCCTCTCAACTGTGGTTCCCACAAGTGTTGAGGCAGAACGAGCTTTTTCAGCAGCAAGGTATTTGGCATGCAAAATCAGAAGTCGTCTGTCAGATGATACTCTCGACATGATGTGTTTTTTGAGAAGCCATTTTCAGACAAACTAACTTGCCTTTCCGTACCTTGATAACTTCATCTGACTTCTACTTTAAACTTCTTTTATTTGATTAATACGATCTCACAACATTTATTTAAGAACTTGTGAAGTTAAGTTTTTGTTTTGTCGTATTTATTTACCATAAGTAACGTTCCTATTACTCTTAATTATTGAAACTAAAGTAATAATTTACAAAAGACTAAATATAGATAATTATTGTTTTGTTACCAATATTATAAGAATTTGAACTGATTAGCTACAGTAGGTATAATAATTATAGACATAAACAAATGTTATTAGAGTTAGAGACAAAATAATAAGCACTCTGTTGATTTTTAAAATAAAACTTACATTATTTTTATAACTAAGCAACTCAGTTTCTATTTAATTACATATCATGTCAATTACTAGTTCTTAAAACAAGCATTTGCATATGTTTTAATTGCGATTCTCCCAATCTCGCGAGATCCCGTAATTTGCGAGATCTCGCGAGACTGGGTTTTGAGTCTCGCGAGATCTCGCTAGGCGGAAATCTCGTACGAGATTGCATTCCCTAGTCGTGTCTGGCATTCATTCCAGCAATCGGTTAGTTGATCACGGAACTTTTTTGTAGAATATGGCTGTGTTTATGCTCGTAAGGCTCAATTTACATTGTACGAATGGAATTTTTGTAACGAAATGTACAAAGCATTATGAACTTTATGTCAATTGTGTAACTATAACTACTTACTAACTAGATCGAGCTGCTGGCAGCGGAAATGACCAAGAATACGCGAGAATGGCGCCCTCGAAACGGCGAATGAAAACATCGTGAGGAAACCGTCTTTGAACCAAAAATTCGAAGACATGTTACATCTACCAACCCGCACTAGGCCCGCGTGGTGGATTACGGCCCACTCCCTCTCACCGAGAGGAGGCGTGTGTCCCAGTAGTGGGAAAATTAAAGGCTGATTATGCACGAGAATTTTTACAGAAGATGGAAGACCTGAAAATTGGCTTCATATTTTGCAATAAATTACCAGCGTTGTGTTATCGTGCTTCTCTTTCTTTTCTATGCAGTCCGACAGTGACCGTGCTTTTGGTAATGTAAGCCCCTTAATGCATTTGATTTGAAATCCTAACTCGAATGACTAGTTATTTGCTGTGTTGGAGTGGTGTTGGTATGAGTCATGGCCTTTAAGCTCTTCATCTTTGCAGTTTTCTTGGTCCACTCCTGCTATCTTCAAGTGCGGTAAAATTCTTCAAACACTTTTTTCTTTTCTTCAGCTGAAAAAAAGCCCAGATCTTTCGACCCGTTACTGACCACGTTTTTGACTTCTGCAAGAAACAGGGAACAATATTTATTTTTTGGCGGCCGCATCTTTTCTCTTTTTTACAAAAACAAACTGAAAACACTTCACAAGTCACTTTTTTCTTGTGTTACAATAATGCCGCCGTGACTGTAACTTACAAAATATATTTTTTACCGCCAAATATGTATTATCTTTTAACGGCTCCGTTTTTTTGTAAATGTTCTTTTTTTACAAGTCTGTTTATTAATAATTAATTATAACTAATATGTACATTAATTTGCGTCGCTCGTACCCTCGATTTTTTTATTGCTTAGCAAGTTTCTCTTACGGAAGCATTTTGACCTCTTTGATTAAAAAATACACTATCAAACAATAAGTATCATTAATTAATTTAAATAAAACATTATTAAAATCAAATATAGCCACTTAGAATTTAGATATAATTACCTTAAAACAATTTATTACACTATAATCCATAATTTCTTAAAAAAAAATCACCTGCCAAATCTCACTTCTACTGCTAGCTGAAACACGCACGGACGATGTTTTAACGCGACGATTTTTTTAAGGTGCACTGGATTTTGCATGAGAATCCAAAAGAAAACATCGCAGTACCTCAAAAAACACAATTGTATTTTCATCTCAGCGCTAAGCAGTGGGATGAAAATTCAGTATGCGAGAAAAAATCGCCCGCGTTTGAAAATTACTATCATTTTAGCCAACCAATCACAACAGCGTACAGACGCCAGCACATCAAGCTACTACAATCTATCAAATTTCTTTAATAGAATTTCAACTTTATCGCTAAAGTATAAGGTTCAAAGTTGATTGAGAAAATATGATGTGCTGGCGTCTGTACATAAGACTCGACAGCAGATTTCCCGGACACAAGATTCAAACAAAAATCAATCGTAATATACTTTAAATAGGTGTCAAAATTTCAATCACGAATCCTGGTTTCCATTACAAATATTCTTTCATCTACTTTGAATCGAGAGCACGAGGGGACGCGACTTACATACTAAGAACAAACATTTTATTTACAAAAATAATAAAATAGAACAAAACATCTAGCGATGAACAGCTATGTCTAATACCTTCCAAGTGATTGCATGTTACTTGAGCCATGGACTGGGAATATTGACCTTAAAGGGACATTCATACTAATATTATAAAATCGACAGTAACACTGTCTGTATGTTACCTTTTCACGTCTAAACCACTGAACGGATTTCGATAAGATTTGGCAGAGAGATAGATTGCATCCCGGGGAAGGACATAGGATAGTTTTTATCGAGATACCTCGCGAGCGAAGCCGCGGGCGGAAGCTAGTATTACATACTACTGGCTGTTTGTGTATGTGAATTTAAATGTTTGTAAACACACCCACGATACAGGAGTAATTCCTAGTGTGGGGCAACGTTTTAAAAAATAAAAATAAATAAATACTTCTTTGACAAAATCTTTTTATTATTTGACATTATATACCTACAATTCTGCCCCCGATAGGAAAAAAGACGCATCTAACAGTTTTTCCAGATTTGAGTTATGTATATTGCCGAAATCAGAAAAAAAACGCGCATCTGCCTGTATTTTTTATATTTCTCTAACTTCCTCCAGTGCGGTTTTAGCACAACAAAATAGGGCACTTCTGTTCATTTTTTACACCCGATTGAAGATGAAAAGACGAATTTATGTGAAACTTAATTAAAAAGTCGCATTTATGTAGATAATGTCATTATACTTTATAGTTTTTCTTTTAGTTCAGTAATATAAAAGGCGCATATTTGTCCCTATTTCTAAAAGGAAGTTAATAAGACGCAAATAGGTATTTGCGACTAACGCGCTAAAAAAAAACTGTTTTCACATTAAGAAAAAAAGACCACATCTGACCACTTGCGCCCTATTTACTTCGTAAAATTGTTTTAGCATAGGCGCATTTGCCATAATCGTCTTAATACTTTACGTTGAATAAAAAATTGTGTTTTATTTACAAATAATAAATTAGGCTATGACTTATATGATAACCACGAACCTACTGTACTATTTCTGATATACCTACCTCCTCCTCCTCCTCCTTTACCTTAGATAAAAGGATTATTAAATATTTTATTAACATTTTACCTAAGCCAAGGGCTATCTACAAACTTTCTAATTCTTAAGAAAAAAGGCGGAAATACCTATATGCGCCCATTTATGTTAAAATCATTTATTAGATAGATAAACTAAATACTTAGAAAAAAAGTACAGCCAAAAGCGTTTGAAATTTAAAGGACGCATCTAGCCGTTTACGTCTATTCAATTAAGTATGTAATATTTTCCTTAATTTTTTATGCTAAGATGAAACTGTTTTTTCATTATTTTTATTATAATAATTTAATAAATTCATATTATTATTAAACCAGGTTAAAGCCTATTATTAGAGGGTATTATTTTCAACTTTAAATATGTAAAATACTAATTTACTCGAAGACAGCATACGATTTCCCGTTTTATTCATTAAAACATTTATTTCTCCGTTTTTACTTTTTGTTAGATACGTCTTTTTAACTATCGGGGGCAGAATTCTAATGTCAACTCTTTATTAGTGTTTGTAATAACAATCATATCATTTGGTTTTAGTAAGTTTTTTTTACCTTTTTGCGTAGATATTGTGACGCATACTTTCTCCAATATCGTTATTTTGTTTTTCTGTTGTTTGTGTTTTTTTTATTTTTATGCGTCTTGTTTGCCGCAAATAAACGTATTTTTCTTCTTTCTTTCTAATTATTTTGTATTTTGTGAATATGAGAACGTTGTAGGCCTTGTATGTAATCTGTCCGGTCGTGTCGGATTGCAATCCCATTCGACTATGATAGTGAGGGAAGAGGAGGAGATAGTGTACCTGCAGTGCGATTCTGTAACCATCTCACCGTGAAAAACTTAGATGAAGTGAGCTGCTGTCAAGTGTCAATTCCTAGCAAAAACAAACTCGCATCACCTAAGTTTTCACGGTGAGATTTTTACAGAATCGACCGGCTGCGTCCGCGCAGACATGCTTGCTCTATAACATCTCCCGCGCCGAAGGCTGGTCTCCGCTGAGATTGGTCCATAATGAAAAATGTTTATTTCCATGGTCTGACCATCTGGTCTAAGTTTATGTATATCGTCCGTGGTGTATATATAAAATTCAAAGTCCTGACTGATATATCAACGCACAGCCTAAACCGCTGGTCCTAGAGACATTAAATTCGGAGGGTGTGTTCTTTGTGAAGAGTAGGTATCCACTAAGAAAGAGTTTTCCGAAATTCCACCCCTAAGAGGATGAATGGGGGGGAGGGTGAAATATCACGCGGACCGGCCAGAAGCTAGTATAGTATATGATATACATGATGACCGTATTACCCAGTAACTGGGTTGTGGAGGTCAGGTAGGCGGTGGCTCCATGTGAAATAATGGTAATCAGCTGCATCCGGTTAGACTGGAAGCCGACCCCAACATAGTTGGGAAAAGACTAGGCAGATTGTTGAAACGGGAGGACCTAATTTCTAGCTATATCATGGCCTTGGGCCTGTTTTGTAAAGGCATATTCCTCAGTCTAAGACTCAACCTTACATCCATGCTACTACCGCAGAGCCAAAACATTACAATACTAAAACAAGACAAAAAGTCAAAACGAACTTAACTTAAAAAAACATATTTTGAAAAACATTGAAACAGTCTTTAAGACTTAAAATGTCAATTAACACGTTTCCAGTGTCAAGTAGAAACTAAAAGGGGATTGAAGAATTTTATAACCGCTCAACTGTTGAAAAATCAAAATTTGATTTATAACAATAGAAATTCAACTGTGTCATTAGCCACAGTTGAGCTAATATAGAGCCTAGCATACCAACTGCCACTTCATTTTGAAAAAAAAAAAAAAAATGGCGGACAGGTTGTTTGCATGTTTCGAGCTTCAAATTTTTTTTGTAGAATTACTTAATACTGGAAACTTGTAAACAATTTTTAATATATGTATATTAAATTGAATTGTTTATTGCTTTTATATATTTCAATGTTTTTCATAATATGTTCGACTTAAAATTAATATAATAATAAAAACTAAATCTATATAATTTATTAATAAAAATTAAGAATATGTAACATTATTGAAGCTCCAATTTTCATTAGAATTTAAGGAGGATTCACACTGTCTCGTGAGAAAACGTATTGGTTGGCTATTATATTTAGGCTAACTTCAATTCTTCTAACATACATCAGTTTCACGCATTTTTGAAGTGAAAACTTCTTAAGGCCGTGAACCATCACGCTCGAGTCGGTGACGCTGAATCGCGCATACTCGGCTTCAGTCGTAAATCTTCGGGTCTATGGTGTGGTCAGAAGCTCACACACTCTTCAAACTAACATAACAACAGAGGGACAATTCTCGTAATTTTAACTTTTTGACCGCCACACGTCAAAAAATCAAAAACGTGCCCTCGGCGTCAGTCTGTCATGTAGTCGAACCGTGGCGTGCTGGACACATTTTGGTTTGTCATCTGTACATGACTGTGGCGGTCACAAGGTTAAGAAAGTTCACAGTCTGATCTGTCTCAATCTGTCAAAAAATACCTCAAATTTCCCTACATTTTGACATGTTTTTGACATTTGTTTGTCGCCGAGATGACACTGCGACTAGATTTTAACGTTTTCAATTAAGAGAATTGGCCTTCTGTTCTATTAGCAGGGTGGCAGGGACACCTGAAGCGCTACCTGTTACGATGAATTTAGTACAAAAATCTAGACCAGATTTTCGTCGATGAATAAAAAAAATTCTGTTCCATAGGTACATCTTGACCGCGTAGGTAATGCAATTTTGTAGGAAACAGCTTCAGTTTTAACAACCGACGAAAAATTTCAACTCAGGTTCCAGAATCTTGTACTGAATCCTTGTTAACAGATTGCACACACTGCCATCTGTATAAAACGCAACGATTTTATCCGATACGGTGTGAAACGTCCTTATAAAAAGCCTGGCGTACGGGTCCTTAAAGACGTTATTGTTAACGAAAAATAAAATTAAACATTGAAATTAATAAATAATAAAAAAACCAACTTCTTTAAGAAATACCGCTCCGCGGTCTTAGTCAGAGCTAGAGACCATTTTATTATTATGAAGTATCTAACTGATTTTTATATTGAGTGTGTTTCTTATTGCACAAAATTAAGCGATTTTAATACCAAAAAACTTGTGATTTTCTTATTATGACTATTTTAATCAGCCATAACTTTTTCCCCCAATTTTGTCTTATTGTGTCATTTTTCATTTCATTGTCATTTTTTTAGCGTTTACTTTGCAACCTTTATATTGATTCCTTATTTAAATAATGAATTTCATTCAAAGATAAAAGGCTGGTAGACAACTAGTATTATCGGCGTATCGTAGGACCCGGGAACTGGGTCGTGAAGGTCAGGTAGGCAGACGCTCCATGTAAAATACTTACCGGGCCCGCGTGGTGACTTACGGCCAGCTGTATGTGTGTTTGTTACGCGTTCACCCTAAAACGGCTGAACGGATTTAGATGGAATCTGGCACATGGCTAGACCATGACCTGGATTAGGACATAGGATAATTTTTATCCTGATATCCCCACGGGATCGAGGCTCATGCGGGTGACACCGCGGGGCTCAGTAAGTTCCTTGTAAAAACACTCAATATAAAAATGATTATATCAAAATATAAATAAAACGTTCTAGCACTTTGCCTGTAACTCCTGCTCCTAATCAGACTCCATATGACTAACTTCTGAAGCCACATTTTTTGGTCAATATTCGTGTGATCTCAACAACAGTGTTCAACATTTTTGAAGTGAAAACTTCTTTAGCAGCGTTGTTACACTTTTTTTGTAATGGGTCAAAAATGTTAAACTCGCGTCAGGACACGTGACCTGATCGAAAATTCGAAAGACGGATGGCCGTAGCCGGTACCGCGCGTGTTTTGTTTATAAGACGATTCACAAAATACACACGTAATTGTTCAAATTTTCACTTCTGTAGGCACTCCCAGAGTGCCACTGTTTTTTTTTTCATCGAGCTCTTGAATTAATAATTGTGAACACACAAATACACCTCTGCTATAGAGAAACCTGAGCGTGGCAAGAACTACTTTCCCGCTCCCGCTCCGCTTTCTACATAACGTATCCTTATTGTAGCCTCAGAATAAAGCGATTTTCATTACTAATAATGTATCTAATTCTTGACTACATCTGGCTAAATTTGAACTTTACATCTCCGAGCCATTTAGACTGGAAGACTTTTATTTCATTATATAAGCGCTTCAGTAAGCCTATTTTATTTCCTTAATTATTCTTTTTTGGAGTATGATTTGTTTAGTTATTTTACTGATTTTTTTTTCCGATGGTGTAAATAATGATTGCTGACACCATAAAACCATGTCAGACGCTAATCTGTATAGAGGTATGAGGAACAGCGTGTAAAGTTCACTCATACTCTATAGAAAAGGGAGGATCCTCCGACCAGACGGGTGTAGTGTCCGGCGGGCAACTGCCCGATGATTCATGTCGGGCCGTTGTATCTATGCTAGTTGCGCGGTAAACTCTGCTTGCGCGATGCAGGATTTTGCGTGACGTCAGTATGACGCGTTGTTTGCTTGTGGCGTTGTAGATACCGCTACATCTGCATGGTCCACACATGATCCGTAATTTTAACGTTTACACTCTGATGTGTCTCAATCTGTCAAAAATACGTCTAATTTCCGTACATTTTTGACATTGATTGTCACTGAGACGACATTGCGACTAGATTTTGCACATTTTTAATCGCAGGAATTGGCCTTCTGATCAATACAATGTCTGGACTTTAAAAAGAGACTGTGGCCTCTTCGAGTTTGTAATGACATCATGCCTGTTTTCATCGATATCATTATTTATTTTAAACGTTAAAAAAATCAGTAAAATAACTGGTATTAATCGCTTGTTTTTATAGTCTATTTGGTGTACGACGTTTTAAAGCAGCATTAATTCATTATTCCGTACTTAAGTCCAGTATGCCGTATATTACGTTTTCGTCTTGTTTAGATTAAGGACAAATGGACGCACCATAAGTATTATTAGCGTAGTAATAAGATCCGGAATGGCCTAAATAGGAATATTTTGGATATGTCCCGCTAGTCTCGAACAAGACTGAAGCCCTAAAATATCGCCAAATACTGGTATTGAGCTACAGCCTGTTAGACTGAAAGCCATCCTCAACATATTTGGGAAACCGCTAGGCAAATTGATTGACACTTCTGTCTATCTCTTTGAAGAATACATGCGTGATGAAGACGTCTTCTTCTTTTCAGTTATTTAACACCTACATGGGGTGGAAGCCGCAGAACAAAGAATAATAAGCAGTGTGTGATTTGTCATTAGCTAAACATGAGCCAGTGCACAGTAAGTTATGATGACTAAAGATACTTTTCACTGACAGTTACATAATTATCACTGACAGTTACATGGTTTTCACTGACAGTGACATAGTTATCACTGACAGTTACATGGATTGCACTGACAGTGACATAGTTATCACCGAGTGACATGGTTTTCACTGACAGTGACATTGTTATCACTGACAGTTACTTAGTTATCACTGACAGTTACTTAGTTTTCGCTGACAGTTGGTAACTGAGGTGTCAAAATGGTGCTCGCACAGTCCTTTTCTTATTCGAGTTTACCCCAAAATTCAGAACCTAACCATAACTACTTGTAAAATTATTTTTATTCACAATAATCGGTATCGACTGTAAAAAATTGTTGTCGAATCGAAATTGTTCGTCGTAAAAATGGTTGTATTTTACTTTTATTATCGAAACGTTCTGTATTAGGGGGTAGTCAAGGGCAAAGTTAGGCGGGCGGGGGCATAAAATTTATATTCTTAGTTTGATTGTAAAGTAACCGAACGGGCTGTCCGTTCAGTTATTTCACCTCTGATTTTGCAAAGTGATCTTTATTCTCATTCTAATAAGCTTGCTGTTGGGTTTTAAATTCATAGTTGTAGGTTAGACTACAAATTCAGAGCGATAATTTCCTTGCTACACGAAGTATAATTTGTAAGTTATAAAATCGAAACTGGAAACCAATCGCGCATTAAAAAAACGCTTCGAGGACTCACTTTTATATGAAATATAGCATCTATTTGTAAGGTAAAGAGGGTGTAGAAGCGTAATAGGAATAATGACTAATATTAAAAATGTTCGAACAAGCAATGTAATTTCACGGAAAGCATAGTAAACCGAGATAATCGAAAGAAATCTGCAAAATCAATGGAAATTTGGTTTGGAAAAGTTTTTTGTGGTGATTATTCCCGTCCTTGTCCGTCGTGACGTCACTTCTATAATAGTGTCGTCTTTGTCTAACAGTTATTTTAAAACGTTTATAAATTGGCAATTTTTTAAGCTTTTAGACTTTTTGTAGTATTGTTTGCAAACATATTTTTTTGAGTTTAAAATTAAAAAAAATGTCATTATCCCTATTATGCGTATATTTCACCCTGAAACTCCCTGAATGCTAAAAATCAGCAATTTTTTTACACATTCGAGAACTTTAGCTTCAATACTTATTATAGTATCTATGTTAAAGGTTACTATGACTAAAATCCTGTGTGACAACAGCGTGCGGAGCGCGGGTCGCGTCGCGCGCTATGCGTGCGGACGTCAACGTCTCCAGGAGCGGTCCTCGTCCGCGTCGTCCTCTTCCTCTTCGTCGAAACGTAGGAGAGTGTCCTCCGGCAGTTCTGCTGGCGTCTGTGGGGAGATGGACAATTCTGTTAGGTTCTGAGCCATTATCATTATTTATTTATTTATTTATTAAAACTTTATGCACATAATGTACAAAGGCGAACTTAATGCCTTGGGTATTTTCTACCAGTCTACCTTAGGGTGATGCAGAGACAAAACAGTAGGTGCAAAAGAACGAAAAATTTTGAAGAATAAAATATACTAATAAATACTTATATACATACATACAACAAATTATACAAAGTGAGGAAAGATAAAAAAAAACATAGATGAAGAAAACCAACAAATTAAATGTGGGACAAGTCTGCCAACTTCTTATCTACCTAGCCTTTTCCCAACTATGTTGGGCTCGGCTTCCAGTCTAACCGGATGCTGCTGAATACCAGTATTTTACATGGAGCGACTGCCTATCTGACCTCCACAACCCAGCTACTGGGTAATACGATACCCCTTGGTAAGACTGGTTGTCAGACTTTTGGGCTTGTGACGCCTCGTCATCACCATCATCATAATCAGCCTATAATGTTCCCACTGCTGGGACACAGGCCTCCTCTCAGTCAGAGGGAGTGGGCCGTAATCCACCACGCGGGCCCGGTGCGGGTTGGCAGATGTCACATGTCTTCGAATTTTTGATTCTAGGACATGCCGGTTTCCTCACGATGTTTTCCTTCACCGTTTTGAGAGCAGTGGTGATGAAATAATTTACACAAAGTAAAGCGCCTGTCTGGGTTCGAACCTACGACCTACAACTCGTAAGTCGCGGCCGTTACCACTTGGCCACCACTGCTCTCACCTCGTAACGACTGTCAAAGATCCACGAATGATAGCTTAGATCAACAGCTTAACTAACGTGCTTTCCGAGCACGGAGGGATCTTGGTATCTAAAAATGGTCAACCATCCACGGACCAACCGCGGGAAGCGTAGCTTAACCTGATCGAACGACATGTTAGGTTTTGAATATGGGGAGACTAAAGATAGGGAATCAAATAAAAAGTTGCTTAAAAACAAAATTACGATTTAGATTTAAATAAAACATGCGATGAATTTATAGTTATCTAGCTTCTGCCCGCGGCTACGCCCACGAGGTATGTCGATAAAAACTATCCTATGTCCTGCCCCGGGATGCAATCTATCCCTCTGCAATCATTCCCTATCAATCTTCGTAACGTCTTGATCGTTTTTTTTTTCATTCTCTCCTCTCATTTACTCATCTTACGTTCCATTCCACCAATGAATTTAATGTTTCATTTCACGGTTAAATTTAATTAATTTAATTTCTAAGAAAATAGGCCCTCATATATTTACCATAGTAACCTCCTCCTTGTCCTCCCGTGTGTCCCCGTTCCGCACGGGCCGAGCGTCGGGCGCGGGGCGGGGAGCGCTGTTCGTGCTCGCGTTCGTGTTCGCCGTCCACGTAATCTGTTAACATATAGAAGCCGTTTATTAATTTGATTTAAACAATAACAACATTATACAGACGCCAGCACATCAAGCTATCCGATATTGTCAAATTTTGCTAACCAACTTTGAACCTTATGCTTTAGCTATAAAGTTGAAAATCTATTAAATAAATTTGACAGATTGTAGTAGCTTGATGTGCTGGCGTCTGTACCTTTTCCCCGTGTGAGCATTTAAACAACATTAAACTTAATTTCTGATTATTTGGTAATAATACCATACTTTGTGTTGAATTGTTGTTACCATCGTTTATTTTATTACTAGCTGAAGCGGCGAACTTCCTACCGCCAATCAGAATCAAAACACAAAATGTATGAGAAAATGAATTATCTTCATTATATCTTTTTTTCGTGAATTTTGTCGTGTTTTAATAGTTATTCTGCTATTCGGGGCGAAGACAAATCCAACAAATCAAAGATCATAAAAATCGGTCCAGCCGTTCTTGAGTTATAAATGGTGTAACTACATGGTATGGTGTATCATACTGTTAACAACTTGTAATGACGGCTGTACTGTTTAACGTGATAACTTAATCACCAATTTGTATGTAACGTGTGCTCTCTTCTATGTAACTCACCGATAGCGTTCTGTCGTTATAATGCTTGCCGTTAGCGACCGCGTGTTCCGCGTGCAGTCTGCACTTGTACTGCAGAACTAGCTGCGGTACAGACAGTTCCACTTCTTTGCTAATTACTTCGCCGTATTGCTGAAACAAAGAATGGAGAGTCAGGTTTTACTTAAATGTTACATTATACAAACACAATACCCACTCCAAATACTATTCCAGACACTAGCACTCATATGTTCTGGCCAAGATTAGGTCTGGACTTTAAGACTGACCTCGTGAGTTTGTTCATTCGGTCACGGAGTAGACGTATAGGGAATACCGATCTCATCTAAGCATAATTTATTTTAGACATGTAAAAGTGTTTGTACAGACGCCAGCACATCAAGCCACCCGAAACTGTAAAATTTTCCCAATCAACTTTGAACCTTATGCTTTAGCGATAAAGTTGAAAACCTATTAAACAAATTTGACAGATTGTAGTAACTTGATGTGCTGGCGTCTGTACAAACCTACTTACAGAAATAAAACCATTTGCAGACTGGTTCACGCTGAACTTTTTTTCGATGATTTGTTTTCCATTTGTTTAGGTAATAAAAAGTTATTAACGAATTTTAGCGTTAAATTGAAGAGTGCAGTCACGACCACTAATATGTCAACACTTGGCAACTTTCAATTGCGATTTTTTCGTGAAATAATGAATGCACCGTTGAAATACCGTAGTGAAAGAAAGAAAGAAAGAAAGAAAAGAAAGAAAAAGTATTTATTGCGACTCGTACAGGAAGATCACAAACTAAACTAAATACAGCAAAATAAAAAACCAAGTTATATATAAAAAAGTAACAAAAGGAAAATGAAACAGAAAGTCCTATACGAGGCCAAAAGGCAGATGCTATGACATTTCTTCATTTCTCAGCATGATGCTATGACATTTAAAAAATAAATGTTGCAGCGCTGGTATTCTGATAGGGCCCGCTGTGATGTCACGTGTGTGGTGTGTAGTGAGTATCTGTGTGTGTGTGCGTTCGTGAGTGAGGGTGTGTTCGTCTGTGTGCAGAAGTTATGTATAGTACAACATATATAACTCACAGAGAAGTGCGCGAGCAGTGCGTCCAGCTCGTCCGCCTCGAACCCTGAGATGAGAAGCGCGCGCGGCCGGTGGTCTACCGACTGGTTCACGCTGAACATGTTAGTTGTGATGCCGCCTCGGGTGAAGCGGGTCGGTGTGTTGAATCTGCCTCCCCTGTGGATATAAGAGAGTCGAGTAAGATGATTGATTCATAGGTTTTTTTTTTAATGGGAACAAAGGTTTCTGAAAGCCTTCAGCATAGCTATTCACAATACGCTTCCTTGCCGTGACGCATATTTTCCCCCAACTTTTTCTTTGTCTGCGTCATGCTGTTGTTCTTTGTCTGCGTTACCGCAAATAAATGAGGTGTGTAGAATCAAATGCAGCTAGTTGCATGTTATGTCAATTATGAGTTATGAATACAAAAAAAACATGTCTTTCAATTCTCTATGGATCCAAATTAAAAGTTGTTATCAAATGTAGCTGAATGCGGTAGAAAATCCAGATTGAACTTCGGCATTGAGATCAAAGGTTTTTTTTTTTTTTTTTTTTTTTTTTTCTTATGTTTTTCTGCAATCAGTCCCTGGACTATGAGCAGATTTGTTGTTGGGTTGATGGTGCAGAGTGGTTTCTCCAGCGAGATTTCCCTCATAATATTTCCTGGCAGCATGTCCTAGTTGCCTAGTTGGCATTGGCAAGGTCCACCACAGCTAACCTTTTCAGCCGCCTTTTATGATCCGGCTTAGTGAGCGCTTTCGCCAAAGGATTTGGATGATTCTGTAGGCGTGCTCTGTAGCGTTCTGCCCAGTTTTTTACTTCCTGATGCACTGTGTTTTGGTTAAGATATTCATGCACCTCGCAGTTTCTTGTAAACCATGGTGCATTTGTGATGTTTTTGAGGATGACATTTTGGAATCTTTGGAGCATGTTAATATTAGAGACACTAGCAGTTCCCCATAGTTGGATGCCATATGTCCAAATTGGCTTTAAGATGGTGTTATACACCAGTAGTTTATTGTCTATTGACAGGATAGAATTTCTTCCAAGGAGCCAGTATAGGTTCCGGTATTTGATATTGAGTTGATTTCGCTTGGCTTGAATATGTGTTCTCCATGTAAGCTTGCGGTCAAGGTGCATGCCCAGGTACTTCACAGAGTCCTTATGTGGAAGTTCGTGATCGCCTAGTCTCACAGGTGGACATATACCTTGTCTCAGACTGAAGGTCACGTGGGCTGATTTGGATGCACTTGCTTTTATTCGCCACCTCTTTAGCCATTTATTTATGTCATCTAGACTACTCTGAAGTATTTTAGATGCAACTTCAGGATCTTTGTGGCTAGCCAAAACGGCTGTGTCATCTGCGTATGTTGCTGACGTAGTATCCGTAGTATGTGGCAGATCTGCTGTGTATATAGTGTACAACACCGGTCCCAGCACAGAGCCCTGGGGTACTCCTGCAGTTATTTTATGGAAAGATGAGGTAACATCTCTTTCCTTAACTTGAAAAGTTCTGTCGGAGAGGTAAGATTCAAGCAGTTCGTAGTAAGTGTGGGGTAAGGATGTTTTGATTTTACATAGTAACCCGCGGTGCCATACCTTATCGAAGGCCTGCTGAATATCCAAAAATGCAGACGAGCAGTATTCCTTATCTTCCAAAGACTTTCTTATTTTGTCATAGATCCTGTGGACTTGTTCTATCGTAGCGTGTTTTTGCCGAAAGCCAAATTGATGGTCAGGTATGATAGACCTATGAAGTAGTTGTGGTAACATTCTCTTCAGTAATAGTTTTTCGAATAATTTAGATATTACAGGCAATAAACTAATGGGTCTATATGAGGTTACCTCATGCTCTGGTTTGCCGTCTTTATGAATCATCACTATTTGGGAGACTTTCCATAGTGCTGGAAAGTGTTTTGTTCTTATTATACCATTATAGAGTGCCGCCAAGAATACAATTCCTTTCTTTGGTAGTTGTTTTAGGACTTCTTTAGTAATAAGATCGAAACCTGGTGCTTTTTTATTTTCTAGTTTTATTATCTGCCGAAGTACTTCCTTGGGAGTTATAGGTCGAATGGGTAGATCGAGTTGGTACGGCTGATTTAGTATGGCTTCAATATCAGAGTCGTCAGAACCAGGCTCTGCCTCGTTTGGTGTGAACACGTCCTCTAAGTGCGTTGCAAATGCATCTGCTTTCTGCTCGCTAGTTCTCGCCCATAGTCCATCATCCAATTTAATTGGCGGTTTTGAACATTGTGGTCGGTTTATGCCACTAGTAGCCTTCCATAGGGAATAGTTTGTGGTCTTTGTAGCTGTCAGGGACTCTAATTTTGCTTTTAAGGTTACATTCTCAGCTTCGACAATAGCGTTTTTAAGGTCTACAATAGCTTTGTTCAGAGCAGTCTTGTCTTCTCTGGCCCTGGACGTATGCCAAACTCGTCGCAGACGTCGCTTTTCTTTGATTTTCATTCTAATTTGCCCGGGGATAGTAGGTTGAGAATGTATGTTCAAGATCTCTGGAGTTGATTGCCAGCACGCAGTCTGTATAGTATTTGTCAGGTATTTAGCTGCAGATTCAATGTCATCTTTTGTTTTAAAGCTTATTTTCAGATCTAATTTCTCTTCTATTATTTCCGCAAAAGAGTCCCAATCAGTTAAGTTGTTGTACAATTTCAGGTTGGTTTCATAATGCACAATAGTTGTACTTATAGTTAGTAGTACCGGCACGTGGTTCGAGGAGCCATCTAGGCAGGAGTCTACCTTAAAATATAAACTAGAGAGTCCTCCAGTTATAAAAAAGTCTATTAGGTCTGGAAGCCTATTCGGATCGCTTGGCCAATGTGTTGGTTCGGCTGTAGACAAGGTACGAAGGGAGTGTTTGTCAATGCACAATTTGAGCTCTCTTCCTCTTGTGGTAACCAATCTTGAGCCCCAAAATGTGTGCTTAGCATTCCAGTCGCCTCCAGCTATAAATTTTTTTCCGAGCGTAGCAATGTAATGTGAGAATTGGTGTTCTTTGATATTGTGCTTTGGCGGGCAGTAGACTGACGAGACATTGAATCCTCCATTTTTGTCCTCAATGTTCAATGTTGTCGCTTGAATATGCTCTGTTCGATAGCTCGCAAGCTGGTAGTGTTTCACTGAGGACTTAATGACAACAGCAGTACCTCCGTGAGCAGTGCCATCAGGATGGTCAGTTGAATAGATATTATATCCAGGTATTGTGACTGCACTTCTGCTGGTAAAGTGGGTTTCTGATATTAATAGGATGTCGATGTTGTGGCATTTCAGGAGTAATTCCACTTCGGATTTATTGGGCGCAAGGCCGTTAATGTTCCACGTCCCTATACGTAGGTTAGTCATCTTAAAAGTTTTTCTATAAGCTTTGTCATAAGCCCCATAAGGGTGCTTATTTGTTGTACTAACATGTCAATTTTTTCTGAGTTTTTAATAAGTAGCTCCTGGACTACATAAGTTGGCTCCACGTTTGATTGACGGGTTTCATTCATTAAGACTTCCTTGTAAGTCTTTTTGTTGGCTGTTACATTCTTTATATTATTATCATGTAACTTGCTTGTATTTCCATTTGTTGAGTAGTAATCTTCCATCGTTTTCTGGTTATTTTCAGATCAAAGGTACCTTAAAATTGTCCTGTCAACATCAAAGACAGCTTAGGCCGCTATCCCACTGGCGTTTTACGAGCGTTGACGTCAACGTCGCGTCTACGCGGCGTCGACGCTGCGCAGACGCGACGTTGACGGCGCGTCATCGCGTAACAAGCATAAAACGTCCGCTGAACGCGACGTCAACGTCGCGTCTGCTTAACGTTAACGTCGCGTTTGTTGGCAATAGTATCATCTGCGCGACGTTAACGTCGCGTTCAGCGGACGTTTTATGCTTGTTACGCGATGACGCGACGTTGACGTCAACGCTCGTAAAACGCCAGTGGGATAGCGGCCTTAAATCCGAATTGACCAATCACAGCGTTGCGTTGGCGCCGAGCCCAATATGGCGGATGCAGATGCACTTAGCTGTCTTTGATTCTACACCCTTCAAATGTATTTTCATTCTTTCTTATTAATACATTTTTCATTTAGGATTCTTGATAAAGCATTTGACCCACAAAGCCATGTGTGTCGTTCAGTTTCGAGCCGGAAATCAAACCCGACCATAGCAGACAAACACAACATAAAGCAAAAAAAAATATTCTTAAATAAAATATCTATTATCTCACCTAATTTTCCTCTTCACAATACGATAGCTTGAAAGGTTAACAACATAATATTAACAATGATATTTAACCACAAGGTTTAAGCAATAGGGATTCTGACAATAAAATTATTTTACGTTCAAAAAAATTTGCAAATACTGCCACTAATACTACAAAAAAGTCTAAAAACTTAAAAAATTGCCAAATTATAAACGTTTTTGACGAGAGAGAGACACGAACATAATAAATGTAGGGAAAATGCTGATTTTTTCGCGATTTTTGGTTTGGTCCCATAGTAAAAGTTGTTCATAATGATGAGTACAATGACCTCTTTAAGAGGTTGTTAATGTTTGAAATGTAATTAAATGGGTCAGCAATTATAAAATTTGGCGAGCCACCCAAAAGCAGCATTTAAATAATTTGGTCAGCATACAAAGATTTTGTTTGCAATAAAAAAAATCAGGCAGCAATTCTTGTTCCGCAACTAATTTTGATAATGGTCAAAAATTAAATCATACATAGGCAGCCAACAATAACATGAGTCTGCATAATAAACATTCAGTCCGCAAAATAACTACTTCGATCGACATTGGATGCAAGAGCGAGTGAAGTTCTTTCTTTTCGTAGTCACTCATTTTTGTTCTAATATCAGCACGTTCTCCACTAATAAAAGTTTATATGTGCGTTTGTCGTTATTATTATCGACCACCTTATGCTGTACAAAAATAATTACAGCCATCCAGAATGACATAAATTGCTGATTGATTTTGAAATGTTTGCTGACCATGAGTTGCTGACCAATTAGCTATTTCTGCTCACCGATTATATTTTTCTGCTCACAGAAATAACAATACTATGCTGACCATTTAATTAACACCCTTAATGTTTTACCAATAACCCTGTATACAAAAATAATCATAAAACTATGATAATTATTGTATATATGTAAATGGTAATGCAATTAATGATGTCTCGTAATAAATTATCTGGTTACCTTGTATGTGGCCTCCTCATCATATTATGCGAGGGAAACTGTATGGACATATGCCTTCGAAGCTCTGCGATCTTCTTCGTAAGGTCTGTGACGTCCTGACCTTCCTGTTGACGACAAATTAAAAACAATTGAAATATAATAACATCACATAAAATCATGCATTGTGTACCCCAAAGGTTAAAAAAAAAGAAAATGTGGTGTGGCTGTGTCATGGACACGGCCGTGTGTTGCACGTGAATACGTTTACGTAACGGGGTTGATCCGCTCGGCCGCGTTCATTCTTTTACGTTCTCGGCACTGCTTGACTCGGTCATAATATGGTGTTTTATTGGTACCATTCGATTGCTCTTGAGAAGCCCTTTCCAATCGTATACGATCTCTTTATTTGGAATTGCCTTTTTGACGCGTATAGGCCGATATTATATATTTTTGAATTTCGTGGGCTAGCCGGGTGTTTTCGCCTTAAGAACTTAATTTCCCACATACCTGCTGCTTAGTGAACAGATCCAGCTCCGCATCCAGGATCTCCTTCTGCGCCTCTTCCTTAGTCTTCGGTTTCTTTGCCTGCTAACAAACGTAATTGAAGCCCAGTTAAAGCTATGTACAAGGCTTTGAGTATATGACACATTTATAGAATGGTCGTAAGGTGTTCTTGCGTCTCGTCCAAGACAGATTTACAGGGTAGCAGGGACATTGATGCTCAATCTGTTCAGGATTCAGTACATGATTCTGAAACCCCCAGCGCTGATACTTTTTCGAGACGATTTTTTTTCTCGCATTCTATTTTCAACTCTCGGTTTTGAGACGAGCATTGAGAATACAACAGAGCGCGTCAAGGAAACACTGTTGGATTTTGAACTCTCGGCACTAAGAAGAACGTTGAAAATCGAGTGCGCAAACAAAAATCGCCGCGATAAAAAATTGCCCATGGGTGCCATCTTCGAAGCGAAGAATTCTCTTCGTGTAAAAGAACCATATTGTACAGTACTTCCAAGTTTCATTGAAGATCTAAAAGTCATACCTTGATCAACAATGCGCTCTTCAGCTTTTTTTTTACGTCAATTTAGGTTAAATAGCCTTTAAAAGAGCGAGCTGAGCGTGGCGATTAAGTTGTTATACACACCTACACCAATTCGATTAAAGAGGCCTGTTTTTATCGATTCATTAATTCCATAGGTTCTCAACGTGAGCGATAACGCCCCCTCGTGGGCGTTTGAGACTTTCAGGGGGCAGTAGAAGACCCAGAGATATTATATATCCTATCATAAGACCATATAATATTACACTTTCAAATAAAATCGTGACAGTAGATGTTTTAGATTCGCGACAGATGGCAAGTAAAAAAAATGGGGAGCTCTAGAAGAAAAAAAAGTGGACGGTGGGCAAAATAAGGTTGAGAACCTATGATCTTTTTATTCGCTATGATGTAAGCTAAATACAATTAACAAAGCCATAATTAGTCGTCACAAAAATACACACTTTTAACGCTAATATTAGATGTACTTACTTAATTTACACAACTTTTACAACATGTACACAAACGAACATAACCAATTAGGTGTGAATACAGATGGACAGTAATGTAAACCCCTGTGAATTTGGGATCATTTGTTGTTGATTGAATTGTCGCTACGTAACATAGTAGAAGTTCTTTTTTTACAAAATTTATAGCTTCTCGTGACGGGGACTTTAAATGGCAACTGATCGATAAAAGTTTAAAAACTGCGATTAGCCAATGACAGAGCAGTTTTTGTCCTAGTTAATAATATCAACTAATATCTAATGTCAATGACTATAAAAGTCAAAATGAAACACTAAAGGCTGATTTTTCTATCGTTTTATTCGAGAAATAAAATCCATCCTAAGGTTGTCTTTAAAAGATCGCTCTTAGCGATAAGACCGCCCATTGTGTCACCCTTTGTATAGTTTCTATATTTATGTCTGTAATTTATATGGTGTACATAATAAAGAGTATTATATTCTATAAAATTGACGTTTGACAGTTTTTTTATGAAATAACTATTTCAAAATTATTCCTCGAACAAAGTTATCAGCTGATTGAAAAATCAGCACTAAAGGAATGAAATCCTTCATGGTCTGTTTTCCCATATTTGTTTGTCTGTCTTTCCATATACTAATCTGTCTGACTGCCACTCTCTTATTCCGGGCTGAAATGATGGTGATACCATAACGGGACACGACTCATACAGACTTAGGAAGTTTTTGAAATTAGCTTGTAGTAATACTCCAATCCATCTATATTCACACTTATTTTGTATATTATTTACATAAAACTATATGATATAATACGGTATTATTGTTCAATAGCTTGATCACACTATTAGTAGTAACTATTCAAAATACATATAGCTGTACAAGAATCTCACGTCAACGCCTGTGTGCTGACCTTTGGAAACTTTAGGCGCTTGAATGACGTTGGTTAACATTTGTGCAATGAGGGTATTCTGAAATGACGTTCGCTAGGTGGCAGCACTGACACGTCAGGTCCAGGCATCTGTCAAAGAGCCTATATTTTCTAAAGTCATGACGGAATGATGAATGAATCGAATGATGAACGTCATCATATATTTTATATTCATTGTCGAAATGGAAGACCTCTTGTCAAAGTGGTGCCAACTGGTGTCGTAAATTTTCACGAAAACCCCCATTGTTTTGTGTAATGTATTGAAAAACCAAAATGGCCGATTTAGGCCACGCGCAAAGAGATTTATATACAGTTATTGCTAATGTTCATACAATGACCAATGAGGAACTATCACATTATAATGTAATTAATTATGTACAATACTGTGTGAGTTTTGTGACTATGTAAGACAAATGGAACAAGTTGCGATACGCATGCGTGATTCTATTTTTACTCAAGTATATTACGCTATGTTACGGATAGGGGGTGAACAGAATGGTCGCTTTATTAATATTAAGACGTGACATCCATATTTTTTTGAACTTCCTTACATCTTGTTGCAAAGATGTTTGATTACTTTCACGTGATCAACTTTGTCGATGTATATAGGTTACATGCGGGGCCGCCATTTTGAAACAAAATCAAAATGGCGCGACGGTATACCCACAGCCGCGCTATTAGCTAGGCTCGATATAAAAATCTTCAATCCCATTTACATGCTTTTTGAAATAGGTACAGAAACATTCCAGTATAAAAAAGTAATGTGTCAATTAACATGATTAAGTTCGAGCGTGATCGAGAACAAGAGCGGCCCCGTTCAACAAAAAAAATAAAATAAAAAAAAGATTTACAAAAAACTAAAAGTCTCTCTTGCAAAGTACCGTGTCCCCAATAAGTCAGGATAGATCAATATAATTATAGCTAATCTGCTTTCGCGATTTTATTTACCAAAAATGTAAACAAATATGAGTTTATGGAAAATTAACTTTAAATCCCACACAATAAAGTTTATTTATTTAATACTTCAAGCACATAAATGTACAGAGGCGGACTTAATGCCATAGGCATTTTCTACCAGTCAACGTTTGGGTGATGCAGAGACAAACAGTGGTAGGTGCAATCATGAACATTGAGGAATAAATATTTTAAATATAAAGATACGCATAAACCTATTAAAACTGATAATAATATATACCTAATAACATATAAATATAAGTACAAATAAATACATACACTACCGCTCAAAAGTATTTGGCCACCTAGTAAAATACATTTTGTAAAAGTCTAATTGAGTGAAACTTTTACTAGCCATGATTACTGTTTATTAGCCATTTTTAGACACAGCAAGAGCTATGTCTAAAAATGGCTAATAAACATGTTAAAATAGTTATGAAGTAGTTTCACTCAATTAGACTTTTACAAAATGTATTTTACTAGGTGGCCAAATACTTTTGAGCGGTAGTGTATACATAAATAAACTTAATAAAAAGAAATAAGACATACAATGAGAAAATATTACCGCTGTGAATACTCACGGCCCCGGCCCCGGCCCCGGTAACGGTCGCGAATCATATTTTGATCGACGTACAACTTAATACTGACCAGCAAATTGCAAAAAACGTAAGAAAATTTGAATTTCGCGGGCTACCTTAGCGCTTCCCCCTTTTTTTTTTTTTTTCAGGATGGGAAATCATCAAATGACCCGCTCTGGGTGGAGCGGAAAGTGTCAAGACTCTTACTGACTAAAACCCACCCGTGTTCCTTCCTTAGCCCTTTATGTTCCGGGCCAGCGGTAACCCTTTCGGACAGTCCCGCTGACCCGGCAGGAGCACTTCCTCCTTAAATAACATTAAAAACTAGTTTTCGTAAAAAAAAAAAAACATCAGTAGAAGTTGGAATTATGACCTTCAATATATCCGTAACCAGAAGGTACTCAGATATGGTCCAGATTACAATGACGGGGAGTTAAAGTGACTCTCGCCTTTGTTAAGTGTCTTTTAACACCTGTTATGTATGGAAGATGAGAGTTCGCAAACGAATAAAAAAGTCGTGAAGGTTATTTATGAAGAAATGAAAATCAAGATGCAACTCATACACAAACTTACACAGTATGTTTCAAATGAATGTTTAAGGCGTTTATAATAAGAGCCATTTTACATTGCAGATTATTAATAGGTCGGCAGCTGACCGATTTAAAATCAACAATGTGCGATGGTGCTTTTAAATATTTCAGCTAAAATCCTAAGGTTACACGGGCCAGTTTAAAAGGGCTTTGAAGGTCCGTGGCATCGTGATCGACTTTGAATGTTAATATCTCGGAAACGCGACGCTTTACGGGGTGTGGTACTATTATATTTTCCGTTTGCATTGATGACAGCTATCGATTTATATAGGTTACATGCGTGGCCGCCATTTTGAAATAATATCAAAATGGCGTGAATGTAGGTATGACAGGATCCATTAAAAAAAATTTAATACGCTTTGCTTTTATTTTTATTTAGGAAAGATAAAAACAACTGTACTTATTTATTAAGTAGGTAACTCATTGGTAAGGTTCGACTTCGTTGAGCATCGTCTGGGTAATTTATACCTGTGACAGTCTCATTCTATAGCTCGGAAAATATAGTCAAGACGCAATAGAGATGATGACAATTTTTCTAATTTGAACTCCAAAAAAAATATAGTTCAAACAATACTACAAAAAGTCTAAATACTTAAAAAATTGCCAAGTTATAAATGTTTTAAAATAACTGCTAGACAAAGACGGCACTAACATAGAAGTGACGTCACGACTATGTAACTTCATACTAGCGCCATACATTGTCTGTACCGCGCGACAAGGATGGGAATAATCCTCTCCAAAATCTTTTAAAGCGTGTAGCTTCTCCATATTTTCATTGTATTTTTTTGGGTTTTCGATTATCTCATTTTACTATGCCTTCTTTGAAATCACATTATTTGTATGAACATTTCTAATTGTGATAGCAGTACGTAAAGCATTATATTATCTGTGGTAGCAGTATGTCTGGACTGTTCATAGTTGTTGCTGTCTCGCTCTCTCGCGACCGATCAGCCATATTGTAAAAGCCTGTTTTATAGTACTAAGAAGAATAAATACAACTGTAATTAATAGAAGTGTTTAACTTAGTATATATTAGTTTATTAGTCAATCATCCCTATTCTGGGAGATTAGTCTTTAGAAAATTCTGTTAATTTTTTTTGATGATTTTGTTTTTTTTTTCATATCCGTCAGTCAGTCACCCGACATTTTCTAAAAGAGTTCAAAAGAGACGGTTAAAGGCTCTCCCCCACAGGCGCTTTATTATCGGCCGATAATATCAGATGCGTTACGGTATTGCGTTATCTGTTTTCTGTACATTTTATATTAGGACGGCCGCGAAGTTACACACTGCTGCGATAATAACGACGCAATAGAAGTAGGACGCTTGCGTTCCTCCGTCCTGCGATATTCCGTTATGAGTTCTTAAAACATTTTTTATTATGACGCATATTATCTTACACACACCTGCGTTAATAACGTGGTAACGTGTAAAGCGGCCGGGCGGGCTTAGTGTTGGTTACACGCACACGTTAGAAATATCGGACGACAAAAATGCAGCTGTATGGCAAGGAATTATCATATCGCATTATCGCATCCGATATTATCGACCGATAATACCGCGCCTGCGGAAGAGAGCCTTAATGCTATGTGCGTTCTATTTATGCATAATAATCATTTATCTTTCCTTCTTAAACATAAATATGTTTTTTATATGCAGTATACTACATTTTTAGCTGAATATTCTCAAACAAACGCGTTACAAATAGTGCACGGCATGCGAAACGCAACTTCTAATACCTGCGCTAGCTGCAGACGGGACATATTCCTCGCAACCGACTCGTCCTGTCGT
This sequence comes from Luperina testacea, assembly GCA_927399505.1. Taxonomy (NCBI): domain Eukaryota; kingdom Metazoa; phylum Arthropoda; class Insecta; order Lepidoptera; family Noctuidae; genus Luperina; species Luperina testacea. The sequence goes on along the minus strand of OV656783.1, from coordinate 7,408,238 downwards.
GTCACAATCATTTTATTGAGATATTTGACAATACAAGAACAATTTTACTACATTAATTTTTGGGTTACTTATTCCGTAAATTACAGTTTTCCAAAGAAATTATGGGGTTCAGGTACCATCGTCTCCTCATCATCTGCCTAGCCTTTTCCCAACTATTTTAGGGTCGGCTTCCAGTCTAACAGGATGCAGCTGAATACCAGTATTTTACATGGAGTGACTGCCTATCTGACCTCCACAACACAGTTACTGGGTAATACGATACCCCTTGGTAAGACTGGTTGTCAGACTTTTGGGCTTATGACGCCCCGTAACGACTGTCAAGATCGACGAATGATAGCTTAGATCAACAGCTTAACGTGCTTTGCGAGCACGGAGGGATCTTGGTATCTAAAAATGGTCACCCATCCACGGACCAACCGTGGTAAGCGTAGCTTAACCTGATCGAACGACATGTTAGGTTTTGAATATGGGGAGACTAAAGATAGGGAATCCACAAAACAGTTACTGGGTAATACGATACCCCTTGGTAAGACTCGTCTAGACTTTCAAGCTTCTGACTACCCGTAACAACTGTCAAAGATCCACGAATGACAGCCGGGACTAACTTCTTTGGAAAGCTGTATATTGTGTTAAATTAAATTAGCAAAAGCAAAACTTCGCAGACGTGATGGATCGTTATATCTAAACATGATAAAACAAAAAAAAAATAATTTGATGCATATAATGTTTCGGATCAACGACAGCTGGTAGGGGGGCTTCAAGTATTACGTAACGCAATTTGGGGGGAGGGGGGGGGGTCTTGTAAAACGTTACGATGCGTTACAAGGGCGGCAGGGGGGCTCGAACAACGCGTTATGTAACATTTTTTTATTTATTTAAATAAAAAACTAGGGAATTCAAATCAAGTAAAATAAACAATATACGCATGCATTCTGATTTAGAAATCTCTTATTTCATTTATTATTACCGTAAACGCGATTAAAACAATAATAAAGGTATTTTACACTATTTGCGCTGTAGCATGGTGCGGGTGACAGTTTCAGTAACATTTCGTTTCACTCTTGAAAGTTGCCGCGATTTACAATTTATGACTTAATATTTCAGTTGTACCACATTCGTAATATATTAAATAATTAATAACTGTAGTAAATTAAATTAAACCCAACCAGAATGTTCTAATCAAGAAATAAAATCAAATTGAATGAAAAATTAAGCAAAGTGTTATGCGTATAACGTAACGCCATAGACGTATTTAGTGATGGGATGTACTGCTACGATGGATAGTCGATATTTTTTATAATAAAAAACGTATATTGTGCGTAGGTCAATTTTTATTTTTAAAAGGTCTAATTATACAACAGAACATTTATAGGGTAAGGTTGCTTAAAAGGTTGCTAAAAAAAAATACATGTTATTCGTCTAAACTCATATCAGAGTCAGGAACATCTGAATTGTCACTCAATTCATCATCTGAATCTGTGACGGATATTATTAACGATGACTCAATTATGTTGTCAATATGTATGTCACGATCCCAATCAGACATAATGTCCCTTTTTGTTTTATTCACGACCTTCGACCAGTCTTCAGGTTGAACATTGTTGATGGCCTCTTGTAATAGGGCCAACATCTTATTTGCCGTAAATGGCGGCGAAGTATTATTTCTTGCGGCGTAACCTAAAAATAAACGAACTTATAAAAAAAGTATTCAAATAATCATCAATCAGCCTAATCTAGTATCTGGTAATGTTTTTAAACTAGGTACATGCTACGATCGGAAAGCTGATTTTTTTATAAAGCTTCAAAATGGGAATTGAAATTAAAAGCATACCTTTTATTTGGGCCCAAATCAGCTCAATAGCGTTATACTGGCAATGGTAGGGTGGTAGTCGAAGGACCTGGTGGCCCTTTTCTTTTGCCATCTCGTCCAGAGCATAGGTAGGAGTTGGTGGCTTATGGCGTCGGACTAAGGCAATAAGCTCCGTCTTTAACATTTTTATATCTGCTGTAACTCCGTTTTCACTCAGCCACTTCACCAACTCGCTTTTGCGGTTGGATTGGTTTGGGGGTTTATTAACTTGCACCGAATGGTAGGGTGCGTTGTCCATTATTATGGTCATAGGCTCTTTTAAATTGTTTAATAGACCTATGAACCAATCTTTAAATTTTTCGTAATTCATCTCCTCATGATACTCCGTAGTTTTTTTTGACTTAAAAGCCAGCAAACAATCAGGGACGAATCCACTTGCTGTACCTGCGTGACAAATAATAAGGCGTTCGCCTTTGCCTTCCGGCACTTTGGTACACGATTGTGCCGTATCGTCGGTCCAACTTTTACCCACTGTGTGGTTGGCGTTTAGCCACGTTTCATCCAAAAAGACAACTTTGCTCCAATCACTTATGTTTTTGGCCTTCCTTAAAAATCTACATCTTGCTAGGGCAATGTCAGTCCTATCCATAATAATCTTTCTTTTGTTAACTTTTTTGTAAACAAAGCCAATATCTTTTATAACTTGCCGTAGCGAAGTAATACCTCCTTTGAACAAGTCAGCTTCTTTTAATGATTTTAGAAGCTTGAGCAATGTGGGTAGCTCCATTCTTCTATAATAATCATAAATATGATTTCTAATAGCAACCTTAGCAAAATCATCCAAATCTGTGATTGGCTTCACCTTGGTCCGCTTTTTGTTGGGTGTCGATAATTTATTTTCAAACATCCCATCTTGGCCAATTTTCTCACGTGTTATACGCGAAACAGTATTGCGGCCAATATCAAGAGCTTCGGCTACTCGTTCTACAATATGATTCAATGGTAACAACGGTCCATTATTTTGTTGTTCTCTTTCAAAGTAGTCTCGGAGGCGAACAACAAGCTCCCTGGCCTGACTACCCAAAACAGTTTTTTTTGTATGCTTAGGCATGGTAATAACAACAAACTCAACAAACTTATAACAAATAACAATTTAACAAAAATGAAAACAAACAATGAAATCGTAATACGTGTCACATTAAGTCACAATATAACGCGCTTGCACTCGTACTCGCACTCACAGCATCGCACGGGTAAACAACATGGCCGCCGCGCCGATGCACCATAGAGCAAAAATGTTGTCACGAAAAAAAAAACATAAACCCGATTTTGATTATTTTATATAAGTACAAAGATAATTATGTAGCCATAAAACATTTATATTGACAAGTTTATACACGTAGCACACACGTAGTTACACTGCACAACTGAATAATACACTAATTTTCATAACAATATTAAAGAGAACTAGATTCACGCTGCGAGTATCGTTAGCGATAAAAATGAATTGCATAACCTCACATCCCTACGTGGTACTGACAAATGTCAACGTCATACGGGCAACTGTCACCCGCACCATGCTACAGCGCAAATAGTGTAGCGACTTTCCGGTAGATACTTTGCGCAACTAAATCGTGACTTTTAGGTAAAAATGGTCACTTGTGTGTTACGTAATCTTTAGGGAGGGGGAGGGGGGTACAGAAAAACCTTACGGCGCGTTACATGGGGGGGAGGGAGGGTCAAAAATCTTCAAAAATTGCGTTACGTAATACTTGAACGCCCCCTAGTGCAGCTACTTGAAATATCAGAACATTAGTTTTTTTTTTTTTAACACGATACAACAAAAAGATACTTAGTGAGTAACTACACTACCAGCGGACGTCGACCCTAAACATAAAAATCATCACATCTTACCCATAACGTCAGTGGAGTTCCGCCAGCTAATTTAATTTGACCCATTTCCCTAAAATAGTACACATAACACACAATACATATAAAGCTACATACCTGCATCTGTTTAAGCGTTCCGTTATATGCAACGAGCTCTTTACGTAGCTTCTCGATGCCTTCCTGCGCAGAGTTGATTGCTTCTAGCAAAGCTGCTCGCTGGGGACCAGTGACGTTGCCTGCAAATAGAAAAGGTAGACGTTATGTGTTACTTTTTTATTATTATAGCCGGGTCAGCGGGATTGTCCGAAAAGGTTACCGCTGGCTCGGAACATAAAGGGCCAAGGAAGGAACACGGGTGGGTTTTAGTCAGTAAGAGTCTGACACTCCCTTCCGCTCCACCCAGAGCGGGAGGAGTCATTTGATGATTTCCCATCCACAAAAAAAAGAGGCCTTTATCTTTCTGATTTTTTTTCTTTTTCCTCAGCTCCTAAATACCTAGGAATCCGGCAATCAAAAGCAAAAAACTATTTTTTTTAATTCTACTGGCAGTTTCAGAGATTAGCGCGTTCTCTCTCTGAGTGTGTGTGTGTTGTGTGTGTGTGTGTTGTATGTGTGTGTTATGGTGTGTGTGTGTGTTGTGTGTGTGTGTGTTGTGTGTGTGTTGTGTGTGTGTTGTGTGTGTGTGTGTGTGTGTGTTGTGTGTGTGTGTTGTGTGTGTGGGGGTGTGTGTGTGTGTTGTGGTGTGTGTTGTGTGTGTGTGTGTGTTGTGCCCATGTCCAGCAGTGGACCGCTGTGTGCTCATGACGATGACGATATTAACTTACCAGACTCTAGCCGCTGTATCAGCAACATCTGTTGCTGCAGTTGAGTCTCCAACAGCGCCTGCGCTCTCTTGTGCATCTCCATGACCTGTTTGCTTTTTGTTATTGATTGTTTCACAATTTCTTTCTTCGGTTCTTGGCCGTTTGCTAGTTCCTTTTCTTTTTCTTGCTGTAAGTAATGCGTTATTGTTAGTTTTTAGGGTTCCGTACCGCAAAAGGAAAAACGGAACCCTTATAAGATCACTTTGTTGTCCGTCTGTCTGTCGTCTGTCAATACCCTTTTTCTCAGGAAGGCGTCGAGTTATCGAGTTGAAATTAATATCAAATACTCAGGGCTGCAATCCCTTGAAGCAGTGAAAAAATCAAACTTCTAAGTCAACGCAATCAAAAGATATGAGCGTATTTCGACACTCGCAATGGAATCAAAACCTATAGGTTACTTCCCGTTGACCTAGAATCATGTTTGGCAAGAAGCAATGTCATGTAGCACAAGTAAAGGAAAAAATCTGAAAACCGTAATTTGTAGTTACATCCTTACAAATTTGTACGGAACCCTCGGTGCGCGATTCCGACTCGCACTTGACCGGTTTTTCTTAATAATTTTTACTGTCACAGTGAGTTGTCGATTTTAAATAATTTTAATTATGACATCACAGCCTGGCAGCACATGATTGATAATACAATAGTTTTGTGATCAATACGACTACTTCGTACTCTACTAACGAATCATCTTCGTCTAATATAGACAACGACTAGAATAGGAAGTATAAACTTGGCATATAAAAAAAAATGTTAAGAACCCCTGAAAGTTTGTTTACATTATTTATCTTTACTCTTTGACCCGACTATAGTGCAGATCCTCCGACCAGACAGGTGTTGTGTCTGGCGGGCAACTGCCCCATGATTCATGTCGGGCCGTTGTATCTATGCTAGTTGCGCGGTAAACTCTGCTTGCGAGATGCAGGATTTCGTGTGACGTCAGTATGACGCGTTGTTCGCATGTGGCGTTTGTAATGAGGGTTTTCGTGAAAATTTACGACACCAGTTGGCACCACTGTGACAAGAGGTCTTCCAATATAAAATATATGATGACGTTCATCATTCGATTCATTCATTCGTTCATCATTCCGTCATGACTAAAGATAATATAGGCTCTTTGACAGATGCCTGGACCTGACGTGCCAGTGCTGCCACCTAGCGAACGTCATTTCAGAAAACTCTCATTATAATAATATTCTCGTACCTTCTCCATGAGCTGCTTCGCGTTATTGTCGGCGGTCGCCTTGATGTTGTCTCTGTTGATGAGCACTTTGTTGTGAGACATGGGATGCTGCGAGTTCTGTCTGTCCGTTTGTTTGTTGGCCAGCTGACCGCCTGGGGCCATGTTCTCCTGTTTATTCTGCGAGTAGAAAGGCTAGAATGAAATTCGTTTTAAACTAGCTGTACATATTAAATTGTTTTTAACACGGTTTTATCAGCTTCATGCTTTTGTTAACTTAATAAAGAATATACTGGACGTAAAAGTTTAAATTTATTATTTTATTTTATTGTCTGTATCACAGTGTAGGAGCAAGAGAGAGCAGTGCGCGCGCACATTCTCTTTCTCTCTTTCTCTTATAGCTAGTAAATGAAATATGTATATATCTCAGTCAGTAGTTCGTTTGCGAGTTTACTAGCGTTACACGAACGGCGATTCTATGGTTATTTTTTTTCGTAATTCAAATAATTGAAAAAAATTTACTCCAAAACGCGGAGGCGATAAAGATATATATACAGGCTAGCTGACCCGGCCACGCGTTGCTGTGGCTAACGTTTTTGTGCAATAAAATAATATTGCGATTATAAATGGAGATGTGAGATATCCTATCTTTCAAGTTGGATCAAACTGCACACGGTGTACAAATTTGATTAAAATCGGTTAAGTAGTTTAGGAGTCCATCGCGGACAAACATCGTACACGTAATTTATATATATTAAGAAGATCGAGTTAAAGAAGTTTCACTTCAGTCGTGTGGTCATAAGCAAACTGGCTTTTTTTTTCAAATCACCTTTAATGAATATTGTACTAACCTCAGGGTTATGCCAGAAGACTTTGATGAATCTGTTATTAAGTACAGCCTCCGTGCTCTTGTAGGCAACGTTTGCTTCAGTGGGGTTACTGAACGTAATGAGAGCCGCTTCTGGGTCGCCGTCGTAGCACACCTGGGGAGAAATAGAATACGTTTAAGGAGACTACACGAGGTCAGTGGGATTGTCCGAAAGGGTTACCGCTGGCCCGGAACATAAAGGGCTAAGGAAGGAACACGGGTGGGTTTTAGTCAGTAAGAGTCTGACACTCTCTTCCGCTCCACCCAGAGCGGGAGGGGTCATTTGATGATTTCCCATCTTGAAAAAAAGGGGGGCTACACGACCTAAAGCACGGTCACTGTCGGACTGCATAGAAAAGAAAGAGAAGCGCGATGACACAACGCTGGTATTTTATTGCAAAATATGAAGTAATTATCTATTGACAAAAAATCTATTGTTGCTTTAGTATGTTGCTTGTAGAATAATCTGACGAAAAATCATAATGATTGTATGTATATTAGTATGGTTTTTATTGTAAAAAGAAAGTTTTTAGTTTGTATCTTCATGATTTTTTTCTATCGTATCAAATTAGTTGGAATTTGCTTTCAACACACTATCTACCTAGCATATATCCTGAAGAATATCATATATTTTTCTGATTTTGTTTACTGTAGTCGATCATATACTTTTATTGCTACTAAAACTTTTTTTTGCGTTTAGATCCTGCAAGTCGATTCTGTAAAAATCTCACCGTGAAAACTTAGGTAAAGTGAGCTTTAAATGATCTGACATTCCACCTGCATGTCGATTCTGTAAAAATCTCACCGTGAATACTTGCGTGGAGTGAGCTGTCAGTGTCATCCTACTGATGCTAGGGATTGACCAAGCAAACATTTACAATCATAAAAGAGATTTTTTGATTCCCACGTAGTTTGTGTGGCGTGATCACTTCACCCGATTCACGACACTAAATGTCGTAAATCGGGTGAAGTGAAGGTGAAGTGATAAGATCACGCCGCGCTTGCGCGTTAATCACTGTCAGTATCACATTGCAGATTGCGTGATCACTTCACCTTCCCTTCACCCGATTCACGACATTTAATGTCGTGAATCGGGTGGAGTGAAGGTGAAGTGATAAGATCACGCCGCGCTTGCGCGTTAGTCACTCATCACATTAGAGATTTGTTTTTACATATTTAACTTGTAAGGCGTCATGTACCTATAAGAACATTAGGAAATTATGGTAATAATATTAATAATTAATATAATACACCATGGCGACCCTGCCTTAGAGTCTGCCAAGGGGCAGATTAAGCAAAGTTTTCGTTGAGCGATTTTCAAAATGTGTAATCATAATAATCATAATCATTTTTTATTTGTCTAACATAGGTAGTAAATACAGTTCTTAAATTAAAATTCATAGGTCGCTATGTTATGCCAAGAGGCGTACAAATATGGTTGCATGCTAATTAAATACAATCAACAATATGGAATCATTTCTACAGTCAATGCATAAATAAATAATCATAAATTAGAATTAGTCACAATATTCAATTAAAATTAGTTAACTCTAAAGTAGAAAAAGACGAGGTATTCGTCAATCAAAACGCGGCTGGTGGAGGTGTTGTTGACGCCGAGGTGGTGTTGCCATGGTTACGAGATTCGAGTGGAGTGATATATGGTACATTCCGAATTGCACTGTAATCGACTACAGCGTGCTTACACCTTGACCCCAATTCTGCTGTATGGTATTTATCTATTATTCCCCGCATAATCTTACCACGCCGTACGTTTGTCAAGCGTGGTATTTTGACAGTTCAAACCGGTTTCGGTCATTGTGTCGTAGAGAATACGTTAATAGCAGATGTAGTGATTAGGTTATTAAGGAATTGACGTGGTTTCGAAGTAACGAATCATTAAGTGGTCATAGTGAATTAAGGCCCTTTTCTGAATTAACGTGAACGCGATAACGATGTCCCGTGAATCGACATATATGAAGTCATGGCATGTGCCATCTTGCGATAACGCCGACTACCGACCATGCCCTAAAATTTAGGGCATGGTCGGTTTTTCATTTAGGGCCTAAATTAATAATTATCACCGATCTTTAAACTAACGTGGCATTTTCGAAATTGTGCTTCTGGCTACAGTCGCCACCTTACCAAAGAAGAAGAAATTCGTGGTGTATACACAAATAAATACTATAATCCAACCATGAGTAACTATTCAAGTGAATAGGTATATTACTGACTCTCAGCTGCCATAGTGGTGATTTATCTAAATCGGAAAGCAAATTATTCATGTGAGCGATGATGACTTAATTCGGAATGAGCCATATTTCACGCCGCGCAAGCGCGTTAGGCGCTGGCGCTGTCTGGCTATATAAGGACTTACTAGTCTAGGGAAAAAAGAAAAAAAAAACAAGGTTGAGATTCTGACTGCGCTTCTGTTTTGCTATTTTATTGTAAGTAAAACCCCACAAAATATTACTGTTTTGACCACTAAATAAAATACTAGCTTTGAATTATATAAAAATATCAATAGGATTAGCATTAAAAAATATTATTAAAATCTCGATTATGATTGTAAATGTATGCTTGGTCAATCCCTAGTATCTGGTAAGATGACACTGACAGTTCACTCCACGCTCACTTCACCTAAGTTTTCACGGTGAGATGGTTACAGAATCGCACTGCTGATCTCTAGAGGATTGACACTATTGACAACTCACTTCATTCAAGTTTTCACGGTGAGATATTTAAAGAATACCACTGCTGTAACCCCTTAACGCGAAAGCTTCAAAGTAGCCCGCAAAATTCAAACTCAACGTTTTGGGCAATTTGCAGATCAGTATCAGTTTACATGTTGATAACTGCTGACTGCTGAGCTTAGGGGGTCCTGGGTTCGAGTCCCAGCTCAATCACACAGTTATTGGGCTCTTCCATTAGGAATTTCTAAGTAGCAGCTCGGAGTTTGGAAGTATCTTATATAAAAAAAGTTAAAATAAAAAACCCGACTGCGGTAACAAACTTAAGTTAAAAAAAAAACTGAAAGCTAAAAACAAGCCCATTTTAAATTAAATAAAATTCGGAAGCAGGCGGGACCCATTTGAATTAGAAAATATAATAAAAATGGTATCCGGGGACTGATCCTAACAAAAAAAAAAATAATAAAAAGGCTTTGCAACGCATGCTATTATTATTAGCTAGCTAGATTAGCTAGTTTGAAATAAATGCTTTGAGTTGAGGATAGGTACAGATGCCAGCACATCAAGCTACTATCTGTCAAATTTCTTTAATAGATTTTCAACTTTATTGCTAAAGCATAAGGTTCAAAGTTGAGTGGGAAAATTTGACAGTTTTGGGTAGCTTGATGTGCTGGCGTCTGTAGATTTTAATCCGACATTTCCACGGGATCGATACTCAGGCTGCCTGTCCACCGGAGCGGAAAAATATTAACCAATAGGAAAATTGGACAGAAAAGGAGCGGAGATTTTGTGCAATCCTATTGGTTAATATTTCTCCGTTGCTCCACTCCGGTGGACACGCAGCCTTATGCGGGTGAAACAGCGGGGCGCAACTAGAACAGTATAAATAACTTACCTGAATATTAACAATCTTGCCGAACTTGCAGAAGTGGTTGTTCAAATGTGTGATGTCATTGAGTCCGCGCGGCACTTTCTTCACCTCGAGCGAACAGTTTGCTGCGTTCGCCGGTAGAGGGGGACGGACGGGGCCTGGAAAAAGGCGTGTTTAAAAAAAAAGAAACAATAGTCATTTATTCAAACTAGGCTGAGAATCAGCACTTTTTGAACGTCAAAATGACAAAAAAAAAAACAGGTTTAAACTGAGCAAATGGTAACCCAGTGGTAGCGGCCACAACTTAGGGAGTTCTACGCTGTAAGTTTGAACCCAGACAGTAACGATAACCCAGGCGTGATCGGGGTCAAGAGAGGGCCCAATCAGCAATAAAAAGAGACTATGACCTCTGAGTTTGTTTCGGCCTTTCTTCTCAGAGTAGTCAGATAGGAAACGCCGACCTCATCTAGTAGTTTAAAAAATATGATTGACGTGTAAAAGTGTTTGTGCAAACCTACTTACAAAAATAAAATCATTTATCATTCATCATTTATCAAAAAAAAAAAAAACAGTGGCACTCCGGCAGTGCCGACAGAAGTGAAAACTTGAACAATTACGTGTGTATTTTGTGAAGCGTCTTATAAACAAAACACGCGCAGTACCGGCTACGGCCATCCGTCTTACGAATTTTCGATCAGGTCACGTGTCCTGACGCGAGTTTAACATTTTTTACCCATTACAAAAAAAAGTGTACAACGCCGCTAAAGAAGTTTTCCCTTCAAAAAATAAAATAAAACAGACGCTTTGCTTTGTGTAAATCATTTCATCAACACTGCTTTCAAAACAGTGAAGGCAAACATCGTGAGGAAACCGGCGTGTCCTAGAACCAAAAATTCGAAGACATGTGACATCTACCAACCCGCACTGGGCCCGCGTGGTGGACTACAGTTTCTCCCTCTCACTGAGAGGAGGCCTGTGTCCCAGCAGTGGGAACATTATAGGTGCTTATGATGGAGGTGTGGGAAGGCTGTGAAAGATAGTGTACAGTACCCGGCGATAAATATTGCACATCGACCTTTTTACACAAAACCATTTCATACAAAGAATGAAAATAATTATCAAAAGAAGCAAATCATAATATTGTTTTAACAGCTCCTAATAGATACCGGACTGTTTGTATTTCGTGCGACAGAGATAACGCTCTACGAAGCCGAAATTAGCCGATTGTCTCTTTCCAAAGGTCGATGTGCAATATTTATCGCCGGGTACTGTAATATGATTGTGTAGTTACCAAATCGGTTGTAGTCGAAGTTCTTCTTGTGCGGCGGCGGGTGGCGCGGCGGCGCGGGGGCGGCGCCGCGCGGCGCGGGCAGCTCGTGACGGATCCTGGAAGTGAACCTATAAATAGTATTAAACATAGTCGCTTTAAGTGTCAGTTTTAGGTAATAGGTAATACGGTCTGGTGTCCGCAACTCCACGTCAATGTGCGTATTTTGCGTACAAAAGCTTTTTTTTTTGCTTAGTTATAAACTAAAATAAAGCTAACGAGACGTGATAAAGAATGTGAACAAGCTTTTAGAGGTTTATAACATTTTTATTTGAAGAAACTTTATACGGATTAGTGGTATTGATCACAATACTATCTATTATATTATCAATTTTCTCAGCGTATTGATGGCAAAAAGTTTCAAAATTTTTATTAAAAATACCCGCTTATTATTGTCCCACATAATCACCCACATTCACATACGGGATTGTCCGAAAAGGTTACCGCTGGCCCGGAACATAAAGGGCTAAGGAAGGAACACGGGTGGGTTTTAGTCAGTAAGAGTCTGACATTTCCTTCCGCTCCACCCACAGCGGGAGTGGTCATTTGATGATTTCCCATCCACAAAAAAAAAAGCCACATTCCCACTGCTGGGACACAGGCCTCCTCTCTCTGAGAGGGAGTGGGCCGTAATCTACCATGTTGGTCCAGTGCGGGTCGGTAATTCGTTTACGCTCATCGTTCTTCGACTTTTTTTTTGTCTTTGCTCGTCTCCTAAGAGTCACAGCTTGATGATAAATAGCGTATAGCGTTTCTCAAGAATTGAGGTATCTAATGCAAAAAGAATTTTTCAAATCCGACTGGTAATTCCAGAGATTAGGGCGTACAAACAAACAATTTCTTCAGCTTTATTATTAATTAAATAAGCTTCCGCCCGCGGCTTCGCCCGCGAGGTATGTCGATAAAAATTATCCTATGTCCTTCCCCAGGATGCAATCTATCTCTCTGCTAAATTTTATCGCAATCTGTTCAGTGGTTTAGGCGTGAAAAGGTAACAGACAGACAGTTACTTTCGTATTTATAATATTAGTATGGATAGATATTGATGATTACTAACCTTGGTATAGGTATGAGCTCCCTTGGTGGATGTGGGTGGTGCGAGTGAGGCGGAGGGTAGGCAGGGAACCAGATATCCGGCGTTAGCGGGTTGTATTCTGAAAATAAAGCAAATAAAACAGTTAGATATAGTTAGTTTATTTATATCTAATCGTATGCTGCACTGGCTGACGTCATCACGGCAATCACCGGCTGTCGCTGAAAACCAGCGCTGGGGCTCTGTCTCGTATAGGGTCTTAGCATTATGCTGAGCGTTGCCCGTTTTGCGTAGATGTGACGCATACTTTCTCCCAAATTGTTATTTTTGCTTTTCTGTTGTGTTTTTATTTTTATGCGTCATGTTTGCCGCAAATAAACGTATTTTCTTTCTCTTTCTTTCTTTCTTTCAGATATAGTTGTGATGAAAATTATCACCATCGTTCTCCTGTTTATTGTCACCAATTTATGAGATCGGTGCATCATGTTTTATTCTTCCATACTTCTCTCCTTAAGGATAAATTCCACGAAACGGCTCGCATCGCATCGGATCGGAACGGATGTTATAATCTTTAAGCGATATTAAATCGTGTACAAAGTATTTAAAGTCTACATTACTAAGCCGCGGTCTGTGGATGGGTGACCATCTTTACATACCAAGACTCCTCTGTGCCTCGGAAAGCACGTTAAGCCGTTGGTCCCGACTGTCATTTGTGGATCTTTGACAGTCGTTACGGGTCGTCAGAAGCCCGAAATTTTGACTACAAGTCTTGCCAAGGCTATCGTATTACCCAATAACTGGGTTGTGGAGGTCAAATAGGCAGTCGCTCCATGTAAAATACTGGTATTCAGCTGCATCCGGTTAGACTGGAAGCCAACCCCAACATAGTTGGAATAGGCTAGACAGATGACGAGCGGGCGTCTCCCGCGACACGCGACCGTAGCCGAAAGTATGCTGCGACGCGCGATCGGCTCCGTTCGCCTGTCGTCGTATCCGATCGAATCTTTTCGGCTGTCGTCCAAATATTTCTTTTCCTCTTGTGTTTTATGATTATTTTCTTCTTTTATTGCAATAGCCAACACTACTGCGTCAACTTCAACCATTTTAAAAAATTAGAACACGTCATTACGGTAGGAATGAAACTATTTGACTAGGCGCAGAAACGGATACGTTCGCAAGCGACGTACGGAGCCGATCGTATGTGTCGACATCCTGCCGGACGCGATCAGTTGTCGCCGCATCCGTTCGTAGCTTTTCCGATGCGATGCGATGCGAGCCGTTTGGTGGAAATCATCCTTCAAAGTGTCTTTTTACACCCGTTATACATTCTCCCCTTTACTAATATTCGTATTATATCAGATGAATAGTTACACACCGATTTCTCGCTTTGAGTCGTCAGTAATTTGACTTTCGAAAGAAATAGACAAAGTGTTGTGTAATTATACAGACGCTATACAATGTTTATTAGTAAAGGGGTGTATGGGAGGCGCGCCTCAAAGAGATTTCAGCATCAAGTGAAGGGGCCCGTCACGGTCGAAGCCTGCCGGGTCAGCGGGATTGTCCGAAAGGGTTACCGCTGGCCCGGAACATAAAGGGCTAAGGAAGGAACACGGGTGGGTTTTAGTCAGTTACGAGTCTGACACTCCCTGCCGCTCCACCCAGAGCGGGAGGGGTCATTTGATGATTTCCCATCCTGAAAAAAAAAGTATAAAGTACTGACCGGGCACACTGGGCGCAGGCGGCAGGGCCAGCACTGTGGACAGCGCGGCCGAAGCGTCTTCTAGCACTACAGGGTCACTGCCGTGGTCCCATTGGCACAAGTCGCCGCGCATGCAGTAGCCCTTCTCTGTAAAGTAACAAATATCCATTAAGAGCGCATATACAGAAAGTGGGCAACGTCGCAAACAGCTGTCAAATATTTCCCTGTTTTGATTAATTTGTCAATATTACTGTATGAAAATAAGAAATATGGCTAACTAATGAACTAGAATATTAATAATGAATTGCAATTAAAACACTGAATTTGATGTTGTAACCGTTTTAGGTGTAAAAAAGGCATTTGTAAAGTTTCCAAATACTTTTTTTACATCTAAAACTAAATATTCGGTGTTACGATATTAATTATTGTATTTCATAATCAATATTCTAGTTCATTAGTTAGCCATATTTCTTATTTTCATACAGTAATATTGACAAATTAATCTAAACAGCGAAATATTTGACAGCTATTTGCGACGTTGCCCATTTTCTGTATAAACGCTCTTAAGGAGTTTACATGACCTAAAGCGCGGTCACTGTCGGACTGCATAGAAAAGACTCAACGACGCTTGAAAGGCAAAATTGACTAAGCGGCATAGGACTAACTTTACAGGAAGACAGTTTAAAGTTTAACTTTTCGGAAAAAAAGAAACATAGATTTCCAAAATAGCAAGAATTACGCCTGTAGAATGATTACAAGAATTTATATGGTTTTTTTTTCCCGAAAAGTTAAACTTTAAACTGTTTTCCTGTAAGTTAGTTCTATGTCGCTTAGTCAATTTTGCCTTTCAAGCGTCGCTCAACAACTCACACACATCAACATCAACATCAGACATCAACTTACTTATCGCCTTGAGTGATAACCTCGGGAAACAATACCTCGTAAGTAGCATTTTATGCATTTCGGACAATTTATAGTATCGAACAGCTCTGGATATAAAAGCGGATTAAACAATGAGGGTTTTCGTGAAAATTTACGACACCAGTTGGCACCACTGTGACAAGAGGTCTTCCAATATAAAATATATGATGACGTTCATCATTCGATTCATTCATTCGTTCATCATTCAGTCATGACTTGAGAAAATATAGGCTCTTTGACAGATGCATGGACCTGACGTGTCAGTGCTGCCACCTAGCGAACGTCATTTCAGAAAACCCTCAATTAATAAGAATACAGAACCTCCTTGCTTGAAGTCGGTTGAAAAGACATAAAAGGCGCCGTACAAAAATTTTACAGCACGCAGTTCTTTCTTCCTCCTGAAAAGTTATTTCTTTTACACTTACGAGGTTTTCACTCTAAGGCGTAGTTATTGACTTTTGTTTTTTTTTTTTATTTTGTTATGTGATGTTTTGTATGCCTTTTGGCGGGACATAGCATGGACCAACATTTTAAAACTTCTTTAGCATCGTTGTGATTTGAAATTTTATGAAACGAAAAAGCAACAGTAAAGAGACATAATTATAAGATTTAACGTGGGAGAAAATGAGATAGGAAGCATTATACAGTGTTTTTGTTTTTTATTATTACAAATGACATCACATTTAATCCTATGCTACTAATTTGTGAGGATGATGATGATGATGGTGATGGTGATGATGATGGCGATGGCAATGGTGATGGTGATGGCGATGGCGATGGATGGATGGATGGATGGATGGATGGATGGATGGATGGATGGATGGATGGATGGATGGATGGATGGATGGATGGATGGATGGATGGATGGATGGATGGATGGATGGATGGATGGATGTTCTTTAGCATCGTTGTGATTTGAAAGTTTATGAAACGAAAAAGCGACAGTAAAAAGAGACATGTAAATTCATAAGATTTAAGGTTTCACTTCTACCACGTGTTTTTTTTTTTTTGTATAACATCTGTATAATTGTACCCTATGTTCACAAAATGAATAAATGAAATGGAATGAAACAGCCTAGGAAGCGAAAGATTTTACTCACCATCGAAGTCCCGACAGCGTCGCTTGTAAGCGTCGCTGTGCTCCAGCCTTGCTTCAGGGTGAGGGGATGTTGAACCACGGGAGCGATCGCGAGACCTCTCGCGGGATCTGCGAAAAATATACGTCAATTTAGAATGGCAATTACAAATTAAGCCATCGATCCCGGCTGTCATTCGTAGATCTTTGACCGTCAAACTCAAACTATTAATTTCAATTAAACCTTATACAGGCACTTTTGAATTGTCAAAATTTAAATAGTCTGTCAGTTAGTCAGAAAGTTGAAGCTAGTTACCCATTCCAAAACGTAGATCTCTATGGAGAAGAACGGGCAGGAAACTCCATGGACACTCTTTTAAATCAAGATATTACAAAATCCTGGGTACATTATTATTGTTGCTTCTATATGTGAAAACAATGTAAAAAAAAGACACAAATGAAGAAACATTTCAAAATATAAGATTAAAAATAAGCCTTGGCAGTTAAGAGATGACCAGTCTCAACCGACGGCGCCCGTTCACGGACATGACGCGTGGACCAGCACCATCCAGCTCAACCATTTTGTAGTCGTTCCATTGCCCCAATTCTGTATGGTAATTATTAGAGATGGGCCGAGTACTCGGTTGATACTCGGTACTCGGCGTACTCGGCGGGTTTTTTGATACTCGTACTCGGCCGAATAACTCTGTTTGAATGCCGAGTATACTTTGTTTAAGAAAAGCAATATATTTAGGTAGATATAATTAAAACAACAGTGCTAATCAAAAAGTATTTATTACTAATTTAGGAAATCTTTGACAATCTCAATTAATAAAATCAAAATTATGCTAATGAATGAGTAGTAACAAAATTAAGAGAACAGTAATAAATAATAATCAATATTTAAAATTGCGCGAACCTGTTTGTACTTGTTTACGCTCGCGAAATGGGAATTTGATTGAACCGAGTTACTCGGCCGAGTACTCGGTTGAAAAAAAATTGAGCCGAGTAAAACTCGGTACTCGTTACTCGGCAAAAGTGTTACTCGGCGCATCTCTAGTAATTATTATTCCCCGCGTAATCTTACCACGTGCAAACCACGTACGGTTGTCAAGCGTGGCATTTTAACGGTTCAAACCACGCTAACTTCGCGTTTATTCGCGCTGTTTCGTTCATTGTGTCATAGAGAATAATTACGTTACTAACAGGTGTCGCAATTAGGTAAGGATTTTACGTGGTTTCGAAGTAAGGAATCATTAAGTGGTTATAGTGAATTAGAGCCTTGGTAGCCCGAAAGTCATCATAATATCATCAATTCATTTCAACACGCCTTATGACACAGTAGCACACTGACGTTTATTTTACAAGTCAAGATGACGTATATAAAAACCATAGATCAAACATAAACTATACAACACTTATAAAGATCTACTTAGAGAAATAAATAGGTAAACATCATAATATCATCAATTCATTTCAACACGGCTTTGGTGAGACTGGAAGCCGTCCCCAAGATAATTGGGAAAAGGCTAGGCAAATTGGTTGATAGACTAAAATAGGTAAAATGAAGGTAGGAACTGAATGCTTACCGTTCCCTGTCTCTAGAACGAGACACCCTGTCCCTATGTTCTCTGTCGCGGGACATTCTGTCTCGCTCTAACTCGCGGGGTACTCTCAGCCTGTCTCTTTCACGCTCATGATCGCGAACGGTCGGTGATCTCGATCTGTGAAAAAAAAAATAGTTTTGAAATGAAATTGTTTATTCATTACACGTCATATTATAAAAAAATAAACTAGATGAGGTCGGCGTTTCCTATCTGACTACTCTGAGAAAGGCCGAAACTAACTCAGACGTCACAGTCTCTTTTAAAGTCCAGACATAATCTTGATCAGATCACGTGAAGACCATGTAGATAAAACTCTCGGTATATTGTTAAAAGTAAATTCAGATTAAATTCAGGGGCCTATGAACGTTTGTCCACCCGAGACAAAAAAAAACGTAAAAAACGAGATTATCCGAACTGAATTGCGTTCAAAAAAACAAACTCTTCAGCTTTATTATTAATACTAGCTGCGCCCCACGGTGTCACCCGCGTGAGTTGCGGTCCCGTGGGAATACCGGGATAAAAAGTAAAGTGTCTGTGTGCTAAATTTTATCAAAATTGTTCCAGCCGTTTGTGCGTGAAGAAGTAACAAACGTACAAGCACACAAACTTTCGCCTTTATAATATTAGTGTGTTAGATGTATTAATGGTGATACATACCTAGATCTGCTATTTTGTCTGTCAATTGTCGGTGGAGGGGGACTTCGGTTTCTATACCGACCGCGCGGCGACGGTGAGCGAGACAGCGGCCGTCTGTCAGACAAATAGACCAAGATTATACTATACTACAGGACAATAGCAAAGGATCAATTTTCTGTAATAGGTAAGCCGGAGTCGATATCTTTAATACGATTATATTATGTGTCTATAGCAGGGGTGGCCGGTCGATCGCGACTATTAGTCCAGTCGATCGCGGCAAGGAAAAAAATATAAATGCGTAAAACAGACTGCGCAACGTACCTAATCACTAACTGCTGCACGCATCATCTTGTATCATTTTTCAATCGCCGTTCCGTCACGTTATTTATCCTCTCCTCTATGCAGTTTAGCTCTCTTTTGTTTTCGGTGCGCGATAACAATAAGCGGGAAGCGTGTGGGACTCGGGCGGTTGTCAATTTGTCAGGCGTCAGTCAGTTGACGACAGACTAGCGGAGTTACGAGTGATTACGAGTTATACTTCCCTCTTAATAAAATAGAAAATACTACATAATAGTGTACTGAACTATAATACTGTTTCACTTAAGATTTCAAGAAGTATATAATTGGTAGATCGCCCAGGGTGTCGTCAGTGAACAGTAGATCTTGGGTCAAGTTGGCCACCGCTGGTCTATAGCTGGTCTATAGAATACTGACCGTGCCATTTTTTAAAGGGAAGCCGGTAGAAATCGAGTTATTTGGAACTGAATTACAGGGCCCCAATTCTGTATGGTAATTATTATTCCCCGCATAATCTTACCAAGTGCAAATCACGGTATTAAGTTGTACGTTGATTAAAATATGATTTGCGGCTGTAACAAATATGTATGTATATTTTTTTAATTTTCTATGATTGATTGTATTATGAATGTGTTAGTTTTATAATTTTTATGATTTCAAACACAATGTGTATTATTCCTGAATAAATTGAATGAGGGTTTTCTGAAATGACGTTCGCTAGGTGGCAGCACTGACACGTCAGGTCCAAGCATCTGTCAAAGAGCCTATATTTTCTTTAGTCATGACGAATGATGAACGAATGAATGAATCTAATGATGAACGTCATCATATTATATTTTATATTCATTGTCGAAATGGAAGACCTTTTGTCCAAGTGGTGCCAACTGGTGTCGTAAAATTTCACGAAAACCCCCATTGATGTCAACGTAGACATACGGCGGTAATTATTAGTGTAGATAACTTGACAGTTACCTTCGGACTTCGTTGTTGTGTTCGTTGTCGCGCGCATGTCTCCTTGCGCGCGCGCGTCTCTCCCACGACCGAGAGCGTCGTCGCCTCCTGTCTGTGTCGCGGGTCTGTTGAGAAACGAATTGAATTAATTAGTAATTTAGTCATATTACAATTCTTGGATTGCTATCTAAGGATAGCAATCCAAGAATTGTAATATTACAATTCTTGGATT
This sequence comes from Luperina testacea, assembly GCA_927399505.1. Taxonomy (NCBI): domain Eukaryota; kingdom Metazoa; phylum Arthropoda; class Insecta; order Lepidoptera; family Noctuidae; genus Luperina; species Luperina testacea. The sequence goes on along the minus strand of OV656783.1, from coordinate 7,388,294 downwards.
GCTATCTAAGGATAGCAATCATTGATATATAAAAAACCCAAGATGCACACTCAACGTCTCAAAACCGTCCGCATAAAAAGAGTGCACAATTCTAAATTGTGCGCTCATTTCAAATAGTGTCGCGTCGCTCGCGTCTAGGTAAGCACGTCAAAAACGCCGAAGTGTTCTTTGAAAAATTGTAAAAATATTACGTCAAGAAGGCTAAAAAAGGATGGGATATCGCATTTTCGATAAGTAAAAGAGTTTATTGATTAGTTTTTGTTGTTCTTATGACTGAATATAGGAAGAATTAAGTGATTTTGATTTAATTTGTCTTAAAACTTCATTCAACGGTGAAAGTATAATACGGCAAATTTCAATGGCCGCTTTTTTAGTGTCGGAACAATATATTATAGCTACCTTTTTATTTTAGTCGCATAATAAAAATGACCCTGTTCTTATTTAATGGAGTCGATTTTTTTTTATTATGTTTATTTTTTTTATTAATAAATTTTATGTAGTTTCGACCTTTTTGTGTTTAGTTTTTTACAAATATGTATACGTTATATAATGTAATACAGGAGAAGAGGTAGTCAATTATACGATTTTTTTTTTATGTTCGTAAATATTATATCTATATCGATTCATTATGGGATAATTTATGGGTTCGCGACATGCGGCCTGCTAGTGACAGAAGTGTCGCGTCTGTGAGTAATGCTTTGGCGCAATATGTCTCATTAAAAACTTTTAATGTTTATACATATTTTAGTTTTCCTCGTGACCCAATACGATGCAGAGAATGGAGATCAATTGTCAGTCAACAAAGGTGTGAAGATTATTTAAAGCCGAATAAAAAAAAAACTATAATCTATAAACTATAATATCTTTTTTAATAACAAATTATTAAAAAAGATATTATAGTTTATAGTTTTTCGTCGAATCGAAATCGTTTATTTAAATTTTTGGTTCAAAAGGTATTCAAAAACACCTTTTGAACCAAAAATTTCAATAAACGATTTTAACAGTTAATGTTTGTTTCATTGATATACACAAATGTTCTAACCAAAAACATATTTACGCTCAGATAAGAGTATAATTATGTGTTTAGAACACAATTTAACAAACTTTTATAATACTAACACAATGTCTTAAGAAAAAAAAAAGTATTAAAATATTAAATATTCGTCTCCACTCAATGCCTTGTCCTACTGACCAACGTCGGTCGTAAAATTTTATTGCTTTTCGCACACTGCATTGTAAAAACAACTTTAAACAATTCGCGTAAGGTTGAATTTACAAAAACTTATGCTTATAGCATAACTATAAGTACATACTACGTAGGTATTAGTGTTCGGCGACAGTTTCGAGCGTTACTTTTCTTCGAGACTGTGCATCTAGGGTTTTTATATATCAATGATAGCAATCCAAGAATTGTAATATTACAATTCTTGGATTGCTATCCTTAAGGGGGATGCGCTATGGTAGCTCTAAATATTACTCGCGAAAATGCTCCGACGAAGTACTAGTCGAAGTTGACCGAAGCCCGAAGTACTTGACGACGTACTCACGTATCATCTATGCATCAAACTATCCTATGCCCTTTCCCGGGTCTCAAACTATCTCTATACCAAATTTCATCTAAATCAAAAATAAATTATTATTTCATTTTTAATCTACAGCTGTATAAGCGTGAAGAGGTAACACAAAACAGACAGACAGACACACTTTCGCATTTATAATATTAGTATGGATAAAATTTTAAATTTATAACCCATGAAATTCAATTTGTTTTTCGACATGCAGGTTTAACTTTAATATAGGTACTGACCGAGTCTCCCCTCCTGTCACGTCTTCTAGGAGGTTGGTCCACTGGTTCTTCTAGTAACTCAGTTAAAGGCAATACCTGAAAAAAGAAAATTATATTGAAATAACCAATACAATATTAGGTTATTAATGTTGGAAGAACGTAAACACACTCTTAGCCGACCATAAAGGGCTTTGAAGGTCCGCAGCATACCTACTGGCACGCCATTTTGATTTTTTTTTCAAAATGGCGGCCACGCTTGAAATATCGAATTATATAATCGACAGCTGTCATCAATGCAAACAGAAAACATAATAGAACCAAATGTGTGTGTGTGTGTTTTTGTGTGTGTTTTTTAGGGTGTGTGTGTTTTTTTAGGGTGTGTTTGTTAGGGTGTGTTTGTGTGGGTTTGTGTCTGTTTGTGTGTGTGTGTGTGTTTGTGTGTTTGTATGTGTTTGTATGTGAGTGTAGTGTTAATAAATAAATATGTTTAAGAGCGTTATTACAAAACCGAAGTGCTCAGTTTTAGGTAAATTCGACGGCGCGCGGCAGCAGATGCGCACGTGTGCGTCTAGGGAAGAACGCTATGCACACATACAAACCGCTATGCGTCGGACGCCAGGATCAAACCAACAAGAGCCTTCGTTTTCAAAATAAATTAAATTACTGTTATTATAGTTCATGAAATATTATTTGTACCGATGAGTGTTACCTACAACGGTTTGAGTTACAATAGGGTCATACAAATTTACTTCACTTTTAATATTTATTTTATACCATTAAAGTGACAAACTAGCATACGGCCCGCTTGATGGTGTGTAGTTACCGCAGCCTAAAGCAGTGTTGCCAGTGACAGATAGTCAAATGTAACATGAGAGAGCTCAAAAAGTAACATTTTCACGAGAAAAGTAACATTACCTTATTTTTTGTGGAAAACGACTAATAATAACATGGCACTTTATTACATAAAAAAAAGCTGTCCCCTTAGTAGGCTTCGAAAGAATCGTAATAACAAACTGAACTGAACCAACACGGATGCCACTACTAGGCTGTCGCTCACTCGCCTAAGTAAGCGGGATGGGTCATTTAGAAATTCACGCGAGTGAGTGAATATGCGATACGACAAACGAAGTGAAAAATTTTCGCGCTGTCGTCGCGTCAGAATTTGGTCACAAAATCAAGACAATCAAGTGCGCCAACATGACGAACGAAACCTTTCTTGTATGCGTTCCGTTTCATGTTTATTTTTTGTTTTCTGTGAAATATTTTTTATTAAGTCTTAAAAGTAACATTTTGAGGCGTGTAACATGGAGGTAACATGAGAGGGTCAAAAGTAACGTAAAATGTTACAAAAGTAACATACTGGCAACGCTGGCCTAAAGACGCTTGCATTGCCAGAAGCTGCATTACTTGCGCGTTGCCAGCCTCTAACATTACTTACAAATACTTTTGTGCTACTTTTATAAATACTTTTTGTACCTACTTTTTTTACGAAGTTTAATATATTATGTAATTTATTTAGCAGGTAGGAAGACATTTTAGTACTTATTTATAGAAATAAATGCAATGTGATGTTGTTTCTACAGTTTGGATAAAAATCGGTTGTCTGTAAAGTCGGTTTACGGACGATAGTTTAACGTGACAACGTCATAACAAAACATTAATGAAATTGCCGAACGCGGAGGCCGATTCGGCAGCGTTCGACATCATCTGTCTCTCATCGCTCGTTCCGCGCTCTCGCTTGCACTTCAAGCCGCCATGGCGTACAACGCTACAGCAGAGCAAGGCCGCGAGGTAACGCTACATGAGTCATGTTTTTTTCGTGTGTGCAGCCAGCTTCATCGATTTATTAGACGTTGTCACGTCAAAAAAGTCAAAAGAAAATAAAAAAGACAAATCAAAAGTCGTTTTATTAAAATTAAAAATTACAACTGTGAACTTGTAACGGTTCATGAGACACTAGCAGACAGACGGACGGTCGGACATCGGAGCCTTAGTAATAGGGTCCCGTTGGCACCCTTAAGGTACGGAACCATAAAAAACCAGTATAATAATTGTAAAATAATTAAAATAATATTCTCCGAAGCGGCATAGACCGTGCTTTCCTCGAATCTATGATTTCAGGAAGCACGCACTCCTCATAAAATTCTTACCGCTGAGCTTCTCTTGCGCGTTTCAAATTATCGGCCAAAACCTTTTTTTTTATTTTGACAGCACCAAAAGTTCTATTTTGCCCATTATTGTGAACTATTGTCTGAAAATAATTAATTAAATTAATGTTGGAGATAAATAAAAAAGTCAGAAAAATTAAAAACAACAACTATATTTACGTATGTTTTTTTTCTATAATTATATTCGCGTTGGAACATCATAGGAAAATAATTATATTATATACATTACAATCAGAACATAACTAATTAAAAAAAAAAACTCACTTGTATCAAGAAGTGTTGGTCGCTTTTTATTCGTGGCGAATTGTCGAACGAGATCACGTGACGGCAGCAGCGAGTGAGCGCTACGTCCTCCCTCTGAAAGCGCTCGGCGCGGACTAAAGCTAAGACCGTCCATCCCGAGATTTATATTGATAAAAAAGCATTGCATAAAACAATTGCTTAAAAATATTATTTTACTTTAAAATAGAGTATTTTTTTTTTTCAAGCAAGGTGACAAAGTAACCTTAGTTATTAAACACTTTTTGTTTGAATTTCTATTAAATAAACAGAGATAAAAAATATCATTTCGGCTGAAAAAATATCATTAACTCTCTGTTTTACGGAATTATTTTTGGTTTATTACTGTATTAAACATAATAAATTGATGTATGCATTCCAAAGTAGAAGATACAGTTGTACCGTGGACATTTTTATAAATTATTAAACTATTATATCTTCGATGTAACAGAGCATCGCGAGATGCCCGAAATTAAATTTTTATGAAACAGCCTTTGCAGGAACAAGTTTTTTACTGATTTATGTAAACAAACTGAAATATTTATTGAATGCGCTCCCAAAAGAAGGAATTAAACTTTCTCGGGCATGTATTTTTTTTACTATTGTGACTTTAGTTAAACCATAATCACAAATCAAAACTAGAGTCAAACGCTCTAAACAAGAAAAACTTGTGATAGCGCTCTTAAATAAATCATTATTTACCTTAACAAGCGTCTGCTCATTATGCGGATGTCCTCTCGGCACAGCGCCCACGGAGGGCGCGGGCGCCGCTAACTTCGCGCCACGTGACACGACTAGCCTCGCTCTCATCGCGCCCGCACCCAATCCGCCGGTGGGCAAACCGCCCGCGGACAATCCGCCCGCGGATAATCCGGCCGTGGCCAATCCGCCCGCGCTCAATCCGGCCGCGCCCAAACCGACCGGCGCCGCGCTCGGGGCGACGCCGCCCGCCAGTGTACCGGCGCATGGCGAGCGCCCGCGCGTTTCACCGCCAGATACGGGGGACGGGATGAGGGGTGCACCGGCTAAGGGAAAAAATGGTTTAATAAATTACTGTAAAGAAGGTTTACAAATGTTGTTATAACAGGCGTAAAAAAAAAACGATTAACGAAGCCGAGAGTCACTTTTAGTCCCCGACATTGTGATCATTTTTTTTATACTCGACTATATAATACGTGTCAACTTTCTGGAGTTATAGTAGGTGAAGGTTGCCACTTTCTTTAACTTTTTTCATGAAAACAAGTTTTAAATGTTATTTATAACTTAACTTTAAATACCCCACCCTACACCGTTGCATACGTAAAATGTTTTGCGTGTGTTATAATGCACTCTGCCGTTAAACAGGGATTTTTCACAACAAAAATAAAAGTAATTTTCCAGCAATAAATTTTACTCAATATTTATTAGATGTATGGCCATTTTATTATTTTTTTTCAAAATGGCGGCCACGCATAAAACCTATATAAATCGACATCTGACATCACTGCAAACTGAAAACATAACAAGACTAAACCCAGTAAAGCGTCACTTTTCCGAGATATTAACGTTTAAAGTTAATCACGTGACATCCATTTTTTTTTTGCAGTCTTGCGTGTTTCAAACATCTATGCAGCAAGACGTACTTGTTGCATATATGTTTGAAACTTTATAATATATCTTTTAAATTTCCAAATGGCGGACACTGTAGGCATGTCAGGCTCCATATAAAAATCTAATAAGCTGTTCAGTATAATTTTAACTACAATATTTTTATAACATGGGGCTCCCTCGTAGTATAGAGTTACAAAACACTTTGGGAGATTTCTATTTTCATCGTGTGTTGGGGAGAATATTTAATTTAATTTGAGTATAGTTCTGAAGTTACTAGCTTCGGCCCACGACTTCATCCGCGTGAAAGGGGACTGGAGATTTTTATATGGAGCCTGGCACACCTACTGTCGCGCCATTTTGTTTTTTTTTTTTTTTTAATTGCGGCCTTCCATGAAAACTATATAAATCGATTGCTGACATCAATGCAAACGGAAAACATAATTAGACCAAGCCCCGTACAGTATCACGTTTCCGAGAGTGGAATCAAAGCGTAGCCGCCATTTTGAAAAAAAATTGCCTGACAGTAGTCGTTGCTGGTCCGAAACCCGTAAAGCGTCACGGTTCCGGGAATCCATATTTTTTTAACTTGCTTAGATCTTGTTGGATAGATGCTATCAGAGTGATTATTTCAAACATCTATACAACAAGATTAAAAAAAATATGGATGCCACAAGATTAACAGACTTTTTGTCTTTTTGCAGGGCTCCTAAGTGTCACAGCGTGATATTAAATACCCTATAAACCTTCCTCAAGAATTCGGCTACCAAACACAAGATTTTTTTTATTTGAAATGGGTTTGCTCTTGACTCTAGTCTAGGTCAGAGGTGACAGAGACAAAGTTTACGATGGAGTGAGCTTACCCAGAAGAAGCCTGTTCACTCTTACTTTGAAGAGATTCGGGTTGTATGCACTCGGAAACACAAACGCAGGTAGAGAGTTCCACTCTTTTGCTGTGCGCATTATTATTTTCAAATCCGACTGACAGTTCCAGAGATTAGCGCGTTCAAAGAAACAAACTCTTTAGCTTTACTATTATTAGTATAAAGATATAGATTTAATTTTATATTTTACTTACCATGGTTCTCAATCTCAGGTTCTTTAGACGGCTCAGCGTCGGCCGATGTTGGAGAAGCCAGGTTCTTCTCCTCTCGTACCAGCTTTAAGTAATCATTGCTTTCAAGAGCCTTGAATAGCATCTCCACAAATGGTTTCGTTTCTGTTGACAAATTAATAGAGTATGAATTATATATAATGCCACAGATACACTAAAGTGCCTCTGACACTCAAGGCATAGACAAGTAATGAGGTTACGTCTGGCGCAGATTGAAAAATATTTATTTTTTATTTTTATTATTTGCTATTATTTACTTATTATTTATTAAACCCCCCCTTTTTTTTCTTTTTTTTTATTTATTTATTTTTACTTATTTTTTTTTTTATTTATAACTGCCCGTGACATCACAGCGGACCAGCGCTGCAACATTTATTTTTTAAATGTTGTAGCATCATGCTGAGATAGGAGCCTTTTGGCCTCGTATAGGACCTTGTTTCATTTTCCTTTTGTTACTTTTTTTTTATATGACTTGGTTTTTTATTTTGCTGTATTTAGTTTAGTTTGTGATCTTCCTGTACGAGTCGCAATAAATACTTTTTCTTTCTTTTCTTTCTTTCAATTTTACGCTGATGAAGGGCGACCTACCGATTTCCCTGAAGCGAAAACTCATCGATAATGTGTATCCTGCCCGCCCTTACCTACGGTGCTCAGACCAGAAGGGCAATTCTCGTAATTTTAAACAACAACAACGTAAGCAGCTCCAACGGTTTTTTTTTTGGAGATCTGAGACGTTCACAGCCTGATCTCAGATCACCAAAAAAAAAAATACTGTTGGAGCTGCTGAAGATTTCAAAATACTATTTTTGCATACTATGAAGCTACCATTTACTGGGTACGTCTTTCATTGACTTGAATGTGCCTTGGCGGCTGAGAGTACAATGCGTGCCACGAAAGACGAGACTTGACCCCGCCTCCCCCGCTCTTTCCGCTGCCCCTATGACGTCCGGTCCCGTCCCGCACTCAGACCTCATACCGCTAAAGATACCTAAAATCGTGTTCTGCGCAAGTCAAACCACGTGGTGTGTCAAGTCTCATCTTTCGTGGCACGCATTGTATGTCATGCTCACTCAAATATCTCGTTGATGGTGGCGCATGTGTTGGATCATTTAGCTCCCTTCAAAATGGTTGAGCTGAATGGTACTATACATGCGTCATTTTCGTTAATGGGCGCCGTCAGTAGAGACTGGTCATCTCTTTGCTGGCATGGCTTATTTTAATTGAGGAGTAACTAATCAAAAACCGTTAAATCCATTTTGTATTTTTTTTTTATGTTAAAAACCTTATAGCATAGTGTTTCAACGATTTATTCCTGGATTTTGATCAAACCATCGACTTTTAACAATTTTTTTCAGTAGGAATTACTGGTTTTTGGAGCAGTTTGTTAGTATTAAGATGTGTATTTCAACTTTGAGAAGCGAATAAAAGAAAAATCATATCCTGGTTAATAACGGCTTTTGTTCCGTCACTTCTGAAGTCCTCAATTAATATTTGAATTGTTTTTTTTTTTCTTTTTTTCATTACGGACGCTTTTAACGTTCTGCATCGTTCTTACATGCAGATTTTTTAATATGATGTAACCAAGACTTTGTAACCATATTATTTTGATTTAAAAGAGTGTCCATGGAGTTTCTTGCCCGTTCTTCTCCATAGGTACCTACGCTTTAGAATGGGCAACTAGCTTCATCTTTCTGGCTGACCGACCCCTTGACAATTCAAAAGTGCCTGTAATTAGTTTAATCGAAATAAATGGTTTGAGTTTGACACTTACCCTGCTGGAGAAAGACATCCAGCTGATCAACCATCACCTCCCGGAGCTCGTCCAGGGGTTTGTCCTTCTTAACCAAAGCGTACACGTACTTAGCGAGGGCTGCTGGGTCGGCATCGCAGCTGGGAACAAATAAAAAGAACATTATCAGTAACTAGCTTCTGCCGGAAATTATTCCACGGGAACGTCCTACCGAGACAAAAAGTAGGATATTATGTTACTCCATAATATCAGCTATCTGCCAGCGAAAAGTCCCGTCAAAATCGGTCCAGCCGTTTCAGAGATTAGTCGGATCAAACAGAAAGATACAAAATATTGTTTAATAACCTCCTTTTTTTTGAAGTCGATAAAAAAGATTGTTATAAGTAGCGTATACTTTCTTTCATATGCATTTAGTAATAAAGCTGTTATTTTAATGTTACCCAACAGACACTTCAAATTTATTTATGTATTTGTACTGTTTAATATGTACAGACGCCAGCACATCAAGCTACCCGAAACTGTCAAATTTTCCCAATCAAATTTGAACCTTATGCTTTAGCGATATAGTTGAAAATCTATTACAAGAAATTTGACAGATTGTAGTAGCTTGATGTGCTGGCGTCTGTACTAGCGGGCAGAACCCGCGACTTCGTCCGCGTGAAATTTCTTGTTCCCCAGACCCACCGCGTCATTTAAATCGTCAGTTTTTATTGTCACGAACCCCAAGCTTGTAGCAATAATATTAATATAGATAGAGAGACCTCTATCTGTAAAACACTGTGTCCGGCATATTTTTACGTAACTATCCAAAGGAACTGTTATCTCCTTGCCTTTGAGGTGATAAGACCTACCATATTATTATTACAAAATTCGTTATAATCTGTATCTATTATTATTATTATGCAAGTTGCCACCGCAGCCCTGAAATAACACAATCCATAATCAGACTATAATGTTTCAGACACAATAATAAAAAAAAACTGGCCAATTGGATTCGGACTCGCACACGAAGGGTTCCGTACCACAAGGCAAAAACGCCGAAAAAAACACGTTTGCTGTATGGGAGCCCCCCTTAAATATTTATTTTATTCTCATTTAGTATTTGTTGTTATAGCGGCAACAGAAATACATCATCTGTGAAAATTTCAATTGTCTAGCTGTCACGGTTCATGAGATACAGCCTGGTGACAGACAGACAGACAGACGGACAGTGGAGTCTTAGTAATAGGGTCCCATTTTTAGGGTTCCGCACTAAAATGGTAAAAGGGTTCCGCCTTATGGTGAGACTCAGTCTGTCTGTCACAGCTATATCTCAAGAACTACTAATGCCAACAACTTGAAATTTGGAATAGTTTTAGATGACGTATGCCCAACTATTTTTCAAATAAGAAAGAAATAAAAATATATGTATATTTTTTGCAACAGGGACTGAAAGGGGGTCTGAAAAATTCTAGGTGGGGCTACTAGGGCATGTAGGGTATCATAAGAAAGAGCGCAGCTTGCACAAATAAATAATTCTTTTTAGGCCGCTTAGTTTTCTACTTTTGATGAAAACTGTAAAAAAAATACCGCCGCCCCCCCAGATTTTTCTTTTTGCAAGCTTCGAAGATTAGGAGGACTAATCTTCGAAGTTTGCAAAGAGAAAAATCTGAAATTATTCTATATGATAGAAGTTTATGTATACTATAATATAACAGCACACTTTTTCAGAAATCATCAACAAAATTTACATTACTTCCACTCTCGGGCAAGAGATGGCGCTGACATAAAACTGCAATATTCTACACCGCGGTGCACAGTGTAAAAATTGTCTGACGAATATAGGCCTCGCCGATGAAAATTTAAAAACAGATGATGTTACGGAACCCTCGGTGCGCGAGTCCGACTCGTTCTTGCCCGGTTTTTTTACACTTTGGGTACAGAATCCTAATGAAAAAAAAATAACAAATAAATGAATTAATTAATACTGTTACAGCTTACAGGCCTCCTCTCTGTGAGAGGGAGTGGGCCGTAATCCACCACGCGGGCCCAGTGCGGGTTTTGTGGATGTCACATATTATGTTTTCGATTTTTTGGTTCTAGGACATGCCGATTTCCTTACGATGTTGTGTTGTAGGAAGGCTATATGCTATACTAGCTGCGCCCCGCTGTTTCACCCGCCTAAATGTCGATCCCGTGAATATCGAAATAAAAAGTAGCCTATATGTTAATCCAGGGTGTCAGCTACCTCCATACAAAATTTTATCAAAATTATTGGTCCAGCCGTTTGAGTGTGAAGAAGTAACAAACATATAAACACACGCACACTTCCGCCTTTGTAATATTAGTGTGATAAATAACATCACGCTAGGATCCTAAAGAGACAAGTTAAAAGAAAAACAGAAAGAACGCTAACCTAAAACGAAGTACAAGCACAGACAAGCGATGCAATGCGATGGGGTGGGTCGGGGATGGGGGGGGAGACCACATATTTCACGCAGGCGAAGTTGCGGGCAGCAACTAGTATATTATATTAGATTTAAAAAATATCTCTGCTTATCCTCCAAAAAGTTTATATTCATGACCTTACCAGCCTTATGTCAGACATTATAAATAAATGCTTCGAGATGTTCAAATTCTATTTCGGGAAGACCAACACATGGGCTATAATTACTGGTACCCATTTATTTTTAAACTATGCAACAGTTACATGAAGATATAAATGGTAAAACCACACAGTTGTATCTAAAATAGAATACATGTACAAACTAATACTTCAGAAGCAATTTTTTTAATTTTGGAAATGTACTAACCATAGATCTGTTTATTATGATTTTATTATGATAGTGACTCGAAAGAGCATGGCAGTTGCGAATATGTCATGCTCACTTAAATGTCTCACCCATGGTGGCGCGTGTTGTGTTGGATCATTCGGTTCCCTACAAAATGGTTGAGCTGGATGGTGATGATCCACGCGTCATGTTCGTGAACGAGCGCCGTCGATTGAGACTGGTCATCTCTTAACTGCCAGGGCTTATTTTTAATCTTATATTTTGAATAGTTTCTTTATTTTTTTTTACACTGTTCTCACATAGAAGCAACAAGAATAATGTACCCAGGATTTTAAAATATCTTGATTTAAAAGAGTGTCCTTGGAGTTTCTTGCCCATTCTTCACCATAGAGATCTACATTTTGGAATGGGAACTAGCTTCATCTTTCTGACTAACTGACCGACTATTTGACAATAATTCAAAAGTGCCTGTGTAAATGGTTTAATTGAAATAAATGATTTGAGTTTTTTGAGTTGAGTTTATGCATGTGGCTCTGCCTGCAAAATTAGACAAACCGGAATGGCTCAGCAAAATACCAGCTTGCTACACTTGACTTGGTGGAACGCAGAATTAAAAGGCTTATAGGCGACGAGATGGCTACGCTTCACAGCCTGGCTCATCAGCGTAATGTTGCTTGCCTGTCGGACTTCTACAGACTGTACTTCGGAGAGCGCAGGAGGCCGCAGGAGCTCCACGACCTGATGCCACCATCGTCTTTTTACTACCTGACTAGCAGACATACTGCACCATACCATCCACACTAGGTTGATATCTCGACCAGTCATACTCAGAACTTCTCCACGTTTATTATGCACACAGACACAGCCAAAGTGTGGAACTCTCTGCCGTCGTCTGTGTTACTTTCCACATTTAACCCATCGGCCTTCAAAGCAAGTGTGCAAGGTTTTAAAATGGAACTGGTTGTTTCAGAGATTAGGCCGTTAAAACATACAAACTCGTCAGCTTTTTCTATATACTAATAATAAAGCTGAAAAGAAAAGATAGAAAATCATACAATTTTTTATTTATTTGTTTGTTTTTAAATTTTATTTCTGAATGGGCATTCTAAATGGTGCCCGTGACCTCAATCACGCCTGATGAAAAGCGATGGATGAGGTCTATGACGGAACAACCGTGCCCAAAAGATGCCTGTATGCCTGAACTCAACAACATCACTCTCCTGCTCTTATCCCAATTTATTTGAGATTAGTGCAACATTTCTTTTTCTCCCATACTGAACTAAAAATTATTATTGAAAACAATGTGACAACAATTGTGGTTTCTCCAGCGAGATTTCCCTCATAATATTTCATGGCAGCATGTTCTAGTTGCATAGTTGGCATTGGCAAGGTCCATCACAGCTAACCTTTTCAGCCGCCTTTTATGATCCGGCTTAGCGAGCGCTTTCGCCAAAGGATTTGGGTGATTCTGAAGGCGTGCTCTGTAGCGTTCTGCCCAGTTTTTCACTTCCTGATGCACTGTATTTTGGTTAAGATATTCATGCACCTCGCAGTTTCTTGTAAACCACCATGGTGCATTTGTGATGTTTTTGAGGATGACATTTTGGAATCTTTGGAGCATGTTAATACTAGAGACACTAGCAGTTCCCCATAGTTGGATGCCATATGTCCAAATTGGCTTTAAGGTGGTGTTATACACCAGTAGTTTATTGTCTATTGACAGGATAGAATTTTGAAAACAATATATTTCCTTTAGTTTTTCAGTTTCGGACTCCCTCTAGTGAACAAAAAATTTTAATGGACCTCCTCTCAATCAGAGAGCATAGCAGAGCCAATGTAGACTAAGGACCAGAGGGGTCTCGGTAATTTTAATAACGTTCACAGTCTGATCTCAGTCAAAATCTGTCAAAAATACCTCTAATTTCCCTACGTTATGATAAGTTTTTGACATTTGTTTGGCGCCGAGATGAGACTGTGACTAGATTTTGAATGTTTTTAATTACAGAAATTGGACTTCTGATCTGTCTCAATCCTTCAAAAATACCTCTAAATCCTCTACATTTTTGAAAAGTTTTTGGCATTGATTGTCGCTGAGATGTGATTGTGACTAGATTTTTAATGTTTTTAATTATGGAAATTGGTCTTCTGGAGTTTCATCAATACAGAAAAAGTGGTTTATACACTCAGCGGCACGGAATGTGGCCCAAACTTAAACAAACCGATAACAGGCGATTTTGACATCGCGTATAAGAATTTTGAGTGACAGTTTGTCAGGACATTTGTTTTTTGTTAATTTAAGAGGGAAAGTACAAAAAAAAATCGTTTGTTTAATTTCTGTGACACTTAACGTTAAATCGTTACTGGAACGCACAAGACACGGGTGAGTTAAAACTCGATATTCAAATGGTCGTGCATTTAATCTTTATTGTTTATTAATCTGTAGTAATTTATGCTTCCAGAATTGGAACACAATGCCTCTAACTTCAGCTCAAGTTGCTCAAGCTGTGATGCTTCGGAGTCAGGGGCAAACACAGCGAGAGATTGCTGAAACTTTAAATGTACCGCGTACAACTCTCAGGTACGCCTTAACAAGGTATGACCAGACCGGCCTTTACACAAGGAGACCAGATAGTGGCGGTATTAGTTGTACATCAGCGCGAGATGACCGATTTATCGCTCTCGCAATTTTGAGAAATCGGTTCCTTACTGCGGTCGAAATACGGCAGCGGCTACAAACGGCAAGAGGGGTCAATGTAAGTGAGCAGACAATAAGAAGGAGAATGGAGGAACGGGATCTGCGTGCTCGAAGACCAGCTCGAGGTCCAGAACTGCTCCGGCACCATCGTGTAGCTAGACTTCAGTTTGCTCGCGAATACGCCAATTGGATTCACGAGCAGTGGAGTAAAGTTCTGTGGACTGACGATTGCAGAGTGGCCTTAAGAGCTCCAGATGGCCGCGAACGTGTATGGAGAAGGCATGGGGAGCGGTTTCTCCCAATAAACACCAGGCAAACCGTCAGTTTCCATGATGGATCAGTTATGGTTTGGGGAGGGATCTGTTCCGAGGCACGCACATCATTGGCAGTAGTTGCAGGTCGTCTAACGACAGTGCGATACATTGAAGAGATCCTTCAGGAACACGTTTTACCATTCATGGGATTCATCGGTAGCGGAGATTTCATCTTAATGCAAGATAATGCCCGACCTCACACAGCACGTTGCGTGGATGATTCCTGTCGGAGGTGAGAATTACCAAATTGGAGTGGCCGGCACGAAGCCCAGACATGAATCCCATAGAACATGTCTGGAATATGCTTAAAAGACGCATCCGAGCCAGTACCAACCCTCCAGAGACTATCAGTCAATTAAAAACCGCTTGGTGGCCGCCTGGGAAGAAATACCCCATGTGGACATTAAAAACATAATCCACAGCATGCCTGATCGCATGCAGGCGGTCATCAGGGCCAGAGGTGGAAATACCCGCTATTCATTTTAAGTACCATAGCTTTATTTTGTAAATTTCATTGTAAAACATTTTTTTTAAACTTAGAGCTTAATGTCTTTTTTGTAATTTTGTAATTTTTTAATAAAGTTAACTCACTTTTTTGTTAATTAATGATTCGCATTTAAGATTCGATTAAACATTTAGGTTTTACAAAAAAAAAAAACCCTGTTTCGCATTTCATTTGGATAATAAACCACATAGCGCGTTTGGGCCACATTCCGTGCCGCTGAGTGTAGATCAGTAAAATTCAGGATGATGTTGGGGTTGCGACATTTCTGTAGTGCATCAGGGACGTTTGCATTGTTTCGCTCTGATGGCTTGCATGCTGTCATTCGCAAAAGGATGGTATTCCTGATCTGCAGAATGCGTGGCAGCCCCAACATAATTCTGAAGACTGGCTGACAGGGTGTCATCTCCGCTATGGAAGTCCTTTATTAAATCAGTCATTTAATTGTAATTTTAATGTACATTTTTTTTTAAATTTGGATTCTAATTTTCATTTTCCTAAATTTTAATTTTTATTATTTTCGTTTGTGTAATATTGTTATTTTAATGTACCTAACTATGGATCCTAGGTATCCGAGTTAAAATATTTTTATTTTATTTACTTCAAAAACAGAAAAGTGATTTCTCGATGAATAAAATATGTTACGATCAAAAATTATGGACAAAAATGGAAATGAAAAAAAAAAAAAAAAAAATGAAAAGAAAAAATGAAAAAAAAAAATGAAAATGAATGAATGATGATGAATGGAATGGATGGTTATGGAATGGTTATTATGGAATTATGGATTTATGGTGGTTGACTCATTGCTCTGGATGAGACTGAAAATTAGCAAGTCACATTATTAGTTAATTTAAATAGAAGAACATAGAGGTTACAATTTTCTATGTACCTAAGATACGAAAATGTGATGATAAGTCTAATCTATTCAATAGAATGAACATAATATTAAAATCTAAATCGACGAGATAGATTACGATTGTAGCAAACCAACTCAAAGTGTGAATGCAAACTAGTTTTAATCTCCTCGTTTCTTTAATAATAACCAACAATTTGAAGGGATTTAAAGCAATACGCTGGAACCTAACCAGAATTCTCCATTTGAAACCTTTGATATCACGAAAATAAACGCCATGTGTGTACGTCAAATAAAAAAATAAAGCTAAATGAAACTTGATACTTTTACTCGTTAATTATTAATGTTGCTTGGAAAAATCCCCGCAAATTAAATCAATGTAATGATTAGTTGAATTCCTTACAAATTGCGAATTTCTTGTAAGCTAACGCATTAGTTTAGTGTAAATACTAAAATATGGCAGCGGATGTACTCACAGAGGCTCCAATATGGAGGTCAACCACGACTTGAAAGCGTCAGGATTTTCAATAATCATCTCGTTGCAACAATTATATCGTCCACAGATGACAATTCATCCACAAAGCACTTATTAAAATAGAGAATTTGCTAATAAATCTACAGCAAAATCTACAATCACTTGAAAATATTCGTCCTTCACGTTTCACTGTACACTTCACTTTTATGTAACTTTTTTTGAGAAACGAAGAAATTTTTACAAGGTTGTCAAGTTATTCTGCCTAATCAGTGTTACCACCAGTATAAAATATTTTTCTAGTTCTTAATATAGTGCGCTCAGTATACAAAATTATAGCGGCGACATAGTGAACTAATAAATGAATCAGTCTTAAAGTCGACTTTAAATAAATAGCATGATCTCAGAAACAAACACCGACAGAATTATAATAATAAAAGTTCATCTGTTTCTTTCATTGCATTTATTGATAAGAGATACAATATCAAGAGATAAAAGGTTGCTCGAGTGCTTGATTGTGTAACCGACGAAAAAAAACGGAGGAGGTTCTCAAGTCGACGAGTATATTTTTATTAAAAATTCGTTTTGAATACACAATGATCAACAATTAAACATAGAAGGCTTACTTTTTCAAAGTATGTAATAGCAATATTTTTTTAAAGTGTCTTTATTCACTGCGAAAACTTAAAAAAATTGTGCTTATTTATCCAACTTGAACTTCTACGTCTTGTCCTATATCTCACACAGAGTACTTTTATATGATATCTCACGTTTTGACGCTTTTTGCGTGCTTGTTTGTTCAAACCCAGCTAGGCAGCCAATCATAGTACTTAGTCATTGTGGTGACGTAATTGCCCGCCATTTTTATTAATCTATTTATCGAATTCAGTGCGGCGTGGCGTGTTTTTTATTATTTTATAGTGATCTGTGAAAATGTTGTGGGCAGTATATTTGTTATGTTTTTTTAAGAGTTTGTTTTCCCAAATGTAATACATAAATAAATTTATACATTTACAATCAATACATACTATTTTTTTGTCCTAGCTTACTTCTGCACCTACAAGAAAACTGAAAAATTATATTGCAGGTGCAAAAGCCAGCATTTTAACAAAGCATTCTAACTAATTTAAAACAGTGAGATTTGAAATTCCCGCTAAAATATTTTAAACCATTTACTTGGGTACAACCTATATTAAATATCTTTGGGTTCCGGCATCCACGCGGGCGGAGCCAAGCTACTTACTTATAATGTATTATTTAGGTAGGTACTTTCTTTGTACCACTAACGATCTAGTTAATGCGTGTCCTTCCCAAAACTCATTGTGACAACTTTATAGCCATAGGGGGTAAGGGGGGCAAGGATGGGCAAGGCCTATCCTAAAAACTTCTTTTCCCACCCTAGAAAAATCAACAGTTGAAGAATTACTTACTGTTTTTATTAAGGCGAAAGCGCCAGGGTAGCCCGCGAAATTCAATTTTTTTTTAGGTTTTTTGCAATTTGCTGGTCAGTATTAAGTTGTCCGTTGATTAATATATGATTCGCGGTCGTAACAAATATGTATTTACAGAATTATAATCATTAAAGTCATCAACACAACTCTCTAAGACCACATAAGACCAAAGAATAACTGTTTCATGAAATCATCATTCTTTGGAGTTACGTGGTCTTAGAGAGTTGTGTTGATAACTTTAATGATTATAATTCTGTAAATACATATTTGTTACGGCCGCGAATCATATTTTGATCGACGTACAACTTAATACTGACCAGCAAATTGCAAAAAACGTAAGAAAATTTGAATTTCGCGGGCTACCTTAGCGGTTCCCTCTTAAGGTTCCGTAACTTAAAAGGAAAAAAACGGAACCCTTATAGGATCGTAATGACTTATTTATTGGAGGAACAATGGATACATTACATTTATTTAACTTTCCTCGATTGTAATGAATGTAGAAAATAAGCACGTTAAGTTGTGCTCCACAAGATTATACGTTATAATTAATATTGTTACAAACTGTAGTTTTACATTGTTTAGTTTTATTATACGATAAACGAAATTTATTTCGTTTTCAAGTCTCTGGTTGAGATAACGATAGCCATCGTTTGCGAAGTTTACACAAAGAAAAAATGATTTTTAAAGTGATATTTGATTTTGACTCGGCAAAAAAGCATCATCAAATTAATTTATTTTTTGTATATTGTTTATAATATTGATACCCATCACGTCTGAGGAGTTTCGCTAGATAATAAAATTTGACCTTGTAAGTACCTATGTACTTTAAAATAATAAATGATAATAAACTTTACTTGTTTACATTTTATTGTCCTACTTTTATCACTGTTTGAGTAATAGGAAATCTCACGTTCAATCTAAAAAGTAAACACCGCGCACCGCTCAATGTTTATTATAGACTACCATGAAAACTTGTATTAGAATAATGTAATGTTGTAGGTATGCCGCACTCCCGCCCGGCGGCGCCGTCCGCGTCGGAAAAGTCAGCGCGCGCGGCACCCAATATAAAGAAAAAAGATTATATTCCTTTGTCTTTCGTATTTTGAAAATTAATCCGGTTATTTCGTTTATCCACCCCGAGGTGGATACGCGGAAACGCATGTCGGAGAATCCACCATAAGCCTTTAAATTCCGTTTATCCAACTAGGCCAAGGGTGGATTCTCGGACATGCGTTTTCGCGTATCCACCTTATGGTGGATTTTTTGGAGTGGATAAACGGATTTAACCAAATTATTGTCTTCTTCGTCGAGTGCAATACCTATTATGATTGCCAGTTCGCAAATAAACTAAGACATAATGTAGGAAACACATGCTTCTCATCTCAAGCAAGAACACTCATTAATGTTCGCAAATCGGTCTGTAAGCAGCCGCTGTTAAAAATGGTATATTTTATCAATATAAGCACTTAGGAGCACGATAACATGAACAATCAACGAACAAATCTTATCGCCATTGCAGAATGCGCTATAGCGCAAAGTGGAAGCCATTTTATTTTTATTTAAAAATATTTCATTAAAAATATGATGGCCAAGGAATACAGATACCATTTTTCTTCTTTAGCCATGGAGTTAGTGTCGTCATCTAATCTAGAATATTCCAGAACTGCAGTGACGATAACGAATGATAGGTGCGCAACTCATCAGCTCAATGCAGCGCGCCATTTGCTTTCCAGCTCTCTTCCTATTCAATTGTGTAAAGTGCGTGAATTAAAATGATTGCCAACTGGAGAAGCCCAAGTAACACAGATTACCTTTACAACGACCCGATTTCGTTTGTAGGACAAAATGCGGAGCATCTGTGAGTAAAATTTCTGATTTATTCAATCTAATCATAATGTTTTGTTTAATAAATATTGCTCGTGCTCTCAAAACGCTGAAGGAAATAATCGTGAGGAAACGGGCATGTTCTAGAACCAAAAATTCGAAGACATGGTTACATCCACCAGCCCGCACTGGGTCCGCGTGGTGGATGGTGTATTGCGACGGAGGACGCGGGGGACGCGTTGCGGGGCCGTTTCCGGAAAGTGAAAGTGGTAACAAGTATTTCATGGTTGTGATGGATTACTTCACTAAGTGGCCGGAAGTCTTCGCCATTCCAAATCAAGAAGCTTCGACAGTTGCAGATAAATTAGTTCATGAAGTCTTATTAATTTATTTATATAAAGTCAAAGTCAACTTCTTACCACCTACAATCGGATGGAATGGTGAACGATTTAATCAGACATTGGAGAGGTCCCTAACAAAAGTTGTGGAAAATCGGCAACGAGATTGGGACAAGCACATACAACCGTGTTATATCATATCGAAGCGCTGTTCACGAAAGTACACTCGACCCATCTAATTAGTTTACATTTTATATGTGTGGGTGAAGTCATAGTTATGCACACAAACACTAAATAATACGAGCGAGCTCTGTTTTTATTAGTGTGCGTATGGCATACCAATTACCATATACCAATATATAGTAATCATTCACTTATGTTTCTTAATGAGATATAATATTTCGCATGATATTACTATAGTAACCTTGGCACAATGGCTATAGTCTTTGGTCAGGGAACGAGAAGTCGTAAGTTCAAACCTTGGGTGCAGCGATATATTCTTTTTGTATTCATTATTTTGTTAAAACATTGCTTAAAGTTGAATTTATAACGATTCGATCCCGTTCATGGACGAGTAATGAAGTTTGCAACGTTTGAGACGACCACGGAACTCTCAGGCTATTTTATTTTGACTGTTAAGAAAATAACTACCCACAATTTAAAATAATTGTTTTCAAACACCTTAATTTATAAATAAAAAAATTGCGTTCTTAGTTGTCAATCTACGAGTATTTGCATTACTGAGTTTATTGATTACTACCTACTCATATTTGTGTGCGGATTTATTTATGTGGATCCAACCATGCAACATTTATCAATGTTGAAAAAGGCAGAATTGTTGTTTTGCATGAGCAAAACATATCTATAAGTGAAATTGGAAATCGCTTAATGATATCGGTGAGTAACAGTTAGATCACCTTTCAATGTTTACCTAGGAATAAATTAATGTAACTTATCTGCAATATCTACCATAGTTTAATAATAATATAATATTATCATAAAATGTATTACAGTTTTTTTTTTTATCATAAGATGATTATGATAGAATTAAATTGGTCTAGCCAATTTTTGTCTCACTACGGCCCGGGCCTTTAGACGGATTTAAAAAAAAGCCTTCGAATAACGTAAATAAAAATAGATTATTACCTATATTTATTATAATGTAAGTGTGTATTTAAGACATATTATTACTTTATTTTAACTGGTATACATATGTATTGTATATAATATAAGTAATATTAATTAGGTATATATATAAGTAAATAAAGTATATTATATATACTTCACACTAATATTATATAGGCGAAAATTTGTGAGTGTGTGTGTGTGTTTGTATGTTTGTTACTTCTTCACGCTTAAACGGCTGGACCAATTTTGATAAAATTTCTTATGGAGGTAGCTGACACTGTGAATTAACATATTATCCCGATATTCCCACGGGATCGACATTTACGCGGGTGAACCCGCGGGGCGCAGCTAGTAGTATATAAATATAACAAATATAGTCTATATATTTATTTAATAATAGCTATTACTATAAGTATATTAAATACTGTTTTGTTTGTATCCACAGAGGAGAAGCGTGCAGTTATGGGTCCGCCGATATGCGGATTCTGGAGACGTAGAACATCTTCGACGTGGGCCAAAACCAAAGGCAAATTCATCGGCTCGACACCACGACATCGTAGCAAGGCACAAGGCTGATCCCTTCTTGTCCACCCGCGTAACAGCAACAGCACACAATGTGTGCTTACAAACTGTGAGAAATCATCTTCATGCAGCTGGTTTACGTTGTAGTAAGCCAGCGCGGAAGATTTTACTGTCCACTGCGCACCGACAAAACCGACTACAGTTTGCTAGGTCATACGTCAATTTTGATTGGGAGAACAATGTGGTGATTTTTAGCGACGAAAAATCGTTTAAGTCGGATAAGGATGGGCGTAAAATATTGTGTTACTTCTACCTGGGAGTCGCTACGTGGAAGTAATATATGCGCGAATATGGTTAACAGCATGAGCAGAAGGTTACAAGAAGTATTAGAAAACGAGGGTTTGCCGACTCATTATTAGTCGAATTTATTTTAATTAGTAGACGAATATGAACCTTATTTTTACGCAAATAATGTTCATATTTGTTAAGTGAATGTGAACCAATACAAACCTTAGCAATGGTTAGGTATATAACATCAACTCGTATTATTGAAGTCTGGTGAAGTGATGTTATTGTTATGCACTTAGAAGTTGTCATAATTTCTTACTATCTAACATGTTAATTCACTTCACCTCTAATATTACTTTGATTCAATTTATATACCTACCTACTTTGACAAATAATTTACGTCCATCCTTAACCAACAAAAAACTTTGTCTTTGTCAAAAAATCTGGTAAACAACAGTTTTTACTCATTCGAACGTCTAGTATGAATAGCTATAGAATATGTGAAATCATTGTATCGGCCACACAAGTTTTTTTTGCTAACATACAGCCCACTCCGAATTGAACCTTAAAACAACCATTGTAAGGAAGGAACATATTGGAAGAAACGAGTGGGATCATTACCAAACCAATACCAAATAATAATATGTTTACATAATAAAAAATCAAATTAATTTAATGCTTTTATTTAATTTACCTTTCTACTTTTTTGCTTGAGTGATTTTATTGGCCACAAAATTAATTTAATAAAAAACAAAAAGTAAAAAACAGCAAAACAAAAACCCTCAGCTGGGATCGAACTCACGTCAACGAGCTTACATCAGTAGCTAACGCAGGCGCTTACACCAACTAGCTAAGAGAACTATGTTATAATGGTCTAAAATGTTGGGTCAAATTCATTGTGAACCCGTTTATTTTATCTCTAACCTTGAATGTATCATACGTATACGCACACAATAATAATGACAGTTACCGATGTTTGCGTGATGTAAACTAATTAGCTTTACCGATTGTACATCGGTGACACAAGCTTTCGCAAACTTTGGAAGAGAATTACGGTTGCCTGCAGACCTGATCACCGGAATACCACCTGATGCCCCACGCAGTATAACCGATTATGCGAATGACGGGCGGATCAAAATGAATTACATTTATGAGCACGTCAGACAATCGGGCCAGCAAATGTCTGAAAAGATGAAAACCCGGTATAACCGCCAAATGAACAAAAAGGGTTCGACGAAGGTTCACTAGTGTGGTTGCACAATCCAGTCCGCAGCAAAGGGAAATCTCCTAAGCTTCAAGCTAAATGGGACGGACCGTACTGCATTGTGACAAAGATCAATGACGAAACCTACCGGATACCTACAGAAAGATGCAAGAGGTACTCCTAAGATCGTCCATGTGGATCGACTGGCGCGTTATTATGGGGCCGATAATACTCGGGATGAGCATGTCTTAGAAGGGGGCAGTGTTGCGCGCCACAATTAAA
Source organism: Luperina testacea (assembly GCA_927399505.1). Lineage (NCBI taxonomy): Eukaryota > Metazoa > Arthropoda > Insecta > Lepidoptera > Noctuidae > Luperina > Luperina testacea. Next base: position 7,364,966 of record OV656783.1, on the reverse strand, counting down.
GCACACAGTGACATTAGTTCCCACTAGCGCCATCTAGTATCGAGTAGCAGAACTAGTAGAATCAAGATCCTTCTAGAAATTTGAATGCTAGAACTTTAAAGAACTTTCTAGAACTATCGACTTCTGGGGGAATAATAAAAGGATAACATTATGAATCATAATCATAATATGGCGAAGACAGTCCGTGCTTATCTTTTTTTCGCTGCACTGCGTAGGTATATAATCAAAGAGATTGGGATTGGATTAGGATTGGATTGATTGGTATTTTAGCACAGACGAAAAAAAATAACTGAAAAATCCTTCACCAATGGGATTTCATACGATTAACTTAACAGTTAAATGTCCATTACGTTTCATAATGTTATCCTTTTATGATACGTCAAAGTGGCCTTTATTATTTGCTCAGGCAAGTATTCTTGCCGAGTTTATTAACCAAATGAATCAGATTTTTCTTATAGACTGTATTTTTCCCCCGCTTTTCGTCCCCCAGGGGTGGAATTTAGTAAAATCATTTGGGATGTGTTCATTACTTGACTCAAAGATTGTTTAAACCAATTTTCGAGTTAATCATGCCACGCAGTAAAGTCTTCCCCTGTAAAATTAACTTTTCACCCCGTTAGGGGTAGATTTTCGAAAAACCCTGATACTTACATGTTATTTTTTTATTTTTGGACTGAATTTCGATTTTTAAACGGACGGCGCGTTAAAATTTTACAATACAAACTTTGACACCTCCCAATCCCTTCAATGAGGGTTTTCGTGAAAATTTACGACACCAGTTGGCACCACTGTGACAAGAGGTCTTCTCCAATATAAAATATATGATGACGTTCATCATTCGATTCATTCATTCGTTCATCATTCAGTCATGACTAAAGAAAATATAGGCTCTTTGACAGATGCCTGGACCTGACGTGTCAGTGCTGCCACCTAGCGAACGTCATTTCAGAAAACCCTCATTAAGGAGTAATTTAGAAAAACAAAAAATGCCAAACTTCATAATTTAATTAGCTAAGTATTCGTGCCAAGTTTCAATGTTATTAACTCAAGCAATAAGATTTTCCATACAAACAAAATCCCCCTTTTCACCCCCTTAAAGGTTGAATTCCCAAAAATCCCTTCTTAGTGGATACCTACTCTTCACAAAGAACACACCCTCGAAAATTCATGTATCAAGGACCAGCAGTTTAGGCTGTGCGTTGATATATCACCCAGTCCGTCAGTGAGTCAGTCAGTTTACCATTTTATATATTATGTATGTATTACATAATAGAAGAAGAAGATATAGATTATGCTGCGTCCGTGCCGATAAAACATTTTTTAAACATTTACTTCTCTTCCACAAAGTTGCCATAAAAATATAAAGACTATTGTGAGAGACTGGTATTTGCACTAGGAAATCCTGTGATACAGATAAAGGTACACGCACACGTATCAAATCGGAAAGGGATCGGCACCGTATCGCCTTTCGCCTCGCCGTCAAACAGGCGTCAAAGAATAACTGTTTCATGAAATTATCATTCTTTGGACTTACGTGGTCTTAGAGAGTTGTGTTGATGACTTTAATGATTATAATTCTGTAAATACATGTTTTACGGCCGCGATTCATATAATATTAATCAACGTACAACTTAATACTGACCAGCAAATTGCAAAAAACGTAAGAAAATTTGAATTTCGCGGGCTACCTTAGCGCTTCCCCCTTAATGCATACGTACCGTAACAGTGATTCAGATCTAACGTGCTAGTGTTGTGAAGAAGGAAAGATGGATTTTTCATTTCAAGAATTGGCTTTAATTGCTATTGCTCTAGATATTATCGTTGGCGACGATATTTTTCCCGCCCCGTCAGTGCCACGTTCCCGTCCCGTCCGAGTCTCCGTGACATATGCGCTTCCATATACATTTTGTATGAAACGATATTTCCAAAATTTCCCGTTCCGTCCCGTCCGTGAAAAAACCCGTCACGTATGCAGCGGCCTATAACCATTCCCAGCATCCTAATTACGTAACACACTACCAATCGGAATCTGAATCATTTTGAAGTAAATTGCTAACCCATTGCTTCAAGAGTACGAAAAATTTGTCTGTTCAACACGTAATTAACGCAATGAATGGTTGTTGAACAGTAACTGTCAAAATGAAACCGATTTCGATTGATAATGTGTTACGTAATTGTCCAATTTCCCATAGATTTTTTATTTCATTGCAGATTTGTTATCAAGTTTTTGAGCACTGCCGAAGCAAAAGAGCAGGCGCTGGGTTTGATAATGCAAGAACTCAGAGACGATCCAATCATTGGCGCAATTGGTTAGTTTTTCAAATTCTTTTGGATAAGATCTACCCTGACACGACTGATCGATTGATTAGGTTAAGCTACGCTTGGCGTGGTCGGGGCTGGAGTGTAGCCTTAGGGGCGATATGGAGCAATGACTTAGAAAAGTAAACTTTTTTTTTTTGAAAAATTTACCAATTTTATCGCAGTATCCGGTTGACTTTGTCTATAGAAACCATTGAGCTTCTAAAAAGCGTGGCCTTTCGTCGTACCGTTTTCGACAACTAAGCCTTCGAATATTATAAATAAATTTATTATTTATTTTATTTTTTTAAATATAGCATTTTTATGGCAGTATCAGGTTGACCTTGTTCATAGAGGCCATTTAAGATCAGCGGTGCTATTCTGTATAAATCTTACCGTGAAAACTTAGGTGAAGTGAGCGTGGAGTGAGCTGTCAATAGTGTCTATTCCTAGCAAAAATAAACTCACTTCACCTAAGTTTTCACGGTCAGATTTTTATAGAATCGACCGGCAGAAGCCCGAAATGTAACAACTAGTCTTAAAAATGTATCCCAAGAACAAACTTAACATTGTAACATAACATTATATGGATCAATGGTCTGAAATAAATAAATTATTATTATTATTCTTTATTTATTTTTTAACAAACTTGTTACATTTTTAAATATTTTCTTATAAAAAACATTAAAAAAAAAAACATTTAAAAATATAAAAAATTGTAGCCCACCGGTATCGGGAACAGGGTCCAAGCTACCGGCGGTCAGGGCTCCAGAGAGAGGAACCTCCTAACAATGCGGGCCGTGTCCAGAAGTACCGCTCTCTGAATCAAGCCCTTGATCCAGCTGCCCAACGAGAGCCTCCTTAGGTGTTGGTCGAGGCTCTTGGCTATTAAGCCATTGGCTGTCACGACTATCGGCACAATGATCGCTGAGTCCACATCCCACATATCGACAACCTCGCGAGCCAAGTCAAGATACTTGATTTGCTTATCTTTCTCGGCTTTCACGAGGTTCTCATCATGCGGGACGGTTATGTCAACAATCATTGCGCGCCGCTCTGATCGATCCACCACCACTATATCAGGCTTATTAGCAATAATAGTCCTGTCAGTGATGATGGATTGATCCCAGTACAGTGTGATATGGCCATTTTCGAGAACTGGGTCGGGCGCATACCTGTAGTACGGCACCTCCGATTCCACAAGGTTGTACTGCAGAGCAAGTTGCTGATGGATAATCCTGGCTACAAGGTTGTGTCTATGCAAATATTCTCCGTTAGCAAGACGAGAACACCCGGAAATAATGTGACGGATTGATTCACCCGGACGGTGGCATGCCCGACATATGTCAACCGTACCATCCTTCACAATAAATCTCCGGTAGTTATTCGTCATCACAACTTCGTCCATAATTGCACAGACAAACCCTTCGGTTTCTCCGAAGAGTTCACCGGAACGTAGCCAGGCTACGGACGCTAGGAAGTCTACATCGGGCCCATGTAGGGCCCGGAAAAAGCGTCCGTGAAGCTCCTTACTCTGCCATACCTCCATGCGGTCGTTAGTGTCAAGCACTACAGGTTTGCGCCAGTTCTCTTTAGCCAAGGAGAGCGCGGTAAGGCCCTTGTCCACTGTTACAACATCTCGATGCATCCCCACGTCGGCTTCTAGGAAATATTCCCTGAGACTGCATATCTCACGATTGTGAAGAGTCTTAGCATTTAAGAAGCCTCGACCTCCACACTTCCGTGGGATATACAGTCTCATAACCGAAGAACGTGGGTGATGCATTCGATATGCCGTCAACAATGTACGGACCTGCCTATCCAGGGCGTCAAGCTCTGTTTGAGTCCATTTGAGTATGCCAAAAGAGTACATCAAAACCGGCATGACCCAACCGTTGAAGGCACGCACTTTATTTCCGCCTGATAAAAGACTGTTAAGTACTTTTCTCAGGCGGCCAAAGAAACGCTCCTTCAGCGATTGTTTCATGTCGGCAACGTTGATGCCCAGTGCTTCCGACATACCCAAATACTTATAGCTTTCGGTTGCTGAGAGGGATCTAAGATTTATGGAATCTGTGAGCTGGGTTCCCACAGACTCCACAATCCCCCCTCGCTTTACATGCATGACCGCACATTTGTCCACACCGAATTCCATTCTGATGGCGCTACTGAAAGTTTCAGTGACCTTCAATAGCTCCAACAGTTGCAAATCGTTGGGGGCAAAGAGTTTCAGGTCATCCATGTAAAGGAGGTGAGATATAACCTGACCACCTCTCTTCAACCGATAGCCTAGACCTGAATCCTCCAGCAGCGTGCTAAGAGGATTCAAGGCTAAGCAGAACCAAAGTGGACTCAAACTGTCGCCCTGAAATATACCCCGCTCTATCCTTATCGGCTCACTATTCCTCTGGATTTGCCGACATCCTGGATAGCGAAGGACTGTCCTCCATTGCCCCATACACGACATCAGGAAGGTGCGCAGGGTTGCATCAATTTATATTATATATATATTTTTTATATATTTTTTTTTTTATTTTTTTTTTTTTTTTTTTTTTTTATTTATTTTTTTTGCTTATTATTATTATTATTATTGTAGTTGAAAATCATGTTCTCCCATACATTGCAACTGCAAAATTAATTTGGTCGACTATTACTCATAAATTATTATTATTACATATATTATTACTTATAATCGTTATCTGTTATAATCTTTTTTTAATCATACAGGGTTATATAAAAAACACCAACAACCTCTTAAGAGGTCATTGTACTCATCATTATAAACAATTTTTACTATGAGAACAATCCTGAAAGAAAAAGAAATCAGCTGTTCCCTACATTTTGACGAGTTATACGAACATAAATGTAGGGAAAAGCTAATTTCTTTTGAGGAAAGAACCACACAGATTGTGAGGACCTGTCCAGTCAGTGCATGCATTTGTCAGAAACCGTGCAGCTCAACTCAAAACTAAACCTGGAGCTCAACGATTCGACGAACAGTACCAAAGAAAGGACATTTGAGTAGGCCACATAAATTACTCAAACTGCCAGACCATGAGTCCATGACAAAACTAACAGAACAGAGACAATAATAAAAAAAATATAATAAATTGACCCACATTGTCTTCGCATTCACAATATTTAAAATGATTACTTTACAAAGTAAGCAAATGTCAAAAAAAAAAAACATTAAAATGCAGAAATTGGAAGCAGCTAATTCCAAGCCTATTGTTCTCAATATAATCTTTAATAGTACCTATTTAAGAGACTTTCTGGCACAACTTACGTTTAATGAATGATTTAAATTTATTAAGGCTTAGATCTTGAACGTATACAATGGCATCTGAACGAGCCACCTATTTTCTTAAGCCTTGTTGTAGGTACAACAAATTTGTGTTTGTTCCTAGTATTTAAATAATGGATACTTATCACTGTATTTTTTAAACAATTTTATATTTTTATGATTATAAAATATTTTCATAAATATAATGAGAAGCCGCATTCAATTTGTCTCTGAAAGTCTCGGATTTAATTTATAAATTATTCGGATTGTCGGACAGTTCACTTCTGCAAAACAAAGATAGTCCGAATATCGGCGGCGGCATTTCCCCCGAGATTACACTATGAAAATAGCTAAAGTACACTAAACGGTCAGTCTCTATATCAGTTAAATTATAATTTTTCTAACAGCGTATGCTGCGGAACTTAGCTTTTTTGACAATTTATCTATATGTGGACGGGTCACTTAGCTTAGCATCCAAAGTTAAACCCAAGAATATTGTCTCTGTTGTCTTCTTTGCCCTTTATCAACATATAGTTTTCACCTGCCTAACGTGTGTGGTAGCGTTATTGGGTGATACCCCTTGGTAAGACTAGTTGTCAGACTTTCGGGCTTCTGACTACCCGTAATGACTGTCAAGATCCACGAATGACAGCCGGGACCAACAGCTTAACTTGCTTTCCGTGTCACGGAGGGGTTTCGGTATATAAAGGTCACCCATCCAAAGACCAACCGCGGCAAGCGTAGCTTAACCTGATCGATCGATCTGTGCGGCTGTTATTATTTAGCCACTAGATAGTAATAAGTCTAAAGTGGATAAGACTTTTATTATAATATAAGCTACAGTAACATTTAACCAGGATATATATTTTTAGGGGCAGTGGTGGCCCAGATGGTAACGGCCCTGACTCACGAGTTGTAAGTCGTGGGTTAGAACCCAGACAGGTGCTTTACTTTGTGTAAATAATTTCGTGACCACTGCTCTTAAAACGGTGAAGGAAAACATCGTGAGGACACCGGCAAGTCCTAGAAGTAAAAAATTAAAGAAATGAAATCTACCAACTCGCACTGGGCTCGAGTGGTGGATTACGGCTCACTCCCTCTCGAAGAGAAGCTGAGACACAGACACAGGCCGTCTGTGCCCCAGCCGTAGGAACATTCTTTGCTGATTATGCTAAGATTTAACTTACTTCTTTCAGACTTCGATCGAGATTCGGAGGTGAAACTTAATACTTGGATTGAGAAGCACCTTGATCAGAACATCGCATTGGGTTGCTACACACTCAAAGAAGGCACTTTGGTTGCAGTGGATAATTTGTATGTTCGGAACCTACGTGACCAATTTCCGGACACCAAAGTAAGTGTAGAAAAATCGGTTGTGTGTAAAGTCGGTTTACTGACGATAGTTGAACGTGACAACGTCATAAAAAATACTGATGGAATAGTTGCATTGCATTTGTTAATATTCGCTTGCACTTCAAGCCGCGAGGTAACGCTACATGAGTCATGTTTTTTCGTGAGTGCAGCCAGCTTCATCGATTTATTAGACGTTGTCACGTCAAAAACGTATTACATATTTGTTTGAACTTTTCGCACACAAGAAAAGGTACAGACTCCAGCACATCAAGCTATTCGAAACACTCAAATTTTCCCAATCAACTTTAAACCTTATGCTTTAGCGATAAAATTGAAAATCTATTAAAGCAATTTGACAGATTGTAGTAGCTTGATGTGCTGGCGTCTGTACACCGTCGGACTTTATAGCATTCTCTACCAGTCAACCAAGGGTAGTGAAGAGATTAGATGGCAGATGCTTTGTAACTTCTTTGTTGGTATCTGACCAAGATTATGTCTGGACTTTAAAACAGACTGTGACCTCTGAGTTTGTTTCGGCCTTTCTTCTCAGAGTAGTCAGTAGCAAACGTAAGGATGTTTCCTACTAAAAAAAAATATTTAAAGATATTATTTTTTGTTGACCCCAAAAAATAATATCTTTAAATATTTTTTTTTTGATGTGTATGTAAGTAAAAACTATGTTGTATATAAAAAAGATTCAAAACCCTTTTAAACCCTTCGTAACCCTTTTTGATACTTGTAAATATTTTTATTTCTATTATAGAGTTAGTGTGTAAATAAGAAGGATTAGTTATTGTTTTGTTTCTGATTAATAAATATTACATTCTGCCTTGACAAAAAAAAAAAAAAAAAGATTCATAATGTTAGCCTTTTATGATTCTGCCAAAATGGCCTTTTTAGGTCCCACTTTAACCCTGGATCGAAAGAGCTGGAAGTCATGGAGAGAACCCTTTGCCTAGAAGTGAGATGATGCGGGCCCACAGTAACAAAAATATGGATCACTGTTTCTATATTACCTAATTAATTAATGTTTCAGAATTCGACCGAGGGTTACAGAAGTTTTTTAAAATATACGCAGTTAATCGAAAAACGTGTTTATTATGAGAGTCAAAAAAAAGTATGCAACTTTTTGACTTCATCCGGTATATATATATCTCCTGCATACAGGAATATCGGCATTACGAATGAAATGATAAGAATGAGGTATGTACCTACAATTGCAAAAAACGTAAGAAAATTTGAATTTCGCGGGCTACCTTAGCGCTTCCCCCGTAGGTTCGTCAAATAATATCATCGTTAAACCAAAAAAAATACTTTGTTTCAACTTACAGTTACAGATAGTGCCATCCACGAAGACGCGCCCCACTTCCTCCTAATCGCTAGTGGTTTGGTTATGGCTTGTTAATTCTTCGAGTGCTATTTTTTTGCGATACCTACACACTAATTACCCACTAATAAGTAATCAGTGCGTCAGTGTGTATCGACAAAACCAAAACACTAGCGGATAGATACTAACCGAACGGAACGGAACCTACGTCATCATCATCATGATGATGATGTAGGTACAGACGCCAGCACATCGAGCTACTACAATACAATCTGTCAAACTTTAACTTAAAGTATACGGTTCAAAGTTGATATGGAAAATTTGACAGTTTCGGGTAGGTTGATGTGTTGGCGTCTGTACGTCAAATAATAACAAGTTTAACGACAGGTTTAACAATAGTTAGCGCCATTTTTGAAGTATAGGTAAACGTGCGTCAAGTGATCGTGAAACAACCGGCCCTTAAGGCGGATCATACCATACCACCATGCTTGACCATACCATACATGCGTCGCCAGGAACGCATTATTCATTTTTTTTCTATCATATCGTAGCAGGCGGCTCATTTTTTTAAATACACGCCACCTAGTATTCTATTCTTGTAAACGTATGGAAATACTCGCTTACCTCTGTGTGTGTAAACGACCTGTATTCAATGGTAGATTTTATTTCGGACCTTTGTGTCGAATTATGTGGATTTTGAGGCAATTCCATGACCAAATTCAATAAAGTATAATGTCCAATAACCGCGATTACTACATCTACGACTTACTAATGTGCCAATTACACATAAAACAAAAAAAAACTAAAAATGTTGACTTCAGCGCCATCTAACAGGAAAATGGCCAAGAGCAGATCAGATGATCCTCCTTAATGATTCCTTACTTCAAAACCACGTACATTTCCTTAGCTAATCACGACATCTGTGGTGCTATTCTGTAAAAATCTCACCGTGAAATCTTAGGTGAAGTGAGCGTGGAGTGAGCTGTCAATAGTGTCAATTCCTAGCAAAAACAAACTCACTTCACCTAAGTTTTCACGGTGAGATTTTTACAGAATCGACCGGCTGCATATACCGTATTCTCTATGACCAATAATTATGCATTCCTATTGCACAACTAGAAAGAAAAAATCGGTTTTGATTAAGCTGTAATTTTCCCGCCCTGTTCGCGCCCATTCGTTGTTCTGGGGTGCCACTAGATGGCGCGCAGCAAAACTGTCTTCACTTTTTTTGTACGAAGTCGTCATTCTTCTCCTTAGAGTATATATAGTGTTCTGTGTCTATGACACAATGAACGAAACCACGCGAAAAAACGCGAATTTGGCGAGGTACGTGGTTTGCACGTGGTAAGATTACACGGGGAATAATAATTACCATACAGAAGGATGGATGGAATATTAGAAATGTTCTAATTAATAATGTAATTTCTCGGAAGGCATAGTAAACGAGATAGATAATCGAAAAAATCTGTAAAACCAATAGAAATTTGAAAAAGCTGATTTTTTTTACACGATTTAAAAGTTTTTGGTGGGGATTATTATGTCGCTAGTAAGTACCAGTTACATAGTCGTGACTTCATTAGGTACTAATTTTGTAGTGCCGACTTTGTCTAGTACTTATTTTAAAATGTTTCGCGATCTTTTAAGCTTTTAGATTTTTTGTAGTATTGTTTGCACTATTTGCAAACAAATATTTTTTAGAGTTTAAAATTTAAAAAAAAATGTGTCATAATCCCTATTGGGGCCCATTATGATTTTCATTTAAACTATAACAATTTTTCTTTTTTACCAGAATATGTGTGGCGAAATCTTTACGAATTAAAATCATCGGAGCTGCGTTTATAGGAATCGAAATGCAAGACGCGGCTATAAAACACAAATACAAAATTCTGGAAACATTCCGTGACCCACAAGTTATGGTAGATCTTGGACTGGATCTTAATTACGGACAAATATTCCCAATTGAAATATGGGGAAAATACATGAAAGTAGGAGGAATCGAAAAAAAAAATCGAAAACGACCAAATAAAAAACCAAGACAGAGGGCTGTCAACAGTAAAGTGAAACCGGTTTCGTAAACACGTATGTACAGAGTGGAGGCACAGTATAAAGACATATAGTTTTTGCATGCCACTGCCATTATTTGGTCTGAGGCAGCGCCCCGCGGTTTTATAATCATAATAATCAGGATCATTTTTATTTGTGTAACTTAGGTACTTAAGTAGTGAATACTGTTCTTAAATTAAAGTTTAGTCGCTGTTATTTTTTAAGTTTATTTATTTCAGACGACGACGCAGGCCCATGAATAGCTTAACCTAAACAATGTACAGACGCCAGCACATCAAGTTACTACAATCTGTCAGATTTCTTTAATAGATTTTCAACTTTATCACTAAAGCATAAGGTTCAAAGTTGATTGCGAAAATTTTACAGTTTCGGGTAGGTTGATGTGCTGGCACACCCCTCACCCGCACAATATGTGTACCTACTAAACAAAGTACATAAGAGAATTGGCTTGGAGTGTAGCCTTAGAAGCACTATGGCACGAGGACAAAACTTTTCGATTTGTTCTTTTTCGGAAATTTACCTATTTTATTGCAGTTTCGGGTTAACCTTGACCATAGAAACTATTTAGGTTCTGAAAAGCACGGCCCTACGACGCACCGTTTCCGAATTATGGGCCTCTGAATTTTATTTTATTTTATAAAATCGCTCTATATTTCCCAAATGTTGGCTTGGATGAAAAATTGAAAATCTTTTCTGGAAAAAAATTGTTGCTCTAGTCGAAAACCATCAGGTGATGTAAAAAAAACCCGCTAAATATTCCATATTCGCGTATACTCCAACCATAGAAATGTAAAACTTTCATATATACATCTATGACTCCAAGTCTAACAAATCCGCCCGTAAGGTCCTTCGCCCACGGCGATTTTTTGTAGCGATGCTGTCGCGCGTTTTGTAAACGGGCTTCTGTATCGCTACTAACGCTTTAAAAACGCTTGACTAGTAGGGAACCGAGAACTTGTTGATCCCCCTCAGATAAGAAAGAAAGAAAGAAAAGAAAGAAAGAAAAGAAAGAAAGAAAGAAAAAGTATTTATTGCGACTCGTACAGGAAGATCACAAACTACACTAAACAGTAAAATAAAAATCCAAGTTATATATTATTTAAAAAAAAAAGTAGCAAAAGGAAAATGAAACAGAAAGTTCTATACGAGGCCAAAAGGCTCCTATCTCAGCATGATGCTACGACATTGCTGCATTGCTTTGCTAAACTATCATCCTCTCTGCTGCTTCTACATACCATCGCTTTTACATACATCAACCATACTCACACTACACTCACTCAAACAACCGCTCACATACACTCTTACATCTATTCACACACTTTTTCCGGTTACTCCCGCAAACTCTGAAACACAAATTTTTAGTATTTATTATTGTTATTGTTTTATATTTGTTACATTTTATATTATTGTGTTTATTAATTTATAGTTCCTTAAGTATCCTGTATTGTTTTATGTCGTGTATCCAAATAACAGACATCTAGCAGCGGTAGGGCCCTGATGACCTGTAATACAGGTTTACGTTTATATTATACCTATCTCAGGCTCCAGTCTCTCACGAAGTTAGCTCTTGTTCGTGCACTACTGTCAAACTCTAGCAATAAGTTCATAACTTGTGTAGAGAAAATTTAAACATTTTATATTATTATTATTTCGTTTATATATTCTGTTATCTTATTCTATTACATTTTTAAATATTTCTTAAAATATAAAAATAAGTATAAAAAACATAAAAAAATAGTTGTGCGCTTTTTTAATCTCATCAAAGAGACTTCATGCCAAAAGGAATCTGCGGGCCATATTTCACTTTTTTTTTAATAGTCTGATTTATCCTTGGTCCCAAAATGAACTAAAATGTATTTAACTTAATAATCCGTGGTCCCTCCCGGAACCGAACGGAAAAGACCCTTACTGGCAGCAAAACCACACTACTTAGTGCTTATAATGCCTATGTGTGATCCACTCTATCTTATGGGATACTATATTGGGGATACTCAATGATAAAGAAATTGCGTTCAAGGCACAAAAAAAGTGTATTAGATCAATATGTGGGATACACCAAACAGATTCATGTACAGATACCAGCACATCAAGCTACTACAATATATCAAACTTCTTTAATAGATTTTCAACTTTATCGGTGAAGAATACGATTCAAAGTCGAATGGAAAAATTTAACAGTTTCGGGTAGCTTGAAGTGCTGGCGTCGTCTGTACATACTTAAACCTCATTTCATAAACCTCAAGATATTAACCCTAGCTGATCTGTATATCTATGCGGCCTCAATTTTAGTTAAATCAAACATCAGTATGAGAAGAACACATTACGCAATAAAACATCCCACACTGCAGTATATAGCAATAGAACCTACATTTACATTCAATTGGTATTTTTTAAAAGAAGCTAAAAGACTTCCTGATTAAAAAGGTATATTACTCTGTAAAATAATTACTTGAAGAAAAAGAATTATTTAGTAAGTATTAAAATGATTGTGATATTTATTATAATGTGATATAAATTATAAGAATAATATTATGATATATGATAACATATAATATAATGTAAACTGTATAACTGTAATAATGAATAATAATGATAAATAATAAATATGTAATAATGATAAATGTAGGTATACTTTTTAAAATATTTGTAACTATTTAAATTGCAATGCACTGCAACTAAGTTCTAAGAACCTACCTATTGTTAACATCTTCAAAATTGTGTAAATATCTGATATCTTCTAAGATAATAATAATAACAATATACATATAGCCTATGACACTCACAAATAATTTGGCTTTCTATCATTTTCAAAATCGGTTCAGTAGATCCTCCTGCAACCTCACAAACTTAACCTCTTTATAATATTATAATTAGTATAGAAGATATAGGCTGTTTAGCGGCTTTGCCAGTGCCTTTATATACACCCTCTGCTTCCATAACGTAATAATACCGCCTCGGGTGCAATGATCAACATAGCACACATGTATCATAATGTACAGACGCCAGCAAATCCAGCTACCCAAAACTGTCAAATTTACTTAATCAACTTTGAACCTTATGCTTTAGTGATAAAGTTGAAAATCTATCATAGAAATTTGACAGATTGTAGTAGCTTGATGTGCTGGCGTTGGTACTATTATCACCTCTTGACATACCGTCAAATCCTACAGTACTTGTATTTTTGTCTTACAATTTTCTTTTAATAAAGAGTATTTTTTTAATTAGTTTTAATTTTAATACACGATTTAGTCTGTATGTCCACACTCCACAGTAATTTTCCTTGTTTTTAGGGTTGCGTACCAAAATAGTAAAACGGAATCCTTATGGTGAGACTCGGTCTGTCTGTCTGTCTGTCACAGATGGATATCTCAAGAACTACTGGAATAGTTTTAGATGAGGTTTGTCCAACTAGGTTTGCCAAACCTCATCATTATTTTGCAAATAAAAAAGAAATAAAAATATATATGTATATTTTTTGCAACAGGGACTGAAAGGGCGTCTGAACAATTTGAAGTGGGGCTACTAGGGCATGTGGTGTATCATATGAAAGAGCGCAGTTTGCAAAAGCTCAATCACTTTTTCTTTTTTTTAGGCCTCATAGTTTTCGACTTTTGATGAAAAATTAAAAAAAAATACCGTTCCCCCCTTATCTCCGAAGTTTGCAAAGAATTTGATAGAATTTTATGTAAAGATCACAGGAAAAATAAAACGAAGTCTCTAAATAGCACACTTTTTCAGAAATCGTCAACAAAGGTTACATTAGTTCAACTATCGGTCAAGAGATGGCGCTGACAATAAACTGCAATATTCTATATCGCAGTGCACAGTGTTAAAATTCTCTGACGAATATAGGCCTCGCCGATGAAAGAATAAAAACATGATGGTACCGAACCCTCGGTGCGTAAGTCGGACTCGCTCTTGATCGGTTTTTTACTACAGCTTTTTATGCCGCGCGATACCCATTTTAAGTTTTTATTTAGTATGAATAGTTACAGGGAAGCAAATTTTGTAGAATAGGGAGAACGTGTCATAAAATCTTTTGTAAGCTATATTGGCATCGTTACTTTCATAAACATACTTAAAAGTTAAACTTCGAATGCATTCTCGTAATTTTTTGAGGTCCTCTGTGGACTTGAGTAAATGAGTAGTATTTTCTTACAATTTTCCAGAATTTCTATTTATGGCAACCCTGAGTATTTGTGTTCAACCTATATAGGTCGGGTAAAGTGTCATTGGGTTTTTCCATCAGAAATGTCCCAGAAGCAGTCCGGAGTCTGGATTTGTGAAATGTGGGTATAAGTACTATATGAAGGTACACCCCTGTATAACCCTTTTGGGATTCAAGGCGTGATGTTGATTAGATTAGATAGGGTTGCCAACATTTCTTCGACGAAATATAGTATTTTTCAAACTAAGCTATAAAAAATTATAGTACACTTCAAAAACATATAGTATTTTATGGAAAAAGCAAATAAAGACTAAATATTTGTTACTTATTTATTTTTGTAAAAACTATATTTTGTTACATTACTTGCATTTTTTGTCTAAAATAAAAGTGTCACGCTTTATCACATTAAGTTTTTAAATTAATGTAAATCATAAGTTCATTTTTTATTAATGAGATACTACGTCAGTCCCACCCTACCCTCAGGGGTATGGTGGGTCCGGAGTGGTCTGTTTCTTTCTTCTCGGCACTTCGAATTATATAGATACGTTTCTTTGGATACACAGTAATCGAACCAGAAAAATAGTCGTTTTCTATCGAGTGATGGGGAACATATTTTGTTATAGGAAATCTGTGTGGTGAGACGATGACTCTTTCTCCGGTTCAACTATACCTACACGCTACCGCATCAGTCAAATTAATATAAAAGCACGTTTAGAATTTTTTTAATGTTGAAAATATAGTATTTTTGTGAACTATGTATTTCTTCAACAGTATATAGTACGTAGACCCGAAATACAGTACAATACTATATTATAGTATGGTTGGCAACTCTATGTACAGACGCCAGCACATCAACGAAACTAGTACTTATTTGAGCCAACGATCGATCGAAACAATTTCAAAATTTATCCTGGTAACAAAATTAAACATAAACGTGACGTTTAGTCACATTCTACTATTATTTTGACACTTGTTAGAATAATTCAAAAACAATTCAACGATTTATCGATCAAACATATCGAGTCTATGGCGGCTCTGCCGCAGCACTAATTCTAAAAGTAGAACAGAGATACCCATCAAGTTCAGGGATCATACGATAAAACGTACCCAACCAAACAAAAAGCGCTTTCCATCGCTACCCACCCACGCACACACAAGACGCACAATATTACTGCAAGGTCATACATCGCTTGATTTCAGTGATTCCAGTGTCAAGCGTAGTTATGACAGACCGCGGTCGCACAATTTACGCGTGAAATAAGCAGTCAGTTAAACGTTTCATAAATAAAGTTAATTGTTTGTTGATAATATCACGTAATTATAATACGTTAGGTAATTAATAGTGTAGGTTCGAAGTGTGAGTACAGCGTTGGACGCGAACGGTTGGCACATGTCAAACTTTGGCGGGAAATTTGATCAGTCGGCAACATGCAGTGACAGTGTAGTGATGTGATTATTTCTCGTATATTTGATTTTATGTTTACGGTTATTTTTTTTATCGGATTTGTTTTAGTTTTTGTTGTTATTAAGTTATTGGAGTGGGCTGAGGATTTAAGTGAGTATATTTTTTCTGAATTTTATTCACCTTTTAGTTATTAATCTCGAAAAAAAAGAATGCCGTGAAGATTTTTTTGATACCGTTTCCACTAAAAGAACGGAGATAGAACGGATATTTCGATTTTTTTTGTTTTTAAAACAGTGACCCAATTTTAAATATTAATAGTATTTTTCACAGTACTTAAAACTCACGCGGTCGCGTAGTAAATTATAACATGAATAACAAATCTTAGGGACTGACGACAGTGTCAACTCATTTGCGTAGAATAGCGTATACCTATTGTTCTTGCTCTTTAACATTTAAAAGTGTATTCGAATTTAAAATAAATTTACCTCTGAGCCCCAAGAATTCATGCATCATAATTACCTAATGTAAATAGGAAAAGATTTTAACAAAAAGTTTTTTTTTGCACGCAAATGACGAGATTTTTTATCTTTGTTGGAGATCTTAAATCATGAAGATTTTTACTTCTTATACGTAAATACTTACTTCAGCAACGGTATTTTTTTAAATGCTTTTATTAAAATGTTTGCAAAATATTGTGCAAATCGACTCAAGATAGCTGATCAAAATGTTACAAGAATTCAAAATAAGTACCTATACGGAACTGACAATAATTATAAGACGATTTAAAAGTTGATTCTTTGTGCCCAACTTAAATATAGACAACTTTATTTAAACCCGTATAACTTTAAGTTTTAGTCCTGAGTATTTTTGGTACATGCTACAAGTATCAAGTTGATTCCCACTGCTGAGACTCAGGCTCTCCGTATGAATGGGCCGTGCGTAATCAACCACGTGGGTCCAGTGTGAGCTGGTGGATGTCACATGTGTTCGAATTTTAGGTTCTAGGACACGACGGTTCCCTCAAGTTGTTTCAACATTGTTATTCTTTTTATAGCAGGTATTTTTTTGTATTATTATCATTAATAAATAAATACATTATATTATTTTTTTTAAATAAAAAAAATACCAAAAAACACAACGGTCTTCCAAAAAACACTACAAAGTGAAAAATAACTTTAATTTTGGAAATCGGTGTCGTTGGGTTCGCATTTTCGTTGTTTGACACCGTCCCACCGACTCCCGAAATAAAAGTTATTTTTCACTTTGTAGTGTTTTTTTTGTGGAAGTCGCTTGTTTTTTTTTTTGTAAAAAAGTTTTTATTTTTCAATTTTAAGTTGTAAGTATCTACCCCACACAAATTCATGTAATACTGTAAACTTCATACATATTAGTGACAGAAAGCTGTTAAAATATCATCAATAGGTATAAAATAAGTGGAAAAAATATGTATTATTGAAGTTAGCTCAAAAACTACCCAAGCAAAGTTAATAAAATATAAATATGGGACCACCCCTGAGACAAACCCTCTTTGAAATCGATTAACAATTGCCGGAGATATCGCGTAACATATGGTCTACGTACAAATACAATTTCGTTTACTTGAATTTTTACCAATATTTTTGGTTTAAAAACCAAACTGCTGCACTGATTTTGATGAAATTTAAATGGGACCAATCTGAAAGTACCTACCTATATCCTTTCAAATAAAAATAATTTTGCAAATCTGCTTATAAATAACGGAGTTCTGAGTTAACTAACATAAAATAATAATATTCAATTGAGAAACTCCTCTTTATGTTTTTAACTTTTTATAAAATCTGGCCTTTCTATCGATGCTCGAATGTCGCCTATTTCAAATATGCCTAGCCTTTTCCCAACTTAGATGAGGTCGGACTTCAGTCTAACCAAATGTATCTGAATACCTACCAGTATTTTATATGGAGCGACTGCCTGTCTGACCTCCACAACCCAGTTACTGGATAACCCGATAACTCTTGATAAGACAGGTTGTCAGACTTCTGGGCTTCTGTCTACCCGTAACGACTGTCAAAGATTACGAATGTCAGCCAACGGATTAACTTTCTTTTCGTGGCACGGAGGGTGCTCGATGTAATGGATTGTCACCCATCCATGAACGGGCTGCGGCAAGGGACGAATGTAGTCTATTTACCGAAGTAAAATGCTGAATAAGAATTAAATTAATTCGGTGTTTATGTGACGTTCAAAAATACATATATTCGCACGTTATAATGGCCCATTTATTTAGTAGGTTTTGCATAATTTATTTATTTACTTAATCAAATGTCGTCGCAGTTGTTTCCGGTATCAGAAGCCCGAAAGTCAGATAACCAGCGGAATAATTGCGTAACACACTAATTACAGTAGCAATGGCTTTCAGTTTGACAGTTCAAAAACATTCATAACGTTGTTTACAATGCGTGCCACGAAAGATGAGACTTGACCCCGCCTCCCCCGCTCTTTCCGTCGCCCCTATGACGTCCGGTCCCGTCCCGCACTCAGACCTCATACCGCTAAAGATACCTAAAATCGTGTACTGCGCTTGTCAAACCACGTGGTGTGTCAAGTCTCATCTTTCGTGGCACGCATTGTACGTTGTTTGACAAATTTTGCGAACATAATTATGAAGTAATGGATTAGCTAGTATTATTACGTTAGTGTTAGGGTCTTATCTTACTAAGGGCTATCGTATTACTCAGTGACTACTCGGAGGTCAGATAGGCAGTCACTCCAGGCAGTCAGTACAGCGCCGTTCTCGTGAAGTGCACTTTATGACACAATATTTTCTTATACAAAATAGACATTACGTTGATTAACGTTCTGCTCTTCAAGTATCCTAGAGTGTTATAAGATGAAACACAAAGGCAAAAGATGTCGACTTCAGATAACGTTGACTTCGGTCGTTGCGTATAGGTGCGTAAGCAGTTGCGAGTAGGGTTACCATATGACAGGCGTTTGCCGCATTTGACAGGCATTTTAAGGTTTAGACAGGCGTGCGGCCGGCATTGGTCTGAGACAGGCATTTTTTAATTTCGCGCCCGCGCGCGCATCGCGGTTGCATAAATGCAAGCGCGCGGGCGCGAAATTCATGAAAATCTGCCAGTTTGTGTTCTCTATTTTGGCACACAATGCGAACGTAGAACGTACGTTTTCTCTCGTCAACGCCCAGTGAAGTAAAGAAAGAAATCGGCTGACAATTGAATCAGTAAAAGCAATATTGATTACTCAGGAAATTTACAAAACTGTATCTTGTGAAGATTTTTACGTTTATGTTTTATGAAAAGAACTATTACAGCGTTTTGCTTTAGACAGGCATTTTTCTGAAAATTCAGGCATTTTAGGTATCATAGACAGGCATCCCTCTATTTACATATGGTAACCCTAGTTGCGAGTGTGTAGTAGCTATGATAACAATAAGCCTCCAAAATTTGATTTGTTGTGGCTCTAGAAGTGTTGCGGCCTATGGTTGCGGCGCAAAAGTTCAACTAATGGAATTTACTATGGTTTTCTGGCATTGTGGGACGTTGTGTAAATAATATCATATTTATATTAACCGTGATTAGACGTTGTGTTAACAATAAATTGTACAAAGGGGTTTGAAGAGCCGTGGCATACCTGTCTGTCTGCCATTTTTTTTTACAAAATGGCGGCCTTGCATGTAACCTGTAAAAATCGATAGTTGACATCAATGCAAACAGAAAACATAATGTGACGAAACCTCGTACAGTGTAACGTTTCCGAGGGTAGAAACAAAGCGTGACCGCCATTTTGAAAATAAAAACAAAATGGCGTGACAGTAGATGTTGCTTGTCCGAATGTGTTAATCAAATGTGACTTGGGAGGTTTCTATCGGGTATCGATAGTTCTAGTTACTTTTTCTTCATACATGCCAAGGCTTATTGAGTAGATGTGCTGACGGCTACTTTAATTAGTTGCCTCTACCATAAGAAGAAAGAAAATAACCGAGAGCATTGGTGGTCAAGCCACAACTTAAGAGTTGTAAGTCTGTCTGTGTAGTACCTTGGTTTTAAGTGAAATTTGGTGCACATGTAGTATATCATGAGTATCATGACTTACCGATCTATTCTGTAGAAATCTCACAGTGAAAATTTAGGTGGCGTGAGCTTGACAGCTCCCTGGGTGTCGGGAATCGACAGCCGACTCCCGGCCACCGTAGGCGCGGGCTTGCGGACGGCGAGCAATGGGCAGCTCGCCGTCCGGTAAGGACCAGGCCCAGGCCGACGGCGCGTTGTGTTCCACCCGCACCTCAGAGAGGTGTCAGCACTAACTGACGGGGTCCGCTGGGGCCGATGCCTGCCAGGGTCGCGGGTTGTTCGAAAAAGTTACCGTGGCCCCTGGAACAGGCAACTGAAGGAACACGGGTGGGTTTTACTTAGTAAAAGTCTGACACGCCCTCCCGCTCCACCCAGAGCGGGAGAAGTTATTTAATAATTTCTCACAAAAAAAAAAACTTGATAAGTCACTGCTGCCAATAGTATCAATAAAAAATCCGCTGTTCGTCCGTCCGTCTGTCACAGGGCTGTATCTTTTGAACCGCAATAGGTAGCCACATGAATTTTTCACAGAGTGTGCACTACTGTCACATAACAACAAATAAAATAAAGTTAAAAATAAAAGGGGGTCCCGATACAAGAAATGAGATTTCAATTTAGTTTTAAATATTTTATAGTGACACTTGACCGCTATTTTCATTTCATCTACAAAAAAACAAGATATATTTTTAGTTTAGACGCTGCCCTACATTGACGCCATTGTGTTTATTACCTCAAATCAGATGACATTCATGCGTAAGTCGCTTCTTTGTTGGTCAATTGACATTTTCCTTGAACATTTTCGGCACAATAGCGCGATGATAAGATTATGTATCTAATCTACTTGTGTTTAGCGAAGAGTTTACAATGCGTGCCACGAAAGATGAGACTTGACCCCGCCTCCCCCGCTCTTTCCGCTGCCCCTATGACGTCCGGTCCCGTCCCGCACTCAGACCTCATACCGCTAAAGATACCTAAAATCGTGTTCTGCGCAAGTCAAACCACGTGGTGTGTCAAGTCTCATCTTTTGTGGCACACATTGTACGTTCATTAACTACTCGAGATGTAATCGTTTATACAGGATCTAATATTCAATCAAAAAAGGGGCTTCTGGTTATCTATGGAATAACAGCCGCACCGATCGACCAATCAGGTTAAGCTACTCTTGCCGCGGTCGGTTGGTCCGTGAATGAATGGGTGACCATCTCTACGACCGAGCACGTTAAGCCGTTGGTCCCGGCTCTCATTTGTGGATTTCTGACAGTCGTTACGGGTAGTCTTCTGACTACCCGTAATGACATTCTACTTTGGTAAGTCAACCAGTCTTACCAAAGTGTATTTTATCGCACTACCCAGTAACTGGGTGGAAGTCAGATAGGCAGTAGCTCCATGTAAAATACTGGTATTCGGCTGCACCCGGTTAGACTGGAAGCTGACCCCAATATAGTTGGGAAAAAGGAGGGTTGGGAGAAAGGTAGATTTTTTAAATAAATATTTAATCGTAAAACTAATTGAAATAAACAAAAATCATCGTCATTCTCCTGTCCTTATCTCAATTTATTTGGGGTCGGCGCAACATGTATTTTTCTTCCATACTTCTCTATTGAGAGCAGTGGTGGCCAAGTGGTAACGGCCGCGACATACGAGTTGTAGGTCGTAGGTTCGAACCCAGACAGGCGCTTTACTTTGTGTAAATTATTTCATCACCACTGCTCACAAAACGGTGAAGGAAAACATCGTGAGGAAACCGGCATGTCCTAGAACCAAAAATTCGAAGACATGTGACATCTACCAAGCCGCACTGGGCCCGCGTGGTGGATTACGGCCCACTCCCTCTCACTGAGAGGAGGCCTGTGTCCCAGCAGTGGGAACATTATAGGCTGATGGTGATGATGATGACTTCTCTACTAATCGTCATCTTGGTATTCACCCCCTTTCTAACCGAGGGGGTTAGAAAGAAAAGAAAGAAAATCGAGAAATACCTGCTTTTGACCACGATCTCGCCTGATGGAAAGCGATGGATGAGATTTATGTAAGTAGGTAAAAAACTGAATTATACAGTATGTTAACTAACAGAGGGCGTTCCCGTTAACCCGCAATAGTATAGCATCCATACATGCTAAAAAAAATATTACCATTCGAAAATAAAATGTTTTTTTTTTTTATATTAAAATATTCACTAAAAATCGTAAATTGATACTCTATTTATTTAATTAATTCTAATTTATTTAATTAAATAAATTCCGACATTGCTGTCCTTCAAGTACGCGTGTACAGAGTGTTTCTTTAAGGCCAGGACTCTCGGAAATCTCGGAATCGACCTATTTTTGATTCAACATTAAACAATCAAATATTCTTTGTTTTAATCTGAAAAAAATATATGGCATAGTTTAACTAACATTCTTGATTATTCTATGGTTCAAAACACGATATTTACAACTTCACTCGATCATAAAAAATCGCAAACAAATCGAAAACAGCGAAGTTTTTAATCGTTTTTCAAGTCGTATTTGAAGTAGACTTAACTTTTACTCGCAAAAAATGTATCAAAAAATAGGCAATGATGTATAGTAGAACATTCTACGGTTAATTTTTCTCAAATCTGATTTTTATTGTCTTAACAAGATATAATCTAAAAAGGCGGCCTGCGCGCTTCACTTCAGTAGCCCGCCGGGCGTTACCGAGGTAGGACCTGTGTCGCTTTTGCTGGCTCGCCGCGTTCCCGCTAATCGATCGAAATATACGTTATATTATTGTTAATTTCCGTGTTTGTGTATTAGTTTCAAAAATCAGTCTGTAAATATTGTTTAGGTTCTAGTATTATTAATTAAACTAAATATTAGTTTGTTATAATATAGTTGTATAATTAAGATTAAATTATGGGGAATAAAAACAGAAGAAAGAAAAAAAAATGTTCAGCATTGAACAGCAAAGCTTAAAAAAAAAAGGTAAGTTTGATTATTATTTTTCTACGTATTTATAAGTGACGCGACAGAATAATATTGTAGTTGAGGTTCTCTTGCTTTCGTCACAGTACTAGCAGTAGCAGGTCGGTACCTACCATAAATTTACAATTATCGTAATATCTGTAATAGATTTTCAACTTTACTACAACGGAATAAGGTTTATATTCAATTGCAAAATTTGAGTTTTTTGAGTTTGTGTTTCTAGTTTTGTGATTGTATAGGTAAAATATTATATTTTTTTGAAGTGAAAACTTCTTTAGCATTATTGTGATTTGAAAATTTTATGAAACGAAAAAGCTACAGTAGAAAAAGCTACAGTAAAAAGAGACAAGATTTAACGTGGGACAAAATGAGATAGGAAGCATTATACACATACAGTGTTTTTGTTTTTTATTATTACAAATGACATCACATTTAATCCTATGCTACTAATTTGTGATGATGATGATGATGGTGATGGTGTTGGCGATGGCGATGGCGATGGCGATGGTGATGGTGATGGCGATGGCGATGGTGATGGTGATGGCGATGGTGGTGCGATGGTAATGGTGATAGCGATGGTGATGGCGATGGCAATGATGGTGATGGCGATGGCGATGGTTATGGCGATGGTGATGGCGATGGTGATGGCGATGGCGATGATGATGATGGTGATGGAGATGGTGATGGCGATGGTGATGGCGATGGCGATGGTGATGGCGATGGTTATGGCGATGATGATGATGGTGATGGTGATTGCGATGGAGATGGTGATGGCGATGGTGATGGCGATTGCGATGGCGATGGTGATGGTGATGGCGATGGCGATGGCGATGGTGATGGTGATGGATGGATGGATGGATGGATGGATGGATGGATGGATGTTCTTTAGCATCGTTGTGATTTGAAAGTTTATGAAACGAAAAAGCCACAGTAAAAAGAGACATGTAAATTCATAAGATTTAACGTGGGAGAAAATGAGATAGGAAGCATTATACACACAGTGTTTTTGAAGGTTTCACTTCTACCACGTGTGAATTGCACACATGCTGTTTTTTTATTTAAAAATATGAAATTCGTTGTGAATGAAATAGGAAGAGTTCAATAAAAATACGTATTGTGGTGTTTTTGATTAGTAGATTTAATTAAAAAAACTTATTGACGAATTCAAGCAACCAAAAAAACTGTTTTACAAAAAAAACAACCGACTCAAAAAAAAAACACTACTACGTGAAGAATATATTTTCATTTTTTGACACCGACTTTCGAAACTAAAGTTATTTTTCACTTTGTAGTGTTTTTTTTTGGAAGTCGGTTTTTTTTTTGTAAAAAAGTTTTTATTTTTCACTTTTTAGTTGTACTTACCTACCCCAAACAAATTCATATATCACTACTTGCTATGTGAATATCAGTAACAAAGCTATTGAACACATCTGCCTTACCCTTTGAAGGGTACAGGCGTGATGTTATGTTGTGTGATTGCGATTTCATATGCTATAGCAGCAATCGCGGTTGATTTGCTGGCATTTATTGAAGAGTTCCGTTGTTTGTCTCCGAAAGTCAAAAATAAAAAAACAGCATGTGTGCAATTCACACGTGGTAGAAGTGAAACCTTCAAAAACACTGTATAATGCTTCCTATCTCATTTTCTCCCACGTTAAATCTTATGAATTTACATGTCTCTTTTTACTGTCGCTTTTTCGTTTCATAAACTTTCAAATCACAACGATGCTAAAGAATATCCATCCATCCATCCATCCATCCATCCATCCATCCTTCACCATCACCATCACCATCACCATCGCCATCGCCATCGCCTTCACCATCGCCATCACCATCGCCATCACCATCGCCATCACCACCGCCATCACCATCGCCATCGCCATCGCCATCACCATCGCCATCACCATCGCCATCACCATCACCATCGCCATCACCATCGCATCACCATCATCACCATCGCCACCACCATCGCCATCACCATCACCATCGGCATCGCCATCACCATCATCATCATCGCCATCGCCATCACCATCGCCATCACCATCACCATCGCCATCACCATCACCATCATCCTCAAAATCATCATCACCACAAATTAGTAGCATAGGATTAAATGTGATGTCATTTGTAATAATAAAAAACAAAAACACTGTATAATGATTCCTAATCATTTTCTCCCACGTTAAATCTCATGTCTCTTTTTACTGTTGCTTTTTCGTTTCATAAAATTTTCAAATCACAACGATGCTAAAGAAGTTTTCACTTCAAAAAAAAAAAATTGCAAATCTGTCTATTTACGATGGAGTTATGCCCTAACATACATAAAAAAAAAAATAAATATCCGAATTGAGAACCTCCGCCTTTTTCGAAGTCGGTTAAAAATATAATATTTACAATCACAAAACTAGAAAGAAACTAAAGTAGGATGATGAAATTAAAATACTGTAGACGAGCAGCCCTATATTTCAAGAATAGGGCCGATTCACAATACTATACTTATAAAAATAACCGTGACAGGGGTCAGCGAGTTCATTCGAACTGCGCTTTCGCGGCATTTGCCACGCGAGGACGGAGGTAACGCTAAATGCCTACTACGCTCGAAGATCCTGGCCTTAACGTATCAATTTACGATTTTTAGTGAATATTTTAATATAAAAAAAATAAAAACATTTTATTTTCGAATGGTAATATTTTTTTTAGCATGTATGGATGCTATACTATTGCGGGTTAACGGGAACGCCCTCTGTTAGTTAACATACTGTATTTTAATTTTTCCGTAATGGCATTGAGTCAGGACTTGTGCCAGGTTGATACAGGATCAAACATAACTGGTGAAATCAAAATGAAAAGTCACTTATTCCAACTAGGCTGAGAATCAGCAATTTTGAACGTTAAAATTACTTAAGGCAGGCCTCGAAAACACTTTTTGAACGTTAAATTTACATAAGTCAGCAGTGTGATTCTGTAAACATCTCACCGTGAAAACTTATGTGAAGTGAGCGTGAAGTGAGCTGTCAATAGTGTCAATTCCTAGCAAAAACAAACTCACGTTACCTAAGTTTTCACGGTGAGATTTTTACAGATTCGACCGGCAGTTATACAAAACGTCCGTCTTCATCACTTCCTACTGCTTTGGTTGTGAAAAAAAAGTGGCGCAACAAACTCTCCAACAAATGTAGGTGTACCACACCTTTCTGCCTACCCCTTCTTGGGAAACACAGGCATAATGAAGTTATGTTAACAGATTCTCAGTTCTCACTGCAGGGCAGTAAATAGGTAAGTATTATTTGTTACTGAAAGCACTAATATCATGCAACTCAAACACAAACAAAATATGTAAATGTTTCTGCAAAATATGTAAATGTTTGTGTCCCTGTCCCCAATTTCTTAAAATAGCTATATTCCGTCATCGATTAAATCTTAACTGATTCATGACACTTAAGGGTACTACAGGACCTAAATGCAAAAAACGCAAGTTTTATAATGTCTAAAAGTATACGATCGACTACAGTAAACAAAATCAGAAAAAATATGATATTCTTCAGGATGTATGCTAGTTAGATAGTGTGTTGAAAACATAATACAATAATTTGATACGATAGAAAAAATCATGAAGATACCTCTGAAAAATTTCTTTTCACAATAAAAACCATACTAATATACATACAATCATTCAGATTTTTTGTCAGATTATTCTACAAGCAACATACAAAAGCACTAGTGTTTTAATTTCTTTGTCCAAGCAATAGATTTTAGTATATAGATAATTGCTTCATATTTTGCAATAAATTGTGTTATCATCACCAGCGTTATGTCATCGCGCTTCTCTTCTTTTCTATGCAGTCCGACAGTGACCGCACTTTAGGTCATGTAGTCCCCTTAAAAAGAGCATCACGCCAGTAAACCCAAATTTCGTCAGTTATGTTTAAGCACCATGCATGTGATAGAGAGCGAGCCTATTGTTATCTAACGGTCACAAATCCAATCTCCAAACTGCTACTGAAAAATTCCTGATGGAAAAAGCCCAATAACTAACACACGAAAAGCTCATGCCATTTATTATTATTTTGTATTAATTAATTAATAACTAAAAACATTATAATAATATCCAAGTTTGCCACAATTTTTCCGCATGTTTACCGCGTGTCTTAGAGGCTATCACTAACATGACGGGTACCTATTGAATGAGAGTTACTAATAATAGTGGAACTAAATATTGTTATCATCTCTATTCACAAGGCCACAGAATACAAGAATTAATGTTATCATCATCGTCATTGAACAGCCAGTAACTGGGTTGTGGAGGTCAGATAGGTAGTCGCTCCATGACTGCTTCAGCTGCATTCGTTTAGACTAGAAGCCAACCCTAACATAGTTGGGTAAGGCTAGGCAGATGATGATGATCCTCTTTCAGTAGTCCCGTGTTGAACATGCCTCTTAAATTGCACGTTATTTAGCTCGATCCTCGGTTACTCACATCCAACTGAGTTGATCCTACCAATATTACCTATATCAGTCTGATACAAACTTTAGGCTCTGATATGCGCTGCTCGCTGCGTAGTCCCTCGCCCCCGCTGACATATAAATTTGTTAATGCGCAGCGACTCGCCTGATATTCCGAACCACCATGTAGTTTGAATCGAGCTGTACTAGAAATGTTTTTGTAATAAATATCAACTCACAGTGCAGCACATTTACCTGTATTTTAAAAGCACATCAAGCTACCCGAAACTGTGAAATTTTCCCAATCAACTTTGAACCTTATGCTTTAGCGATAAAGTTGACAATCTATTAAAGAAATTTGACAGATTGTAGTAACTTGATGTGCTGGCGTCTGTACAAGGAACTACTTAGCGTGTCGATGCCAAAAATATCGTTTTATTCTTGAATATGTTTGACTCAAAATTCAGCATCTCGGCGACAAGTAACAGTCCAGGAATGTGAAGCCTACTTTGGGTAGAATCCCGATGGGTCATAAGATATCACACATACGTCTTGCAAGATAATTCATAATAAGGAACTTTTGTTGCGTGGCCAAAATCGGAACTAACGCCGCCACCTTGTTTTTCAATACATTTCACAAAACAATTGCACAAATATTTACCAACATCTAATCCTTGACAACGTCATTCGAGCGCCAAATCCTTTTAGCCCTAAAAATACGTCGCTTACACGATCAAACGGAAAATGACTAAACAGATGTCATCCAAAGTCAATCTAACTCGTATATTTGCCCTTTATTTCACTTCCGAAGATTTATCGGTCGTCCTCATTCACCTTCAAAACGCGCATGCGCTGCCCGAACGAAAAATGTCAGTCTCTGACACCGTGTCGACATTTGAACTTCGATAACCGTTAATTTAGATAACGAAAAAAAAACAAGCTGTGAAATAACCGATATCGGATACAACTCTTTCTCATCACTAGTGTTTTTATGTTTTTTTAATGTTGCACGCGTGATAGGTGTGTTTTTAAGTGTTGCCAGGTGCTCAAAGAGTTTTGTTTTTGGTTGCACTGATGAAAAAGGTAGAATGGTTTTGTTTTTTTTATCTATCTATATATAATAATTCTTCTGTATGTGTGAATGTCACTGAACTCCTCCTCCTTCTTTTGTGTGTTTGAGTGGGTTCCTCTTGGAAGGTTGAAATTCACAATTGGACCCGGTAGGTGGCGCTGTTCGGGCAGGACAAAGTCTGCCAGGCCCGCTAGTACTTTATAATAATAATATAATAACAGAGGTAAAATTAGTGAGTTTGTATGTAGGGGGGTAATCTTCGGAACTACCGTACTGATCCGATTCCGAAAATTCATTCGGTATCCTGAGTAGAGTAAACTAACTGCATAGTATCTGAACTGCGTAATAATTCTGTCAAGGTGATGGCCAGAGGCGACCTAGAAAAAAAAAATGTAAACACCCGAATTGATAACCTCCTCCTTTATTGAAGTCAGTTAAAAAAAAATGTTTATTTGCGGTAAACATTATGACGCAGAGAAAGAACAGCATGATCTGCCTAGCCTTTTCCCAACTATGTTGGGGTCGGCTTCCAGTCTAACGGGATGCAGCTGAATACCAGTATTTTACATGGAGCTCCTGCCTTTCTGACCCCCACAACCCAGTCACTGGGTAATTCGATACCCCTTGGTAAGACTTGTTGTCAGACTTTCGGGCTTCCGACTATCCGTAACGACTGTCAAAGATCCACGAATGACAGCCGGGATCAACGGTAGTAAAAGAACACAAACATAACTTGGGGGAAAAATGGAAAATATGCATCACATCCACGCTAAACAGCCATCGCTCAGCATAATGGTAAGACCCTATCCGACACAGCCCCAGCGCTGGTTTCAGCTACAACCGGCGTTGAGATGTCCTCCAAGACTAGAATGAGGGTTTTCTGAAATGACGTTCGCTAGGTAGCAGCACTGACACGTCAGGTCCAGGCATCTGTCAAAGAGCCTATATTTTCTTTAGTCATGACTGAATGATGAATAAATGAATCTAATGATGAACGTCATCATATATTTTATAATGGAAGACCTCTTGTCACAGTGGTGCCAACTGGTGTCGTAAATTTTCACGAAAACCGTCATTCATCTGTGCTTAGAAAAAAAAAACTACACTCAGTGTGAATGCAGTGCTCCTACCAAAGTATGTCCTATAAGTGAGTAGTGTCCAAACTGTCCATGCAATTACACAACGCACTATAAATCTCAATTTGAATAATTTTGTAGGATATTGCTAATCCATTGATTTATATGTTCGAAAAACTTGTTTGCTCAACAACGTGAATAACGCAATGAATGTTGTTGTTCTTGTGTGTTGTTGTTGTGTGTTGTTGTTGTTTGTTGTTGTTGTTGTTGAATGTTGTTGTGCTGGCCGGGCCCGTATCTTCGTTGACAGACTTGACCCATCATTCTTTATTTGGGGACGGCGCAACATGTATTTTTCTTCCATACTTATCTATTAGTCGTCATCTCGATAGTCACCCGCTTTCTAACCATAGGTATAACCTTTTTTTAGGGTTCCGTACCAAAATGGTAAACCGAACCCTTATGGTGAGTGTACGGTCCACCCGTACAATTCATATCATTTTACTTTAAATAAGCAGTTTTGTACCGCGTGCGCAATTTACTTCAGTTCGCGTTCGGTCTTCGCCGCGTGTACTCATCATCATAATCACTGTATCAATTAGCTATACCATTTTATCAATAAACTTATAATTATAAACTATCATATTATCATTTATAGTTGTCCCGTACAACTTTATGGTCCTTCGAGCCGGATTTGAACCAGCGACCTATGGATAGCAATGAACCACGGTAGCAATGAACTTGACCATTATAATAGCATGTTGCTTGGTCAGCAGTTCACGGAGAATGTCCGACATAAGCGCGGTCTTATCAATCCTATAGGAAGCATAGCAAGAAGCTTGTTTGGTGTCTTAGACGACGAGTTTGCTCAGCAATATGCCAGAGATATCCATCAAATCAGACGTAAGCAAAAGCATTTGGATTCTTTATGGAAAAACAACACAAGTATTGTTGAAGCAGAGAACAACATCATAAAAAGAGTCGAAAATGCGATGGATAGACATCACAAGGTGTTTAATCAGCACCTGATCAGTTTAGAGAAGGGATTTAACACAATTCAGGCAGGAGTTCAAGAATCACTAATGTCTAATAGCTTTAGTATATCATCTATCCTTGCCAACAGTCTCCTGGTGAACTTGAAAACAATCCAAGAAACCATTGTGGATACTATTATGAACCGACACCACACAGGGTTCAATATTCACATTTTAGCACCTAAACAGCTGACGGATGAACTTAATGTAATAGTAGGACAGTTAGCAAAAGAATTGACTCTTCCAATAAATAATATTCAATCGGAATTATCGAAACTATATCATTTAATGAAGACTAAAGCCAGAGTTATGCAGCAGTTTATTATCTTCGAAATTAAAATACCATTAGTGAGCAGAGACAGCTACGACATCTACAGAATCATCACAGTTCCGCATCAGTATGGAGATAATATGATCAACATAATCCCCATCGCAGATCTTCTCGCAATTAATTTACAAAAGGACGCTTATATTCCTATGACGGAAAACGATGTCCAAACCTGTATGTTTTATGATACAGAAACATACATCTGCCCTTTGAAAGGTCCGATTCATCAAATGAGGTCGGATGAAAACCTCTGCATCAAAGATCAACAGTCCAATCGTTGCAGAACAGCATCTACTATTTGCACAACCCGTTGGACAGAACTTAATAAATTAAACACATATTTATATTTTTGTTGCGGACCGTGCTCCATACGAATCATATGTGAGTATCAAGTAACGGCCCAACAAATAACCAAGGCCGGCGTTATCATGCTCGGCGATGGATGCGTCATCAAAGGCGATACTTACACAGTATATTCACATAGAAGGCTGTCCAACACACTGAAGACTACGGCAGACGTTCTGAGGATTGATATCCCACCCATCAACGACATAATCAACTTATCGATACCTATTGGTGCTATCGATGAACAATCAGACCATACTCACATCGAGATTCAAGATCTAGTAAAGGAAGTCCATGATAAGTTGAGTCAGATGAAGGATGTCACGAGCATTGATGAAGATTATAACGACGGGTTTTCTTATCACGACGTGCACCACTACACGGTGATATACTTGGTGGCGTTCGCCCTGTGCGCGGCAGGAGCCGTGCACGTGTGGCGGCGCCTTCGGCGTGTGCGCAGCGTGGCTCTGCCCGCGCGCTCGCCTAATCAGCAGCTTCAGAGTGCTAGTGTGATCAGTGTAAATGAGCAATCAGGACCTAGTGAAATTGAGCTCAATACAATTTCGGGTCTAATCAGTGCGCGTAAACAAAACAAGGCTACGTCGCCTGTGTTCCGTGAATCTATTTTCGGTGAAAGTGAATGAAACTTGTTAGAGACTTACTAAGTTTGCGCGTATCTTACTATGTAGATTGTGCTTACATTTGTTAGTTTTGATTTTGTTTTTTATATTTGTACTTTTCATTTCTTGATCTTAGTCTCTCGTGCCTGGGAGCATGTACGGTCCACCCGTACAATTCATATCATTTTACTTTAAATAAGCAGTTTTGTACCGCGTGCGCAATTTACTTCAGTTCGCGTTCGGTCTTCGCCGCGTGTACTCATCATCATAATCACTGTATCAATTAGCTATAGCATTTTATCAATAAACTTATAATTATAAACTATCATATTATCATTTATAGTTGTCCCGTACAGTGAGACTCAGTCTGTCCGTCTGTCTGTCACAGCTGGATATCTCAAGAACTACTAATGCTATAACCTTGAAATTTGGAAGTTTTAGATGACGTTTGCTCGACTATTTTGCAAATAAAAAAGAAATAAAACTGTAGTATGTATATTTTTTGCAACAGGGACTGAAAGGGGATCTGATAAATTTGAAGTGGGGCTACTAGGGCATGTGGGATATCATATGAAAGAACGCAGCTTGCACATTCTCAAACATTTTTTCTTTTTTTTTTAGGCTGCACAGTTTTCGACTTTTGATGCAAAATGTAAAAAAAAATACCGTCCCCCCCTTATCTCCGAAGTTTGCGAAGAGAAAAATCTGAAATTATTCTATGTGAAAGAAGTTTATGTAATGATTACAGGAAAAATAAAACGAAGTCTCTAAATAGCACACTTTTTCAGAAATCATCAACAAAAGTTACATTATTTCTACTATCGGTCAAGAGATGGCGCTGACATAAAACTGCAATATTCTACAACGCAGTGCACAATGTTAAAATTCTCTGACGAATATAGGCTTCGCCGATGAAAAATTAAAAACATGATGGTACGGAACCCTCGGTGCGCGATTCCGACTCGCTCTTGACCGGATTTTTATTTTTGCTCGACTCCTAGCGTGATGTTAGGTAGACGATTATAGCCTTCCTCAAAAATTGGGCTATCAAATGCAAAAAGATTTTTTTTAAATCCGTATCCACAAAGTCCATCCATCATTTCTTTTTTTTCAATTTTCTTCGGTCTTTTCCTACTCTTATAGCCAGCAGTATTGCAAAAAAAAAACTAATTTAAAGACATTGAGATGGTCTCCCAAGCAATACGCTTAATATTACGAATGGAACTTCGATAATAGCATCTACCCGCATAACGGAATGCCATCGATTTCATCAACGGATTCCATCTGGCACTTGGAAAAGCCACAGAATAATGAACAGAAGAGAAGGTGCACTTTGCGTAACTTCGTAAAGTTGTATCACATTTTTTTTTAAATGTCATCTCGCAGTTTAACCTATGAGGTTGTCGTCTGCTTAAACGGGCTTGTCTGTGGATGCCTCAATAAATTAAGGTTTCTAGCCAAGGCTTTAAAAACTAAGCGACTACACGCTAAGGGCACCCCCTGTGGGGTACGGACCTCGGCTTAGGGCGTCGCTATCGCTAGGAGAGGGCAGCAAGGGACAGGCTGAATCGAAATAAGTTTTATTACAATAGGGAGCATGACTAAAGGCTCCTTCAAACAGGCGCGACACGCGATAAAATCGCGCGCCACACAAAAGCACCGCAAGTCGCGCAGCGATCGGTGCCTTTGTGTCGCGCGCAATCGCGCGATATAATCATATCGCGTGTCGCGCCTGTTAATAGGAGCCTTAATATTAGAAATGATCGAACAAATAATGTAATTTTCAGGGAAGTCATAATAAAACGAGATAATCGAAAAAAAACAGTAAAATCTATGAACATTTGGAGAAACTACATGCTTTAGAAGTTTTTGGTGGGCATTATTCTCGTCTTTGTCGCGCGGTTATGACAGTGTATGAAAGTAGTATGAAGTTATATAGTCGTGACGTCACTTCTATGGTAGTGCCGTCTTTGTCTAGCCGTTACTCTGACCTCTAATACACATGTATAATACAGCTAGGTCAGAGTGAGCAGTTATTTTAAAATGTTTATAACTTGGCATTTTTTTAAGCTTAGACTTTTTGTAGTATTGTTTGCACCATTTGCAAACAAATATTTCAGAGTTTAAAATGTCATCATCCATATTTGGGCCTTCTGTGCGTTTTGACCTTTACCTCAAAAGAATTTAGGTCGGAATTTTCAGGAATTCCGCATTCATAATGCATTGTTAAAATAGTTTCGTGATGATATTAGCGATTATTATTATATTATTTTTGGGGGGCTTGTGGCTAAGTAAGAAGTAGGATATGTACATTTAAATAGTGTGATATTGTACAGACGCCAGCACATCAGGCTACCCGAAACTGTCAAATTTTCCCAATTAAACTTGAACTTTATGCTTTAGCAATAAAGTTGAAAATCTATTAAAGAAATTTGACAGATTGTAGTAGCTTGATGTGCTGGCGTCTGTACCTTAAAACCATGGAACTGGGCCATATGGAAGTAGCTACTCCTTGAACGGACTTTTTAACGTCTAGTTTAAGAGAGGACGAGAAAAATCTGAAATTATTCTGTGTGACAGAAGTTTATATAAAGATTACAGGAAAATAAAACGAAGTCTCTAAATAGTACACTTTTTCAGAAAACATCAACAAAAATTACATTAGTTCCACTATCGGTCAAGAGATAGCGCTGACCTAAAACTGCATATTCTACACGACTACACCGCAGTGCGCAGTGTTAAAATTCTCTGACGAATATAGGCCTCGCCGATGACAATTTAAAAACATATTATTATGATGGTACAGAACCCTCGGTGCACGAGTCAGACTCACTCTTGACCGGTTTTAGTTATTACATCTGCGACGATAAGTCTTTGATAATACATGTTGGGTTGCGGGCTTGCGGGGGTCAAGAAAGCAGTTAAGAGCAGTTGTATCAATTTGTATCTGTGTTAAATATTAAATCGGCGCATTTGGTGAGAATGAATGCTGTTAGAATACAAAGCAACAATTACCTTGGATAGTTGAACGTAAATAAATAAATAAAGTCGTCCAGGGGGCTTACTCTCCAAACTAATTTTAATTCCAATGAGATGCCAATAGGATTCCAATGTTAATTTTACAGTCACGTGATTCGGTACTCTTGAAAGCAATATTGTCAACAATTACCCCACGCCAAACCCGAACCCAATTCCACTTAGTTCTCTAAAATGGACACCCAATCTAAAAATCATTTGGCGCTAGCATCAAACTCAAGAGTACGAAACGTCACAATTCCAATGTCGATCTATCGGAATTAAATTGAAGAGTAAGCACCCAGGCCGAATTTCGGTATGATGACCAATCTCAGCCAAGACTAGCCTTCGGCGCGGGAGATATCATAGTCCATAAATATGTGCGCAGACAAAAGTGCACTCTCTCTTCCCTCACTCTCATTCTCCGATGGGACGGCTATCCGATACGAACGGAGAGAAGTCAGGCGCAGGACCAACGGCTTAACGTGCTTTCCGAGGCACGGGGGTATCACACTGCCTACTTCTAAACTCCGGGATGTAACTAAGAAATTCCTAATGAGAAACCAATAGCACTGCTCGATCCGGGAATCGAACCAAGGACCCCACGCTCAGTAGTAGCGTAGTAGGTACAGTGCGTGCCACGTAAGAAGAGACTTGACCCCGCCTCCCCCGCTTCTTTCCGCCGCCCCGATGACGTCCGGTCCCGTCCCGCACTCAGACCTCATACCGCTAAAGATACCCAAAATCGTGTTCTGCGCATGTCAGACCACGTGGTGTGTCAAGTCTCTTCTTACGTGGCACGCACTGTACCTCTTGCGACAACGAGTCTAACGGAGTAATTAAAATGAAAAAAATTAGTTATAATGTTCCCACTGCTAGGATGGGTCACAGACCTCCTCTCGGTGAGAGGGAGTGGGTCGTAATCCACCACGCGGCCCCAGTGCGGGTTGGTACTGGTAGACATCATGTTTTCAAATTTTTGGTTCTAGGACATGCCGGTTTCCTCACGATGATTTCCATCACCGTTTTTGTTAGAGTTTGCATATCAAAACTCGAAGAAGGTGAAGCTATGGAACCTCCATTGACAAAAAAGGAACACTTTTCAAAACATTAAAAAGAAATAGTGGTGTCACTTCTGTCATATATATAGATAATTTTACTCCTATAAAAATGTGTTAAATATAATTAAACTTATATTACTACATTTATGCCTCTTGATCCAATTACTTTAATATGGTAGCAGAGCGTTGAGTTGCCTGAGGCTAAATTCTATGGGTGGATAGCAAAATAAAAGTAAGAATCTTGATTTTTATATGAAAGTCGAACCGTACCTACAATAAGTGAAATTTACGATCGTCATCATGCAGTCTGTAGCTGGGGCAAAGATCGAAATAAACAAATTGGATGGACAAAATTGGCAAACATGGAAATTCATGATTACTAGATTACTTAAAAGTTATCCAGGTACAACGGATGTTATAAAGGGTACAATTAAAATGCCTACTCATCCAGGAGCATTGGCCACACCCGAAACAATAGACAAATTTAAAAAGGAGTCAAATAATTTTGAAATGTTAGATAACACTGCTCAATTAGTACTTTCGGCAAATATGACTGAGAATATGTTGCACAAGGTGATGAGATTCAGCACAGCAAAGGACATGTGGGATGAACTTGCCAGGCTATATGACGGAGCTACAGAAGATAAGAGCTACGACTTATGCATGAAGTTCTTCAGCTACCAAAAAGATCCTGAGCATGATATGACCACACATATATCTGCAGTCAAATCTTTGTTCTACGACCTGAATACTGAATTAGAAGGAAACGATTTACTAGTGATCCTTATAATTTGCAAGATACTGGATACACTTCCGGAACAGTTTTTTGCATTTAAGTTAAGTTGGCTTTTGATGGCAAAACAGGATAGAAACATTGAGAATCTGACAATACAGTTATGTGCCTATGAAAGAGCGCTAATAAATAAAGCAGAGTGTAATACTAATGTTAAAGCTCTTGTAGTAAAATCTGAGAAGAGTAAGAACAACTTTAAGAAAAAGGAATTAAAGTGCAAATATTGCGGACAGGTCGGTCACATTGTCAAGAAATGTCGTAAATGGATTTCCGACGGAAGACCACCAAAGAATTCGACCAGTAGTGTGAACAACATGAATTTAACAATTCTATCAGTTGAAGATACAACAGAAGCAGATAAAAATAGTTGGTACGTTGACAATGGCGCAACTAGTCATGTGACGAATAGGTCTGACTTATTTGAAAGCTTTGAATATTTTCAAAATAATCACACTGTCACTACAGCATCTGGACAAACAATCAATGCTATTGGCAAAGGAACTATACGCCTCGATGCAGATGTAAAAGGACGAATTGAACCGCTTCTTTTAAAAGATGTATGGTATATTCCAGCATTGCAAAGAAATTTATTTTCAGTTCTTGCTGCACAAGACAAACTACAGAATAGTACATTCGAATCTCGCACAGAGTCATGTACATTGAAGGTAAACGGTAGAGAAATAGTGAACGGGAAGCGAAGAAAGCTTGGTGGGCTTTACATACTTAATGTTAAAATTGTTACACCAAAGCAAGTAGTTAATGTTGTCACAAATTCACAATCGTTACAATTGTATCATGAACGTTTAGGACATCAAAACAAAAAACATGTGAAAAAGATAGTAGAAAAGGAATTTGACATAAAATTGGACTATAAGAAAAAAAAAAAAAAAAATAAAAAAATTGAACTATTGAAATTGGACTATTGAATTATGTGAAGGTTGTATCAATGGCAAAGCACACAGGTTGAAGTTCGGAACACGAGAACGAGCGACGAAGCCTGGAGAGCTTATTCACTCTGATGTTTGTGGACCTTTTATGCACTCAATTTCCAAATTTCGGTACTTTGTTCTTTTCAAAGACGATTACTCTCGGTACCGTCATGTCTACTTCATAAAACAAAAAAGCGAAGTTCACAGCAAACTCAAACAGTTTCTAGCTGAGATAAGAACCGCTGGCCATGTTGTACAAGAGTTCCTAAGCGATAATGGAGGAGAATTCGACAATGAGCAGGTATGCAATACATTGAGACAGAATGGTATAAAACAGCGTTTCACTATGCCTT
The DNA here is from genome assembly GCA_927399505.1 of Luperina testacea. NCBI lineage: Eukaryota > Metazoa > Arthropoda > Insecta > Lepidoptera > Noctuidae > Luperina > Luperina testacea. Next base: position 7,326,981 of record OV656783.1, on the reverse strand, counting down.
ATACTCCTGAACAAAATGGATGCTCGGAACGAGATAATAGGACTATAGTAGAAACTGCTAGGGCATTAATGCATGCACATGATGAAATACCACAAGGTCTTTGGGCGGAATTAATTAATACTTCTGTCTACATACTTAATCGAACGGGACCAACAACAGTTGAAGGAAAGTCACCTTTCGAATTATTTTATGGAAAGAAACCAGGCATCAAACACTTGAGAATAATTGGATCGACGTGTTATGCACATGTACCAAAACAAAGGCGAAAGAAACTTTGTAAGAAAGCAGAAAAAGGCATACTTATCGGATATGATGGAGATGATGGCTATCGTATATGGTCTAAAGAAAATCATAGGCTTATCAGATCGAGAGACGTAACTTTTGATGAACGTCCTCTCATAGAAAAACCTATAGATCAGACAGCAGTGGAGGCACCTAAGGTAGACAAAAACACCTTTGATATACCAATACCCTCTGTTGAACCAGAGATACAGCCTATCATACCAGAAGAAGATTCACAGATGGCTCACGACCAAGAAACTGTTGAGTCAAATGTACCGATTGATCCAATTAATGACTCTGTTAATTTTGATACTGCTGAATCTGATGTTGATGACACTTCATCAACTGGAAGTATTTTACCGCATCGTGATACAGATCTACAAAATGAGTCTAGAGATGACATATTAAGAGAAGATGTTCAAACTCAAGAAGCATCTCAAGAAGACGTTCATTTTGATCAACGTCGAGAACAAGTTTCACATAGAATGACTTTAAGAGATCGTTCAACAATCAAACCACCTGGTAGATTTGATGACTTCGTTCTAAATTGTGTTGAAAAGGTCTATGATCATGAAGAAGAACCAAAGACGTTCAAAGATGCAATGAAGTCTGTTGACAAAGATAAATGGCGCGATGCTATGGATGATGAAATAAGTTCCCTGAAAGACAATGAAACGTGGGACTTAATGTTATTGCCAAAAGGACGCAAAGCCATTTCAACTAAATGGGTTTACAAGATTAAACGAAACTCGAATGGAAATATCGAGAAGTATAAAGCCAGATTAGTAGCTGTTGGCTATTCTCAAAAGAAAGGCGTTGACTATGAGAAAACATTTAGTCCAGTCGCAAAAATGAGCTCAATCAGGACGCTACTAAGCATTGCTGCTCGAGATAGCATGATTCTTACGCAATTTGATGTATCTACAGCATTTCTTTATGGAAGTTTAAATGAAGAAATTTACGTCAAACAGCCAGAAGGATATAACGACGGAACTAGCAAAGTATGCAAATTGAAACGCAGTTTATACGGACTTAAACAAGCACCGTTGTGTTGGAACAATTGCATCAAAGACTTTCTTCTAAAACAAGGGTTCAAATCTGGAGAAGATCCTTGTATATTCTCTATGAAAAAGGGAGAAGGCAGACTACTTCTAGCTCTATATGTTGACGATGGCATGATTGCTGGCACTTCACAGGCACTAATCGATGTTTTTCTCGAGAATTTAAAGAAGCGATTCAAAATAAAGGTCCAAAGTAACAAAAATTCCTATTACTTCCTAGGACTTGAAATTAAAAAAGAGGAAGATTTTATCAAAATACATCAAGGTGCCTACACCAAGAAGGTACTTGAAAAATTTTGTATGCAGAATAGTAAGGCTGCCGCTACACCTATAGTTAAAGACTCTGAATTGAGAGAAGATGCTGGAGGAGACAATTCATTTCCTTATAGAGAAGCGGTTGGGGCTCTTGCATATCTGATGGTGGGAACCAGGCCTGACATAGCTTATGCTCTTAGTGTTGCATCCAGACACTTAGAAGCTCCTACAAAAAGAGATATCGTAAAAGTGAAAAGAATATTTCGGTATTTGAATGGTACTCGAGATTACTGCATTACGTATAGAAAAGGCATGCAGAAAAAACTGGTCTGTTACAGCGATGCAGATCATGGTGGGGATCCTGACACTGGAAGATCGACTTCAGGACTTGTATGTGTTTACGGAGGTCCAATATCATGGAGAAGTAAATTACAGACATCAGTCGCGATCTCTAGTACGGAAGCTGAAATTGTAGCTGCTAGTGAAGCTGCAAGAGAAATAATATGGCTGAAACGATTGATTGAAAACATAGAGCAATCAACGATGACTCCTGTTCTCCATGTGGATAACGAGTCTGCCATCAAACTTGCACTAAATCCGCCATATGAGTTCCACAACAGAACCAAGCATATCAAGCTACGACATTTCTTTATACGAGAAACCATTGCTGATGGGACTATGATGATTGCAAAGATTGGTACTGAAAACCAAATTGCTGACATGTTTACGAAGGCACTGTATAAGCCAAGACTGGCTATGCTTTGTCGCCAGATTGGTGTGCATATTTAAAGACTCTGTTGTTCCCTAGCTTCAAGAGAAGATGTTAGAGTTTGCATATCAAAACTCGAAGAAGGTGAAGCTATGGAACCTCCATTGACAAAAAAGGAACACTTTTCAAAACATTAAAAAGAAATAGTGGTGTCACTTCTGTCATATATTTTACTCCTATAAAAATGTGTTAAATATAATTAAACTTATATTACTACATTTATGCCTCTTGATCCAATTACTTTAATAGTTTTGAGAGCAGTGGTGATGAAATAATTTACACAAAGTAACTGTCTGGGTCCGAACCTGCGACCGAAGACCTGCTCTTAAGTCGGGGCCGATACCACTGGGCCACCACTGCACCATAAAAGGATAACATTATGAATCATAATATGGTGAAGACAGTCCGTGTTTTTCTTTTTTCGCTGCACTACTTAGGTGTAATCAAAGAGATTGGGATTGGATTTGCATTAGATTGATTGGTATTTTAGCACAGACAAAAAAAAATAACTGAAAAATTCACCAATGGGATTTGATACGATTAACTTAAAAGTTAGCTGTCCCTTATTGATTCATAATTTTATCCTTTTATGATTCTGCCAAAGTGGCCTTTTTAGGCCCCCTGATCTCAGTCTCAATCTGTCAAAAATATCTCTTTAATTTCCTTACATTTTTGATAAGTTTCTGTCATTTTGTTTGTCGCCGAGATAAAACTGCGACTACATTTTGAACGTTTTAAATTACGAGAATTGGCCTTCAGAATTTCAGATTGAATATTTAAAGTATAGACGCCAGCACATCAAGTTACCCGAAACCTACAAATATTCCCAATCAACTTTGAGCCTTATGCTTTAGCGATAAAGTTGAAAATCTATTAAAGAAATTTGACAGTTTGTAGTAGCTTGATGTGCTGGCGTCTGTACCTACTAAAATAATGCAAAAGATGCTTCTAGAAAATTACGATAAGCGTCACTGCAATGACCCTGACTTTTCGCCTTTACATAGATTAGCTCAAGATTTTACTTTAAAATATAATTATGTACTACTGTGTGAATTCACGCCTCTATCGCATGTGTGTGGGATGGCTGAAACTACAGAACGCCACGTGCTACGCTCCTTTCATAATACAGTGCTACAAGGATCTTTGCCGCCTAAATGACATTGAAATGGGGGCATTGTTGGCTTCGTGAAATTGTCACTTCTGACCTCCACAACCCAGCTAGGGTAATACGTTAACCCTGGGTAAGACTAGTTGTCAGACCTTCGGGCTTCTGACTACTCGTAACGACTGTCAAAGATCTACGAATGACAGCCGGGACCAACGGCTTAACGTGCTTTCCGAGGCACGAAGGGGTAAATATGGTCCCCATCTGCAGACCAACCGCGGCAAGCGTAGCTTAACCTGATCGATCGACCCGTGCGGCTGTTATTATTTAGTCATGGACGCCTAGGCACGCCTACACATATTACATTAAAGTAATCACTCACAACTTGTTGCTATTCATATTTGAGTAGGCGTTTACATTCCGAGTCCTCGAGCTCGACCCATTTCTCGCTTACCGCGCGAAGTGCCTAGTCATTTTAGACGAGTCGTAAAGTTGGGCTCAGTCATTTCATTGTTAATTGTATGCAACAGGCGTTCGCAAAATATTACGATAGGTGGGTTGACGTCTAATGATGGCTGTGTTGTGGAGGTCAGAAAAACAGTCACTCGTTCAATCATCATCATCAGCCTATAGCAGTCTACTGCTGGACATAGGCCTCCCCTAATGAGCGCCATAGCGCCCTGTCTTCAGCTTGACGCATCCAGCATCTGCCAATACTCGTTCAATCGCTCCATGTAAATACTTACAAGTATATTCAGCTGCATCACGTTAGACTGGAAGTTGATCTCAACATAGTTGGGAAAAGAGGCAGATGATGAAGATCGCGAGTTCGCGAGTGGACAGTGTGTGCGCTCCCCTCTTGCAGATACAAGCCTGCCCATCTTTGGATTTATAGATTGGCACATAATAAATGTTCTTTATTCTTTATTTTTCAGGGCACAAGATGGCCGAGCAACAAGACCAAGCCCGTTGTTCCTCAAGTGAAAGCGATAACTTTGAGAAAATTGACTCTGAAGAGGCAAAGGAAAATGTAAGTAACTGCTTTTTTATTTCAGCATGTGATATCATCACATGACCCCTCACACTCTGGGTGGAGCGGAAGGGAGTGTCAGACTCTTACTGACTAAACCCACCCGTGTTCCTTCCTTAGCCCTTTATGTTCCGGGGGCCAGCGGTAACCCTTTCGTATAATCCCGCTGACCCGGCAGGCTTCGGCCCTGACAGGTCCCTTCACTTGATGCTGACATCTCTTTGAGGCGCGCGTGGAACACGTACGCGAAGTCCGGCATGTGCCTGGTCCTGATCGGACGGTGAGCTACCCATTAGTCTCCACCCGCAGGCCCGCGCCTATGGCCGGGAGTCGTCGCACGGCTCCCGACGCCCGGAGCGTTTCCTGCGGCGGCTGGGACGGGAGCCTCTTTCCCTCAGCCGTCCCGCCGATGTATCTGCTTCTAGTGTTGACTACATAGTCACGTCTGTATTCCGTCGCGAAGATGTATTATAGCATTAATGAGCCAATTATTTTCCCACTCTTGGGACACAGCAGTGGCGAAGTTTCCATACAACTCAATTCCTACCGGCTTCTCTTTGACAAATAACAAATAATATAATAATTAATAATTTTAAAGATATCTACTTCGGCTTACCTCTTACAAAAATTGACCCTTCGCTACTGGAACACAGTCCTCCTCTCAGGCTCTCTGTGAGAGAGAGTGAGTCGTAATCTACCACGCGGGCCCAGAAGAAGTTGATAGATGTCACATGTCTTTGAGTTTTTGGTTCTAGGACATGCCGGCGTCCTCACGATGTCTTCCTTTACCGTTTTGAGAGCAGTGGTGATGAAATAATTTACACAAAGTAAAGCGCTTGTCTGGATTCGAAACTACGACCTAGTACTTAACTCCACTGCTCTCAGAATAATATAGTACCCTCACATTTCGCCAGATATGTTATTAGGGGCCTATTATCTCTAACCGGACTTGAGTCGAAACTTGCGTTGTAAAAAACGCAGGTGCGCCGATAGTTTTCATACCCGAGACAAAGCTAAAAGGTTTGCTGAAAGGTTGTAAAAACACCGGTACCCTTACTCACTTCTCTCCAAACCAGCACCCTAATCGCAAAACGCACTTTCAGTCACAATTCGAGAGTTTTAAAGGATATGGCTAATCCACTGCTTCATAGGTTTAAAAATTTCGTCTGCTCGACTGCGTTAATAACGCATTGAATGTTGTTGAACTGTCAAAATTAAAGCCAGAAATTGTCAAATTTTCCCAATCAACTTTGAAAGCATAAGGTGCTTTAGCGATAAAGTTGAAAATCTATTAAAGAAATCTGACAGATTGTGGTAGGTTGATGTGCTGGCGTCCGTACAGCTACGCTGCTTGATGGCAGAAATGGGTTGCCTATGGTGGTCATTCTTCCGCAGACGAGCCTCTTCACAAAGACTAATGCTACTATTACTAAGCACGAATTGGTTTATCTTAATTAGCTTATACTATCTCGCTTTTATTCCAGGAAGGGTTAGGCTGGGTGAACCTATAGAACACTTGCATTTCGCCGACACTTTAGAACAAATCAATATTTCTCATGTCCTCTTTTCTCCAATTCCAGGGTACAGCAGCAAACTTTGTTATTGGCGAGGAAATCGAACAAGAGCCTGTCGACGAGGGACCAGCCCATGAGGGAAGGGATTCCTTCCCCGGCGCACCAGTACCTCGACCGAACAGGCCGCGGCCTCTCACAGTGGCGCAGCAGCTCGCTCTAGCGGAGAAACGGAGTACTCTCAGGTAAGGTTTTAACTTTGTAGTCGATAGATAGTTTTAGATTAAAAGGCGGTTCGTTTGGATTATCGACTTTTAGTGGTTTTGATTACGATTTTATTGAATTGTTTTCATATCAGATTTTATTTCGCTTTTATATTTGACCTGGGACTACCGTTAACTTTACCAGCATAGCTATTCACAACCACCCGATACGGTTCCGTACCGTATCGAACATCAATCAATATTACCCTAGGAGTCCTCTAAACACTGGCCACAAGTCCAAAACCCGAAAATTTTATAGACGACCGCTTGTCTTCCGACAGCTGTTTGCTGTCTGGGGCAAGGAAAATCAGGTTAAGCAATGATTTCATATGTATAAGTCAATGAGTTTAGGTGTAATTTTCGATACGATAGCTTGTCCTATGGTTGTCAATAGCTAAGCTGCAATATTATTGTCCAAATGGATTTATTTCTAAAAAAATTGCGCATTGTGCTATAAATTGAAATTATATTAAACCCTTTGACTGTGTTGATAACCTGTATCTTTTAGTTACGTAACTGATTCGTACTGGAATATAAGGCTTGCAACTTCATCGATGTTTGTTGGCAAACGTTTTTTTCTGTAGATTTTTCTTCGTAAATAGAAATTAATCCTATCTGGAATAGATCCCTGTTCTTCAGGGATCTATTCTAGGGCCAATATTGTTTATTTATTTTAAAAGAAGCAGAAGACTTTATGAGATGGTTGGGCCTCGTCTCGCTTTTATCATTTAGGCCGACGAAACACTTAATTAAGTAGTAAGTAATATTAGTTAACTAATCATCCCTATTGGAAGAACTGTGTGATGCGATGCTAATTTTTTGTAGGCTAACGATACACCTATCTTCTTAATAGTATGTCGATTTTTTTCGATTTCCTTTTGGCCTCGTATAGGACTTGCTGTTTCATTTTCCTTTTGTTACTTTTTTATATAACTTGGATTTTTATTTTACTGTGTTTAGTTTGTGTATGTGATCTTCCTGTACGAGTCGCAATACTTTTTCTTTCTTTCGATTCAAAAGACTATATATACATATTATATTATTATACATAGACTATGGGGATGAACTGCGTGAGGGATTTAAAGAAAATGATAGTGTGTGTTGTTTTTGTAATTTTTTAATCGATCAATATTTATTTGCTAAAGTTTACTGTTTGTATGTTTGTTTGGGGAAGGAATCAGCAAAAAAGTTGATGATCATTTCATTTTTATTAAATGTATAAGGACACTCAACCGCGAAAATCGCCCTTACTGTTAAATCATAGGAAGCTGTCAATGTCAAATTGTTACCACTGATATACACGATTGACTGTGCCAGGTATTTCTTTCTTCAACAAGTTATGATGTAATGAGGAAGTCTTCTTTCTTATATACTCACCTATCATCAGCGCCCAGCGGTAACGTTGCCGACTAGCGTAAAGATAATATACAAAATAGCCTTCAGATATTTTCAGTAAACCTCTACCATGTTAACCACGTAGTAAAGCTGTATTTTGCGAGCTACTGAACTACGCTCCCTGACTCTACCAATACAAACCCGCCTCTCAACTTCCAATTTTTACATCAGCCAGTTACATCTCACCGTGAAAACTTCGGTGAAATAAGCTGTCAATCCCTAGATTCCATAGATTCCCTAGCGCTAGGTAAGAAAGAAAGAAAATATGTTTATTTGCGGTAAACATAACGCAGAGAAAGTTCACAAACATAAAAAAAGAACAAGCTGGGAGAAAATATGCGTTAAATCCACGCAAAACGGCCATCGCTCAGCATTATGCTTAGACCCTAAGTGAGACAGAGCCCCAGCGCTGGTTTAGGAAGGAAAGATAACAGTATAGTGCTATTCTGTACAAATCTCACTGTGGAAACCATGTCCACATGGTTTCCTCAGTGAGATGAACTTGCGTGGAGTGAGTGAGCTGTCGGTGTCATTCTACTGATTATAGGGATTGACCAAGCAAACATTTCAAATTCAAATAATTTATTGTGGTACACAGGTAAAAATATGGTGTTACAGATTATAAAGTGAAGTACATCTATGACCCGCCTTTAGACATACAATAGTTAAAGACTTTTGCAACATTATAGTAGTACAATAATTTAGTATTAATTAATATATTAGTAATAATAATAATCAATAATTTAAAAATGAGTCAATAATTTAATAGTAATTGATATAGTAGTCATTAATTTGTTAATATTTAAAACAATAGGCAATAATTTAATATAGTGATTACTAACAGCTATTCAACTAAAAGAAATAATAGTGATATAATAAAAGACTGGAACTAATAACGATTATGGAATGAATTTAATAAATTAAAATCTATCATCTAGGTACTCATTAACAGAGAAATTTACCTTCTTGTATAATAGTTTTAATATAGCTTTTTTGAAATTAAGTATTTCATTTAATTCTTTGATTTCAATAGGAAGCTTATTATAGATTTTAGGTGCCATTCCAAGAAGACTTTTCGAATATAATGCAGTTTTGTGTGGAATGGTATATTTCTCTGTTGCGACGTTTAGATTTTAGTGTTTTAAATATATTAAAGTTGGATTTGACAAATACTGCTGTTTCAAAAATGTACATACAAGGAAATGTTAGGAGTTAAATTTTTTTAAATATAGGTTACAGCTGTCAGTAGGTTTCAGTTTAAATACAGAACGCACACATCTCTTTTGAGCTTTGAACACAGTTAACCTCTCTGTGGAAGTTCCCCAAAATATAATTCCAAAACGTAATGTTCATGTCACATATGCTTTGAACGATATGAGAACTATAGCCTCGTTTGCCATTTTTGCAAGATTATAGAGTGCATAAATGGGTATTGGTGTAATTTTTACAGACGATATGTACGTGACATTTCCAGGTCAAGACTATCCAACTGAAGGCTTAAAAATCTGGCATTGTCTATTTCAGCTATTCTTTGACTAGCTTCTAATAATTTTTACTTCATTCATTACTATAGCCAATCTATTATGCAATGGATGGAGTTGTATATATCATTTTGGTAAGTGTCAATCTGTTTGCATGGTATAATGAGTGTGCTATCATTAGCAAATAAAACTGTTTGAAATTTAGTGCATTTTCGCAGATCATTGATATAAATGAGAAACAACAAAGGGCCAACGACACTTCCTTGCGGTACCCCACATGATATACATCTAGGTGATGACATATAAGTTACCTCTACTTTAGACTTAGAGCATATTCTTTTTAAAATATCGATCATGATTGACATGGTCAATCCTAATCGATATTTTATATAATATTTTTTTAGCTCACTTACTTGAATAATTACGATGTGAATTTCACAGAACAACATCAAATACGAAATAGAAAACGAATCGCCCACGAAAAACATACTTTCACGGGCAACTAAATAAAATATAGTGAATTGAACAAACATTATTATAGAACCAGTTATCAAAATGCAATAAACGTCAGATTACGTAATCGGTCAGGACCGGCCATTTTTATTTGTGACGTTGATAATTTTCGCGGCAAAGCCTCCAGTACCTCTCGGCCGTCGCGCGAGACACTACGTCTAATTCCTTTCCAATATATAACATCGTGTTAGTTTTTTCGTAGTGATTTCCGACACTGTGTTTACTTTGTGTTTTTGTGTGACTGTCGACAGTGAAGTGAATTTACGCGGGAGAATTTTTTTTAATTTTGACGTTTCGTGCTTATGGATTTTTTTTTTCTGGATTATTGGTTTGTTTATGGATGCTCATTTGTTTATTATCCTATAGAAAATAAGGCGAAGTTTAGAGCACCTCTACTGGTTGTTGTAGAAATTTTACTGTAGTGAGGTATATTTTACATAAATGTATTTGGATTTAATATGTAGTAGGAAAATTGATCAAATATTAAATACTACTTTAATATCGATTTCTATAAAATATAATAATTATACTTCCATGTTCTGAATAATGTTTGAATTGTAAGTTTGTACTGTTTTTAAATAACTTAGGTAATTTTAGTTTATAACCCAGCGGAACCGTCGCCTATTTGAATTATTACGTTTTTCCTCATAGGAGTGAATAATTGTATTCTTTTTGAGTGAAATAAATTATCTTAAACCATAAAATAAAAATTAATTACATACTGTTTATTAGTAAGCGCTTCACTTGAGAACGGCTGGACCGATTTGGCAACTTTTTGTTATAAAATGTTCGAAAAGTCGGAATTAGGTTTTTAAGGAAGAAAATTTTGAAAATTAGCCTGGATTATTGTAAAGTTCAGGAAAATCTGAACGGTCTTTTTTCTATAGGATTCATACACTGTTCATTCGCTCGCTTTTGCATATTTCTGTTTAAAGTAACATAACCAAACCTAACCTCGGGGTGCCCTTCGCTCGCGCTCTTGCATCCTACGTCACCGGTGAACTGGTTTGGCCTAAGCGAAACTAGATTATCCTAAACTCGGGTTTGGCCGGTAACAGGTATACTTTATTGTACGGACGCCAGCACATCAACCTACCACAATCTGTCAGATTTCTTTAATAGATTTTCAACTTTATCGCTAAAGCATAAAGTTCAAAGTTGATTGGAAAAATCTGACAGATTGTGGTAGGTTGATGTGCTGGCGTCTGTACACCACAAAAAAAAATACCATCTAAAAATCAAATCAATAATAAAAATCTATAAGTACCTATACTTATAGATTTTTTATATAGATACCTATAGAAAAAAATCTAACAACTATATTATACTATAGTATGTATTATAGATATAGAAAAAAATCTACAAGTACCTATACTTACCTAATAGATAAATATACATATAAATTTTTTTGAGATTGTGATCGATAAAATCTATAAGTATACCTACTTATTGATAAGTATACTTATAGATTTTTTTCAATCTTATACAGTATGTTAACTAACAGAGGGCGTTCCCGTTAACCCGCAATAGTATAGCATCCATACATGCTAAAAAAAATATTACCAGTCGAAAATAAAATGTTTTTATATTTTTTTATATTAAAATATTCACTAAAAATCGTAAATTGATACTCTATTTATTTAATTCTAATTTATTTAATTAAATAAATTCCGACATTGCTGTCCTTCAAGAACGCGTGTACAGAGTGTTTCTTTAACGTATCAATTTACGATTTTTAGTGAATATTTTAATATAAAAAAAAATAAAAACATTTTATTTTCGAATGGTAATATTTTTTTTAGCATGTATGGATGCTATACTATTGCGGGTTAACGGGAACGCCCTCTGTTAGTTAACATACTGTATAAGAGGCTTGCACATCGCAAGTCGCAAAGCGAATATGCCTAAAGCTGTATGAGGCGTATATAAACAATATTGGTGCCAACATTTTTAAAGGTGTAGTGAATATTTGTTCAGTAATTTTTAAAACTGATTATGATTACGCATGGTATGTGTAGGTATAAGGCGATTGACTTGCGCTCCTAAAACCCTGCGCCCGGGTGCCACGCACCCCTTGCACCCCCGGGTAAAGACGGCCCTGGTTGTAGCACTTTGAGTAATATATCATTAGGTAGATATAATTTTAGAGAAACAAATTATTGTATGACGACAAAGCTGACTTCCGCGTCAGAAAAAAGTTATAGGCGTTTAACGTTCCTTTATATATAATTAAAAAGTTCGCGTTATAATTATATCGTATTTAAAATTTTAAATATTTCTGCAGACTTTTTTCACCGTCTGGACAAAAATAGGTTATCAAAGGTGAACGGAGTAGAAGCTTATATGGCACAGAAATATCTTTTTTTTTCTCATAATATAAATAAAAAAAAAGTCTTCTTTTTATGGAATGCACGCAGACGAAGTTGCGGGTAGAGGCTAGTTAGTAATAATGAGTATTATCAATTTATCAGCAATTTCACCTAAAGATTGTATCGTTAATCTATTTGTAACGTTATTTATATTACCTATTGGTTTTTTTAAATTAGTTAGGTTTAGTATATGATTAGATAGTGGCTATCCAGGGGCCTAATTCTGTGCTAATTCTCTATGACACAATGAACAAAAAAACGTAAACAGAATACTTTGGCCATCACCCACTGACATATCGGATAATATAGTGTCCCATTAAAATAGATGGACAAACTTTTTAGAAATCATTCAGACCACCAAAACAAGGACGATGGTAAAAAAATATATAAGAAAAATGCATAGATACTTACAAGAAAAATAATCAGCTAACGAAAATACACTAATGTGCCGGCAATTTATTATTTCAGATCAAAATAACATCACTTTAAGACGGCGCCTATGCAGCCCAACGCGAGCGATTTCGTACCTCTCGCCCGCGCCACCCCGCGCCCCCTCTACTATAATACGCAAAAGCGCGCGGCGCGGGCGGCGAGCGGCGCGCGACGCAGCAAGCGCGATCGACTGCGTGAGTCGAGTTCGAGTTTGAACGGCGCGGTGCCGCCCAGCTGATCAACAGCGATCTGTGCCGGAGACGGACCGTGAATTTGAACTTGATTCGTATGGCAATAAAAATGTATTCGTAAAAAATTATGTCATTCAAATAAAGTTCAAATTCACGGAAGTATTTCCACGGTACGACGGATCGATGTGTAAAAGATAACACAGCTAAACAAACGAGCTCATTGTCGGTATACAATACATACATAATTATTATTTGAAGCTCTGTTCATAGACCTACAAACTGACATACCTACCACCAACATAGTAGGTAAATAGGTACTAGGGCTTCCATCTCGAGGCGCGAGTTTCGAAATTTAGAGGCTCGTGTTTTTTTTTTGTGGACTCGATACTATACACCGTGACTTTTTAGTCGTCTTACAACGGCAGCCCAGTTCATGTATCCAATGACTAGTAAACGTTCATAATTAAAAAAATTGGTATTTATAAGATTTGAATAATTTAAAAATAAAAATATCATTCATTATTATGACGCAAGGCGTAGTTAGAAACACCCTGTTGCGAGCGCGGTACGAGCCTTGTGGGTATCAATGGAGCGGCGCGGGGCGCGGCGCGGCATCTTTAACACAGTTCATTCAACCCTAGCGCAAAATAGATTTCTTACTATTGCAATCTTAATGTTCTCAGTAAGTATGTAGCAGTTTGTTAATTAAAGCCACTTAATTCCAATTCTTCCTTCATACTTTTGCGGGCTTAGGACCGTCAGAAACATTGTTCGTAATACTCGTAAAACCGAAACAAAGTGATGTAAGCCACGTAGGTACCAAGTAAGTGCAGATTAATAAAAAAAAAACGTTCGATTTAGGTAACACACATACGGCCGATTTCAATAACTGATCAATTTGTCTTTGTTCGATCCTATTGAAGATAGAAATTTGACTCATGTTCCTTAGGCACATCCTACTTACATAAATAAATCCAGAATTTCTATCTCTAACCTGATAAATACCTACCTAACAATCAAAAAGATAGTTATTGAAATTAGTGGTATGTAAATTGTTTCCGGCGTATTTAAAGAATGGGAATCAACTGAATTATGTACACTAATTACTAATTTCGTATTTACAACTGATCACTTTTTATTTACATGTATTAAGTAGGTAAGTAGACTTTACCTGTATTGTAGCAACTGTTCAAATTGCCTACCACTTTGTTCGATGCACAAACGAGCACGTTTTTGAATCTTGTCTTTTAATTTATTTAAAGTCACTCTGTCTTGTTTCACAATATCAAAAGCAGCAATTATTTGCTGTTTTAATTGTACTACACTACACTTCACTCATTACTAAGTAGGTTCACTCCTCGTTTCACTAAAATCGATCGCGTACAACGCTTGACACCGGGTAGCGCGCGCGCACACTTCCGCTTCCGTTGTTCGGACGCAACTGAGTAAGAGTGACCTTCACCTATTTTTAAGTAAAAAGGGCGGGGCGTCGCGCGCGCCGGCACTTGTCAAAGGATAGCGTTAGACAATCTGATTGGATGACAGTCCACGTGGACTATGCTAGATTGGCTTGCGATATTTTGTCTCATAGAAAATGGAGATGGAATGATCTGCTCGACTCGTGCGCTGGGTAGGTATACTCTACAGTTTGATACGTAAACATTTTTAACAGGATGTTTCATATTTCTAATGTATTATTTATTTTTCTTCGTACCTATTATCTCAATTAATGATAAAAAAATAATAATAGCGCCTAGAGGTGTTTTATACCGGATACATTGAGTGGACCTCTTTTGTAAGACGACTAAAAAGTCACAGTGTATAGACTGATCCGTTATTCTATCCTCGCGTAGGTACTCAATCTATATGTATACTTACCTAAAAGGTTAGTATGAAATAAAATGTTATGTAAATATTCATCAATGTTTATTTATTAAACAATTTAATATGTATATTCAGAATATATAATAGGTACCATTACAATAACAATAAAAATCCCATAAAAAATAAAAGACAAAGAGGTTTCAAAAAATTTCGCGACGTGCAACGTTCGAAGGTAGGTATGTACTTATTACAAATATCGTATTACCGTAATAACAAAAAGTAATGTTCCCTAAACAAAAATAAACTCTCTCATAAGCATAACATAACCATGCATGTACCTAGAACAAAATAATGTTTCCTTATAAATAAAAATATCGACCAAGCAAGTCGGGCCATGCATAATATAGGGTTCCGTAGCTGTAATTACAAACGACTGTAACATACTTTTTATGATGTAAAGATAAATAGAAGGCTATTAAAAGAGTATTGTTTGCTAAAGGCAAAGGCAAATCTTTGAACTAGGACGTCTATTGTCTATTATGCAGTTTTATCTTTATTATTCGAAAAGTTATAATCACATTGTTCGCGAAATTATTTTAAAACAGTTTTTACTAAGTTATAGCAACGTGGAAGTTTCTAGGTTAGAAATGGCAGGGAGGGTGGGGGGGCACTGCAGTGCCTTGCAACGCCCCCTGGCATTGCAAGGCAGGCAATTTGGCGGGCCATATTTCGCAAACGGTATAACTGAAAAAAAGTGATGTTTTAATTTATATTACCTTCGTTTAAATAGACCTATTCAATTATACCCATAAAAAGGGGGTGCATTGAAAAAAATAATTCTTCCCCATTTGTATCTTTAGGCTTGTAAAAAAAACCGCCCAAGTGCGTGTCGAACCACGCACAATGAAGGGTTCCGTAGTTGGGAATGAGTTTATCCCAAGAAGCCTAACCTTTTCTCCCCTATCAACTCCAAATTATTTATACCGCAACCAAAGGCTGTTGAGGGAATAGAAAAGGTTTTTAATTCTTTAAAAAAAATTTAAGTCTATCATTCTTCTTTCGTCTGATTCTTCATTGATTTCTATCTGACCTGTCCTCTTCGTCTGGAAACCTACAAGATTAATGCATTTTATTACATAAATATAAAGCAGACAATAATAGCAATGCATGAATGTTCTGAAATAGTAGTATATTTTTGAATAGCTCCGATACTTTCCCATGGCCAAAGCCCTTTCATATAATATGCCACTTGACAGAACTTGTACGGAACCCTAAAAACCGTCAAATAAAGAATATTCTCCTTTTTGAAGTCAGTAAAAATGCGAGAACTGCAATATTATCGATGCATTCATTTCTATTACCTACCTTTGATTCTCATAAACCAAGTCTTCGAGCTCATCATCGTCGTTCACTTCGTCCACGTCGTCGTTTTGGATTTGTTGAAACAATAAGATTTTAAACTTTTTGGACTTTTTGAATAGTAGCATTTGGGCCCGGCTTTGCTCACGTGGTACCTGAATAAAAAGTAACCTTAGTATTGCGCTTCCAGTCCCAAGCTCTGAGACTAGATTTTCAAGACTCACACACTGTCTCGGAAATTCCCGGGAATATCGAGACTTATACAGAATGAAATGGAATAGATACGCACAATGAATGATTCCGTAGTTGGAATGAATTTATGCCAAGAACAAACTTAACATTGTAGTTGAAAATCATGTTCTCACTCGTAAACTTGTAAAGCCTACGTAGCTGTGATAGTTTTCCTTTTATTAACATCGTTATACTACTAGCGTGAATTTTTTCGCATATCGAAAAACAATCATTTAGCCTTAGAAGGACTTGATTTTAACAAAAATCAGCACTTTAAAGCTTATTACACTGGCCTGCAAAACTTCACACTTTTGAAATTGGAATAACTTTTTAAGTGCAGAAGATTTTCGAAAGCAGAACTTTCGAAATAAAAAGGACTCGAAAAAGAGTTAAGTCTTTTAAGAAATGGCTGAAAAGAGCTTTAAAAAGGAAAATAATCCTTTTCGAATTACAATTTTACCAATAATTTTTTGTTTCTGTTTTTGGTTTCAACCTTTTTCTTGATCGATGAGTCTTGTTACAAAAGCTAAGTTAGACAACAGCACATACATTTTATTTATCGTGCTTCTTTCACCTGAAGAATGTGCTAGGATCATGACTTTTCTGGAACTAGGCATCAGTATGCGTTGTAGTACTGCAAGAATGGTGGGTGTGACGTTACGAACGGTCCAGAAGGTGAAACGAAGGTACGAAGAGATTGGAAACCATCTGAGGAGACCTTGTAATGACCGACCCAAGTGTACTAGTGCCCAAGAAGACCGTTATATTGTTTCCACTGTGTTGAGAAATCGCCACCTTAATGCAGTTGAAGTCCAGCAACAGCTTCTTCAGACCCGAAGGGACTACATTAGTGACAGTACAGTGAGAAGACGACTTGCTGAAGCAAATCTGAAACCCCGAAGACCAGCGAGTGGCCCCAAACTCGAGAGAGAGCATCGAGTAGCGAGACTGCGATACGCCCGTGAACACATACAGTGGGATGAAGAAAAGTGGTCAAGAATTTTGTTCACAGATGTGTCTCGATTGTCACTTTACACTTTCGATGGAAGGCGAAGTGTCTACAGGCGGCCTGGTGAGCGATACCTTCAAGACTGCTTCTCAGGAAGAGTCCAGTACGGTGGAGGCAGTGTACATGTATGGGTTGGCATATCTTCAGAAGGTCGCACAGAGTTAGTGGACATAGAAAATGGCACTCTGACTGGGGAAAGTTATGCCCAAGAGATGCTCAACGCGTATGCAGGGCCGTATTTAGCAAATATGGGTGACGGATCGATGCTGATGCATGATAATGCCCGGCTTCACACGACTCAGGTTGTGCAAGAGTATATTCAGGAGGTAGGTATCAGCGTGATGGCTTCGCCATCAAGAAGTCCTGATTTAAACCCGATTGAGCATGCCTGGGATGAGCTAGGGAGGCTAGTCAGAAGCTGTAGACCACCACCTACCACCCTCAGGGCACTAAAACAGGCCCTGATTGAAGAATGGGAGAATATTCCCCAACATCAGCTCTGAAACCTCGTGTTCAGTATGCCAAACCGGCTCGAAGCTGTAGTCAGAGCCCGAGGAGGCAATACCAGTTATTAAAAATTTAATTAAATGTAACTGCACTGTACTGTATTTTTGACACTAAGCTAAAAATGGCTATTTTTATTGTTTTAGATATTTTTTAAGTTAAAAATATTACTAATGTATAGTTACTAGTTTCAAAGAAAGCCGATAAAATTTGCTACAAAACGTTTTTTATTTTAAATCTCTAAATTCTATAGTTTAGAAAAAATATAAATTTTAAAAGTGTATTACTTAGTTTTGCAGGCCAGTATATTTCACAAACTGATCCCTAAATCGAAAAATGGTTTTCACAAACCCGCAAGATTTTTTAAAAGACCATCCAACGGTAACATGGGTAGACGAGAAAAAAAAAACAGCATGTGTGCAATTTACACGTGGTAGAAGGTGAAACCTTCAAAAACACTGTATAATGCTTCCTGTCTCATTTTCTCCCACGTTAAATCTTATGAATTTACATGTCTCTTTTTACTGTCGCTTTTTCGTTTCATAAACTTTCAAATTACAACGATGCTAAAGAACATCCATCGATCCATCCATCCATCCATCCATCGATCCATCGAACCGTCGATCGATCGATCCGTCGATCCATCGATCCTTCGATCCACCGGTCCGTCGATCCGTCGATCCTTCGATCCACCGATCCGTCGATCCATCGATCCGTCGATCCGTCGATCCATCGATCCATCGATCCGTCGATCCATCCATCCATCCGTCGATCCATGGATCCATCAATCCATCGACCTGTCGATCCATCGATCCGTCGATTCGTCGATCCACCGATCCGTCGATCCATCGATCCGTCGATCCATCGATCCATCCATCCATCCATCGATCCGTCGATCCATCCATCCGTCGATCCATGGATCCATCGACCTGTCGATCCATCGATCCATCGATCCGTCGATCCGTCGATCCATCGATCTGTCGATCCATCGATCCGTCGATCCATCGATCCATCGATCCGTCAATCCATCGATCCGTCGATCCATCAATCCATCGATCCGTCGATCCATCCATCCATCGATCCATCGGTCCATCGATCCGTCGATCAGTCGATACATCGATCCGTCGATACATCGATGCTTCGATCTTTCGATCCATCGATGCTTCGATCCTTCGATCCATCGATCCATCGATCCATCCATCCATCAATCCATCGATCCATCAATCCATCGATCCATCGATCCATCGCGATCCGGCGATACATCGATCCATTGATCCATCCATCCATCGATCCACAAAAACACATAAAATTTCAAATCACAACGATGCTAAAGAAGTTTTCACTTCAAAAACATCCCCACTTTACGAGTGCTGGCGTCTGTACATATTATATCCATGCCAAATTATAGTTTTCTAATAGTACTAAGAGCCTCTGAGCTAAACTGCGGACGGACATGGCGAAACTATAAGGGTTCCTTTTTGACTACGGAACCCTAAAAAAGAGAAAGCCATCATGGCAAATTTTTTTTTTCTTTAAATAAAATTCATCAGTTTGAATAAGTAATATTGATTAGTAATAATATCAGTGATTGAACCAGGATGATATTATTTTGATACTTATTGTATTTTTACCCGCATTATATAGGTAGATTGAATAAGTAATATTGATTAGTAAAAATATCAGTGATTGAACCAGGATGATATTATTTTGATACTTATTGTATTTTTACCCGCATTATATAGGTAGATAGGTAGGAACACACGGCTACGTACCAAGCTATACATTTCCAGTATATAAGCTGACCTCTCATTGTACGGGAAAGATTCAATTATGTTACATTATGCGATTTAAAATTTACATACATAAATACAAAGCATGACGCCTGTATTGCCCGATGAGGTGGGCAGAGGTGCGGGAATCGAACCCAGGACCTCACAGCTCAGCAGTAGCGCTTGCGACCGCTAGACCAACGAGGCAGGTAAAAAAAATATTAACGGGGATTAAAAATTTACTTACTTTTTTTCCCCAGGCAATAGACATTCGAAATACCTAAGTAGCTAAGGAAATAAAAGAATTGATACCGTTATATAAATCGGTAGTTAGGTACAGATGCCAGCACACCAAGCTACCCGAAACTGTCAAATTTTCCCATTCAACTTTGAACCTTATGCTTCAGTGATAAAGTTGAAAATCTATTAAAGAAATTTGACAGATTGTAGTAGCTTGACATGCTGGCGTCTGTACTTACTTTTTTCTTTCTTTCGTTCAGAATACGGAGTTGTTCCCTCAAACGTTTTGTTTTGTTTTTGTTTTTTTTAAAAAACGTTGTCCCACACTAGGAATTACTCCTGTATCGTGGGTGCGTTTACAAACATTTAAATTCACATACACAAACATCCAGATCCGGAACAACTACCTGTAGGCAATACAAATATTTGTCCGGTCGGGAATCGAACCCGCGACACGCAGCGCAGCAGTCGATCGCTCAGCCACTGCGCCAACCACGGAACAAACTGTTTTTTCTGATCCGTGGCGCCAACCATGTGTCGTGTTTTCCGAGAGTTTTCTTTTTGCCCATCTTTATTTACACTAAATAATGATAATAATTTATTATGTTTACACCAAACGGGTTTAACTCCTTTTTACAGTAGGTAATACTTACCACTGCACAAAATAAAAATGTCGAAAATAGTGCTCTCTCTGTAATGTCGCCAAACATAGGTTCGTCCTCCAACAGGTGCCGTAGCAGACTGATTGAATAAATTGAAAAGGATAGCGCTATTACTACCGCGTGCAAAACAAGAGACAGAAAGAGAGTATGCTCGCTTAGAATAAAATGACGCAAGCGCCAAATCACTGGATTGCTAATTACGAGGAGAACGAGTAGAAAAATAAAAAAATAATTCTGCACGATTTGAGATAATATTATTACCTATCTATTAGTTTAAAAATCATCATTAAATTCCATAGGGTTTCAGAGATCTAACTCAAAATAAGTGCAAAACGAGGTTTTTTCGTTATTTTTTTTTATCGAGATTTTTTTATCCAATCGTGTTTTCGCTTCTGCAAATTTAAAGATTATAAGTCCAAGTTTAATGTGTCCAAATAGCAAACTCTCAAGTCTTACAGATACCGAAATCCAGATCGCCCAATATCACCAAAACATCATAATATAGACTCTTAATCAGTGTTTTTTTTTTGCTTGGATATCTTTAGTTAGACGTAATGAGCGCTGTATAAAAAATTGTCCATCTATTTTAATAGGACCCTGTAAGTATATTAAAACCGAGTACATCCCGAGGACAACCGAACACATCCGAAGCGGGTATTTTTTTAATCGTCTTATAAACAAAACACGTGCGGAGTCGCCTACGGTAACAGTGAGTGGCGCGAATTCAATAGTTTTTCCCATCCAAAAATGCCTAACGCGCCTAAAGAACTTTTCACTTTAAAACCGAGTGTCTACGAAGGGCTAAATAGCACAGTATAAAATATATCATGATTTTGGAGCAGTATAGTTTCGTTAAGAACGAAGTAAGTAATTTTCTTTAAACCAATATCAGGGAAGGAAAAAATTAAAGTAAACAGATCATGGAATACCGACTTTACACTAATATCCTTATGTACTTCCTGTGATTATTGTCACCTACATAACATTGATAGAAAGGAACTAGGAATATTTTAAAAATTAATACATACTAGCAGCGCCCTGCAACCCGCAAAAGTGTCGAATTGTCGATCCCGTGGGAATATCTGGAAAAAAAACTATCCTATGTCCTTCCCCGGGATGCAATCTATCTCTCTGCCAAATTTTATCGAAATCCGTTCAGTGGTTTAGGCGTGAAAAGGTAACATACAGACCGAGCGGTGCCTTTGCGGCACGCGCGATTATATCGCGTATCGCGCCTTTTTGTAGGAGCTAAACGCGCAATTGGGCAAAGCGGGATAGTCATTTTTTTATCAAAAGGTATCGTACCAGTAACTGGGTTGTGGAGGTCAGATAGGCAGTCGCCCCATGTAAAATACTAATATGCAGCTGCACGGCTACCCCATTTCAAAACCTAGTAAGGACTTAAAATGAAATTTTACAGGAGAACGCATAAACATAATATTGGTCAGCCTATGGAATGTATTTTTTTGAATTGGTTAAAGTGACTTACTAGGTTTTAAATGGTCATGGGAGTGAAAGGTGCACTTACTAGGTATCGATGTTTAAGGGCCTTACTCTCGTTTAGTACCGTAACTCGGTCACTTTATGAAGCTTATAACTCATTAACGGTTTGGTTAGAAGGTCTGTAAAAAATATATGTTTGCTATAGATTCATGTACAGCATTTTTGAAACAGGGTTTTTTCATAAGGCTAATACTTTTGCCTTAAAAAAATATTTACCAAAACGCTATTTTCGCTAACATTTGCTTATAACTTCTAAACGGCTTTGATGTTTGGAAATATTTTTACACTGAAAAATTGGTGGTTAGAGGTACTACATATTTGAAATAGCGTTTTTAAATCAATCAACAGTTGCAAAGACAATGCCCCATTTTGAGATATAGGTTCAGAGGTGCTCTGCGCGGGCGCGGGCGGCAGTCGTGCGTTAGCACTGAGACGGGGTGGCTGTGTCGCTCGCTGCTCCGCCCGGCTATCGATCGACTACGCGCGTTTGGCTGTGTTAGTGCAAATATTTATGAACGAATTGTATCAGTATGCGTTTATAGATTAGCTCGCTGCAGAGGGCCCATTTCTATTGTCCGCATGGACGCTTTATTAGTGGTGCCATTTCTAAATACTGTTTTTAGGGTTCCGTAGTCAACTAGGAACCCTTATAGTTTCGCCATGTCTGTCTGTCCGTCTGTCCGTCCTCGCTTAATCTCTGTGACCGTTAGCACTAGAAAGCTGAAATTTGGTACCAATATGTATATCAATCACGCCGACAAAGTGCTAAAATAAAACTTGGAAAAAAATGTTTTATTAGGGTAGCCCCCCTATATGTAAAGTGGGAAGTGATTTTTTTTTTAATTTCAACCCTAACGTGTGATATATTGTTGGAAAGGTATTTAAAAATGAATAGGGGTTTACTAAAATCATTTTTTGATAATGTCAATAATTTCGGAAATAATCGCGCCAAAAGTAAAAAACAATGTGTCCCCCCCCCCCTCTAACTTTTGAACCATAGATTTAGAAAATATGAAAAAAATCTGAAAAGTAGAACTTTATAAGGACTTTCTAGGAAAATTATTTGAACTTGATGGAAACAACAGTTTTTGTATAAAAAAGACAAAAAGTTGTACAAAATAATTTCTGAACTAAGTTTGTAGTATAATCGTATATGCAAGCATTTTTTTCACTTCGTTTACATAATTATCTTATTGTGACGGACGGGAAACTACGGAACCCTACACTGAGCGTGGCCCGACACGCTCTTGTTTTTTTTATATTGTTTATTTTGTAAATATGTATAAGATAATTTGTAAATAAATCAAAATGCCAAAGCAAAGCAAGTCAAGAAAAATACGTTTTCTCTACGACGACGTACCGTTTTATAGATATTAGCGAAAAACTCAAAAGTGGGAATTTTTATACCCCCCACTCCGGCTCACCTCCTAGACGCGGGGACTTTTAGTATGTTTACTCCCTAAGCACTCTGAGCAACTTTCTGAAGAAATCGCTCAGGGCCCAGCTCACGCACTCTACACCTCTTTTTGGTTTATTCGTTGAGTGGACTAATAAGTATCTATCTATCTATACTTAATCTTATAAATAAAAATCTTTAAAACTTTATCTAATAAATAAAATTGGAGTGTCTGTTTGTAATATTAAAACAACCGCTTCAGGCCATTTTATTTTGACTGTTTAGAAAAAAACTACATACTTACTCACAATAAAAAAAAAAATGTTTTCAAATACCTTAATATAAAAATTGAGCATTCTTAGTTGTCAATCTACGAGTAGGTATTTGCATTACTGAGTTTATTGATTACTACCTTCTCATATTCTTGTGCGGATTTATTTCTGTGACTGGGACTTTCACTAGCAGATAGGTGAATAAGGAGTAACTTAGGCTACTTTTATTTTAGAAAAAAAAAAGAAAATAGGTTCCCACGAAAAAAAATTAAAACCTATGAAATGAAATATTGAATAATATCCGATTCAAATAGGGAGGTTGTATACTACGTTTATTTAGGTACTTAACCAAATGTAAATAAATCATATAATAAAGAAACGGAGTATAGTTTTTTTTTATTTTTTATAAGTAGATCCTATACGTAAAGATTCCTTAATTTCCAATGAAATTGATTGGATAAATAATAAAATAATATAGTGTTTTTGTTTTAGCCCAAGGAAATCGTTCACCAAATATTGTATATAAAAATGGTAATACGAAAAACTGAAAATAAATAATAATTAAACTAAAATGCAAAAACGATCAAAAAGAACTAAATGGAGAAATATTAGAAGAATTTCAATAAAATTAGCATAGGTATTTCTTTACGTGGCGGTGAATAGACGACTTTTATGTATTTGAGGGGGTGAAGCAGATGAAGTGGGATATGAATTGTCCCCGCCTTCGGCGGGCCGCGGGGTGCACCGCGCGGATTTCGTCGATGAGCGACTTCCATTATATTTAGAAGTGTAATTTCGCGACTCGAATAAGATGCACGATTGCCTCCGCGCTCTACTGTCCGAATTCTCACTGCGTAATCACCAGGTTCGAATCTCAGTGGACGGCATAATCTTTAGTTTTGTTATTTTTTAATTATAATGTACTTATCTTTTGTTTTGTTATTTTTTAATTATAATGCGCATATTTTTATTTTCTTATTTTTAAAATAATTCAATAAGTAATTGTTATTTTAATAAAAACAATCATTTTTATTCCTATAGTTATTTTTCTTCAGAATCTAGAGTAATATAATAAAAATAAAATAAAAACGTCCACCAAGCTTGATTCGGAAAAAATTATATACCTACAGTGTTTTACAAAAGAGTGTAAGCAATAATAATATAGTCTGAAAATTTTCAAACAAGAAAATCGGCAAAAAGTAAAATAATAATTAAAAAAACATATCAAATAAGAAAATAAAAAAAAACCAAATATGGAAAAGTTTGGATTTGAAGCCGGGCGTTAGTGACTAAACTATAGTGACGTGACGCACGAGACCACTAGACCAATCGAGATGTTATAATATATGTCGAAATTACGCGTCATAATCTGTACAAACAAAATATGGTGTGTACAAAAAAGTAGGTACTTACTTTACAATTTGTTTCGTCGAATAAGATCTCTTTATTGCCTTCCGTTTATTTTCTTGTTGACCATTTTTTATATACCTACTGATTGTACAAATATTTACACCAACAACATAACTTAGAAAAAACTAATCAAAAAATAAAATATAATAAACAGCTTTCATCAACAAACAGATACCAAAGTACGTACCTACACTAGGTACCGACTCGAAATAATTGCAAGACTTCAAAGTATTTTATACGGCTACTCGCTCAACTACATAGGTACCCAACGCGTCAGTTTTCGCAAATGCGATCATTCTCCTTATCAATTAGAGTCTACGGAACAATTTCGTATGAAAGTATTTTTACTTTAATGGTTTGTGAAAATATTAATTGTAAACGCGATTATGCTCCTTATTCATAGAAGGTAACGGGTCAATTTCCTATGCAAGTATTTTTACTTCCAACTAAGATTGAAAATAATAATTGTAAAACAAAAGAATCTTCGTTTATTTGTGGAATATTTAACATAATTATTGGTTAGCAACTCGGCATTCTTATTTCACGTGTAATACTTAAAAAATATTTTTCATGTTTGATGTGAGACTCGAACCCGAACGTTCGCCATGCGAGGTACAGTGTTAGCCACTTTGGCCACCGTAACGCTTACGAACCTTATTGAAATTTCTAATAACAATCATGTGGCCAATTTGTAGTGTTGTCAAACGTTCTTATAGAAGAAGGTCATTAGTACTAATATTGTTATGCCATAGTTTTGTGAGATTGCTAGTCGACTTCTGACTGTTTTTGTAATATACCAAAATATTTTTTTTTACAATTTTTGTCTGTCTGTCCGTCTGTCTGTCTGTTTGTTCCCGCTAATCTCTGAAACGGCTGGACCGATTAAGACGGGACTTTCACTAGCAGATAGGTGAATAAGGAGTAACTGTTTGTTTTGTTACTTTTTTTTATATATAACTTGGTTTTTTATTTTGCTGTACCTATTTAGTTTGTGATCTTCCTGTACGAGTCGCAATAAATACTTTTTCTTTCTTTCTTTCTTTTCTTTCTTAGGCTACTTTTATTTTAGAAAAAAAAAGAAAATAGGTTCCTACGAAAAAAAATTAAAACCAATGAAATGAAATATTGAATAATATCCGATTCAAATAGGGAGGTTGTATTATACTCCGTTTAATTAGGTACTTCCAAATGTAAACAAATCATAATAAAGAAACGGAGTATAGTTATGTTTATAAGTGGATCCTATACGTGAAGATTCCTTAATCTCCATAGAAATTGATTGAATAAATAATATAATAATATAGTGTTTTTGTTTTAGCCCAAGGAAATTGTACACCAAATATTGTATATAAAAAGGCTAATACGAAAAACTAAATATAAATAATAATTAAACTAAAAATGCAAAAACGATCAAAAAGAACTAAATGGAGAAATATTATAAGAATTTCATTAAACATGCATAGGTATTTCTTTACGCGGAATACAGAATTAATAAGTTATCGTAAACTCTGCGAACTCAACAATAACTTTTTTCTTAAATTCCACGCGGACGAAGTCGCGGGTAACAGAAGGGAATGGCGGATGCAAGACTGATATATTTTGTACTAAAATATATCAGTCTTGCATCCGCCATTCCCTTCTGGAATCGTAGGCAAAAATGGCGACCTACGTGCGGCATGTCTGCGCCTCTGCATTTTCTTTGAATTTCGTTTTAGTGTAGCGCGCCACCGCAAGCGTTTTACGTAGGACGCTTAGCTCCGCCCACATGCACAAGGTCAGTGAGCCATCTATACACCTTAAATATATCTCCTTTTATGTAAGTTTAAAACGCTGGTGTTTTTGTATTTGGTAGAGACCTTCAGACCTTCTAGGTTAGCAAGATTATGCAATAAAACGATTTTTGTAAAAAGGGTGGAAGCGCTAAGGTAGCCCGCGAAATTCAAATTTTCTTACGTTTTTTGCAATTTGCCGGTCAGCATTAAGTTGTACGTTGATTAATATATGAATCGCGGCCGTAAGAAATATGTGTTTACAGAATTATAATCATTAAAGTCATCAACACAACTCTCTAAGACCACGTAAGTCCAAAGAATGATGATTTCATGAAATAGTTATTCTTGAGACTTACGTGGTCTTAGAGAGTTGTGTTGATGACTTTAATGATTATAATTCTCTAAACACATATTTCTTACGGCCGCGATTCATATATTAATCAACTGACCAGCAAATTCCAAAAAACCTAAAAAAATTGAATTTCGCGGGCTACCCTGGAGCTTTCGCCTTAAGTACTAGGTTTTGAAATGGGACAGCCGTGCATTCGGTTAGACAACTAGCTTCATCTGTCTGAAATAAATGCCAATGAGTTTGAGTTTGACTGGACCGACAGCAACTTAGTTGGAAAAAGGCTAGGCAGATGATGACAAATTATTTAAGTGAGGGCCCACTCTATGGGCCATCTTCTCTTTGGTAGCCACTTAGCCACTAAGCCAGGAGCCTCCTCAAATACTCGTACAGATGCACAGACGTACGTCATCGTATTAGCTAAGGAAGCAAACAGTTTAGTACGACCTTCACAGCTGTTAAACTTTACACTTTACATAATTTGTTACTGGGTTTAAATAAACGTATTGAAGTATCTAAGTATCTATAAATACGTACTTAGTGAGAGGCTAGAATTCTTCTTTAAAGTGACACGAACTAAGAAAAAAAAACAAATGACTTCAAAAAATACTTCAAACTGAAAAAAAAAATTATTTCGGTGTCTGGCTTTCTATTTTTTCACTTAGAAAGAAAAGAAAGGAAAGAAAATACGTTTATTTGCGGCAAACAAGACGCATACAAATAAAAAAAAAAACAAAATAAAAATTTAGGAGAAAGATGTTCTATGTAAGAAGTGGTTTCCGCACTTATGGCGGGTCCTGCTATGCGATTCTGTAACCATCTCACCGTGAAAACTTAGGAGAAGTGAGCGTGGAGTGAGCTGTCAATAGTGTCAATTCCTAGCAAAAACAAACTCACTTTACCCATCGAGATATAAGTACTAACGTACGTAGTACTTATATCTCGATGACTTTACCTAAGTTTTCACGGTTAGATTTTTACAGAATAGCACCGCAGCACCCTAATTGCGTAACACACTTTCAATTTATAATCCAATGATATTATATACAAAAACACCGGGCAAGAGCGAGTCGGACTCGCGCACCGAGGGTTCCGTAACATCATATGTTTTTAAATTTTCATCGGCGAAGCTTATATTCGTCATAGATTTTTTTTAATATTTGAGTTGATTGATTGAAAAGTAAATTGCGGTTTACGATTTATGACGTATTAAAAAAAAACTGCTTACTAGATCTCGTTCAAACAAATTTTCGGTGGGAGTTTGTATGGTAATGTACCTACATCATACATATATATTTTTTTTAGTTTTATTATTCTCTTATTTTAGAAGTTACAGCCCCTCCTGTAACTTCTAAAATAAGAGAATAATAAAACTAAAGAAAATATAGGCTCTTTGACAGATGCTTGGACCTGACGTGTCAGTGCTGCCACCTAGCGAACGTCATTTCAGAAAACCCTCATTGCGTAAGACACTCATCTGTCTAGCCTTTTTCCAACAATGTTGAGGTCGGCTTCCAGTCTAACAATGCCAACTAACGTCATGCATACTTGAACGCTCACACTTAGGTTCAAGTTTACATGACGCTGCAAACTTGATCGAGTCGGCAGAACGAAATTCTATTTTCGCTTCAAGTAGACTTATCGTGCATACCCATAGCCATATACCGTCATGTTTACTGGACGCGGCTTAAGTCCGCTGCAGACTTGATGGTGAACTTGATCGTGAATGGCCCGCATAACCGGATGCAGCTGAATACCAGTACCATGGAGCGACTGCCTATCTGACCTCCCTAACCCAGTTACTGGATAATTCAATACCCCTTGGTAAGACGGTGTCAGACTTTCGGGCTTCTGACGACCCGTATTACGACTGTCAAAGATCCAGGAATGACAGCCGGGACCAACGGCTTAACATGCTTTCCGAGGCACGGAGGGGTCTTGGTTTGTAAAGATGGTCACCCATCCACGGACACGGACCAACCGCGGCAAGCGATCTAGTACATATTTGAATAATTGCCTTATACATATATTTCTGTAGTTGTCGACTCGCTCACAAATAAATTAACATCGTGGGAGTAGCCTATAGAAAAACTAATATTATTTAAAAGTGACGATTCGCCCGTTTCGCTCGAGTAAATTTTTGCGAATCGACTAATAAGCCAAGGTAATAAGGAGTTGAATGCTGAGAATTAGTGGATTATTTCTTTAAACTTATATCATACTAGCAGCGCCTCGCGGTTACACCCGCATAAGTACCGATCCCGTTTGAATATCGGAATAAAAAGTATCCTATGTGTTAATCCTGGTTATAAACTATCCGTGTGCCAAATTTCATCCAAATGCGTTTAGCCGTTTGTGCGTGAAGAAGTAACAAACACACTCACAAACTTCCGCGTTCAAAATACATATTAGTGTGATGTTTTTTTTTCTAGTTATACCCAAAAGTACACAAAGATGTTTATCATAAACTGCGCATTATTAGGTAAATAATTCGAAAACTAAATAGTACTTGGTCAAGAGATATAGTGAGAATATACTTCTAAAGTATTTTAACGACATTTTAAAACGATTTTGATTGCTCAGATCATTTTTATTGTATTCTGGCAAGTAACAAAATCATTAAAGGGCTATTTAGTACAAAATACTGCCTTATCTTGTTCTTGCTGAGTTGTTCTGTCTGCCTGTTTACAAGGGAATACAGTTGCCTTATTGGTGATGTTTTTTTAACAAAGGTCAGCGGGGTAATGAGGGTTTTCGTGAAAATTTACGACACCAGTTGGCACCACTGTGACAAGAGGTCTCCCAATACAAAATATATGATGACGTTCATCATTCGATTTATTCATTCGTTCATCATTCAGTCATGACTAAAAAAAATATAGGCTCTTTGACAGATGCCTGGACCTGACGTGTCAGTGCTGCCACCTAGCGAACGTCATTTCAGTAAACCCTCATTGCGTAAGTAACACACTAACAGTAGCAATGGCTGTCATTTTGACAGTTCAACAACATGCATTGCGTTTTTTTTTTTTTTTAATTTTGCCTGTATATAGTTGTGATTGTTAGGAAATAAAAATTATTTTTACGTTTATCCTCCTGTGTTTGGTGGCTAACCCGAGTACACTTGACATTGGCTAAATTGTGGTGGTTTTTCCGCAAAAGCCATTAAACGAAGAGAAGAAGAACATGCATTGCGTTGTTTTCGTTGTTGAGCAGACATGTTTTTCGTTGTATATGAAGCAATGGATTAGCAATATCCTTCAAAATGATTCAGATTGTGATTGATAATGTGTTACGCAATCAGGGTGCATAGTACTCGCAACCTCGCAATTATATAAAACAGTCCCAAAACGCCCGCCCTTCACCACTTCAACATCTGCCCAGCCTTTTCCCAACTATTTTGGGGTCGGCTTCCAGTCTAACCGGATGCAGCCGAAAACCAGTACTTTACATGGAGTGACTGCCTATCTGACCTCCACAACCCAGTTACTCTGTAAATACGATACCCTTTGGTAAGACTGGTTATCAGACTTTCGGTCATCTGACACCCGCAAAGTCTGTCAAAGATTCACGAATGACAGCCGGGACAAACGGCTTAACGTGCTTTCCGACGCACTGAGGGGTCTCGGTATGCAAAGATGGTCACCCATCCACAGACCAACCGCGGCAAGCGTAGCTTAACCTGATTGACTTCACCATTTGTAGTAGTTTGACTGGGAAGAAAAAGTAGCGCAACAAACTCCCCAGTAGCTCAGCGGTCACACCTAATGAGGGTTTTCGTGAAAATTTACGACACCAGTTGGCACCACTGTGACAAGAGGTCTTCCAATATAAAATATATGATGACGTTCATCATTCGATTCATTCATTCGTTCATCATTCAGTCATGACTAAAGAAAATATAGGCTCTTTGACAGATGCCTGGACCTGACGTGCCAGTGCTGCCACCTAGCGAACGTCATTTCAGAAAACCCTCATTGCGTAACATACTTTCATTCTGAATGATTTTGCTAATCCATTGCTTCATTTGTTTGAAAAATTCATCTGCTCACCAATGTAAACAACGCAATGAATGTGGTTAAACTGTTAAAATGAAAGCCATTCTACTGTTAGTATGTTACGCAAGTACCCCGTTTGTTTATTTAGAAACGTGCAATATTTATTGTAAAAACAAGTCACCCTGTATAGACAGAGAAGGTGGGCGGAACCCATAGATGGCGCTTATTTATCAAACGATTTCTCTTCACACCAATTTTTTGGAAATGCCAATTGGTCGCAAGCGCTACAGACTGCTGAGAATGAGGTCCTGCAGTGCGATTCTGTAACTATTTCACCGTGAAACAGCTGATTTTTTTAAGCCGTTTAAGCCGCACGGGTCGATCGATCAGGTTAAGCTACGCTTGCCGTGGTTGATCCGTGGATGGGTGACCATTTACATACCAAGACCCTCCGTGCCTGGGAAAGCACGTTAAGCTGTTGGTCCCAGCTGTCATTCGTGGGTCTTTGACAGTCGTTACGTATCGTCAGAAGCCCGAAAATCTGACAACCAAGGGGCAAGGGGTATCGTATTACACAGTAACAGGGTTGTGGAGGTCAGATATAGGCAGACGCTCCATGTAAAATACTGGTATTCAGCTACATCCGGTTAGACTGGAAGTCGACCCCAACATAGTTGGGAAATGGCTAGGCAGATGATGGTCTATTAACAGGCCATCACCGACAGGTTAAAGACATCTGCAGTTAAAGACAACATGTTACCAGCTCGCTAATTCAATAACCTTCGCCTTTGTTCTTAAATTTTATTTCCCGATGCGAACTTAATGCATATTATACCTTATGCTTGAGACATAAGAGTCATAAAGCGTGTTATCAGAATTAGACAAGAAAATAATGCATGCGAAAATTATTACTACATGTGAATTTTTTTTACAAACCTGGGTGTGCCCGGCACACTGACCTATACCATTTTTTTGCAGATTTTGGTCATATGTCTGTGGGTCAATGACACCGCGCTGTTGCCGCAATATTTAAATGGTGTTATTTTTTGTTTACAATTTTATTCTCAAACTCAAACTCAAAGCATTTATTTCAATTAAACCATTTACAGGCAGTTTTGAATTGTCAAAAAGTCGGTCAGTCAGAAAATATGAAGCTAGTTGCCCTTTCCAAAGCATAGGTAGGTAGGTACCTATGGAAAAGAACGGGCAAGAAACTCCATGGACACTCTTTTTAAATTATATTTTACAAACATAAGTTACATCATTACTTTTGAATTTAAAATTATATAATGTGAGAACGATGTAAAAAATAAAAAAGACGTACGCGTTAAAAGCGTCCAGAGTCCGAAAAAAATCACTTATTTAATTTCAACGTTAGGATTTATTTGATAGTTCCTAAATACTCCTATGTAACAGTATTGTTTTCATTTATTCTGAACCCACTTCCTTGTATTGTCATCTCCACATTGTATAATAGAAAGAGCCAGAGAGAGAGAGAGAGATAGGTTTCATGGAGGGTGCTGAAGCCAATAGTGTCAAAACGAAAATACAAGATGGCGGCTGTGATTTTTTTAAATTTCGCAGCTACCATCTTGGATTTTCATTTTGAACTTCGTTCCTGCCGGAGGTCCCCCAACCCCAAACTTGTTTTTAACTGAACCGTGCAATATTTAGTATCAAAATAAGTCACCCTGTATAGACTCAAATAGACTGAGGTTGTGGGCGGAAGCGGAACTACATATAAATGGCGCCCATCTATTGCATAAACGATTTCTATTTTCTCCTATTTTTTCCGACTTCAAAAAAAGGAGGTTGGAACTGCATTATATTCTTTATAATTATATTATGTAGTTCCGCTTCCGCCCACAACCTCAGTCTATTTGAGTCTATACAGGGTGACTTATATGACAATCTATTAGGGCTGCCAAACAAATATATCAATAATCATAATTAATTCAAATACAGCATCAGATAAACAACCAAACTACCTCAAAAATAAAACAGACTGAAACTAAAAACAAATGCCAAAAAATAAAACAAGTGAATGTGCTAAAAACAATGTTCTGAACATGTTCTGAACAAATGTTGACTTTATGAACATATTTGGGTCCTTTTTTGAATACGTGAGCAAATTCTTTACCATGAACATGAAGAGAAGGACTTCGAAGCGGTTTGTGCTGGGTGAAAGCACAAAACCTCAGTCGTTCGACGATGACGATGCCACTGAGGTTCTTCCAAACCTGACGCAGCAGTTCCAAATGACGCTGAGTACGGACCCTGATGAGAGCAGGCATGATGCAGAGCAGAAGCAGCAGGATGGACGGCTTTTGAGGACACCAAATTGTGGGACTTTGCAGTAAGTTTTTTTTGGTGGTGGTTTGACTTGAAACGTGTTCGAACGTAACATAATATCTCGTCCGGTTTCTCCGAAGGTTCAAGAAATAAGTGCATAAAGTACACCCAGCGGGGTAATTGCGTAACAAACTAACTGTATATTTATTTTATTTATTATTTTGATTGTTGTTTTCTATTTATACGAGTATGTAATCGTATGCTGCTGGTCGATTCTGTAAAAATCTCACCGTGAAAACTTAGGTGATGCGAGTTTGTTTTTGCTAAGAATTGACACTATTGATAGCTCACCCCACGCTCACTTCACCCAATTTTTTACGGTGAGATGGTTACAGAATCGCACTGCTGCACCGGTTGACGTCATCACGTCGACGTCATCGGCTGTCGCTGAAAACCAGCGCTGGTGCTCAGTCTCGTATAGGGTCTTAGCATTATGCTGAACGATGGCCGTTTTGCGTAGATGTCACGCATGTTTTCCCCCGACTTGTTATTTTTTTTGTGTTCTTTTTATGCGTCATGTGAACGTCTTTTTGTGCGTCATGTCAAATAAAAGTATTTTTTTCTTTTGTTTCTTCTACACTCTATCAGTAGCAATGACTTTCATGTTGACAGTTCAACAACAGTCATTGCATTATTTACGTTGTTGAGCAGATATTTTGTTTTGTTCAAGTTCAGAAAGACATTTTTTTTTACATTTACCTTTTTCTTTAAATTTTTGTAAATTTACCCAATATAAAGCGCATACCTAGGTTCAAACCCAAGACTCGTAACTCTAGGCCGTCGCCACTGGGCCACCACTGCTCTCATCTTTTACCCCTTTATCTTTTACTCCCGTAATGATTAGCGACTGTTTAACATTTTTGACGTTTAAATGTCTCTTAATATTTTAATCATCGTTTATAAATGAACACACTGACCTGTAACTGACTTCTACCAGTTCTCAGTAAAGTGTTTGAAAAGTTGATGCTCAATCAAATGTTACGTCACTTTAATAAAAATTCCATCTTTCATGAACACCAGTAAGGTTTCACTAAAGGGCGTTGCACTACTGACGCCGGTGTTACCTTAATAAAGAACATTTTTAACGCCTGGGAAGAAGCACAAGATGCCATTGGAATCTTTTGCGACCTCTCTAAGGCGTTCGATTGTGTAAACCATGAGACACTTCTGATGAAACTGGAGCACTATGGAATTAGAAAAACAGCACTTGATTTGCTAAGATCATACCTGAAAGATAGAAAGGTGAAAGTTCAAGTAAACGGCGTGAACTCATTGGGGTTTGAAATGACAATGGGCGTTCCTCAGGGTTCGATTTGGGTCCATTCCTCTTTTTAGCTTACATTAATGATTTACCCCAATTACTTCAAAATCAACCGAAGATGGTGTTATTTGCAGATGACACATCATTGATCTTTAAAATAGACCGGCGGTCACAAAATCTTGACGTCGTGAATAACTCTATTCTTCAGGTCCAAGATTGGTTTACGGTAAATAATTTAGTAGGTACTTAATGAAAAAAAAACCAAATGCATTCGGTTTACATTACCGAATGTTAGAAGTAGCGAATGTGAACTCATTGAATGGCCAAAAACTAGAATTTATTAATCAGACAGTTTTCCTGGGAATCACGCTAGACGAGAAATTACAATGGGGACCTCATATAACATCTATTGCGGGGCGGCTAAGCTCGGCCGCTTATGCTGTTAGAAAGATAAGACAGTTAACAGATGTAGAAACCGCGCGTTTGGTCTATTTTAGTTACTTCCACAGTATTATGTCATATGGCATTTTACTATGGGGTCGGGCTGCTGACATTGAATCCATTTTTATTTTACAAAAGAGAGCTGTTAGAGCCATTTATAATCTACGTCGCCGCGAATCTCTTAGGGAACTATTTAAAAAGGTTAATATCATGACGGTACCTTGCCAATTCATTTACGAAAATATTATGTATGCATGTAAGAAAAAATCAACATCTTTTTAATAAAGTAAGTGATAGACATAATTTTAATACTAGAAATAAAGATAAATTAAATCAACCTTTTTTCAGATTATCTAAAGTACATACATCTTTTATGGGGTACTGTGTTAAATGCTACAACAAAATACCTTGTGACATATTGCAATTAAATGAAAGAAAATTTAAAACTCATATTAAAAGTACACTATGTAAACAGGGATATTACAAATTAGAGGATTATAACCAAGATAAGAATGCTTGGAAACATGCTGGTCCTGCTCCATAGGACAATCTAGTGTCTAGACAAAATCAAACTGGTTCCTAATTTAATTTATATTTTTTTTTAATTTTATGACATTGATTTTTACAATCTGTGACTACAGTAACTCACACACTTATTAGAGTTCTAGAAAGGTCATCTACTTTTCCAATATTTGTAAATACTTTGTAAATATGTGAGCACCATGTATCTATCACATAATTGATTTACCTGTAATTGCTTAATTTTTAACTCTTTTTATTATTTTTTTGGGGTAGACTTTTATTCTAGGTGCATCGTCTTCACATAATATAATTATATTATGTATACAAAACCTTGTAAAACATTTTAAAAGAGTATCGGTGGAGTTTCTTGCCCATTCTTCTCCATACGAAAACTACCTTTTGGAAGGGGCGACTAGAATCAATTCAATTTTACTGTAAGTTTTGACGTTCAAAAGTGCCTTTAATGTGCCTATTTGAAATAAATTATTTGACTTTGACTTTGTATAATACATGTCAGTGAATGAACATCATAGAGATTGGCGCTAAATGAACACCATAGAGATTGTCGCTAAATGAACACCATAGAGATTGGCGCTAAATGAACACCATAGAGATTTACAATAAATGAACACCATAGAGATTGGCAATAAATGAACACCATAGAGATTGACGTTAAATTAACACCATAGAGATTGGCGCTAAATGAACACCATAGAGATTGTCGCTAAATGAACACCATAGAGATTGTCGCTAAAGCGCTAAATCCCTATTCATCTTGTTCTTCGTAGCACTCTTGTCAGAGCGGTCGTGGTCCTCATTTAGTTTCTTGTCTGGGGGCTGATGTGCCTCACGATTTCTCGCCATCTACTCCGATTTTTGGTATTCTTAGTGCACTCATACAAGGGATCGCTCACGGCTAGTCCATCTCATGGGTGAGCGTCTGCGTAAAAGTGCGTTTAAATGGCCTAGTTGAAATAAACGATTTGACTTTCACTTAGGGCTGATTTTTCCAACGCCAGATAATTTTATCCGTGAAATAATTTAGAATTTTTGACAGTTCTTCGATACAAAATCTGTCCAACGTCAATTTTATCCCACGAATAAAAATTATCTGTCGACAGCCTTAAGTAGATATGTTTAGCTTTCCGAAGATTTTATTCGATTTTCGGAGCAGGTTGGACAAAACCTTAAAATAAAAACATATTAATTACTTGTCCTGTCACACCAGAAAAGTCCGAAACTGGTTCTAATATTCTATACTTGGATTAGAACCAGTTTCGAACATTTAAACTAATGATAAAGCTGAACAGTTTGAAAGAAAAAAGGAAAAATCATTTAAGTATTGCGAATCTTTCAGCAAGATCACAAACTAAACACATTATCATCATTTCCGCCGAAAGACGTCCACTGCTGGACATAGGCCTCCTCCAAGGACCTCCACTTCGACCGGTTCTGTGCTTCTCGCATACAACGGGTTCCTGCGGCCTTCACAAGGTTGTCGGTCCACCTTGTGGGAGGCCTTCCAAAGCTACGTCTTCCGGTACGCGGTCGCCCCTCCAGAATCTTTCAGCTCCATCAGCCATCTGGTCTGCGAGCGAAGTGCCCTGTCCCATGCACTGCCACTAACATAAAAAAAAATATGAAAAAAAAACAAAAAAAAACCAGAAAATCCTATACCAGAGCAAAAGGTTTGTTAATTATAAACGCGCTAATCTCTGGAACTACCGGCCTGATTTGAAAAATTATTTTTGCGTTTGATATCCCAATTCTTGAGCAAGGCAAAATGTGTCTGCTCAACAAACAACGTAAATAACGTAATTAATGTTACATTGCGCAATGAACGTGGATGTACTGTCAAAATTAAAGGCATTGCGTGCGATCGATTGTCATTCTATGTGAGTTACGCAATGACCCCGCAGATGTGTATGTATAAACAGTACATCCTCATTTGGCCAGAAGTCTTGTATAATAGGAGGCAAGCTTCGAGACTCCAACACTAGTTTATCGAGATAACTTTGTTTGACGAGGTCATCAGGCGAGCCAATGATTAATATGTTGACAATTAAGCAAAATGTAGGTATGTAGGAACTGTTTTACGTTCTTCCCAGTAAAATTATGTGTTTTTTCACTAAAGATAAAGATTTTACACCAACTTTAGTAATAAAGTCTGTAAAAAAAGCGGCCAAGTGCAAGTCGGACTTACACACGAGTGGTTCCGTACCATCGTACAACATTTAACACTACTTACATATTTTTACCGACTGCAAAAAAATGGAGGTTATCAATTCGACACGTATATAATATGTATGTAATATTATTGGAACTGCATTATATTCACATAAAATGAGAATCTATTAGGGCTTCCAAAAAAATATACTAAACTAGCGGTCGCCCGCGGCTCCGCTCGCGTGGTCCCGCTTTTCTGTTGAATTTTTTCCTGAATTTTCTTTGCTATAAACCTCACGGAGCCCGAGACCTTTCCAACGAATGCAAAACCGTGGAAATCGGTTCGTGCGTTCTGGAGTTATAGCGTCAGGAAGGAAAACCCGACTTATTTTTATATAGTAGATTTTATAGATGTATGTATGTTTGTCCATGCATTTCTCCTTAACTTTTAATCAGATCGTGACAGTCGATCGTGGCAGTCACTCCATGTAAAATACTGGTATTCAGCTGCATTCGGTTAGACTGGAAGCCGACACACACATAGTTGGTAAAAGGCTAGGCTGATGATGTTATAGTGATCATGATCAAAGTGGTGTACACACTCTGTGACAACGGCTTTGAACGCCCGTGGTATACCTACCTGACCGCCATTTTGATTTTTTTTTCAAAATGGCGGCTACGCTTGAATCCTTTAATAAATCAATAGCTGACATCAATGTAAACGATAACATAATAAGACCAAACCCCGTAAAGTGTTAAGCTACGCTTGCCGCGGTTGGTCCGTGGATGGGTGACCATCTTTATATACCGAGACCCCTCCCTGCCTCGGAAAGCACGTTAAGCCTTTGGTTCCGGTTGTCATTCGTGGAACTTTGGCAGTCGTTACGGGTCGTCAGAAGCCCGAAAGTTCAACAACCTTACTCACAGGGCTCTATCTGGGTCCAATAAGAAATTTCAGGCGGACGAAGTCGCGGCCAGAAGTTCGTTAAATATAATAAATCATTAACAACAAAATTCAAGGAAATACCACAAAATACTATAGTATCCATCAATAGTTTTTTTTTAATTGTCTTAATTATTTTATAGCGTAAATAATTATAAATCGTTGTTTTTCCTGTCCGTGTTGATTTAATGTCTATGCAATTATTTGTGGCTCTATCAATTTGATATTATAATACATATACTAGCGACCCAACCCGACTTTGCACACTTATCTATACTTACTAATAATAAAGCTGAATTGTTTGTTTGAACGCGTTTATCTCTGAAACTACCCGTCGGATTTGATTGAATTCTCTTTGTATTTGATAGCCCAATTTTTGAGGAAGAAAATAGGCTACTTAATTAAAATCACGCTAGCTACGTCTCTTAGGAACGAGCAAAAAGAAAATAAGTCAGAAAGTCCGCTATGCGAAAACAGTATTGACGCGGGCTGGCGATGCGTTGCGAAGCGGTGAGTGGAGGGAGAGGGGAACAAGAAATATCAGAAGCTAATAGTTGTATAACGTGGAGACAAAAATAAATGAAAACACTGGCAATACTAGTACAGACGCCAGCACATCAAGCGACAAAAATCTGTCATATATTTTCAACTTTATCGCTAAACAAAGGTTCAATGTTGATTGGGAAAATTTGACAGTTTCGTGTAGCTTGATGTGCTGGCGTCTGTACAAAGGAGTCATTGAAACCGCCTAGCTTCGAAATTAAAAAAGTGTTTTTTTTAAACAAAGTAAATAGTAGTGATGGGCCGAATGTGGATTATGCTAATCTTTGACTAGCTATACTGAATACACTGCCCTAAACGGCTTGCAAAATAAGACTGGTGCCGATTTAGTTGTTCACAAACTAATCTAAAATTTACGCTCGGTGCATTTTTTCTTTATATCTCATTAAGAACAGGACAGAAGATAAATTTTAGTTTAGTTCTGTCAAATTAATCAGCGCCTCACACTACTCCATACAAGTTTAAACTTGCCTACTAAAATTACGTCAATTTACGTCATACGCTGATTAATTTGACAGGACTAAACTAAAATTTATCTTCTGTCCTTTTCTGTCCCAATCAAGCGTCCGCCTGCCTGGCCAACGTTTACAGATATATACAGGTAAATTAGGTAAGTTTAGTATAGATATTAATGCTAGAGTTAGACGATGCACGATGCTCAGACATCGAAGTTAGCCTTGAAGTATAAAGTAAGCAGCATATTATTTGCTTTATGATTAGCAAGTGCGATTAAAGGCATATTTCATGCACGTCAGTCATATTTTTGGAAAAAAATATATTTACACAATTTAGGCTTACCTATATCCGTGTATAATGTAAGTACACACATTTCGTTCTCGTGCGTGTCGGGAAAAAATGGATTTCATGGGTTTAATTATTTTTGCGCGGGACCCTATTAGGTCATACTAAAAAAAAATAATTAAACATCCAAACTGAGAACCTCCTCCTTTTTTTAAGTCGGTTAAAAATAAAAGTAGGTACTCATGTTTGTAATGCCGGGTATCCACTATGTTCGCCAACCTCTTGCGCTCCGCGCTCTTGCAACTGCTCCACATAGTGGATACGTTCGCGCTCCTGTAGTGTGCTATGTGGAGCAGTTGCAAGAGCACGGAGCGCAAGAGGTTCGCGAACATAGTCACATAGTGGATACCTGGCTTAATGCACCGAGTTTTTGTAACGCGTTACAGTAGGTAGTCAGTGCAGCGAGCCGAGCGGCACCATAATTGTGATGGTAACACACTATCAATCTCCATCTGAATCATTTTGACGGATATTGCTAATCCATTGCTTCGTAAGTTCGAAAAATATGTCAGCTCAACGACGTAAATAACGCAATGAATGTTATTGAACTGTCAAAATGAAAGCCATTGATACAGTTAGTGAGTGTATAGTCTTAAGGCGAAAGCGCCAGGGTAGCCCGCGAAATTCAATTTTTTTTAGGTTTTTTGGAATTTGCTGGTCAGTATTAAGTTGTATGTTGATTAATATATGAATCGCGGCCGTAACTAACATGTATTTACAGAATTATAATCATTAAAGTCATCAACACTACTCTCTAAGACCACGTAAGTCCGAAGAATAACTGTTTCATGAAATTATCATTCTTCGGACTTACGTGGTCTTAGAGAGTTGTGTTGATGACTTTAATGATTATAATTCTGTAAATACATGTTAGTTACGGCCGCGATTCATATATTAATCAACATACAACTTAATACTGACTAGCAAATTGCAAAAAACCTAAAAAAAACAAATTTCGCGGGCTACCCTGGCGCTTTCGCCTTAAACTGTACATGTTTTGCTGACGCGGTGCCTCGCACCATTACGTGCGTCATTTTAGTGGTATAAATATTAATGCCCTACAATAAATCAATGAGTGCGATTACTGCTACGCGGTGACTAACATTAGAGAAAGGAATCGTCAACAATTTTACCTGTAAACAAGAATAAATCTATCGGGAACTAAGTGATCTTTTCTCTACGCGCTCCAACCTCAACCTTAACAACTCTACAAGTGTACGAACCGCACAGTTAGTGTGTTAGGTACGCAATAACCCCGCAGCTTATACTATAGTCGATTTGTTACTATTGACGTACAACCATGGCGTGACTGTTATAGCGACTAATGTTTAATGATTGCTTGAATTTGTTGTTAAAATGTGATGTGATTACAATGTCGGTTTAGCGTCTTTCCTTCCTCAAAGTGACATTGAGCCTTGAGGACGTTGACGTTCCGTTGACGTACCTACTGACATTATTACTTTTACCTACTTTGTTTGGTTTCGTACCCAATGGATGCCAACATAACAAATAATAAAAATTAAAAGACAAAATAATAAAAAAAAATAAAAGACAAAATAATAAAAATGAAAACTAGAATTCTACAACCAATACTACTTCCATAGTAAATAATAATTGAATTCAAGTGAACTTGTTGACGAGTATTAGTAGGTTCACCGAAACAAACAAATAAAAAATAATGCTAGTTAAATTATTAAACATGGACACACAAAAATCATCATAATTTGACGTCGTTGACGCGGAGTTGGACTTTAAAATTTGCAAAAGCCATTAAACGAAGAGAAGAAGAAGTAGCTGCAGTAAAATGACACTTCTTACTGTCATTTCGTCAAATGTTGCCACACTATGTCTACTAGTGATGTGATTTAAACGCAGTGAAACATAGTTTTAATTTGGATATTCGAAATTGACCAATTTTGATTTAACCGTAAACAATCAAATATTCTTTGTAATCGGATGAAAATATACCACGCGGGCCCAGTGCGGGTTGGTAGATGTTACATGTCTTCGAATTTTTGGTTCTAGGACATGCCGGTTTCCTCATGATGTTTTCCTTCACCGTTTTGAGAGCAGTGGTGATGAAATAATTTACACAAAGTAAAGCGCCTGTCTGGGTTCGAACCTACGACCTACAACTCGTAAGTCGCGGCCGTTACCACTGGGCCACCATTGCCACTGCAAATATTGTACAGTGGTAATGGTAAGGAACCCTTGTTGTGCCAGTCTGACTCGGGAATATTAAAAAAGCGGTCAAATGCCGCTTTTTAAATTCATCTTTTAAATAAGACTTTAACTACCTAATCTGCGTTCGCGATTTGTTTGCCATAAATGTAAACAAATATGAATTAATGGAAAAATAA
The DNA here is from genome assembly GCA_927399505.1 of Luperina testacea. Taxonomy (NCBI): domain Eukaryota; kingdom Metazoa; phylum Arthropoda; class Insecta; order Lepidoptera; family Noctuidae; genus Luperina; species Luperina testacea. The sequence continues at coordinate 7,284,619 of OV656783.1, read as the reverse complement.
CTTTAATTCCTACACAATAAAGTTCATTTTACGCTACAACTTCACACATTTTTATAACTTTTTCAGTAGTGCTGGTCACTCTGAGATCAACGTAATTTTCATTGAAATAAAGTTGATATTTGTTTAACTTGAAATGGGGTGGGGTAGTGCAGAACTGCGCTAGATGTCATCATTCTCTTGCTCTTATCCCAATATATTTGGGGTCGAAACAGATTAGTGGCATACAATTTTTTTTGAGGGCGGTGCCACCTTCTGGCAGCTGGCACCGACCTCAAAAAAAATCCATTTTCCTTCTTTTTTGAAGTCGGTACTTAATAATAACAGCCGCCCAGATAGATCGAAGATTAAACATCGCTTGCCGAGGTCAGTCCGTGGATGGGTGACATCCATTACGTATCGAGACGCCTCCGTGCCTCGGAAAGCACGTTAAACCGTTGGTCCTGGCTGTCATTAATACTAATGTCATTACGGATAGTCAGAAGCCCGAAAGTCTGACAACCAGTCTTACCAAAGCGTATCGTATTACCCAGTATCTGGGTTGCAGAGGTCAGGGGCAATTCTCGTCACAGTCTAATCTCAGTCTCAATCTGTCAAAAATACCTTTAATTTCCCTATATTTTGACAAACTTGCGGTATTCAGCTGCGCCCCGTTAGACTGGAAGCCGAGTCCAACATAGTTGGAAAAGGTTGATAATGATGTTGTGTGTGGAAATACCAATCATTAATCTATGTAAAATTATTTTTCTTTATTTTATTGACATTGAAATGGGAAAAAACTATGTGCGGAATTGCGGATACAATACCAGTGTTCATAATCTCAGATAATTTACATTCCATCACCACTCAATCAGTTATCTACTTTAGAGGAGTGTATTCTAAGTTAATTTTTGTGTGACCATTGGTAACAAGGTTACAAAGGTCCTAATAAGTTTTTGGTTGCAATGGAATTTGAACTTTGTACAGTGTGACATTCAGTTTGTTGTTCCGTAACTTGTAAATTTTCTTGAAAATGGTTCAAATATATACAGTGCGTGCCACGTAAGAAGAGACTTGACCCCGCCTCCCCCGCCTCTTTCCGCCGCCCCTATGACGTCCGGTCCCGTCCCGCACTCAGACCTCTTACCGCTAAAGATACCTAAAATCGTGTTCCGCGCAAGTCAAACCACGTGGTGTGTCAAGTCTCTTCTTACGTGGCACGCACTGTACGTGTTTATTTATAGATTTTTTACTGTTCAGGTCTGACAAAAATGATGAGCCTTGGTAGGTAATTATGATATAAGTAGTGGTTTGAGATTTAGTATGCATGTAAAAACTTTGTGATGACTATTTACAGGGTCATATTAAATTAGCTAGCAAAACTCTGCAGACATGATGAATATCGGTATCTAAAGTCAAAGTCAAAGTCAAAGTCAAAGCATTTATTTCAAATAGGCACATTAAAGGCACTTTTGAACGTCAAAAATTACAACAAATAGAATTGATTCTAGTCGCCCATTCCAAAAGGTAGTTTTCGTATGGAGAAGAATGGGCAAGAAATGAATGAATGATGTGTATTGTATACATTAATTATATCATAATAATATGTGAAGACGATGCACCTAAAATAAAATTACTATACCACAATAGGTATAAGAATTAAAAATGAAACCATGACATATAAATTAATAATCAGATAGATGCATGGTGCTCACATATTTACAAACATGGTAAAAGTAAACGATTTTCATTTAAATAAAATAAAATAAAAAATACAAGTAATAAAAATATAAACAAAACACTAAACACGATAAAATAAAAATATGAAGTATCTGATATTTTTTTGGAGGGTTGACGACCGCTGTGAGTCTTGATATTAGAAGTAAGAGTTAAAAAATGTGTTTTCTTTTGTTTTATTGTGTATAGTTATTGATACTTCTATGAAGTACCTATACGTACAGACGCCAGCACATCAAGCTACCCGAAACTGTCAAAAGTTGAAAATCTATTAAAGAAATTTGACAGATTGTAGTAGCTTGGATGTGCAGCTGGCGTCTGTACAAACAAAATGGTTTTTTCATATTAAGTTTCAACTACCTTTATTAAATTAATTGACCACACTAACTGCAGTCGATGACCCCACAAAAAAGGCATCATTTACGTATTTTTTTTATTTTACGATGTTTAGTTTATTTAGGGATGTTACGGAGCTTCGGTTCCGATTCCGAAAAGTCGGAACTTCCGATTAATTTTACACCTCCGATTCCGATTTCGGTTCCGATAATTTTGAATCGGAGTTAGACCGAAGTTCGAAACGCAGCGATACACGTGACTAGAGCGCCTACAAAAAAGTTTTAACTTATCGCCAGGATAATGTTTGTTTGTTTTATACACGTTCGCGCTCAGTCAGCTCAGCTCAGCTCAGATGTTAGAAGAAATAGAAGAAAGATGTTGTAAGGGGAGGCCCCTTAACACATCTTTCTTCTACTCCGCCCCGGTTCCGGTTCCGATTCCGGTTCCGATTCCAGTTCCGATTCCGGTTCCGATTCCGATCAATCAAATTTAAAACCTCCGATTCCGGTTCCGGTTCCGGTAAAACGACATCCGTAACATCTCTAGTTATATACCTACACATCGTGTCTGCGGAGTTATGCTAGCTAATTTAATTTGACCCTGAATTAAGTTTTTATTTATCTCAGCTGCTTGCCCCTTGCTTTGAATAGATTTGTATGTATTCATCTATAAATATAATCGCTGGAAAAGTACAGCTTGTAAATATATCCGCTTTAGTTCTGCTTATGTAGTTTTGAAGTGTTTTTAGGGTTCCGTACCCAAAGGGTAAAAACGGGACCCTATTACTAAGACTCCACTGTCCGTCTGTCTGTCTGTCTGTCTGTCACCAGGCTGTATCTCAAGAACCGTGATAGATAGACAGTTGAAATTTTCACAGATTATGTATTTCTGAGCTAAAATTTAAAGGGGGATAAAAGAAAAGTTTTTTTTGGTGTTTTATGTCTTGTGGTACGGAACCCTTTGTGTGCGAGTCCGACTCGCACTTGTCCGGTTTTTTTACAACCGATTTACAAAAATAGAATAACATTTATCAAGCTTTTTTGTACTCAATTTGTTTAGATATAAACAAAAAAAAACACGTGACGTACACGTACGTGGTTAACCGACTAAACGTAATACCAGTATATTGAGTTGTCATGTTACGTCACAGTTGTATTGTACTATTCAATTTAGCAACGTTATAATATTAAATAACGTTGCCTGGTATTACGTTTAGTCGGTCAATTAAGTTAAGTCACGTGTTTTTTTTGTTTACCTTTATTTAATTACCTAAACAAATGGAGTACAGTAGGTAAGTACCTATATAATTATGTAGTGTTACAAGTACATGTTTTGGGCCCGAATGACACTGACAGGGGGTGTTGTTGGTAAACATTTGTGAAATTGTGACAGAGATTGTAAGTGAGTTTTTTTTTGCTAGGAATTGACACTTTTGACAGCTCACTCCACCCACGCTCACTTCACCTAAGTTTTCACGGTGAGATGGTTACAGAATCGCACTGCTGAACCCCGCCGCAATTTACGCGCGCTTGACAATTTGTCACATTATTTTGTGATAATTTTCGTTCGAATATCTGGTTGGTATTGTAGCAGATACGTGATTTATATGCGTTTGTGTATCTTGCGTGTGGTTGAGAGGTAGGTACTTACTTAAGAGTGCAAATATTAACTTGTAACATGGTCTCGTCTATTGGTATGACAAGGTCGTGTCACAATACTCTCAATACGTGACTAGCTACTGCCCGCGACTTCTTAAGTTTCTTGTTCCCCCGACCCACCCCGTCGCATCGCCTGCCCGAGGTATTACTTCGTTTTCACTTAGCGTTCTTTCTGACTTTTTCCTTTTTTTCTGACTTTTTCACTTACCGTTCTTTCTGACTTTTTTCACTTTCTGACCTTTTTCCTTTTTTTCTCACTTTTTTCACATATCGTGCTTCCTGAATTTTTTCTTCTTTTCTAACTTTTTTCGCTTAGCGTTCTTTTTGACTTTTGCTTTTTCTGACCTTTTTCACTTAGCGTTCTTTCTGACTTTTTTCTTTTTACTCAGCTCCTAAGAGCGGTTCTGCACTACATCCGATCCGAATCCGAATTAAAGATCCGACTTCAATCCGAATTGGAAATGTTCTAAAATCTGACGGATAGAGTTCGGATCTAGTGTGCGCCCGTCATACAAATGGGACTATGGTCACTTCAAACCGGCATTTCTCGGATTCGGATCGGATGTAGTCTTCGATCAATAATAGTAATTATTGATCGAAGGATGTAGTGCGAAACCGCTCTAAGGGTCCAAGCGTCCTTCATAATTTTCGTACATTTAATATGAACCAACGTGTCCTCAAACATAGTCTTTGACAAATCAACAGAGGTCCACACTCGAGGCTTGCCAGAGGGCTATGGAACGAAGTATTCTGGGTATCAAACTAACAGACCTACGGAACCCTTCGTGTGCACTTGGCCAGTTTTTTAATATATTATTAACTTAATGAGGTACTCTGACAATACTGGCTTAATGTATGTTAATTAATACCATCAGCATTTACAAATAATTTATATTTATTAATTTGTTGCCTTTAAGAATTTTCTTGAAGGTCGCCATAGTTTTAAAAAGAATTAACGAGGGCAAACGTTGCTCGAGAGACTGAGTTGCCCGGCAACTTTCTTGTGTCCATCCGTCGCAGTCTCCTCGCCGAGATTTGGACGAGCGCACACGGGAGCGACAGCAACGCTACTTTTTTGTTAAACTTTCGGTTGAGCGGCAACTGGCTAGCCGGAAACTTTTTGTCGCCATGCATTGCAACCCATAGACGGGCGACAGTTGCGTCCAAACCCACGGACAAAAAAGCCCTCCCACCTGTCGCCTCGCTACATGCGCGCACTTTCACAAAAACCCGTAGCCTTGATGTGAGAAGCAAATTAGTTGCGCGAGACAAAAGTTGCTCGTAAACTACCCTTGACAGTGACATAAAATTTTTCAAGACTCCCGGAGACAGGCGCGACACGCCTCTATTAGAACAATTACTAAGAAAACTTCATTAGAAATTGTTCTATGAGTCTGCGGGAGTAACATCAATACGAATTCCTAAATAAAAGCGCGCTTTTTAACTTTCCACGCTGAGCAGCAAGCTAATTGCGTACAATGCGTGCCACGAAAGATGAGACTTGACCCCGCCTCCCCCGCTCTTTCCGCCCCTATGACGTCCGGTCCAGTCCCGCACTCAGACCTCATACCGCTAAAGATACCTAAAATCGTGTACTGCGCATGTCAAACCACGTGGTGTGTCAAATCTCATCGTTCGTGGCACGCATTGTAACACACTATCAATCTCATTCTGAATTATTTTGAAGGATATTGCTAATCCATTGCTTAATATGTTCCGAAAACGTGTCTGCTCAACAACGTAAATAACGCAATGAATGTTGTTGAACTGTCAAAATTAAACCCATTCCTACTGTTAGTGTGTTACGTATGTACCGCGCTGATTCTAGAAATTGACACTATTGACAGCTCACTTGTAGCTTACAATGCGTGCCACGAAAGATGAGACTTGACACACCACGTGGTTTGACATGCGCAGTACACGATTTTAGGTATCTTTAGCCACAGTATTATGATATTATTACCGTGCTTTAGCGGTATGAGGTCTGAGTGCGGGACGCGATGGGACCGAACGTCATAGGGGCGGCAGAAAGAGCGGGGGAGGCGGGGTCAAGTCTCATCTTTCGTGGCACGCATTGTACTTCGTCTAAGTTTCCACGGTGCGATTCTTACAGAATAAATAGGTATGAAGTATCCTCTTAATTCCTGTACCAGTTCCATTCGTTCCACCCGCTGAAAATCTCCCACCTCAGCTCACCTGGACATGAGTTACCTTGGGTAACCTGGAAGTCTTTAAACATACTCCGGACCCAGGTTGGCCGAAGCAAGGAAAACCTGTTGAGATGGAGATTCATAGACGACTCCGCCTTGGAGTGTAAATGTGGTGCTGTTCCACAAACAATGGGACACTTAATATCGTGTCCTGCGTGTCCTGTCAGCTGCACGTTGCAGGATGGTGATGGCGCCAAACAAGTAGCCGAATTCTGGGTCGAGTCCATTTATATTGCTATCGACACGCGAAGAAGTGCCAAAAAAACGTTCTAAAACATACTGGCTTTTTTATTTCAACGTGTGTATACATAAACATTGTGTATATGATTTATTTTTAACATGTTTGTTTACTCTCAAGCTTCGCTTCTTTTGACTAGCGGCCACTCTGTGAATCATGACAAATATCGAGTTGTTTGAAAACAATACCTGCATTAGACACGTGGTGACAAATTAGTGTTGATAACACTTACGAGGGGCGTTCAATGTACAGACGCCAGCACATCAAGCTACCCGAAACTGTCAAATTTTTCCAATCAATTTTTAACCTTATGCTTTAGCGATAAAGTTGAAAATCTATTACCTAAAGAAATTTGACAGATCGTAGTAGCTTGATGTGCTGGCGTCTGTACCTATTCTCGGTATCGGCATGAAAAAATACAGATGTAAATTCAATTAATCTTTTTTTATTTTTCATTGTAGTCCCCATTACTCCAATGCATTTAGTACTTCTCAAAATTAACTTTTCAAAACTTACCCTGTAAAAAAATATGAATATCCGAATTGAGAACCTCCTCCTTTTTCGAACTTGGTTAAAAATATTTTCCTCTTTCTCTGAAAAATGCGCATTTATTGCCGCCTTGAGCTCTTCATGGTTGGAAAATCGTTTCCCACGAAGGTCTTTTTCAAATTACGGAAGAAATAATAATCACTCGGGGCTAGATCCGGGCAGTAGGGTGGGTGGTTAATTTCTTCGAAACCACAATCTCGCACAGCAGCCTAGGAAACACACGCCGTGTGGACCGGGGCGTTGTCGTGAAGAAGCAACACACCGGTGGTCAGTTTACTCCGTCTTTTTTCTTTAATTACTTCCCATAAATTTCGTAAAGTGGATGCGTAGGATGCTACGTTTATGGTTTCACCTTTTTTTGTGTACTCAATTAGCAAAATTTCCTTTGAGTCCCAAAACACTGTGGTCATGATTTTTGCGGCAGACGGAACGACTTTGAATTTCTTAGGGAGCGCAGTACCCTTCTTGTGCCACTGCATAGCCTCTTGCTTACTTTCAAGGTCATAATGATGAACCCAAGTTTCATCTCCAGTAACAATTCGATCGAAAATCTTGATGGAACTTCACCACAGAGCTCTAAAAACTTTCTACAGCACTTGCTCATAAGGCGCCGCGTCGTGCCGTGAGTATTCGCGGTACCCATCTTGCACTGACTTTTGAAAGGTAAAGAAGGTCATGAAAAATAGTGTGCACGGAACCAACAGAGAGGTGGGTCATCTCTGCTATCATTTTGATCTGCATTCGGGCAACCGCCAGTGCATCTCAACTTTTTTTACGTTTTCTTCTGTGTAGGGGCAGTAACCGGGCCGCCCGAGCGAGTGTCATCTTCAATACTCTCTCTGCCCCTTTTAACTTTACTTGACCACTTTTGAACCGTAGATAACGAAGGTGCAGAATCTTGATAAACAGCCACCGTCTCTCGTGAATAGATTTTTTGACTTTTTCCTTGTTTCCAGCGCGGTGCTCGATTTTCTTCAACATTGTGACGTTAGCCATTCCAGTTGTTGACTAAGGATAACTAGCAAACTAATGATCACAACTATATGAAATTTTACCATTATACCCATAGAAAATTTAATTAATTAATTAGTCAAATTACCCACATAATTAGTAAATCACCATTCATTCAACAGGTTTTCGAATCGAAAATGAGACATTTTCAAATATTAAATGGCCTTGCCCCCGACAGCAAATTGGAAGAATGGTGGTAGCCCATTTGATTAGAACTGACAAAATTATCGGGTTTTGAATTTGTGAACAGCCTTTATAGGACTCTTTTGTTAACATTGATTGTTATTCGATTCGGCAGGGAAGCGTATCGAAGGGTTGTGAATACCTATGCAAAAGTGCAGATATATGGACAGTTGCACAATTTTGACATCTACCTACTCAATCTAAATTTAAATTATATTCACGTAGTTTTGGCTGGTGACATTGAATTACTTACAAACTCGTCAGTAAAAGTAAACTGTCAAGAACGTAAGCCAAAAATACAGGTTCAACTTACTGTTTAATAAGTGCTTTGTTTATTATCTTGAAAGATGAAGTAGGGGAGCATGTTTTTGTGCCATCATGGTTCAAAATAATATTCTCATTCTCCTGCCCTTTTTATTTGGAGTCGGCGCAACATGCCTTTTTCTTCCACACTTCTCTATCAAAGCAAATCAAAAGACACTAAGGGCTGATTTTCGAATCGACAGATATTTTTTATTCATGGAATAAAATTGACGTCTGACAGATTTTGTATGGAAGAACTGTCAAAAATTCAAAATTAGTACTTGGGTAAAATTATCTGGAGTTGGAAAAATCAGCCCTTATTCAAAGCTGAGAATCAGCACTTTTCGAACGTCAACACTACTTTGATAAGACAGTCCCGCAAGACGCCCGCCCTTCACTTCGCGTCCTTTACTTGTTAGTCGTTATCTCGGTAGCCAACCCATTTCTAGCCAGAAACGATGAGTCTAGAAACATCGTTTCATCGTTTCTTTAGTCTTCCCCCACTCTTATAACCCTCCACATTCAAAATTTTCCACACGATATTTTCCATAGTTCCAAACAACATTATGATTGTTACAATTTGTAACCACGATTTTATATTTTCGTGCTTAAAATCTTTAACTATTCTAATAGATAGAAACTTAGAACTTCAATACGAATATCTTTTTGAGCAAAATCAAAATGAGGAAACCGCGTAATATTGAAAATATCAGTAACACTTAGAGGATATTTTTATCTGAAGGATAGAATTTTGTAAAAACCTTGTATTTCAAATTCTTATTTTACATTTTCACGTTACTTTGGACTTTGACCGTAACGTAAGTAATGTCCGCTCATGAATTAACAGCGTAATACAAATTTCGCACTCCAAGTGTCAACATATTCATGAATATTTTAATAAGTAAGATAATCACTTATTTATGCTTGAAAAACGTGCAATAAATACAATAATAACATCGCAAATCATTTTTATCTTATCGAATCGAGTTGACCCTTTCCCAACCCTAACTCTGTGATAAACAAGTTTTCTTATGCAACCTCTTTGCAATTTCCATATTATGGCAACTTTGACCAATTATTTAGCTGTCTCTTTCGCACGCGCGTATAGAATGAACGAGAGCGAGAAAGCTTGATCGTATGATCCGTCATGTCATACGAGTTTCGAATCCTTTACGTCAAAATAAGAAAACAAAACTGTATCGCTTCTTGTTTGAAGAAATTTGTAGTTGTAACCGTTTTAATGAATGAATTGATACAGTGATCTATTATATTGTGTAAAATAGTGCTTTCAGTGCGTTTTCATTGATAAAAAATGTACCAAGGGATGAATGGATTATACTCTGATGCACCGTACAGGTTAGAAAAAAAATAGTTCTAAGCTACTTTGATTTCTTCGTAATTTATAGCTAGTATAGCGTGTAAAAACAATTAGATGGTTTTTTTAATTAGTTTTGAAGCCGATTTTGGTGTTGGCGAGTCCAAAAAGTAGGAATAACGTGACGAAATGCGAAAAGTATGCCACGGGCCGTGATTTCTCTTTACTTCTGTAGTTTCTCTACATCTTATTTTAATTACTGTATAAAACTAAATTAATGGTAATATAAATCGTCATTCCGTATAAACCCGTCATGAGATACTGTTATTTTTTTCAGATAAGACCATTAAGACTTCATATATTATGTAGTCTTAGAAATAATTCAGATAATTTATCTAAGAAATACCTAATAAATTATTTCTGGTGCTTAAAACGCAATAAATTTATGGTTTTATATTCTTGAAGTTACCACTTGTAGTTTGTGTAAAATATTAGTATTCAGCAGCATCTGGTTAGACTGGAAACTGACCCCAACAAGTTGGGAAAAGGCTAGGCTGATGAGGATGATGAGATTGTGATCCACGCTAGTATTATAAATTCGAAAGTAACTCTGTCTGTTACCTTTTCACGCCTAAACTACTGAACGGTTTTTGATAAAATTTTGCAGAGAGATAGATTGCATCCCGGGGAAGGACAGAATAGTTTTTATCCCAATATTCCCACGGGATTGACACTTATGCGGGTGACACTGCGGGGTGCTGTTAGTACTAAATAAACTACAAATTAATTATTAAAATAAAAATATAATAACCTAATCTAACTATAACTAGGTATTAAAAAACTAAAATATTGCGTCAAAATATTCCTCCGCATCACTATCGACTGGTAATGTACAGACGCCAGCACATCAACCTACTACAATCTGTCAGATTTCTTTAATAGATTTTCAACTTTATCGCTAAAGCATAAGATTCAAAGTTGGTTGGGAAAATTTGACAGTTTCGGGTAGCTTGATGTGCTGGCGTCCATACTGTGGGGGGTGCAGATGGGAGCTTCACAATATAATTGAAAAAGGCTTTGACTTGAATAAAATATATAAATTACGACTTTACATTATTATGTTATTTCTAGCACTGCTTCTACTAAAAAAAAAAACCATATTAGAAAATATTTGACACTTGCTTGAACATTCGAAAGGAACACACCGGCAATTATTAAACCAGCCTGTACTACTAAAGGTAGGGCTACACAGATAGCCTCTACAGTACCGAAAAGAATGGTGGCATTGCCATGTGTAGCCTCTGGCCAAGGTTAAAACCAGCTCTTGCAAATTGCAAAAATTCTATTTTTATTGGTCTCCGATGGCGCGTTTATCTTAAATACCCTTAATCTCTGGAAATACCATCAAGTTACCATCCCTACCTAGTTGCTATTCCACCAATTCGCACTAAGCGTTTTCAAATGTCCTTTATAATGCGCACAGCAAAAGAGTGGAACCTACCTGCGTTTGTGTTTCCGAGTGCATACAACCCGAATCTCTTCAAAGTAAGAGTGAACAGGCTTCTTCTGGGTGAGCTCACTCCATCGTAGACTTTGTCTCTGTCATCTCTGACCTAGACTAGAGTCAAGAGCAAACCCATTTCAAATAAAAAAAAATACCAGTCGGTTTTGATAAATTCTTTATGCTGTTGATAGCCCAATTTTTGAGGAAGGTAATAGATTATTTTAACGTCACGCTACGATCTTTAGGAACCGATCAAAAACCAAAAACGTCAGAAAGAATGCTAAACAAAAACGAAGTTATAACGCGGACCGACAGATGCGATGCGACGCGACGCGACGCGGAACCTTAGAGCCGAAGGACTCTTGTATAAATGAGGCTATTTTAATATTTTCATTTTATTTTTATGTTATTTTTTTTTTATTAATATAGTGTATCTTATCTTATGACTTCTACGCGAACAAATTCGCGTGTAGTTATCAAATCAAGATTTCAGTAGTTTGATAAATATATGATAACGTGGTTGTTCACCAGGGTTTTTTACTTATTTCAGTAATGTGGTAACAATCATAAGGTTCTACTGGATTATATTAAAAACTTGAAAAAATCAGGCTACTGAATAGCATTTGTTTTTTAAATAAGCAAGCATTTTTACTTGCTTTGCTCTGTTTTTCTATATTTACTAAATGTTTTTGTATTTATATTGCTATAATGTGGACAACTTGGTACAGTACGATTCACGAAAGATGACCACAAATGGCGGCCGTCTGCGCACGTAAACTCATGATCATCATCATCATCATCAGCCTATAATGTTCCCACTGCTGGGAGTCTGGGACACAGGCCTCCTCTCAGTGAGAGGGAACTCATGAAGAAAAGAAAAATAATATTTAAATGATAGTTAAATAATTTGTGTACCTAATGTTGTAAATGCTGGTTATGCAAATAAATCAAACGTAAGTAATTTAAAATGCATCTTGTAACCGTTTTTATGCCTTCTGCGCCGTGGTCATCTTTCGTGAATCGTGCTGTATGTATTAAAAATATATCGACGCTTGAAAGGCAATCCTTAAGGCGGAAACATACTTACGTGTCGTGGCGTGTCGTGACGCGCCAGAAGCCTATCGGTTTCATACATTTAATATGGTTAGGGACATATTTGCATGTCGTGTCGTGTCGCAACGCGTTCTGTCGTGGCGCCGACTGCTCGCCACCGATTGCGCCAGAGCGGTGGTGGGGGTTTATGACGCGACCTCTCTTTAGTACTTATGGGTTCACGACATTTAGTATGTACTTTTTTTGTCTCCTTCAATCAGCGAATGAACATCCTCATATTGTGCTTTGTTCATTCTAAAGTACTGATGAAATTTCTCTTCGTCACTCTAATTCTTTAACAAGACGATGAAATTCACCTTTGTCTTGTCTCCCCTCTGTTTATAGGGTGAACCCAGTATCTTTCATTGCTAAGAGAAATTAAAGGTCTTCATCAAAATCACTATCCGAATCAGAAGAAAACATTATGTACCTACTTATGTTTGAACGCTGCAAAGGTTCGTTAAGTACTGTTCAGAAATAACGCCAGAGTACGCCACGACACGACACGTTAGTGTGCACACTCACCGTCACGACAGTAAGCATCACGACACGCCACGACACGTAAGTATGTTTCCGCCTTTACTAACCGACATAAATCCGTAAAATGAGTTATATATACCATTCGAACCGGCAGATTTTTCTGCGTCGTTTGGTCTAGGTCTCATAGTTCTACGACGAGTTTTATTGTCGCTTAGATATTCCGTGATTTCGGCCAAATCTACATTTTGTGCTTACTAAACGACCAAAAAATAGTGATTTTATGAATATCTAGCAGTTATGACGTTCTAACAATTAGGAATATGAACTTAGTCGGTTTTTCATGTATTGACTTTTTCATTTATTTGTATTTACGTATTTTTACTTGTTAAGAATTTTTCCTTTGAAATTAATTAGTACATTTTACCTACACAAACCAATTGTAATTTATGTGGTTATATATTTTAACTTGATAATATATTTTGTGACGGTGTCATTTGTATAAGTTAACCTGAAATAAAGTGGAAGAATATTAGAGGTTAGATATTTTTACTTGTATATCATAATATTTATTTTTTATACTTAGATATTTTTATTTGACAACACTTAATATTAATGATGTCGGTTAGATAGTCTTACTTGATTTGTTAAATGGCTAAGTATGGCGCGTAGATAAATTTACTCGTACGCAAAATTATATTTTCTCGTCGCTAAAGAACCGCACGAGTTTAAAAAACGTTGTGTAGTTATGCACGACGCGCTTCGTGACACGTCTATACGGGTTCTCATTCAGGCACCCGCCGTCGCTTAGGGAGGATGTACTTCACATTTTGGCGTGCATTCTATGAAGACATGGTAAGTATTCAATCAATTTCGAATTATTTTTAAACCCTATTATGTTTTAGATGGAACAAAACACTCATTTTAAATCAATTTTATTTTTCTTTGCAGTTAGAAATGAGTTGCGAGCGGAAACGACGTAGTTCATCCATAGTCGAGATGGCGTTGGTGAATGCCGGCATTGCAAGAAATGTTCGGCAATGTCGAAGACGATTGGGTTACCTACGATCTAAACACAGTAAGTACCTACTTTATTATAATTTGTTTGAGTACCTACAAGATAAATAAACAGTACTTATTTATCTTGAAGGTTCACTTAGCAAAAATAGACGGTATAAATCTGATATCATCGAAGTTTTTTTTTTTTTGCAGTCTGCGGCTTCGTCAATTAATAGCAACACAAAGCAGTTTAACAAAACATTAGAGTCAGCTTCTATTAGCATTGACACTTCGAAAGATTTGGCTTTTCCGGTTCTTGCCGATTGTTTATGCACCACAACAGATCACACTGAAACGACTGCATCGATTACTGCTCCACGTATATCGGTTGATCACGCATTTAATATCACTTTAACTGCTGAACCAGACATTGAAGAACCGACTTTGAATGATCACCAGGTTGAGGAAAACACACAATATACATGATTTACGTCCGATCATGATGTACCGTCTACATCGGCAGGACCAAGTAAAGAATCTACCGTATCAAATCTAATTAAAAGTAAAGTTCGGGATTATTATTATTTTCGTATTGAAGACACTTAAGGCACTTGTCTTTTTTAGATACATGGAATCCAATATTAAAATTTAATATTGGATTCCATATTAAATTTTAATATTGGATTCCATGTATCTAAAAAAGACAAATGCCTTAAGTGTCTTTAATACGAAAATAATAATAATCCCGAAACTTTACTTTTAATTAGGAAAAAAAAGAAAGTTATGCCCGTTTTAAAGTTCACAAAAATATTCATAAGGATGATCCTTCAACTCTTTGTGCTAGTTTTGATCTCGAAAAAGTACTTAACACATCCTATGCACAATCTATGCTTTTGTACTACAGTAGAAAACTAGCTGTGTACAATTTGTGTGTTTATGAAAATGGAACTCGTAAAGTATTCTGTTACTACTGGGATGAGAGCAATGGTAAACGTGGCGCTAACGAGATTGCATCTATTTTGCACAAATATATTCAATCGGTAGATGCCAGAGGAAACGTCACTCGATTACTTCTGTATTGTGACTGTTGTCCGGGCCAAAACCGCAACCGTACAGTGTTGGCAATGTTGCATTCATCATTACAGGAGTGTACAGATATCGACACTATTCAAATAAACTTTCTCTTGACTGGACACACTTACATGCCCGTAGATACAGTGCATGCTATTATTGAAAATAGATTGAAGAATACAACTGTTTACACCATCACAATGGTTTACAGTTTTTGCAACTGCCAGACAAGAACCAGCGCCTTTCGAGGTAGAAAGACTGAGTTATGAAGATTTTTACAGATGGGATAGTATTAGTGACAAATATTATAAAGGTAACTTAAATGGAAAGATAAGCAAGATCCGTATTATGACTTTCAGAAAAGACAAGCAAAGCGTTAAATATAAAACATCTATGAATCCTACTGCGGCATCCTTTGATGTTGAAATTCAGTCTAAAACCAAGGTATCTCTTTTACCTTGTTATCGATCGCAGCTTCCCATATCAAAAGCTAAATATGACGATTTAGTCAAACTTTGCGTGGAAAAAGTTATTCCTAACTGCTTCAAACATGAATTTATCAACATTCCACGCGCAACAAATGTCAAAGATTGTCTACCCGAATCAGACATTGAAGATTGTGATATTAACATTTTGATTGGGTAACTAACAAGTTCTCACGTTGCAATTCATACTAAAGATTTATTTTGTAAGGGTACATTATTAGATTAAGGATTTTATTTTTATATTGCTATATTATTTAAAAATATCTTGATTGTTTCTAAAGACTGATTATGTTGTGAGAATAATAGTGTTGTTATTATAATTATTACAGCAATATTAATAATTGTGTCAAAAATGTTTACACTTTGCATAGTATCTTGCTGTTATTTTGTAAGAATGTTATTTGGTTTGTTTACTATGTTTAATATTTTATTAATAATTCATTTACTAACAATTGTGAGTTATAATTTTTTTAGAAACTGAGTGATGAAGATATTAGGTAATTTATAATTGCGACAGCAATAATAATTGTTCAATAAAAAAATATTGATCTCAGACTGAATGTTATAACATAATTAGTTTCCTGGTCGGCACTACGTAGCGTATTTGTTTAATTTTCAATAAAGACTTTTATTCAATAATAATTGATTTCATTTATTTTTGTGCATGATAATAATTACCTATACAGTTCTTGGTTAAATGTCGGTTATGAAGGGAGGTTTGGGGTAATTTTGATAACTAAGATACAATTTCCACAATTACAAAAATCATTAAATAATGCTTAGGTAAATTTACTTGATTTATTTTAAACTGTCAGATCTTTTTAGATCAATCTTTATGTTTCAAAATTCTAAACTAAGTAAGTTTACCTATTTTTACATGTTACTGCACACACTACAGTGATGATTTAGATAATTTTACCTGTTTATCAAATCAGTTAAATTTTATCTAACCGACACAAACCCGTGTTTTTAAAAGTGTCAGGTGTCTTATTTTGACAATTTGGATAGCTATAAAAAAAATATTTCTACGAGTGTTAACATCTTTTTAATCGAACAATTAGGAAAATTTTTATGATTTTTTTTTTAAATATTTGAACTTTACATCACTCTCCTGTAAAATTTACTCAATGTCGCTTAGTGAGGATTGCCTTTCAAGCGTCGATATGTAGAATGTGCTTTATTTTGAAAAGATAAGTTCAATAAAAGAAACTTTTACCAACGCCAGATAATTTTATCCGCGGAATAATTTTGAGTTTTTGACAGATCTTCCATACAAAATCTGTCAGACGTCAATTTTATTCCACAAATAAAAAATATTTATCGATTGAAAAATCCGCCCTTAATAATAATAAAGATTGGCACGCCATCGAAAAACCACAATAACGCCATTCTATTAGGTGATTAACAGACTTGGTCCTTTAGTGAACGCAGGTCATTATCAGTTCCACATAACAGATGTTAGGTAATAGGTAATACGGGCTGTTGTCCGCAACTCCACGTCAATGCGCGTATTTTGCGTACTAAGAAAAAAGAAGCTTAACGAAGTCGAGAGTAACTTACTACCCGTTATTGTGATTTTTTTTTATACTGGGCCATATCTTCTGGTTATGGAAGACTAACTTTTTTTAACCTTTTTCTAAAAACACGTTTTCAATCTTAAAAATCAAAAGCCTTCTTCACGTCCGCAGAGATTCGCTACCTAATTTAATTTGATACTGTATAAGGAACTCTTATGAAAAGTAATCACGCTTCTTCTCATACTTAGGGGTAGAAGTAGGGTTGCCAACTATCGAATGGACCAACCCGGGAGAATTTAAAAAAATCGAGTATTGCGTTGAAAGAAAATCTCAATATTTTATTATTGATGGTTTTTTACCACAAAATCATAAAAGTAGTATTTGTATCTCTGCTTTTACTAAAGAAATATTCATTCAGTTTCTTTTCTTGTTCCATCATAATGACTGAATACGCGCTCGCAAGAATTGTTAGAGACAGGAATGGAAAGAACAAACGCGACGAGTAACGTGCGAGCGACGGATGCGTATACTTTAAAAAAACCGGAGAAATTATTGCACTCCGGGAGGTCGAGAGATTAACCATTATTACCGGAGTCTCCCTGGCAATCCGGGAGGGTTGGGAACCCTAGGTAGAAGCCTACCCCTAAATATGGGAAGAAGGCGTCTAGAGATAACACCACCTCCAGCTACGATCTTTACATATGTATTCCATTTGCTTCGTTTATGTTTAAATTTTATTTCTTAACCTTTTAATATAACCACAATTCCCATACCGTTGCTTGCACACCCGTAAGCGCAATGCACACAAAACATTGCGCTTACGGGTGTGCAAGCAACGGTATGGGAATTGTGGGCGCAGTACGTACACGATTTTAGGTATCTTTAGCGGTATGAGGTCTGAGTGCGGGACGGGACCGGACGTCATAGGGGCGGCGAAAGAGGCGGGGGAGGCGGGGTCAAGTCTCTTCTTACGTGGCACGCACTGTACACGATTTTAGGTATCTTTAGCGGTATGAGGTCTGAGTGCGGGACGGGACCGGACGTCATAGGGGCGGCGAAAGAGGCGGGGGAGGCGGGGTCAAGTCTCTTCTTACGTGGCACGCACTGTACACGATTTTAGGTATCTTTAGCGGTATGAGGTCTGAGTGCGGGACGGGACCGGACGTCATAGGGGCGGCGAAAGAGGCGGGGGAGGCGGGGTCAAGTCTCTTCTTACGTGGCACGCACTGTACACGATTTTAGGTATCTTTAGCGGTATGAGGTCTGAGTGCGGGACGGTACCGGACGTCATAGGGGCGGCGAAAGAGGCGGGGGAGGCGGGGTCAAGTCTCTTCTTACGTGGCACGCACTGTACACGATTTTAGGTATCTTTAGCGGTATGAGGTCTGAGTGCGGGACGGGACCGGACGTCATAGGGGCGGCGGAAAGAGCGGGGGAGGCGGGGTCAAGCCTCATCTTTCGTGGCACGCATTGTACATTGCGCGCTGGCGTAAACCCCGATTTTTCACACCACATATAAAAGTCTTTTTCAAGCTATAATTTTTGTTCATAATTATTTACTTAGTTACGTACAGAATGCGTAGGTAACCGCTATGTGACGGGAATTCTTTTACAAAATCAAATATTGAAATAATACAAACATTCCAGTCAAAAATATTAAGAACTAGCTTCCGCCCGCGGCTTCGTCCGCGAGGTATGTCGATAAAAACTATCCTATGTCCTTCCCCGGAATGCAAGCTATCTCTGCCAAATTTTAACGGAATCCGTTCAGTGGCTTAGGCGTGAAAAGGCAACATACAGACAAACAGACAGAGTTACTTTCGAATTTATAATATTAGTATGGATAGTATGGGTGGTAACGAACGCACCTTAGTATTTCTTAAATAATTGCCGGTTTAAAACTGTTATAGATGAAATCGCAGAACGAACAAAAGTGAACCAAGAGTGAATCACGAACCATCCAAACATGCTAGCAGTAAACCTGATGAACACCCAAACATTCGCTAGAAGACTCAAAGATTCCTAAAGACCTTGGTGCTTACTCTTCAATTTAATTCCGATAGATCGACATTGGAATTGTGACGTTTCGTACTCTTGAGTTCGATGCTAGCGCCAAATGATTTTTAGATTGGGCGTCCATTTTGAAGAACTAAGTGGAATTGAGTTCGGGCTTGGCGTGGGGTAATTGTTGACAATATTGTTTTGAAGAGTACCGAATCACGTGACTGTAAAATTAACACTGGAATAATATTGGCATCTCATTGGAATTAAAATTAGTTTGGAGAGTAAGTCGGGGGGCTTACTCTACTTTGAGTGTCTATTCGAATAAACGGAGCAGTTACTGGACGGCTTCCGTACAAACCTGTTAATAATTCCAAACGTATTGTCGAATATCTGGAATAAAAATCAGTACAATAATTAATGTGATGGGTGGATCTACACCCTGTATGTACAGACGCGAGCACATCAAGCTACCCGAAACTGACAAATTTTCCCAATCAACTTTGAACCTTACGCTACAGCGATAAAGTTGAAAATCTATTAAAGAAATTTGACAGATTGTAGTAGCTTGATGTGCTGGCGTCTGTAAATTGTAGATAGTATTTATTTAATTAACTTATTCATGTGTTTCTGTTACAGGCCTTCCATGTCCCAAGGTACCGTAATCCACAGCCAGCGGTTCCAAGAGAAAGACTTCACAGTAGCTACTCCCGAGGAGTTCGTCAGGAGGTTCCAGGGCACCAAGCCCATTAATAAGGTTAGTGCTGACTGATTAAGGGCTGATTTTACCAAAGTCAGATATCTTTTATACGTGGAATAAAATTGACGTCTGACAGTTCTACTATGGAAAAACTGTCAAAAATTCAAAATTTATTCTCAGGATAAGACTTATTCTAGGTATAAAAATTTGGTCGAATGCGCCCTTAATAGAAATTGCACATTTTTCTTATTACGAGATCATCATTTCGGGACCGTTTATTATTTACTTATACAGGGTTATTGGTAAAATATTAACAACCTCTTTAGAGGTCATTGTACTTATCATTATGAACAACTTTTACTATGGGACCAAACCTTAAATCGTGAAAAAAAATCAGCTGTTCCTTACATATATGTTCGTATAACTCGTCAAAATTTAGGGAATAGCTGATTTTGTTTTTCGCGATTGCAATAACCCTGTAGGTCAGGGATGGCGAACCAGTGGCACGCGTGCCATTGATGGCACGCGACAAATTATTTTGCGCACGCCTTCGATCGAAAAAGTACCTACGTAATACAATGAAATTTAACAAACGAACGCGTTTGAGCCTACTTTACGGAGTGAGTAGGCGCGGTGTAAGGAGCAGCAGGCGGGAAGCGCGGAATCGATAGTATTGTTTTATAATTTTCCCTGTAATCACAAAAAAAATGGCACGTTGATCCATAAAGGTTCGCCACCCCTGCTGTAGGTAATAGGTAATACGGGCTGGTGTCCGCAAACAATAACCCTGTATTAAAAATCTTAAATTCGCCTAAACCGCTAGGTCTGGTCTAGAAGCTAAGGATTTTTAATAATAAGTATAAAGGTCGTAGTGTGATGGTAAACAGCCTATAACTCAGGGGCGATACCTTCATAGAAGCCGAAAAGCCCGGCTTGCCCTAATAAAATCATAATTCACAACAACAAACTTACTTAAACCTATTAATAAATAAATATATTAAAAAAATACCAATCAATGAACTCGAACACAAACATTAATAACTGAAAATCAGCCAATCCCTCAGTTGAGCGTTTTTTTTATACGTTGAAAATCTGTGGGCTTGCCCTAATTTTGACCCCGAGGCACGCCACTGCTATAACCCCCCTCAAGAATTGGACTATCAAATGCAAAAAGATTTTCAATTCCGACTGGTCCAGAGATTAGTGTGTTCAAACAAAGAAACTCTTCTTTCATTACTTTATGTCCTCTAGAGGGTGCCATATTGAATTTATTGTGACGTCACATAGCCAGCGGACGTTCAAGACGCTTCTAATGATACCTCATTTGTCAAATTATTATAAGTACTTTTGAAGTTATGAGGGAATAGATGAACATACATACATACCGGTTAAAATCATAAAACCTACGTAGTCGGGTAAAAAATAAATAACAATTTTTTTTGGCTAACAGGTCCTGATCGCGAACAACGGTATCGGAGCAGTAAAATGCATGCGTTCAGTGAGAAGATGGTCGTACGAGATGTTCAAGAACGAGCGGGCTGTGCGCTTCGTCGTTATGGTGAGTTTAATACGTTATTTAGAAATAATTTACTTCGCTTGAAATCGAACCAGGAAATAACAGCAAATCCCCGTTCCACAAGCAACAGGTGGTATTTAAAGTTAATTAAACACATTAAAAACGTGTTTTCCTGCAAAAAAAGTTGGAACTTCTTCAATATCTCCGTCACCAGAAGGTTCCCAGGTATGGTCCGTTCAGCGGGATTGTCCGAAAGGGTTACCGCTGGCCCGTAACATAAAGGGCTAAGGAAGGAAAACGGATGGGTTTTAGTCAGTAAGAGTCTGACACTCCCTTCCGCTCCACCCAGAGCGGGAGGGGTCATTTGATGATTTCCCATCCTAAAAAAAAAGGTATGATCCGTTACAAAAAAAATAATCACAATAATGCGGAGTATAAGTGTCTCTCGGCTACATTAAGCGTATTTTAACACCCATTATATCATTTTTAAACATAATCTTTCTCCCCCCAGGTGACGCCAGAAGATCTGAAAGCCAACGCGGAGTACATCAAAATGGCTGACCACTACGTGCCGGTGCCTGGCGGCTCGAATAACAATAATTATGCCAACGTGGAGCTGATTGTTGATATTGCTATCAGGACACAAGTGCAGGTGAGAACATTGTTTAAGCCACACATTGCGCAAAACACTTCCAACAACTATCTGAATAAATAAATAAAAAAACAAAAAAATAAACATAATAAAAAATAAAAATCTTTATTGCCATCAAAACAGGTTACTGAAAAATGTGAGACCCAGGCTCCTGAGCTAGGTTAGGGACTAAACAGACGGACTGCATTTCAGCTACAACATCGCATTTTGGATACAGTTGACTTAACGGGCCGGCGAACTACGCATGCGTAGTTCATACAAACGTGATACCAAAATAATTTGTAAATCAAACATATTGAACTACGCATGCTCCGCCGGCCCCTTAACTGCTTCGAAACCTAGTTATATCAACTGCATCCAAACTAAGATGTGGCAGCTGACATGCAGTTCAAAAGTAGTCCTTCTACCTACTTGTATTGCAGGAGACAATCAGGCAAAGAATAAACAATGTGAATGAATGAACATTAAATTTGCTAGAATATAAGTTGCTAGCATCTGCCCCCGACACGACTCGACTTCGTCCGCGTGAAATTTCTTTTCCCCCGACCCATCCCATCGCATCGCATTGCCTGTCCGCGTAATACAGTACCCGGCGATAAATATTGCACATCGACCTTTGGAAAGAGACAATCGGCTAATTTCGGCTTCGTAGAGCGTTATCTCTGTCGCACAAAATACAAACAGTCCAGTATCTATTATTAGGAGCTGTTAAAACAATTATGATTTGCTTCTTTTGATAATTATTTTTATAAAAATACAAAAAAGGTAAAGGTCGATGTGCTTTATCGCCGGGTACTGTACTTCGTTTTGTTTCTACCTTTTTTTTTTACTCGGCTCCCTGAGGCTGCTACTTGCTAGCGTGATGTTAAATAGCCTGTAGCCTTCCTCATGAATTGGGCTATCAAATGCAATTTTTTTTTTTCAAATCTGACTGCGAGTTCCAGAGATTGACGCGTTCAAACAAAAAAAACTCTTTAGGCTTTATTATTACCCCCCTTACTAATAAACGTGTTATATCAGATGAATAGTTACACACCGATTGCTCTCTTTCAGTCGTCAGTAATTTGACTTTCGAAAGAAGAAGACAAAGCGTTGTGTAACTATACAGACGCTATACAACGTTTATTAGTAAGGGGGTAAGTATAGTTTACCACTTCCATTTGATGTCTTAAACACTTTCCTAACCTAACCACAATTCCTCTCTCGCCAGGCCGTATGGGCAGGCTGGGGTCACGCCTCCGAGAACCCCAAGCTGCCGGAGCTACTGCACCGCGCCGGGGTCGTGTTCATAGGGCCCCCAGAGAAGGCTATGTGGGCTCTCGGTGACAAAATCGCTTCGTCAATCGTCGCCCAGACCGCTGAGATTCCCACGTTGCCTTGGAGTGGTAGTGGTAAGTCGATTTATTAATTCATTTATTAGAAAAATACTACGGGGATCCTGGGAAATTTAAAAGGCTATTGGCTTTTGGACTCTTCGATATACTCTTGAACTCTCCATAAGACCAAAAGACTGTTGGACTCCCCAAAAGACTGTTGGACCTTCCAAAAGACTGTTAGACTCTCCAAAAGACTGTTGGACCTTCCAAAATACTCTTGGACTCCCCAGAAGACCGTTGGACCTTCCAAAAGACTGTTGGAGTCTCCAAAAGACCGTTGGACTCTCCAAAAGACTGTTGGATTCCCCAGAAGACCGTTGGACCTTCCAAAACACTGTTGGAGTCTCCAAAAGACCGTTGGACTCTCCAAAAGACTGTTGGACTCTCCAAAAGACTGTTGGACCTTCCAAAAGACTGTGGGACTGTCCAAAAGACAGTTGGACTGTCCAAAAGACTGTTGGACTCTCCAAAAGACTGGACTCCCCAAAAGACCCTTGGACTCTCCAAAAGATTGTTGGACTCTCAAAAAAACCTTATAAGATGAAGAAGATTTACATTAGAAATAATATTTTATCTATCTAAGAAGTAATTACCATATATTTATATTAACTTTTATTTTGTATTACAGGTCTGAAAGCCGAGTACAACAGTAAGAAGATCAAGATATCTTCAGAGCTATTCGCTAAAGGCTGCGTTACTTCTCCCGAACAGGGTCTGCAGGCTGCACAGAAAATTGGTAAGATTTGTTCTTAAATAATTCTTTAATCCATACTATAATATTATAAATTCGAAAGTAACTCTTTCTGTCTGTATGTATGTTACCTTTTCACGCCTAAACCACTGAACGGATTTCGATAAAATTTGGCAGAGTATCTCTCTGCCAAATTTTATCGAAATCCGTTTTAAAGTTGAAAATCTATTAAAGAAATTTGACAGATTGTAGTAGCTTGATGTGCTGGCGTCTGTACAGAAGATGACTCAATGTTGTGATCAGTTTGTAGTAACCCGGCTCGTTCGTTCTTTTCCCCAGGTTTCCCGGTGATGATCAAAGCTTCAGAAGGTGGCGGTGGTAAGGGTATCAGGAAAGTGGAAAATCCTGATGAGTTTAACAGCTGCTTCAGACAGGTTAGTACAACTATAATTCTATTATTTCAGCCAAAACAACTAGATATAATATAAATAGAGTCTTACAACAGATTGTTGTAAAACGGACTTTAAGTTGTGGGGCATAAAGTCTGTTTTTCAATATTCTATCGTGAGGTAAGACTGCTGGTCTGCCGCTTAGGCCGTTATTTTTGGAAACCCGTACCATTTGCCTTGGTGTGATACCGGAACCTATATAATATCTATATCTTTGGTATTTTATACGATCAAATGAGCATTTGAGTCGTGCACTTTTGGATTTTCCAA
Source organism: Luperina testacea (assembly GCA_927399505.1). NCBI lineage: Eukaryota > Metazoa > Arthropoda > Insecta > Lepidoptera > Noctuidae > Luperina > Luperina testacea. The sequence goes on along the minus strand of OV656783.1, from coordinate 7,260,303 downwards.
ATTTTTTATAGCATCGTGTGACCTAATCCCGCACTTAAGTCACGATTTTCTGTGTAAAAATAGAGTACTTAAGTCACAGAGAAGAGTGACTTAATTGCGGGTTTACGTCACACAATGATATATATATTTTTTATATATTAAGCCTTTTTTTCACCTTTTTTTGTCTAGGTTTTTCTTTGTAAAAATAGAGTACTTAAGTCACGGAGAAGAGTGACTTAAGTGCGGGTTTACGTCACACAATGCTATATATTTTTTTGTATATATTAAGCCTTTTTTTTCACCTTTTTTGATGTTTTTAATACCTGTATTGTGTCTTTTATAGCACTGAATAAACGTTTTATCTATCTATCTTTCCATGTTAATTTCCCTAGGTGCAAGCTGAGGTGCCCGGTTCTCCTATATTCGTGATGAAGCTGGCTAAGTCCGCCCGGCATTTGGAAGTGCAGCTCATTGCTGACCAGTACGGTGAGTTTCAACTATTTCATAATGTGTGAGCTTACTTTTCTTAGTATGGACACTTTTTCGCGTGACGTAAGTAGTGTGAGAGCAAATCTAGCGATTTAAATCTTTGGGCAGGGACATACATAACCAGTGATCGGAGTAGGTAGAGCTGTTTTTGCTACTTGCGACATGCGGACAGAACATGGATATGCCAAATATTTCCCGGAATCCCGGGAATTCTCGGAATATATAATAATATTTCCTTGTGCAGTAAAGTGTATTTAGTATTGTTTCTAACAGTTTTACTTAATTAATTCATATTTCACGAAGCTACCTCTAACAACATTCCAGGATCCCTGTGTGTGTATATAATTAAGTATATACTGTTTGGGTGCTCACCTACTACTACCTGCTCATAACTGCCCACTTACCCATATTAACTCACTTAAATTAATCGACAATTTCAAAATCCCGGGATTTCAGAGGCATATCCATGTTAACATCAATGTTTGCGGTCATTCACCCCAAACAGCTCTACCTACTCCGATCACTGTACATAACACTGTACATGCTGGGACACGCAGGGTTTGATTTAATACTCACGGGATCCTCTAGGGCCGATGCCTGCTGGGGTTGCGGGTAGTTCGAAAGAGTTACCGCGGCCCCTGGCACAGGCAACTGAAGGAACACGGGTGGGTTTTAGTCAGTAAAAGCCCGCCTACGCCCATCCGCTCCGCCCAGAGCAGGAGAAGTTATTTGATAATTACCCAACAACAAAAAAAAGTGTTTGATTTAATGTCAAATACTGTTGTAAATGACAGATTTTCATGACGGCCGTTATAATATGACGGTACCGCTTTCCTAGGATTCCAAAGGGACGATATGTGAATCTTAATAACGCGTTGAAACAAATTCACCTTGTTTTGTTACATTTCATGTTGCTTCTTAATATTAAAAAATATGATCCAGCTTATGTCATCATCTGCCTAGCCTTTTCCCAACTATGTTGGGGTCGGCTATCAGTCTAACCGGATGCAGCTGAATACCAGTATTTTACATGGAGCGACTGCCTATCTGACCTCCTTAACCCAGTTACTGGGTAATACAAAACCCCTTGGTAAGACTGGTTGTCAGACTTTCGGGCTTTTGACGACCCGTAACGACTCAGATCCACGAATGACAGCCGGGACCAACAGCTTAACGTGCTTTCCGAGGCACGGAGGGGTCTTGGTAGGTAAAAATGGTCACCCATCCACGGACCAATCACGGTAAGCGTAGCTTAACCTGATCGATTGACTCGTGCTGATGTTATTTCTTAGCCAGAAGCCCCTCCAGGCCAGGTCAGCTCCAGCTTATGTATGACTGTTTAATCCAGTACTCCAAAATTAATGTTACAACTAAAGTGGAGTCATTTTAATAGGTAACATTTGACAATTCATCAAATATTCAACAACGTAACCTTGTAACGGCGGGCATAAAATAACATATTTTTTCGTTTTGTTAGAACTGCACAATTGCTTACCTTTTTTCAATTACGATTACATATTTATTGTAATAATGACCGATACGAGTAATTTTACGATTTGCTTTCATTAATAAATATAATAAACAATTTCTGATCTAAAGAACTGAACGTCGTTACAAGGTTACGTCAGTTAACCATTTTTCTTTTTAAACACTAGGGATGTTACTCTAAAAATCGAAAGCTGATAAGTAGAATCGAATACAATGATGACTTGTGAAGAAATATCACCATAAATTAATAACCACGTTGTGATTATAATAAAACATTTATTTATTATTCTTTTAACTAACTAGGTATAAAAATACAAAAAATAATCAAATAGAAAAATCATTGATGTTAGGTACAATTTAGGTGGTATGTTGCTGGCAACACCAGTGCCTGTCGATGACGCCATGTCATGTCGCAATTACATGACGCAGTCTTTTGTCGTTGTGCGAAGTGACTGTGCGTTTTTGGTGTGCTCTCTGTTATTTTCTTCTGACCCGGCTTTTTTATTGGACTGATCTTACTGACTACGTTTACCTGGCTATAAATTGGACTCCGATTGCTTAACGATTAGTAAACAAGAACAACATTACAGTCTTACCATGTCGAAACGGGGGAAAACGCTAAACAGTCAATCTCGCGAACTAGTGGTGAAATTGTACAATTATTTTGAACGTGAATCAATTAACGATGGGCCTCTTTTACCATTGACACAACCGAGAGAACGCGTTGCCGAAGCATTGGAAATAGGGAAGAGGACAGTAACTCAAATTCTGAAAGAGAAATACGGACCATCAGGCTCAGAAGATAATACTTTACGTACACCGAAAAAAAGAAAGAGGGTCAAGAAAATTGTTGGCATTGATAATTTTGATGCTGCTGCAATTCGCAACCACATTTATGGATATTACTCGAGAAAAGAATATCCTACACGGGAAAAGCTAATAAGTTCGTTAAAAGACGCAGGCTTATTTTTTGGCGGTAAATCGTCTCTGTCAAAGGTTTTGAAATCGATTGGCTTTAGTTTTAAAAAATCTGACAAGCGGAAAATCCTGCTAGAACGCTACGATATTATTTTGAAGAGAGTAACATTCTTACGTCAAGTAAATAAAATTACAGATTGGGACAATGTCGTGTTTATTGACGAAACATGGTTGAATGTGAACCATACGGTTTCGCGGACATGGACCGATGATACAGCGGCGTCCACCTCAAAAGTTCCACCGGGAAAAGGAGCCCGACTTATTATATGTCACGCGGGATCAGCTTCTCAAGGTTTTATTCCAGACTGCCTCCTCGCATTCGCCTCTAAAACTACAAGTGATTACCATGAGGAAATGAACTTTGAAGTTTTTAAAGAGTGGTTTGAGAAGCTGCTAGTCAGCTTAGAAAACCCATCGAAAATTATAATGGACAATGCACCGTATCATTCTGTACAAGTTGATAAACCACCAACTCAAGCAAATAAAAAGCAAGAAATTGTCTCGTGGCTGGTAAGAAATGGTGTGGATGCAAGTCCAACTTTATTAAAAGTTGAGTTGTTAAATCTAGTAAAAGCAACTAAGCCGTCCAAGCTCCGCTATGTAATCGATGAACTAGCCCTAGAGCATGGACACGAAGTTATTCGATTGCCTCCCTACCATTGCCAGTATAACGCCATCGAGCTTATTTGGGCAAAGGGTTATGCAGCGCGGAACAATACTGAACCACCCTTCAGTACTGCTAAAATGATGTCTCTGCTAAAAACTGCGTGTGCAGAAGTCACTACAGAAGACTGGAAAAAAGTCGTAGAGAAAACAAAGAAAATAATTTTACAAGATTTTGAACGAGATGTGAGAATAGACAATATTATTGAAAATGAATTAATAATATCTCTGAGTGCTGACAGCAGTGATGAAGATGACAATACTTTTAACAGTTCTGATAGTTCAACTGAATAAATGCAATTTTTTTGTTAAATTGTGTACTTGTCTTATTTTGCTCCTTAAATTTACGAAAATAATAATAATAATGGGACAGGGATTTGCCTGATGATTTTTAAAATTCGCATATGTTTCAAGTCCGTATCGATTCATTCACTTTAATCGATGTTTATAAGCAGGTCACCTCACTATGAGGATAAAACTGACATACGTCAAATGTTACCTATTAAAATGACTCCACTGTACATATAACTATTACAGGTAATGCGATCTCCCTCTTCGGTCGTGATTGTTCCATTCAGCGTCGTCATCAGAAGATCATTGAAGAGGCGCCTGCGGCTATTGCCAAGCCAGAAGTGTTCATTGAGATGGAGAAGGTATGACATCATCACCTGCCTAGCCGTTACTCAACTAAGGGTGAATTTCACCAATGAGTAAACACGGTCAGAAGGTCAATTCTCGTAATAAAAATCGTTCAAAATCCAGTCGCAGTATAACCTCGGCGACAAACAACTGTTAAAAACTGGTATATAATAAATGTATTAAAAATAGAAGTATTTCTGACAAATTTTGACAAGATTAGGACATGTCAACCACGTTGAAGAGCTGTCAGTGACAATATTTCTCAACAATGATGACACTGATAGCTCTTGAACGCGGTTTAGGTGCGCTGACCGCGTCCGGTTTTATTGATGAAATTCGCCCTAAGTCGGGGGCGACTACCAGTCTATACTACCAAGCTAACAAGAAGCAGGTGAATACCAGTATTTTACATGAAACAACTGCCTACCTGAAGAGTAATTCCCATAGCCTGCCGGGTCAGCGGGATTGTCCGAAAGGGTTACCGCTGGCCCGGAACATAAAGGGCTAAGGAAGGAACACGGGTGGGTTTTAGTCAGTAAGAGTCTGACACTCCCTTCCGCTCCACCCAGAGCGGGAGGGGGTCATTTGATGATTTCCAATCCTGAAAAAGAAAAAAGTAATTCTCATATTTTTTAGAACGTTCACATTATAATCTCAGTATAAATCTTTAAAAAAAATTTACAAAATTTCGAGTTTTGGCTGAGATGATATTGCGATTTGGTTTTGAACATTTTTGATTACGGGAATTAGCTATCTGACCTCCACAACCCAGTTACTGTGTAACACGATACCTTTTAGTAAGAGTAAGACTTGTCGTCTGTCTGTGAGGCTGCTGACTTTCAAAAGATTGTGACTTATTCGTGATCACCATACAAAACCATTGCTTTTCTATTTTGTCTCATATCTTCATCATCTATATTATTTTATATTTCAGGCTGCAGTACGTCTTGCAAAAATGGTGGGTTACGTAAGCGCCGGTACAGTGGAGTACCTATATGAGCCGGCGACAGGCGCTTATTTCTTCCTGGAGCTGAACCCTCGTCTGCAAGTGGAGCATCCTTGTACTGAGATGGTGGCTGATGTCAATCTACCCGCTGCGCAGCTGCAGGTTTGTAGACCAAACTACCAAGTAGACCAATAGACGCAATATACCAAAAGACTTAATCTGCATTCGCAATTTATTAGCCAAAAATGTAAACAAACATGAGTGTATGGAAAAATAACTTTTGAATCCTAACATTTTTATAACTTTTTCAATAGTGCTAATGTCACTCTGAAATCAACTTAATTACTTTTAAAATAAAGTTGATATTTATTTAACTTGAAATAATATTATGTTATGTATATTCTGGTGTACAATAAAGTATATATAAATAAATAAATAAACGGGCCCATTAAGCAATAAAAAAAAAGTGTCTGGGCTTACTGACATTATTAATCTTTCTCTTCAGATCGCCATGGGTCTCCCCCTCTACCACGTGAAAGACATCCGTCTGCTGTACGGCGAGTCGCCTTGGGGACTCTCTCAGATAGAGTTCGACGAGCCGAAGCAGCGCCCCTCGCCCTGGGGACACGTCATCGCCGCTAGGATCACCTCTGAGAACCCTGATGAAGGTAAGGTCATAGAGAAAGTCCTGGATATAACGCGTGGGTTTCATCAGATACTGGTGTCTTTGTATAATACCGCTAAAATACGGCTATCTATAAAGATGGTGTTTTTAGCACCGTAATATCAATTAACGAGCGTCATTTTCATGACAGCTGTCGATTAGCAGCCGCTTGACAGCTGTCAATTTGAGAAAGTAGTTGTATGTAGATGATGTTCTAGTTACGTAGATTCTTATTGGTCTCCTGTCATATAACCTATTGGTAGTTTTAGTTTTGTTTAGTGTGGTGGAGTTGACCATTTTTCTAGTGAAGAAAAACTTTTTAGGCGCCATACCTTCTATAAAAACCAAAATTATGTTTTATTTTTACTGACTTGCTTGCCCCAGTGAAAGTATTGTCTTTGATGGTTCAAACGAATTAGTAGACTTCCGAAAGACCAAAAACTACATAAAAGAAACCAAGCAACGTAATGTTAAAAAATATAATATTTCCTATGTAATTTACCATCACTTTTCTTCTCACCAGGTTTCAAGCCATCGTCCGGTACAGTTCAGGAGCTCAACTTCCGTTCCTCAAAGAACGTGTGGGGTTATTTCAGCGTGGCGGCTTCCGGCGGGTTGCACGAGTTCGCGGACTCTCAGTTCGGGCATTGTTTCTCTTGGGGAGAGACCAGGGAGCAGGCTAGAGAGTGAGTTGACGCGTTTGTTTTAGGAAGACTAAGGCGGTCTGATGACAATTTGTGATTTTATATGATTACTAGCTGACCAGTGGCGTGCCTAGGGGTCAAAATTAGGGCAAGCCCACAGATTTTCAACGTATAAAAAAAACGCCCAACTGAGGGATTGGCTGATTTTCAGTTATTAATGTTTGTGTTCGAGTTCATTGATTGGTATTTTTTTAATATATTTATTTATTGATAGGTTTAAGTAAGTTTGTTGTGAATTATGATTTTATTAGGGCAAGCCGGGCTTTTCGGCTTCTATGAAGGTACCGCCCCTGTAGCTGACCTACATACCGCCTCAGATTTTTTTTCCATGTTTTAATAGTTATTCTGCTATTCGGGGCGGAGACAAATCCAACAAATCAACCATCATAAAAATTCGTTCAGCCGTTTTTTAGTTAACTAACCCGACTTTGTTTTATATACTTTTAGGTTCTTTTTTTTATAAACTGATTTTTTTTGTGCATTCCAATGCATGCCCGTTTTAAGTTACATTAAGCGACACCTAAATGAATGCGTAAATAAAACCCGCGCTGATGGATTTCCAACTTTTGGCGCTGAGAAGAGCGTTAAAAATTCATTAGCGCGATTTTATTTACGCATTGACATAGGTGTCGCCTAGTGTTAGTTAAAATGAGGGTGTTGTCAGGTATTTCCAGTAGGATTTTTTTATAGCACCTTGTTCAGATTTGTCCCTGGAAATTGGTTCGCCCTCTTAAACATGGGTTTTACTGTAAATAGTATGTCAATTAAAAAAAAATTCTGCCTATTCTTTCGGCGAGTTGAGATGCGTTATAGTTGTATACTACAAAATACTAATTATTTTATTTGTTTCTCAGAAACTTGGTCATAGCTCTTAAAGAGCTGAGCATCCGTGGTGACTTCCGTACAACTGTCGAATACCTGATCACGCTGTTAGAGACAGCCGCCTTCCAGAACAACGATATCGATACCGCCTGGCTGGACGCGCTTATTGCTGAGAGGGTGAGTAGACCAGTAGACTGAGTAGACCTAAACACTGTATATATCGAGGAGCCCAATAGACTAAGTAGACCGATAGACCGAGTAGACCAATAGACTGAGTGGACCAGGTAGATAGACGTTCTTAAGACAGTTTGTAGTAGTCCTTCCAGAACAACGGATCTCGATACGGTCTGGTTGGACGCGCTTATTGCTGATAGGGTGAGTAGACCAGTATACTGAGTATACCTAAAGACTGAATATATCGAGGAGCCCAATAGACTAAGTAGACCAATAGACAGAGTAGACCAATAGACTGAGTGGACCAGGTAGATAGACGTTCCTAAGACACTTTGGAGTAGTCCTTCCAGAACAACGGATCTCGATACGGTCTGGTTGGACGCGCTTATTGCTGAGACGGCGAGTAGACTAGTAGACCAAGTAGACCTAAATACTGAATATATCGAGTAGCCTAATAGACTAAGCAGACCGTTAGACCCAGTAGACCAATATACTAGTAGACCAATAGACTGAGTGGACCAAGTAGATAGACGTTCCTAAGACACTTTATAGTAGTCCTTCCAGAACAACGGATCTCGATACGGTCTGTTTGGACGCGCTTATTGCTGAGAGTGTGAGTAGACTAAGTAGACCTAAATACTGAATATATCGAGTAGCCCAATAGACTAAGTAGACCAATAAGACTAGTAGACCAATAGATTGAGTGAACCAGGTAGATAGACATTCCTAAGACACTGGAGTAGCCCTTCCAGAACAACGGATCTAACCTCACAAGTTTTACTTCTTTATAATATTAGTAAGGATTATAATTAATTTAATGTCCTGTTTTTTTACCATCAGATGCAATCAGAAAAGCCAGATATAATGCTGGGTGTGATCTGCGGTTCCATCCTCATTGCTGACGCACACATCACTGCTAACTTCCAGGAGTTCAAGAGTGCGCTTGAGAAGTAAGTCTTTGTCATCACCATATTTTAGTTTCTACCAAATATTGATACCTTGTGACCACAAATTGGTGAATGTTATGTATGAACCACTGTATGCAGCTGGGACTTGAAAACGAAATGAATTTCGTTCCGTTACCACTAATCACTACATAGTATAAAACAAAGTCGCTTTATCTGTCCCTATGTCCCTTTGTCCCTTTGTCCCTTTGTATGCTTAAATCTTTGAAACTACGCAACGGATTTTGATGCGGTTTTTTTTAATAGATAGAGTGATTCAAGAGGAAGGTTTATATGTATAATAATAATAATGTTTCCGTGCGATGCCGGGGCGGGTCGCTAGTGTTATCATATAACGTTACCAAAAAAAAACAATGTTATAGAATATAATTTTCGTAGAACAATATTATAAGTAACGTTATATGTATCAGTAACATTAAGCTTATCAAAAAATCAAAAGGTTAAAAACGGGACCCTATTACTAAGACTCCACTGTCCGTCTGTCTGTCACCAGGCTGTATCTCATGAACCGTGATAGCTAGACAGTTGAAATTTTCACAGATGATGTATTTCTATTGCCACTATAACAACAAATAATAAAAATATTATAAAGTTAAAATTTTATGGGGTATAAAGGAAACATTTTTTTTCCGCGTTTTATGCCTTGTGGTACGGAACCCTTCGTGTGCGAGTCTAAGTCACACTTGGCCGGTTTTTTATTGTGGTTGTTACTTATTTTTTTACGTTCTACTCATTAGATTTTTAGATCGGTAAAAGAAAAGAAAGAATGAAAGAAAATAAGTTTATTTGACCCAGGCTAAGTAAGGTACAGAATATTCACAAAAAAAAAAAAAACAGCTGTGCGATTCTGTAACCATCTCACCGTGAAAACTTATGTGAAGTGAGTTTGTTTTTGCTAAGAATTGACACTATTGACAGCTCACTCCACGCTCACTTCACCTAAGTTTTCACGGTGAGATTTTTACAGAATCAATCGGCAGCTTAAAACAGTATTGTGTGCCTCACGGGTGCGCCAAATAATAGTAAGTAATTTATTCTACATATCCTTAATTGGCAAAAAAATTGTCACCAGGGGCCAAATCCAGGGATCCAGTGCCCTCTCAAACTGGGTAGAAGTTGAATTAATCCACACCGGGTCCAAATATAAGGTTTCGGCGACCAAGTCGGGCCCCACCGCCTACTTCCTCGCGATGAACGGCAGCTTCAAGGAGATGGAGGTGCACAAGCTCACTGATGGTGGTAAGTAACAAGAAAGAGAAATTAGCCCACCGCGGCCCATCATAGACAACCATGGTCAACCATGATGGCCCATTGTGTGAAATGTAAATGGGCCATCATGAACCACTAAAGCCCATCACGTGCCTCATAAGATTAATTTTTATAAGACAAAAAAGTAACGAAAATACAAAGAAAAAATCGAGTGTGCTTATGACCACACGACTGAAGTGAAACTTCTTTAGCTCCATGTGTAAGGTCTGCATACATTTATCTTTATCGCCTCCTCGTTTTGGAGTAAAATTTTTTCAGTTACTTATTTGAATTTAGATTTTTTTCGAAAAAGAAGATGAAGATTTTTTTTGAAAATCTCCGAAACTCGGGTTTTGTTTACAAAAAGATATTAAATTTTTTTTGTAGGAGTTAACAGGATAAGTGTAATCTATAATAAACAAAGTTTGACTTTGATGCAGCATGGTACGGGATTCCATACATCCATGAGCATTGTCCTTTAATATTGTTACCCTCTTTTCCTTCTCCCAGGCATGCTACTCTCAATCGACGGTGCTTCCTTCACTACCTACCTACGAGATGAAGTGGACAAATACAGGATAGTGATAGGAAATCAGACAGTAGTGTTTGAAAAAGAGAAGGACCCATCGAAGTTGCGCGCGCCCTCTGCCGGCAAACTGATCAACACTCTCGTGGAAGATGGCGGCCATGTGGACAAGGGGCAGCCCTATGCTGAGATTGAGGTTTGTAAAGTGCTTTGAAGATCCGTGACACAACTATATGTCGACTTTTAATTAGCTGCAGTAAAATGACACTTCATAATAACTCATTTCGGACTGAGTCTAGAGATATGCATCGACCATAGCAGTTAACATAGTCGTATGTGAAAAATAGCTACTTTAGGGTACGGCCGTTTAAAGCTTCAAATATGTATCAAATATATCGTCTTCTCGCATTAAAAGTGTATAATCTCAGAATTTGCTAATTTTACAGGAGGACGTTTTAAAGGTTTAAAGACTAATGAACTTTCACCAATAATTTAAAACTAATCAATGCGCCATTTAGCGGGGATTTGTCGGACTACGTTCTTTTTTCATTTGAGAAAATTATTTGTGATACTAAACAATTTTGTATACTTAACTCAATTTCGTTTTTTTTTTTGAGATTGTACACTTTTAATGCGAAGAGGCGATATGTCAATGTACCTTAACCAAATTTGGTGTGACGTATAAATACTAATTACCTGACGTAGTATTACCCTATTATTACTATGCTTATGCGTATAAACTTATTCTAAGGCTTTTAATGCAATAAAATGAAAATCGCAAAAACGTAGATCCGACAATGTTAATTGCTACGGTCGGCATGTCAAATAAGTTTCGTTTGTTACACTATTCTGTACTAGAAAAACAAGATTTGGTTGATGGCCGCGAAAAAACAAAAAGACGCCAATTTCTGTCATTTAAGTAACACATAAGCTGTCATTTACTGCAGCTAATTAAAAGTCCGACCATAGTTACTGTCGCGCCTTTTTTTTTTTTCCAAATGTCGGCTTTGCTTGTATCCTATATAAATCAATACCTGACATTAATGCACACAGAAAACATTATGCGACCAAACCCCGTAATACGTTACATTTCCGAAATATTAACGTTCTAAGTTGATCAAAGTTGATATGGATGACACTTTATTGGCCTCTCTTTGGTGTAAACTGCTCCTACCGCTCTATTGCCTATGCCCTATTACACATTCGCTATGACAACCTTCTCAATCGCATATTTTGTTTAAACACCAGGTAATGAAGATGGTGATGACGCTAGCAGCTCCCGAGTCGGGCAAGGTGACCTGGATCTTAAGATCCGGTGCCGTGCTAGACTGCGGCGCTATGATTGGCACGCTCGGTAAGTTTATTCGCTTGAATTTAACATTATTACTATCAATTATTCATAAATGCTGTAATAATTTATAATCTACAGGTCAAGAAATATTATTAAGAACTATTTATGTCCGTATTTCCACTGTCGCGCCAATTTGCTATTTCATCAAAATGGCAGCCACAAATGAAACCTATCCATTAATCACGTGAAGCTCGAAAGGGGGGGAGGGGTCCATAAAAAATCACGAAATATCACAAGGGGGTGGGGGGGTGTGTAGTAATATATCACGTGTATTTCTTTATTCAAAAACAACCTGCAACCTTACTGTCTACCTCTAAACGTTACTAATGTAGTGTTTAATTTTCTATAATAAAATTAGATGATACTTATACCTGTATTTTTATAAATATTTAAAAAAAATTAAGATTCTTTGTAGGTACTAAAAATACACGTGATATAGGGAGGGCGAGTAGTCTTAAACCTCACCATGTATCACCAAGGGGGGTTTAAAGTATGCCAAAATAAAAATATCACGTGAATAATGAACGGCCCCTATAAATCGATAGCTAACATCAATATAAGCAGAAAACATTATAAGACAAAACCCCGTAAAGTGTCACGTTTCCGAGATATTAACGTTCAAAGTTGATCCATCCTAAGGTTATCTTTAAAAGATCGCTCTTAGCGATAAGAGCGCCCATTGTGTCACCCTTTGTACAGTTTCTATATTTATGTCTGTAATTTATATGGTCTACATAATAAAGAGTATTCTATTCTATCACGTGAAATCCATATTTGTTGATGTTGTTGCTCTCATGCTTGAAATAATCACTCTGAAAGTTAAAAGTAATCAAACATCTATAAGCTGCATTCGCGATTTATTTGCTAAAAATGTAAACAAATATGAATTAATGGAAAAATAACTTTAATTCCTACACAATAAACTTCAGTTTATGCTACAACTTAAATTTTTCAATAGTCGTCCTAGTCACTCTGAAATCAACTTAATTACCATTAAAATAAAGTTGATATTTGTTTAACTTGAAATAATATTAATTTGGAACATAAGTTTCAATAGACCTTAGTAGGTTTTGGCTTACTATAGTTGATAGTATGTAGATTGGGTTAAATAAAGTCGGTTTACTGATGATAGTTGAACGTGACAACGTCGTAAGAAAATACTGATGGAATAGTTGCATTGCATTCGCTTGCACTTCAAGCCGCCATGGAACGCTACAGAGCAAGGCCGCGAGGTAACGCTACATGAGTCATGTTTTTTCGTGAGTGCAGCCAGCTTCATCGATTTATTAGACGTTGTCACGTCAAAACAAAACGCACAAAACGTCATCCAATCTTGAATATACCGCGGAAGTGTAAGGCACAGTTTGCATAATAAAACATGGTAATAACACATTAATATTTTCCTCTTCTAGAGCTCGACGACCCATCTTTAGTGACAACGGCGATACCGTACAAAGGACAATTCCCCATAGAGGACAACCCGAACCTTTCGGAGAAACTGAACCATTCCCACCTGAAGCTGAGAGACGTGCTCGAGAATACGCTGCAAGGTAAGACCCCCCATTGAATGAGGAGAAATTAGGCCATCATGGACCATCATGACCCATTGTGTGAAGAGGCAATGGGCCATTTTGGACCACCAAAATCAAAAGTAATTTATTAAAAACTAGGCTGAGAATCGGCCATCAAACTCAAAAAATCAATAGTCATTTATTCAAACTAGGCTGAGAATTGGCAACTTTCGAACGTCAAAATGACAAAAAACAGTCCCCTGACACGCCCGCCCTTCACCACTTCCTAGTGCTTTCGCTGGAGAGAAGAAGTGGCGCAACAAACTCCCCAGCAGCACAGCTGTCTGTTCAGTTAGAAAATAATTGATTGTATGCAATACTAGGTATCCAACATAATTAACATTACAGGACACAGAACATTGAAAACAAACACAGAAAAGAAAAATTTTGGGGGAAAATATGCGTCACATCCACGCAAAATGGCCGCGAACTATAGCCTATTGTATGAAGATATTTATAGCCTTTTCTCATTGCCTCTTAATTAAATATATCTTAGTACACACACCAGCCCGTCAAGCTATCCAAAACTGTCAAAATTTTCCAAACAATTTTGAGCCATATGCTTTAGCGGTAAAGTTGAAACTCTATTAAAGAAATTTGACAGATTGTAGTACAGTAGCTTGATGTGCTGGCGTCTGTACATAACATAACCTCTCTTCACCAGGCTACTGCCTCCCGGAGCCATACAACACACCTCGTCTCCGCGAGGTGGTTGAGAAGTTCATGCAGAGTCTCCGCGACCCTTCGTTACCACTGTTGGAGTTGCAAGAGGTAAGGAACCCATACTTTATAATTATAACGCGAAAGTAACTCTATCTGTCTCTTACCTTTTTGCGCCAAAGGGCCTTATCATACTGGCGATTGGCAAGCGTGTTTCCAGCGAGGCGAGTGCTCGCTGCGCACTTTGGACTCTCTTGCAAATCGCCAGTGTGATCAGGCCCTAAATGGCTGAACGGATCTGAATACAATTCAGCACACGGATAGACATGCCCTGGGCTGGCTGGCATGAACGAGCCTTTGCCCGTGGTTCTGTCCGCTTGAAGGTTGAAAATTATCCCACTGGAACGATCTACTGGAATAATAAGTCGAAAATATTTACAGACCATTTATTTAATCTATCCAAGATTAAATAAATGGTCTGTAAATATTTTCAACACTAATTTTTTAATATTATTTGAAATGGGTTTCCTCGAGACAAAGTCGACGATGGAGTGAGCTTACTCAGAAGAAGCCTGTTCACCCTTACTTTGAAGAGATACTAATATAAAACTATAGAATAATATAAAAAAATCCTTTCATTTGTTTTTGCCAGGTCTTGTCATCAACCTCCGGCCGTATACCCATCGCAGTGGAGAAGAAGGTTCGCAAACTCATGGCTTTATACGAGAGGAATATCACCAGTGTGCTCGCGCAGTTCCCTAGTCAACAGATCGCCAGCGTTATAGACCAGTAAGTAAATTGTGGTTATGGTCTAGTCTGAATTTGTGTCTCTCTATCGGCTGTCTGGCATTATTGCCTGAAATTCATGCGGTTATCGTGGCGCGGACACATGATCCTATATATTTATTTTATGTATGTTTTGGTGTAGTGTTACAAAATATAGAAACAAGTCGATCGTAAAAATATACGATCTATGGTCACACTTGCTTATGCTCGCGGCGTTGCCTGTCCGAAGTTCTAAAAACAAAAACGACGTTATTTGAATGACCACGCGTATCTACAAATGCCAACAGTAAGGCCGCTATCCCACTGGCGTTTTACGAGCGTTGACGTCAACGTCGCGTCTGCGCGGCGTCGACGCTGCGCAGACGCGACGTTGACGTCGCGTCATCGCGTAACAAGCATAAAACGTCCGCTGAACGCGACGTTAACGTCGCGCAGATGATACTATTGCCAACAAACGCGACGTTAACGTTAAGCAGACGCGACGCGACCCATACTATTACATCATGACTCCGTGAGTCGACAATATATAAACTGAGAGCGATAACAAAATATATTTAAATAGGGTTCTAGAGACATTAAGTACACACGGTTAATTACAAAATTTTAGATACATGATTTTTTAACATTTTTTTAAAGATATTTGTACTTTTTAAGTTAATCATATCATCTGGCAGTTTATTATATAGCGCTGCTCCTTCATATAAAATGTTATTCCTCCCGTAATTGGTTCTGGGTGGCCTAAGTTCTAACTTGTTGCGATTTCGGAATACCAGTGGAAGATCAGTCGTTTTGGAGATTACCACGACAAATAAACAACAAGATAAACATACTACTGTAAACCCTATTCGATATGTCTCTTATCTTATGTTTTCGTTACAGCCATGCAGCTTCCTTAGCAAAGAGGGCAGACAGAGATGTCTTCTTCATGAGTACTCAAGCTCTCGTCGTTTTAGTGCAGAGATATAGGTAAGTTACTGATTTTCACTTATTTGTACGAACTATGTTGGTGAGTATAAACTAGAGCATTTCCATGTAATGTAACAGTCTTACGAATGGTACAGACGCCAGCACATCACGCTTCTACAATCTGTCAAATTTCTTTATTAGATTTTCAACTTTATCCCTAAAGCATAAGGTTCAAAGTTGATTGGGAAAATTTGACAGTTTCGGGTAGCTTGATGTGCTGGCGTCTATACAATACAGGCGAAAACTCAGTTTCCAAAAGCATTCTCATGTAATGTAACGTTCCTGCGAATGCTCGACGCTGCGTTCGACGTACTGTTCACGACTAGTGCGTTGCGTTCATTGTTGATGATTGTGCGTTCTTAATCTATCGTGCCTTTGCTCGATAATATGTTATAGCAATATGCTCGTTGGTTTTTAAAATCTGGTTGTAACAAAACATCGAGCGTCGTGTTCGAAGTGCGGTTCCATAAAATTATAAAACGGCGAAAACTCGATATTCTGTTACAAGTAAATGCGTCATTCAAACAAAAAATTGCGCAGCATCATTACTTGTTGCTGACTACACAAAATAATGATGCCCTCGCACAATTCGTGTATTTAACTAATGTTATTGGCCTTGGCTGTATAGAATAAATGGTCGACACTCAAAACACAGAAACATGTTACTGTAACAATGTTGTGCAACATTTCACTGCCATCGAGACAAGATTATTGTAACTTTATTTGATCTTCAGGAATGGAATTCGAGGCAGGATGAAGGCAGCAGTTCATGATCTACTAAAGCAGTACTATCAAGTGGAAAGCCATTTCCAACTAGGTGAGTCGGTAATTTTCTGTATTTTACGTGGAGCGACTGCCTATCTGACCTCCACAACCCAGTTACTAGGTAATACGATGCCCCTTTGAAAGACTGGTTGTCGTACTTTCGGGCTTGTGACTACCCGTAACGACGGTCAAATATCACAGCCGGAACCAACGGCTTAACGTGCTTTCCGAGGCATGGAAAGCTG
This sequence comes from Luperina testacea, assembly GCA_927399505.1. NCBI lineage: Eukaryota > Metazoa > Arthropoda > Insecta > Lepidoptera > Noctuidae > Luperina > Luperina testacea. The sequence continues at coordinate 7,243,674 of OV656783.1, read as the reverse complement.
GTCACCCATCCACAGACCAACCGCGGTAAGCGTAGCTTAACCTGATCGATCGACCTGTGCGGCTGTTCTTATTTGGCCACGGGCCCCTCATAAGTAAGATAATAGAGGTATAAATAAACTCTCGGTACCTACTATGAATCTCTGCAGATACACGGTACGCAACTATACTACTGAATTGCTATAAATTAAGGATACCTAATTGGCAAAAGCCTCCCATAAATGTATATTTGTACGCCAAATGGCAAAACACAGAGAAACTATAATATAACAATTGTAACATCTTACACACTGTTGGAACCTATGTTTACAAATAAAGACTATTGATTGATTGATTGATTGATTGCAAGACTACACATAAATAGCAACCTTGGCACAATGGCTATAGTCTTTGGTCAGGGAACGAGAAGTCGTAAGTTCAAACCTTGGGTGCAGCGATATAACCTTTTTCAGCGGGATTGTCCGAAAGGGTTACCGTTGGCCCGGAACATAAAGGGCTAAGAAAGGAACACGGGTGGATTTTAGTCAGTGAGAGTCTGACACTCCCTTCCGCTAAACCCAGAGCGGGAGGGGTCATTTGATGATTTCCCATCCTGAAAAAAAAGAAAGACTACTCATAAAGCTATAACTTTCCTACATTCGTTCATTGTACGGAGAGCCAATGTGAAGTCCGCTTATTCTAGAAATGTTCAGGGTCAAACTAAATCAGCTAGCGAAACTCCGGATCGATAACTATACCCTAAATCATCAATTCAGATAATATAAGTAAACAAAGAAATGTCACTGTCAAAATGACAGGACAATGGTGCACAACAATTTAACATAATTTTTTTCTATCTTTTAATTACAGTTACCTATTTATATGAGCTATGCAAACAAAATACCGTATCCGAACAGGTCATGAACTCATGAACTCTCTATTTGTCAATTAACAAATAAAACTTAACAAAAACACAACAAAAACAAGGAAATATAACAACTTATAACAATATGAAACACTTCACACGATGATAATAAAACACAATTAACAAACACGCAGCGAATAATAGGTATTATCGGGGAAAAGAATACGAATTTATTGAAAAGACGCGACTTTGTAATTATGTCAAACGAAATTTGGAAATGTTGGGAACGCCTGTAGTGTTACCAGTATCATAAAATATTTTGTACCACAATATATTTTGTACCACAATATTTTCTTTTTTTATTAACTTTGTTTAACACCGAAAAATTATTAAAATTAACACGTTATGATATTTTTTTAATTATTATTTCTATAATCAGTACTTAAAAGCAAGTCTAACCTTGTTTTCCGCCATTTTATGTGAATTACCACTAAGACGATATTTTTTTGATCTGTTATCACCTTTGTTTACATAAATTATCTGAATTGATGACTTAGGGTATAGAAAAATATATTTTGATTTTTTTGCGTCTACGAACTTAGTTCTTAAAGTTTCGAAAAAAGCACTTTTTTTTTGTTTTATCGCGTTTATTGGTCCCCACCTATGAAATCAGCGTTTTGTATGGAGATTGGAGAATTTTAAAGAAGTTGTATTTTTCATACTAACATTTTCTTAATTTATTTAACAACCATGAACACTAATGTTTTAAAACTTTTATGCACTAATGTTTAAAAACTAAGATAACGTATGCCACTTAGATTAAGCGACAAAAATAAGTTTTGCCTAAGTTAATAGTGGTCATTTCTACTAACAAAAAAGGAGTCATTTTTAAGGTATTGTTAATGTTTAGAAAACTATATGTACTAAGGTTTTTTTACTATTGGTAGTTGTCTATGATGCTCATAATCCGATAGAATATCAAGCAATTGATGAATATTTTAAATAATAGAAGTGACAAGGTTCTTTATTTTTTGAGAAAAAAAACGCCAATTTCATAGGGACCCAATATATTGATACGAATCAGGTATGCGAGGTATTTTTTTTTTCGTAGTTAATTTTTTTGTTTTATCTTGTTTAGTTATCGGATACCTATCGCGTCTGCGGAGTTTAGCTAGCCGATTTAAAATAACCCTGTATTTATGAGGTAATAGTTAATTATATTGTATTGTTTTACAGGTTCCTACGACAAATGCGTGGTGGCTCTCCGCGAGCGTTATAAAGACGACATGCAGCAGGTGTCTAACATTATATTCTCACACAACCAAGTGGCTAAGAAGAATTTGTTGGTGAGTATTAATTCAATCAATAAAGATAAGATACGGTTCAAATATCATTTATTTCTCAAAGATTTACATAATCACTTAATGAGAAACAAAGTTTTAACATGCAGGTAATTGTTAAAATAGTCCAGAGCGCTCGTCGTGCAGTTAGGAAGTACATAATTCGGTCGCGAATCATATTTTGATCAACGTACAACTTAATAATGACCAGCAAATTGCAAAAAACGTAAGAAAATTTGAATTTCGCGGGCTACCTTAGCGCTTCCCCTTAAGGGGGAAGCGCTAAGGTAGGTAACCGGCCCTAACAAATATTTTTTTGCAGAGTCATAATCATTAGAATCAGTAATACAACTTGTTAGGTTAGTATAATCCCAAAATGTCAAGATTTCATGAAATAGTCATTCTTTGGACTTACGTGGTCTTAGAGAGTTGTGTTGATGACTTTAATGATTATAATTCTGTAAATACATATTTGTTACGGCCGCGAATCATATTTTGATCGACGTACAACTTAATAATGACCAGCAAATTGCAAAAAACCTAAGAAAATTTTAATTTTGCGGGCTACCTTAGCGCTTCCCCCTTATCGTGTTTTTCCTTTATTTTTCTTACTAAACGCATTTTCTTTCTCTCACAGGTAACCCTTCTGATCGACCACTTGTGGTCGAACGAGCCCGGCCTAACAGACGAGTTAGCGACCACGCTCAATGAGCTCACTTCGTTGCACAGAGCCGAACATAGCCGAGTGGCTTTGAGAGCGAGACAGGTGAATATTGTCGTCTTTTACTCATCATCATACATACGCACTTTCCCTATTTAGGAATCGGCTTCCAGTGTAACAGGATGCAGTTGAATACCAGTATGTTACATGGAGCTACTGCGTATCTAAACTCAGGGCCGTCTTTACCCGGGGGTGCAAGGGGTGCGTGGCACCCGGGCGCAGGGTCTTAGGAGGCGCTAGGGTAGCCCATGAAATTCAAAATAAATATTTCATTAAATATCAATCAATAATAGAGGAGGCCTGTGTCCCAGCAGTGGGAACATTATAGGCTGATAATGATGATAATGATGATGATGATCAATCAATAGGGTTATATGAACTTAGAGGGTTATATATCAATACAACCCTCTAAGTCAATTGCAAGACAAAATATACAACCTGACATTGGTGCTTCGCCCTAAAAATTGGATTCCAAAATCAAGTTTTTTTTTTGTTGCCAAAAAACAAACAGCCTACGCCCCCCAGACTGTTTTTCGCACCCCGGCGCCCAATATGTTTTAAGACGGCCCTGTCTAAACTCCACAACTTAGTTACGGGGTAATACGATACCCCTTAGTAATAAACTGTCACCTGGGGGCCTAAAAAGGCCACTTTGGCAGAATCATAAAAGGATAACATTATGAATTGTAATGGACAGTTAACTGTTAAGTTAATCGAATCAAATCCCATTGATGAAAGATTTTTCAGTTATTTTTTTTTTGTCTGTGCTAAAATACTAATAAATCGAATCCCTATATCTTTGATTATACCTACGTAGTGCAGGTCTTCGCCATATTTTGATTCATAATGTTATCCTTTTACGATTCTGCCTTCTTCTTCTTCAAATCTTTTACTTAAAACCTATTCAAATTCGGGTTTCCAATTGATGTTATTTCAAGTTAAACAAATATCAACATTTGTGGCGCAAATTAAGTTGATTTTCGAATGGCTAGTATTATTGAACAAGTCATAAAAATGGTTGAAGGTGTAGCGTAAACTGAACTTTATTGTGTAGGTATTAAAGTTGTTTTTCAAAAAACTCATATTTGAAACTAAATCATAAACGCAGCAGGACTACATTCCTAATTACTCCGCAGGTCCTCATCGCAGCCCACCAACCAGCCTACGAGTTACGTCACAATCAAATGGAATCCATCTTCTTATCAGCAGTCGACATGTACGGACATGACTTCCATCCAGAGAACTTGCAGAAACTGATCCTGTCTGAGACCTCCATCTTCGATATATTGCACGATTTCTTCTATCATACTAATGCTGCGGTAAGTCATAGTAATATAACTTTTGAAACATAGGTACTTGCAGAAACTTGCACGGAAAATACTTGCACACATGATCGTTGTTCGCAAGCCACCTGCACAAACGATACTTGCACATGCGAGACGACTCCCAGCCGCCGTAGGCGTGGGCCTGCGGGCGGAGAGTAATGGGTAGCTCACCGTCCGATCAGGACCAGGCCCGTGCCGGACAAGCGTACGTGTTCCACGCGCGCCTCAAAGAGATGTCAGCATCAAGTGAAGGGGTCAGCGGGATTGTCCAAAAGGGTTACCGCTGGCCCGGAACATAAAGGGCTAAGGAAGGAACACGGGTGGGTTTTAGTCAGTAAGAGTCTGACACTCCCTTCCGCTCCACCCAGAGCGGGAGGGGTCATTTGTAGATTTCACATCCCAAAAAAAAAAAAATTGTACTTGCACTTTGTGCGCAAGCACCTTGCAAGTACTAGAAGTAAAACTGAACTGACTAGAACTGCTGACAGAAATATCGCATGTACAAGACATGCGATATTTCTATCAGCTGTCGACATATACGGACACCACTTCTATCCGGAGAACTTGCAGAAACTTATCCTAACTTTAAGCACAATCTTCTATATACCGCACGATTTCTTCTATCATACTAATGCTGCGGCAAGTAATATAAGTTTTTATACTTGCATAAACGAAAAATACTTGCACAGATAATACTTGCACATAAATACTTACCTACACCATTAAACCATCTCGTTAGAAACTTGCACTCGATATACCTACTTGCAGAAAAGATACTTGCATGCAATCTACTTGCTAGGAAAATACTTTAACGTGAGATTCTTCGACACTGAATACTTTTACTTTTGTATTGTTAAGTTTCAATTATGAAACTTTAACGCAAGATATAATTTGCTTACAAAAACCTTGGTGACAATTAAAAAATATTTTTGTGAGAAATAATTTTATTGCGGCAAATAAATAACTTTATTATGTTATCCAAGTATTACTCTTAGTCATTTCTGGTGTGCTGAGTGTTAAATAAAAACTATTGCCAAAGGCGTGTTACATAATAGTGAAAATATTCATGATCTCAGAAGCGTAAACATCGAGTATGATGACTGCAATATCTGAAACAAATATGTATTCATTAAGGGCATTGAAGGTCCGTGGCATACCTACGAGTACCTGCCCGCCATTTTTTTTTCAAAATTGTGGCCACGCATGCTGCATTTTTTACTGACTTAATTTACCATTTTGATTTTTTTTTCTTATTTATTCTCTGTTTCAGGATCTAAATTACATGTAACAATTTAGATATTAGTGGTTGATATAAATTGGGGTAGTTTTATTTTTTTCTCTATCGTACGTACAACTTTCGTTTTGCATGCTGAGTTTACCTTTAAGTGATTGTACACTATTGGTTAGGTATCTGTTTTTGCCCATAACTGGGCAAAAAAATTTTCTATCTCGGCCAAATTTTATCGAAATCCGTTCAGTGGTTTAGGCGTGAAAAGGTAACATACAGACAGACAGACAGAAGAGTTACTTTCGAATTTATAATATTAGTATGGATTCAAAGTCCTGACTGATTGATATATCAACGCACAGCCTAAACCGCTGGTCCTAGAGACATGAAATTTGGAGGGTGTGTTCTTTGTGAAGAGTAGGTACTAAGAAAGTATTTATCGAAATTCCACCCCTAAGAGGGTGAATGGGGGGAGGGTGAAATTTCAAGCGGACGAAGTCGCGAGCAGAAGCTAGTTGCTTCATATGTTCGTAAAATCTCCCCGCTCAACATGTAAATAACGCAATGAATGTTATTGAACTGTCAAAATTAAACCTATTGCTACTGACAGTGTGTTACGCAATCAGGTACCAAGGTCTTCGGACCACTCCATTTATCATATTCAAAGATGGAAAAAAGAAAATGCATTTACAGTACCCGGCGATAAATATTGCACATCGACCTTTGGAAAGAGACAATCGGCTAATTTCGGCTTCGTAGAGCGTTATCTCTGTCGCACGAAATACAAACAGTCCGGTAACTATTAGGAGCTGTTAAAACAATTACGACTTGCTTCTTTTGATCATTATTTTTATTCTTTGTATAAAATACAAAAAAAGGTAAAGGTCGATGTGCAATATTTATCGCCGGGTACTGTACTTGAATTCAATTGGCTTACCGAAGTAAACAGCTCCATATCAAAAGCCAGCATATTGAACGCGGTGATCACGACTGGCGTCTGTGCGCGCGCCACCATGAACAGTATCATCCCCCTCACTCGCTGGTCATCCACCTGCTCCCAGCCGCAGCAGTAGAAGCGGTTCGATGTCTCCACCGACTGATAATGTAGCTTTATGTAGCAAGAATTTACTACATGCTAAGAATACCCTTACTCTCCTACTAGAAAAACCACTCTGTTATCGCATACAAATCCCCTGTTCACCACGTCATGCGAGTCCCCCTTCATAGTAACACCCCCCTCATAGTATGACCTCCACCTATAGTAACATCCCCTATTGTATGACCCCCATCCATAGTAACATCCCCTATTGTATGACCCCCACCCATAGTAACATCCCCTATTGTATGACCCCCACCCATAGTTACACCCCCTCATAGTATGACCCCATCCATAGTAACAACCCCCTCATAGTATGATCCACCCATAGTAAATTTCCCCCTTTACTTTGACCCCGACCTATAGTAAACATTAAAATTCGTGCGTATACGAGAGAAGTATGAGAACACTGGATTACTGAGAAAAATAGAATAGAAATAGAAAATATTTATTGACCAGGTAATATAGTAAGCCGGTGGTTAACAGTAAGTTAAGACGACATGAGTAGCTTAAAATATTACCTACAGCTAGGTTACAATATAGCAGGGGTGGCCAACCGGTCGATCGCGATCGACTGGTCGATCGCGACTATTAGTTCAGTCGATCGTGACAAGGAAAAAATATGAATGCGTAGAACAGACTGCGCAACGTACCTAATCACTAACTGCTGCACGCATCATCTTGTATCATTTTTCGATCGCCGTTCCGTCACATTATTTATCCTCTCTTCTATGCAGTTTAGCTCTCTTTTGTTTTCGGTGCGCGATAACAATAAGCGGGAAGCGTATGGGACGCGGGCGGTTGTCAATCCGTCAGTCAGTTGACGACAGACTAGCGGAGTTACGAGTGGTTACGGGTTATATTTTCCCTCTTAATAAAATAAAAAATACTACATAATTATGTACTGAACTATGCTGTTTCATTTAAGATTTCAAGAAGTATGTAATTGGTAGATCGCCCAGGGTGTCGTCAGTGAACAGTAGATCTTGGGTCTAACCAAGTTGGCCACCCCTGCAATATAGTATTAACTTGTGAGCCCCAAACTAGACAGTTAGTCTGTATCTTGGGGCTCGGAGTGCTCGGAGGAGAATTCCAGAGTGGAGACTTACCATGGCTTTCAATTTGGCTGCATAACGGCACGGCACATAAATATGTAAAATGGACCCAGTTACGAATATCATGTATCGCAAGTCAAAGCCGTAACCCTGAAAATAAAATAATAATGGTGAAAGAAAATATCGTGAAGAAACTTACGACTTAATACTCTGAAATCGCCGACACGTAATGAACAAGCGCGGTGAGCAACACTCGAGCCGGTGGAGAAATTTCACGCGGACGAAGTCGCGGGCTAGTATATAAAAAAAACAGCATGTGTGCAATTCACACGTGGTAGAAGTGAAACCTTCAATCTTAAATCTTATGAATTTACATGTCTCTTTTTACTGTCGCTTTTTCGTTTCATAAACTTTCAAATCACAACGATGCTAAAAAACATCCATCCATCCATCCATCCATCCACACCCACATCCACATCCACAAATTAATAGCATAGGATTAAATGTGATGTCATTTTTAATAATAAAAAAAACCGGCCAAGAGCGTGTCGGGCCACGCTCAGTGTAGGGTTCCGTAGTTTCCCGTCCGTCACAATAAGTGTTCCCACTTAAAAAAGTGAAAAATGCTTGCATATACGATTATACTACAAACATAGTCCAGAAATTATTTTGTACAACTTTTTGTCTTTTTTGTACAAAAACTGTTGTTTCCATCAAGTTCAAAATAATTTTCCTAGAAAGTCCTTATAAAGTTCTACTTTTCAGATTTTTTTCATATTTTTTAAACTTATGGTTCAAAAGTTAGAGGGGGGGGGACACATTGTTTTTTACTTTTGGAGCGATTATTTCCGAAATTATTGACATTATCAAAAAATGATTTTAGTAAACCCCTATTCATTTTTAAATACCTTTCCAACAATATATCACACGTTAGGGTTGAAATTAAAAAAAAAATCACTTTCCACTTTACATATAGGGGGGCTACCCTAATAAAACATTTTTTTCCAATTTTTATTTTACCACTTTGTCGGCGTGATTGATATACATATTGGTACCAAATTTCAGCTTTCTAGTGCTAACGGTCACAGAGATTAAGCGAGGACGGACAGACGGACAGACAGACATGGCGAAACTATAAGGGTTCCTAGTTGGCTACGGAACCCTAAAAAAACGCTGTTTAATGCTTCCTATCTCATTTTCTCCCACGTTAAATCTTATATGTCTCTTTTTACTGTCGCTTTTTCGTTTCATAAAAATTCAAATCACAACGATGCTAAAGAATTTTTCACTTCAAAAAGAAATAGAAATCATACCTCGGTAATATGATACAAGCAATTACATATTTGTATCATAGTTGCTACGAATATTAGTCCCAGCCATATGTTGAAAGTATCTTGAATTATATCTACATAACTGTAAGAAGAAAACATTACGATTTAAAAGCGGCCTATGGTGAAGGAAAAACTGGAAGCAGTTGTTAAAAAAAATGTGCTATTCATGATTCATCATACATTTTGATCGCGTAGGTATTGCACTTTTGAATGGGACAGCATATTTTTTTGACGTGACAACGTCTAATAAATCGATGAAGCTGGCTGCACTCACGAAAAAACATGACTCATGTAGCGTTACCTCGCGGCCTTGCTCTGCTGTAGCGTTGTACGCCATGGCGGCTTGAAGTGCAAGCGAGAGCGCTGAACGAGCGATGAGAGACAGATGATGTCGAACGCTGCCGAATCGGCCTCCGCGTTCGGCAATTTCATTAATGTTTTGTTATGACGTTGTCACGTTAAACTATCGTCCGTAAACCGACTTTACACACAACCGATTTTTTTTACCTTAATTTTGACCACACCCCAGTGCTCCAATTCTGTATTATTCCCCGTGAAATCTTACCAAGTGCAAATCACGTTAATATCGTGTCTTGTTAACGGCAAAGAATCGAAATGTCAACCGTACGTACAACATGTATTTTGACAACTCAAACCACGCCATTGGGTCATAGAGAATACGTTACTAGCAGATTTCGTGATTAACAATAGTCGGACTTTTAATTAGCTGCAGTAAATGACAGCTTATGTGTTACTTCAATGACAGAAATTGGCGTCTTTTTGTTTTTTCGCGGCCATCAACCACATCTTGTTTTTCTAGTACAGAATAATGTACGACAACTTATTTGACATGCATATCTCTAAACTCAGTCCGAAATGAGTTATTAAGAAGTGTCAATTTACTGCAGCTAATTAAAAGTCGCACTATAAGGAATAGATGTGGTTTCAAAGTAAAGAATCGTTACGTGGTTATAGTGAATTAGGGCCCCGATACACGCTGTGGATAGATAGACACTATTAAACAAATATGTAACTAGGTCTTACTTAAACAGACGACACTGCTCCTTGATAACCCCAATGACTCTGCCACAAACCTCCTTTTTAGGAGCAACCATGGCTTCCTCCAAAGCCTTGCAGTACAGGTCCATCTTCAGACACGCGTGGTTGATGGACAAACCAAAGAAACCGTCGTAACCGATGAAGTTAACCATGTAGAGGATTGAAGCGTAAAACATGTAGACGAACATTATCTGAAACGTTCAAGAGATGGTTTATTTGAAGACATTTGAGGACTCGGGGCTATAGCAAAACCCGATATTATTCTTTTGGTACATATTGTAAGCTCTCAAAATGGTGAAGGAAAACATCGTGAGGAAACCGGCATGTCCTGGATATAATGCCACAAACATATACGCAGAACGACATAGCCCTCATAATTAGAAGTCGGGGGTAAAAAAATTACCATGCAAAAACTACCTCAAAATACGGAGACTCAAATCTCGTTTCGGGGGCAGCTAATGGCAACTCCAAATCATGTATCATATACTTCTCAGGCTCAGATTTACACGTGAAATTATAGGTATTCAATACAACAGCGATGACTGGAAATGACTGAACACACGTAAACACAGTGATGAACCAGGCTCGTTCGCTGTATACTTGGCCGTTTTTGATAGAGGCGCGCACTATATCCTTATAGGTTTCGGAGAAGTCGTTGAAGACGTAATGGTCACGGTCTATTTCGTCCAGGATCTCTTTGGCTTGGCTTCGCTTGTGGTACATTAGGATCATCTGTAAAGAGAAGTAATATAGATATCAATCGTAATATTAAAGGTATAGTTAAATTATTTGGCTTTCGCGAACTCGCACAGACGTGAAAAAGATTTTGTTTTTTTTTTAATTTTTTTTTTGTTTTTTAGTTTTGTTTTTCTGTGCGACAGCGAGAGTGTCGAGCTTCTTAAGAGGGAACAGGGCGTGCGATTCTCCATACATACGTATTCCCCTTTTTTGTTCCTGAATAATGCCTCTAGAACAATTTTTTTTATAAAATCAAAGTCTGCTGTAAACACGTCCCTGTCATTTTCTTTTTTTCAGCAACTAATTATTAAAAAAAAAAATTACCCTCTAAAAATTACAAAAAAAAAAATATTCTTATATAGATATCTCATAAAATTATTCTTACCGCCGTGATTAGAGGACTACCAGACACCATCATCTTCACCACCATCTTTCGTGGCACGCATTGTACACCCTGTATACGTTGTCCTTGTATTCAAAAGTCTAACGATCATAATTAAGAGGAAATGCGGTCGGAGAGACTTTTGAAAAAGCCTAAGTAAAAAGTCATAATTCGAGGGTTGGCTCTCGCCTATTTCCTACAAACTGAATAAGAAGGATAAATACTGTGTCCCTGTGATTTTCTTCTTTCGTTAATAGTTGTCAAATTTGTACACTAGACCTCTTTGACAGCGGCAATTTTGAGCATTTTTGAGGGTTCTAGTGCTTACAAAAATAATGTATAAAAAAGAAGGAAAACAGGGACATACAAGTAGTTAATATTTAATATTCTGTAAAAAAAATCATTGCTTTATGGTCATTAACAGGAAACAGGCGAGAGAGTTTCTATGGAAAAACGACCACCCGCATTTCCTCTTAAGCACAAGCCAAGTCATACTTACCTTAAAAAATCCACCAAGAAAAGGCCCCACCACAGTGCTATGTCTGATGATATTCACAATGTCCATGGCCAGCATGGATTTGTAAATGTCAATGAAGATCATGATGGCAAGAGGTGCTATGGAAGTCACTATTATAACTGTTGAAAGAGGGTAGATATTACAATTTTTTTTTAACATTAACCTTAGGTAAAAGAAGTCATGAGCTGGACTCATTTAATAAAGATTAATCCTTGGAACGACAGTAGCCTATGTCTAGCAGTGGCACATTAAACCATAGTAAAAAAAAAAAAGAAAAAAAAAACAATTTTCATAAAGTTTATAATCTGTTCCAAAAGTATCGTATGAAAGTGTAAACAAACCCTGTTCAGGTTAAATTCTTACGCAATCACTCACTCTCACTACAGGGAGGATAACATATTCTTCTGTATTTAATACTAATCAAATCTCACCATTCTACTTTTTCCAACAATTATTTTTGAATAACAAAAATTAAAAATGAGGTTATAAAATTAACCTCCATTGTCAAATGAAAATCATCTTTGAGCTGATTATTTTAAAGATAGAATTTCGTGTTTAAATCCATACTAATATTATAAATACGAAAATGAGTTTGTTTGTTTCGCTTTCACACTAAAACGGCTGAACAGAATTAGATGAAATTTGGCACATGCTTATATATACCCAAGTCATGGTGACTTGGGTATATAGAATACGTAGAATACTTTTATCCCGATATTCCTACGGAATCGAGACCTATGCGAGTGAAACCCGCACTTAAGAACACCCTCACGGATCGGACGATTTTTTTTAGGGTTCCGTACCCAAAGGGTAAAAACGGGACCCTATTACTAAGACTCCACTGTCCGTCTGTCTGTCACCAGGCTGTATCTCATGAACCGTGATAACTAGACAGTTGAAAATTTCACAGATGATGTATTCTGAGTGTTATTTCGGCAAGGTCATCAGGAAAATAAAAGAAGTCTTTGATATAATCTTACGTATACTAGCCATTCTCCATTTTTCGATCCTCGGATTCGGGTATATCATACCGACGCTCATTGTGAATGTTATCATCCTGAATGTATCGCTGAACGGTTTGAATTCTAGATCTACGTCCATTGTCACCTGCAATTAAAATTTCTTAATTAAAACTGTTTAGTACAGACGGCAGCACATCAAGCTACTACAATCTGTCAAATTTCTTTAATAGATTTCCAACTTTATCGCTGAAGCATAAGGTTCAAAGTTGATTGGGAAAATTTGACAGTTTCGGGTAGCTTGATGTGCTGGCGTCTGTACTTTAGAAAAAAAAATGTTAACACCCATCTATACTAATATTATAAAGAGGAAAAATTTACGGCGACGAAGTCGCGGGCGGAAACTAGTATTACATAAAATAAAATTCGACAATGTTGTGGAATTTTAACAGAATAATGAAATTTAAAAAAAATCATATAAAATAATAAAAATATATTACTGGCCTTTTTTAAATTTATTTGCGAAACTTCACAGACCCGAATGAGTAGATACTCATCCTCTCTCTATCTAGTTATCAAAAAGATTCGGTGTTATACTTCAAATAAATTGCCTTAACAATATAGCTCTCTTCTGTAGGTCTCTCTTCGAAAAAAAAATTGCGGAACTGTGAATGCTCAATAGAAAATTGTCTTATTAAAACATTACCAGTAATTTCGTTCCATCAAAAGAAATGCCGGAGGCGTTAAAGCTTTGATTCAAGCAGTAATTGATTTAAATAATAAGCTCTTGATTCAATTATTCTTTTACCTCGTAATGAGTAACAAGTGAATGTTTTAATTAGAAACAATTCCTTTGTGATGTAAACTTTCTTTGATGGGTTAAATACGTTATGATTATGAAGTATGTAGTAGTTTGTGACCGTGACTTTGCTCGCGTCAAACACGACTTTTTTTCTGCAAGTTTCTACTTTCTAGGTACAATAATAAAACTGGGTAACTTTAATGTTGTCAGGAAGCATATTATTACAATCCCAATTCTCTATTCTTTAATGCATTCCATAATGTTGGTAAAACAGTTGGTAGGCATAAAATTATTAAACAACTTTAAATAGAAGACCATAGAGAAACCATTGGGGGAAAAGGGTTTTCATGCATTATGAGAGCATTTTATTATGAATTAGATGTTAGCATATATTTAGTAATACTTCGGAGTCCTTCTCACAGTTTTTAATATTCATGAGTCGATTACAACTCTTGAAATGACTATTTTGGGCTGCATGATAGGTGGAACCTTTTCATTTCCCATATAAGATTCACAGAGCTTCGTATTCGAGTGCGAAAACGTCTGTATGAAAAAATCTTTTGAATTTACTCATAAGACTTACGTTTCTTCCACAGGTCTGCAACGCAGCTCTAGAAGTATACGTCCGGAGAGCATACACATCATACGACATCACTTGTCTGCAGCACCTGGCATTGTCAGGAGAACTGGGCGTTGTCCACTTCCAATTTATATTGCCTACTGGACACCCTAACAGGTACGTTAGTAGAATAGAATATAATACTCTTTATTATGTACACCATATAAATTACAGACATAAATATAGAAACTGTACAAAGGGTGACACAATGGGCGGTCTTATCGCTAAAAGCGATCTTTTAAAGACAACCTTAGGATGGATTTAAAAAGGGGAAGGACAGACAAATACTGTAGGTAGTCCGTGGTGTACCATTTACATAATACAATAAATACATACATAAAGTATATTATACTAATCTAAATAAAAGCAGCTCAGTCATAAGGCTCAAGGCTCTGTAGCGGTATCTACAACGCCACAAGCAAACAATGCGTCACACTGACGTCACGCAAAATCCTGCATCGCGCAAGCAGAGTTTACCGCGCAACTAGCATAGATACAACGGCCCGACATGAATCATCGGGCAGTTGCCCGCCAGACTCAACACCCGTCTGGTCGGAGGATCCTCCCTTTTCTATGAAGGTTGAGTGAACTTTAAACCCGGTTCCTCATACCTCTATAGCTCTAAGTAGCTCAGGCATCATCATCTGACTAGACATTTCCAACTATTTTGGGGTCGGCTTCCAGTCTAACCGGGTGTAGCATTTTACATGGAGCCACTACCTATGTGATCTCCACACGCAACCCAGTTACTGGGTAACACGATAAGACTGAAATGACGCGGTAAGACTGAAACTGTCATAAAAATCCTGAGATGAAACTATTACAGGATTATAACTAGCATTGCCCCGCGGTTTCACCCGCATAAGTGTCCATCCCGTGGGAATATAGAGATAAAAACTATCCTATGTCCTTTCCCGGGACTCAAACTATCTCTATACCGAATTTCAGCTAAATCGGTTCAGCGGTTTAAGCGTGAAAAGGTAACATACAGACAGACAGACAGAGTTACTTTTGATTTTATAATATTAACATACTAATCTTCCATTTTCTTTCACAGAATCCCCATCAGCCAATCTGAGATCGAGCTGGCATCAGGTACAGACGCGGAAGGCATTCCCGCCGAGCTGTGCACGGCCGCCATGAAGAAGTGCCACCACCGCACCGGAGCGCTGGCCTCGTTCGAGTCCTTCGACCAGTTTGTGCAGTACTCTGACGAGCTGCTCGACCTCGTGCATGACTTCGCCAGCTCCGCTACTGTTAGGAGAGAGGTGAGTGAAGAATTGCTCCGAAATTTACCCCCAAAGTAGGGTAAAAATGACCCAAATTGGGTCAAAATACCCCGAAGTGGGTCAAAATTACCCCAACGTGGGTTAAAATCATCCGGCGTCCTTGTCAATAGTAATCCCATGTGTCTGTAATGACTCTCGCATCACTTTATTATCATTCAGGATGACCATAAATTGATGTTCAGAATGACCCTACAACCATTTCAAAATGACCATAATTTGGGGTTCAGATTGACACCATAAAGATTTTAGAAGTACCCTAAAGTGGATTAAATTATACCAAAGTTGTTAAAAATTTATCCAGTGTTTGTGAAATGGTCCCTCTTTCTGAAAACGTGAGTCATAAATCAGTGACATGAAGATTAATATGAGCCAATATTGTTTAAAAATTACCCACTGTGAGTTACAAAATTACCTCGAAGTAAAAATTACCCCAAAGAGCATCAAGTGCTTCCTTCCTTCTGGGGTAATCGGGTAATATAATTCAAGACTGACTATACAAGACAAGATGGTAACCAGGTATTTCGTTGCAGGACTTAGCAGCGTTGCAGGAAGGCAGTGAAAGTCGGGACAACAGCACCAGCATTAATGTTGGCATGGACTTCAAACCCGCTGATGCTGATAATGAAGTAAATAACTATACTGTTGTATTTGAAAGAAAGAAAGAAAAAGTATTTATTGCGACTCGTACAGGAAGATCACAAACTAAACTAAATACAGAAAAATAAAAATCCAAGTTATATAAAATAAAAAAATAAAACCTCTAAATCAGCTGTTCCCTACAATGTTCGCATAACTCAACAAAATGTAGGAAACAGCTGATTCTCTTTTCGCGATTTCAGATTTGGTCCCATAGTAATAGTTGTTCGTAATGGTGAGTACAATGACCCCTTAAGATGTTATCCATTAATTACCGGACACCCTGTATATTAAATAGAAGTGTCTGTTTGTAATGTCAAAATTACAGCTTTTTACTAAATGCTAGGAAAGTATATATATACGGTACATAAAACGAAAAAAATATTTTTAACATTTTTGTATGTCTATCTGTTTGTTCCGACTAATCTCCGAAACGGCTAGACTGATTTTTACGGGCATACAAAGGATTCCGTACCACCGTGTAAACATTAATTTTTTTAAAACATGTTTTTTGTATGTTTTGTATTCCCCTTTCATTTTTAACTTAATTTTATTTTTATTATTTGTTGTTATAGCGTCATACAAATAGTCAGTAAGTTCACACTATCTGAAAATTTCAAGTATCTACCTGTTACGATTCAAAAGAATACAGCCCTGTGACAGACAGACAGACGGACGGACAGCGGAGCCTTAGCAATAGGGTCCCGTTGGCACCCTTTGGGTGCAGAACACTAAAAAGAAAAAAAAATGTAATTTCAAAAAGATGGCGTTTACATTTCAGCTGTTCATTTCTTTTAGTGATTCTGCTTTTTCTTCATTACGATTACGATCGTACAGACGCCAGCACATCAAGCTACTACAATCTGACAAATTTATTTCATAGATTTGAACTTTATTGCTAAAGCATAAGGTTCAAAGTTGATTGGGAAAATTTGACATCTGAAGGGTTAAAATTTTATGGCGGTTATTTAAAAAAAAAACATTTCTCCCGCGTGTAAGTATTTAGGCACTTTTCCGACAAAAAATGTCTACGCTCGTCCTTACGGCGGCGATCTCTCGCGTCCGGCCCTAGTCCAGGCCATGGTACGGAGCGAGAGTTCATGGGTTTCGGGTAGCTTGATGTGCTGGCGTCTGTACTTTATACGATTTCAAGTTGTTATAATAATTTTGATACCGTTTCTCGCAGACTCCTCTAGAACCCATTCACATCCTGATGATCGGTGTCCGAGACACCGGCGAGAGTGACGACAGCGCTGTCTCGCGCCGCTTCGGTAACTTCTGCCGCGCCCACCGCCACGAGCTGCACCAGAAGAGGATCAGGAGGATCACCTTTATGTTGCTTATCAAGTGAGAATACCCTCCGCCATGTTGTTGAATTGAATGAAGGTTTTCGTGAAAATTTACACCAGTTGGCACCACTGTGACAAGAGGTCTTCCAATATAAAATATATGATGACGTTCATCATTCGATTCATTCATTCGTTCATCATTCAGTCATGACTAAAGAAAATATAGGCTCTTTGACAGATGCCTGGACCTGACGTGTCAGTGCTGCCACCTAGCGAACGTCATTTCAGAATACCCTCATTTTTGACGTTCAAAAGTGCCTTTTATGCTATTTGATATAAATGCTTTGACTTTGAATTGTCAAAATACTTTAATAAAAAATCCTCTTTTTGAAGTCGGTTAAAAATTAATGACTAGCTTCATATTTTCTGACTGACCGACTTCATGACTGTTGTAAATAAAAGACGGGTTGACCAAGACTGATTTTTATTGAGTACCCACAACCTAATTATTATTATAATGACGAGACACTGTCCTACCCACATAGTATACGACAATGACAATTCAAAAGTGTCTGTAAATGGTTTTGTTCAGCTCCTAAGGGTACTAGCGTGATGTGAAATAGCCTGTAGTCTTCCTCAAGAAATAGGCTATCGAATGCAAAAAAAAAATCATCAAATCCTACTGGTAGTTCTAGAGATTATCGTGTTCAAACAAACAAACAAACCCTTCAACTTTATTATCAGTGTATGGATTTATAAATCTAAAACGAACCCCCACCATCTCTTTCCAGACGTCAATTCCCCAAGTTCTTCACTTTCCGCGCCCGCAACGACTTCACAGAAGACACGATCTACCGGCACCTGGAGCCGGCGTCAGCCTTCCAGCTGGAGCTGTACCGCATGCGCAGCTATGAGCTGGAAGCGCTGCCCACCAGCAACCAGAAGATGCATCTTTATCTGGGCAAGGCTAAGGTGAGAAAATCATAAAAAGGAAACCAAGTTTACGCTGTGTTAACGCAGCGTCTACGCGACAACTATGTGATGTCAACTAACGCCAAAAAAGAGAGAGAAAGGTTGAATTTCTTCAGCGGGATTGTCCGAAAGGGTTACTGCTGCCCCGGAACATAAAGGGCCAAGGAAGGAACACGGGTGGGTTTTAGTCAGTAAGAGTCTGACACTCCCTTCCGCTCCACCCAGAGCGGGAGGGGTCATTTGATGATTTCCCATCCTGAAAAATAAAAAAAAGTTGAATTTCTCGGGCTACATTGAAGGAATCGTCTTAAAAACACCCTTTGTATTGTTTCGTGTATAGGTGAAAAAGGGGCAAGAGGTGACAGACTACAGGTTCTTCATCCGTTCCATCATCAGACACCAGGACCTCATCACCAAAGAGGCTAGCTTCGAGTACCTGCAGAATGAAGGAGAGAGGTGATTTACTGATTTCCATATTTATCCTTTCTTACTTTACTTGAGGAGCCCATGGCTAAATAATAATAGTCGCACAGGTCGATCGATCAGGTTAAGCTACGCTTGCCGCGGTTGGTCAGTGGATGGGTGACCATCTTTACATACAGCGACCCCTCTGTGTCTCGGTAAGCACGTTAAGCCGTTGGTCCCGGCTGTCATTCGTAGATCTTTGACAGTCGTTACGGGTAGTCTGTAGCCCGAAAGTCTGACAACCAGTCATACCAAGCGGTATCGTATTACCCAGTAACTGGATCGTGGAGGTCAGATAGGCAGTCGGTCCATGTAAAATACTGGTATTTAGATGCATCCGGTTAGACTGGAAGCCGACCCCAACGTAGTTGGGAAAAGGTTAGGCAGATGATGACTGAATGCCTACTGCTGATAGATATAGACCTCCATATAACAGCTTTAAGGACCCACTAGTCGATACTTTTTTTCTTACAAATTTCGGGAGAGTACTCTACTGCAGTGCGATTCTGTAACCATCTCACCGTGAAAACTTAGGTGAAGTGAGCGTGGAGTGAGCTGTCAGTAGTGTCAATTCCTAGCAAAAACAAACTCACTTCACCTAAGTTTTCACGGTGAGATTTTTACAGAATCGATCGGCTGTTTGACATTGTGCAACTAAAGTTAAACATGATATCGTTTTGTACTACTAACTATTGTTTCTTGCTAGGCCCTACAAAAAAAAAACAGCATGTGTGCAATTCACACGTGGTAGAAGTGAAACCTTCAATCTTAAATCTTATGAATTTACATGTCTCTTTTTACTGTCGCTTTTTCGTTTCATAAACTTTCAAATCACAACGATGCTAAAGAACATCCATCCATCCATCCATCCATCCATCCATCCATCCATCCACCCACCCACCCACACACACATCCACAAATTAGTAGCATAGGATTAAATGTGATGTCATTTTTAATAATAAAAAACAAAAACACTGTATAATGCTTCCTATCTCATTTTTGTCTCTTTTTACTGTCGCTTTTTCGTTTCATAAAATTTCAAAACACAACGATGCTAAAGAAGTTTTCACTTCAAAAAGATGAAATACGAGTACGCAGACGAAGTCGCGGGTACCAGCTTGTTAATGATATCTCGTTTTCCTTCCCCAGGGTACTACTAGAAGCCATGGATGAGCTGGAGGTGGCATTCTCGCACCCGCTCGCTAAGAGGACAGATTGTAATCACATATTCTTGAACTTCGGACCCACTGTCATCATGGACCCCGCTAAGGTAAGAACGTAACTATTTCTTTAAGTATAAAGTTGCTTTTTGCAAAACACTTTGGCAATCGAGTCTTTGACAATTTCAAAATATTTAATGAAGAAAAATTATCGATAAGAAATGGAAGTAGATTATGATTGTGTAATTACATATTTGTTACGGCCGCGAATCATATTTTAATCAACGTACAACTTAATACTGACCAGCAAATTGCAAAAAACGTAAAAAAAAATTGAATTTCGCGGGCTACCCTAGCGCTCTTTCGCCTTAAGGCGAAAGCGCCAGGGTAGCCCGCGAAATTCAATTTTTTTTAGCTTTTTTGCAATTTGCTGGTCAGTATTAAGTTGTACGTTAATTTATATATGAATCGCGGCCGTAACTAACATGTATTTACAGAATTATAATCATTAAAGTCATCAACACATCTCTCTAAGACCACGTAAGTCCTAAGAATAACTGTTTCATGAAATTATCATTCTTCGGACTTACGTGGTCTTAGAGAGGTGTGTTGATGACTTTAATGATTATAATTCTGTAAATACATGTTAGTTACGACCGCGATTCATATATTAATCAACGTACAACTTAATACCGACCAGCAAATTGCAAAAAACGTAAGAAAATTTGAATTTCGCGGGCTACCTTAGCGCTTCCCCCTTAAGGGCGTGATAAAACCGCGGGCGTTTATTAATGATAACGTTATTTGTTTACAGATTGAAGAGTCAGTACTTGGCATGGTGATGAGATACGGCCCTCGTCTCTGGAAACTCAGAGTATTACAAGCAGAAATCAGATTCACCCTGCGCATTGGTAAGTTTCAAATCATCTACTTAGCATTTCCCCAGCTATGTCATGGGTTGCCTGTCAGACTTTCAGGGCTTCTGACTATCCGTAACGACTCAAAGATCTACGAATGTCGGCCAGCCCTCCGGAGCAACTGGACAGATTCGCAACTGGACAGATTCTCAGCTGGACAGTTTCGCAGCTGAACAGATTAGCAACTGGACAGATTCGGAACTGGACAGTTTCACAGCTGGACAGATTAGCAACTGGACAGAACGTGTACAGTCCATGACATAATTAAAGTGGATGAGTTGGGAAAATGAAAGTTATGAATAAGTGGTCGAGATAGGAAAGTGAGCGGCTTGCTGTCCAGTTGCTCCGGAGGGGTCGGCCAGACCAGCTGTTTACGTGCTTTTCTAGCCTTCAGAGGGGTCTCGGTATGAAATGAAAGGTCACCACAGACCACACAGACACACACTTACCACACCACAGACACACACTTACACCACAGACACACACACACCACAGACACAGACCACACACTTACCACACCACAGACACAGACTACCAGACCACAGACACACACACACACACACACCACACACACAGACCACAGACACACACCACAGACACAGACACACACACCACAGACTTATCTGCGGGTTAATTGCGTAACACATTACGTTAATTTTGACAGTTCAACAACATCCATTGCGTTATTAACATTGTTGAGCAGACATTTTTTTTTAAATCATAATATGTAGCTATGAAGCCCAACAGTGGGACAGTATAGGCTAAACAATAAAATATGAAGCAATGGATATAGCAATATCTTTAAAAATGATTCATATTATGATTCATAGTACGCGGTGTTACGCGATTAGGCTGCCTTTCCACAAGAGATGAGCGAGGATCCGTAGCGAGGGATGTGTGTGAAACCAACCAATAACATCGCTTCGTTTTTATAGCTTTGTAGCGGTATCTACAACGCCACATGCAACCAACGCGTCATACTGACGTCACGCAAATCCTGCATCGCGCAAGCAGAGTTTACCGCGCAACTAGCATAGATACAAACGGCCCGACACGAATCAAGGGGCAGTTGCCCGCCAGACACAACACCCGTCTGGTCGGAGGATCCTCCCTTTTCTATAGAGTATGAGGGAACTTTACACCCTGTTCCTCCTACCTCTATAGCTTGAACTAAGTAAGCGTTGGTATTGGTTAGTTTCACACACATTACGTTACGCATCCTCGCTCATCTCTGGTGGAAAGGCAGCCATCGGATGCTGTTCTGTTACTTTTCATTTTCATGGACTAAAAACTGGATGTTTTCATTTAAAATTATTTTATTTGGTACAGGACCCGGTGCGCCCACCAAGAATGTAAGACTATGTTTGTCCAACGGCTCCGGCTACTCGTTAGATGTCTATACTTATGAAGAGATTTCGGACCCTAAGATTGGCGTGGTAAGCTATATTACTTTATCTGTGATCACTATCGGGCGCGGGCTAAAATTGATACTTTAATTTTCTTACTTGTTTTGATAATTTTGGAAAAAAATCTTTTGTTACTAGAACGGCGATAATTCGTGTTTACTTGCAAGGCGATAACTTAGTTTGCACTATCTAAGACGATAATTACACGATTTTTTTTTTCAATAATTTATATTTGGAGAATGACAATTTATAATGATCATGTAACAATTACTGCACCTTCTATTACTTATTTGACGAAAGTTTTCAATTTGATCGTGTGTTAGGTCAACAATAAAACTTCACAAAATCTTTCTAAATTTAGCTTTTATTTTTCAGATAATGTTCCAATCGTTCGGGCCCAGACAAGGTCCGATGCATGGGCTTCCAATCTCCACTCCATATGTTACCAAAGATTACTTGCAGCAGAAGAGGTTCTTGGTAAGTAATTTTGACTCTTATGAGGGTTGATTTAGAGATTAAATTCGTGTGACAATAAAAATAATAACCTATTTTTTTTTTTGTTTTTGTGACATGGGATTTAAACATAACTGGAGAAAAATAGGTGTACTAAAGGTACTGACGCCAGCACATCAAGCTACTACAATCTGTTAAATTTCTTTAATAGATTTTCAACTGTATTGCTATAGCATAAGGTTCAATGTAGATTGGGGAAATGTGACAGTTTCGGGCAGCTTGGTGCGCTGGCGTGCACTGCTGCTGTGTGGAATAGAAACGCGATGATATATAAATTCTTGTATGCATTTTGTAAAGCTTAATTCTGGGTCAATATCGCGTGGCAAAAGAGAGTCACTAAATAATTTGATAATAAGTTTGACTTTCTCGTTGGTCTAGTGGTCGCATGCGCGACTGAAGCGCTGGGTTCAATCCCCGGGTCGAGAAAAGTATTACAGGAGTTTTTCACTAAGAAATTCTCAGTAGCTCCGGATTCTAGATTTCTGCCCTGTTGGCTCGCCCCCTATTTATTACAAGGTATCTGAAACAAAAAGCGCGTGTCGCCTGCTCCTGCCCCCCCCCCGGCCGCGCCGTGCGGGAGAGGGGGCAGCAGTGCCTGCGCACGCGCACACGGATGGCTAGTCTCCGCTAAGAATGGCTACTATTCGGTCTGGAGGACTATTATTATTATGACATGGAACCTAAAACAAAACTTGCGAATCGCACCTATCTCCGAGAGATTCAGGCATAAAGTTATGTCGTTATGTCACCATACTGATTTTATATTTTTCTTTTTTATAGGCCACGTCACAAGGCACGACATACGTGTATGATATTCCCGACATGTTCCGTCAAATGGTTGAGAGAAGATGGAGGGAGTGCATCGAAGACGGTAGCGTTGAAGGTACAGTTTATTACAGTATTTATTTAGTTCCTTAATTCATAGTAAACGACATAGCCCGAAGAATTGCCAAACTTAAGAGCGTTCACGCCGTGCGGCATTTCATACAAACTTTCAAGCCCTTGTTTTTCGAAATGAATGAACCGATTTTAATGAAACTTCATACGCATAAGCAGGATACAAAGGTCTAAAAAGTTACTTCTTATAATAAAAAAAAAACATAACTAGACATCTCTATAAAACATAACTAGACATCTCTAAAAAACATAACTAGACATCTCTGTTTCTATGGAAAATTAAAAATCGATCTAATTTGGCTATAACACTATTTTTCAAAAATGTTCTTTAGTAACTTTTTAGACCTTTGTATCCTGCTTATGCGTATGGAGTTTCATTAAAATCGGTTCATTCATTTCGAAAAACAAGGACTTGAAAGTTTATCTGAAATGCCGCACGGTGTAAACGCTCTTAACGTACTTTCCGAGGCACGGAGAGTTCTTGGTATACAAAGATGGTCACCCATCCGCAGACCAACCGCGGCAAGCGTAGCTTAACCTGATCGATCGACCTGTGCGGCAGTTATTATTTAGCCACGGGCCACACTCATCTTACTCTGTGTCATGTTTACCGCAAATAAAAAGTATTTTCTTTCTAAATTATAAATGTTTTGGTTCTAGGTCCTATGCCTGACAACGTGATGACGGTAATGGAGTTGGTGGTGGAACCGGACGGAGAGAGGAATATCGTCGAAGTCACCAGGCTGCCTGGACAGAATAACGTATGTTTTACTCATGAAATTTTCAATCTGCTAGAGGCGAAAGTTTATTTCAGCCTATAGAGGTATCAGGAACAGGTTGTAAAGTTCACTCATGCTCCATAGAAAAGGGAGGATCCTCCGACCAGACGGGTGTTGTGTCTGGCGGGCAACTGCCCAATGATTCATGTAGGGCTTTTGTATCTATGCTAGTTGCGCGGTAAACTCTGCTTGCGAGATGCAGGATTTTGCGTGACGTCAGTATGACGCGTTGTTCGCATGTGGCGTTGTAGATACTGCTACAAGTATATTTCTTAGGAGCAGTGGTGACCCTGTGTTATCGTCCCCGACTTACTAAGCGCAAGTTCGAACTCATGTAAGCACTAATTAATTTCATCACTACTGCTCTCAAAACGGTGAAGGAAAACATCGTGAGGAAACCGGCATGTCCTAGAACCAAAATTACGAAGACATGTGACATCTATCCACCCGCACTGGACCCGCCTGGTGGATTATGGCTCACCCGCGAGAGGGGTGAACTGGGACAAGCCGTCTATTTGTGACAGGGAGTGGGCCCGGAGCGCGTTGGTAGTGTGTGTCTTCGAATTTTTGGTGGTAGCATGTTCATTTTCTCACAATGTTTTCCTTGACCGTTTTGAGAGCAGTGGTGATGAAATTATTGACACAAAGTAAATCGCCTGTCTGGGTTCGAACTCACGACCGACAACTCGTTAGTTGGGTTACCACAGAGCCACCACTGCAATCAACCTTATATAAACCATTTATCAACATATACACCTCACATGATCTGACCAAGATTATGTCTGGACTTTAAAAGAGACTATGACCTCTGAGTAGTGTTGTAAAAGAACTGAGTCTTTATAGTCCAAATATTGAGACTCGAGTCTTTTTTTGAAGACTCAAGTCAAAAAAGAATAAGTCTGAGTTTTTAGTCTTCTTAAAATAGACTCCAGATTTGCCAAAGAGAACTCGAGACTGAGTCTTTTATAACAGCTCACTCTTTACAAAAAGAACTCAAGACTAAGTCCTTTAAATAAAAACTTAGCTTTCCTAAAGAGAACTAGCAACTGAGTCCTTTTAAAAAAGAGCTCAGTCTTACGGTCTTTCTTCTCAGAGTAGTCAGATAAGAAACGCCGACCTCATCTAGTTTTTAATATATGATTGACGTGTAAAAGTGTTTGTGCAAACCTACTTACAGAAATAAAATCATTTGTAATATTCTTTATCTCCAGGTCGGTATGGTAGCATGGCGGCTAACCTTATACACCCCGGAATGTCCCGACGGTCGCGACATCATACTGATCGCAAACGACCTGACATACTACATGGGGTCTTTCGGACCCGCCGAGGACTGGGTGTATTTCAAGGCCTCCGTGTACGCTAGGGAACTTAAGATACCTAGGGTAAGTAATTCACAGAGTAATTTAACTCGTTCAAATTCTCACCTTTATCATCTACCTAGCCTATGTTGGGGTCGGCTTCCAGTTTAGCTGAATGCGAGCATTTTACAGTACCCGGCGATAAATATTGCACATCGACCTTTTGAAAGAAGACCCCTCCACTCCATGCCTGGAAAGAAGCTTTTCCTTTTATACCTAGTACTAGCTTCTGCATGCAACTTCATGTACGTAAAATCTATGGTCCCCCGACCCACCCCATCGCATTGCCAGCCCACAAGCCGAAATTAGCCGATTGTCTCTTTCCAAAGGTCGATGTGCAATATTTATCGCCGGGTACTGTAATCCGTTGCAGTTGAATACCAGTATTTTACATGGAGCGACTGCCTGTCTGACCTCTACAAGTCAAAAACCCAGTTACTGGGTAATATGATGCATACCCTTGGGTAAGACTTTTGGGATTGCGACTACCCGTAAAGGCTCCTTCAAACAGGCGCGACACGACACGCGATAACAAGGCACCGCAAGTCGCGCAACGAGCGGTGCCTTTGTGTCGCGCGCGATTATATCGCGTGTCGCGCCTGTTTGTAGGAGCCTTAACGACTGTCAAAGATCCAAGAATGACAGCCGGGACCAACGGCTTAACGTGCTCTCCGAGCCACGGAGGGGTCACGGTGTGTAATGGATGGTCCACCAATGCTCACCTCGTACAGACGCCAGCACATCAAGCTACTACAATCTGTCAAATTTCTTTAATAGATGTTCAACATTATTGCTAAAGCATAAGGTTCAAAGTTGATTGGGATAATTTGACAGTTTCGGGTAGCTTGATCTGCTGGCGTCTGTAAATCATTATGTCTTAAAGCACAATTTCGCACATCAGTAGTTTGATTATACTCTTAGAAAAAAAAGCTTCACGATTCTAAACCTTGTCGCATGCCATCTCTATTATGTATTTCATGTACAGACGCCAGCGCATCAAGCTACCCGAAACTGTCAAATTTTCCCAATCAACTTTGAATCTTATGCTTTGACGATAAAGTTGAATATCTATTTAAGAAATTTGACAGATTGTAGTAGCTTGATGTGCTGGCGTCTGTACTTCAAATTTCTGAATCTCCTCTCTCTCTCCATCCACACAGGTATACATCAGCGTAAACTCCGGAGCCCGTATAGGCGTCGCCGAAGAGGTGAAGTCAGAGTTCAACGTGGCCTGGCTCGACTCTGAGCGACCTGACCGCGGGTTTAAGTACCTTTACCTGACGCCCGAGTCATACTCTAAACTAGGTATTTATATACATAATCTGCATTTGCGATTTATTTGCCAAAAAATGTAAACAAACATGAGTTTATGGAAAAAAGTTCAAAGTTCTTGAAACTAAAATGACAACTTAGCACCGTACTAAACTGTATTTTTTTTAAATAAAGATGTGCATTTCTATTACAGTTAGGATCTTAATACAATAAGTGGGTCTGTGGCTTAAACCTGATCTAAAGAAAAACCTTGTTATGTAATAAGGCCGAATATGTTTACATGTTTGGAAACTAAATCTCGAACGCAGTGTAATGTTGGTAGCGAGGCTGGTGGGACTTAAATCGCTGTAAATCACCATTGTAGCAGCTAAGCTGCAAACTGCTCCACATTTTCTGACCCTGAGTCAGGGCCGTCTTTACCCGGGGGTGCAAGGGGTGCGTGGCACCCGGGCGCAGGGTCTTCGGGGCGCAAGCCAATCCTTATACCTACACGTACCATGCGTAAGCCTTCTCGAAATTGAAATGAATAAAAAACTACTTACGATTAACTATGACTCAAGTTAAGATAGATTGACAATTTTGGCTATAGTATTCGTATACCTATCTAATTGAAAGTTGATTACAAAACAGACGATATTATAAAAAAGATTGTCGATTTTAAAGCCGGAAAAATTAAATTTAATGTTTGAAAATGTACCTAATTTTCTTGTAGAGTAAATATTAAATAAAAAAATAAAATACAAAAATTGGGGCGCAAGCTGATTTTTGCACCCCGGCACCCAATATGGTTAAGACGGCCCTGCTCTGAGTGTTTTGGCATCTTGCCTAATATTTTAAAGAGCTTTTATTTAACTAGCCTAGTTAGTACGTATAGGTCAAATCTTGCAAGCTAAATTAAAACCCCTTCCTCTTATACTAAAGAGTTGCAATTTTACACGTTGATTAAGTTTCAAAGACAATGCATTTTTTTTTTTACTATTTATGTGTTGGCAATAATGTTTTTCTTTATTTCCTTCTAGGTCCACTGGGCTCCGTCAAGACCACGCTCATTGAGGACGAAGGCGAGTCCCGGTATAAGATCACTGATATTATTGGTAAGTTACTATATCTTATATGTGTTACAGATATTCTATTTCACGAAGTCCGTTCGGCTTTGCTTGTAGTAGTGACGTATCCCGACAAGCGCGCTCCCACAGCGGCTGCCCCTTGCTGCCGTCGCATGAGGCTATTTCCGCGAATGTGTACCGTTTTACTTCACCCATTGTTGAGTCTCTGTTGATCACAATGTGCATGTGCACGCTTGACAACATTCATAGCCAAACGGACTTCGTGACATAGAACATCTGTACAATAGAGAACATTGTCGCGTGGCTGGACTCTGGTTCAAGTACAAAGTATGTTAAATGGAATCTGCGTAAACCAATGGAGACTTCAAAAATCTCATATCTACCCCAGATTTTAGCGCATCTTTACGTATAATAGGAAACAAAAAAGTTTTAAATTGGCAGCGTCTTTATTTTTTAACAGTAAAGTATTATGAATGAGAGAGAAGCATGTTGTCATAGACCAACTGTCTAACGTGCTCTCCGAGACACGGAGGGGCCTTGGTATATATGGGAACGTCAACCATCCACAAACCAACCTCGCGAAGCATTGCTTAACTTTGAAGAACGACCCATACGGTTGTTATAAATACATCCCACACATTACCCGTCCTATTTCAATGAGAGTTTTCTGAAATGACGTTCGCTAGGTGGCAGCACTGACACGTCAGGTCCAGGTATCTGTCAAAGAGCCTATATTTTCTTTAGTCATGACGGAATGATGAACGAATGAATGAATCGAATGATGAAACGTCATCATATATTTTATATTGGAAGACCCCTTGTCACAGTGGTGCCAACTGGTGTCGTAAATTTTCACGAAAACCCTCATTCAAATCTTGTTCATTACTAGCTGACCCGATCGACGTTTTCCTGTCGAAATTATAATAAACCATGCAAAAATTCTATAGAAAACATTTTCAGATTACCGTTTTTTTTTTCAATTTACCGGCGAGTTTTCCAATTATTCTTTCCCTGTAAACCTTATTCGGACTTTCACGATAATTTAAAAAGAAAATTTACCATTTCGGTCCAGTCAAGAGATATGCTTATCAACGAACAGCATTTCGTTTTTAAACATTCATCACTAGCCTTTTCCCAACTATGTTGGGGTCGGCTTCCAGTCTAACCGGATGCAGTTGAATACCAGTATTTTACATGGGGCGACTGCCTATCTGACCTCCACAACCCAGTTACTACAGATAATATGATACCACTTGGAAAGACTGCTTGTCAGACTTTCGGGCTTCTGACTACCCGTAACGACTGTCAAAGATCCACGAATGACAGCCGGGACCAACGTCTTAACGTGCTTTCCGAGGCCCGGAGGGTCTCGGTATGTAAAGTTGTTGACCCATCCACAGACTAACCGTTCGTTCGTATTTAAACATTATCTAATAAAATGATTATTTCTTTTTCCACAGGCAAAGAAGATGGTCTTGGTGTTGAATGTCTGCGCGACGCGGGTCTGATCGCCGGCGAGACCGCACAGGCGTACGAGGACATCGTCACCATTTCCATAGTCACCTGCCGCGCCATCGGTATCGGCTCATATGTTGTTAGGTATGTGGTTTATCTAACTTTCATTTTCATTACATTTTCAAATATCTTTATTTACCAATGGAACAATAAACAAAATGCATTTACCCTAAAGTGGAGTCATTTTAATAGGTAACATTTGACAATTCATCAAATATTCAACAACGTAACCTTGTAACGGCGGGCATAAAATAACATATTTTTTCGTTTTGTTAGAACTGCACAATTGCTTACCTTTTTTCAATTACGATTACATATTTATTGTAATAATGACCGATACGAGTAATTTTACGATTTGCTTTCATTAATAAACCATTCTAAACATAATAAACAATTTCTGATCTAAAGAACTGAACGTCGTTACAAGGTTACGTCAGTTAACCATTTTTCTTTTTAAACACTAGGGATGTTACTCTAAAAATCGAAAGCTGATAAGTAGAATCGAATGCAATGATGACTTGTGAAGAAATATCACCATAAATTAATAACCACGTTGTGATTATAATAAAAAATTTATTTATTATTCTTTTAACTAACTAGGTATAAAAATACAAAAAATAATGAAATAGAAAAACTGCCTCCTCGCATTCGCCTCTAAAACTACAAGTGATTACCATGAGGAAATAAACTTTGAGGTTTTTAAAGAGTGGTTTGAGAAGCTGCTAGTCAGCTTAGAAAACCCATCGAAAATTATAATGGACAATGCACCGTATCATTCTGTACAAGTTGATAAACCACCAACTCAAGCAAATAAAAAGCAAGAAATTGTCTCGTGGCTGGTAAGAAATGGTGTGGATGCAAGTCCAACTTTATTAAAAGTTGAGTTGTTAAATCTAGTAAAAG
This sequence comes from Luperina testacea, assembly GCA_927399505.1. Taxonomy (NCBI): domain Eukaryota; kingdom Metazoa; phylum Arthropoda; class Insecta; order Lepidoptera; family Noctuidae; genus Luperina; species Luperina testacea. Next base: position 7,213,222 of record OV656783.1, on the reverse strand, counting down.
CAACTAAGCCGTCCAAGCTCCGCTATGTAATCGATGAACTAGCCCTAGAGCATGGACACGAAGTTATTCGATTGCCTCCCTACCATTGCCAGTATAACGCCATCGAGCTTATTTGGGCACAAATAAAGGGTTATGCAGCGCGGAACAATACTGAACCACCCTTCAGTACTGCTAAAATGATGTCTCTGCTACAAACTGCGTGTGCAGAAGTCACTACAGAAGACTGGAAAAAAGTCGTAGAGAAAACAAAGAAAATAATTTTACAAGATTTTGAACGAGATGTGAGAATAGACAATATTATTGAAAATGAATTAATAATATCTCTGAGTGCTGACAGCAGTGATGAAGATGACAATACTTTTAACAGTTCTGATAGTTCAACTGAATAAATGCAATTATTTTGTTAAATTGTGTACTTGTCTTATTTTGCTCCTTAAATTTACGAAAAAAATAATAATAATGGGACAGGGATTCGCCTGATGATTTTTAAAATTCGCATATGTTTCAAGTCCGTATCGATTCATTCACTTTAATCGATGTTTATAAGCAGGTCACCTCACTATGAGGACAAAACTGACAGACGTCAAATGTTACCTATTAAAATGACTCCACTGTAAGTTACATTAATTCATTAAAATTAGGTACTTGATGAGGCTAGCGATTCACCTTTCAAAGCTTATGACAGATATGTAGTTTTAACTGCTTACAACATACATTTTGCACACAATACCATGGGTACATGATGACAATATACAAATTATTTAGTTATAATTTACTGATTGCAAGGTATAACAAAAAAAAATATTTAACTACATAGTATGGTCACAGTATAAAGACATACAGTATTGTATCTCGGCCGTAACCTTGATGTAAATGCCTACAGCCGCGCGGTACGTAAACATGCGATAGGGCTGCCCGCCTCCAGTATTTTAATTACATTTGCCTACTTTGTGTTTCCATTTAGTTTTGTTATTGTATTTTACTGTGTGTACATAAATAATAAAATAAATAAATATACCTACTTCTTTTTATATAAACAAATAAAATACTTTGTGAATTGAATAGGAAGTGTTTAAAAAAAATGCGTGTTGTTTTGATCGCCGCCGCACGACTCCAGCTAGTGAGCAGCGCGCTGTTGCTATTCAAATTTCGAACTAATCGCCGCGCGGCGCCAGTCAGTAGGCAGCGCTAGCGCGCTGTTAAAATGGCGGGAAAGCAAGTGTGCATTCACAGATTGATTTTATTTAAAATTAAAAAAAAACAGTTTATTCGGTAATTTAAAAACTTGGCTGCATGCTCTAGTGTCTTTGCCAACATTTTCACGCAGCCACGGCAGAAAATAATCCTCGCGCCATTTTTCTCAAATTTTCTTTTCTTTGTACTTGTATTGTGAAATGTTTTTTTTTTCTGTTTCCTCGCAAATGTGTTAAAAAACGTCGTACGATATACGTGCGTATTGGTTATAACAATATCCTAACGCACTAATATCGTAATGTTCTATTACAGAATTATAATCATTAAAGTCATCAACACAACTCTCTAAGACCATGTAAGTCCAAAGAATGATGATTTCATGAAACAGTTATTCTTATTACAGTAACAGTTATTCAATAAAAATAATTAATTTTATTCATAAAAGTATGCAATCATTTCATTAATGTTTTGTTATGATGTTGTCACGTTAAACTATCGTCCGTAAATCGACTTTACAGACAACCAATTTTTTTCTAGTATTATTCATACACACAGTATAATAAACAAGTATTATTAATAATAAAAACCACGTCTTTACTTTGAATTATACAAACTAACAAAACACACATGCCCCGAGGTTTTAACACAAGCGTACCTACCGTATAATGATTCATGAACCGCCTATAACTACCTATTTCACTCGTGTCTATCACTTTCCTTTACTTTAATCACTTTATTTATTAATCCAGACATCTTTTTTCCGGAGGTAATAGGAAATACTTATCCATTAAAAATACACACATTATGTACCTACCCACTAGTAAGTAAAATAGTCTTACCTTTCCGAGTTTCCAGGTAATGTAAAAAAAGCTATCTCTGGATGCGTTATTGACGAATTCATGCAACCAAAAACAGCACAATATCGCCTACTCGTCATATTAAATATGTACGTGAACTTATTTTTAGTGAAAAAATCGCGCGGTTATTGTTATAAAAAACAACACACCGTCCGTTCGTCACTGTTGCACAGTCGCGACTCCGAGCCGCCTGAGCGCACACGGTGATCGAAGCGCGTAGGTATAGCCCGCGTTTCGTCCGTTTGTATGAAGACGACCTACTGTATATATTATTACCGTGGTATGGTGATCGCACGGTGTACGTATGTAATTAAGCAACCGTGCGACCAGACAATGGTCAGCGGATTTATCTAACTAAACTTTCTGCAATTATGCTGGGCTCGGCTGCTAGTCCAACCGAATGCAGTTGAATACCAGTATTTTAAATAGAGCGCCTATCTTCCATAACTCAGTTACTGGGTAAGGGTGTATTCATGTAGTACGCCGGTAACCGGCGTCGATATGCCAGCGTGAACCGTCGCCGATAAAAAGAAAGAAAAAGTATTTATTGCGACTCGCGTGACGCGTACGACGCGTACAGGAAGATCACAAACTAAACTAAATACAGCAAAATGAAAAATCAAGTTATATAAAAAAAAAGTAACAAAAGGAAAATGAAACAGAAAGCCCTATACGAAGCCAAAAGGCTCCTATCTCAGGATGATGCTACGACATTTACAAAAAAAAAATAGCGATAAGCGCCGGCAAGTTCCTATCTGACCAGTCGGCTCCGGGTTGCGTTGATACGGCATGGCGTTCTACATGGATACACCCTGAGGCCACGTGTCACTGCACGCCGTCACCAGCGCTAATGCCCGCCTTCCACTGCGAGCGGAGCGGGCTACGTACGGACTCCGTTTAAGTCGCAACGGCTTTTTTCATAGAAGTGCTTCCATTGTGAATGAGCGGACTGAGCGGATCAAAAGAGTACAAAGAGTTACAAAAGTGGTCGCAGAGTTGAGAGGATTTCCAACAGACTCCGTATGGACTCAGTTCAACTCGCAACGCAAAATTTCATACAAATGCTTCCACTGCGAGCGAGTAAGTGGATGGCAAACAACTCGCTCATCCGACCCCGCTCATTTCCCGCCTTACTCGCTCCGCAAAGCCCTCTGGCAGTGGAAGGCAAAGTCTGTAACTATTTCTTAGTGGAAGTGTACAACTATTTTTACTCCGGTCCGCTCCGATCATCAGCTCAGTTTTCGCTCATTACCCATTTTTAGTGGAAGGCGGGCATAACACTTCTGCTCGTCAACAGGTTAGGTCACAGAGTAATCCAAGTAGAGTCCTCGTACATCATCCTGACCGGCTACGCGGCGCTGAACAAGGTGCTGGGCCGCGCCGTGTACGCGAGCAACAACCAGCTGGGCGGCCAGCAGGTCATGCACCACAACGGCGTCACGCACGCCGTCGCGCCCACAGACCTGGAGGCCGTGAGCACCGCATTGAGGTGGCTCTCGTTTGTACCCAAGGTAAGCTCAACTCAAAAATAGAATAGAATAGAATACTCTTTATTATGTACATCATATAAATTACAGACATAAATATAGAAACTGTACAAAGGGTGACACAATGGGCGGTCTTATCGCTACGAGCGATCTTTTAAAGACAACCTTAGGATGGATTTGAAAAGGGGAAGGATAGACAAATACTGTAGGTAATCCGTGCTACCGTCCGTGCCATACCGTGTCCGTGTAAATAGGCTTTTTTTTATTTGAAATGGGTTTGCTCTTGACTCTAGTCTAGGTCAGAGGTGACAGAGACAAAGTCTACGATGGAGTGAGCTCACCCAGAAGAAGCCTGTTCACTCTTACTTTGAAGAGATTCGGGTTGGCTAAAACAGGGTCATTTTTGGGGGGGCAAAATTTTGGTAATGTTGCGCGCCACAATTCATACCTGGTACATGGTGACATTAGTTACCACTAGCGCCATCTAGTATCGGGTAGTAGAACTAGTAGGGTCAAGGTTCTAGAAATTCCAAAAACTATCGACATCGGGTCAGTCGGAACCGGTATGTACTCGAACGTTCTAGATGTTTATATAATAGCTCTGTGGCACTATATAAGGCCGGTATGGGCCGCGAGACACAGTACGGTTGGATAAGCGATACAAGCGATAACATCGAAAGCGATCTTCAAGTGCGACTTAAGAGTGATCAATAGTGAAATTGTATTTCATAATTAGTGTGTTTAAGTTGTTATTAGTGGTGTTGATTAAGGTGTAAATTTTTGGTTATTAAATCGGCAGTTTTTATTGTCACGAACTCCAAGCTCGTAACAGTTATATTTGACAGGAAAAAAAATTGGGATTATTTAAAGTTCACAATCATCAATGTTTAGGTAATTTTTAGTAGGGGTAAAAAATAGGGTAATTTTGGTAGGGGGTCAAAATTACCCCAACTTTGGTAAACTCAGAATATTGGGTACTTTCTGTTAGGAATTGAATCTCCGGTAATTCTTGGTAAGGATTCAAATCTGTGGTATTTTTAGTTTTGGGGTCAAGTTTAAGTTATTTTATTCCCACTGCCGAAATCGAGGTCATTATAAATCAGAGTTGTTGCTGTAGGTTATTTTGCTGTAATGCCAATAAACGCATTTTTCTGTCTGCCTTTCTTTATAAAAAAATTCTCATTCTTTTAATTTAGCAAAAAATGTCCATTCTAACACACCCCTCTTCCCCCAGAACAAACTGAGCATGGTCCCAATCATGCGCGTGTCGGACCCGGTGGAGCGGCCCGTGGAGTGGGTCCCGCCGCGCGCGGCCCACGACCCGCGCCTCATGCTGACCGGCGACGCGGCCCGGCCCGGCTTCTTCGACGTGGGCAGCTGGGATGAGATCATGCGGCCTTGGGCTCAGACTGTTATTACTGGTGAGTAGGCATTATATTAAGGCGCTACCTCTAAAATAAATCGTAGCGCATCAAATCTTGGTCAGATCGTGTGAAGACCATATAGATTGGTGTCTGAAATGGTCTTTTAAGGAAAGACCCACACAGATTGAGCGGACCTGTCCAATCAGTGCACGCATTTGTCAAAAATCGTGCAGCTCAACTCAGAACTTGAGGAGCTCAATGACAAATGAAATGAATGACAAATTAAAATAACATTTGTATAATTGGAGGTATATCTGTCGTCGTCGTCGTCGTCGCCCCCCCCCCCCCCCCCCCAAGAACAAGTACTAAAGAGTATTCTATTATTTTTTTCTAGGTCGTGCCCGTCTCGGTGGTATCCCAATAGGAGTGGTCGCCGTAGAAACGAGAACAGTAGAGCTGACACTGCCCGCCGATCCCGCTAACTTGGACTCTGAAGCCAAGACCTTGCAACAGGCTGGACAGGTCAGTAACTGGCAACTTAAGTCATCATCTCCGGTCGGCATGATTCGGCACAGGCCGGGCGGCAAAATGGGATATACAGAATGATTGGAAAATTGGTGCAAAGCTTTAAGGCAAAGATAGTACAGACAATTTAGAACCATTTAAGCCATGGTTGTCTGAGACGAAGTCTTACCAATTTTTTGTATTATTTAATATGCATTGTTACTTCAACAGGTATGGTTCCCCGACTCTGCCTACAAGACTGCTCAGGCGATCAACGACTTCTCCCGTGAAGGTTTACCAATCATCATCTTCGCCAACTGGAGAGGTTTCAGCGGTGGACAGAAAGGTAAGACTTTATTTTTGACATAATCTACCATCATTTTGATGGTTTTTCGGCTCATTCATTTCGAATAACAAGGGCTTGAAAGTTTGTATGAAATGCCGTACAGTGTAAACGCTCTTAAGTTTGGCAATGAGGGGTTTCGTGAAAATTTACGACACCAGTTGGCACCACTGTGACAAGAGGTCTTCCAATATAAAATATATGATGACTTTCATCATTCGATTCATTCATTCGATTCATCATTCAGTCATGACTAAAGAAAATATAGGCTCTTTGACAGATGCCTGGACCTGACGTGTCAGTGCTGCCACCTAGCGAACGTCATTTCAGAAAACCCTCATTGAATAGTTGTATTGCAACATGTGGTTAGCTAGCGACCTCTAGATTGGTCATATTCTTGTCTGAGCAACCGGCAGCAAGTTTGTCATGCTCCCTTAGATGTCAGCTTGCGGTAGCATCGGGGGGCGGGTTGTCTCCTCCCCTCGAATATGTCGCGGGGGGTAGTGGCTGATCTTCGCGTTATGCTCGTGAACGGGTGCTGCTTGTGGTGACTGGTCGTCGAGCTGACCATGTTTTTATTAACTGTTTTTAACCGAACAGAGGAGTTTGTAACACCACTTCTTCCCAGCGAAAAGCACTAGGAAGTGGTGAAGGGCGGGCGGTTTGGGGGACTTCTGTAATTTTGACGTTCGAAAAGTTCTGATTCTCGGTTTAATTTGAATAAATGTCTTTTGAGTTTGATAACTACGTCTTTTACGTTACTTTTCCATATGGGAACTATACTCGAATTTAACACTCAAAGTTATTTTACGTCTGACAGCAGCAAGCTTGTTGTGACGAGAATAAAGATCACAATGATTTTGACAGACTTTTCAATGGCAGTAACCCTATTAGAACGAGAATAAAGATTACTGTGATTTGGACAGTGATCGAAAACAGGTAAAAAAAACAGTGGCACTCCGGGAGTGCCGACAGAAGTGAAAACTTTAACAATTACGTGTGTATTTTGTGAATCGTCTTATAAACAAAACACGCGCGGTACCGGCTACGGCCGTCCGTCTTACGAATTTTCGATCAGGTCACGTGTCCTGAGGCGAGTTTTAAATTTTTAATCCATTACAAAAAAAAGTGTACAACGCCGCTAAAGAAGTTTTCACTTCAATAATTACTGCGAACGGACAGTAATTTGGTAGCACAAACGAAAATAACGAAACGGACAAAAGTCAAAAAAAGGTCAGACAAAAGTTAGATTGTTTTTCTTTCATCTGAAATATATTTTATTTTGGTCAAACTCAAACTTAAAGCATTTATTTCAATTAAACCATTTGCAAATTGCTTTTTAAATTGTCAAATAGTCGGTAAGTTAGTTGAAGCTACTGGTAGTTGTCCATTACAAAACGTAGATCTCCATGTAGAAGAACGGGCAGGAAACTCCAAGGATACTATTAAATCAAGATATTACCAAATCCTGGGTACATTATTCATGTTGCTTCTTTAGGTAAAAAAAAAATAACTGTAAACAGATAAAAGCTAATGACGCTTGTTTTCGCAATATCGTAACATAATCTGGAATCGAATTTAAGGATATATTGAGTTAAGACAACAAAATAAAATGTTTGTGCATTCGAAAAAACTACATTAGATATTTGAACGTCATTTGTATTTTTTTTGCATTAATCTTTATGTCGACTCATACCTACTCCCAACCCGTACGTGTCAAAATGACGTACATTGTGACTCGTTTTTAGGGTTCCGTAGTCAACTAGGAACCCTTATAGTTTCGCCATGTCTGTCTGTCCGTCTGTCCGTCCTCGCTTAATCTCTGTGACCGTTAGCACTAGAAAGCTGAAATTTGGTACCAATATGTATATCAATCACGCCGACAAAGTGCTAAAATAAAAATTGGAAAAAAATGTTTTATTAGGGTAGCCCCCCTATATGTAAAGTGGGAAGTGATTTTTTTTTTAATTTCAACCCTAACGTGTGATATATTGTTGGAAAGGTATTTAAAAATGAATAGGGGTTTACTAAAATCATTTTTTGATAATGTTAATAATTTCGGAAATAATCGCTCCAAAAGTAAAAAACAATGTGTCCCCCCCCCTCTAACTTTTGAACCATAAGTTTAGAAAATATGAAAAAAATCTGAAAAGTAGAACTTTATAAGGTCTTTCTAGGAAAATTATTTTGAACTTGATGGAAACAACAGTTTTTGTACAAAAAAAAAAGTTGTACAAAATAATTTCTGGACTAAGTTTGTAGTATAATCGTATATGAGAGCATTTTTTTAACTTCGTTTACATATTTTATTGTCCTGAACGTATCTTTTTCAAACAAAAACAAAAAAAGAATTATTAAAATCGAATCCCAATATTTTAAGATCTATGATCGACTACGATTATTACGCGAACATAATGGATACCCACTTTTAAACTCATAAGTGGGAACACTTATTGTGACGGACGGGAAACTACGGAACCCTACACTGAGCGTGACCCGACACGCTCTTGGCCGGTTTTTAAAAAGAAATTAAGTACTTTCTGAGCAGATATTATAAATTTTATGTCTTTTATCTACACCCATGCTATAAATCCTCTATAAAAGTTTCTGTAACAATTAGCTTATTGCCAACATTAAAACAACCAGTGTGTCATAGTAACCAATAATATTGTTACGAGCTTGGGGTTTGTGACAATAAAAACTGCCGATTTATTAACCAAAAATAAGTGACACTTTAATAATGAAACACAATTTCACTACTGATCACTCTTAGTCGCACTTGAATATCGCTTCGATGTACTCGCTTGTATCGCTTATTCAAAGCTATGTGTCTCGCGGCTCATACCGGCTTTTATATAGTGCCACAGAGCTACTATATAAACATCTAGAATGTCCAAGTACATACCGGTCCCGACTGACCCGATGTCGATAGTTCTCGGAAATTCTAGGACCTTGACTCTACTAGTTCTGCTACCCGATACTAGATGGCGCTAGTGGTAACTAACAGGCATTAATTGTGGCGCGACACTACCATCCAAACGAGTGTTATATTGTTGAACTACTAAATTTCATTATGTAACTTCTTTTCAAAAAAGAACATTGTCATGCACGCGCGTTTTACTACCACAGCGCCGTAATTTAAAAAAAGAACTTATAGGTTATTCGAATTCACGTCACCGCCGGCCGCCATTTTTGTTCGTTTTTTGCAATACTAATAAGTATTGCAAAAAACTGTTTCATTACCTTTTATAGAGGATTCATATCATGGGTGTAGATAAAGTCTTGTATGCAATTGTACATAATTAGGTATTATACAACAGTTGCATTAATAACTATTATTTTACTCTTAGTTATAGTATAAAGCACTATGTATCACTCGGAAGAAAGTGCGATTCCCATCTCGTGTGTTTTAAGGCCCGAGGTTCACCCGCGTAGTAATCGTTCATTTTCTCCCCTTGGTGAACAATGTACTTTTTATCACACCTGCTCTGAAAATACATACTAATTATACCAATTAGAGGGAAGAAACGCCTTTATCCCGCCCTTCAAATCCTTTCATCCCAAGGTATGGAAGTTTGTATGAAAATCCTTCCGACCCAAGGGTGGGAAATATGTATGAAATTCCATTACATACCCGGTTTTTCTTTTTTTTTAATTTGTCAGCAGTCATACTGCCAAGAGACTTTAACTGTCTACTAATTAAATTTCAAGTAAATTGTTACTGGCCACATACAGTTTTTTTTTTTACCAGTTACCAACCTCCTTGGTGCATACAGAAAATTAAAAACGAAATTATTTATATAGCTGCACTTTTAGAGTTTTTGGCGGGATTTCTTCGAGTGAAGTCTAGTTGGCTGTTTTAATTATTCGCAAATTGATTCCTAGTGGATATTGTGATGTAAAATTGGTGTAGTTTTGTATCTCAAGTGTCTGCGCAACTGGACAATATGTGGAATCATTGAAACAGACGCGATCCCGGTAAAATGGAGCTGAGAATTTTTTTGTAGTTTTGGCTACCTCAGCGAAGTTTACAGGGAAACTTGATTCGATACATTTGCTGCCAAATACTCCTAATACATTAGAATGTGTACACGCATATTCTAATGTCATGTTAGACTAAAAAAAAAATAGTAACTGATGACTAGGCAGCATGGTCTCAGACCTTAGCCTTAAAAAAAAAAAAGCTGCACTTTTAATAATTGTACTTTTAACTAAATATAAACATTTCTATGCATTTATGTCCATAATTTTCCTCGTAGGTGTAATAAAAAGCACTATACATCCCTCAGGATAAAGTACAGTTCCATACCTCAAATGGTTTGCGCCCCTCGCAAGCTCGTGGCGCAAATGCCATAATCTCGGTATGGAACTGTCACTTTCTTCCCTCTGAAGTAATGTACTATTTCCCCCACAGACATGTACGAACAAATCCTGAAGTTCGGCGCCGAGATCGTGCGTGCTCTGCGCGGTGCCACTGCGCCCGTCATCGTGTACATCCCGCCCGGCGGCGAGCTGCGCGGCGGCGCGTGGGCCGTGGTGGACCCGTCTGTCAACAACCTGCGCATGGAGATGTACGCCGACCCGGAGGCCAGGTGAGCACAAGTACATCCCGCCCGGCGGCGAGCTGCGCGGCGGCGCGTGGGCCGTGGTGGACCCGTCTGTCAACAACCTGCGCATGGAGATGTACGCCGACCCGGAGGCCAGGTGAGCACAAGTACATCCCGCCCGGCGGCGAGCTGCGCGGCGGCGCGTGGGCCGTGGTGGACCCGTCTGTCAACAACCTGCGCATGGAGATGTACGCCGACCCGGAGGCCAGGTGAGCACAAGTACATCCCGCCCGGCGGCGAGCTGCGCGGCGGCGCGTGGGCCGTGGTGGACCCGTCTGTCAACAACCTGCGCATGGAGATGTACGCCGACCCGGAGGCCAGGTGAGCACAAGTACATCCCGCCCGGCGGCGAGCTGCGCGGCGGCGCGTGGGCCGTGGTGGACCCGTCTGTCAACAACCTGCGCATGGAGATGTACGCCGACCCGGAGGCCAGGTGAGCACAAGTACATCCCGCCCGGCGGCGAGCTGCGCGGCGGCGCGTGGGCCGTGGTGGACCCGTCTGTCAACAACCTGCGCATGGAGATGTACGCCGACCCGGAGGCCAGGTGAGCACAAGTACATCCCGCCCGGCGGCGAGCTGCGCGGCGGCGCGTGGGCCGTGGTGGACCCGTCTGTCAACAACCTGCGCATGGAGATGTACGCCGACCCGGAGGCCAGGTGAGCACAAGTACATCCCGCCCGGCGGCGAGCTGCGCGGCGGCGCGTGGGCCGTGGTGGACCCGTCTGTCAACAACCTGCGCATGGAGATGTACGCCGACCCGGAGGCCAGGTGAGCACAAGTACATCCCGCCCGGCGGCGAGCTGCGCGGCGGCGCGTGGGCCGTGGTGGACCCGTCTGTCAACAACCTGCGCATGGAGATGTACGCCGACCCGGAGGCCAGGTGAGCACAAGTACATCCCGCCCGGCGGCGAGCTGCGCGGCGGCGCGTGGGCCGTGGTGGACCCGTCTGTCAACAACCTGCGCATGGAGATGTACGCCGACCCGGAGGCCAGGTGAGCACAAGTACATCCCGCCCGGCGGCGAGCTGCGCGGCGGCGCGTGGGCCGTGGTGGACCCGTCTGTCAACAACCTGCGCATGGAGATGTACGCCGACCCGGAGGCCAGGTGAGCACAAGTACATCCCGCCCGGCGGCGAGCTGCGCGGCGGCGCGTGGGCCGTGGTGGACCCGTCTGTCAACAACCTGCGCATGGAGATGTACGCCGACCCGGAGGCCAGGTGAGCACAAGTACATCCCGCCCGGCGGCGAGCTGCGCGGCGGCGCGTGGGCCGTGGTGGACCCGTCTGTCAACAACCTGCGCATGGAGATGTACGCCGACCCGGAGGCCAGGTGAGCACAAGTACATCCCGCCCGGCGGCGAGCTGCGCGGCGGCGCGTGGGCCGTGGTGGACCCGTCTGTCAACAACCTGCGCATGGAGATGTACGCCGACCCGGAGGCCAGGTGAGCACAAGTACATCCCGCCCGGCGGCGAGCTGCGCGGCGGCGCGTGGGCCGTGGTGGACCCGTCTGTCAACAACCTGCGCATGGAGATGTACGCCGACCCGGAGGCCAGGTGAGCACAAGTACATCCCGCCCGGCGGCGAGCTGCGCGGCGGCGCGTGGGCCGTGGTGGACCCGTCTGTCAACAACCTGCGCATGGAGATGTACGCCGACCCGGAGGCCAGGTGAGCACAAGTACATCCCGCCCGGCGGCGAGCTGCGCGGCGGCGCGTGGGCCGTGGTGGACCCGTCTGTCAACAACCTGCGCATGGAGATGTACGCCGACCCGGAGGCCAGGTGAGCACAAGTACATCCCGCCCGGCGGCGAGCTGCGCGGCGGCGCGTGGGCCGTGGTGGACCCGTCTGTCAACAACCTGCGCATGGAGATGTACGCCGACCCGGAGGCCAGGTGAGCACAAGTACATCCCGCCCGGCGGCGAGCTGCGCGGCGGCGCGTGGGCCGTGGTGGACCCGTCTGTCAACAACCTGCGCATGGAGATGTACGCCGACCCGGAGGCCAGGTGAGCACAAGTACATCCCGCCCGGCGGCGAGCTGCGCGGCGGCGCGTGGGCCGTGGTGGACCCGTCTGTCAACAACCTGCGCATGGAGATGTACGCCGACCCGGAGGCCAGGTGAGCACAAGTACATCCCGCCCGGCGGCGAGCTGCGCGGCGGCGCGTGGGCCGTGGTGGACCCGTCTGTCAACAACCTGCGCATGGAGATGTACGCCGACCCGGAGGCCAGGTGAGCACAAGTACATCCCGCCCGGCGGCGAGCTGCGCGGCGGCGCGTGGGCCGTGGTGGACCCGTCTGTCAACAACCTGCGCATGGAGATGTACGCCGACCCGGAGGCCAGGTGAGCACAAGTACATCCCGCCCGGCGGCGAGCTGCGCGGCGGCGCGTGGGCCGTGGTGGACCCGTCTGTCAACAACCTGCGCATGGAGATGTACGCCGACCCGGAGGCCAGGTGAGCACAAGTACATCCCGCCCGGCGGCGAGCTGCGCGGCGGCGCGTGGGCCGTGGTGGACCCGTCTGTCAACAACCTGCGCATGGAGATGTACGCCGACCCGGAGGCCAGGTGAGCACAAGTACATCCCGCCCGGCGGCGAGCTGCGCGGCGGCGCGTGGGCCGTGGTGGACCCGTCTGTCAACAACCTGCGCATGGAGATGTACGCCGACCCGGAGGCCAGGTATATTTGTATGCTCCGACAGCCATCGGTTCTTCAACAGACCTTGAAGAGTACTTCTCCTGCGTTATACCACTTCAGTTAGTTAACTCTGCAAGTCATGATGATGACTGCGGTGTTTTCAGATGTTTTCATTAAACAAATAATCACCCTATAATGTTCCCACTACTAGGGCACAGGCCTACCTCTCTGTGAGAGGGAGTAGGCCACAAGCCACCACGTGGACCCAGTGCGGGTTGGTGGTGGATGTCACATGTCTTCGAATTTTTCGGTTCTAGGACATGCCGGTTTCCTCACGATGTTTTCCTTCACCGTTTTGAGAGCAGTGTTGATAAATGAAATTAAATACACAAAGTAAAGTGCCTACCTGGGTTCGAACTCACGACCTACAGCTCGTAAGTCGGGGTCGATTCCACTGGGCCACTTCTACGCAGTGAAGTAGTACCCCGGGCGAATCTGCCCTAAATCCATCCACATTCAACAAAACCTAGCTGGGGGGGTTGTGTATGCACGTCGACATGACGCATTCGGATACAGCCGGTCGGTTCTGTAAAAATCTCACCGTGAAAACTTAGGTGAAGTGAGCGTGGAGTGAGCTGTCAATAGTGTCAATTCCTAGCAAAAACAAACTCACTTCACCTAAGTTTTCACGGTGAGATTTTTAGAGAATCGACCAGCTGATCATCGAATATGCCTGTTATCACACTTGTGAGGCTCGCACTGCGCCAAGGATCAGTAAAGAAACTGGTCGTCAGCTACTCATACGCAACTTACGCATTACGTAAAGCCACCACTGCTCTCATAAACCATTTATATGAAATCCTTATGAATTCTCTGATTTCTGAACTAGGATTTCTATTTGTTTGCAGGGGAGGTGTCCTAGAAGCCGAAGCTATTGTAGAAGTAAAGTTCAAGCAGCGAGATATCCTTAAGACCATGCACCGTCTGGATCCAGAACTACAGAGGGTTGGAGCTAGGATTGCAGGTTTGAGGAACCATTCTACTTTCTTCAAAAACAGAGGTTTAAGGCGAAAGCGCCAGGGTAGCCCGCGAAATTCATTTTTTTTTTGTTTTCTGCAATTTGCTGGTCAGTATTAAGTTGTACTTTGATTAATATATGATTCGCGGCCGTAACAAATATGTATTTACAGAATTATAATCATTAAAGTCATCCACACAACTCTCTAAGACCACGTAACCCCAAAGAATGACGATTTCATGAAACAGTTGTTCTTTGGGGTTACGTGGTGTTGGTGCGTGATGTGGGAGAAAATGGTGGTCTCATTAAAAATCTACGCATGCACACTGTAGCACACGTATAGGGTTCTGTCGTAGCAGGTTCTACATAAATTTTGGTATGTTTTGGCCTATACAGCGGAAGTGTGACAGTAGTTTACGTAGTTTTAATTAATTTTGGGATAAAAAAATACCTATATAAAAATGACAAAAATTGATTCAGTAAACGATTCGGACCAAACTACTTTCATAATGTGCATTATTAATTCAGTTAGACATTGTATGTGTTGACGTGATAACGTGACCATAATCTCCAAATCGGGAACGCAGCGATGCTGTTTTTCGGCAGTGGTAACCCAGACGAACTTGCACGATAGGAATTATAGAGGTTCTATTCTTAAACGAAGTGGAACAAGGTATAAAGTTTACCCATCCCCATAGAAAAGGGGGGGAGGAAGGGGAGATCCTTCGCAGTGGCGGACTAAGCCCGTCAGAGGCCCGGGGCGGCAAAGCTGTATGAGGCCCCCAGCTTTAAAAAAAAATTCGTTTTACAAGCTTTTTATTCAGTTCACATTTGTATGTATAAATAAGTGTTTATGTTTATTTCGTTAATTTCGTCGGCAACGCCACTTTTCTTCTCTTCAGAATTCGAAAAGTAATTGGATAAGATTCAGCAAGCGATTTTGCCTCTTCAGTCTTCGTTTTTTTAGCTTCCTTTTCTGAGAGCCGCGTTTATTATTTTACAATTTGAAAAAAGGCTTATCTGTTCGCAAAAATATTAGTATACACTAATAAACTATTAAATATCAACGTAATGAAATTAAATATTTGTTAAATGAGGCCTATGTTTATTTTTCGACGTAAATAGAATGTAGTGAATGTAAATGTAGGATTCAGGGATTCCTGGGGAAGTACCCGCTACAAAGACGGGAATTCTCCCAGCATATTGGACGCGTTCAGCAAAGTTAAAAGAATATTAGTAGGCACGTAAAAAGTCTAGATGGCTGTAGTGTTTTGATCTTGATGAAATTATTTAGGTACTAAGCACATTTATAAAGTCTTGTTTAGGATTTTATCAGGGGAACGCGGAGGCATTTGGGGGCCCCCCAAGACCGGAGGCCCTGGGCGGGCCGCCCCTTCCGCCCCCCTGTTAGTCCGCCACTGATCCTTCGACTAGACGGGTGTCGTGTCTGGCGGGCTACTGTCCGACGATTGATATCGGCATATTGTATATATGCTAGTTGTGCGGAAAACTCTGCTTGCGCGATGCAGGATTTTGCGTGACGTCAATGTGACGTAGTTCACATGTGGCGATGTAGATGCCGCCACATGGGGTATATTAAAGTACTTTTACATCAATAGAACTAGTTAAATAATGCAACTAAATGAATTTATATTGTTACAGAATTGAAGGAACAAGTCAAGGAGATCTCCAAGGGCTTGGACCGTAGAGGGTCTGTTGATGAGAGCCTCATCAGAACCGATTCAGGCAGAGCAGGTACAAAACTGAAATTTATACTTATAAGTCTAACCATAAAAATATCAATCAATTCTAACCATTTAAAACATTATTTAACCATAGCTTCTGTGGAACGGGATTTTAACATTTTTTATTTACTTTAAAAAAAATATTTGTTAAAAATAAATGTAGGTAAAAGATTGAAAAATTGCCGCCTTACATTGTCCGTACCGCGCGACAAGGACGGGAATAATCCCTTCCAAAAACTTTTAAAGCATGTAGCTACTCCATATTTCCATCGATTTTACAGAGGAAAGCGGAGTGATTTTATAGATGTATGAGCAACTGAGTGTAAAGTTCACTCATCCTCCATTGAAAAGGGAGGAACCCCCGACCAGACGGGTGTTGTGTCTGGCGGGCAACTGCCCAATAATTCATGTCGGGCCGTTGTATCTATGCTAGTTGCGCGGTAAACTCTGCTTGCGAGATGCAGGATTTTGCGTGACGTCAGCATGACGCGTTTTTCGCATGTGGCGTTGTAGATACCGCTGCAATCTTATAAGGGTTCCGTTTTTCCTTTTGAGTTACGGGACCCAAAAAACGAATGAAATATTTGAAAATAGTCTCATCATCATCAACGTCATCCACAGCGCGACATGAGCCTCTCCTTGCTTGGGTCTATCCCCACGCTCCTGTGCCAGCCTCATACAGGTTTAATTATATGGTCTAATTAAAATTAAATGGCTACATTCTTATCCGTAATTACTTAACATTCAATATTAATAAATTCAGTTAAAACAATGGGGCTTTTCGTGAAAATTTACGACACCAATTGGCACCACTTTGACAAGAGGTCTTCCAATATAAAATATATGATGACGTTCATCATTCGATTCATTCATTCGTTCATCATAACGTCATGACTAAAGAAAATATAGGCTCTTTGACAGATGCCTGGACCTGACGTGTCAGTGCTGCCACCTAGCGAACGTTATTTCAGAAAACCCTCATTAAAGTCACTACAAAGCTTTAGAGGCTCTAGCACGAATGCGCGTCGTTAACGTAACGTATATTCGAACGTTTTTATAAATCGAAAATAGAACTATCTTACAGCATTTTGGTTTAAATTTGTCAAGCAAAATTATGTGAATAAAGTATTAAAACTATATAAATATTATGTGAGAAACAAGCCATTATCCCAACTATTATTATTGGGGTCGGCTTCCAGTCGTAATCGGATGCAACTGAATACCAGTATTTTACATGGAGCAACTGCCAATCTGACCTCCACAACGCGCTAGAACATTTATTTTTTAAATGTGTAACATCATGCTGAGATAGGAGCCTTTTGGCCTCGTATAGGACTTTCTGTTTCATTTTCCTTTTATTACTTTCTTTTTTTTTAACTTGGATTTTTATTTTGCTGTGTTTAGTTTGGTTTGTAATCTTCCTGTACGAGTCGCAATATATACTTTTTCTTTCTTTCACAATACAGTTACTGGGTAACACGATACTCCTTGGTAAGACTGGTTGTCAGACTTTCGGGTTTCTGACAACCCATAACGACTGCCAAAGAATCAACAGATAAACGTGCTTTCTGAGACACGAAGGGGTCTCGATATGTAAAGATGCCATGGTTACCCATCTACGTAACGACCGCGGCAAGCGTAGCTTAACCTGATCGGTCGACCCGTGCGGCTGTTAGTACTTAGCCACGAGCCTCTCAACTATTTTCAATAAAAAAAAAATTCGTTTGAATTTACAATGCGTGCCACGAAAGATGAGACTTGACACACCACGTGGTTTGACATGCGCAGTACACGATTTTAGGTATCTTTAGCGGTATGAGGTCTGAGTGCGGGACGGGACCGGACGTCATAGGGGCAGTGGAAAGAGCGGGGGAGGCGGGGTCAAGTCTCATCTTTCGTGGCACACATTGTACGTTGCGTTTGTTCTGCGCGTTTCCCACAGATATTTTCAAGACAATTTTTTTCACTTGGAACTCTACTAAGTTATTTCATTTCAGCTGAAAACAGAGTACGGGAACTAGAAACAGAACTGTTAGCCGCCGAGAAGACGGCTAAGGCACGCGAAAAGGAACTCAGCCCCATATACCACCAGGTAAGATGTCTTCTGATATATTCTCTAAATAAATCAAGGCGCTTTGTCATTATTCAGTATGTACAGACGCCAGCACATCAAGCTACTACAATCTGTCAAATTTCTTTAATAGATTTTCAACTTTACCGCTAAAGCATAAGGTTCAAAATTGATTGGGAAAATTTGACTGTTTCGGGTAGCTTGATGTGCTGGCGTCTGTACGTGCGTCGCAAACGCTAGGCAACCCCGCCGCCCTCACCCCCGTCCCCACAAGGCGCGGCCAACTAGTTCCGCGCGGACTACAGTGCCACCTCCAACCAGTGTGCTTTCTGCAAGCAGTGTTTTCACTTGTCACTCGGGAGATTACAAACATAGTTGTTTTAAAAGAAAAAAACATTTTTTGGTGAACATTTTATACAATTCAGTCCATAACTAAGTTTACTATTTGAGTTTGTGCACTTGGAAGCCATTTTTTATTTTAAGTTAATACTTAAAATAACAAATAAAAAATGGCCAAATGGCCTATGGCCTAATGGCCTATGGCCTAATGGCGTGACCTAATGGTCTTAATTTTTTGTAACGTTTATTCTATTTACGCTTTTAAAACTTAATTTTTTTTTTGGTTTGTTTTAGATCGCTGTACAATTCGCAGAACTACACGACACAGCCGAAAGGATGCTAGAAAAAGGATGTATATTTGTAAGTATAATTATATTATTCTGTACATTTAAAATAGTTCCGTTACTCAATGACTATCAATGTCAAAAATTTAGGGAATTAGAGGTATTTTTGACAGATTAAGACTGAAATCAAACTGAACGTTTTTGAAATTGCATTAATTGTCGCTCATTAATGTGTCACCTAGTCTCAGTTAAAACGCAGAATGGCCATTTTATTATTTCTACTAGCTTCTGCCCGCGACTTCGTCCGCGTGAAATTTCTTGTTACTCCGACCCACCCCGTCGCATCGCATCGCCTGCCCGCGCTATTACTTCGTTTTTGCTTAGCGTTCTTTCTGACTTTTTTTTTATTTTTGCTCGGCTCCTAAAGGTCATAGCGTGATGTTATAAGCCTATAGCCTTCCTCAAGAATTGGGCTATCAAATGTAAAAAGAATTTTTCAAATCGGACTGGTAGTTCCAGAGATAGCGCGTTCAACCAAACAAACTCTACAGCTTTATAATATTATAGTATAGATTACTAAAACATATTTTCACTTTCAGGATATAGTACCGTGGCGCGATTCCCGCCGCCAGTTCTACTGGCGTCTCAAGCGTTTACTGAGACAAAATGAACAGGAGCGCAGAGTGCAGGAGGCGGTGAAGCCGGCAGACAAGATGGAACAAGGCCCCGCCGCCGCCACGCTGCGCCGGTGGTTCACTGAGGACAAGGGGGAGACGCAGGTAAATTAATAAAAAAAAAATGGTCCATGATGGTCCCTAGTGGTCCATGTTGGCCCATTGTATCTTCACACAATGGACCATAGTGGTCAATGATGGCCCATTGTCGCTTCACACATCTAAACATGATCTATAAACTAAACCTGTTCAAATGTGTCATTGAATTTTTTTTTATTAGATTACCATCATTTCGTTTTGTTTAATTTCAATATATTATAAGCCTATGTGTGTAGGAAAGTTTTATTTATTAGAAAGACAAATCATGAATTACCGTTTCCAATTGTTGTTATTGCTATGTTATTTTTATTTATTATTTAGTTAACAACTACCTGTAGGCAGTGCAAATATTGGTTCCGTGCGGGAATCGAACCCTCGACACGCAGCGCAGCAGTCACTGCGCCAACAGTGTCGTCAAATACATGATATTAATCGTGTTACCTTTGTCCCCAGTCCCACCAATGGGAGCATGACAACGAGGCAGTGTGCAAGTGGCTGGAGGCACAAGCGGGCGACGACAACTCTGTGCTGGAGAGGAATCTTCGCTCCATTCAACAGGACGCGCTGTTACAGGCGGTTAATAACCTCGTAGTGGTGAGTACATCCTCAAACTCAAGCATGTATTTCAATTAAACAATTTACAGGCACTTTTGAATTGTCAAAGACTTTTGGTATGCATGAAGAAGCCTCCTCCTCGTGTAGCGCAGTTTGTTCCGCCAGTTACTCAACTGAACGCTAGCGCTCGGCGCATCCAGGGTGCTTACTCTTTAATTTAATTCCGATAGATCGATATTTCGTACTCTTGAGTTCGATGCTAGCGCCAAATGATTTTTAGATTGGGTGTCCATTTTGGAGAACTAAGTGGAATTGGGTTCGGGCTTGGCGTGGGGTAATTGTTGACAATATTGTTTTCAAGAGTACCGAATCACATGACTGTAAAATTAACATTGGAATCATATTGGCATCTCATTGGAATTAAAATTAGTTTGGAGAGTAAGCCCCCCTGGACAGTCACATCCAACACCTTATCTGACTGCCAAGTCTTCCCTCGCGCGGTAGGGCTAACGCCCGCCTGGTTAGCGCCCCCCCCTCCCACCGGAGTCTGGCGTCAAGCTGTTGTGTTGTTGTGAACACAGCTGGGAAAAGGCTAGGCAGATGATGTTATTCTGGTGAATCATGGATGTACAGACGCCAGTACATCAAGCTACTACAATCTGTCAAATTTCTTTAATAGATTTTCAACTTTATCGCTAAAGCCTAAGGTTCATTTTCGTTGGGAAAATTTGACAGTTTCGGGTAGCTTGGTGTGCTGGCGTCTGTACACCTCTCCGTTCTCCATCGAGAAATACAATAAAGATATTAATATTGTGACATCTCTTTTCCAGGAACTCACACCGTCCCAACGGGCGGAGTTTGTCAGAAAACTGTCTTCGTTAGATATGGAATAATATTATAGTTAATTTTAATGACCTAGGACGAACAAATTATGTAGGGTACATATTTATTGTTGTTGCGGCTTTCTAGATGCGAGCAAGTCTGTTTTATTTACTGAGCGGTTACTTCGGATAATCCTTTCAGCATGGAATTTCTTAGTAGTAACATTTGGTGAAATGAAATTGTTTAACTGTAAATGGAATATTGAAATCACTTTTACACGTCATATTAAAAAAAAAATAAGCTAAATGAAGTCGAAATTTTCTATATACCTTGAGATGAAATGGCGAAACAAACTCAGGTGTCACAAGTTCTTTTAAAGTCCAGACGTAATCATGATTTGTGATGACATTATTAGTGTCTGAAATGGTCTTTTGAATAAATGGTGAGGCATCATATCACATGGGCTTGAACATATTGGTGAAATGGAGGTGTGCTATTCCCCTCTCTGCCGACTCACCTTCAGAGAAATTTAAGCGTGATATTATGTTGTGTTTTATACAGAAAAGCTATTTACTTATACAGGTTGTGTACTATGGCAGCTATGTGCCAAATAAGATTTAATTTAAGTGATTCATTTAGAGGTTTTCTACCATAAGCAAAATCATATTTAAGATTTTTTGAAAAACGTATCATTGAGGCAAAACAATGAAAAAAAAATTAAAGCTACAAATTGATGAAATCAAAATGTTAATTCATGGATTTTCCTCCGAAGAATCACTCTTCTGCAGAATTGTAAAAACGCCAGCACATCAAGCTACCCGAAACCGTCAAATTTTCCCAACGAAAATGAACCTTAGGATTTAGCGATAAAGTTGAAAATCTATTAAAGAAACTTGACAGATTATAGTAGCTTGATGTGCTGGCGTCTGTACCTAAACACAGGCCTAAAATAAGGTTATTTATTATTATTTTGCAGTTGTAATAAACAGACTTGCGTGTTTTTAAGTTCAGAATTTGCTCAAATTAAGTTACACAGCCTTACGAAGGAATATTAATCGTAAGAAAATATATGTGTTTCATGCAAACCTTTCTGGTTCCCACTGCTAGGTCGCAGACCGCCTCTCTGAGAGCGAGAGTGAGCTGTAATCCACCACGTGGACATCGTTCGGGTTTGTTTTTTGGATTTTGTATAACCTCTGCCCACAACAGAAATACCTCGTACTCGTGGGTTTGTAGCGGTATCTACAACGCCACAAGCAAAACAACGCGTCATACTGACGTCACGCAAAATCCTGCATCGCGCAAGCAGAGTTTACCGCGCAACTAGCATAGATACAACGGCCCGACGTGAGTCATCGGGCAGTTGCCCGCCAGACACAACACCCGTCTGGTTGGACTTTACACCCTGTTCCTCATACCTCTATAGGTTTTCCCATCTGGAATTTCTCAGAAGCAGCCGGTGCCTGGATTTTGCCTTGTTGATGGCAATAACCCCGCTTTATTATATGGGAATTCAACATAACTAGCTGAATGTGGGTGTACTATACACCTCTGACTAACCTTTTGGGGGAATTCAAGCGTGATGTTATGTTATGATACCTCGTAGATCACTTCCAAAGAGTCTTATAACCATACTTTGATCAACACAACATAAAAACCTGACACTGACCTGCAAATTGCAAGGAACGTAAATAAAAATTGAATTTCGCGGTCTGCCCTCGCGCATCCCTCTTAAAGTCTTCCAATTTTTAACCATGACTTGCCCAAAACTCATTTTTACTATTCAAAATCAAAAGTCATTTATTCAAACTAGGCTGAGAATCAGCACTTTTCGTCAAAATTACAAAAGACAGTCCTCCAAAACGCCCGCCCTTCACCACTTCCTAGTGCTTTCGCTGGGGAGAAGAAGTGGCGCAACAAACTCCCCAGCAGCACAGCTGTCTGTTCAGTTAGAAAATACTTAATTAGGTATGCAAAGTAATTAACATTTCATTATTTATATATATTACTAACTAGCTTCTGCCCGCGATTTAGTCCGCGTGAAATTTCTTGTTACTCCGACTCACCCCGTCGCATCGCATCGCCTGCCCGTGCTATTACTTCTTTTGCTTAGCGTTCTTTATGACTTTTTTTCTTTTTGCTCGGCTCCTAAAGGTCATAACGTGATGTTAAATAGCCTATTAGCCTTCCTCAAGAATTGGGCTATCAAATGCAAAAAGAATTTTTCAAATCCGACTGGTAGTTCCAGAGATTAGCGCGTTCAACCAAACAAACAAACTCTTCAGCTTTATAATATTAGTATAGATATTTTAGTCAGACTATTTTCAAACCTCTTGTCAAAACCCCCACCTTACCCCTTTGTAGATCCCGATCCGCTTTGTAGATATGACGCGAGTGAAACCGCAAGCTAAAACTAGTAAAAAAAATAATATTCTTTAATTCGGCTGTGAAACGCAATAAAATGACAATTTTTGTATAGATTCTCTTTTTGTATTTATTTAATTACACCTAAGTTACCTCTTGGTACGTAAAGAATGGACGTTGGTCCTTATTTTGTAGCCTTTTGACCGTTAGACTTTTAGCCAACTGGCTAAATGGCTAAAACTGGCTAAAAACCATAGCAGTGCAATGTTTTGTAGGAGTTATGTCAATTCTCAAAGAAAACTAGTTATAAATATTTTTGCTTTTTATTAGAATGCTTAAAGCTCGAAGTTGTTAATACATATTTAGTACATAAACAATATACAGTGTGACAGGGACATCGACGCGCAACCTTGCGTTGAAATTTTTGGTCGATTATTAAAAAAAAACAGATGTTCCATACATTTTACCCGCTGGTGATTTTTTTTATTATCTACGAATAATGTCTACGCTAGAATCGTGTGCTGAATTAATGGTTTCAGTTTACGCGTCAGTCTCCCTGCCATCGTTAATGATTATTAGAATTTACATACCCTACAGAGCACTGACACGCCTTAGCGGCCGCTGCTAGAGGCGGCATTGTCAACAGTGTCCATACAAACCAAGCGTGTGGCCGTTTACTCGCTCTACGACACTAATTACGTATAGAAATCTTGAACTCTTCTCGTTTTTCTCGCTTGTCTTGAGCTTTGAATGGAGGTCGAGATAGAAGACTCTCATCTCGTTTCGGCAAGAGTTACAATGCGTGCCACGAAAGATTTGACTTGACACACCACGTGGTTTGACATGCGCAGTACACGATTTTAGGTATCTTTAGCGGTATGAGGTCCGAGTGCGGGACGGGACCGGACGTCATAGGGGCGGCGGAAAGAGCGGGGGAGGCGGGGTCAAGTCTCATCTTTCGTGGCGCGCATTATACACGAGAATGGCCGTTTTCACACTGCGACGACAACGACACCGACACGTCTATATCGTATCGTCAGACGATATCGAAACGATAGCGGTATGTGACACGATGTAACCAACAGCCATTGTAAAGAGATTCGCTTCGCACTGTGTCGTCCGCCGATATCGGTACGACAACCAATGTCGGCGACGACATTGTTGACTACAACGGCACAGTGTGAAAGCATTTAGTAGTACATAATTGTATGAAACTAACACTCCAAAGATATCGTGTTGTTATCGTCCAATGTGAAAATGGCCAACAGCTCATGCCGTGTTAGAAATAGCCAGTTGGTTAGACAGTGGGCTGACTGACCAGGGTACGCCAGACATACTATAGTATTGTCTTCCGTAGGCTCTATAAAAATACCCTGTAATGTCATTCCCACGTCTGACGGTCAAAGAAATCTGTTCGAATTCTCGAAAATGTATAAATTATACATAAAAGGCGAAATATATAAAATTGTATACATAGTGTCATATACTTGTTGTGAATGTTAAATAAAAAAAATGTGTAAGTTGTATTTTTTATCAGCTAATTTGAGGCAATTGTTTTAAAATAATTCAATTCTTTTGTTGTATGCATGCGGTTTGGAAAATATATAAATTTTTCTTTTCGGACAAATTCTGAAATGTTGAAAAAAATATCTGTATTTTTATACATATATCAATGAAATACTTATCCAATCAAAAATTGTGGATATTTTTTTCGCTATTTCAAAGTTACCCTAAGTTTACCCTTAAAATATACAAGGTCAAATTAAATTATTGAGCTAAACTTCACAGACCATCGTCATTTGTGAAGTTTCATTAGTTCAATTTATTAACGTTATAGATATTTTTGAATGTTTCTCAAATTCGACCAGTTCTTTAAAAATACCCCTGAATAACCCCCACCCTGCCCCCCTAAATAATTGCCTTTGAATATATCTATGGTTACCTTGTAGCTCTTTCAAGTGGTAGAATTGCCATAACCAGGTACTATTGCAAAAGTTATTCAGACACTTCCAAGCCGCATAAACCCATGTAATAATAACAATGCAATCATGATGTGTTCATTATTCATTTAAAAAAAAAATGTGAAACCTGCAATTTGTACAAAATTTACCTACTACAAAATACATTCCCGTATTTCATTTTTGTTTAATATTTTTATATTGTTGAAATGCTTGTATTTGAAACTCCATTCGCTCACTTTTTTAACCCAGATACTGCAACGGAGGGCCTTTTAAAAGGCCCAAAAATGCATACGTACAGACGCAAGCACATCAAGCTACCCGAAACTGTAAAATTTTCCCAATCAACTTTGAACCTTATGCTTAAGCGATAAAGTTGAAAATCTATTAAAGAAATTTGACAGATTGTAGTAGCTTGATGTAACTGGCGTCTGTACAATATGCATACGACCCCTATATTACGTCGGGCTTTTTGAAAGGCCATATTTTCCTGGATTTCTTGAAAAAAAAAAACTGTTTCAGTAACATCTGGAACCATTATAGTCCATTCTCAGTTATTTTACCTCCTAAGTTTGCGTCCCTGTCAAAATCACATTGATCTTTATTGCTGTTGCAATAAGGTTGTTGTTAGATTGCTGCCATTAGGATAAGTAGTAAATCTTATCTAACTTGTCAATGTCACAATGATCAACTTCAACTCTTGATTAATGGCTTCTGTGGAACAAACACCACAATTTTGCCAATTTCACGTACTAAAATTGGATTTTAGTACGTGAAATTGGCAAAATTGTGGTTAAAATTGTGGCAGATTTAATTTTTTCATTTAGTGGCTAAATGAAAAAATTAAATCTCTCTGACACGTGAGACAGCTCGCTACTGCGGCTGATGTGTCGCCAAAAAATATGATGATGTGATGATGATGTGACTCCAAAATTAGGAATCCCACCAAGACAAGTGTCAAACCAAAAAAAAAAAAAATGCATTTCAATAAAGTGGCTGCCATTGACAAGTTTTGTCAAATTCACAGTGATCTTTATTCCCGTTACAATAAAGTTGCAATTGGATTGCTGCTGTCAGAGATAAAATAACTGAAAGGACGGGACAAGGATCTATTGGTGCTCTACTTGACGTTAACAGAGAGGCATTGTTGGTAAACATGTGGGAACAAGATGGCGCCGTTAGTTCCGATTTTGACCACGCGCCAAAAGATTGTTGTATAGTTGTAAGTGATTTTGGTTTGTGATGTGCTTAGAGGCATTATTACAAGGTTCACATTTCATCAGCATTGTCGTGCCCATAATCGAATTTATCCGGGGACGGCGAAACATGTTTTTTCTTCCATACTTCGTCATCTCGGTGGATCACGTACGTTTTTAAAATAAAAACTGCATCGATGGCTTTATCTTTTATGTGAATTAATTAAATTAGTTGAACCGTATAATATTGCCATAAGTAAAAACTTAGCTCAATGGAGTTTCAACAATACAATAAGTTTTTTTTTTTAAGTGTAGCAACTCTGAAACGCTAAAAGCCGCTTATTGAGTAGTGATATTATTATATGCGCGTCCATAAAACACGTTATTTATTATTTAATGTTATTTATGTTTAAAATGGGACCAAATAAATAAATGGTGTATATTATTATTTCCTTTTATTTTGTTTTTCATATCCTCAAAACAGCTTGAATCCTTTATTAGGCAAACTGCCAGTCGATTCTGCAAAAAACTCACCGTGAAAACTTAGGTGGAGTGAGTTTGTTTTTGCTAGGAATTGACATTTTTTTTTTTTTTTTAAACGTTGCCCCACACTAGGAATTTCTCCTGTATTGTGGGTGCGTTTACAAACATTTAAACTCACATACAAAAACAGCCAGAGCCGGAACAACTACTTGTAGGTCATACAAATATTTGTTCCGTGCGGGAATCGAACCCGCGACACGCAGCGCAGCAGTCAATCGCTTAACCACTGCGCCAACCGTGCCGTCGAAAATTGACAGCTCACTTCACCTAAGTTTTCACGGTGAGATTTTTACAGAATAGCACCGCTGCACCTTATTTTGCGTAACACTATGAATCACAATCTGAATTATTTTGAAGGATGTTGCTAATCCATTCCTTCATAAGTGCGAAAAAAATTGTCTTCGTAACAACGTAAATAACGCAATGAATGTTGTTGAACTCACAAAATGAAGCCATTGCTACTGTTAAGGCTCCTACACACATGCCGGCGGCACAGCCGGCGGGTTTTTGCCGCGCGGGTATGCCGTCGGCATAATCAGGCGGCCGCAGAGCATCATTTCAGTTGTGCAGCTCGTTTGTGCGGCAACCCCGGCGGCTCAAATACCCGCCGGGAATGCCGCCGGGCTTGTTGGCGGCATGCCCGCCGACTGGAGCGCCGGGCTTGTTGGCGGCATGCCCGCCGGGCTGGGCCGCCGGCATAGTGTGTAGGAGCCTTTAGTGCTTTACGCAATTACCCCGCTGGTAATATGGTATTTTAAAATTTAGTCCTGCCGTTCGATTCTGTAAAAATCTCCCGGTGAAAACTTAGGTGATGTGAGTTTATTTTTGCTAGGAATTTTTTTTTTTTTTTTTTTTTTTTTAAACGTTGCCCCACACTAGGAATTACTCCTGTATCGTGAGTGCGTTTACAAACATTTAAATTCACATACACAAACAGCCAGACCCGGAACAACTACCTGTAGGCAATACAAATATTTGTTCCGTGCGGGAATCGAACCCACGACACGCAGCGCAGCAGTCGATCGCTCAGCCACTGCGCCAACCGTGTCGTCAAAGGAATTGACACTATTGACAGCTCACTCCACGCGCACTTCACCTAAGTTTTCACAGTAAGATGGTTACAGAATCGCACTGCTGAAATAAATAAGGAATGAAAAGTAAGACTAGGATATGAATGTTACTTTAAAATTTAATCGTGAAATAAACAAGGAATGAAAAGCAAGACTAGGAAATGAATGTTTTCCGGTTATTGTGTTTATACTCCCTTTTTTTACTACATTTCTGATCTTGCTTTTGTCTGCCGTACCATCTGATTAGTCGGCGTTAAAATCGACGCGAAAAAATCTAATACCATTCTATAATAATAATATGAAATGTAATATTTAAAAAACAACGCAATAATATTGTCATTGAATATAACATCTTCAAATTAAATTTTCACTCGATGAAAAATTATCTTCTTTTTTTTTCTCGGTGCGCGGGGTCTCTTGCCAATGCGGGTCCCCTAGGCAGTTGCCTATACTGCCTTATGGATAATCCGGCCATGGCTGTCTTCTAAATAAAACGGCAGATACTTAGTTAAAAATATATTTATTTATAACATAGTATATCACAAAGTACCACTGGTACGCGATAGTGGCGCGTTTGTACATTAACAGGACCAGTAACAACACTCAATAGAAATAGATGGAATTGTTCCAAATGATTTCGTTAAAACACAACAGTTGTATTGAAAAGACATCAAGACATTTCAAAATTCAGCGGGGTCGGGGGCGGGGGATTTCAAAATTTGACAGTTTCGGGTAGCTTGATGTGCTGGCGTCTGTACCATTTTAATTTCGATGCTAGGATTTATTTGATAGTTCTAAAATACTCTTATGCATTAATATTGCCAATGTTTACATGTATTGTCGTAATTTTCGTCTCCACATAGTATACAATTCCATCTATTTTTATTGACTTACATTATAAGATTATTATATAGTACAGACGCCAGCAGATCAAGCTACCCGAAACTGTAAAATTTTCCCAATCAACCTTGAACCTTATGCTTTAGCGATAAAGTTGAAATCTTTTAAAGTTTGACAGATTGTAGTAGTTTGATATGCTGGCGTCACACATAATATTTTACATATAACCTATAAAATTGTTAAATTAAAATTGACATAATTAAAAATAATTACAAGAAAATTGGCTAATTATATAAAATTACAATTGTCCTAACTACAGTGGTATTTTCGAAATACTTTTATACAGGAATAAATTTAACCAGTTCGCAAACTGTAGGTAACCATGAATTAAGCTTATGATACTAGACTTAGATATTTTTCGACGCTTATAAAAAAAAACAGTGGCATTCCAGGAGTGCCGATAGAAGTGAAAACTTGAACAATTACGTTGTATTTTGTGAATCGTCTTATAAACAAAACACGCGCGATACCGGCTACGGCCATCCGTCTTACGAATTTTCGATCAGGTCACGTGTCCTGACGCGAGTTTAACATTTTTTACCCATTACAAAAAAAGTGTACAACGCCGCTAAAGAAGTTTTCACTTCAAAAATCGGTTGTCTGTAAAGTCGGTTTACTGACGATAGTTGAACGTGACAACGTCATAAGAAAATACTGATGGAATAGTTGCATTGCATTTGTTAATATTCGCTTGCACTTCAAGCCGCCATGGAACGCTACAGAGCAAGGCCGCGAGGTAACGCTACACGAGTCATGTTTTTTCGTGAGTGCAGCCAGCTTCATCGATTTATTAGACGTTGTCACGTCAAAAACATTAGTTGTTCCATAACCCGTACGCAAAATACGCGCATTGACGTGGAGTTGCGGACACCAGCCCGTATTACCTAGTTGTTCCATACATTTTTTCCGCGTAAGTATTGCACTATTCTATGAAAAAGCTTTTTTTTTATAATCGACGAAAAATGTCTACGTTATGGGTCTAGGA
The DNA here is from genome assembly GCA_927399505.1 of Luperina testacea. Taxonomy (NCBI): domain Eukaryota; kingdom Metazoa; phylum Arthropoda; class Insecta; order Lepidoptera; family Noctuidae; genus Luperina; species Luperina testacea. The sequence goes on along the minus strand of OV656783.1, from coordinate 7,183,612 downwards.
TCATATTTTATGCTGACTTCATGGTTACAATTTGCGCACTGGTTATTCTTTTTTCCTGTTTACATAGGCCACAAAGATTCAATATAACATACATACCTATTTGTTTACTAGAAATCAGAGGGGCCGACAGCGAAATTAGACGCATTTATTGATTGAGAGTGAGTCAATCTGTCAAAAATACGTCTAATTTCGCTACGTTTTGACAAGTCTTTGACATTTGTTTGTCGCCAAGATAAGACTGCGACTAGATTTTGAACGCTTTAAATTTTCGAGAATTTTCCTTCAGGAATTCAGGAAAATGTAACAGTAAAAGTTGCCGAAAATCAAGTTGAATGGCGTGCAATAGGAGAGGCCTATGTCCTGCAGTGGACTGCTGTAGGCTGATGATGATGATGAAACGTAGTCTGGCAATAAAAAGTTTTTTTATCGGTTACGTGTGGCAACATTCTACTCAGTTATAGATTACAACGACTGAAGGACATGTATCCATGGTCATGAATAAATTTAAAAAATAATTATAGATTACAGTTGAAATACATTTATCCCAGCGTGTGAAATTTATGTCCAACTAGTTGACCCGGCGAACTTCGTACCGCCTTCGAAATCAACCAATCCATTCTCGAGATATCGTCAATAATAGCCGTTCCATACAAGATGTGTGAGAACTGAGAAATAATTATCTTTTTTTTGTCAATTTATCCCACGTTTTTATAAATATTCTGCTATTCGGGGCGAAGACAAATCCAACAAATGAAAGGTCATAAAAATCGGTCCAGCCGTTCTTGCGTTATAAATGGTGTCTAACCCGACTTTGTTTTAAGATAGATGATGGCAGTCTCTATTACTTGAGATTTAAAATGTCTGGCGAAATGTGGATATACCACATTTCGCATCATGCCTTGATTTCCCGTTGGGTTAGGCCTCTGCCTTTCAACCTGCCTGTCAACGGGAAATCAAGGCATGGTGTTATGTTATATAGTGTCACAGGACACACAAAACATATAATTCAATCTAAGGTAGTCATCAAGTTTTGTAACAACAAACTCACTAACAACATAACAAACATCAACACACACGACAACGTTCAAATTCCATTACAACCATATATAAGGATAATTTTGTTAGTTTAATTATTTAGCTTATATGATGTTCTTTCTCTTTCTGATAAATAGCAGTATCTCACTCTAACATCTCGACCATCTTTTTTATAGTATTAAAGTTACTAATTAAAAATAAACAAATTCCAGTAAAACAAATTTTCAATTTTAAATAATTTACGTAATTTTTATTTTTAAGTGCAATGTAAAAATACTGTTAATTTTCATTTCTTTTATCACATTATTCACTTATTTTTTATAAAAAAGATAACGTAATTTAAATAAAAATAATTTTTACGTGAGACGAAGAAATATCCCTTTTTTATTAAGTAAGTAAAATAATAATTGCAACAATTTTAAATGTACATAACTCCAGCTTCCTCATATGTGATAGAACAATTCTACCTATGCCAAAATTTAAGGCATAATAGCTGCAATCAAAGTTCCCAGTCTTATTTTAGCTGCCACAAAAACTTCGTTAATATGAGCCGTTTAGTGTGTGTTAGCTGGAGTGACGTCACCCCAGCTGCTCATGTCATATCTTCCAAACGAAAGAAGATAGGATTATGTATTATAGCTCAAAAATTAAGGCATAATAGCTGCCATTGGCAGCAAAATTTTCAAATCTCTGGTCAAAACACTCTATGAGTTATTAACAAAATAAACATGTGTAAGCTGGAGTGACGTCACCCCAGCTGCTCATATATATCTTCCAAACGAAAGAAGATATGATTATGTATTATAGCTCAAAAATTAAGGCATAATAGCTGCCATTGGCAGCAAAATTTTCAAATCTCTGGTCAAAACACTCTATGAGTTATTAACAAAATAGACATGTGTAAGCTGGAGTGACGGCACCCCAACTGTTCATGTTATATCTTCCGAACGAAAGAAGATATGATTATGTATTATAGCTCAAAAATTAAGGCATAATAGCTGCCATTGGCAGCAAAATTTTCAAATCTCTAGGCCTTGTAGTTTCCACGTAATAAGCAAAATAACAGTTTCCGCGCCAAAAACATCAATTATATTGCTTCGGAGGAAGTAAGGAGCGACGACGCGCGACGTTGCCGTTCCGTGCGCTACAATACTGCAACCAAGTTTGCACTTAGCAGGCATTCTATTAGAAGTCATTTTAACTTGCGCTAAAAATAATTTTAATTTTGTATATTGAACATATAGACTGAGAGCCGACTGAACTTTAATGGAACTATAAATAAAAAGTAGATTCATATCAACTTTGGATGGCGAGAGAACTAGGTATCTACTATTATTGTTTTTTTTTTGTCTTGTTCTTTCTTTTATTAAATAAGATAGAATTGGTCTATTGAATGCTATATATTACTAGCGATTGAATGACTTTTTCATGAAAACGTGACATTTGATAACAATTCTATACATAAAGCAAAACTAAAGTAACATCGAATCAGAACAAATGTCATTAAAAAAACCGGTCAAGTGCGAGAAGGACTCGCGCACTGAGGGTTCCGTAAAAATTTGTAGGTATGTATGTAAATAGTTTTAAAAATCCCACACTCCCCGAATAAATTGAAATAAATTATAGAAATAAATTCTGCAGTTGGTAAATAAATAATCGTAAAATATATCCTTTACGTGGGGTCTCTCAGTTCTTATACTTGTATGCTGATCGGGCACATCGAGTGTGAAACCTGAAAGAAATTATGCCAAAAATGTGATTTATGATAAAAATATACGAAATTGTTACACTTAGATTTTTAAATTTTCCTTTGTCCTATTTTTGAAAACACAATATTGACTATAAATAACCTCAGTACTTACATAGTACGATTAAAGTGTGTAGTCGGCTCCCAGTCTATAATCTAGTTCAAACTGATAATGTAGCGCACGGAACGGCAACGCCGCTCCTTGGCTCCTCCGAAGCAATAATTGATGTTTTTGGCGCGGAACCTGTTTTTTTGCTTATTACGTGGAAACTACAAGGCCTAGAGATTTGAAAATTTTGCTGCCAATGGCAGCTATTATGCCTTAATTTTTGAGCTATAATACATAATCATATCTTCTTTCGTTCGGAAGATATGACATGAACAGTTGGGGTGCCGTCACTCCAGCTTACACATGTTTATTTTTTTAATAACTCATAGAGTGTTTTGACCAGAGATTTGAAAATTTTGCTGCCAATGGCAGCTATTATGCCTTAATTTTTGAGCTATAATACATAATCATATCTTCTTTCGTTTGGAAGATATATATGAGCAGCTGGGGTGACGTCACTCCAGCTTACACATGTTTATTTTGTTAATAACTCATAGAGTGTTTTGACCAGAGATTTGAAAATTTTGCTGCCAATGGCAGCTATTATGCCTTAATTTTTGAGCTATAATACATAATCCTATCTTCTTTCGTTTGGAAGATATGACATGAGCAGCTGGGGTGACGTCACTCCAGCTAACACACACTAAACGGCTCATATTAACGAAGTTTTTGTGGCAGCTAAAATAAGACTGGGAACTTTGATTGCAGCTATTATGCCTTAAATTTTGGCATAGGTAGAATTGTTCTATCACATATGAGGAAGCTGGAGTTATGTACATCAATTTTAAGTACTTGTGTAAGTACGAAATGCAGAATTTACATCAGTGCTAATTTATTAGCTAAGTACTAGCTTTCGCGCGCGTGGTATGTCGATAAAAAGTAGCCTATGTCCTTCCTCGGGGTACAAAGTATCCCCATACCAACTTTCATCAAAATCGGTCTAGCCGTTTCGGAGATTAGCCGGAACAAACAGACAGAGAAACAAATTTTTTTTTTAATAATATACATTCATATGTAGGTATATGTATTTAGTAAATAGCTGTTATTGTGATAGTACAAACAGACACTTCAATTTTATTGCATTGATTTTAAAATTGGTACTATTTATCATTTTAATTCGCCATTTATCGAGCGTTAAAATCTTAAAATCGTTATAGATTCGATTATCGAAAGCAACTAGATCGATAAAATACCTAGAGTTGGGCGGCATTTATCGATATTTTTATAATTCGAGCGAATATTTGTAATTTTAATTTTCTATGTACGAATTGACAACAATAAAATTTAAATTGACAAGAATAGCATAATTAGCCGATACTGTTCCCATTTTTGGGACACAGACCTCCTCTCTGTGAGAGAGAGTGGGCCGTAATCCACCACGCGGGACCACTGCGAGTTGGTAGATGTCTATCTTCGAATTTTTGTTCTAAGACATGCCGGTTTCCTTACGATGTTTTTCTTGACCGCTTTGAGCGATACAAGTGAATGAAATAATTTATAAGAATTGACAGAAACACTTGTAGATTTTCAGATTAAAAATAGCTGGGAAAAGGATTGAGACAGATTCATTGACAAACATTTACAGAATCATTCATAACTTTTACATTTTTTTAAGAAAACGTAATCTACTGATACAAAGGCATAATAAGGCATTTTAAATTGACGCTAACTAAGTACTAATTACATTTTAATAATTAATTTATATAATAATTACAATATTTTGTTTAAATACTGGCGGTATTATAAAGATTACCGAAAATGGCAGCTTTTTGTGTCTTTTCGATGATTGGCCAATGAAAGCTTACGTCTACAGGGTTAGATTAAATTAGCTAGCCAAACTCCGCCAGACATAACAGGTCGATATTTAAAGATGAAAAAAAACCATAAAAAAATGCCTCGATGTTTTTTTTTTTCGAGGTCGCTTCGTAGTTATTTTTATTTACAGTTTTTTTTGTGTAAACTTCACAGAATTGATACTTATCGATATCTAAACACGACAAAACAAAAGAAACTCAACTCATAATTCAAGTAACTAATACTTTTATCTCACGAAGCAACGCGCGCTTTACTTGCGCGTGGTTGCCAAAGTGTAAAAACACGCTGTAATGTGATTTATTTATTTATATATACTTTATTGTACACAAGAAAATACATAACAAAAAAATACGATTATGAATACAAAACATACAATGGGCGGCCTTATCGCTTTCTATGATCTCTTCCAGGCGACCTTGGAATGGACAGTGATTGTGTTGATGTGTGTCTAAACGCAGGAGCCGTAGGTACAATGCGTGCCACGAAAGATGAGACTTGACACACCACGTGGTTTGACATGCGCAGTACACGATTTTAGGTATCTCTAGCGGTATGAGGTCTGAGTGCGGGACGGGACCGGACGTCATAGGGGCGGCGGAAAGAGCGGGGGAGGCGGGGTCAAGTCTCATCTTTTGTGGCACGCATATTACCGTTCGAGGCAATGGCGAAGTCGGATGTGCGTGTTATGTGCTGACGTTACTCGTCTTCGCGCACACATTTACAATGTGTTTGTACACTTGATTACCACAAGTAAAGCGCGCCTCGCATCGTGAAATAAAAATTATGTACCATCGGTCGTTAACCCCAAACAAAATCATCGAATTATTTTTCTTTTGATTCATAATTTTGGATATGGAAACACATCACGTCGATCGAGTTTCGTTAGCTAATTTAAAATAGACCTGTATATTTTGAGGTGAAAAATAAAGCTAAAAAATTACCTAAAATGTGTGCTTTTTTTCTAGACATTGGCTTACATTGGCCATCGTGTAAAGACACTAGGAAGGAATGTTGTAAGTCACTATTTTGTGCGATTTCACGAGTTCTTCTTGGCTTCCATCATATTTTTGTAACTCTGTAAAGAAAAAAATAATTTAACATCAGTTTAAGACACTTCTGAGCTGCAAATTGCAAAAAAACGTCAGAAAAGGAGACCAGTCTCGTTTCATATCAAGTTGGGCCCAAAACCGGAAGTTATAGTTAAGTACAAAATATCAAAATATGATTTTTAGGGTTCCTTACGTCAAAAGGAAAAGCGGAACTTCTATATATTCTAGTCTTTATAAGACTTCTTACCTCCTCAGCCATTTGATACAGCAGCCTGGCTGTCTCCGGCCCGGTCTGTTCCACTAACGTCTTAAAAATCCCGACGTTGTCAGGTTCAGACGCCTCAGATCTGCAAGTAATAATACACATAATATATTATCACGCTTATATTACACGAAAGGGTTAAGCAGAAATTTCAAGTCGTTCATGGTGCGTGTTCCGACACATCATCTCGAGAAGTTCCTCAAGGAAGAGTTCTGGCCGAAGGGTGTCATGAACCGCCGGTTTCGTGGTCGGATATATGACACCAGTTAGTGAAACACGACGCAGACATTTCGTGTGCGTTGTTACTTTTTTAGTGTAATTATAATGTTGTATGTATTTATAGTATTTTTAAGTTATCTTAATATTGTATTGTATGTGTTTTATATGGGCCTTTACGCCTGAAATAAATGGTTAAATAAATAAAAAAATTAAAAAATATACAGTGTGTTAGGTTAAACGAGGGACATACTTTAAGGGAGTGTAGTACTCATAAAAATGAAGAACTTTTACTAAGAAACCAACATTGAAATCGAGAAAATAAAACCAGCCGCTCTATACATTTCTGTTCGCATAACTGGACAAGATGTGGGGAACAGCTGTTTTTTTTTTCATATTTTTGAGTCAGGCCCATATTAAAAGTTGTTCATTTTCATGAGTACTACACTCCCTTAAAATATGTCCCTCGTTTAACCTAACACACTGTATAGCACAACATTTCTCCTAACACTAAAATACTTTTTCCTATGTAAAATGTATGTATGTAAAGAGGTAAGTTTAAGGTTAAATATAAGTTTATCCAGAAACTGGGTTGTGAAGGTCAGATAGGCAGTCGCTCCATGTAAAATACTGGGATCCAGCTGCATCCAGTTAGACTGGAAGCCGACCCCAACATAGTGTGGCCAAAGCTTGGCAGATGATTAGGTCAGAAGAATGGTCTTACCTTTCAGAATAGCTTCTTATTCTGTCTCTTGCCAGTACTAGCGTTTCGTTTTGATCACTCTGTGCTGTGCTTGGCTCGAAAGTGAAGTTCTCTGGTATGGCTAGGGGTGCCTGAAATATAAAATTAATACGATTGTTTTTATGTATAAGTAACTAGCAACGCCCTGTGGCTTCACCCGCATAAGTCTCGATCCCGTGGGAATATCGGGATAAAAAGTATCCCATGTCCTTTCCCGGGACTCAAACTATATCTATACCAAATTTCATCTAAATCGGTTCAGCGGTTTAAGCGTGAAGAGGTAACTGACAGTCTGACACACTTTCGCATTAAGAATATTGGTATGGATTAAGTAGAATTTGAAAAGAGCATCTTGAGGCAAGCGCGTAATAGATTAGCATTTTCATATATTCAAGATGATTATATTAATATCCGTGAGCAGCGGTGGCTCAGTGGTAACGGCTGCGACTTACGAGTAGTGAGGTCATAAGTTCGAACCGAGACAGGCACTTCACTTTGTGTAAATTATTTCATCAGCACTGCTCTCATTTTTGAGATGTTGTACGATGACTTTTTGCATTTGATAGCCCTACCCGCGACTTCATTCGCGTGAAAGTTTTTGTTCCCGCGACCCACCCGATCGCATCGCATCGCATCGCCTGACCGTGCTATTACTTTATTTTGGCTTACCATTCATTCTTACTTTTTTTTTCTTTTTGTTCGGCTCCTAAGTGTCCTACCGTGATGTTACATAGCCTGTAAGTCTTCCTTTCCTTCAGAATTGAGCTATCAAATGCAAAAATATTTTTTTCAAATCTGACCGGATGTTCCAGAGATGAGCGCGTACACACACACAAACAAATTTTTCAGCTTTATTTTTAGTATTTAGATATAGATCAAATATTTAGAATAGCATTAGATCGTCGGCTCTAACACTAATACTTATTTGCCATTCTCATAATAAAGCTAGATGTGTCGTATTCATGCCCGGGTCAGCCCCGGATAGTGTAGTTTATTTCTTACCTGACTTTTCGACAGTACCCGGTTCCTAGGCACGGTATCATCTTTCCTCTGAGCGGCTCCTTGATTTAACAGCTCAAATGGATGACCCGATTCAGCTACACGACCTCTGTTCAGAGAATATGAAATTATTTTATACATTTTTATAGTAATCGGATAATGGTTGATGTGCAATGGGTGTTGGGTGGGTGACAAATGGATGAAAAGTGGATGTCACACAGATAAAGAGTGGATAAAATGGATGATGGTTGGATATAATGGATGATGATCAGAGGTCGGAGTAGGTAGATTGATTTAAGGTCGTTGACGTCAAACGTAGAGGATAATATGGATATGCCTCCAAAATACCGGAACTTCATATTTATTGTGATATTTGTTCCGGAATTTTGAAATTAGCACGAATTTGTGTTTAAGGTGAAAAACGTATTAATAATATCAATCTACGCTGCCAGTGTTAGCTAATGGTGAAAGAAATCAGTATTTTATTTTATACAAAAATACCTTGGAATAGTTACACCGTATTTTGTCCCTTACTGTTGAAATTGAATTCAATCAATCATTCATAATAAACGATTTTGTTAGCCTATCTGTATGTTTTTTATTTTATTTTAGTCCATAATTCCAATCCCGGAACTTTTTCCGGTACTTCCCGCACATTATGGATAAAATGGCATGTCCATATTATAATATCTTGATGCAAGTATATAAAATCAATCTACCTACTCCGACCTCTGATGATGCATATTTCTTGTATGAAGCCAATGGATTATTTTAATTCTTTTTTTTATTGTGAATGGGCCTTCTTGACCTCGATCACGCCTGATGGAAAGCGATGGATGAGGTCTATGATGGAACGAGCGTATCCAGAAGATTCCTAACGCACTGGAACTCCCACGCATCGACGAAACACAGCAGGCTGCTTGACGCCGGACTCCGGTGGGAGAGTGGTCGTAAACCAGCCAGGTTAATGGATTTTTTTTATTTGCAATGGGTTTGCTCTTGACTCTAGTCTAGGTCAGAGGTGACGGAGACAAAGTCGACGATGGAGTGAGCTTACCCAGAAGAAGCCTGTTCACTCTTACTTTGAAGAGATTCAGTTTGTATGCGCTCGGAAACACAGACGCAGATAGAGAGTTCCACTCTTAGATAAAAGTGAATGTTTGATGGATGACGTATAAAATGCGTATCTGTGACGGCGACTCTATCGTAATCGTGAAAGGTGAATTCATGATAGATTAATGACAGGTGGATATCGAATGGATGAAGGCTGGATGTCAGATGGATGTGGTATACTAACTTGTCCATGACGATGGCCCTATTTTAGTCGTAGATGACAAGGGGGCCGTCCATAAATTACGTAGATGTTTAAGGGGGGGAGGGGGTCGAGTCAAATCTCATCTAATCTTACGTTGGAGATAGGGGTCTCGGCAAATATCACGCAATTTTTTTCTGATTGAAACAAAAAGAATTATACTATTTTGGTCCATTTAATCCAGATTGTACATGCTTAAGATTTAATCTTAAGCGTATATCGTAATACGATTAAGATCATTCACTAATTCGTTCGAGAGAAAATAATTTCATTTATACTTTGACGTTATACATCTACTGACTGTCAAACCACCATATTTGTTTTATACCAAATAACAATCCAACGTGTTTACGTAAGAAACCCACATTTTGAAAAAAAATCTCACGTGAGATTGGGGGATGGGGGAGGGCGTTGAATAAAATCTCACGACATCTCACCAGGGGGGGAGAGAGGGACAGAAAATTTAAAAAAACATCTCACGTAATTTATGGACGCCCCCCAACTGGATGAGACTTGTATGATGATGGATGTTACATGGATGACGTATACTAACTTGTCCATGACGATGACTCTGTGGTAGTCCATCACGGTGTTCAGTCGATGCGCGATGGTCAGCACGGTCGAGTGCGCGAACTTGGTTCGAATAGTTCGCTGTATGTGCTTGTCGGTGCTACGGACAAAGATTAGTATTTTATTGTACGATCAAATATGGTCATACTAGCAGCGGCCCGCGGTTTCACCCGTATAAGTGTCGATTCCTGTGGGAATATCGGGATAAAAACTATCCTATGTCCTTCCCCGGGATCCGTTCTCTCTGTCTCACTAATTTTTGAAGCACTTATATTTAAAACACTAATGGTTCAAGCACTTACTCAGTGTCCACGTTAGCGGTCGCCTCGTCAAGTATCAGCACCCGACATCCCGCGAGAGCTGCGCGGGCTAAGCAGATGAGTTGCCTCTGACCCGCGGAGAGGTTCCCGCCGCCGTCGCCGACCTTCGTGTTGAGACCGGCTGGCATGTTGGTGACCATATCTCGGAGTTCAACCTAGAGAAAGAGAAAAACATTCAAATAAACTTTTTGAAAACAAAATGAAGAATGTAGAAACTACAAAATTCTAGTACAGTACCCGGCGATAAATATTGCACATCGACCTTTGGAAAGAGACAATCGGCTAATTTCGGCTTCGTAGATCGTTATCTCTGTCGCACGAAGTACAAACAGTCCGGTATCTATTAGGAGCTGTTAAAACAATTATGATTTGCTTCTTTTGATAATTATTTTTATTCTTTGTATAAAATACAAAAAAAGGTAAAGGTCGATGTGCAATATTTATCGCCGGGTACTGTATATTATATTCTATCTATACATACAAATAAATAATAATATTCTTTATTTTCAAACAACTTTGAGTACAGGTTAACTTAACTACTACACAACATGCGACATGCGTCTTTTCACACACATTATATTACTAACCTGATCCAAAGCCTTGTAAATATCAGCATCTGAGTAGACCCCCTCAGGATCGAGATTATCTCTTAGCGTGGCCGCAAACAGTGCGGGTCGTTGCGGCAGCGCGCACAGACGGGAGCGCCACGCGCGTAGTCCCGCGGTCTCGGCTGGTACACCGTCGACTAACACTGAGCCGGACACGCGGCCTAGCCTGGAAAGGAGAGAGGCTTACAAAATGTTGAATGAGAATGAAGCTCCGACCTGTAAGGTGGATGACATTTGGCACATGGGTAGACCATAGCCTGGATTAGGACATAGGATACTTTTGAAGTGAAAACTTCTTTAGCATCGTTGTGATTTGAAATTTTATGAAACGAAAAAGCAACAGTAAAAAGAGACATATAAGATTTAACGTGGGAGAAAATGAGATAGGAAGCATTATACAGTGTTTTTGTTTTTTATTAGTACAAATGACATCACATTTAATGGATGTGTGGGTGGGGATGTGGATGTGGATGGACGGATGGATGGATGGATGGATGGATGGATGGATGGATGAATGGATGGATGGATGAATGGATGGATGGATGGATGGATGGATGAATGGATGGATGGATGGGTGGATGGATGGATGGATGGATGGATGGATGGATGGATGGATGGATGGATGGATGGATGGATGGATGTATGTATGTTCTTTAGCATCGTTGTGATTTGAAAGTATAAACTTTTACTAACGAAAAAGCGACAGTAAAAAGAGACCTGTAAATACATAAGATTTAACGTGGGAGAAAATGAGATAGGAAGCATTATACAGTGTTTTTGAAGGTTTCACTTCTACCACGTGTGAATTGCACACATGCTGTTTTTTTTTTCTTTTTGTTTTTTTTTTTTTTTTTTGTCTTTTTCTTTTTCGTTTTTTTTTTTCTTTTTCTTCGTATTTTCTTTCTTTCTTTCTTATCCCGCTAAAGGCAGAAGAAGTTGCGGGCAGAATCTAGTTTATAAATAAGATATCAATACAATCTCACTCACCTAAAGAGCGCACTAAGCAGCGAACTCTTCCCGGCGCCCGTACGTCCCACCACGGCGACTTTCTCCGCCGCCTTGATGGAGAAGTTCACCCCTCTGATGGCGTACGTGGGCTCGCCGGCCGCCGCAGCGCCGCCGGGCGGCTTTTCATACTCGAGGGAAACATCCTCAAACACTATTTCGCCTGAAATCAATATTAGTTTTTAAAAATCGGTTGTCTATAAAGTCGGTTTACTGACGATAGTTGAACGTGACAACGTCATAAGAAAATACTGATAAAATAGTTACATTACATTTATATTAATTCGCTTGCACTTCAAGCCGCCATGGAACGCTACAGATCGAGGGCCGTGAGGTAACGCTACATGTGTCATGGTTTTTCGTGAGTGCAGCCAGCTTCATCGATTTATTAGACGTTGTCACGTCAAAAATTCTCGTTTCAATTGATGGTTTTTTCCTTTTATACAAATATCAACTTTATGCTTAACTTAGGTTAAAGAAAGAAAGAAAGAAATTACATTTATTTAGCACAGACTAAGAGACACTATACACCAGATAGTTGGTGGATAGTAGGTTGATTTCAGAATGCCTAATACTTGTGAAAATAACGATTAAAAAAAAAGAAGTTGATCCTTATCAAGTCAAAGTCAAAGCATTTATTTCAAAATTTTCAAATAGTTGCATAATAGACAAGATGCATTTTTAAACGGTTTTATTTATCTTGACCTGTTTGTTATTTATTTAGACTGGTTGTCAGACTTTCGGGCTTCTGACTACTCGTAACGACTGTCAAAGATCCACGAATGACAGCCGGGACCAACGGCATAACGTGCTTTCCGAAGCACGGAGGGGTCTCGGTATGTAAAGATGCTCACCCATCCACAGACCAACCGCGGCAAGCGTAGCTTAACCTGATCGATCAACCTGTGCGGCTGTTATTATTTAGCCTCAAGCCGCGAAATATTAAGTAACGAAATAAAAACTTGAAAATAAAATAAGTAAAAAAAAAGAAAATAGTTGTTTCTTTCTTTCTATTGATAAATAATCTTAATAAAACCGGGCAAGTGCGAGTCGGACCTGCACACGAAGGGTTCCGTACCACAAGGCATAAAACGCCGAATTAAACGTTTCTTTTATACCCCGTTAATATTTAACTTAATTTTATTTTTATTACTTGTTGTTATAGTGGCAACGGAAATACATCATCTGTGAAAAATTCAACTGTCTAGCTATCACGGTTCATGAAATACAGCCTGGTAACAGACAGACAGGCAGTGGAGTCTTAGTAATAGGATCCCGTGTTCACCCTTTGGGTAGGGTTGACGAGGGATTAGCATCGCAGGTTCGTTGTTATCTCGGAGGAAGCTGAAATGTATGCTGAAATAAATAAATAAATGTTAATCTACCTTTGGTTGGCCATTTCTCGAAGTCGAGGTCAGGATGGTCTTTCTTCAAAGCATCCTTGTCCACATCTAAAGGTTTTTCCGGTGGTAGATTCGTATATTCTAGAATTCTTTCAACCTGAGAGACAAAGAAAAAAAAATATTTTACTCTTTTCAAAAACCCGAAGGTTATTATGAGGAGTCCGTGGATGAGTCACTGCCACACGGGTCGATTGATCAAGGTTAAGCCACACTAACCACGGTCGTACCCTGGATGGGTGACCAACCATGTCCGTGGCACAGAAAGCGTGTTGTCCCGTCGTTGGTCCCGCCAGTCATTCGCAGATCTTGGACAGTCGTTACGGGTATATAAGCCCGAAAGTCTGACAACCAATCTTACCAAGGTGTATCGTGTTACCCGGTAACTGGGTTACGGAGTTGAGATAAGCCGTCACTCCATGTAAAATACTGGTATTCAGCTGCATCCGTTTAGACTGGAAGCCAACGCCATTATAGTTGGCAAAAGAAAAACGCAGATGATGATAATGATGATGGTGATAATTATGATGCTGACTATGACAATGTGATCATGATGATGGTAATGATGATGTGATAATGATATCGGTAATAATGATGAAGGTGGTGATGATAATGATTTCAATGATAGTGGTGATAATGATAATGGTGATGATGTAATGGTGATAATGACAATGGTGATAATGACAATGGTGATAATGATGATGCTGACTACGACAATGTGATCATGATGATGGTGATAATTATGATGATGTGATAATGATGAAGGTGATGATGATAATGGTGGCAAAGATAATGGTGATAATGATAATGGTAATGATGGTAATAGTGATAATGATAATTGTGATAATGGTAATGGTGATAATGATAATGGTGATAATGATGATCATGTTGACGTTGCTACTTACAGAAGTCATTTGGTTCTCCACTTCGGCTGTTTGTCTCATCCCGTATTGGCACATGCCTACTAAACCTATTACTTGTGTTATAGCCAATCCGACGTTGCCTCCTAGGGTGTCTGTGAAAGAAAATGTACTGGTTAAGCATTGTTTACACATACGACTAAATGACTCTTGAAAAGTTACAATTTTGGCGGGGTATAAGATAGTTTTTGTCTAAAGTAAGAGTGTGAGCCCAATGCCCTTAAACGAAAATAGGTATATACTCCGGGTGTGTTTATATGTTTGTTACTTCTTCACGATCAAACGGCTGGACCGATTTTGATGAAATTTTGTATGGAGGTAACTGACACCCTGTATTAACACATAGGATTTTTTATCCCGATATTCCCACGGGATCGACACTTATGCGGGTGTAACCGCGCGGCGCTGCTAGTTTACAAAAAAATGATGAATCCTTCATAAAAATTTGTAAAAAAGAAACTCCTTACCTTCAGAAGTGAACAAGAAGAAGCTGAACGTAACCAACGCGAGATACAGGCAGCATATCATGTCCATCCAGAATCCGAAAGCCCTGGTGGTGTTGAGCACGAGGCTCCAACATGAGGAGTGCAGGTCCTGTTGCTTGTCGAACTCTCTGACCAGGGTGCGTTGGTGCTGGCGAGCTGATCTGATGGTGGTCAAGCCGGAGACTGTTGCTGATAGATGGTTGAGGGACTGGCTTCGGGCTGTTGATGAGATCAAAACGAAACCAAGGTTATCTATTATATGGTTACTGTCAAAAATTGGATCAATAATATAATTTTACAGATTCAATAATGAAAAAGATAAATTAAAGGGCATTTTTTTGGAAATATTGTGTGAAAAGTCCATTGCAAAATGGTGTGTGAAACAAAAGATGTTCTCCTACTATCAAAAGTTGCGAGAATTTAAAGTCAATATATTATTACGTTATTACAAGTATATTCCTTACTTAATTTTGCACAAAAATCGCCAGCACATCAAGCTACCCGAAACTGTCAAATTTTCCCAATCAACTTTTAACCTTATGCTTTAGCTATAAAGTAGAAAATGTATTAAAGAAATTTGACAGATTGTAGTAGCTTGAAGTGCTGGCGTTCAACATCTCGAGAACTATTGGTACTATGTACACATAGTACCAATAGTTCTCGAGATGTTAGCATGTACAATGCGTGCCACGAAAGATGAGACTTGACACACCACGTGGTTTGACTTGCGCAGAACACGATTTTAGGTATCTTTAGCGGTATGAGGTCTGAGTGCGGGACGGGACCGGACGTCATAGGGGCGGCGGAAAGAGCGGGGGAGGCGGGGTCAAGTCTCATCTTTCGTGGCACGCATTGTACAGGCTGGCATCACATCGACACGCAAACTGTAATCACGATTTCAGCACACGATTGGCCCCTAGCGAAATTCGGTTATAAAAAAAAAATGCTATTTCGTAGAAAAGTAAAAAGAAAAAAAGCATTTTTTTTTATTGCCTCCGTTTCAGAATCATGTACTGAATCCCTGGTTGCGCATCGATATTCCTGTCACCCTGTATTTGAAGACGCAAGTCTTCAAATACTGCTGGTGGCTCTGGTTTGGCTCTGGTTTGACCATAAGCTGCAGTGACAATAGGCCGACCGCTTAACCGAGACGTTGCCTGAGGTAGCTGCGCGGTGCCCTCTTCCAGCCCACCTAAATGGGTCCAGGGGCGACGGACTCGGGGACGTCCGTCGCCCCCCACACATCAGGACCCGAGGTGGCGGCGCGATGTGTCGCGATGAAGTCGCGGGGGGAGTCGAACACCTCACTCCCCCCCCTGATCTGACGAGGCCCGCAGCGGCGGGCCGGCACCAGTCGGGGGTTGCGGAAGGATCGTACGTTCCCGCGACCCCTAACGTAGGTTTGAAATGGAACACCGGGGGGGTTTTTAATCAGTAAGAGTCTGACAGACCCCGCCGCCCGCCCCAGGGCGGCAGACATTCATGAGTATTTTCCAACCCGGAAACAAAAAAAAAAATGTAGCTGCGCGGTGCGGTGATAGTTGTCCTAAGTTGACGAATCACTGAGCTCTCGCGTCACGTCACCACACCCCTGCCGCACCGCGCTGCTACCTCAGGGAACGTCTCAGTTAAGCGGTCGACCTATAATAGAATAGAATAGAATAGAATAGAATACTCTTTAACTCTCTTTTTCTTTTCTTTTTTTTTCCTTTCTCTCTTTTTCTTTTTCTTTCTTTCTTTTTCTCTTTTTTCTTTTTTCTCTTTTCTTTCTTTTTTTTTTCTTTTCTTTTTTTCTTTTCTCTTTTCTTTTTTTTTTCTTTTTCTCTTTACTCTCTATTCTCTTTCTCTCTTTTCTCTTTTTCTTTTCTTTCTCTTTATAATCATTATCATGCGTGGATCGTTTGTGTTCGGGCGCCTCCGGCAACCTTCGGCTGCTGTCGTGTGACAGCGGAAGGCGGCGGGCGACGACGAGAGGTGCGGCGGTCGCGCCACTTCACTACCGATCTCGGGCGACGGCACGCGCGCGCACTCCATACGTTTACCATCTTCGATTATTGTATCTATTCTAGATTATATTACTTTAAATTACAGTCCACTGCATTTTGAGTTCAAGTCCTTAGTTTAGGTCCCTAACAGTTTGCTTGTTTGGCACTCAATGACATATGAAAATCTAGTACGCTGGGCTAAAATAACTTACCGATGGCCTCAATCCTCTTCAGCTCGCGACTGGTATGGAGGAACAGGTCCCTCAGCAGGAACAGCAGCACGGCCACCACTGCAGTAGGTATCAGCAGCCACCAGTTCACAAGGCACACCACTACCAATATGGCCATCACCTCGAGGAAGAACTGTGAAATAAAAGAAGGAAAATAATCTTTAATTTAAATAAGGTAAGCACCGCACATAAGTTCTAATATTAGGAGCTGTTTTACGTATGACAATTTTAACCAATTTCTGGCCCCCCTCCCCCTACGTAAAAAAATAAGACTTGAATGAACCCCCCCCCCGGCTTTGAATCTTATGTAAAGTATCTACCAAAATTGCAAATGAGAAGTAGCAACATTTTTAAAGGCGGAAGTGTGTGTGTGTGAGGGTGTGTGTGGGCGGGTGTGTGTGTGTGAGGGTGTGTGTGTGTGAGTGTGTGTGTGTGTGAGGGTGTGTGGGTGTGTGTGTGTGTTTATATGTTTGTCACTTCTTCACGCTCATGACTAGACCAATTTTGATAAAATTTTGTATGAAGGTAGTAGCTGACACCCAGGATTAACATATAGGCTAATATTTATCCTGATATTATCCCGGGATCGTAACATCTTCCGGAAACACAAACTCAATATCAAACCAGTCAAAGTTCAAATTCCATTGCAACTGACTTATTTAAAGACTAACAAATGGTCAATCAAAAATCTACTTAAATTACATAACGCTAAAGTAGATAGTTATGTAAGTACTACACTTACGCCAAGACAGTCGACCAATGCGACGGGTAGCAACGTGTCCACTTGACCCATATCCTTGGAGAAGCGGTTGAGGATCCGACCAGAGGGGTTGTGGTGGAAGAACCACATCGGAGCGCTGGTCACACCTCTGTGGACAGAAGATTAGGTTTAGCTATTGGTTTTACCGGGTCAAATAAAATTAGCTAACAAAACTTCCCAGTGATGGTGGATAATGATATCTAGCATAGTCCGCCCATCACTTTCCCACTGCTGGGAAACAGGCCTCCTCTCTATGAGAGGAAGTGGGCCATAATCCACCACGCGGGCCCAGTGCGGGTTGGTAGATGTCACATGTCTTCGAATTTTTTGGTTCTAGGACATGCCGGTATCCTCACCATGTTTTCCTTCACCGTTTTGAGAGCAGTGGTGATGAAATTAAACAAACAAAGTGGCTGTCGTCTGGGTTCGAACTCACGACCTACAACTCTTAAGCCGTGGCCGTTACCACTGAGCCACCACTGCTCACTGAAAAATGAATCGTTTATCAGAAATAAATACTTTTTTATTTTCTGGATGGGAATCATCAAATGACCCCTCCCGCTCTGGGTGGAGCGGAAGGGAGTGTCAGACTCTTACTGACTAAAACCCACTCGTGTTCCTTCCTTAGCCCTTTATGTTCCGGGCCAGCGGTAACCCAAAGTCAAAGCATTTATTTCAAATAGGCACATAAAAGGCACTTTTGAACGTCAAAAATTACAGCAAATAGAATTGATTCTAGTCGCCCTTTCGGACGAATGTCCTGCCGGGTCAGCGGGAATCCGCTGACCCGGCAGGCTTCGACCCTGACGGGCCCAGAAATAAATACTGGAGTAACTTTATTCCAAAATGAATAGGAGTGTTAGAAAATAACTTATGAATTTTATACGTACTTGAACATGTTATCGTGCAAATTGGTGGAAGCACGGATGCAAGTATTGTAGAAGATGACCAGTTTGTTCCACGTGAACACTATACAGATGCCGATGAGGCCACCGTAGATGTACAAGCACTGTTCCCTGGTCAGGCTGAAGCGGTTGGTCGGTATGTCTTCGAAGTCTACGACTGAGGAATATAGAAAATATATTTACAACAACTTTATTTATTTTAAGAAAACATGCTTAGGTGTAAATGTGTGCGGCTGTATGTGTGTGTGTGGCTGTGTCTATGTGTGTGTGAGTGGTATCTTTATTGTTTTTTTTTCTCAGTTTTAAGAAGAAATGCGGTCGAGGAGACCTGAAAAATCCTAAGTAAAAAGTCGTAATTCGAGGTTTTCTTTTATTAATAGTTGTCAAATTTGTATACTAGACCTCTGTTGACAGCGGTTTAAATCGGCATATTTTGAGCGTTCTAGTGCTTACAAAAATAATGTATCATCAAAATGAAAACATAGGGCCATACAAGTAGTTAATATTTATTATTGTGTAAAAAAAAATAGCTTTATGGTCTTTCTTGACAATCCAAAAGTGCCTGTAAATGGTTTAATTGAAATAAATGCTTTGAGTTTGAGTTTTAACCAGAAAGAAAACAGGCGAGAGCATTTCTATGGAGAAACGACCAACCGCATTTCCTCATAATCATGAAAAAGAAACAACTAATATTAACTTTCATAAAATTGCAGTGATGGTAGCGATATCGACGCGCAAAATGTAACCACAGATTCAGTATAATATGATTCTGAAACCGCAGCGTTGAATTTGGTGTTGTATGTGTTGTGTGTGTTGTTGTTGTGTGTGTGCTGCTGTGTGTGTGCTGTTGTTGTGTGTAAAATGTTGTGTGCTGTGTGTGTGTGTGTTGTGCTGTGTGCTGTGTTGTGTGTGTGTGCTGTTTGTGTGTCTGTTGTTGTAATTCTGAACGCATAGTTGCACTTTTCTATGAGGCAGCAACTTTTTTTATAACGGGCGAATAATTTCTATGCAAGGGGGTCCAGAATCATATGTTGAATTCATGATTACAGTTTGTGCGTCGATGAACAGACGCCAGCACATCAAGCTACCCGAAACTGACAAATTTTCCCAATCAACCTTGAACCTTATGTTGTAGCGATAAAGTTGAAAATCTATTGAAGAAATTTGACAGATTGTAGTAGCTTGATGTGCTGGCGTCTGTACCGGACACTTTGTATACAAGGTCAAATTAAATTATCTGGCGAAACTTCACAAACGTTATGGGTATATATGGGGATATCTAAACTGGTAAACGCTGGTAGTGTTGTTACCGGAATTATGAGTTGAGAAAATCTGTTTTCTTAAGTTTTATCGTGTTTATCTAGCTAGATTTTTAAGCTTTTTTTTAAGTGTCTACGCTAAGTGCGGTAGCGTCCCAAAAAAAAATCATCATCATTTCCAATTCCAATTTTTTATTTTATTGATCATATCGTGTCTGCGGAGTTTAGCTAGGCAATTTAAAATAACCCTGTATAGTTATTTATTTACCTGGTGGTGGCACTACAGACGAGTTTGTTTCTGTATTCGGCTGATTGGCTTTTTTAATCGCACTGTTCGCTTCCTCTAAGTTAACCCTGAAAAATTTACAAGTTTCAAAATTATTATTATACAGGCTGAAATTTTAATAACCGTTTGCCTCTTAAGCGGTCTTTGTATGTACTCATCATTATGAACAACTTTTACTGTGGGACCAAACGTGAAATCATGAAAAAAAAATCAGTTGTTGCCTACAGTTATGTTCGCATAACTCGTCAAAATGCTGAACAGCTGATTCTTTTTTGCGCGATATCGTGCACTGTATTTTCAACGCTCAGCTCAACGCCGAGAGTCGAAAATCCAACATTATGTTTTTTTGACGCGTTGGGATGAGGTCTGTTGGAATATCAAAGGGGGCGTTCAAGTATTACGTAACGCAATTTTTGAAGATTTTTGACCCTCCCTCCCCCCCATGTAACGCGCCGTAACGTTTTTCTGTACCCCCCCCCCTCCCTAAAGATTACGTAACATCCAAGTGACCATTTTTACCTAAAAGTCACGATTTAGTTGCGCAAAGTATCTACCGGAAAGTCGCTAAAATACCTTTATTATTGTTTTAATCGCGTTTACGGTAATAATAAATGAAATAAGAGATTTCTAAATCAGAATGCATGCGAATATTGTTTATTTTACTTGACTTTAATTCCCTAGTTTTTTATTTAAATAAATAAAACAATGTTACATAACGCGTTGTTCGAACCCCCCTCCCGCCCTTGTAACGCATCGTAACGATTTACAAGACCCCCCCTCCCCCCAAATTGCGTTACGTAATACTTGAACGCCCCCAAAGCTCGGCTCAACACCAAGTGTTGAAAGTCCCGTGCACGATAAAATCCCGCCGCGATATTTTTACGTCTGTGCGTACGTCGACTAAGGACGATGCCACACAGACGTTGCCAATGCGTTGCGTCAGCGCTGCAACACCTGAGCGGTGACGTCATCGCAACACCCGTGTAGCACTCACTGCGTCGAAATCACTGCGCTGCGACGACGCAACGCATTGGCAACGCCCGTGTGGTATCGCTCTTACTATCTCTCGCTCTCTCTCACTCTTACTTGGAGTACTCACCATTCTTTCAACCAGACATCAGTTGAAGAGTAGAAGAACTGTGCCAGTAGGAACAGTAGTATGAGCAGCGCCATAGACAAAGTGCTGCCACCGCTGCGTATGTACGACACGTAGACACTGTTGTCTACGGAGCCCTTCTTTTGACTCTCGCCTTGAAGAAAACGTTTGTGATTTAGAAAAATAATTAGGTATTAATTTAAACAGGCAAATATAATACACGCCATCTCATTACAAAACGAGTGTACTTTAGGGCCTGTGCACACCACGTTTTTTAAGCGCGCCGTCGACGCACGTTTCTAAACCGCGCGTCAACGGCGCGTTTAAAAAACGTGGTGTGCACAGGCCTTTAATCATAAGTTAAATCTTCATATTTCTAACTTTATTGCGACTGCGCTCATGTTATTATTACAACATTGATAACTTAAGACTCGTTAACACTCTAACGGTTGATTTTACCAAACTCCGATATCTTTTAAACGTGGAATAAAGTTGATCTGTGATTGAATATTTGATTCTGACAGTTCTAGTAAGGAAAAACTGACAAAAATTCAAAAATTATTCTCAGGAGAATACTTATTCTAGGTATAAATTTTTGGCGAAATTCGCTGTAAATAATCAAAAGAAGTCTTACCTTCATATTTAGGGTTTAAATTGTTGTCTAGATCCAGGTTGAAAGACAATTGTGATGCTTCTGACATGGAGCGCTGTGATCTGAGCTTGTAGCTGTGTTCCTAAAAATAATTACATCGTATTAGGCTAACATTATACATAAATACAGTACCCGGCGATAAATATTGCACATCGACCTTTACCATTTTTTGTATTTTATAAAAAGAATAAAAATAATTATCAAAAGAAGCAAATCATAATTGTTTTAACAGCTCCTAATAGATACCGGACTGTTTGTATTTGTGCGATAGAGACAACGCTCTACGAAGCCGAAATTAGCCGATTGTCTCTTTCCAAAGGTCGATGTGCAATATTTATCGCCGGGTACTGTACCCCGTCACTTACTTAATAAACGTTGTATAGCGTCTGTATAGTTACACAACGCTTTGTCTTCTTCTTTCGAAAGTAAAATTACTGAAGACTGAAAGAGAGAAATCGGTGTGTAACTATTCATCTGACCATCATCATCTGCCTAGCCTTTTCCCAACTATGTTGGGGTTGGCTTCCAGTCTAACCGGATGCAGCTGAATACCAGTATTTTACATGGAGCGACTGCCTATCTAACCTCCAGAACCCAGTTACTGGGTAATACGATACCCATTGGTAAGATTGGTTGTCAGATTTTCGGGCTTCTGACTACCCGTAACGACTGTCAAAGATCCACGAATGACAGTCGGGTCCAACGGCTTAACGTGCTTTCCGAGGCACGGAGGGGTCACGATATGTAAAGATGGTCACCCATCCACAGAGCAACCGTGGCAAGCGTAGCTTAACCTGATCGATCGACCTGTGCGGCTGTTATTATTTAGCCACGGGCCCCCACACACCCCACACACCCCTAACTATTCATCTTATATAATACGTTTATTAGTAAGGGGCGTTCGTAAAGGAAATTAATCGTTTAGCGGTATTGACAACCATCTTATTATTATGCGTGTATTCAAACCATAACTGACATCCTTCGACAGTCAATTGGCTTAGTGTGAGAAATTGATAAACAATTAATTTCAGTATCGAAATCGACAAATGATTTTACATAATTTTTGATTTTCATGTTTACTTTTACTAGGGACACTTTACAATCTTATTTAATTACATTACCTAATATATCATTTTAAAAATAACACAATTAAAATCTAACTTAACCTAAAACTATACAGAAACTAAAAAATTGTGTCGAAAAATTCATCCGCATCGCTGTCGACTGGTAATGTACCCAAGAGACTGGCGGCATTACCACGTTGTATGGCGATACTTTTACTTCAGTAATGAATCAAGATTCTACGAAAGTCTAAATATGAAGTTACAAGCTAGCTAATTATGAACAGCTAGCAAGTGACAGGCTAGCTAATTATGAACAAGGCTACCGCTGGTGAAAAATGGTGTTCACTGAAAACATCGAAATGTACCTACATGGCATTCAAATTACTAAAATAAAATAAAAAACTAACGCTTCGTTTCAAGTCCGCTTTGTCTGACTTTACCATTACGTTATAAACCTATTGAGAAGAAATACAGTTCATTATAAAATATTAAAAGAACCGGAGTAACCGACATATAGTAAAAGTGTGAAGCTGCACACCCCTACTCTATTTCAAGTTAAACAAATAACAACTTAATATCAATGATAATTAAGTTGATTTCAGAACGACTAGCACTATTGAAAAAGTTATAAATTTTTTTGAAGTTGTAGCGTTGTAACTTTATTGTGTAGGTTTTCTGCCCGATCACCTCATTGCGGATTCTATCCCTCAGAGAGACTCCTTTACTCTATGGAAACGCCTGGCACTTTATGGTATTGTTACCAAATAATCAAAAATTAAGTTTGTTTGTTTTTAAATACTAAAAAAACAGGTCCCACGGCTAGAATGTTAATTGTAATTAATTATTTTACAAACACACATTTAAAATACGTTATGTAGAATACGTGGTTTCAATTATTGTGATAACCTATAATCGCCACATTTTTGTTGAAAGTATTGATAGATCGAAAAAATATTGATTGATTTATAAATCATTGATTGATAAATTATTGATTGATTAATAAATCATTGTTTGATAAATCATTGCTTGATAAACTATTGATTGATTCGTAAATCATTGATTGATTAATAAATTATTTATAATTAATAGTTACAACTTACCACGCTGTCAGTATTCTCATAGGTGGTGGCTTTCTGCTTCTCCTCTTTGACTTTCTCTCCCATCTCTATGAGTTTCTCGAATTCTGCCACTCCGTTCTTTAGTTCAAGGTAGGTTCCTTGGGCTTCGATCTGGTGGAGAAAGAATAGAAGATGGTAATTTAATTGAAAACTCTGCATATAATCTGCGTTCGCGTTTTATTTGCCAAAAATGTAAACAAATATGAATTAATGGAAAAATAACTTCCAATTCCATGGCAAGTTTTTGAAAGTTATTGCCGCTTTGATGAGATTGCGACTAGGTTTTGATCGTCTTTATTTACGAGAATTGGGCTTCAGATGCGCGATGCACGCCAAGTACCGAACTCCGTCCCAGAATAGGCTTTTATCGAAGGGACACTTACAATTTGACCTGTATTCTCACTTTATTTCTCGCTTACGTGTAGACACATAAGTGCGATAATCACCAGACGAATTTCAAACAAACATTCTCACCTCTAGACAATCGAGAAACTTCAAAGTTTTTTGAAATGAAAACTTCTTTAGGCGCGTTGGGCATTTTTTGAGATGGGTAAAAAACCTTGAACTCGCGACACTGTTGCCTTAACCGACACCTCTGTTTTAAGTTTTGGCCATTATAAAGACATCAACGCGCGGTATATTTTCTTTGGGAAGAATGATTTTCAAACATATTTATAAAATTACTATGCTTTTTCAAGTTTTCACTTCAGTCGGCACTCCTGGAGTGCCACTGTTTTTTTTTGTGCTCTGTCTATGTAGCTTTAACACTCACCCGTCCCGATCTCATAACGCACACATTGTGCGCATGCTTCGCGTACTGTACGTGGTGAGTTACTAACACAGTCGCTTTATCGCGGAGGAAGTTCTTGATGCAATCCTCGTATATTGCGTGGGCCACCTGAAAGACAAATTACATTGTTAATGCCTAGTTTGATAAAATATCATAACATATTAAGGGCATTACATTGCCCAGACGAATCATGTAGACCTGTATTCAAAAAACTTGGTTTGTTACCGTTACCGTCTCTTTATATCTATGAGATATGTATATTTGTCAGAAAGCATCAAAATTTATTTGTGAAAGCAGATGATATTAATGTCCGAAACCGACGAGACCCCAACAGGCTCGTACTAAGTGAGATTCCAAGGCTAACTAAATATAATAAAAGCTGCCTTGCAATGTGCGTACGTTTATATAATAAGTTACCAAATGATCTCAAAAATTTAAATACTAAGCTATTTAAAAATAAAATATACGAATGGTTATCTGTTAATAGTTTTTATAGTGTTAAAGATTTCATTGAGAAACAATGTTAATGTTAGTTACATACTAAAAATTTGCATGCTTATTATTTTATTGGCAAAACATGTTTTGTTCTACACTGTACTTTTACCATCTTTTTATACCGTGTTTTTATGCAAATAAATATATTATTATTATTATTAATGACCTTGAGCATGCTGCCCCGTACTAACTTACGACGAAACGACGAGAGAGAGTTTCGGTTTCGGATTTTTAGAAATATTTATTATTAAAAGAAATAAGAGAAAAAAATCAATACACATTGTTAAATACGTCATTACGTATTTTTTGGTATAAAATTCATGCCGAGTTATTGAGCCGTTATAGAGAAAATTTTCAATTTAGGTTGATAAAGGACCTATTTGTTACAATTTTTTGATAAAATTTGAGTAAGTTTATTAAAATTTTAAACAATACAATGTATTTGTGATGACCTTTAGTTTAACATATATTTTTTATATTGAAAACGCACAAAAGGATTCATCTACAAACTTCTTTAAACACACGGTATTTTCAGGATTTGACCGAGGTAATCCCCTTAACATCACACATTTAATCCCCAAATGGTTAGGTAGAGTTATATCTATACTACACCTAAGAATAAAATCTGTTCGTTCTAGTTTGATAAAATCTTATTGTATTGCACGACTCATAATGAGAAGAGAGTGCTTTATAATAAACTAGCAGCGCCCCGCGGTTTC
Organism: Luperina testacea; assembly: GCA_927399505.1. Classification (NCBI taxonomy): domain Eukaryota; kingdom Metazoa; phylum Arthropoda; class Insecta; order Lepidoptera; family Noctuidae; genus Luperina; species Luperina testacea. The sequence goes on along the minus strand of OV656783.1, from coordinate 7,157,659 downwards.
AAACGCATAAGTGTCGATCCCTTGGGAATATCAGCATAAAAAGTATCCTATGTCCTTTCCCGGGACTCAAACTATCTCTATACCAAATTTCATCTAAATCGGTTCAGCGGTTTAAGCGTGAAGAGGTAACAGACAGACACAGTTTCGCTTTTATAATATTAGTATGGATTGTATAGATAATTTAGTGGAGATTATTTCTGTACTTTTCAAAAAATTATTTAATGCAGTAGAAACGAAAAACAAAACATCAAAATATTTCTAAAAAAAATCCCGTAAATCAAATGTGAAATCTAAAAAAAAATTTTGTAGCTTGCGAAAAAATCAATTAATTGAGTAATTTTTTTTTAATCGATTCGTTTCACGCATTTGGGGAACCCTACTGAAAATGGCTGTTTTATTCAAAGTAGTTTAATTATAATTAATTTAAAAAAAACTAACTAATATAATATCTATGGTTTTTTATACGATCAAATGAGCATTCTGAGTCGTGCACTTTGGATTTTCCAAATTTCTTTTATTTTTGGCGACTCTCAGTCGCCTACTGTAAGGGCTCCGGACACGAGGCCAGTTTGTGAGTCAGTTCAGTTGACAGTTAAATCAAACAGACAAGGTCAACAAAGTGTATGTCGCTCTTCTGAGCACTAAGGAACTTCCAGTATTTAAAAATAAACTGCGTAAATTTTTAATTGAGAAAGCATACTACACGATCCAAGATTTCTTGATCATTGATTGAATTATTGACTACGTATTAATTCGACTGTATATTGATATTTTGACATTTATAATAACTAAATTTGACATGTAAAATAATTTTAAATGGAACGCCACTACGTAATTATTGTATGCCTATTAGGCAGGACATTTTGGAACTTTAATTTATTTTTTAGACCTGTAACTAACATATAAAATATTTTGAATTTCAATTTGAATCTTACCTTAGCGTCCACAGCAGCTAAAGGGTCATCCAGTAGATAGACATCAGCGTTCTGGTACACGCAGCGAGCTAACGATATCCTGGCGCGTTGACCGCCGGATAAGGAGGCACCTAGACATTAGTTACAAAAACTTAAAATTAATAAGTTGGCACAACTTCACAGACGTGAAGCACGCATCGAATTATCGGTATTTATTTGTTTATTAAAATTGTATGCACGCGTAATTTTAACTGAACAAAGGTGGACTGAGGCATTTTTTACCAGTCTTCCTTAGGGTGATGATCAGACAAAACATAGTAGGTGCGAAATGATAGAAATTAACTTAAAATTAAAAATAAATTACATGAATAAGAATACATAGACAACAGAAATACATAGACACAGACATATAAATGAAATATACAATGTCAAGAAGCACAAAAATACGAAAAAATACAAAAACAATTAATCAAGAAAAAAACTCTGCGTTAATTCTGTCAACTTATTGAGAATGTGTTTATGTGCCGCCACTATCGATATATAATGAAGATAAAAGAAGATTTCCATAACTCAAAATTTCTAATAACAGCTGATTACGGGGTCAACGGACGCTGGTATAGTCGACCTCATAATTGCTTTATCACCCTAAAGTTGAATGTCACTTGCGCGTCATAAAACGACAGATACTTTCAACCTTACTAAAGTTTCAATTTAACCGGCATTGTTGTCAAAAGTGGACGGATACTATAATTACTTACCTAACATTGTGAGTATAGAAAATCTTTTTGTATTTTTTGTTTTAACATAATTGAATATTGGCCAGTCAGCAAGTTTGTTTAGCGCAGCTGACTGTCCAAGGAACACACGACATACAAAACCCGGACATAGTGTTAAGTTATAGAAAAAGTTCAGTTTTGTATAGTGTCATTTCTGTCACTCATACCAGTTTGACATTTAGAAAGAGATAGTGACAACAATCTCTTTCTAAATCTCGATGTGTCAAATTTACAACCGGGTGCTGTACATACTTATAACATCACGACTGTATTACGAAGGGATTGGTCAGAGATGCGTGTACGCCTTTACAATGCTCAGTAATATGTGGAACCAGGCTGCCTAAGGTGATGATGATTGTACAAACGCCAGCATATCAAGCTACTACAATCTGTCACATTTCTTTAATAGATTTTCAACTTTATCGCTAACGCATAAGGTTCAAAACTGATTGGGAAAATTTGACAGTTTCGAGTAGCTTGATATGCTGGCGTCTGTACATTTAAGATAAGTCACTTCTGGAGGCAATTTTAATGCATAATGTGAACTCACCTCGTTCCCCCACTACAGTTTTATCTCCATTCGGCAAAATCTCAAGGTCAGTCTTCAGTTGGCAGCATTTTATCACTTGCTTGTACCTTCGAAGGTCCATATCCTGGCCGAACAAGATGTTTTGACGGACCTGGAACAAAAGACCGCGATGGTTATAGTTGATTTGGTGTCGGGGGAAGTGACCAGCAGTATTTTTATATAGGGTGGCATCAACGGGAAAGCTGTAACCATCAATTCAACACATGATTCTAGACCTCCTTGCGGATCATTTTTCGTCGGGTATTGAAAAGTACAAAACCTACGCGGTCCAATGTATGGAACAATTACTTTTTTGAAGTGAAAACTTCAAAAAAAAAGTCAAGGCATTTATTTCAAATAGGCACATAAAAGGCACTTTTGAACGTCAGAAATTACAACAAAAAGAATTGATTCTAGTCGCCCATTCCAAAAGGTAGTTTTCGTATGGAGAAGAATGGGCAAAAAACTCCACCGTTACTCTTTTAAAATGTTTTCTTCTATAGGCGCGTTGGGCAATTTTGAGATTGGAACAAACCATTGAACTCGCGATACTGTTACCGACACCGCGCTACATTCGGATGTGTTCGGCTGTATTCGGGATGTACTCGGTTTTAAATACGATATGTCAGTGAGTGATGGAAAAGTATTCTGTTTGTGTTTTGTTTTCACTTCTGACAGCAATCCCGAAGTGTTGTTGTATTTTTTTTAATAACCGACGTAAAATTTCTACGAAGAGGTGTTAAGATTCAAGTACTGAATGAGGGTTTTCGTGAAAATTTACGACACCAGTTGGCACCACTGTGACAAGAGGTCTTCCAATATAAAATATATGATGACGTTCATCATTCGATTAATTCGTTCGTTCATCATTCAGTCATGACTAAAGAAAATATAGGCTCTTTGACAGATGCCTGGACCTGACGTGTCAGTGCTGCCACCTAGCGAACGTCATTTCAGAAAACCCTCATTCACAGCAACGGACATCGGTCGATGTCCGTCACCCCGTATTATTGAATGGCGCACTATAAAGACTACTTGATGGCTGGGTGGTCACCATCGTCTAGTCACCTGCAATATCAGAGGCATCAGAGTTGCGTTGAGATCCCAGAGACTAAGCAAAAATGTCTCATGGGCTTGTAATTTCACCGGTACAGAGAATAAAATAAAAAAATCAAAAGTCATTTATTCAAACTAGGCTGAAAATCAGCACTTTTCGAACGTCCTAATTACATAGGACAATCCCTCAAAACGCCCGCCTTTACCCACGGGCCCCTCAAATCAAAGTGATCTACTACCACATATTTTTTTTCTAGCAATGTGTGTGCGCACTTATAATAAAATATCAAACGATTAAATGTAAGATTATTTAAAAACAAATTATACAAATGGCTAAATGAATGTAGCTTTTATAGTTTGAAAGAATTTATGGATAAAAAGTATTGACATTATATTATAACATTATGTACTTAAATATAATTACCCTGTGACATTAAATTTCTGCATGCTATGTTTTATCTCAGCTAAACATGTTTGTGCCACTCTGACCTATGCTTAACACCATTGTATACCATGTATTATGCAAATAAATTATTTTATTATTATTATTATTTATTATTACATATATTTTTTATTTTTATTTTGACATTGATATTGGTATTGACATTGGTATTTTTTAATTTTAATTAGTTTGACTAACATAGTTTTTAAGTTCCATAATATTAACCTCATAATTATGGACATGCAAAAATTGTCTGAATTAAATTAATTTTATTTTTTATTTATTTATTTTATAAATTACATAAAAGGGACACTTACGGAAGCCTCAAACAGCCACGGCTCCTGCGACGCATAGGCCACTATAGCGTGGACATGCAGATGTCCACTAGTGGGTGTCAGTTCTCTCAACATTGCCTGCAGTAGTGTAGACTTGCCAGAACCGACTGTGCCCACTATCGTTGTTAGAGTTTCAGATTTTATCTGTGGGCAAAATGAAAAGGTTATACAAGGTCAAATAAAATTGACTTGCAAAACTTCACAGAGACAATGGGTATCGATTTCTAAACGTGATAAAAAGATTTTCTAAACGTGATAAAAAGATTTTCTAAACGTGATAAAAAGATTTTCTGAACTTTGACAGCTAATTGCGACGTTGACAACTTTCTGAATGCCCCTTTTTAGCTACCACTTACAGTGAGATTGATATCCACAAGCGCCGGTATCTTCCCATCCACGGAGTCATCGTCCACATTCTTCCAATGAGCGGTGTAGTCCTTCATAGCGATAAGCACCTGAGGCTTCAACTGTTCCAGGTTGCTTTCAGATTTTATGTACGCTTGTTGGCTGAAAGAAATAAAAATAGGTTTACTTGTCACTGAAACACGTGCATAGAAAAAAGATAAGCAAGTTGGGGGTTCATATTATAATCGTATCGATTGATATTTCATGAAATAGTCATTCAATCCATACTAATATTAAAAATTCGAAAGTAACTCTGTCTGTCTGTATGTTACCTTTTCACGCCTAAACCGCTCAACGGATTTCGATAAAATTTGGCAGAGAAATAAATTGCATCCCGGGGAAGGACATAGGATAGTTTTTATCGACATACCTCGCGGGTGAAGCCGCGGGCGGAAGCTAGTAAGATTATATGAACTTGGAGGGTTGTATTGATGAGTTTAATGATTATAATTCTGTAAATACATACTTGTTACGCTCGCGAAACATATTTTGTTCAATATACAACCTGACACTGACCAGAAAATTGCAAAAAATCGTAAGAAAATTTTAATTTCGCGAGCTACCCTGGCGCTTCCCCCTTGAACCCGAAGACACTGTTCTACAAGTCTTGGACTATATTTCTTACAAAATGTTAGCTTAGAGACGAAACGGAAATAAAACGGATATTCAGTAACTACCCGTACCAGTATCCGGGTAATATTGCTTTCCGTCCGGATTCTGAATAGTAAATTACCCGATATTAATTTACTATTCAGTATCCGGATGGAAAGCTACACCAGATAGTCTTAGTTCGTAATTCGATATTATGAAAATGCAATACAATCCAAAAGTTAATCCTTTCTTGACCTACTGATTTCATTATCATAGTCTGTAATGCCATTATATGTAACAAAATATTTTCAGTAATAGCCTCAAAAATATACTACTAGTAAAAATGATTACAATGCGCAACAAAACAAATAATTATGTAAACCGCTCGCTTCGTTTATGCACGCGAGTCTACCCGATTGTCTGTGGCAATGTTAGGCTGAATATCCGGCTATCCAGCTCAAAGGATGACCGGATATTCTACATATATTCTGTATCAGACCAAACAGCTATCCGTTTCGTTTACTCTAAATATTTGTGAAATACAATAAAAGTATTATATTAATTACTTACCCATTCCCAATCTTCTCAAAAACTCCGTTAGTCGTAACGACATTTTTCTCATCAATGGTCAACAAGTCAACGCCATCTTGATTGTCAACCTCAGGCAACAACAAAAACTCTTGTATCCTTTTCACACTCACGTAGGCTTCCAGTGTAAACGTAATTGCGAGAGGGAGAAAGTCGACAAGCGTGTATTTCAGAATTTCGTAGTATGAAAATATGACGAAGACTTTCGCGGCTGTCAAATCGTTGCCGAATGAAATGTATGACATTATGCTGAGCAGAATCGCGACCTTTGTGTTCAGTTTTACGCAGGATATCATGACTGCGCGTAGCCATGACATTTTTTTTATTACGTTCATTTCTTTCCTGTGAACAAAAAAGTGATCTTAAAAAGGTTCAGTTTTTCTTTTAATTACCTCGCACACACACGCGACTGCACCAGCACCACGACGGGACGCAACGACAGGCTTTACAATGCGTGCCACGAAAGATGAGACTTGACCCCGCCTCCCCCGCTCTTTCCGCCGCCCCTATGACGTCCGGTCCCGTCCCGCACTCAGACCTCATACCGCTAAAGATACCTAAAATCGTGTACTGCGCATGTCAAACCACGTGGTGTGTCAAGTCTCATCTTTCGTGGCACGCATTGTACATACACAGGGTCAAATCAAATTAGCTAGTTAAACTCCGTGGACGTGATGAGGGTATCATCGCAGTCCACGCTAAATGCATAAAATACTGGTATTCTGCTGCATCCTGCTAGACTGGAAGCTGACACAAACATAGTTCAGCCGATTCTGTAAAAATCTCACCGTGAAAACTTAGGTGACGCGAGTTTGTTTTTGCTAGGAATTGACACTATTGACAGCTCACTTCGCGCTCACTTCACCTAAGTTTTCACGGTGAGATGGATACAGAATCGCACTGCAGAAAAGGCTAGGCAGTTGATGAGTTGGTCAGACCTACACGTACCTACAGGTAAATGTACAGACGCCAGCACATCAAATTACTCATTCATTCATTCATTTCAAATATCTTTATTTACCAATGAACAATAAACAAAATGCACTTATCCTAAGTTACATTAACTCATTAAAATTAGGCACTTTATGAGGCTAGCTATTCACCTTTCAAAGCTTATGACAGATATGTAGTTTTAACTGCTTACAACATACACTTTGCACATAACTAATAACCATGGGTACATGATGACAATATACAAATTATTTAGTTATAATTTACTGATTGCAAGGTATAACAAAAAATTATTTAACTACATCAAATTACTACAATCTGTCAGATTTCTTTAATAGATTTTCAACTTTATCACTAAAGCATAAGGTTCAAAGTTGATTGCGAAAATTTTACAGTTTCGGGTAGGTTGATGTGCTGGCGTCCGTACATATTTTCGTTCTTTCATTACCTGAGAATCGAACCCAGGACCTCGATACGAAAAGAAAATAGTAAAATATTGAGAGGAAAAGTGTAATGATACTTACTTTCGCGCCTTCCCGATAATTCTAACGAACGCATTCTCCCAGGCATACATTTTGATTGCTTCAATACTTTGTATAACTTCGTTCATTAATCTAATCCTGTTGTCTGTCCGTATGGCCGTCTGTCGTCGCAGCTTACTTGATATTTTGCCGAGATAACCTGGAAGGAGTATAAGGATTAATATTATTACAGGGTTAAACAAAAATAAAATAAATTTCTAAGCTCTCATTTTATGTGACTCAATCTGACGAGCCTTTTCCCAACTATATTTTGGTCAGCTTCTAATCTAACCGGAAGCAGCTGAATACCAGTATTTTACATGGAACTGCCTATCTGTCCTCCATAACCCAGTTACTGGGTAACACGATAACCCTTGGTAAGACCGGTTGTCAGACTTTTAGGCTTCTGACTAAACAGTAACAACTGTCAAAGATCTACGAATGACAGCCGGGACCCACGGCTTAACGTACTTTTCGAGGCACGGGGGGTCTCGACATGTAATGGATGGTCACCCACCCACGAACCGACCGCGGTAAGTGTAGCTTAACCTTTTATGTCCAAAACAAACTTTGAAAGCAACTACATATAAATTGAAGAAATATTATTAAATATACTGTTGCGCGCCACAAATAATGCCTGATACATAGTGACATTCGTTACCACTGGCGCCATCTAGTATCGGGTAGCAGAACTAGTACCTTGGTACTAGGACATTGACCCTTCATGTACTAGTAATTCCGAGAACTATCGACGTCGAGTCAGTCGGGACCGCTATGTACTCGAACATACTAGATGTTTATAGAGTAGCTCTGTGGCGTTATATAAGGCGGGCGCGAGCCGCGAGACACATTAGTTTTGAATAAGCGATACTTGCGAATACATCAAAGCGACATTCGAGTGCGACTTAAGAGTGATCAGTAAGTGCAATTGTGTTCCCTAATTAGTGTGTTTGACTTGTAATTAGTGTTGGTGAGTAAAGTGTCATTTTTTTGGTTATTAAATCGGCAGTTTTTATTGTCACGAACCCCAAGCTCGTAACAATACTATAAAAAATACTAACCTTGCAACGGAATAAACATAATCAGAAACGCGACCCCAATCAGGGTAGCGACCCCGATCTGCCGATACATCAGGTACACAATGAGGGTGCTCTCTATGGGGGTCCTGACGAGGTCCACCATGAAGAGACTGGCCATGTCGAATCTTTGCGCATCTGTGGTCAGTAAGTTGACCACGTGGCCCGCTAGACCTTCAGATGCTTTACCTCCTTTTGTTAAATCGAGGCGGAGGAGCTGAAAACAAAAATTTATATAAATGGTTATGTTATAACTAATATAAGACGTTGACTAATATAATAATATAAGACGTTGGTCCCGGCTATCATTCGTGGATCTTTGAGGCTGAGGCTACATTAGGCCGCGATTTGCGATGCGACTGGAAGAGCGAAACGAGAAAAACATGGTATGGCTACATTACAAGCGAAATTCCGGCGTATATTCGGCGATGACATTGCAAGAACGATTCATGCGGCTACACTATAAAAAGAGAAAAACAGCGATTTCGCTGAGAATTCGCTAGTTCATTTCGCGGCGACTCCGTGTCAAGATGGCTACATAGAGGGAGCACACACAGGCGACACATGCGACGCGCGCGGGGCGCGAGGGGAGGTTGTTTAGTTCGCGGCATTCACACAGTCGATAGGTTGCTGCTTGCTGTAGCTTTGTGTAAACGTAATAACGTGTATTATTTTCAATGGCTTTGTCAAAACCGAACCATGTATTTTTGCTTGAAAAATCCAAGGAATGAAAAATACAAATAAAATCTCCTTTATTTCTGCCCACAAACGTTTAATAACTACTTTATTTTTGTGTGCTCCATGTTTAGCCATCCATATTGCAGGACGTGCTTGAATTTCGCATACAAACAACTCAACGTCCATCGTAGATTCATAGACAAACCTCTTTAGATGAGCGATCAAAACAAACTGGATTGAACGTGTCGCACTGTCATGAGCGAGCGCCGAGTGCACTAGTATTGCCCCCGTCTCCCGCACCTCAGTCCGATGTCCGTAGCGTGATTATGTAGCCACTTGACAGCGGACCCACTAAAACAGTAACTTTGAACTTCTCGCAAAATAAATCGCTCATTCATTTAAATTCGCTCAAATAATGTAGCCATTTAATATAACTGACGAGCATTTGTTTTTTACGTTCTGAAGTTCTACAGTTGTAATGTAGCCGCTATCATAACAATGACTCAATTTGAATCGGTCGTTTTCTTAGAATGCGATCAAATCATCCATCGCGGTTTACTATACGCATAATGTAGCCACACGCATATTTAGCAGCACTATTGAACTAGTCGTGCAAGTGAGAAATTTTCTAATAAATTCGCTTCAATTTCGCTCATATGTTGATGTAGCCGATGCCGTGATTTCAGTAATGTTGTTCCTATCGCATAAAGAAATCAAAGATCGCTAGTAATATTTGATGTACGGTGTAGCCATATACGTGAGCATTCATTTACTTGTTTTAATCGCTCATGTGTCGCAGGTCGCGTCGCGGCCTAATGTAGCCTCAGCCTGACAGTCGTTACGGGTAGTCAGAAGCCCGAAAGTCTGACAACCAGTCTTACCAAGGTGTATCGTATTACCCAGTAACTGGGTTGTGGAGGTCAGATAGGCAGTCGCTCCATGTAAAGTACTGGTATTCAGCTGCATCCGGTTAGACTGGAAGCCGACCCCAACATATTTGGGAAAAGGCTAGGCAGGTGATGGATGATATAAATTAATTACCTTTCTGTAAATAAGTGATCCACAAGCGACTCGTACTTTCATTGCCATATTCAGTAACCACAGCAACATCGGATGGACTAAACTTGCACTAAGCGCCATGAAACTGAAAAAAAAAAAAACAAAACATTATGATAGTACATTACGATACATGTGACTTAATTAAGTAAGTGCATTAATAGACCTCTTTAGGTTCCACTAGTCGATATTTTTTCCGTACATATTTCGGGAGATTATTAATTACTCCACTGTTTGACATTGTGCATCCAAGTTAAACATGAATTTGTTTTGACTTTTGTCTGTACGGAAACAGAATAGTAAAATAAAAAGCCATTAAAAAGTTATGAGCCAACAAATATTCGTTTTTCTTGCTATTTTTAACGTAACTTTGGGTGTAAATAAGTAATAAAAGAACTGTAAAATCTTCAAAACCAAATCCGTAACGACAAAGCTTAGTTATCGAAGAGTTCAATTAACTTGATTTGTAATTGATTTATGCAGTAATTTTTTCATAAAACTGATTTTCCGAAGCACTTTTCGAATTTTTTTACTCGCCTATCAGTTCGGAACGGTGTTTCTGTGCGAGAGAACTAGACGTTGTTCGTGTAGACTAGCGTCTAACTGCTCATCACGACTATTATCGCTGTCGGACACGAAGCCAGGTGAGACAGCGTGCTTTTTGGCCATGACCATCAGTGAGTTCGAGCTTGCGACTAGTTTACTCTTAAGTCGCATGTATCGTATACTATTTTACAGCTCGTGTGGTCACACAGTGCTATAAATTAATTTCATAAGCCCGTAATAGAAAATAACTTTTTTTAAATAAGCTTTTATTTAAATGCTGTAGATAATGTCGATTAAATTTTACTAATGGCTGATTTTACCAACGCCAGATAATTATATCCGAGGAATAATTTTGAATTTTGACAATTATTCCATACAGAATCTGTCAGACGTCAATTTTATTCCACGAATGAGAATTATCTGTCGATAAAAAAATCAGCAAAGAAAGAAAATAAATTTATTTGACACAAAAATAAAAGGAAAAAATCTTTGAACACTACTTGTCACGAGTCCCGGCTGCGCCAAATAGGTTCAGCATAAATGCCAGACAACTAATGCTTGACGCTGGTTCTCAATTGGAAAACTTCAGAATATTTTACATTTACATCACATACACAATTTACATTCTAGAACTCTAGATGCCATCTGGAACATAGTGTGTTAAATTGTTAGACTTACCCTACTACTCCAAGTGCATAGAGATACGCCTCGTGAGCTTTCACGCCAGAGTGAGACGGCGAGAAGTAATGGATCAGGCCTTCTAAGCATAGTGGTATTGATAACCTATGGAAAAACAATAATCAGTCTATAATATTCCTACTACACTGACTTCCTTTCTGTAAGAGGCAGAGGGATGTATCCACCCGCGGGCCCAGTGCGGGTTGGTAGATGTCACATGTCTTCGAATTTTTGGTTTTAGGACCTGCCGGTTTCCTCACGATGTTTGCCTCTTCACCGTGAGAGCAGTGGTGATGAAATAATTTTCACAAAGTAAAGTGCTCCTTTTAGACGACACATTATTTTTATAAGCACTAGATCCCTCAAAACATGCTCAAAATTGCCGCTGTCAACAGAGGCCTAGTGTACAAATTTGACAGCTATTAATGAAAAAAGAAATACAAAAAACATAGGGACACAGTATATATCCTTCTTATTCTGTTTATGAAATATCTTTTAAATTGGTCCAATATTGCAGGAGGAAATAGGCGAGAGACAAACCTCGAATTATGACTTTTTACTTTGGCTTTTTCAAGTGGAAGTTAAAAAGATACTTACCTAACAGCAGCATCTATGAAGGCGTATATAATGTTTCCTATGATGAATTTAAGTCCATATGCCCGGATTATTGCGCGGAGGAGGGATGGTTTTTTGCCTTTTTCTGAAAATGAAGAGATATTATGTTAAATTATTTTTTATCATTATCTCCTTTATTTATATGTTAAAGAAGAAGAAGTTCAATGTTATAGGGGCGAGCCTCTTAATGGCAAACGAGCTAACAGCCGGTCGATTCTGTAAAATTCTCACCGTGAAAACTTAGGTGAAGTGAGTTTGTTTATGCAAGGAACTCACACTATTGACAGCTCGCTCCACGCTCACTTCACCTAAATTTTCACGGTGAGATTTTTACAGAATAGCACCGCTGATAAGTCATAAGTCTACTAATTTACAAATGTTGCAATGGTCTCGCCATTATGAGTTTTTGACAGATTGAAATGACAAATCTATAAAAATAAAATAATCATGAAGTGAGCACTGTTTGTTTGTTTGTAAATTAAGAAATTACCAAGTTCTGTTTGTAAATTAGTAGACTTGGCCCCCAGCCCGCCGCTGGTAAGTGGTCACCACCCCAATGCCAAGTGCATTGCAAAAACAAAGGTGAAATATTTCATATGCCTGTAACTACACTGACACTATCTCCAAAGGGGGGGTACCTTTCAAACCGTAACACAGCAACGCTGCTTGGCGGTGGAATTAGGTGTCGTGATAGGTGGTAATACAGACGCCAGCACATCAAGCTACCCGAAACTGTCAAATTTTCCCAATCAACTTTGAACCTTATAATTTAGAGATAAAGTTGAAAATCTATTAAAGAAATTAGATAGATTGTAGTAGCTTGATGTGTTCGGCTGTCCTCGGTATGTACATCCCGAAGCGGGTATTTTTTCGGGTTTGATGTATATCTGATTTGTCAGTGAATGATGGCCAAAGTATTCTGTTTGTGTTTTGTTTTCACTTCTGTCGGCACTCCCAGAGTGCCATTGTTTTTTTTTAAATTCTTTTCTTAGTTAATTGGTAAATCGACTCACCTTTTTTCTCCACTTGTTTCTTCCATTGTACCCCAAGTGCATCACCACGTGGGGTCGCTTTGTGGCCCGGTGTACACCTGGAAATTTTGGTAAAAACTTTCAATAATTATCTCATGTCTTATGAAAGACTGACGAACGGATACTCAAACTCAATTTTAAGTCACTGCGAAGTCTTATAAAAGATAGAAAAATATATAATTATGAGATTCGACACAACGACCACAACCGCTGCGTACAGTACCGCGATAATATTGCACATCGACCAATTCGATCCTATCGATTTTATACAAAAAAAAAATCGGTTGTCTGTAAAGTCGGTTTACTGACGATAGTTGAACGTGACAACGTCATAAGAAAATACTGATGGAATAGTTGCATTGCATTTGTTAATATTCGCTTGCACTTCAAGCCGCCATGGAACGCTACAGAGCGAGGCCGCTACATGAGTCATGTTTTTTCGTGAGTGCAACCAGCTTCATCGATTTATTAGACGTTGTCACGTCAAAATAAAAATAATTATCAAAAGAAGCAAATCATAATTGTTTTAACAGCTCCTAATAGATACCGGACTGTTTGTATTTCGTGCGACAGAGATAACACTCCACGAAGCCGAAATTAGCCGATTGTCTTTTTCCAAAGGTCGATGTGCAATATTTATCGCCGGGTACTGTAACACACAACACACTAACAGTAGCATTGGCTTTCAATTTGACAATTAAACAACATTCATTGCGTTATTTACGTGTTTGAGCAGACACACTTTTTGAACATATGAGTCAATGGATTAGCAATATCCTTCAAAATAATACAGATTATGATTGATAATGTGTTACGCAATGAGGGTTTTCTGAAATGACGTTCGCTAGGTGGCAGCACTGACACGTCAGGTCCAGGCATCTGTCAAAGAGCCTATATTTTCTTTAGTCATGACGGAATGATGAACGAATGAATGAAACGAATGATGAACGTCATCATATGTTTTATATTCATTGTCGAAATGGAAGACCTCTTGTCAAAGTGGTGCCAACTGGTGTCGTAAATTTTCACGAAAACCCACCCCATTAGGGTGCTTGGTAATTATTGTTCGGTTGGAACAATTTGCAAAAAAAAGTACCTACAATTAAGACTTTGACCTCGTATTCTAAATATTCTAATACATAGCTTCTCAAAGTTGGCGATAACACCCCCCGGTGGGCGTTTGAGACTTTCAGGTGGGCAGTAGAAGACCCAGAGAAAATTATATAATACAATACAATTCAATACAATACAATAAAATTCATTTATTTGTCAGAATATTGTACAAAGTTGTTATGTGCATTTAGCCAGCATTATGTGTTAGGATCATAATATTCTGCCGTTTCCGGCGTACAAATATTTTTTTTAAAATTATGGGTCATCATTGCATTAAAATTAAATTATAGTCATTAGAAATAGAATTACAAATAATTTAAATATATTGAACAATCGTTGCAAAAGAAAATAATTATATAAGTCAAAAATTAAATAAGGTCAAGGAGACAGCGTATGATTTATGAGCAATAATGTCAAATATTTAGGATAATTTTTCATTCATAAAATCTTCAGTTGAGTAATAGCATTTGTTTAAAAGTATCCTATCTTACGACTATACAAGGTCCCATTAAAATAGATGGACAAATTTTAACACAGCTTTCAGTAAGTGTAACTAAAGATATCCAAGCAAAAAAAAAACACTGATTAAAGTGATTGTATTTTGACCTAAAATAATAAATTGCCGGCACATTAGTTTATTTTCGTAAGCTGATTATTTTACTTGTAAGTATCTATGCGTTTCTTATATTTTTTTACCATCGCGCATCGTCCTTAATTTGGTGGTCCGAATGATTTCTAAAAGTTTGTCCATCTATTTTAATGGGACCTTATAATTCCACGTTTAAATATAATCGTGGTAATAGCTGTTTCAGATTCACGAAAGAAGATAAATTAAAAAAAAATTGAGGTCTCTAGAAAAAAGTAATCTCAAAGTGGTGGACAAAATAAGGTTCAGAACCTACGTTCTAATAGATAAACATTAATATACTGACCTATATACATCTGATATACTGAGCTGACCTTTCCTGCCTTTCGCGAAAACAGACCGTGTGTACCTGAAAACAGAGTTTGTTTTACATAATATAACATCGAGGCTGTATTTCCTAAGAGATAGTTAGAAATACACAGGGTTTTTTTTTTCAGGATGGGAATTCATCAAATGACCCCTCCCGCTCTGGGTGGAGCGGAAGGGAGTGTCAGACTCTTACTGACTAAAACCCACTCGTGTTCCTTCCTTAGCCCTTTATGTTCCGGGCCAGCGGTAACCCTTTCGGTCGATCCCGCTGACCCGGCAGGAAATATACAGCGTAGGAGAGAAATGGACGCGGAACTTTTTACCCATGACTTCAGCACATGATTTCAGACATCCTAGCGTAGGAACTTGACGTCGGTTATCAAAAAAAATCAGTTGTTTCATCATCATCAGCCTACGGCAGTCCACTGCTGGACATAAGCCTCTCCTATTGCACGCCGCACGAAAATCGAGTTGAATACTCGATTTTCGGCAACTCTCATCCAGCATAGCCCGTTCCATAGCTCTGTTTCATAGAAAGTGCAATATCGATACTGTCAAAGTGTATGGACCGAGGAAAAATTTCAACGCCGGTGTATTCAGAAGCCTTTCCCATTATAGAGGTATGAGGAACAGGGTGTAAAGTTCACTCATACTCTATAGAAAAGGGAGGATCCTCCGACCAGACGGGTGTAGTGTCCGGCGGGCAACTGCCCCGATGATTCTAGTCGGGCCGTTGTATCTATGCTAGTTGCGCGGTAAACTCTGCTTGCGCGATGCAGGATTTTGCGTGACGTCAGTATGACGCGTTGTTTGCTTGTGGCGTTGTAGATACCGCTACACCAGTATGGGACTTTTGTAAGAAACAATAGATTTTTTTTAATAACCGGCGAAGTTTCAACTGATCGAATTGGGAGTCGCTCCATGTAAAATACTGGTATTAGAAAGAAGCCTGCATCCGGTTAGACTGGAGGCTGACCCCAACGTAGTTGGGAAAAGGAGAGCCAGATTGATTGACAAATCGCTTATTTGGAGAAACATCGATGTAAATGAATTTTTTCCCAAAAATGAGTTAAATACTTAGAAACGTATTTACGTTGGGAAAACAAAGACGTAAAAAAAGTAAAACAGCAGTTACAATGCGTGCCACGTAAGAAGAGACTTGACCCCGCCTCCCCCGCTCTTTCCGCCGCCCCTATGACGTCCGGTCCCGTCTCGCACTCAGACCTCATACCGCTAAAGATACCTAAAATCATGTACTGCGCATGTCAAACCACGTGGTGTGTCAAGTCTCATCTTTCGTGGCACGCATTGTACCTCGATGTTTCTCCAAATGAGCGATATAATAAAACATTGTATTACATAGGAATATTTAAAAAAAAAAACAGATTGTATACGTACCAGTAACAAAATTTCGATAAAAAACTCGCCGTCTCTCTTGGATTCTGTTTCCTCTCAATATCAAAATAACCAGGATCCATATTTGTTCACTTAGGTAACTATTTTTGGCACTTATAGTGACTTCGTATCTCCGTAATTAAGTACTTAGATCATTTAAGTATTAATAGCAGCATTTTTGGATACCTGTAACAAGAGAAAAATGTTTATTAATATAACGATATAACATAACATCACGGCTATATGGGGAATTGGGATAGGCAGAGACATGAACCAGGTCAAATTAAATTATCTAGCGAAATTCCGGTAGACTTGGTGAATATCATCACGTTTGCAAGTTTCGCTAGTTGATGACGTGTTTAGTTATCGATAAACTCAAACTCGATAGTATTTATTTAAATTGACCAATTACAGGCACTTTTGAGTTGTCAAGGAGTCGGTCAGTCAGAAAAATGAAGCTAGTTAGTTGCCCATTCTAAGGGCTCGTACACACAGGCGCGACGCGATACGCGACACAAAGGCACCGCTCGTCGCGCGACTTGCGGTGCCTTTGTGTCGCGCGTCGCGTCGCGCCTGTGTACGAGCCTTAAAGCGTAGTAGGTACCTATGGAGAAGAATGAGCAAGAAACTCCATGGACATTCATAATAAAATTACTTTTATCAAATTACGTGAATCTATCACGTCTGTGAAGTTAACACGAAAAACCACAGATATTTTAAACCTTACCATCCAACCTTCAAAATCATAACCATCATTTTAGCCGAAAAACGTCCACTGCTGGACATAGGCCTCCCCAAGCGTCGCCACTTCGATTAGACGAAACTGCAGTGCGATTCTGTAACTATCTCACCGTGAAAACTTAGGTGAAGTGAGCGTGGAGTGAGCTGTCAATAGTGTCAATTCCTAGCAAAAACAAACTCACTTCATCTAAGTTTTCACGGTGAGATTTTTACAGAATCGACCGGCTGATGGCCGATGGGGCCGAGAGGTCCACCTCTCGGCACCCTACACCTCCATCCAGGTGGGGTGGGGAGGTGGGGTGGTGGTGGTGTGGTGGTGGTGAGTGGCGACCGCGTACCGCAAGACGTAGCGTTGGAAGGCCTCCAACAAGGTGGACCGATGACCTTCTGAAGGCCGGAAGAATCCGCTGGATGCAGGACACACAGAACCGGTCACATATTATTAGCCCCAAGAAATATGAGGCGAACAATAAATGACTCGTATTATCAGTAAAGGCTCCTACACACAGGCGCGACACGCGATATAATCACCCGCGACACAAAGGCACCGCTCGTTGCGCGACTTGCGGTGCCATTGTGTCGCGTGTCGTGTCGCGCCTGTTTGAAGGAGCCTTAAGGCCAGGTATTCCGAGCGCTGTAGGTATTTAACGCATACCTCAGCCCCCGCAAGGAGTAGCGATACGTAATAAGTTACGATGAGCGGGGACGCGCGCGCCAAGCGCACGGCTCACGAGTTCACGAACTCGAGTAGGTACTAAGTTGCGTCACAGAGTAGAGCAATGCAGTAGATCAACTTGAATTGATTAGTATAAGTTTATTTTGTTTTATTTTTCTAGTAGTAGTTATTTTTAAGGTTATAGATAGATTAGATACGTATTGTATAAACTTGATACTAATTATTAAAAATAATTTGTATACTTTTTTTTATAAAAAGGATTTAAAATCTGACTGACTAAAATCAAATATTCGTGCTACAGTATAAAAAATCAAGCAGTAGGCACACTTACTTTAGGAGAATTGTGTTACAATTCTTGAATTACAATATCAATGCATATTGTAATTCAAAAAAGCTTAGAGGTATAAATGTAAAGGAGAGAGAAGGGAAGGGTAGAGGTGTAAATGTTCGTCTCGTGTAACACATAATGTGAAGCGTGACTGTGTGAGTCTCAATAAAATAAAAATAAAGTATTTTTATTTTGACGTGACAACGTCTAATAAATCGATGAAGCTGGTTGCACTCACGAAAAAACATGACTCATGTAGCGTTACCTCGCGGCCTCGCTCTGTAGCGTTCCATGGCGGCTTGAAGTGCAAGCGAATATTAACAGATGTAATGCAATTATTCCATCAGTATTTTCTTATGACGTTGTCACGTTCAACTATCGTCAGCAAACCGACTTTACAGACAACCGATTTTTTTTATTAAATTAAAAGTAAACACTTTTATATCTGTAAAATATCCAACTCTGCTGTCAAATAAATCGATATGATGCGTTTTTTCTTGGAGCTGTGTCATCAGGTAATTCATGTCAACAATTCGTCGTCCACTGATGGGTTGATAGTCGTGTTCGATTTCGTTTTCAACGCTTAGAGTGTAGTTTTCAATTTCCTCCATTGTTCTAAAAACAGATTATTTTAATATAACCTATTGAATTCCACATAATTATTATGTAAAACAAAAAGTAGCAACTTACTCATTGATATTATTATTAGGTGATACATTATTATGTTCATCTAAAGGCATTTCAGCATGTGTGACATGGGCATTGGCAGCATGAATAGTCGTTCTGTAACAATAAAATATATTTTTTTGTTTCAATATTCATAGTTGTTAGTAAATGCGATAATTATCGGATATATAAACTTACGCATTTTATGGGCTATTTACTTATGCCTATGGCATGCCGTAGCATGTTTTAGTGTGATTTTAATTGAATCGGTTAAAACAATATAATTGATTATTAATAAGTACAATACAGTTACTTACTCCTCAATCCTAAGATTATTCAAGTAAACCATGCTCTAAAGTCATCAATGGAGACACTTTATGCCCTTCCGCATGCTCTATTGATCTGTAACACAAAAGTTGTTTTTGACTTGTTGGTAATTAACAAGTAAAATTTTAAAAAACTTTCTTATTATTAAATCAGTCTGTTTAATAGAGACAACTGCATTGAAATCGATTCATCCGTTTTCCGTTTAGGAGCTACAATGCCAAAGACAAATACACACGCACACTGACATACAGACAGTTATACAGAAACAAAGATACGCAAACAGTAATAATAATTAATAAATAGGTACTTTAATTTTAATAATAAAGTAGGTATGTATGTGACCCCCACATACATACGTACCTACTTAATTCAAGTATATGTATATTATTAATTTTTATGGTGTTACAATAACAAGTGAGATACTATTTAATTCAAATATGTAGTAAAAAATAGAGAATGTCTTTAAAATAAATAATATAAAAAAACTTACTCGATATTCGCCGAATCATTAGTTGATACATGCGCACTGCGCTTGGCCTGCAACTGCATTGCTCTAAAACATTAAAAACCCACGTAAACATTTCAAGCCAAGTTTCTTTTATTATTCCATTTGGAGTGGCATAGTTAATAATAAACATGCAATAACAAAAATCTCGAGTGAATTCTACAAACTGTTCCTCTTGCAAATAAATACTGAATAAAATTATGCATTGGAGAACTTCTCTATAGCCAAACTAGCCATTGATTTTTTTATGTATTTCAAAAATCTTAGCGTTCTCTAGTAGTACTGATATTTTTATACTGTGGCTCACCACATTACAATACAAATAAAACATTTAGGTAGGTACTTACTTCTTCACATATCTTTGGAGTGCATTCTTTCTATTTGTTTCTTTTATTGCTTTACACGACTTTTTTCGCCTGCGTTGTTTATTGCCCATTATAACTAACAAACAAACTCTCAAAAACAGATGATAAGTTTCGCGAAGTTGTCGCGGAAAAAACTGACACAGGTCCGTCGTCCATAAGCGCCAGCACGCGACTGAACGGCCCCGTAGGAGCCGCCGCGGGCGCTTTTAATTCATATTTAAACTTAGTAATTAAGAAAATCATTTTATCAAGTCAAACTCTGCGAATTTGTCTATAACTAATTAGTTTCTTTAATATAGTACAAAAATTAAATGTAAAAAGTCAGTAATATAGTCATAATATTGAAAAAACGTTTTAAAAAGGGGTAACTTTGCGATTTTTTGCTATCGTGTGAAGTTCATCAGGTCTTGCAACTGAATGCGATTTTGTCTAGACAAGATCCTTAACTAATACAGATATATTTTTTTTTTATTTAAAACCCTATATTCTTTGTCTCAGATTGTTTTAAAAAACTTAAATTCGGGGCCACCTAGCCTTAATACATACTCCGAGCTCAGCTGCTGAGAAGTTATTTATTATTCCAACTAGCTGCGCCCCGCGGTTTCACTCTCATAAGTGTCGATCCCGTGGAAATATCAGGATAAAAAGTAGGCTCTAATGTTAATCAGGGTGTCAGCTACCTCCATACAAAGTTTTATCAAAATTGGTCCAGCCGTTTGAGCGTGAAGAAGTAACAACCATATAAACACACACACACAAACTTTCGCCTTTATATTATTAGTGTGATAATACTCTGATCTGCTTCTGAGAAGTTATTTATTATTCCAATTAGAGAAGTGAAATGAACCGTAAAGTCGTTTCAACGTACAAAACAAGATATTTGCATGTATTTACGTAAATTCAGAGACGGTGATCGAGGCTTGGAAAAATGTATGTCACTGCATATTTGTCAGCATAACTAGAATACTAGCAGCGTCCCGCGTTTTCACCCACATAAGTGTCGATACCGTGGGAATATCAGGATAAAAACTATCCTATGTCCTTCCCCGGAATGCAATCTATCTCTCTGGCGAATTTTATCGAAATCCGTTTAGTGGTTTAGGCGTGAAAAGGTAACATTCAGACAGAGAGAGTTACTTTCGAATTTATAATATTAGTATGGATGAAACGAAATTATTATCAGGCAGAGAAGTAAATGGGATATTATACGGAGGTCTTAAAATAGGGAAGAAACACTTCAGTCATAACAAAATAGTCTTCTATTACTCCATTTGAATTA
Source organism: Luperina testacea (assembly GCA_927399505.1). Classification (NCBI taxonomy): domain Eukaryota; kingdom Metazoa; phylum Arthropoda; class Insecta; order Lepidoptera; family Noctuidae; genus Luperina; species Luperina testacea. The sequence continues at coordinate 7,136,482 of OV656783.1, read as the reverse complement.
TTTGAAATAAGGTTTAGACATTTAAATAAACCTTTTTTACAGTCCGTTCAACCAATTTTGAATTCTATTGCGTTGGTAGAATGACATATGGCAGTTGCAGTAAACAGTTGGTATTGTAACCACTTTTTTGCTTTTAATACCATCCTTATGCCTACGGTATAGAAGTCAAAATCAGTTGAACGGGCTGTAAATAAAACCGGCCAAGTGCGAGTCGGACTCGCACACGAAGGGTTCCGTACCATAAACGCCGAAAAAACCGTTTCTTTTATACCACGTTAATAAAAGTTCGTCATTTATTCCGATGTTTCAATACCATCGAGATTCGAGCATGACACGGCTTCACTCAACCCAGCTAAAAAAACCATAGCTTTTGGTGATACGAGTATGTTGAAAAAATAATGGTTTTTCTATTTCGTGTAACTTGATAAGTATGTGGAACAAGGATTTAACATTTTGGTACATTATGTTTTTTGACTCTTTGGTCTAGTACCATGTAAAAGGAATTATACAATTTAATGAATTTTTCTCGATACAAAAAAATTGCAAAGTTAATATGAATCTATTTTTTTACATTTTTTCGACATCACGGCGTAACGGTTATTCAATGGAATTTACTTTAAAACATAGAGTAGTTTTAAATTTAATTCATTTATTTTGTTAATAAAGGAGTTAATTTGTTTTGGCACATACGTCGTTTTAATCCGAGGGCACGCACATAGTCATGACTCTTCTTTTGCGTTTCAACAAACACATCACTTTCGCTCGCTTTATAGGTTTTCGAGGTAGCTCCTTAACTGGTAAGTGGTAACTAAGCAACTTTAACAATATTATCAGTCCACCCCAACAACCTATACGTACAGACGGCAGCACATCAAGCTACTACAATCTGTCAATTTTCTTTAATATATTTTCAACTTTATCTCTAAAGCATTAAGATTCAAAGTTGATTGGGAATATTTGACAGTTTCGGGTAGCTTGATGTGCTGGCGTCTGTACAAACCACCATTCTTTTTCGCACGCAAAAACTCAATAACGTTATAGAAAAAATCAAAGGTCAATGGGCAAAGGTGACTAAGTATACCATACCAGACTGGACAACCAGACAACAAGTAGGTCAAATTTCGCACGCAACAGAGCTGTCCAGACTTACGAGAAGCGGACATAGAGTAGACAATGTGACAGAGACCTAGCTTCTTACACGCATAAAAAAGCGGCTGGTTCAATTCAATTCATCTTTATTGCATCCATAATGTACACATTCAGGTGGTAAGTATAAATTAATAGAAACAATTAAGGACCCTGTCAGACAAAGCAACATTTTAAATAAGTAGGAGAGAGGAAGAGCGCTTTTATGGTTATCCTTATTATTAAATATTTATATTTCCTTTTGTATCCGTTTTTAACAATAGTATTTGTTCTTATATATTATAATTTATAACTCATTTATTTATTCTCTGAATATAATTTGCGCAAGTCAACCTATTAAAAAATAAAATATATATATATTCATATTAAGAGGCTTACATGACCTAAAGCGCGGTCACTGTCGGACTGCATTGAAAAGAAAGAGAAGCGCGACACGACCCTGGTAATTTATTGCAAAATATGAAGCAATTATTTAATTTAAATTATTTTATTTGGCCTATGTCCAGCAGTGGACTGCTATAGGCTGATGATTATGATGATGATTTAATTTAAAAAAATCTATTGTTTGGTAGTGTTTTAATGTAAGTATTTGACATTAAAACACTAGTATTTTAGTATGTTGCTTGTATAATAATCTGACAAAAAATCAGAATGAATGTATGTATTAGTATGGTTTTTATTGTAAAAAGAAAGTTTTTAGAGGTATTTTTATATCGTATCAAATTAGTTGTATTATGTTTTCAATCTACCTAGCTTATATCCTGAAGAATATCATATATTTTTCTGATTTTGGTTACTGTAGTCGGTCATACACTATTTTGTTTCTAAAACTTGCGTTTTTTTGTGTTTAGGTCCTGTAAGCCCCTTAATATCGTTTATTTGTTGTGTCGTTGACACGGCCGCGGGTGTTCACCTTGACAACGTCAAGGAAAACATTGGAATTCGCAATGTAAGTTGCTTTGTATTTATTTTTACTTTCAAAAATTATATAGGTGTCTTGTAAATGATCTAAATTAAAATACTTAAAACTTAAATAACATTGACTTGACTTTTCTAGGAAAAAAGATAAACCTTATTTAAAATGTATAATGTGTTTATTTTTGTACTGATACCGATCACACGTGAAGTTTCGCCAACTGGTGTATAAATCGAAGTGACATTGTAGCGTCAACGATTTACCTATCACACCCTGATTATGAACCAAATGTTTCATTTAATTAATAATAAGTTATTTTTTACTAAAACTATGCGATTCTTAAATGAATGCCTATTATAAAAAAACTTAAAAAAAAATTTGTTCCAAAAAAAAACACTAAAAGTGTTTGTGGTTTTTTTTTTTTGTAAAAAAGATTTTATTTTTCACTTTTTAGTTGTACCTACTCCACACAAATTAATTTAACACTACCTCTGTCTGAGACATACCTTATCCATTAAAAAAAGGATTTTGCAAAACCGTCTTTATACTATACTAGCTGACCCGGCCACGCGTTGCTGTGGCTAAGGTTTTTGTGCAATAAAATAATATTGCGATTATAAATGGAGATGTGAGCTATCCTATCTTTCAAGTTGGATCAAACTGCACACGGTGTACAAATTTGATTAAAATCGGTTAAGTAGTTTAGGAGTCCATCGCGGATAAACATCGTGACACGTAATTTATATTATTAAGAGTTATGCCCGAACATACATCCATACTAATATTATAAATTCGAAAGTAACTCTGTCTGTCTGATGTATGTTAGCTTTACACGCCTAAACCACTGAACGGATATCGATAAAATTTAGCAACGAGATAGATTGCATTCCGGGGAAGGACATAGGATAGTTTTTATCGACATACCACGCGGGCGAAGCCGCGGGCGGAAGCTCGTAAAAAAATAAGTAAAAATATAAACATCCGAATTGAGAATCTCCTCCTTTTTTGAAGTCTGTTAAAAACGCAATGTTTTTCAACTGTCGGCCCTAAACTGAGCGTTAAAAATACGATAGCACACTGTCAGTGAAAAGGGGGTTGAGTCTCTGATGGATATTTACGCCGGTGCTGCTGGCGCCAAGGATCTTAATTTTATTGGGGCAGTCCCATTTCCAGAGGGTGTAATGACCCGGAAGTTAGCCACGGCAGGACGCCAAAATTCTACAAAAATTTGCTTAAAATCGCGCCTGTTTAAAGGAGCCTTTACTCAAGGCCTTAACACACCTCCACCGCGAAAATAATGTCGGGAAACGAATTCCGCTAAGAAACATTAGTACATTATGTCGCGAAACATCATTAGAGTCGGTTGAATTGTAGCCATCGGAGCAAAATTTCGTCGTTTCCGACTTAGTGAATATGAATACAATATAGATCTACTTAGGTCCTCTTAGATTCGTTTTTCCGAAAAATCAATGTGCATTTTTATTAACAAAATTATTTTAATAACAAAATTAGTTTCGCTTCATAATCTTGTAGACTGCTACAAATAGGTACAGATTTCCGTAACTAAAATGATTACTTTATTAATATTTCATTTCTTCTTGAATCATTAAAACCGTAAAGGCTCCTACAAATAGGCGCGACACGCGATATAATCGCGCGCGACACAAAGGCACCGCTCGTTGCGCGACTTGCGGTGCCTTTGTGTCGCGTGTCGTGTCGCGCCTGTTTGAAGGAGCTTTAAGGCTCCTGCAAACAGGCGCGACGCGCGACGCGAATCGCGCGCGACACAAAGGCACCGCTCGTTGCGCGACTTGCGGTGCCTTTGTGTCGCGTGTCGTGTCGCGCCTGTTTGAAGGAGCCTTTAATGGTTTTCCTCTCATCGATCGCGCAAAATAAAACGTTAGCCTTACACGAACTACAAAGGTCAACGGCTATATTTGGCCATTGATTTTCGGCGAGCCCAGCCCATGACGTCTACGGGGCTGTTCTTATAATCGACGGTTAGCCTAAATAGAAAATTGTAGTTATTTTTTTGCCCATCTGCCTTGTTCGTCGAGAGGTCGTAAGGGCTACCTACCGCTGAGCACGAGGGCCTTTGGGGTAATTACGTAACACACATACGGCAATGGCACACTTATGGCAATCGATAGAAATGCCAAGAAAATTTTCCAACATTTCATATGAAGCAATGATAATTCATTGTTTCATATTATGTTCGAAAATTTTGTTGTTTGTTTTGAATTATATCATTGCTAATGCATTGATAGGATTCAAAATGATTCAGATTGTGATTGAAAGAACCGAACCTTATATAACACTGTACGACTTGGGATATTTATTATGATTCATAATGTTATCCTTTTATGATTCTGCCAAAGTAGCCCTTTTAGGCCCCCTGGTCTAAGTGAGTTCCAGCATTGGAAATGTTATAGGTTGTCCGCTGTGGTTGATAACGCTATTTACGGCTGACTAAAAAAATGCAAGACAGACGCAAAGACGCAATTACCTCGCTGACCCACCTATCCTGGGGGCTTACTCTCCAAACAAATTTTAATTCCAATGAGATGCCAATATGATTCCAATTTTAATTTTACAGTCACGTGATTCGGTGCTCTTGAAAACAATATTGTCAACAATTACCCCACGCCAAGCCCGAACCCAATTCCTCTTAGTTCTCCAAAATGGACACCCAATCTAAAAATCATTTGGCGCTAGCATCGAACTCAAGAGTACGAAACGTCACAATTCCAATGTCGATCTATCGGAATTAAATTGAAGAGTAAGCACCCTGGTCCTCACATGATCTGACCAAGATTATGTCTGGACTTTAACAGAGACTGTGACCTCTGACACAACCTCTGAGTTTGTTTCGGCCTTTCTTCTCAGAGTAGTCAGATAGGAAACGCCGACCTCGAAACCTTCTTACAGAAATCATTTTATCATTTTCCTTTTCTTTCAATGACTGTAAACTCACTTGGACTTTGAACTCAAGGAAAATCATCTTAGACCGCTCTCGGAAGTAGTTTAGGTATGATGACGAACAACGGAAAACTATAACTAATAGGTACGTATATAATGTCTATTAACTGCTCTCAAATTACTATGTTTATTGTTTATTTGTTTTTTACATAGGGGCCATTCAAATATTACGTAAGCCGATTTTTTGCAATTATTAACCCACCCCTTCCCCTCGTCAGCAAAAGTAAGCAAAGCGCTTACCCCAATGCTTACGTAAACATGCATTTTTCAATGTGTTCTGGCTTCTTTATTGATTCATGATCAGCAGTTTTTTTTTTTCTTCTGCTGGCACTAGTTATATGCGTTTCGTTTTCAAGCATAGACAAAAAGGGTTGCCATATCTACGTTTTCAAACCAAAATCCACTTTTTGTAGAAAATCCGAAAAACTAAAAAAAAAAAATACTGCTGACGTAATCACCATCCAGACCCCCCCATCCCCCCGTGCCCATGTCATCAAAAATAAGCAAAGCAAAGACCCCCCCGCCCCCCTGTAGTGCTTTCGTAATACTTGAATGGCCCCATACTTCTTTGACATAATCTTTTTATTATTTGACATTATATACAGCCGCCCGGTCCATTCTGTAAAAATCTCACCGTGAAAACTTAGGGTGAAGTGAGTTTGTTTTTGCTAGGAATTGACACTATTGACAGCTCACTCCACGCTCACTTCACCTAAGTTTTCACGGTGAGATAGTTACAGAATCGCACTGAAGACAATTCTAATTTTTCACCTCTTTATTAAGTTGCGATGCAGTCCGTCTGACGACAGCCTAAGTCATTCATTATTGACGGCAGATAATTAACCATACTGTACACTGTTCAAATTGCTATTCAATTAGTCATCTTCATCTCATGTGACTATGATGAATCGGTTTGAGGCAATTGTGAAATAAATAGAACACGTGTCACTGGAAAGTACGTAGGTACCTACACCTATAATACCTACACCTATAATTATAGGTAGAGGTACAGACGCCAGCACATCAAGCTGCCCGAAACTGTAAGATTTTCCCAATAATCTTTGAAGTTTTGAACCTTATGCTTTAGCGATAAGGAAGGTTATGTTTTTCGAGTGTATGTACTATGTATGTATTACGTTGTTGTTGAGAATTATTTATCGAACATATCCATACTAAATATAAATGCGAAAGGGTGTCTGTCTGTTACCTCTTCACACTTAAACCGCTGAACCGATTTAGATGAAATTTGGTATAGAGATAGTTTGAGTCCCGGGAAAAGGACCTAGGATAGTTTTTATCCTGATATTCCCACGGGATCAAAACTTACGTTACGCGGGTGAAACCGCGGGGCGCTGCTAGTGGCAGAATGAATTGATATTGATGAATTACTGGTATTGAGCCGCATCCGGTCAGACTGGAAGCTGACCCTAACATAGTTGGGAAAAGGCTAGGCAGATGATGATGAAGGAATGAATTATTAACAATATCCTTGATTCAAAATGATTCAGATTGTAATTGATAATGTGTTAAGGCTCCTGCAAACAGGCGCGACGCGAATCGCTCGCGACACAAAGGCACCGCTCTCGTTGCGCGACTTGCGGTGCCTTTGAGTCGCGCGCGATTTTATGGCGTGTCGCGCCTGTTTGAAGGAGCCTTTATCCAATTAGGGTGCTGCATTTATGCGCTATGAATGCCAATAGCCTCGCCTTCTATTACAAGTGTTGGCGAAATGTGGGAGTACCTATATTGTATTACACCCACTCTTTGCCCGTGGTACTTGCCTACCCCTTCGTTCGAGGATTACGTGATTATGTCATGTTATGTCACATTGCTTATCTTTAACAAAAACCCCATGTTTCTATCCTACCTGTATACTATATTGGTTTAGGTACTTAGGTACTTAAAATATCATATATTTTTCTGATTTTGTTTACTGTAGTCGATCATATTATACTTTTATTGTTTCTAAAGCTTGCGTTTTTTGCGTTTAGGACCTGTAAGCCCCTTAAACAAATCGTAAAAAGGCTCTAACAAAAATTCACTCAAAACATTGCCGGTTATCATGTGAAACTTTGGACGTTTTCATTTAAAATGCCTAATTATATCCATACTAAAATTATAAATTCGAAAGTTTGTCTTGTCTGAATGTTACCTTTTCACGCCTAAGCCACTGAACGGGTTTCGATAAAATTTGGCAGAGAGATAGATTGCATCCTGGGGAAGGACATAGGTTAGTTCTTATCGACATACCTCGCGGGCGAAGCCGCGGGCGGAAGCTAGTTATAAAACGAGTCCTGGCTTTTGTGAAATTTCGGTATTTATGCTTGTAGTCCTAAAATTTGTAAAACAATGTTTAGTACGCATTGACCGCGTGTTTTTTTTTTATTTACCACTGAAGGCTGATTTTACAATCGACAGATAATTTTATTCACGGAATAAAATTGATGTCTGACAGGTTTTGTATGGAAGAACTGTCAAAAATTCAAAATTATTCCTCTGATAAAATTATCTGGCGTTGAAAAAATCAGCTAAACCAACGGAGTATAGCCTTTTCCTAGGTTTTATTGAGAGCTTCCAGTCTAAGCTGAAATTCGCCAATGAAATTTCTTAGCCCAAGACGTTTCCACATTATCTTTAAGGTAGCAAATACTTTGCATACCAACAGTTGAAATAAACTTTCACCAACTGGTTAACCTTACTTTCAAATCGTTTTAAATTAACTCTGCTTCATTAATTTAATGACAGTTAACACGGTTGCTTAAGCTTGAGTTCTAGTCTACGTACGGTATGTATTCCAGTACGATGTTTAGTAAATTTTTAGGGTTCCGTATTTCAAAAGGAAAAAATGGACCCTTTTTCTCAGGAAAGCGTGGAGGTATCGAGTTGAAATTGAAACCATATACTCAGGTCTGCGGTCCCTTGAAGCTGTGAAAAAATCTAACTTCTAAGTTGACGTAAAAAAAACGATACGGCCGTATAAACAGCAAAAAACGTATATTTCGACACTCTCAAGGGAATCAAAATGTATAGGGTACTTCCCGTTGACCTAGAATCATGAAATTTGGCAAGAAGCAAGGTCATGTAGTTCAAGTAAAGGAAAAATCGGAAAACCGTAAATTTGTAGTTACATTTAAAAAAAACCCGTGAGGGGAGGCCTATGTCCAGCAGTGGACGTCTTTCGGCTGAAATTATGACGTTGATGAAGTGTTCAACAGGGTAATTTGAGCTAAGAGAGTTGAATTGATGATTCTAATGAGGGGGCGTTCAAGTATTACGTAACGCAATTTGGGGGGAGGGGGGGTCTTGTAAAACGTTACGATGCGTTACAAGGGCGGGAGGGGGGTTCGAACAACGCGTTATGTAACATTGTTTTATTTATTTAAATAAAAAACTAGGGAATTAAAGTAAAGTAAAATAAACAATATACGCATGCATTCTGATTTAGAAATCTCTTTTTTAATTTATTATTACCGTAAACGCGATTAAAACAATAATAAAGGTATTTTAGCGACTTTCTGGTAGATACTTTGCGCAACTAAATCGTGACTTTTAGGTAAAAATGGTCACTTGGGTGTTACGTAATCTTTAGGGAGGGGGAGGGGGGTACAGAAAAACGTTACGGCGCGTTACATGGGGGGGAGGGAGGGTCAAAAATCTTCAAAAATTGCGTTACGTAATACTTGAACGCCCCCTGATTATAATTCTGTAAACAAATGTTTGCTCCCGACACGAATCATATTTTTATAAACATAAAATTGAAAGTCGAATCTGACCCAAATTACAAAAAAACCCTAGGCCGTGAAATTAAAATTATCCTAAATTTTAATTTCGCGGCCAACGTCGCGCTTTCGCTCATGGTAACTGTTATTTATTTTAATCAATTATCAAAATCAAATCAAATCATATTCTTTATTTCAGACCAAAGATTCAAACTCAAACCATTTATTTCAATTAAACCATGTACAGACGCCAGCACATCAAGCTACTACAATCTGTCAAATTTGTTTAATAGATTTTCAACTTTATCGCTAAAGCATAAGGTTCAAAGTTCATTGGGAAAATTTGACAGTTTCGGGTAGCTTGATGTGCTGGCATCTGTACATTATTCTTGTTGCTTCTATATGTAAGAACAATGTATAAAAAAAAAATACTGATACAATTCAAAATATAAGATTACATATAAGCCCTGTCAGTTAAGAGATGACCATGTCTCAACCGACGGCGTCCGGCTCACCATTTCTTAGGGAAGAGAATGATCAAATACATAATAAATTAATAAGGCTCATAAAAAAAATGAAATCTGTCACACCTTATCAGTAACACATTTAATATATTGACATTATCTGTGGCACCATCATTGTGGAAAACGTTGAACGATGTATGAAATCGTGAATCATAAGTTTCTGAAGTATTGACACTGTTATCTGGGGCGGTTGAATTGTGGGTTTTACAATCAGCCTTTTATCTGCGACCGCAAATAGGTGAATGGGTGGACGATCGATCTTTGTATTTTGGCTGGTAGTATCGAGGATCAACTTAAATGATGTTTAGGCTTATGTGATTATGTCCAACAATATTTAAATAAACGTATTTTCTTTCTTTTTTCAACAGTTGCTGATGATGAAGTTTTCTCGGATAGATCTATAAAGGCAAGGCGAGCAATGGGCAGCTCGCCGTCCGGCAAGGACCTGCTGTGCGATTCTGTTACCATCTCACCGTGAAAACTTAGGTGAAGTGAGCGTGGAGTGAGCTGTCAATAGTGTCAATTCCTAGCAAAAACAAACTCACTTCACCTAAGTTTTCACAGTGAGATTTTTACAGAATCGACCGGCAGGCCCGGGTCAACGGCGCGTTGTGTTCCACGCGCGCCTAAAAGAGATGTCAGCACTAACTGACGGGGTCCGCTGGCGCTAGGGCCGATGCCTGCCAAGGTTGAGGGTTGTTCGAAAGAAATACCGTGGCCCCTGGCACAGGCAACCGAAAGACGGGTGGGCGTTAGTCAGTAAAAGTCTGACACGCCCTGCCGCTCCGCCCAAAGCGGGAAAAGTTATTTGATGATTTCCCACCCAACAAAAAAGGGGGGGTAACGTACTTACCTTAGAATTCTAAGAATCTAGCAAGAATAACAGCATACAAATGATATTCTAGATACTTATCAAACAGTCAGGGATACGCTAAGTAATTATTTATTAGCAACATTACAATATTTAATGATTAAACATCATTAATATTATCAGTACAAGGTATATTTATTTTGCCGACAGCTAATATTAGCTGTATATATTTTATCAATGACGAAAGTTGCAACATGTTTCATAATCTTTCAAACCCCCGTAAAGGCTCCTTCAAACAGGCGCGACACGCGATAAAATCCCGCGCGACACAAAGGCACCGCAAGTTGCGCAATGAGCGGTGCCTTTGTGTCACGCGCGATTATATCGCGTGTCGCGCCTGTTTGTAGGAGCCTTCATTCGTGGAACTTTGACTGTCGTTACGTGTTGTCAGAAGCCCGAAAGTCTGACAACTAGTCTTTACCAAGGGGTGTCGTATTACCCAGTAACTGGGTTGTAGAGGTCAGACAGGCAGTCGCTCGAAGTCAAATACTGGTATTCAGCTGCAGCCGGTTAGACTGGAAGCCGACCCCAAGCTAGTTGGGAAAAGGCTAGGCAGATGATAATCGACTATTTGTAGACACGACAAGTGTTCAAATACAAACTAATCAAAAACAAATATTGAATACTAACTAAAAATAAACACATTAAAATACACCGTCGCGTCGTCGCGTCAAGAGTTGTTCAATATTTATTGTGTATTACAAGGAGGGTGTCCTCTATGAAACGTTGAAAACACTATTATTTGTTTTAACGATACAAGTAGGTATATTTGAACACGCACTTATACGATAATTATATTTATGGCGGGGTTTTCTCAACAATACACATAAAGTACCTATGTTCTTAACGTTTCAAATTGATGTTATTTCAAGTTAAACAAATATCAACTTTATTTTAATGGCAATTAAGTTTGATTTCAGAGTGACTAGCACTAGTGAAAAAGTTATAAAAATGTTTGATGTTGTAGCGTAAACTGAACTTTATTGTGTGTGAACTCCTTTGAGTGTCGCGGGCGCGGGCGACCCGCGCGTGGTTCTCAAACTAGTTCAAGCTTTATTCTAGTAAAAATCATTCTTCATCATCCATATTATATTTTGACAAACATTGGACACGACAACACGCAGAACGCAGCCGCGCTCCAGTGCGGACAGGCAGCCCCTGCGCGTTCCCGCACCGGCGCCCGCGCCCGCGCTTCATTCTGGCCAAACACTTTGTTATTTTTCTATAAACATTTGTTTACATTTTTGGCAAATAAATTGCGAATGAAGATTACATAAGCTCACACCTTCCCATGGGAGCAAGCAGTAACTACAGAACTCCCACCTGCTACGATCCATAGGTACATTACTCGCTACGCTTACGTTTCCGTTCGTTTGTGTTCCCTTCCACCTCTAACCCGCCTGTGCCTTCAAAGCAAAAGTGAACAGGCATCTTCTGAACACGCTTGTTCCATCATAGACCATTTATTTTTTTTTAGGATGGGAAATCATCAAATGACCCCTCCCGCTCTGGGTGGAGCGGAAGGGAGTGTCAGACTCTTACTGACTAAAACCCACCCGTGTTCCTTCCTTAGCCCTTTATGTCCCGGGCCAGCGGTAACCCTTTCGGACAATCCCGCTGACCAGGCAGGCTTCGGCCCTGACGGGCCCCTTCAGTTGATGCTGACATCTCTTTGAGGCGCGCGTGGAACACGTACGCGCCGTCCGGCACGGGCCTGGTCCTGATCGGACGGTGAGTTACCCATTAGGCCTTTTGCACATTATAAGAAACTTTCTTGTGTCTTATGAGAAATGTCTTATAAGAAATTCAGTCGCAATGATTGTTATATCAGACCATACATATTACAAGATATTTTTTCTTATGTCGGATAAGACACGCGCATACTAGTCATTTTGTCGGCTGCATGTTCGATGTCGTGCCTACACAAGACGTCTTGCTTAGACACGACATCTACTCAGCTATGTAAACAAGTTTGCGCGTGCACATTCGGCGCGGCTGCGTCAGCGAAAAGACGTGTAGTGTCCACGCTTTTATTTAAATTAAATTTTTATCAGCTTTTCACGTGGGGAAACAGCTTCTCTAAATTGCGTATTTTGACGAAATAATGATGACTCCAAATGTACCAGCACCTCGTCAAAAGTAGTCTTGGACATACGGAAGTAATTAAAAAACTTTTGTTCGTCTTGAAGTAGTTCTGGTATCAACTTCGTATATGCCCCATCATTGATTCTTGTCATATTTAATGGATGTATCTAGGGAATGCAATACCGGGATACCGGGATCCCGAAATACCGGGATCCCGCACCATTTTTGCGGGACCAGTCCCGCGCCTAAATCGTGCGGGATCCCGCGGGATTTGCGGGACTGCGCAGCGACATACAGAACGTGTTGTTCATTCATTGAATTCATTCTTCTTCATTCTTCATTCTCTTGAAGGTATAATCAGAAAAGAAATGAACATCTTCAATTCGTCTACAATGCGTTGTTAACAGTTGTGCCGGAAAGGGCATTTTCTGCTGCTGGATACCTAGCATGCAAAGTAAGAAGCCGTTTAGCTGACAAAACTATTGACACGCTATGTTTTATGCGCAGCTACTTTCAAAATAATGAATAATTGTTTTTTGTTTGATTGTAATAGTAATTTTATTTCTAATTAGTAATAGTTTCACAAAACTTGTTGTTTTCTGTTTCTTCTGTTTGTAATAGTTTTTGATCTTTGTTTGTAATTGTTACTTCTGATTGATTAGTGATTTGATCACTTAATAAATAGTTTCATTCAATAATATTTTTTAGTTTCATTTTAAGTTCTATAGACTCGTTTATGATACAGGATTCCTCTCTTTTCTCAATGACTTTCAAAAAACTTGCGGGATCCCGCAAATACCTGGATCCCGCGGGATTGAACCTCTCAATCCCGCGGGATCCAGCAATTGAAATTTTGGTGCGGGATTGCATTCCCTAGATGTATCCAACGACGCCTACAACTACGGCGTTTTCTTCTATGGTACAAGTATGCAATCAATAATAGACGCTGTCGTCTGTCCATTTTGTACACGTGTATCCTCCGTGAATTGTGGCTACAGACTGGACTGAGGATAAGACGAATTGCATGAATGTGTACGATACACCAGACAAGACATTTTTCTTGTCTTGTGTCCGTGTCTTATAATGTGCAAAAGGCCTTAGGTACTCACCGCCCGCAGGCCCGCGCCTACGGTGGCCGGGAGTCGTCGCGCGGCTCCCGACGCCCGGAGCGTCTCCCGCGGCGGCTGGGACGGGAGGCTCTCTCCCTAAGCCGTCCCGCCGCCTCCTCAAAAAAACATAAAAAGTCGTTCATACATCGGTGGGGTAATTGCGTAAAACACGATCAATCACAATCTGAATGATTTTGAAGGAATTTACTAATCACACTTTATATGTTCGAAAAATTTGTATGCTCAGCAAACGGAAATAACGCAATGAATGTTGTCGAACTGTCAAAATGGAAACCATTGCTACTGTTCGTTTTGGTAGGTAAACGGCAAATAATAGACACGCAGACCTACATACGAGTAGGTATACACCATAGACATATTTTATAAAAAAAACAGTAGATATATCTATGGTATGCACGGTCTTTGTCTGTTCAAGTAGGTACCTAGTTAGTTCAAACACGTAATAAAAGTTTTATTACGTTTTATTATAAAACAATAGTTTACAGTCCTACAGACTGTACCTAACTATACCCACAACTATTTTAAAGAGGAAAAATCTGTTTCCCATAAGTACACAGCTGTTTTTTGCGGTTTGAAGCTAAAATAAATGTTATGAATAAAATCCCTGTTGTTTTACCTAACCGCGATTCCGATTTCCATGGGGATTTTAAATGAAAATTTAAATATACTTAGTTACCCGGGGTTACTAATAAACGTTGTATAGCGTCTGTATGGTTACACAATGCTTTGTCTTCTTCTTTCGAAAGTTAAATTACTGACGAGTGAAAGAGAGCAATCGGTGTTTATTAGTAAGGGGGAGAATGTATAATATGAAAACTAACCTTCGTTCCCATAATATGCTATTCCCAAAATATGATATTCACAAATTATTATATTAACAAATAATAATATTCAAAAAATACCTATGGTGTTCACAAATTATGACATTAACCAAATACAAAATATGATATAATATGATATTGACAAATTATGACATTATAACAAAATATCATATTCCCAATTTTAAATTAAACGTTCTCTACATGGTACATATTTGAAAGTTAAACAGGGTAAACTTGAAATTCTTAAATACTTTAGAAATACGTAACTTGTCAAGTTGTCAGTAAATCTCCATCACACTTGACCAATAGAATCAAGTGTCACATAATTCGCAACGACAAGACAATTATAGTGGTAATAATAATTAACAATTAGCATTTCATATTTATCGCGGCAGAAAGTAATTATACTGAGTAACGATCACATTGTGATCGACAGAACATTGTACCGACACAAAATAATTACATACAGAAGGTCGGTTACATACAATACAATGAGCGAAAGTAGTTAAGGCTAGGTGGCCCCGAATTTAAGTTTTTTAAAACAATCTGAGACAAAGAATATAGGGTTTTAAATTAAAAAAAAATATATCTGTATTAGTTAAGGATCTTGTCTAGACAAAATCGCATTCAGTTGCAAGACCTGATGAACTTCACACGATAGAAAAAAATCGCAAAGTTACCCCTTTTTAAAACGTTTTTTCAATATTATGACTATATTACTGACTTTTTACATTTAATTTTTGTACTATATTAAAGAAACTAATTAGTTATAGACAAATTCGCAGAGTTTGACTTGATAAAATGATTTTCTTAATTACTAAGTTTAAATATGAATTAAAAGCGCCCGCGGCGGCTCCTACGGGGCCGTTCAGTCGCGTGCTGGCGCTTATGGACGACGGACCTGTGTCAGTTTTTTCCGCGACAACTTCGCGAAACTTATCATCTGTTTTTGAGAGTTTGTTTGTTAGTTATAATGGGCAATAAACAACGCAGGCGAAAAAAGTCGTGTAAAGCAATAAAAGAAACAAATAGAAAGAATGCACTCCAAAGATATGTGAAGAAGTAAGTACCTACCTAAATGTTTTATTTGTATTGTAATGTGGTGAGCCACAGTATAAAAATATCAGTACTACTAGAGAATGCTAAGATTTTTGAAATACATAAAAAAATCAATGGCTAGTTTGGCTATAGAGAAGTTCTCCAATGCATAATTTTATTCAGTATTTATTTTCAAGAGGAACAGTGTGTAGAATTCACTCGAGATTTTTGTTATTGCATGTTTATTATTAATTATGCCACTCCAAATGGAATAATAAAAGAAACTTGGCTTGAAATGTTTACGTGGGTTTTTAATGTTTTAGAGCAATGCAGTTGCAGGCCAAGCGCAGTGCGCATGTATCAACTAATGATTCGGCGAATATCGAGTAAGTTTTTTTATATTATTTATTTTAAAGACATTCTCTATTTTACTATTTGAATTAAATAGTATCTCACTTGTTATTGTAACACCATAAAAATTACATAAAGAAATTAAATACATATACTTAAATTAAGTAGGTACGTATGTATGTGGGGGTCACATACATACCTACTTTATTATTAAAATTAAAGTACCTATTTATTAATTATTATTACTGTTTGCATATCTTTGTTTCTGTATAACTGTCTGTATGTCAGTGTGCGTGTGTATTTGTCTTTGGCATTGTAGCTCCTAAACGGAAAACGGATGAATCGATTTCAATGCAGTTGTCTCTATTAAACAGACTGGTTTAATAATAAGAAAGTTTTTTAAAATTTTACTTGTTAATTACCAACAAGTCAAAAACAACTTTTGTGTTACAGATCAATAGAGCATGCGGAAGGGCATCATAAAGTGTCTCCATTGATGACTTTAGAGCATGGTTTACTTGAATAATCTTAGGATTGAGGAGTAAGTAACTGTATTGTACTTATTAATAATCAATTATATTGTTTTAACCAATTCAATTAAAATCAGACTAAAACATGCTACGGCATGCCATAGGCATAAGTAAATAGCCCATAAAATGCGTAAGTTTATATATCCGATAATTATCGCATTTACTAACAACTATGAATATTGAAACAAAAAAAATATATTTTATTGTTACAGAACGACTATTCATGCTGCCAATGCCCATGTCACACATGCTGAAATGCCTTTAGATGAACATAATAATTAATAATGTATCACCTAATAATAATATCAATGAGTAAGTTGCTACTTTTTGTTTTACATAATAATTATGTGGAATTCAATAGGTTATATTAAAATAATCTGTTTTTAGAACAATGGAGGAAATTGAAAACTACACTCTAAGCGTTGAAAACGAAATCGAACACGACTATCAACCCATCAGTGGACGACGAATTGTTGACATGAATTACCTGATGACACAGCACCAAGAAAAAACGCATCATATCGATTTATTTGACAGCAGAGTTGGATATTTTACAGATATAAAAGTGTTTACTTTTAATTTAATAAAAAAATCGGTTGTCTGTAAAGTCGGTTTGCTGACGATAGTTGAACGTGACAACGTCATAAGAAAATACTGATGGAATAATTGCATTGCATTAGTTAATATTCGCTTGCACTTCAAGCCGCCATGGAACGCTACAGAGCGAGGCCGCGAGGTAACGCTACATGAGTCATGTTTTTTCGTGAGTGCAACCAGCTTCATCGATTTATTAGACGTTGTCACGTCAAAATAAAAATACTTTATTTTTATTTTATTGACGACTCACACAGTCACGCTTCACATTATGTGTTACACGAGACGAACATTTATACCTCTAAGCTTTTTTGAATTACAATATGCATTGATATTGTAATTCAAGAATTGTAACACAATTCTCCTAAAGTAAGTGTGCCTACTGCTTGATTTTTTATACTGTAGCACGAATATTTGATTTTAGTCAGTCAGATTTTAAATCCTTTTTATAAAAAAAAAGTATACAAATTATTTTTAATAATTAGTATCAAGTTTATACAATACGTATCTAATCTATCTATAACCTTAAAAATAACTACTACTAGAAAAATAAAACAAAATAAACTTATACTAATCAATTCAAGTTGATCTACTGCATTGCTCTACTCTGTGACGCAACTTAGTACCTACTCGAGTTCGTGAACTCATGAGCGGTGCGCTTGGCGCGCGCATCCCCGCGCATCGTAACTTATTACGTATCGCTACTCCTTGCGGGGGCTGAGGTATGCGTTAAATACCTACAGCGCTCGGAATACCTGGCCTTAAATAAAATAAAAATAAAACGTATTTTCTTTCTTTCTTTCTGAAGGTGTGTCCAGACTTGGCGAATGCGCCGGTCGCGAAACGCTTGCGAACTGCATATATCGCAATAGCAATCTAAATGGACTCCATTTAGATTGCTATAGACACGTTAAGAAGTAGAAAAGTTAAAAGAAGAGAGAGAGAGAGAAAGAATGTGAGTGTGCAAGAGTGTGCCCAAGAACTCCACGACCTCGTTCCACCACCCCCCTTCTACCTTCGGACATCCAGACGCACTGCAAGTTACCATCCCTGCCTAGTTGCTATTCCACCAATTCGCACTAAGCGTTTTCAAATGTCCTTTATAATGCGCACAGCAAACGAGTGGAACTCTCTACCTGCGTCAGTGTTACCGAGCGCATACAACCCGAATCTCTTCAAAGTTCAAAGTAAGAGTGAACAGGCTTCTTCTGGGTAAGCTCACTCCTTCGTCGACTTTGTCTCTGTCACCTCTGACCTAGACTAGAAACAAAAACAAGAGCAAACCCACTATAAAAAAAAAAGAAGTCGGGTTTCTGTTCCTATCTAGCTTGTGCTATGGACATGCAAATAATAATCTTTGGCTTGTTATATTGCAGCAAAACATTGTCGCTGATAAGAAAAGTAGGTAATAAGCACGAAGCATGATTAACTCTGACAGTTAGTTAGGAAACCAAGTCAAATAGAAATGATTTAATGACTACTTTTCACTCAACAAACCATCCAAATGCGTGTCGGACTCGCACACGAAGGGTTCCGTTCCCACATGAGGCAAAAGGGCATCCTCTATCCTATGGTCTCCTTTCAAAAACACGTCAAAAATAAATGGCTTTTACAATGTTTTCAAGACAGATTACAATGCGTGCCACGAAAGATGAGACTTGACACACCACGTGGTTTGACATGCGCAGTACACGATTTTAGGTATCTTTAGCGGTATGAGGTCTGAGTGCGGGACGGGACTGGACGTCATAGGGGCGGCGGAAAGAGCGGGGGAGGCGGGGTCAAGTCTCATCTTTCGTGGCACGCATTGTACAGTGTTATAGGAATGGGAGGACAGTGTAAGAAGTACCAGGTACTGGACAATATAGAAAGTGAGCAACAAATTGAAACATCTATGAGTCTACAGAAAAATTTCCTAGACTTAAAATGACAGCTGCGATCGACTTCTTTTTGTCAACATGACATTAATTAGTGTAATATTAATTGTCATTTTAGATTAGTCAATTAAAAATCAGAGTTTACGATGTAACGAGCGCGCCTAAAATATATTATGTCAAATTCAGGGAATCTAATCATGCTTTCCTGCACATAATACATAATCAACCTAGAATATTACCCCTGTGAATCTGTGAGAGGGAGTGGGCCGTAATCCACCACGCGGGCCCAGTGTGGGTTAGGTAGATGTCACATGTCTTCGAATTTTTGGTAGAACCAATTTACATGCCGGTTTCCTCACGATGTTTTCCTTCACCGTTTTGAGAGCAGTGGTGATGAAATAATTTACACAAAGTAAAGCGCCAGTCTGAGTTCGAACCTACGACCTACAACTCATAAGTCGCGGCCCTCACCACTGGGCCACCACTGCCCTAATATATTATTAAGTCAATGATATAAACACTACATTAGCGAAACTGAGAAACTGGCAGATAAATCGGTAGTACTCGTGCATAAAGCATATATCAGACAGACGAGTAGTGACAACATGTAACAAGTGGGGTTCAACGTTCAAGTAAGGACGCACGTGCCTCAATTATTACATTTATTACGAAATACAGTGTTTATATCATGTATTTTATGCATAACAATTAGTAAAGGCTCCTTCAAACAGGCGCGACACGCGATAAAATCGTCGCGCAACACACAAGTCGCGCAACGAGCGAGCGGTGCTTTTGTGTCGCGCGCGATTATATCGCGTATCGCGCCTGTTTGTAGGAGCCTTTATTCTGTGGTATAACTAGCGGCTCGCCCCAGCTTCGCACGGGTGCCGTTTTTTTTTAATTTTCGACATTTTCTTTCATCAAACCTTGTTCTGGCAATACGGAACACAACCAAAAAAGTCGTCAATCGCCCGAAAGTCTGACAAGCAGTCTTACCAACCGGTATCGTATTACCCAGTAACTGGGTTGTGGAGGTCGGATAGGCAGTCGCTTCTTGTAAATTACTGGTATTCTTAGACTTACGCATTGTATCGCCGCGCCGTAGGTAACGACTGTCAAATTTTGTGGGTAGTATATTTGTTAAGTTTTTTTTTAAATACAACACTGTTTATGCTTAATATACTACTGTTTGTTTTCCCAAATGTAATAAATAAATAAATAAATGATCTAGTACAGACGCGAGACGCCAGCACATCAAGCTACCCGAAACCTTCAAATTTTCCCAATCAAATTTGAACCTTATGCTTTAGCTATAAAGTTGAAAATCGATTAGAGAAATTTGACAGATTGTAGTAGCTTGATGTGCTGGCGTCGTATAAGTACTGGAATGGGAGGCTATTAAACGTTTAAGAAAGCAGCCTCATGTTATATCAACACGCGACCGGTGGATACAAACACAGACACTGTTTACAAGAAACGCGAGAGTTTTCGCCATTATCTCTGTTTTTTTCCATAAACAACGCCTTTCCCTCGCATGTTGCTTATTATGACAGCAGCTGTCAGTATACTTTCGGAGCGTCGTTATGGGTCTAGGGTTACATTCGTCCGGATTTGTCCGGACATGTCCGGCTTTTTTGCCCCCCTACGGACATATTCGGGCCTCGTCATTTGTCCGGACTTTCCCACTGACGGAAATTTTATATATAGAATAGAATACTCTTTATTATGTACCTACACCATATACATTACAGACATAAATACATATAGAAACTGTACAAGGGGTGACACAATGGGCGGTCTTAATACAAATAAATAAAATAGATAAGGATGTCTGTTTGCAATATCAAAACAACAGTTTTTTAGTTGTTATGAGTGTATATACGGGAATTATACCAAAAATAAATTTTTAAATGTTTTGTCTGTTTGTCTTGTTGCAAATAACTAGGATAATAATTTAACAGTGCCATAGTACCATTGCCAAATAATGAGTAATTAGATTTTATCTGTGGTCACTTACTCTATGATAAAAATAGTGTGTGTCTGTGACACCCAAAAATAAAATTACCACGTAAAAACTTGTAACAGAAATAAAAACAAATTAAGATAAAAACAGTGGTTTAATATTCTCAACAATAACAAAGATTAACATGTCTGTCGGTCTGTTTGTTCCTACAAATCTCCGAGTTCCTGAAAAACGCCCCAAAACGAAAAATGACAGAACACTTGCCTACATTTTTTGCACGAGACTATAGTAGGAATAATTAAGTTTTATTTAAAGAATCTAATAAATACGCGGAAGCTTCGGTAAGTAATTGCTTTTAAACTAATTAACAAGACATGACAACTGCATTTCATGCTGTTTTCCGGGTTCAAATAAGACCCGCGGGGTAATTGCGTTACATACAATGCGTGCCACGAAAGATGAGACTTGACACACCACGTGGTTTGACATGCGCAGTACACGATTTTAGGTATCTTTAGCGGTATGAGGTCTGAGTGCGGGACGGGACCGGATGTCATAGGGGCGGCGGAAGGAGCGGGGGAGGCGGGGTCAAGTCTCATCTTTCGTGGCACGCATTGTAATTGCGTTACATACTATCAATTCTGAAATTCTCTCGACTATCTTACTTTGGGTGATCTTCTAAAATGATTAAGATCAACATACTTAATTACGTCTAGTGGGATAATTATGTAACACACTGACAGTAGCAATGGGTTTCATTTTGACAGTTCAACATCATTCATTGCGTTATTTTCGTCGTTGAGCGTACATTTTTCGAACATAATTATGAAGCAATGTATTAGTAATATCTTCAGTTTATTACACAATTAGGGTGCTACTCATGTCGTAGACGCGCACCCGCATTGGGCCCGCGTGGTGAATTACAGCCCACTCCCGCTCACAGCGAGAAAGCTTGTGTCCCAGCAGTGGGAACATAATAGACTGATAATGCTACGTCTGGAAGCCTGATTTAGCCTCTAATCATCAGTAACTCTACGGTGAAATCTTCAGTACAGTACCCCGCGATAAATATTGCACATCGACCTTTGGAAAGATTCTGGAAAGAAGAAAAAAAGAAAAACTCTTCAAAAAAAAAAACTTCTGGAAAGGAGAAGAAGTTTGGAAGATTTTGGAGAGATTGGAGGTTTGGATTTTTGGAAGATTTGGAGAGCCGATTGTCTCTTTCCAAAGGTCGATGTGCAATATTTATCGCCGGTTACTGTATGTTTATGATCGGGGTAAGCCGATCGTAAAAATAATTTAGGAAAAATCTATTTTATATATCAGCCCAGCATATCTATTCACGGTGTAGGACGCCCCCCGGCCTGATGGAGCAACGACCTAAAGAAGGTGGCTGAAACAGACTGGATGCGGAAGGCGGAGCTCAGGGTGGTGTGGCGCAGCCTGGGAGAGGCTCCAGTAGTGGACTGCGACAGGCTGAGTTGACAGCTATTCACAACCATGAAATTGGACTGAAATTAGGGACTGCCAAATTGTTACAGTTTTTAAAAGAAGAGTAAAAGTGGAAAGATATAAGTGTTCATCTTTCCACTTTATCATAGTTGTGTATGTATTTATTATTTTGATTACGTTATAATATTTATTAACATTCTAGTGATATTTATTTTAGAAGTAAAGTATGTATGTAAAATATATTCTTACAATACTTGTTTAGTTTTAAGGCTCGTTCACACAGGCGCGACGCGACACGCGACACAAAGGCACCGCAAGTCGCGCAACGAGCGGTGCCTTTGTGTCGCGCGCGATTCGCGTCGCGCGTCGCGCCTGTTTGTAGGAGCCTTTATTAGTGTTTTTTTTTTAGATTTTATGTATATTTTTGAAGTGAAAACTTCTTTAGCGGCGTTGTATACTTTTTCTTTCTTTTTTGTAATGGGTAAAAAATGTTAAACTCGCATCAGGACACGTGACCAGCCGGTCGATTCTGTAAAAAATCTCACCGTGAAAACTTAGGTGATGTGAGTTTGTTTTTGCTAGGAATTTACCCTATTGACAGCTCACTTCACGCTTACTTCACCTAAGTTTTCACGGTGAGATGGTTACAGAATCGCAGTGCTGATCGAAAATTCGTAAGACGGATGGCCGTAGCCGGTACCGCGCGTGTTTTGTTTATAAGACGATTCACAAAATACACACGTAATTGTTCAAGTTTTCACTTCTGTCGGCACTCCCGGAGTGCCACTGTTTTTTTTTTGTCTCCTTTACTCTTTCACACGCTGTCTACATCTCTCTATTTATTGTCCTATCGCAGGTATGCTGGAAGAGATTTCTTATGAAATAAGCATCACCTTTGTACCCATTTTTCTGTTCTGTTTTTTTTTCTTGTCCGTTTATTAGTTTATACATATACATTTGTGTGTACATAAATGGAAAAATAAATAAATAACCATTCGACAGGCTTCCGAATCGAAAATACACAGTTTCTACTACCTAGCCTACCTGATTTGCCATGCCCCGACAGCAAATAGCCGCCGCCGCCGGAACTTCGGAAGAATAGCGGGCGTCTATTAGATTCAAAACTGACAAAATTGTTCGGTTTCGAATAATTCGGCACGGCGCGCGGCGCGGCACCAGCATTTAATCATACTGTTCCCAGTATCAATTTACTAATAAATAATTATACCAATTTGTGCGTGAAGTAGCGGTAAAAGTTAGGCAATAATAGCTAACGGAAGTAGTATCACGGAAGACCTATGGATACTAGGAAAAAGTGACGGGGAACCTTGTGAGGTCATAGACGTTCACTAAGACATTTACCTATAGCGAAAAACCATGGGCAATGATTGTGTACTCGTATCTTTGACAGGTAGTGTCAATCGTGGCGATTTTTAGGGTTCCGTACCCAAAGGGTAAAAACGGGACCCTATTACTAAGACTCCACTGTCCGTCTGTCTGTCATCAGGCTGTATCTCATGAACCGTGATAGCTAGACAGTTGAAATTTTCACAGATTATGTATTTCTGTTGCCGCTATAACAACCAATAATAAAAATTAAATAAAGTTGAAATTTAAAGGGGTATAAAAATAATATTCTATGTTCAACTTCTCGGTGTCAATGACTTTTTTATTAATTCAAGTGTTCTAGGTGACTGCATGGAAGCAAAAATATATAAGTCATTTACATATTTGTAATGAAGAAAAAAACTAGTTGGTTAATAAGAAAAAACATCAACAAGCTCAGAGGTCACATTAAAAGTTCAGAGTCCATAAAAATGCTAAGACGGATGTGATGTGTGGACGTGTGGTGTTAAGGCTCCTACAAACAGTCGCGACACGCGATGTAATCGCGCGCGCCACAAAGGCACCGCTCGTTGCGCGACTTGCGGTGCCTCTGTGTCGCGTGTCGTGTCGCGCCTGTTTGAAGGAGCCTTTACGCGAATTAAAATATATCATCATCTGCCTAGCCTTTTCCCAACTATGTTGGTCTGTGGATGGGTGACCATCTTTACATACCGTGACCCCTCCGTGCCGTGGGAAGCACGTTAAGCCGTTGATACCGGCTGTCATTCGTGGATCTTTGACAATCGTTACGGGTCGTCGCAGAAGCCCAAAAGTCTGACAACCAATCTTACCGAGGGGAATCGTGTTAGTCAGTAACTGGGTTGTTGAGGTCAGATAGGCAGTCGCTCCATGTAAAATACCGGTATTCAGCTGTATCCGGTTAGACTGGAAGCTGACCCCAACATAGTTGGGATAAGGCTGGGCAGATTGTGTGAAGTGTGGAACTCTCTGCCGGCATCTGTGTTCCCCCTCCCACATTTAAGCAGTCTGCTTTTTTTTTTTTTAAAAAAAAAAAACATTGCCCCACACTAGGAATTACTCCTGTATCGCGGGTGCGTTTACAAACATTTAAATTCACAACACAAACAGCCAGACCAGTAACAACTACCTGTAGGCTGTAGGCAATACAAATATTTATTCCGTGCGGGAATCGAACCCGCGACGCGACACGCAGCGCAACAGTCGATCGCACAACCACTGCGCTAACCGTGTCGTCAAACGTCATTCAAACGTCGTGTCGTTAGTTGCTTTCAAAGCAAGAGTGAACAGGCATCTTCTGTGCTCGCACGTTCCATCATAGACATCATCTATCGCTTTCCATCAGGCGTGATCGGGGTCAAGAGCGGGTCCATTGAGCAATAAAAAAAATTGATTTACTTAAAGGTCCCTTCAAATAGGCGCGACACGCGATAAAATCGCGCGCGACACAAAGGCACCGCAAGTCGCGCAATGAGCGGTGCCTTTGTGTCGCGCACGATACGCGTCACCCATCGCGCCTGTTTGTAGGAGCCTTAAAGATGTACGATGATCGAAAATGTAATAAATACATACATAACCAACGTAATACCTATAACATAATAGGCGCCCGACACTCGGCCTTCAAGCCTTCAATTCTTAGTATGTCGGTAATTGAAAGTAAGGAAAATATCAGATAAACGGTACTTTTGGAAGCACTTATCTTGAAACATACGGTAACATCGACCCTGAGTTAAGGCTCCTTCAAACAGGCGCGACACGGCACGCGACACAAAGGCACCGCTAGTCGCGCAACGAGCGGTGCCTTTGTGTCGCGCGCGATTCGCGTTGCGCGTCGCGCCTGTTTGCAGGAGCCTTTAAGCAACACGACAACTGCACTGACTGGACAGATCCACTCAATATGTGTGGTTCTTTCCTCAAAAGACCATTTCAGACACCAACCTACATGATCTGACCAAGATTTAGTCTGGACTTTAAAAGAGACTGTGACCTCTGAGTTTGTTTCGGCCTTTCTCTCAGAGTAGTCAGATAGGAAACGCCGACCTCATCACGTTTTAAAAATATGATTGACGTTTAAAAGTGTTTCAAGTACTACTTACAGAAATAACAAAAACTGAACAGAAGGTATTTACAAGGCAGATGTGAGTGGAAACGCCGGGAGGTGTCGACCTAGGACATAAATAAATTACTTTATAACGCCACAAGCAAACAACGCGTCATACTGACGTCACGCAAAATCCTGCATCGCGCAAACAGAGTTTACCGCGCAACTAGCATAGATACAACGGCCCGACATGAATCATCGGGCAGTTGCCCGCCAGACACAACACCCGTCTGGTCGGAGGATCCTCCCTTTTCTATAGAGTATGAGTGAACTTTACACCCTGTTCCTCATACCTCTATAGCGGTTTCATCCTGTAAATGTCGATCCCGTGGGAATATCGGGATAAAAAGCCTATAATTATGTTAATCCAGGGTGTCAGCTACCTCCATACAAAATTGATACAGCCGTTTGACACACACTCACAAACTTTCGCCTTTATAATATTAGTGTGATGTTGTTCAGAAAGGTCCTGACCTTCCGTCCTGACGTGTCGTACTCGCTACTGTATGACCAGCTGTGTGAATGTAAACGAAACAAAAGGAGCATGTAAGGATGTAGCAGGTGGCGTTCTGTAGTTTATGCCTGAAGGTGTGAGTTTTTAGTTAGACTAGCAGACGCGCTGCAGTCGCGACTAAAAGCAGACCGGTGCCACGCGACATTGCTCTAGCCCTACCAGAATCGCGGCGCTCCGCGTCTGTCTGCTGGGAGTCTTTCGAAAAATAACACATTTTTTTAGAGCTGTCAGTCCTAGGCTAGCTAGGCAGATGATGACTGTATCTTCCCACCTGCTGGGAAAAGGTCGCGCAATTGATTGCGTCTAATTTGAAGGTACCCCGGAAGGTATATTTAGCAGACTTCAAAAAAAAAGGAGGAGGTTCTCAGTTCGTCGGAATCTTTTTTATGTATGTTCTCGATTACCTACTCGAAGATGGCTGGACCGATTTAATAAATTCTTTTTTGTTTGAAAGGGTATACTTTCCAGGTGGTCCCATTGCCATCAGGTCAGGATCTGATGATGGGATCCTAGAGAAATCGAAGGAACTCTTCAAACATCCACAGTCGTCGTTTCGGAAAACGTTGGCAAAAAAACTAAATTATACAGATTCCAAAGACGAAATTAAAGTTATTTTTCACTCTATGGTGTTTTTTTTTTGAAGTCTGTTTTTTACATAAAATAATAACGCCTATTATGGTCCCTCTTCTCTAGCAGAGAGTTCACGAGCATTGATCACCACGCTTGCTTGCTCAAGAAGGGTTGGCGATAATAATGTACACATGCTTTTCCAATTCACTTTTGACATTGGCATGCTTTGCACATGCTTTTCCAATTCACTTTTGACTTTCGTCATCGGCTGTACTTGCCATCCATACTAATATTATAAATTCGAAAGTACAATGCGTGCCACGAAAGATGAGACTTTACCCCGCCTCCCCCGCTCTTCCCGCCGCCCCTATGACATCCGGTCCCGTCCCGCACTCAGACCTCATACCGCTAAAGATACCTAAAATCGTGTACTGCGCATGTCAAACCACGTGGTGTGTCAAGTCTCATCTTTCGTGGCACGCATTGTAACTCTGTCTGTCTGTCTGTCTGTTACCTTTTCACGCCCAAACCACTGAACGGATTTCGATAAAATTTGGCAGAGAGATAGATTGCATCCCGGGGAAGGACATAGGATAGTTTTTATCCCGATATTCCCACGGCATCGACACTTATACGGGTGAAACCGTGGGACGCTGTTAGTAAATAATAAATACAGATTAGAATAGATTTTTTACTTGCACTTTATAATTTTTCCAACTTTTCTTATTCTTTTTTGTTCACGAAAATAGGTACGGAATGAACAATAGTTTAACATTTTCTTGACCGTACAGGTTGAAAAAAAAAACAAAATCGGTTCAGCCGTTTGGGAGCTACGATGGAACAGACACACAGATACACACGTCAAACTTATTAACACCCCTCTGTTTTTGTCAGGGGTTAAAATAATACTGTGCAAGTAATAAATAATATATTGTGTAGGTAAACATACAATATATTATTTACATAAGCATTTGTTGAACACGTGTTTCTAGAACTACATTGTAGCGCGAGCGTTGCTAAGCGTACTATGTAAAGTTCAAAGTAAAATGTCACGAGTCATGGCTTGAATAACCTTTGGACAGACAAGCAATAACTATTTCAATAACTAACTAACACAACAATAATTATTTTAAGTGAGTACTAAGTACCATACAGGCTCAAATTCAATTAGCTAGCTAAACTCCGCGGGCGTGATGGGTGTCGAACTATCGATAACTAAACACGATAAACAGGCGCGACACGCGATATAATCGCGCGCGACACAAAGGCACCGCTCGTTGCGCGACTTGTGGTGCCTTTGTGTCGCGTCGGGCCTTTTATTTTTTGACAACTTTAACGTGCTTTCCGAGGCACGGAGGGGTCTTGGTATGTAAATATGGCCACCCATCCACGAACCAACCACGGCAAGCGCAGCTTAACCTGATCAATCGACCCGTGCAGCTGTTATTAGTTTATTACTAGCCACAAGCCCATGAGTACTAAGTTCAAGCTTCAATAAAGTAAGTTCAACTGAAAGCGTCAGCCAATAAGCGACCAGCTGGATAATTAAGACAAATGATACTAAATTGAACGTTTAATACAAACTTATAAAGAAAGATGACGGTGCTACTCAGACTGTTATTCGCCTTCCATTTAACCGATTTAAAGGGCTTACAAGACCTAAACGCAAAAAACCGCAAGTTTTCGAAACAATAAAAGTAAGTATGTATTATGTATAATTATGATCGAATACATTAAACAAAATCAGAAAAATATATGATATTATTCAGAATATATTCTAGGTAGATAGTGTGTTGAAAACATAATACAACTAATTTGATACGATAGAAAAAAATCATGAAGATACCTTGCGGTTTTTTGCGTTTAAGTCCTGTAAGCCCCTTAATAACCGACGAATAATTTCAGCGCAAGGGGATTCAAAGTCAGTGGGTTGGGTTAAGTTCGGCTTTGAGATGAAACAGTACGAATCAAATTTCCGGCTTATTTGGCAATCACACTAATATCATAAAGGCGAAAGCTTGTGAGTGTGTTTATATTATGTTTGTTACTTCTTCACGCTGTAACGACGGGACCAATTTTGATGAAATTCGTCTTTAGGCGCGTTGGGTATTTTTTGAGATGGGGAAAAACCATTGAACTCGCGACACTGTTACCGACACCGCGCTACAATCGGATGTGTTCGGCTGTCCTCGGGATGTACTCGGTTTTAAATCCGATATGTCAGTGAGTGATAGCAAAGTATTCTGTTTGTGTTTTGTTTTCACTTCTGTCGGCACTCCCGGAGTGCCACTGTTTTTGTTTTTTGTAATAAAGTGGCACAGAATTTGATTTTATTTTTGTAAAAATGTATTTATTTTTCACTTTTTAGTTGTACCTGCCCCACACACATTCATACAGCACTACTGGCTATGTAAATATCAGTGACAGGAAGTTATTAACACATCATCATTATAAACTACGTGGAAAAAAATCGTATTGTTGAAGCTAACTCAAAAACTACTAAAGCAAAGTTTATAAAATTTATATGGTCCCATATAAATTTTATAAACTTTTTTATAAAATTTATATTATGGTCCCATATAAATTTTATAAACTTTGCTTTAGGGCTGATATTACCAAAGTCAGATATCTTTTATACGTGGAATAAAATTGACGTTTGACAGTTCTAGTATGGAAAAACTATCAAAAATTCACAATTTATTCTCAGGATAAGTCTTATTCTAGGTATAAAAGTTTGGTGGAATGTGCCCTTAGTAGTTTTTGAGTTAGCTAAGGCATACCTTATCCATTAAAAAAAGAATTTTGTAAATCCGTTTATATGTATAGTATGTATATGACGGAGTTATGCCCGAACATACATAAAAAATATAATAAAAACATCCAAATTGCGAACCTCCTCCTTTTTTAAGTAGGTTAAAAATACTTACCATTTTATTTTGTGCGCGCTGGATTATTTTTGACAGGTTAACGGTTACGTAACGGTAACCTGTCTTATTATTCAAGTTAGGTACGCTAAGTTCTTAAAGGAGATTGTTCAAAACCAGTCTAGGAAAGTTGCACGTATGAAAACCAAATTAATATACAAAATATTTGCTTATTTTTTACAAGCTTTTCACTTCAGGAATTTTGTTTTCGTATCCGGAATTATGATTTTAAGATAAACAGTAAATTAACGATTGTTAGGTACATTTCCGTATAATGATGGATGATGGACGTTTCGTTCTCTTCATTTGTACGAGTTACGTAAGTATGAGCCTTTACATAAAAACATCACAAAAATGATATTAAACTCATAAATAGCTAAATAATTAGTAATATCATTATTATAACGTAGGTACTTTATATGTATTTCATATTTCCGTTGTGAAAATATTTATTTTTGTGTTTCGTCTCACGCAGATGCAACTGTCAAGGCAGATGACAGACGTACCGGTAGGGATGACGATTATTCCTAAACAAGATCGATTTTTAAATCTATCCGAATCGCAGAAAAGAATCGATTCAGCAATAAATTGAGTTCTGATAGATCTGTTCCCGCTATTATTCTACATCGACAGCTTTACCAGCATAATTAGTCAAATGTAATGAATAATCGAATACAAAATAAATTAAATAATATTGTTGGTTACAAAAAACAGAACAAGGAAATTGCGTATCAAAACTTAAAAGTTGCAATCCGCAGGAAAAACATTGGAACTCGTTTTCAAGTTTCTAAAATCGATTAAAAAATCGATCGCCATCCCTAAGCGCCGGCGCCTGCGGAAGCCGCCATTACTGTTTATTATTGTTTAAGTATGTGTCGATTGAGAATAGTCACCGCGATTAATCTCTCCACT
The DNA here is from genome assembly GCA_927399505.1 of Luperina testacea. NCBI lineage: Eukaryota > Metazoa > Arthropoda > Insecta > Lepidoptera > Noctuidae > Luperina > Luperina testacea. The sequence goes on along the minus strand of OV656783.1, from coordinate 7,106,100 downwards.
TAAATAGTAATACTTACGGAAATTCGTTGGTGTGTTTGTTTTAAACAACTTAGCGTGTTTTATGTAACTAACGATAGGACGTTTTCATATTTAATTGTGTTTTATTACGCCAGGACATTTTTAGGTTATCTCCGAATTTGTTTAATTACTTTAAAACTCGGATACTTGTGTGAAAATAAACACTTTTATTTAATAGTATATAAACCGTAGTCTATAATAAATAAAGATTTATTGTGTTTCAACTTAAGACGGATTTCCATACATCAACGGTCATGATCCTTTGCATCCTCAATTGTCACGGAAGAGGATACACCAGTACACCAGATAGCAATGGCCGCATTTCGTATGAATTTCATTTGAATATTTGATACAACATTTTCCTCAATCTGCGCGGGAAACCCCGATGCGTAAAGTACCTATTTATAAACAATTGGTAGGTATTCAGGTTGTATTAATTAATGTATTATTATTATTACCCGCCGAATTTGAAAAATTCTTTTTGCATTTGATAGCCCAATTCTTGGGGAAGGCTATTGACTACTTAACATCACGCTAGAGCTTTTAGGAGCCGAGCAAAAAGAAAAAAAGTCAAAAAGACGCTAAGCGAAAACCATGTGTAACAGCGCGGACAGGCGATGCGATGCGACGGGGTGGGTCGTGGGAACAAGAAATTTCACGCGGACTAAGTCGCGGGCAGAAGCCAGTTTCTTTTTATATGGTTCGAGTCTATTTTGAGAAGTAATGTAAAAAGATATACCGTCGTTGCGCATGCAAAAGCCTCTATGTGTTTTTAGTGAACTTATTTGAGCTATATGAATTATAACATTTAGCGTGTTTATACGGAACTTTCGATGTATGAATATCACATACATAGCTACATTCCTTAACTCTTCAAATATTGCATATCACATAGCTGTTTATACAGTATGTGTGTATTGAAATAACGATTAAAACTGCATAAAGAACCAAAAATAACTAAATAATACATAGCGGCTTTTGCATGCGCAATGACGATACATAACCTTGAAACGTCAGTCAAGGAAAAAGTTAATTTGAATATTATGTTTACGGAAAATTCTTAGTATTTATACGGGATTGGAGTGGTGCCCAACGACTGTCGATGGCTGGCTACATTACAAATAGCACTTTACAGCACTATTAGTAGACCATGGATTTATGAGAGCTCATTCTTCTTTCTATCTTCGCTACGGGGTAATTGCGTAAAGGCTCCTACAAACAGGCGCGACGCGCGACGCGAATCGCACGCGACACTAAAGACTCCTTCACACAAGTGCGACACGCGATAAAATCGCGCGCGACACAAAGGCACCGCAAGTCGCGTAAAGAGCGGTGCTTTTGGGTCGCGCGCGATTCGCGTCGCGTGTCGCGCCTGTTTGCAGGAACCTTAAGGCACCGCTTCTTGCGCGACTTGCGGTGCCTTTGTGTCCCACGCGATTTAATCGCGTGTCGCGCCTGTTTGAAGGAGCCTTAACACCTATCATCAGTAGCAATGGGTTTCATTGTGACAGTTCAACAACATTCATTGCGTTATTTACGTAGTAGACATATGAAGCAATGGATTAGTAATATCCATCAAAATCATTCGTTTTTTTTTTTAGATTTTTTAAAATATTTTTTCCGTCCATAAAATTAAGCTTAGTTTCCTTTTTTTTTTGTTTTCAGGATGGGAAATCATCAAATGACCCCTCCAGCTCTGGATGGAGCGGAAGGGAGTGTCAGACTCTTACTGACTAAAACCCACCCGTGTTCCTTCCTTAGTCCTTTATGTTCCGAGCCAGCGGTAACCCTTTCGGACAATCCCGCTGACCAAGCCGCTTAGTTTCCTTTATTTTTATTTTTTTTAGACTTTGTCTTTGTCATCTCTGACCTAGACTAGAGTCAAGAGCAAACCCATTTCAAATAAAAAAAAAAAATTTCGATATGTGCACATTATGAAGAATCACACTATATATCTGTGGGCCTCCTCTCTGTGAGAGGGACCGGTGCGGCGGCGGCGCGGCGATCGCACGCACCTAGTTAAAAAAGTGACAGCATCGTAGCGAAGTCCGAGACCATTGTCACTTTTTTATGCTAGAGTTCCTACTACATACAGGATGGCAGGGAAGGCACATCGAAAGCAACCTTGAATGAACAAGAAACTGTACCGTTACTCTATGTTTTACAATACTGTTACCATGGATTCAGTACATGATTCTGAACCTGTGCCTGAAATGTACCTATGGAACAGCGGAACAGCAATTTTTTTTAATAAAAAAATGCTGTTCCGCTGTTTCATACATTTTGACCGCGTAAGTTTATTCACACTTTTCTATGAAACAATAGATTTTTTTTATAATCGGAAAAAAAAAATTCAATTGACTAAGTTCCAAAAGATCTTTTTACCAATTTTTTTTTTTCGTTTTCTTCGCTGCTGTTAGTGCCCCTAAGGCTATACTTCAACTCCGCCCCCCCACCAGGGTAGCCCGCGAAATTAAAATTTTCTTAAGAGCGTTTACGCCGTACGGCATTTCATACAAACTTTCAAGCCCTTATTTTTCGAAATGAATGAACCGATTTTAATGAAACTTCATACGCATAAGCAGGATACAAAGGTCTTAAAAGTAAGTAGAGAACATTTTAGAAAAATAGTGTTGCAGCCAAATTAGACCGATTTTTAATTTTCCACAGAAAACAGATTTCCAGTTTTTTTTTTAAATAAGACATTTCGAAAATGTTCTCTATCAATCTAAAAATCATTCCCTAATGGAGTTAAATATGGAATGAAAGTTTGTATGGAAAAAAAAGGAAAGAAAGTACGGACGCCAGCACATCAACCTACCCGAAACTGTCAAATTTTCGCAATCAACTTTGAACCTTATGCTTTAGTGATAAAGTTGAAAATCTATTAAAGAAATCTGACAGATTGTAGTAACTTGATGTGCTGGCGTGAGTCTGTACATACGTTCAAGACGAAGTTTGTCATTTTCGCCCATAGGAAATACCATCGGGCACACGGCTAATAAGATAAATTGATTGAGAGTGACACAATTGATTAATTGATTGTTTGTATTTTTGGTCAATCGCAAGCTCATTTTTAGGCTTCTGTACTTAGGTACCCAAAGCCTCCGCTGTCCGTCCGTCTGTCCGTCCGACTGTCAGCGGGTTGTAGCTCATAAGCCGTAATAGGTAGACAGTTGAATATTTTACAATGTGTATTTCTATTGCCGCTTTAACAAACAAAAAATACAAACAAAATAAAGTTACTAAAAATAAGGGAAGACTTCATACAAGAAACGTTGTTTTTCGGCGTTTTTTGCCTTATAGTACGGAACCCTTCGTGTGCGAGTCCGCCTCGCACTTGGCCGGTTTTTTGAAAGACAAAATACTAGAGCCATGCGGGCCGCCCGTGGTGAGTTTGAGTACGAAGCTTTTCTTTACGGAATTATAAAATTTAGATTTAAAATTAGCCGATAATAAACTCTAGATAAAGGAGATTTTCTGCATAGTCAGACACTGGATGATTTTTTTTAAGAGACACGTGCGAATTGGGGAATTTCGATTGTCAAACACATAACCCACTTTCAGACGCAGTCGGGTGACAGGGCATATTTTATTTTATACCCAGCGATTTACTTAATTAAGTATTACACAATCAGGTGAAAATAAAATTAAATGTCGCTCAACAAAATAGGACAGCAGTACCAATAAATTCCTGTGTTTCCCAGAAATCTTTCAATCTATTGTGCAATAAGAAGTACATAGTTGAGTCTTGCAAACCCCATGAATGAATGAAACTGTTTAGGTACATACGACGAGAGCATGGGTCATACTCATAGCATTGAAAGCAATTGAACAGGGATAAATATCTACATAATTGGCAAAGTTTGCGTAATATTTATAGAGATTATATTGTATTGAGCAAGTAACTAATAATTATGACAGATTTTGTAAGCGGAAAATTATCAAATTAATTTAATAATTATGTAAGTACCTACTACAATTTTAACGAGTTTTTGCCGTGTATGGTGCTATACAAAAACGTGTGACAAAAACATAACCCGACTTCAGTCTGTTCTGATCAGACGCGGTCGGGAAAAAACATTAAACTTTTTTTATGAAAACTTGCAAAAAGTTGAGCCATAGCTTCGCGAATTTTATTTTTCCCGCACCTTCCATAGCAACGTCCTTCACGAACTTTTCATTGAACTTGAAATCGGAAACAACCTTTTTGCAGAAAGTGCAATAAAAAAAAAACTGTGCGTGCCATAAATATAATCGGCGAACAAAAATGAGATACTTTTAATTCATAATAGATGAAAATCCTCTTAATATTATATTGATAATTCTTTCTATAATAAAAAAATAATAAATTACAAATTGAACTCACCAAAATTGGAAATTCTCAACAGAATCAGCTGTTACACAGCTGACTTATTGTAAATCCTAAAGCACAAGCACAGCACCAAAATTATAACTAGGATAACAATGTAAGCTTTCATCTATTATTTTAAACAAACACAACAAACCGAGAACAAAATTGGGCCGCACAAAGGCACAGAAATTCGAAAAATTGTCTTTCGTCTGTCACTCGACCTGTCACCCTGTCACCGGCACGCGACAGTGGCACAGCAGGAACGAAAATGAATGAAACTCGTGGATTCACGAATATGACCGAATCAAACTTGATATGTAAGTGCTGCCATTTTAAAATACTTTTCGGCTTTTTCTCAAGATTTGCATTAGAAAATCGACATAATTTTACCATTTTCTTGTATAACGATTGTTAGCAAAGTATTCTTTTTTATTTGTGAATGTGAACGTTTATTCATTAAAAAGTATTTATTTGTTTTAACAATGGTGTTCACTGACAGTAGTTTTACGTATGTAGTTCTAGTGCATATTACTAGATGGCGCTGTTATGTAGATTTGGATTTTTATTACGCTATTTTCAAGGGGATAAGCAGACACTAAATACTAAAAGCTACGAACAAAGAATACTTCTGCTTTGGGCTTAGATGCGATTTACTGTAGTGTTGTACTAAGAATGGGACCATGAAGAGGTATTCGTCTTTATTTTGTATACCTACTAGGCGCAATATCTTAGCGTTGAGCTTGTCGCAAAAATTAACTTTGATATTTATGGCCAGTGCGTGTCAGAACGTACCTGTGCTACAAACCAATTACTGTAACTTTATTTTGCGTATATTCAAATATATGAACGTTGTTCGGCCATTTTAAAACATATTCCTACATCGTTAGTACGTTTTGTGGCTAAAATAATAACAGCCGCACGGAACGGTTCGTAATGAAATTTGTTTAGTTCGTTTTGTATTAGCGAAATAACTCGTTTATTTTTTCGATTTGATAGGATAGATACCGTACCTTGCCCATTTGGATATTTTTTTTTTCTAGAGCCCCGTTTTTATATTATATTTAAATGTGTAATATTATATAGTCGTAACGTTAGCTAGGATAAATAATTTTCTCTAGGTCTCCTACTGCCCCCTGAATGTCAAACGCCCGCGAGGGGGCGTTAGGATCTATCCCATAGGTTCTCAACGTAGGCAACGTTGAGAACCTATGGGATAGATCCTTTTCTATGTACAAAAGAAAAACAATAATTTATAAAAATATGTCTTTTATTCACTAGAAATAACATAGCAAGAGAAAAGAAAGATTAACACAACATTCTAAGCGTACATTTTTGGTGATAAGAAAAAAAAATTTATACAATTTGCTTATCCAGAAGCGAAAATATATTTACAGACTTAAAAATATTAAAACAAGAATTATTACATCGTTAATTAAAACTAATAAATAAGAACATGATTGGTACCTATAATTTTATATTTTTTTTTTTTAATTTTATTTTATTTTTTTTAATTTTTTTTTTGGATGCATGTATAGTATAGTATTTTTGAGTAAAACAACTGGCAAAATATTCGTGTGTCTACCTATCGCTTCGGGGTTACAGGCGTCGCGAAAATGTGTTGTGAATACGGTCCAAAATTTACTAATAAACATCACGTGATTAATAGACGACCCCAAGGAACTCAACATCACCAAGCTGCTATCCATACTAAAATTATAAATGCGAAAGTGTCTGTCTGTTACCTCTTCACGCTTAAACCGCTGAACCGATTTAGATGAAATTTGGTATAGAGATAGTTTTAGTCCCGGGAAAGGACATAGGATACTTTTTTTCCCGGTATTCTCACGGGATCGACACTTATGCGGGTGAAACCGCGGGGCGCTGCTAGTCTGCAATATGCCAGAAGCGTGCCCTCAGCTTTTTCGGACATATTATGCGTTCACATAAGCATGGTCTGGAATGGCTTATGATACTGGCCCAGGTGGAAGGAAAAGGCACTCAAGGCAGAGCAGCGGAACGATGGTCAGACGCGATCAAGAAGACTGTTGGAGGCAGCATTTACGGAGCGGTCCACACTGCAGAAGACCGCATAACTTCGAGTCGTGTCGTGCGGTCGCGATCTCCAGCATTGAGGGAAAAACTAAGAAGAAATCTCAATAGCCAAGTTGTTTCGGTTCTACGAGTGTTTTATGGCTGCCCCGGCCAAAAGTTAGTTTGATAAATACTTTAGAATTGAGCCACAGAGAATCTTACAGAATAATCAACAAATGGGATACTAAAACGCATGCTGTTGTCTAGATTCTAATTCGTTTTGGTATGCTAGGAGATTGGAGCAAACAGACAACTAGTTTAGTTCATGGCGGTAGGTTCACCTGTAACTACACATTTCCTTTTAATTGTTATAGACAAGAATAAAGATTACCCCGTAACTAAGTTGTAGCAGTCAGATAGACAGTCGCTCCATGTAAAATACTGGTACTCAGCTGCATCCGGTTAGAATCGAAGCCGACCCTAATATAGTTCATAAAACGCTAGGCAGACGATGAGTACCTTTGAGTTTAAACTATACCTTCGCAGTTCATTCTCTTTTACCTTAAATATTTGCACATTAGTACTTCATTTGCTAACAATTCTATGCTTGGCCAGCAAGAATACCTCTACGCTAGATATTGTAATAATTATAACTCTTAGGCCGAGATTCATAAACGTAACTTAACACATGCTTTGCTTAGATCATGTACCCCATGTGTTCTGCCCAACATGACGTATGGTGCCGAGATTTGGACGCTCGCGCAGGAGGCTGTGTACCGGGTGAGAATGATACAGAGCCATGGAGCGTTCCATGCTTACCATGAAGCTTATAGACCGAGTCCCAAATGTCGGGATCCGCAAGCGTACGATGGTTTTCTTTATTGGAAAACGAGTTATGGAATTCAAATGGAGTTGGTTAGGACACCTGGCAAGGCGCAGTGATGAAAGGTGGACTAAGGCTGTGACAGTGGCGTCCAAAGACTGGAAGATGGGTAGACGACATTGTTACCATCGCGGGAAGAATCTGAACGAGGCTGGCGCATAGGAGCGTGGGGATTGGAACTTGAAACTTTAGGGTGCGTCCACATCTGGCGAATGCGCGGCGAATGCGCAGCTCGCGAACCGCTCGCGACCTGCTCACGCGCTGCACGCGTGCAGTTACTGCCGTTGTTTGGTGTGGTTCTTTAGCGCAACTCACGAAATGCTTGTATAGTGAGCGCGTGCTGTGCGCGATCTGCACGCGTGCAGTTCGCGCGCTTATGGCGGGAGGAAGTAGGTGAAGCGCGAAGGCGTGCGCGCGGCTCATGCGCCAGTCGCGAGCCGCGCACGCACGGCGCGTAGAGTGCGCGCGATTGGCGCGCGAGCGATACAAGAGCATAAAATGCGCGCGTGCAACTCGCATGCGGCGCGCGAGATGCACATTCGCCAGATGTGGACGCACCCTTACATAAACATTTGTGTAATTGTTTTGTAAAGTGTATTTCTAAAACAGTCATTCATTAGAAGGCAGACAGTCACCCAAACCCGGAAATGGAGAAGGTTATGTTTGGAGTTTCCCTAAGTGATCGAATCAGAAATGAAGATATCCGTAGGAGAATAAAGGTAACCGACACAGCCCGAACTTAAGTGGCAGTGGGCAGGGCACATTACTCGCAGAACAGATGGCCGATAGGTTCTGGAGTGGCGACCGCGTACCGGCCTTCCACAAGGTGGACCGATGATCTGGTGAAGGACGCAGCAATCAGCTGGATGCGAGAAGCACAGAACCGGTCAAAATGGGAGTGCTTGGGGGAGGCCTATATGAAGTAATGGACGTTTTTCGGTTAAAAAACAAAGTGACGGTGTTAGTTCCGAATTCCGCCACGTGTCAAAAGATTCTGGCACGGCTCTAAGCGACAGTGAACAGTCACGAGCATAAGTATGTATACACTTGGCTTTATTCAAAGACGATTTTCGCCTTTAGTTTTAAATGAAACTTTATGTTATTACGAACAACGTATTTTCGAACCCATAGGTTTGTGTAGTGTCGAATTTCAACGTTGCATTCGTTATTTCACGAAGAAATCGCAATTAATAGTTGCCAAGTGTTGACATACTAGTGCTCGTGACCGTACAGGGATAATGCTTAGCCAAAGTATGCGCTAAAAAACTTATAATCTCGGCCTTATACACTTCCTAAAGGGCTTCGAATATCCGTGGCATACCTACCGGTACACCATTTTGTTTTTTTTTTCAAAATGGCGGCCCCGCTTGACCCCTATATAAAGCGATAGCTGACTTCAATGCAAACAGAAAACATTATAAGGCCGTCATTTCGAAAAGAAATCAAAATGTCGCGATGGGTATGCCAGGCTCCATAAAAATCTTCATTCCCCTTTAGGGCGTGCCATAAAGACTTCCGTTCGGTACAAATACAGGTTTTTCTCCTAACACCAATTCGTCGGCTTGTCGGACGGAGGTACACAGTTGTAAGGGAGTGCGTTTGTGTGCGCTACAGTGTGTACTTAGCCTTCCACTGCGCCTGACGGGGGTGATTGTGTACTTCGGAGCTTCGAACTGGTTAGAATTGCGTCTGAAAAATAAATAATTCAATTGTTAATATTGGGTATGTGTGGTTGTTATGCCAACGTCCAGTGGAGCGCAGTATTCTAGGCGTCAAACTAACAGACCATATTCGCAACACCACACTGCGCTCCAAAACACAGATTACTGACATTGCTAAAAAAACCGCTAAGCTGAAGTGGGGCTGGGCTGGCTACGTCTGCCGTATGCCTAAAGACCTGTGGGCCAAAATAACCACTACGTGGAGCCCTGACATATAGAAGGCGTCGCGGCAAACCCCGTAGAAGATGGGTAATAGGTATAGGTAAAACGCTAAGGGGGAAGCGCTAAGGTAGCCCGCGAAATTTTAATTTTTCTTACTTTTTTGCAATTTGCTGGTCAGTATTATGTTGTACGTTGATTAAAATATGATTCGCAACCGTGACAAATAAGTATTTACAGAATTATAATCATTAGAATCAGTAATACAACTTGTTAAGTTAGTATAATCCTAAAATGTCAAAATTTCATTAAGTAGGATTACTTGGTCTTAGACAGTTGTGTTGATAACTTTAATGATTATAATTCTGTAAATACATATTTGTGAGAGTCTGGTGGGACAATTTCCGACATCCTATCTGGAGGCTTATACTCTCCAAACTAATTTTAATTCCAATGAGATGCCAATATGATTCCAATATTAATTTTACAGTCACGTGATTCGGTACTGTTGAAAACAATATTGTCAACAATTACCCCACGCCAAGTCCGAACGCAATTCCACTTAGCTCTCCAAAATGGACACCCAATCTAAAAATCATTTCGCGCTAGCATCGAACTCAAGAGTACGAAACGTCACAATTCGAATGTCGATCTATCGGAATTAAATTGAAGAGTAAGCACCCTGATTTATGTAATAAAATTGTACTAACAGTAGTCCAAAATGTTTTTAGATAGATCTGAAAATAAATTATAATGTCAGTTTTTAATACGGGAATAGACGGAAGATTCTTTGAGTTAATTTTCCACCCATTACGTTATTGACTAACTACATTATCTAAACTAATATTCTATTCTATTCTATTTTTGAGGTTCTGGCTCCATCGGTTACATTCGATGATTTTGCCAATGTCAAGGTATGAGAAGATAATGATCGTAAACTTTTACACAACTATTGATCAGTGTTTGTAGCGGTGGCATCCATGAATCCCATGCTAAAAAAGGACAAAACATTTTTTTTTATATTAGATGTAAAACGTCACAAAATAAATGTTAGAACATTCAGTAAATATATAATAAGTAAATAGGAATATCAACTATAACTGGATTTTATTAATGCTAATGAATTTATAAAGGATTTTAACTGCAGGGGTATGGGCTAGAGATAATAGGAAAGGAATGTTAATTGGGCGGGGAAAATCAGAAGGGAGTATGTCGTAAAGCGGAGTGGTTAAACGAGGACAGGAAAAAAACAAGTGCTCCAGAGTACCCTCATCCAGACCGCATTCACACAAAGAAGAGTCCCTCACGCGGATTTTGGCCAAAAAAACAGGAGTGCAAACAAAACCAAGTCGGAGCCTAATTATAACAGAGGTGGCTATTTTACTAGAAAATTTTAGTTTGCTGAACCAACAATTAGATGGAATGGATGGTTGGATAGAGCCATAAAATCTACCCTTCAATAACCGCGTTTTTTGCCAATGATCATTCCAATCCTTCATCATTTCGGGTTTAACAAGACAGCGCAGATCTCGAGGATAGCAAGACGGATGAGATTCGATCCCATTGCGAGTAGCTAGCTTGGCTATCGAATCCGCATTCTCATTATCAGCAATTCCAGAGTGGCTGGGGATCCAAGCCAGAGCAATCTCTATGCCTAAACAGTGGCATCTATACAGGAGTTGTTTTATCTTTAAGATAAGGGGAGAATTGTTACGAGAGCGAAAAGGCGATTTTATTAAATCCTGTAGACAGCTAAGAGAATCCGAGAGAATAAGGCTTTTGTTGAGTCCATGTGATTCAATGTAGGAGATTGCTTCTAAAAGAGCTATTGCTTCCCCTGTGTATATAGAGCCAAGAGCAGAACTACGAAAATTAAGAATAATTTTGTATTTTGGGATCCATACAGCTGATCCCACATTACTATTATCGGACAACTTAGAAGCATCTGTAAATAACGTCAACCAATTGTGCCAGTCTTCTGCCAGTATTCTATTGAATTTGACATTAGCAGCAGGGTCATGCTTGGATATACCAAAGTTAAAAATAATTTTTGGTTGGAAGAGCAAGGAATCAAAATTTACTTCAAATAAGGGGTTTTTATCTAACTGGACTAAGGAAATGTTCAAATTATTAAATTTACTGAAGCTGTTAACGAGAAGTGGGGGATTTTTATGGGACCAATAGCGAGATGTTAAGATTAACTGAGAAAGTGTACGAAGAAGAGGGAGTAGAGGATGACATTTATTCTGGATGACTTTATAAAAAAATCTGTCACAGAGATATTGTCTACGTAAGTGAAGGGGCGGTTCTAAACATTCTACCTGAAGGGCATTAATAGGGGAGCATTTCATAGCACCCGTGATAATACGCAAGCATTTGGATTGAATCCTGTCCAGTTTGGCTAGGGCTATTTTGTTGCATGGTTCCAGCAGAAAGATTCCATAGTCAAAGTGACTACGAACTATGGCGTTATATAGGATTTTCTGAGAGGTTGGATGAGCTCCCCAGCGAACTCCAGAAAGGGCACGTAAGACATTAACGCCTCTTTCACATTTTTTTAAGATGTAATCTAGATGGTAGAGACCAGATAATTTTGAGTCAAGAATGAGGCCAAGAAATTTAACTTTGTCACGGATCAAAATGGGTTCATTTTCAACATACAGGTTAATAAGGGGAATATTACGCTTGCGAGAAAAGACAACCGCATTGCATTTGGAGACTGACAAACTTAAGCCGTGATCGGTCAGCCACTGGTTTAAGTAGAAAAGGGCAGAATTTAAGCGAGATGAGGCATCTGAAAGGGCAGCTGAATGAAAGTAGAGAGCAATGTCGTCGGCATATTGTAGGATTTTGCAGAAACAACTCACTGAAGACTCCAAATCATGTGTGTATATATTATAAAGGATGGGGCTTAAGACCGACCCCTGGGGTAAACCCTTCCACACTATATGTGATGGGGAGAGATAGTTTTGATGACGGACAGAGATAGAGCGGGACATGAAGAGACTACAAATGATGTTGACCATCCTCACAGGGATACTCAGCTGTAGCATCTTTTGCCTGAGTATTGGAAGTTGGACATTATCATAGGCTGAAGCTATGTCTAAGAAAACACCGAGAACACTTTCATTATTGGAAAAGGCGATGCGGACATCAGACATGAAGACACTTAGGCTGTCCAGAGTTCCCAGGCCTCTTCGAAAACCGAACTGAGAACTGGATAAGAAGCCTTTGGATTCTAAGATCCATTCAAGTCGATTCTTGATGAGATTCTCCATAATTTTAGCCAAGACAGAAGAGAGGGCGATAGGACGATAGGAAGTAGAATCTTTTGGGTCTTTCCCAGGTTTCAAAATTGGGATGATTATTTGGGATTTCCAAGACTCTGGAACTTGGCCAGTAACGAAAAAGGAATTGATTAGGTTCAGAAAGATTAGTTTACAGTCAGAAGAAGATTTGGAAATAAAGGAGTAGGGTATTCCATCGACCCCCGGAGCAGAATCCCGGAGATGATCTAAGGCACAAATAAGTTCTGGATAAGAGAAAAGGTCATCAAATCTATCAGATGTAGTAGGAGGAGGAGGATCTATAATGGGAAGGCACTCGAAGCTAGGAACAAAGGGGGGGGCTAATTTGGATATAAAGTCTTCCAACCAGGTACTGCGGTCATTGGTAGAAACATCGGGTGAGTGGCTGTCACAAGCTCTGCGGAAGATTTTAATTTTTTTCCATACAAGGGAAACTGGAGTGCGCGGGGACAGTGATTCGCAAAACTTGAGCCAGCCACATCTTTTCTTTCTTGCCAATAACCTACAAGTAGTTGCAGAAGTCTTTTTAAAATTTAAATAGTCGGGCATATTTATACTAGAGGAAAAGGTGTTTTCGGCTTCTTTACGTTTACGGACGCCATCAGTGCATTCAGCATCCCACCAAGGTGGAGAAGGTATCAGGTGACGGGCAGAGTTTTTTAATGGGATTGAAGAATTGGCCGCTCTCAACAGGCACTCAACAAAATCACTGTATAGAATTAAGGAGTTGGATGAATTTATTTGGGGAAAATTTTGAAGTTCTGCATCCAAATTGGACAAGAACTTAGACCAGTCAGCTTGGGGTAGGCGATATTTTTGTAGGGGTTGGATGGGAGGAGAACGCGGATGAGTACTTGGAAAAGAAATTAGGATAGGAAAATGATCACTCCCATATGAATTAGGGAGAACAGACCAGGAAAGAGTTGATACTAAGGATGGGGAAGAAAAAGTAAGGTCAGGAACACTAATATTTTGGTTAGGAGAAACCCGACGGGTAGCAGATCCATCATTAAGAACACAAAGGTTGCGATCATCTAAAAGGTCTAGCAAAAAGCTGGAGGAGGGGTCATTACAGTGAGAGCCCCAAAGGGTATGACGGCAATTAAAATCACCTAACACAATCAAAGGGCCAGGAATAAAAGAAAGGATAGAGTTAAATTCAGACAATATATTAGCATTGGGATGGGGAATATAGGCAGATACATAGGATATATCCATGGCTCTAATGGCCACAATATGTAGACCAGGGTCATGATGGGGAAGAGGAATCTGGGAAAAAGTGATAGATCTGCTAACCAATAGGGCGCAACCCGCCCATCCGTCATCTCTATCGTCCCGAAGACATGAATAACCAGGAACCCTAAAGAGAGATCCAGGCTTGAGCCACGTCTCCGACACAGCAAAGACAACGGGTTTATATCTATTTATAAGATAGATTATGTCGTGTTTCTTTCTGCGAATGGATCTACAATTCCACTGAAGGATTTTGTCCATTTTGGTGAATCCAGGTTTCGAGGAGTTGTTGAACTAATATGATGACATTGTTCGGTATTGCATCACTAAATTTAGACAAAATGTTAATAAGTGAGCAAGTTAGGAGCTCTATCAAGTTGTCATTAGGAGTGGGAAGGGGAGTGGTTTCAATGTAAGGGGAATTCAGAGCACAGCCATTAGGCTGAGAAGAATTAGGTGTATTGACTATCGATTTATGGGCTCGAGTATCATATGACTTGCCCAATTCTGGCCTAGGTCTTGGGGAACGAAAAACCGTCTTGGTGTAGGATGTTTTAACAGGGGATGCATATGGAGAAGAAGTAGGAGTGTTAAGAGGGGGTGAGAAGAGAACGGGTTCAGAAGGGTAACCTTGAGGAAGTTTGGATTGGGAGGGACTTGCTGTAACATTGGAGTATGGCAATTTACGGGTACGGGGAAATCTTGCTGATGCCTCACGGTAGCTTAGATTTTCTTGAGACATTACCATTTTAATTGACTTCTGTCTTGAGTGTTCAGGGCATTTAAAATCAGTGGCCTTATGGCTTCCACCGTCACACAAAAGACATGAGACCTGTGAGTCGGGAACATTACAGCTATCTCCAGGATGAGGTTGAGCGCAACGGTAACAGCGCGATTTAGATCTGCACTGATTGCTTATATGGCCAAATCGTAAACAGTTGCGGCATTGGATAGTGGGGAGTTCATAGATTGAGACAGGAAGAGAAACATTATAACAGAAGACTTTCTCTGGGAGAATTTGGCCAGAGAAAGTAAGCACCACAGTCGATGAAGGGGACCAAGTAGCGGAATCCTCTTTTTTGTTTTTAAAATTAAGCCTTCTAGCCCTAACAACTTCTCCACAATTTCGAGGGGTTTCTATACCGAGGACTAGCTCCTCTAGTGTCCAGTCCGTAGGAATATCCCTAACAACTCCCATGCGACTCACAAGGAAGCGAGGGATAGATGCAGAGTAATTATATTCAGCTAAGATGGGATTGCTAACAAAGTTGTTGGCATCACTTAATGTTGTAAAATCAACAGACATCCTGTTACGGCCCAAAGACCTGACACTGCCTTGAACAACACCTTTAAAACCTTTCTTAAATATAAATTGGGCAAACTTAAGAGAGTTTAAGGTTAGGCCTTGTTTAGGATCTGTTTCCACCCTAGAGACAAATACCGTGAAGGGAGCTCTGTCACTCTCATTATAGAGCATTTTGGAATCGTTCTCGAAACCTGGCTTAATAAACACGGACTGAATTGAATCAGACGGCGGCTTATTTCTTTTCGCGTCAACAACAGAAAACTCAGGACTTCTGGGGCGCTTTCTAACGTCGGGTCTCATGCAATCAGAGTTTTGGGAACACTCCACCACCTCCATAATATCTGGAGGAATCCCTCCACCCCCATCAGGGGGTTCCTCGGCACTCATTTCCTTAGGAAATGAGTGCCAAAAGGCTTAAAATACCAACCTTATACCCACCACCAAACCACACAGAACAATCACAACACTATAAACAGATTTCAAACAGATTTTGATATCAAAAAAGAATGAGGTTAAGAAACGCGTGCTTAATCTCACCAAGACAATAGCAAAATCCTAAACTAATATTATAAAATTGCTTATACATATAAAGTACAGACGCCAGCACATCAAGCTACTACAATCTGTCAAATTTCTTTGATAGATTTTCAACTTTATCACGACAGCATAAGGTTCAAATTGGATTGGGAAAATTTGTCAGTTTCGGGTAGCTTGATGTGCTGG
Source organism: Luperina testacea (assembly GCA_927399505.1). Lineage (NCBI taxonomy): Eukaryota > Metazoa > Arthropoda > Insecta > Lepidoptera > Noctuidae > Luperina > Luperina testacea. Next base: position 7,090,364 of record OV656783.1, on the reverse strand, counting down.
CGTCTGTACTTGATCTGAAGAACAATTCCCGTAATTAAAAACGTTAAAAATCTAGTCGCAATCTCATTTAAGCGACAATCAATATCAAAAACTTGTCAAAAATTTAGGGAAATTAGAGGTATTTTTTGACAGATTGAGACTAAAAGTTCTTAAACTTACGAGAATCGCCCCTTTGAATTCGAAAATTCTTTCACTAATCGAATGCTACATTATAATATTACCAAGTGTCATAGGATATCTTTCATGTTAAATAAAACACGCGAATGAAGTCGTGGGCAACAGCTGGTCTAATATAAACTAATATTATAAAGAGAAAATAATATTAGTTTTTGACGTGACAACGTCTAATAAATCGATGAAGCTGGCTGCACACACGAAAAAAACATGACTCATGTAGCGTTACCTCGCGGCTTTGCTCTGCTGTAGCGTTGTACGCCATGGCGGCTTGAAGTGCAAGCGAGAGCGCGGAACGAGCGATGAGAGACAGATGATGTCACGCTGCCGAATCGGCCTCCGCGTTCGGCAATTTCATTAATGTTTTGTTATGACGTTGTCACGTTAAACTATCGTCCGTAAACAGACTTTACAGACAACCGGTTTTTTTGAATATTTGTTACGCTTTCATTCTAAAACGGCTGAACAGATTTGGATGTGTGGCACATGGTTAGCTCATGACCTGGATTAGGACATAGGATACCACGGGATCGAGACTTATACGGATAACACCGCGGGGCGGAGCTAGTAGCTGATAAACTTAGAAAAAAGTAACTTAAATATTCGTTTCCACAACTGGCTAGTACACAGTGTACCAAGTTCATCTTCTGGCTAGTACACAGTGTACCAAGTTCATCTTCAAGAATTTTAAGTTCTAGTAAAAGATATCAGGTTGCCTTAAAAAAAAAAACAAGCGCCCACCTTCACATTTCGCCATGAACCAACGGACAGAATAGGTCAATACGTTCTTTGTTATAAGACCTCCAAATCATTTCTTTGAAGGTCTTCCAATATTCTGAGACCTCTCCGTACCTGCAGATGATATATTCTTTAACCCATTGCAAGAAACTGAACGAGACACAGTTATTATAACGTCTGGGACCGATTAGTGTCCAGCAAAGTGTTAAGAGGGATGCACTAGGGTAAACCACGAAATCAAATTTTTCTTGTTTTTAATTAAATCGAAATACAGATCACAAACGAATTTTGAAAAATTTTTGAGTGGCTATTTTAAAATTTCAGCACCAATATGAAAGTTATACTCAGAAAAGCAAGCCTATCCACCTCATTAATGTACTGTAGGTCATAAAATAAAAACTATTTCATCTTAGTTTTACACCTTTATTTAGAACCATAGCTGTTAATTTAGAAAGGAATTTTCTTGTGTATTCTTAAAACCAGCAGCCTTCGGGTAATAAAATCGTTCTATAACTTTCATGATCGATTTTTATTGATACTTCCCGCTTGAAGATTAAAAGCCTCAATCTGCCGCTGGTAAGTCTATCCTTGGCATAGTTTTATGTGTACTCCTGGCGCCCGAATTTTCACTTCTACTTATTGTTTATTTATTTGGAGTATACCACACATTTTTAATACCAATGATCATTTTATTTTTTTTATTTTACAGTACTTACATACTGTTTTAACTAGCCTAGTAATTAAGATTTTTAACCAACGAAAAAACGGTGGACGTTCTCAAGTCGACACGTATATTTTTTTTTTTTTGTAAATATGTAAATAAAAGTCAGTTTATATCTGTCTGTGGACCAACTATGCTCAGCAGGGTATCAGCGCCTTACGGGTTCAGGATGTTGATGGGGCTGCCCCGTTTCTGCAGTGCATCAGGTATGTTTGCACAAGCACACGTCGATGGCTTCCACACCATCGTCAGACAGAAATCTGCCTCTCTGCTGAGTGCGGGAGAGCTCCAACTCCATCCTGAACACCATAGCGGGGAGGTGCGAGTCTCCGTTATTAGGTGATGTTGATCGAAGATGTATTGCGAACAACAGCCTTGTTTCCAAATAGATAATAATTTTACTAACATAGGTATAAGTTATCTTTTTGTTTACTAACCCATATGGATGCTGTTTGGCCGAAATAAAGATTATTTTATTTATTTATATTCTTTGCGAGATTTATTTGTATAAAATTATTTTGCTAGTCTATCTGGATTATATTAAAGGGGCTTACATGACCTAAAGCGCGGTCACTGTCGGACTGCATAGTAAAGAAAGAGAAGTGTTTACACTTTTAAATTAGGTTATTTTTTTGCTTATTTATTTATAGACGTTATTGTATTTGTTGGTATATTGGCGTGGCTAGCTGACATATGGCAAATAATTTAATTTAATGTTCTGTGTCCTGTAATGTTAATTACTTTGCATGTCTAGTATTGTATAAAATCAAGTATTTTCTAACTGAACAGACAGCTGTACTGCTGGGGAGTTTGTTGCGTCACTTCTTCTCTCCAGCGAAAGCACTAGGAAGTGGTGAAGGGCGGGCGTTTTGGGGGACTGTCTTTTGTAATTTTGACGTTCGAAAAGGAGACCCTGGGAACACCAACATCCCTTGCGGATGCCCTGAGGAGACCGGGAAGTCTAATCTGCTTCTGGAGGGAGGTGGGCTGGTTGGAGTAATCGGCCACCATGGCTCACGCACAATGGTCCACTTCAAGGACTAAGTGCGGAAACCTAAACCCCATGATAGATAGATAGATAGACGTTCGAAAAGTGCTGATTCTCAGCCTAGTTTGAATAAATGACTTTTGATTTTGATTTATACAAAGTTTCATAAAATTATAAATACACTTGCAATCTTCACGAAAATGTAGAAAGTGATAAAATAAATTCATCAGATTACTTACAATTTAGCTTGTTGAACAGCAAATCTGATGATAGTGCTTTTAAACACATTCTTGACGTCCACTAGCTTGGGATCAGCTTGGCGTTGCTTCCCGCTTGTCGGACTTATTTTTAGCTGCATGAATTTATCCAGCAGCTGGTCCAGGTTAGCTTCTACTACTGAATGCTGGAAAGAGATGAAAGAAAACATTAATGAAGGGAGAAGCTAATGACTAATAATACAGCAACTCTTGTTGGTAAGTGGCAATACCAGAGTCATCATAGATGTGTTGCTGTAATAAATAATTGCACTGACATGGCACTCAAAAATTAGAACACAGTAACGATACTTGGCGGCAAAAATAGGGCTCATGACTCGCCATCAAACCGCAAAGAGTTAATCAATTCTAGATGAGTTGGAATTGGCTCAGTACATTAAAACATGAGCTCTAATAGACTCCATACCACAGGTATCTCGCAGAAATTATATAACTATATAGCATGCAACATGTATGTAATTGTATCAGCTTAAAGATAGATTGCCTTATCTTAGGCTAAAAATATTATTAACTAGCTTCTGCCCGCGACTACGTCCGCGTGAAATTTCTTGTTCCCCCGACCCACCCCGTCGCATCTCATCGCCTGCCCGCGCTATTACTTCGTTTTTGATCAGCGTTCTTTCTAACTTTTTTCTTTTGCTCGGCTCCTAAGGGTCATAGCGTGATGTTAAATAGCCTATAGCCTTCCTCAAGAATTGGACTATCAAATACAAAAAGATTTTTTCAAATCCGACTGGTAGATCCAGATACCACCTACATACAAACTTACAAACTTTATTTACCTCTTTATAATATTAGTATGGATCAAGCTAAGTATTTCCATATTATTATACTAACCTCATAAATATGTACTTATAAATCTAATGTTCATATTCGTATAAAATGCAAACTTTACTCAGCAAATTAATGTCGGACTGCAATCTGCGAATCTCGCCCTCAGCCTTGGTCTTCATTAGATTGAAAAAACGATTTTGAGCCACATTTTTTTTGTAGTTACTTTTATACTTTTGTAGGTACATGTACAGACGCCAGCACATCAAGCTACTACAATCTGTCAAATTTCTTTAATAGATTTTCAACTTTATCGCTAAAGCATAAGGTTCAAAGTTGATTGGGAAAATTTGACAGTTTCGGGTAACTTGATGTACAAAAATGTAGTTGCTAACCTCAGTCCCCTTAGCAATAGCCTCCTCCCAGCATTGCACAGAGGCCGGCAAGTCTCCCCTCCTATCCTCCAGGGCGGCGCGACACTCCCAGTACTCAGCCGAGTTGGGCACGGAGGGAAACCTCTCTCGGATGCCCCGTAGCCAGCGTGCGCATTGTTCCCAGTCAAAACCCTGAAAGAATTTACAGAAAATGGTGTTGAGCCACGTCATTTTTAGTTGTATTTATGCTATATGAATTGTGGGTACTTGTAATCCGAAATAAAGAATATTTAATGAATAAATGAATGAAATGCACCTACGGTGACCGACCCCAGCACCGCTACAAACACTGATCAATAGTTGTGTAAAAGTTTACGATCATTATCTTCTCATACCTTGACATTGGCAAAATCATCGAACGTAACCGATGGAGCCAGAACCTCAAAAAAATATAATAGAACCCTAGCGTGGTTTGACAAGACTCGAATTAATCGAATGAACCCTAAGATTTGCACTAGCCCCTGTAGCCTGATGTTTTATGGTCAAACTCAAAGCATTTATTTCACTTTTGAATTGTCAAGAAGTCGGTCAGTCAGAAAATATGAAGCTAGTTGCCCATTCCAAAGTGTACCTATGGAGAAGAACGGGCGAGAAACTCCATGGACACTCTTTTAAAATTATATTTTACAAAAATATTATGTCGTTGCGCGTATTGGTGCTACAGCGACCATTGCATATCAAGGAGTAGATCGGGGGGCGCGGTAATGGTAGAGAAGACGTGCCCATAGGGGCACGTCTTCTCTACCATTACCGCGCCCATCCTACGATAGGGAAGGATTTAAGAGCCGCACCGGATATGCATCCTAGAGCACAGCACTGGTTTAAGCATCGATCATTGTTTAATGGTAGGTAATTAGCAACTTTTATCGCACGTTCGCCCGGACGTAAAAATATAAAATCAAACACGGAGAGTTCGAAATCTAGCGCGAGATAAAATCCCGCCGCGATATTTTTACGTCCATGCAAACAGGGGCTAACTAAGGCCAGTATTGCAGAACATAGTTTTGATTGAGGTTCGGTGATACGGGACTTAGTGTCATAACATAATGAAAATATTATGGATTCATATTTAGTGGGATTAGCGTATGAGAATTAGAGATGTTACGGATGTCGTTTTATCGGAACCGGAATCGGAGGTTTTAAATTTGATTCATCGGAATCGGAACCGGATTCGGAACCGGAATCGGAGCCGGAACCGGGGTGGAAGTAGAAGAAAGATGTGTTAAGGGGCCTTTCCTTAAAACATCTTTCTTCTACTTTCTTCTAACATCCACAAAGAAAACAATAAACTGAGACTTCGAGCGCGAGCGTGTATAAAATAAATAAACATTACCCTGGCGACACGTGAAAACTTGTTTGTAGGCGCTCTAGTCACGTGTATCGCTGCGTTTCGAACTCCGGTCTAACTCCGATTCAAAATTGTCGGAACCGGAATCGGAGGTGTAAAATTAATCGGAAGTTCCGACTTTTCGGAATCGGAACCGAAGCTCCGTAACATCCCTAATGAGAATGATGATGATTGAGCCCCTTTTAAAAGCAGCCCCAATTACTTTAATAACAATCTTCATCATCCAATTGAGTTTACAAACACAAAAGATGAAAAGGTCAAAATGGCGTTATTTTATGATAATTAAAATGCTGTTGTTCCAAACCAAGATCACTTGCTTCTTCAAAACATACATGCTGCAAAAATCTAAAATTCAAAATAAAGTCCTTACCTCTCTCAGCAAATCGGTAAGGTCTTTTAAAGCCCCGACAACCACATCACCAATATTAGCAACATCGCTAGAAGTCAATGTAGTGTCATTGTCCTGTGACTCGTTAAAATCAACGCTGTCACTAACACAACTTGCAGTCCTCCATTTATCCATAGGTTGTACTTCTTCATTCATATTCTCTGCGTAAGAATCATCATCGCTATCCGATTCCACAGCAATATTTTCTTTATTCTCGTCGTCAAATATTTTCTTATTGAATTTGCTGTGCGGTAAATGATGGATACCAAAACATTGCAAATGGTGGTACGAGTCTAAGGATTTGCCTCGCTTTTGAAGCCAGGACTTCAATCTTGCTTGCAGTTCCTCCGGTCTCGGTGTATTAAAGTTACCCATCGGAGTCATGAATGTGACTTTCTTTCTTTCACTCTTGACAGCGGAAACTACTTTATCTTCTTTGATATTTTCGTCTTCATTCACATGTTTGAGGTGTACATTGTTCAGTTTATCACCGATAGAAGACCATTTGTGGATGCAATTGCCGAGTTCTTGCTTGCCAATGCGTTTGAAATGTACTGCAGAAATAGAACGACGGACGGGCACTGCTATTTTTGGCTTGGTGTTCTCAAAAACAGTGTGACGCTTGTTCAAAATAATACCTGAATTGCGAATCACCTTCTTCAAGTAGTTAGGATCATTGTGAAGTTTCTCAACATCATTAATATACGTGGTTGGGACTGCTTTTGGTTTGTACAGGCGTTCAAAGACAGAGCATTGAGATGTGGATTTTGAAGCACTTTGTGGGATCATAGATTTCCTAGCTACTTTGGGTTTGGGCCTATTATTGGTTATAGCAAGACTTTGTCGCAACTTCAAATTAGTTGTCAAAGACTCCGTCTTTCTTAAAGCAAAGGTTTGTTTTTTCTCACCATTTAAACTAGTGCCACTGTTGACTTTTTTATCCGATTTTGGTAAATGACTGACCGTAACCTTCTTGTCATTATTATCAATTTTCTTGCCAGTAGTTGTTGTGTAAAGTTTTCTCTCATTATTTATGGCATTTTCAGGCTTAGTAGCAAGTTTCTTTGTAACATTTGAAACAGGAGCTTTAGGAATATTGGAATTAAGACTTTTCCCATCAGTTTTAGTTACATTAGCACCAGTTTTTGGCTTTGTCAATTCTTTATTCAACGGTTTGAGTGTTGGTAAAGTTATTGGTCTTTTTGTAGTTCCATTGACATGGAAATTATTTTTAACAGCTCCGGTATTTTTGGTTTTTAAGTTAATCTCTGATTTCACAGATTTGTTGGCTGTGGATAGGTTTGACATGGAGTTTTTAAATGGTTCTTCCTTGCTATACTTTTTGAGATTCAATTCTCGTAGCTGAAATTAGTGAAGAGTTGCATTAGAATTTTTATAACATAAAGAATCTATTTATACAGATAAAATAGATGAACAATATTTGTCCATTAGTCAGGATGCTTGTTCAGGATTGGTGCAAAAGCGACTGAAGGGTTTTTTATGAAATTTGGCACACAGGTAGTTAATAACCTGGATTAACATCTAACACATAGGGTACTTTTAATCCCCATTCCCGTGGGACATTTTCCGACATCTACTCGGGTGCAGCCTGCTTTGCCCGCGGCAACAGCTAGTATAAAGAAATAAATAAGATTATAATATGAGGGCAGGGCAGCTAAATTGTTACATTTTCTGCTATAACTAAATTACCAAGTCTGAACAATTAGGCATAAAGATAAATCATCTGACCTACATTTCTTAAGAATCACAGTAAAAGTGAATATTATGTCCATTAAAACATGAGATTTTGGTAAATCAGTTTATTGCGCTGGGTAGCATAGCACTGTACAAAAATGAATGTGTGTAACAACAACCTACCCTCGACTTAGCAAATATTTTTAATAAAAGAATATTTCACAAGTATTGAAGGTACCTATGTTACACCATATATGACAATACCTAACAAAATTACCGAGTCTGAACAATTAGACATAAAGATAAACCGTCTGACCTACATTTCTTAAGAATCAGAGTAAAAGTGAACTTTATGAGGAGCTCTTGGCTAAATAATAATAATAGCCACACGGGTCGATCGAAGGATAAGCTACGCTTGCCGCGGTCGGTTCGCGGATGGGTGACCATTCATTACAACGAGACTCCTCCGTGCCTCGGAAAGCATGTCAAGCCATTGGACCCGACTGTCATTTGTAGATCTTTAGACAGTAGTTACGGGTCAGAAGCCTGACGATTAGTCTTTCCAATGGGTATAGTGAGTATAGTCCAATGGGTTCCAATGGGTATAGTGATACTCTAAGGTAGACTGGTAGAAAATGCCCAAGGCATTAAGTCCGCCTTTGTACAGTTTTTTTTTTACTTGTGCATAAAGTTTAATAAATAAATATAGTATTACCCAGTTACTGGGTCGTGGAAGTTAGATAGCCAGTCGCTGCATGTAAAATATTGATATTCAGGTGCATCCGGTTAGACTGGAAGCCCACCTTAATATAGTTGGGAAAAGACTCGGCAGATTGATTGAACTTATCTTAAGACAAGACGTTATTCTGAGCAATAAGACTTGATAATTACTGCTAAAAACCGGTCAGAGAACCGTCTTACACTGGAATTAGCGAGAATTGTAATTTAGAAGGTAAGTATGTATTTGTGTATGTGGCTTACCTTCTCAATTCGCGCCTTTTCTCTTGCAATTCGTTCTTCCCTCAGTTTGTTCAAGCGATCAGTTACGGAATCCATCTTTTCAAATAATTTTATTACAGTAAAAATGCTATGCTAGACTAATAGTAACTAGTAATCCTATTGAATCTATTGGAACTTGCAGTAAAACAGAAGAATAAAGATGCGCTAAGTGTTAATACAAACTACAGTTTTGTTTTTGTTGTTTAAAAAAAACTGCATTAAAACTAAGCCACTGGCTAAATGTATAATTGTTTTTCTAAAGTTATTAATCACACTTCACTTTTTCAACAATATTATTTAGGCTAAACACAAGATAAAACTGTTATAATTTAAAATATCCCGACGAGCTAGCTTGAAATCCTCAACTCGATTGGAATATTTGGAATTGGAAAAATGGCGGTTGGAAACCGCTAGCGTTCAAAAATCAAAACAAAAATGCTAACGCGTTCCAGTTATTTTAAGACTTTGTAAATATTTGTAGCATTGTTTTTTTAATGCCGGATACTCACATTTGCCCGCATTTGCTCATTTAAAAGTCTGTCGCACACAGTGTCACTTTTGATGGCCAAGGTAGACAATGCTGCCAACAGTGCCAACTACACTGCAAACACTGCTACAACTTACTCAAAAACAAGAAGAAACGATATTAAATATTCCCTCCTTTATGCTAAGGATACACATGCCAGTAGCTGGCACAAAAGTATGCAAGTAGCTTGCATGTCATTATGGTATTCACCAATCAGCTTGCATACCATGTGCCATAACAACTTCTGATTGGTGAATACCATACTGGTATGCCAGCTACTTGCATACTTTTGTGCAAGTTACAGGCATGTGTATGGGAGCCCTTAGCAACATTACGCCAGATTCTATAATGAAAAGAAAAGAGAAACTGCACTCGTAAAAAGATTCTTTAACTGCCTATCCTTTTATTAATTATGTTTAGGTTGGCTTTCAGTCTAACCGGATGAAGCTGAATACCAGAATTTTACATAAAGTGACTTCATATCTGACCTCTACAACGCAGTTATTAGGTAATATGATACTCTACGAGATCCATTATGGGGAAGAAAGGACAAGAAATTCCATGGACACTCATTTAAATGGCATTTAAAGCCGTTTAGAAAAAAAACAGTGGCACTCCGCGAGTGCCGACTTTGCCATCACTCACTGACATATCGGATAACCGATATGTCAGTGAGTGATGGCAAAGTCGGCATGATGTAATGTACCTACATTAAAACCTACTAAATCCCGAGGACAGCCGATCACATCCGAAGCGGCTATTTTTTTAATCGTCTTATAAACAAAACACGCGCGGTGTTGCTTACAGTATTATAATAGTGGCGCGAGTTCAATGGTTTTTTCTTATCTCAAAAATGCCTAACGCGCCTAAAGAACTGCAGTGCGATTATGTAACCATCTCACCGTGAAAATTTAGGTGAAGTGAGCGTGGAGTGAGCTGTCAATAGTGTCAATTCGTAACAAAAATAAACTCACTTCACCTAAGTTTCCACGGTGAGATTTTTACAGAATCGACCGGCTTTTCACTTCAAAAATATATGTTCATAATCACAAAGAGTTAAGAGCATCATTTTTGTTTATCATAACATAATCCACACTGGAATTAAATCATTGGAGAAAACTGCCAGATTCAAGCAGTCACTTCTGTTTAACCATTGAATTAGTTGAATTAGTTTTAGTGATATGGACCTAATACATTCATAATCATACGGCGCAGGTTCATAGGTTAAATGATCTAAGCTCAATGGGTATTAACATTGCCACCGATGTTAGATAATTTTCTTTTCCTTTAGTTATCTTTAAATGGGTTTCTCTACAAGTCGCACACAATGTTGTCGCTAAAGTTTTTATTCAATCTAAACAACAACAGAAACACAGTAATGACAGCTTATTGACAGTAAAGTATGCACTGCAGATATCGCACGGACAAACTTTCAGTTTTGAACCTCATTCGATTCAATATTGTGGAACTGGCTTAAGTCCTGTAGCATTATCGAATGTAAAAAGTATCGTTTTATCTGAGTTTAAGGTCTGGAACGCTGGCAGATAAATGGCTGCGTTCATTTCACGAGTTCATTGAACTTTGAGTAGCGTTCAATAATTTCACTAAGTAGTTATTCATCAATAATTTAACTTTATTTACCTTACTCATTGTTATGATAAAAAACCCCAAATTAAATGTATTAAATATAATAATTAAAAGTATTAATCGAATTGCTTAAACATTACATAAAATAATGTAGGTTTGGAAGGAATACAGCCTTCGGAACAGAACACGCCTTCACGTCTATAAACCTCGCCATCATTCATACCACCAACATAATAACAAAAACGCCGTCTGCCGTCATGCGTCACGTTGGCACCTCCGTCAGTGCTAATGTCCGCTAGGGTCACGAGTGTTCGCTGCGCTGGTGGATTGCATTTTTAGCGAATTATTGAATTAAAATACGGATTAGTTTCGTGCCAGTTTAAATTACAGGTGAGTGTTAAAATAATAATTAAAATTGCAGCATCTTTTGTGTTTTCTAAGTGCATTATCTAGCAATATGTGTGTATAAAAAGAAATAAAAAACTCAGCCGAGGCACCGGGCAGCGCGAAATCGTGAGATTTTTGCAAACAGGTTTTCTCGGTCGCTTTTGTTTTATAAACTTTATTTTTACTGCATAGCGAATCGGGCTATATCAGTTAATGTGTCTTGTTAAGCTTAAAACGTTAAACAATAAGCGTATTGTTATGTACCAACGCGATTCTTTTAGGAATTTTATCTAGAAGTATTTTATTCTATTTGGAATGGAATAAAATTAAACGGTACAAGGAAAAATAGTTTTTTGCCAGTTTAAAATAGTTAAAATAAGCAGGTATATTTTTATAATGATTTAATGAGGGTAGATTTCAAATTAAAAAGAATGTAGCCATTTATTTATATTATTTAATTTGCCGAGCGCCATACTTTCGAAAAATAGGTGCTGCTGCATAGAATCCTAATTTTTAAAAGCAAATCTAATCATAATTTTATGTACACTGTTTTTGTTTCAAAATAAAACATGATGAGATCATTATGATACAATCCTAGATACTCTATTTAACATGCAATGGTAGCCTATTTGAAACTTTTGATATTAATTATCATAATTTTACACAAATGGAACGATGAACATTCAGGTACTTATATAATATAATAATTATGACGATTTTTTTAAACATTCCAAAAATAATCTCGTTTTGATCGTTATAATCGGATCGGAAGGATTATGGTCAGGTGACCATATCCTTCCGATCCCCGATTACCCGGCAAATCATGTTTGGATCAAAATGGCTTTACCTAAAACAATCAGGATTGGTAACATCATAAAAAAACAGTCCTCTGCTGGACAGGCCTTTCCAATTGTCCCTTTGTAATCCCCACATTCGGCCACTCTCATCCACCCATTTCCGAATTTAAATCGGAAGGAGAAAAAAAAAATACGATGATCGTCGGTCGCCAAAAAGTGTGTAAACCATAAACTGCATCTGGCTCGTCCAACCAATGAGAAAACAGATGCCGTCATCAAACTGGAATCGTATTGGATAGTTTTATTGTTTTTTTTTATGAAAACGCAGAGCTAACTAAATGGTTCCGATCATTTATGCCAGTGTCAACTTTGGGTTTTTTATAGGGATTGCCGAACTTTTTAGTTATTAGTAATGGACAAAGGAATACTAATTAGGTAGGTGCTCAGCCTATCTGCTTTAGAAAAGATGGTTTTTTCGCGTTACATTTTTTTTTTTAAATCTTTAGAAGTGCAGCTATAGTTCTGTTAATCCTGGATTCTCTATCCCTGGAACTAAAAGAGTTCGCAGCTCTCTCTACATACGTTAGGATATTATACGTTTTTCGCTCCACTCCACATACAGTTCTTAAGGGGGAAGCGCTAAGGTAGCCCGCGAAATTCAAATTTTCTTACGTTTTTTGCAATTTGCTGGTCAGCATTAAGTTGTATGTTGATTATTATATGAATCGCGGCCGTAAGAAATATGTGTTTACAGAATTATAATCATTAAAGTCATCAACACAACTCTCTAAGACCACGTAAGTCCAAAGAATGATGATTTCATGAAACAGTTATTCTTGGGACTTACGTGGTCTTAGATAAATGATAAATGATTTTATTTCTGTAAGTAGGTTTGCACAAACACTTTTACACGTCAATCATAAATTTTTTAAACTAGATGAGGTCGGCGTTTCCTATCTGACTACTCTGAGAAGAAAGGCCGAAACAAACTCAGAGGTCATAGTCTCTTTTAAAGTCCAGACATAATCTTGGTCAAGTTATATGAAGACCATGTAGGTCGATGTCTGAGATGGTCTTTTGAGGAAAGAACCACACAGATTGAGAGGACCTGTCCAGTCAGTGCACGCATTTGTCAGAAATCATGAAGCTCAACTCAAGACTTAAGGAGCTCAACGATTCGACGAACAATACCAAAGAAAGGACATTTGGGTAGGCCACATAAATTACTCAAACTGCCAGACCATAGAGAGAATAATAATAAATATAAAATGCCTAAATTAAATGACCCACATCGTCTTCACATTCACAATAATTAAAATAATATAATACTTTAAAAAGTAAGCAAATGTCAGTTAAAAAAAAATAATCATTAATGTCAATGTGTATATAAAAAAAAAACATCAAAAACACTCAAAATGCAGAAATTGGAAGCAACTCAATCCCAAGCCTTTGTATCCTCAATATAATCTTTAACGGTATAAAAGGCTTTCTGGCACAACTTACGTTTAATGAACGATTTAAATTTATTAAGGCTTAGATCTTGAACGTGGCTTGGTAGTTTATTATAAAAGTGTATACATTGGCATCTGAACGAGCCACCTATTTTCTTGAGCCTTGTTGTAGGTACAACATATTTGTGTTTGTTTCTAGTATTTATATTGTGGATATCACTGTATTTTTTGAACAATTTTATGTTTTTATGGGCATATAAAAGATTTTCATAAATATACTGAGAAGGCACAGTCATTACATTAATCTCTTTAAATTTGTCTCTGAGAGAGTGTCTCGGACTTAATTTATAAATTGATCGAACAGCACGCTTCTGCAAAACAAAGATAGTCTGAATATCGGCGGCATTTCCCCACAATAGAATACCGTACGACATTACACTATGAAAATAACTAAAGTACACTAAACGGGCAGTCTCTATATCAGTTAAATTACGAATTTTTCTAACGGCGTATGCTGCGGAACTTAGCTTTTTTGACAGTTTATCTATATGCGGACCCCACTGAAGCTTAGCATCCAAAGTTATGCCCAAGAATACCGTGCTGTCTTCAGGATTCAATTCCTCGCCCTTTATCAACACATTAGTTTTCACCTGCCTAACGTGGGGTAGCGTAAACTTAATGCATTTGGTTTTTTTCTCGTTTAGAAGCAAATTATTAACATTGAACCAGTGGACTACTTTCGAAATCGCGCTATTTACATCGTCAGTAACCAACTGCTGACGTTTAAGTTTAAACAAAAGTGAAGTGTCATCTGCAAACAACACTATATCATGATTATCCTTTATGAGGTACGGCAAGTCATTGATATAAATAAGAAACAAGAAAGGACCAAGAATTTCTTACGGCCGCGATTCATATATTAATCAACGTACAACTTAATACTGACCAGCAAATTCCAAAAAACCTAAAAAAAATTTAATTTCGCGGGGGGTACCTACTTGAAAACTCTTCAGGGGTCACTTTTACCCCTAAACCCTTTTGAAGGATAGTAAGGGTCATATTGACAAAAAACCATTTCTGCCCAGACTGTTTGCGTGAAAATAACATCCACATTACCTGCCTGTGCTGCCTGCTAATTTAAAGTGGAACTATTTAGTTGTGTAAGGATTAATTATCATGATACGAATGTCATCATCTTTCGATTCTACCCGTGTTTTGATTGACAAAGAACAAAAAACGGTTCAGTTAGACATTATGTGGTCGTCCAAATCAAAAGGGACCTTATGGCGGTAACTAGTTTCCGAGATATTAATAAATTTGTAAAATACCTCAAAAAAATCGTTTTTTTACTGTATTTTTAAAAAGATGATTGTATTTACTACATGTAGATGTGTTCAACTTTTCGAAAAGTCAATTTAAAAAAGTTTTGTATTCATCTAAAGTTTAGTAAAAAAGGAACCTTATCGCGGCAAGACCTAACAAATCGTTTTTCTTTTAATTCAAACCATATATTATATCGACATTTTAATATGTTCCCACAACAAACAAGTTTATGCAAGGATTGTAAGAATTTCCATTAGTAATAATCATAGTCAATCAAAGTATACCATCAGTTACATAACTTCACACTAAAACATAACTTTAGTGTACGGCATACTTAAATTGCGATTTTCTCGAAACTTATAATTTCGATCAGTGAACTTCAAAAATTCGTAAAAAAATAACGGTAGTGGTTAGAAGGTTGGTTCTTGGGTCTATAGTTCGGTACATTTATGTAGTTTTCAGCTCTGTAGATAACTCATTTCCGCCATAAGGTCCCTTTTGATTTGGACGACCACATATAGTGTCGCCATTGATATGAGTGTCGCGGGCTTTTTTCTGGGTAATGATGAGTACCTACTTTAAGTAGGGATCTCTAATTTTTATGAAAAATATAATAAATTATAATGTAGCTTTCTATAAATGAAAGAGAAAAAAAAACGGTTACTTAAGTATTTTTTGAGTTTATCCATTACAAACAAAGCACAAAAAATCTATTGAGCACTGGTAGCCTAGTGGTGACGGCCCCGACTTACGTGTTGTAGTTCGTGGGCTCGAACCCAGGCAGACGCTTTACTTTGTGTGAATCATTATTCATCAGTGCTCTCAAAACGTTGATGGAAAACATCGTAAGGAAACCGACATGTCCTAGAACCAAAAATTCAAACACTTGACATACAGTACCCGGCGATAAATATTGCACATCGACCTTTTTACACAAAACCATTTTATACAAAGAATAAAAATAATTATCAAAAGAAGCAAATCATAATTAATAATAGATACCGGACTGTTTGTATTTCGTGCGACAGAGATAACGCTCTACGAAGCCGAAATTAGCCGATTGTCTCTTTCCAAAGGTCGATGTGCAATATTTATCGCCAGGTACTGTACACCAACCCGCACTGGGACCCCGTGGTCGGTACACAGCCCACTCCCTCTCGAAGAGAGGAGGATTACACAGGCCTCCTCAGCATAATCACCCCATAATTCTCCCACTGCTGGGACACCCCAGCAGTGGGATTGTGATTATGCTTAATCTACACCACTGCTGAACACAGAGCTCCTTCAAGCATCCACACAAGTTCAGCGGGATTGTCCGAAAGGGTTACCGCTGGCCCGCAACATAAAGGGCTAAGGAAGGAACACGGGTGGGTTTTAGTCAGTAAGAGTCTGACACTCCCTCCCGCTCCACCCAGAGCGGGAGGGGTCATTTGATAATTTCCCATCCTGAAAAAAAAAGCATCCACACAAGTACCGCGACCCTGTGCCATCCACCATTTAAATATAGCAATATTAATAAAACGAGGATAAATATGTATCTCATAAATGTACCTCTATCGGGTTGGAAGTTATCCTCAATTGTATAAAACGGGCCCGTTTCGTTACACATAAGGATATACACGTAATTTTCCTGTAATATATTGAATAGAGTATATTTCAGGACCGTGAAAGTATCCTTATCTAAAAATATATTATTGACTTTTCCAATTTGTTGGTGATAGGGTCTGCAGCCTATATCAATTTGTCGGAAACCCACACGATAAATGATTCGGTCCTATAAGGTTCACTCTGGCCAGCAATCTATTTCACGATAGCTGTAAGTGAAGGCAGATGTGAGTGTAAACATCGGGGGGGGGGGGGACACGCCCTACAAAGACATCATCATCTGCATCATCTGCCTGCTTTTTCCCAACTAAGTTGGGGTCGGCTTCCAGTCTAACCGGATGCAGCTGAATACCAGTATTTTACATGGAGCGACTGTCTATCTAACCTCCACAACCCAGTTACTGGGTAATACGATACCCATATATGTATGTATAGGGACCTTATTGTTGCTGTTCTTCTCTTCAGGAAGGTCATGTGCATAGTACTCGCAACCGGCGTGCGTGTATGACCTAGGGGACTAAAAAGGCCACTTTGGCAGAATCATAAATGGATAACATTATGAATCATAATATGGCGAAGACACCTTGTTCTGCTTTTTTTCGCTGCACTACGTAGGTATAAGCAAAGAGATTGGGATTGGATTTGGATTGGATTGATTGATATTGTAGCACAGACAAAAAAAAAAATAACTGAGAAATCCTTCACCAATGGGATTTGATACGATTAACTTAACAGTTCACTGTCCATTATGATTCATAATGTTATCCTTTTATGATTCTGCCAAAGTGGCTTTTTTAGGCCCCCTGATGTATGAACGTAAACAAAGCAAAAGAAGTATGTGAGGATCGAAGCACGTGGCGTTTTGCTTACCCCTATAGGTAGAAGGGCGTGACTTTATTTATATTTGATAGCCCCATTCTTGAGGAAGATTGTAGGCTATGTAACATCACGCTACGCCTGTTAGGAGTCGAGCAATACGAATAGAAGTCAGAAAGGACGCTAAGCCAAAACGAAGTGATAGCGTGGACGGGCGATGCAATGCGACGCGGTGGGCCAGGGGTCAATATTGCGGGTAGAAGTTAGCTCATCAATAAAACGTTAAACAAAATAGTGGTAAATGCATCAGACCCCAGACAAAAATAGTTGATTACGTCATGCTACAAATATGCGTGTGACAACCGTTGTAGGATTTTTGTTCGTTTTTACTCCGTCGCAGCCTGGCTCAGATAAGCTAACATATGTTTTGAGTGAACGATGCAGCTGCTTCGTTCGATCGAGTTACGACCTCCCCTGCTTCCCTGCCGCGCTGTCCATCGTGTAGATAAAAGACAGGGAAACAGGGAGCCATTTTTTGACGTTTATGTTTTACTGGGTAATACGATACCCCTGTAATACTGGTTGTCAGACTTTCGGGCTACTGACGACCCGTATAAACGACTGTCAAAGATCCACGAATGACAGCCGGGACCAACGGCTTAACGTGCTTTCCGAGGCATGGAGGGGTCTTGGTATGTGAAGATGGTCACACGTCCAAGAATCAACTGCGGCAAGCGTTGCTTAACCTATTCGATGGAGCCTCTCAATGGATCAACTCTGTCTGTCTGTATGTTACCTTTTGACGCCTAAACTACTGAACGGATTACGATAAAATTCTGCAAGGAGAAGGTGCCATCCTGGGAAAGTATAGGCTACTTTTTGGTACTTCGGACAGTCTAAAATATGCCAGAACTTCTTACGATGTCCGGCAAAAGCGATAAGGATGACAGAAAATCAATTCCCGCTGCAAGATATTTCTGAGTACTAGCGGCAGTGGACGCCCTGTGACCTAGACAGACTCTGACCTTATTACCGACGTCCTACGAAGGTTATGTGCGCGTACATACCGGCGCATGTGGTAAAAGATGCATTAACGTGGAAAAAAAAAGAGAGGAGTATGTAACGATCAATACTTATTTATGGCGTTACGTTGGTACACGGCTTATCTCTTGGGGGTTGGCGTGCGTGAGGTTTCGTGTTTTAAATTGCCCCCATATTACATGCGGGTTAAATATAACTGTCAAAATGTGAGAAACTACGTATAAACATTTGCCCAACCCTTCAGGGAATACAATATGCGTGGTGTTGTGTTTTGTTTTGTTTAAAATTTTTAAGTATCCACAGTCAGGCTATGGTTGCCAGTCGTACAGCCACATGAGACGATTCAGTTTTGTCTTTAGAATAGATACCTAGCATCAGGTGGAATCCATGGAATGACAGCTCACTTCACCTATATAAAAACACAGGTGAAGATGTCCATAGACGGCGGTGACCATTTACCATCAGGGCCCGAATTCTGTATGGTGCTTAATTATTATTCCCCGCGAAGTCTTATCTTGTGCAAACGACGTTAATATCGTGTCTTTTTAACGGCAAGGAATCGAAATGTGGCTCGGCCAAGAAGTATCACACAACCGTACGGACATGTATTTTGACACATCAAACTACGCCAACTTCGCATTCATGTCGCGCGGTTTCGTTTATTGTTTAAAGAATGATGTCGTGATTGGGTAAGGAATTGACGTGGTTTCGAAGTAAGGAATCATTAAGTGGTCATAGTGATTATGGGACCTGGGGGCTTACTCTCCAAACTAATTTTAATTCCAATGAGATGCCAATATGATTCCAATGTTAATTTTACAGTCACGTGATTCGGTACTCTTGAAAACAATATTGTCAACAATTACCCCACGCCAAGCCCGAACTCAATTCCACTTAGTTCTCCAAAATGGACACCCAATTTAAAATCATTTGGCGCTAGCATCGAACTCAAGAGTACGAAACGTCACAATTCCAATCTCGATCTATCGGAATTAAATTGAAGAGTAAGCACCCTGGCGGGCTGATTGACGCCATAAAATTTCTCAAAAAAAAAAACTTGGCACCCGTCCCTCATACAATACAACCGTCAAAGTATTGTTAGCACAAGATAACTAAAGTAATGTAAAACAAAATAAACTAGCCACATAATGCGGTAGACAATTACAAGGACTTTGACCGTAACTCTGATAAGAAACGAGAAATTCTTATTCAATGCATCACTCTGTGTTTGTAGATGAGAATAAAATGCACAGATTTAAAAATAAGGATTTGTTACTTGGCTGGTTATGAAGTAGAACCAAAAATTCGAAGATAATGTGACATTTACCAAAGTACCCGCACTGGATCCACGTGATGGCCTCTGTGAGATGAAATGGGTCATTTGTTTCATCTCACAAGGAGGAAGCCTGAGTCCTGACAGCGGGCACATTATAAACTGTATTTCCAGTCTTATCCAGTAAATGGATCGTGAAGGTTCAGACTGGCAGTTACTCCATGTAAAATTCTGGTATTCAGCTGCATCCGGCTAGACTGGAAGCCGACCCCGACATACTCGGGAAAAGGCAAGGCAGTCGATGTTGACCTCTTGAAGGTTTTCCTAAAAGGAATAGATTTTTCTTGGCTAAAGGCGAGGCGAATTGAAATGAGAGTAGACGGAAGTCCTTGAAAATCCGGTAGGTACAGTAACGTTACTCACTACGTTACCTGCATTCGCTTATCGTCTTATACGAATTTATAAAGCGTTTCATTTTATTTGTACAGAAACTATGATTAAATATTACGTGTAATTTTGTTCTATAAACAATACTAGCTGACCCGGCGAACTTCGTACCGTCTCAGAATATTCCTTTTCGTTAAATTTTCCCATATTAGGGTTCCGTATCAAAATGGTAAAACGGAAGCGGAACCCTTATGGTAAGACTCTGTCTGTCTGTCACAGCTGGATATCTCTTCGTTGAATGCTATCAACTTGAAATTTGGAATAGTTTTAGATGACGTTGGCCCAACTATTTTGCTAATAAGAAAGAAATAAAAATATATGTGTTTATTTTTTGCAACAGGGACTGAGAGGGGGTCTGAAAAATTCTAAGTGGGGCTACTAGGGCATGTGGGGTATCCCGTATCATACGAAAGAGCGCAGTTTGCACATTCTCAAACATTTTTTCTTTTTTTTAGGCCGCATAGTTTTCGACTTTTGATGAAAAATGTAAAAAAAATACCGTTGCCCCCTCTTATCTCCGAAGTTTGCAAAGAGAAACATCTGCACGCGATATAATCGCGCACGACACTAAGGCACCGCTCTTTACGCGACTTGCGGTGCCTTTGTGTCGCGCACGATTTTATCGTGTGTCGCGCCTGATTGTAAGAGCCTTTATTATTTAAAGACATAATATCAGTAGAGTCTTTGACAGCCCATAATGTAGACATGTTACCTTTTAAATTACGTAAGTAAATATTATAAGATAATAAATATTACACAATGTGGCAATACTTCATGATGCAGTAAAAAATGGTTTGACGTTATATTTTTCAATAATACAGTTAGTATCAAAGGAACACTTTCTCTTTCAACAGATATTGCAAAAACTCCTCTCATTCGCCAAATTCCCTGCTCGATACAATAAGGTAGCACCTCCAAGGTTTTGCGGCGGCGCGTAGGTGGCAGTATCGTGTGCGAGTATCGAGTGACAGGCTGTATTAACTCTGTTTGTTGTGTTAATAGTATTTAATTTTGTTCTTACGACCCCTTTATCGAGTTATGTTTCCCGATAAACGTCTAATATTGTTGATTTCGTATAATATTAGGTTCTTTTACTTTTGGCTCGCCCCTCTGTTACATGGGATTGAAACACAAATGGCGAAAGGTGTGAGTGAAGTACTAGGTGCACTTCTACCTTACCCTTTCGAAAATACAGGCGTGATGTTAAACCTATTTACAACATCAATCTGCGGGTAATTAAAATAATTTTGACAGTTCAACAACATTCATTGCATTATTTACGTTGTTGAGCAGACAAATTTTTCGAATATATGAAGCAATGTATTCGAAAAATTTCCTTTCCCTCATCATCATCACCAGCCTACAGCAGTCCACAGCTGGACATGGCCTCTCATATTGCACGCCATTCAAATCGATTTTTGATAACTCTCATCCAGTTGCTACCAGCCATCCTACGAAGATCGTCGCTCCACCTAGCCTGAGGGCGTCCCACCTTACGTTTACCGATTCGCGGTCTCCACTCAAGAACACGTCTACCTCAACGGTCATCGGTTCTACGGCTAATATGGCCGGCCCATTGCCACTTCAGCTTGCTTATTCTGTGAGTCGACAACTTTGGTTCTCTGCCGGATCACCTCGTTGCGGATTCGGTCCCTCAGAGAGACTCCAAGCATAGCCCGTTCCATAGTTCGCTGAGCGACCTTGAATTTATTGATCAGCCGTACCGTGAGTGTCCATGTTTCGGCTCCGTAAGTTACGGCAGGACGCACTGACGCCTTTCCCTCTTTTAAAATTATTATTATTTTTAGTCAAAATTATTGAGATCGAGTCGATACCTAGTTTGTTACGCAATGAGGGTGCTGTTTCTGTCAATTGTTTGAAGATGACAGAGACAAAACATATTTTAAAGGTGTTTAGCACTAAAAGCATTTAGTAATTTAGTGATGCAAGCGGCCCTAAGTAACACACACAATATATACATAACATATTATGTATATGTATGTGTAACATCACGCCTGTAATCTCCGAAGGGCTACCTTAGTACAGTTTCACCAGTTATGTTTTATTTTTATTTTATTTTATTTTATTTGGAACAACAAACAATTACATAATAAAATATAGAGACATAAAACTTAAAATTAACAATTATGTCAGTAATCAGCAGCGTTATTCACAGAATACAAGTAAAATATTAATAACACGCTTCAAAGAGAAGTTAAAAGTACCAAACATATAAATGAAAATAAAACAGTTATTATAAACTTTTGAATAATTAAAAGTAAGTGCACTGATTATGACACATATTGACCTACAATAATCTAAGAGTTAAAGGACAAGATGTCTAATTGTTTGATTGCCTCGTGAGTCGAGTATCGGAATTTTACACGTATTGAACAGAATAAATCGATGTCAAGAAAGTGTTTATTATAATTATTGTCAACAAGACGTCGCAACGGAGCTCGAATGTTTAAGTCCCATCTTATAGGAGGCGAGCCTAGTGCCTTCAATCGGGACTCGGCTGTTACCGAGATATCCCTGATGGAAAAACCTAATAACACTTTGCCTTAACCTTGGAATTGAGTCCAGCCGATCGATTCTGTAAAAATCTCACCGTGAAAATTTAGGTGATGTGAGTTTGTTTTTGCTACGAATTGACACTATTGACAGCTCACTCCACGCTCACTTCACCTAAGTTTTCACGGTGAGATGGTTACAGAATCGCATTGCTGGATCCGGACATAAGGATTGTACTGTACAGACGCCAGCACATCAAGCTACCCGAAACTGTTAAATTTTCCCAATCAGCCATGTACCTAATGCTTTAGCGATAAAGTTGAAAATCTATTAAAGAAATTGTAGCTTGATGTGCTGGCGTCTCGCGTCTGTAGTGCGCAAAACAGAAATGTAATCGAAAAGCGACAGTCGGTTGTGCAATTTAAAACGGGTTTTTTTAAAGACAGATAAACTCACTTGCGCTTGCAGATAATAGCTTGTTTGGAAGAATGTAAAGTTTCCAAAAAGTAATTTAGGATTACTTTATCACTGTCACTTGTACAAGTCACGGCCTTGATAGTTACCTTTTTGTGATATTTTTCACTTTCTGTATAATAATATGTGTAATGGTAACTCGGAGTTTTCTGTGGTCATTTGTCTACATTTACATTATACTAATATATAATAAAGCTGAGGAGTTTACTTGTTTGAACGAGGATTTAAAAAATTTTGAGGCAAGTTATTTAACATCACGCTAAGACCCTTAGGAGCCGAGGAAAATTAAAAAGTCACAAAGAACGCTAAGCGTAAACGAAGTAATAGCGCGGACGGGCGATGTGATGTGACGCGGAAAGTCGGGGGTCGAGGGAGTTTTATAAAAAAATGGCCGTTATTTTAGTATATTGTGTATATTAAATTTGAAGATAGTTTAAAAATACATTCATAATGAGCTTTTAATGTTTCCACTGTTGGGATACAAGCCTTCTCTCTGTGAGAGGGATTGATCCATAATCTACCACGCTGGCCACTAGGCCAGCGTGTGTGTGACATGGTGGGTGTCACATGTCTACATTATTGATAAGGCTAAGAAGGAAGAAAACCCCGAGATGACGGCTAATAGAGATATATGGCAGAATCGAATTTACTGGACCGACCCCAAATAAATTGGGATTAGGGATGACTAAAATGAAATATAGTAGATAGTGTATTCTCCTTTTTACTTAGGGTGAAATATTGTATGGATGTGTCAAATTATTTGAAGACAATAACCTCTTTTTAAAGACGTTATTGAAAAAAAAAAACAAATTCTTTAGACAAACTCAATTCCAGAAATAACAGCGAAACGAAATATAAATACGATACAAAAAAAATCACTATGGAAAAAATACCATCGCATCCAATAAAGTTTTTTGAGAAAAATGAGACCATTTTTATTAAAACTACTCAAAACCAACACAGGACCTGACACTGTTCCCTGGGGAACTCTCAACTCCAACCAAAATAACTGCTTACAAAATTCCTTGTAAAATGAATACTTTCATAACAAAATTAGTTACCTTGCTCGCCTTAAACACCCACGCAGTATTTAAAAGGTCAGTCTATTATTAGTTTGAAGTCTACACGGGTAAAATATTCATAAAGGAATGGCTACTCATCTCGAAAGCTTTACTTAAAATAGCCTTTATTTTGTGTAGTTAGTTTATTAGGTATATTTGTTTTTATTAGTGGGTCGTAGCTAAATGATAACAGTCGCATGAGTCAAACAGAGGCTAGCCGCGATCAATACACATCGAGTCACCTCCGTGCCTGGGAAAGCACGTGGTCCCGGCTGTCATTCGTTGATCTTTGACAGTCGTTAGGGGTAGTTAGAAGCCCGAAAATCTGGCAACCAGTCTTACCAAGGGGTATCGTAACGTGTTACCCAGTAACAGGGTTGCGAGGGTCAGATAGGCAATCTTGTAGGCATGATAGGCAGCTGCATCCGGTTTGACTGCAAGCTGACTCCGACGTAGTTGGGAAAAGGCTTGGCAGATTTATTTATTTTTATTGGTCTGTCATACCTTTATTGCTGGACAAGCTACGCTAGGCTAAAATCGTAAGATCGTAAATAATAATTCTATTTAGGTAAGGTATTATAGTACTCAGACTGTCTGGTGATCTCAGCGTTTATCTAAACTAATATTATTTTAAAGAACAAGGATTTGATTTTTTATATTTTTGTTACGCGTTCACGCTAAAACGGCTGAACGGATTTAGATAAAATTGGCACAAAAGTTGGCCCTTAACTTGGAGAAGGACATAGGCTACTTTTGATCCTGAATCACAGGCGAACTCATGGGCAGCAGCTAGTTGATAATACAAGGACGCTATTGCTATTTATTTTTATTGTAACTTATAATTCTTGCGCTACAAAGTCAATTTCGATTCAACAGTAATTAAATTACTTACCTTCAAGCGGCGCGAATATACCTAACCTTATGGATAAATAAAGCTTTGAGCCGTTTGGGATCGATACGCTCGGGTCATGGGGCCCGAGTGTGCGTCTCCTTTTTAAAGAAATTTCTCGCCGGCTGATCGACACTTCACGTGACCAGAGGGCTGGCTCGTTATTTAGCCAAAGAATTAGCATTGCCAAAATTGCCATTCAACGTGGAATTGCTGCCAGTCTTCTGGGCACGTTTCCGGATGACAGCGATGCGGACGAGTACTTCGACGCCTAAATATCCTTTTGTATTTATTTATATAGTTATTGGTTAGTCTTTAAATTCTAGTGTAAATAGTGAGTGAGATTATGAAAATAAAACATACCACGACCAACCTCACGCTTTTATTCTCCGAAAGGGTAAGCGGAGGTAGTCGTCGTCGTTAGTTAGTCTGTTTTAAGTCCCGTAAGATTACGAAGGATACCATTTGAAGAATTAAGTGCGGAAATCAATCCCAATTTACATAGGTGGAACCATAGTGGGTGGAACAAAGTCCCATAGATGAAGAACCTATTGTCATTAATAGGTAAGATTACAAAATACGGTGTTTCGACAATCGAACGCTAAAAGTTATTGAGCCTAACAGCTGAATATTCGGGCATGCAAGATGGAGCTCAAATCCCAGAAACACTAACACACATAAGTTTTTATATCGGTTACAGTAATATCATTCACGCTTCATCGTATACCACACTTGACTGCTTACATACTTGCGTTTATGTACTTTGTATGTATTTGTACGGCCATATACTTCCACTTCGATGTCGTACTGAATATTTTTCGTATACTTCACTCAGAAATGTAAGGCATCATGTCTGTGGATTGAGAATCTGGTGTACAATGTGATTTTTAATTAGGACAGAGTTCTATATGTCGTTTCTTTTTTCATCTTCTTTTCTTTTTTTTTACCTTGCTGTTTGCAACTAAAACACCGAGAAATGGTAAAGGGCGGCTGTTTTGGGGGACTGTATTTAACGTTAAAAAAGTGCCGATTTTTTGCTTAATTTGAACAAACGATTTTCGATTGAAACACTACTGAGATAGATGTTGGAAACCTGGACAATGGTGATAACTTTCTTCTCTTTATAAGTTGAGGCTTTCACGAAAAATTTACTCCCCTCTTAGTTCATCACAATTCACAAACTATCACCAATCTGCTAGTATACAGTATGTTAACTAACAGAGGGCGTTCCCGTTAACCCGCAATAGTATAGCATCCATACATGCTAAAAAAAATATTACCATTCGAAAATAAAATGTTTTTATTTTTTTTTATATTAAAATATTCACTAAAAATCGTAAATTGATACGTTAAAGAAACACTCTGTACACGCGTACTTGAAGGACAGCAATGTCGGAATTTATTTAATTAAATAAATTAGAATTAATTAAATAAATAGAGTATCAATTTACGATTTTTAGTGAATATTTTAATATAAAAAAAAAAACATTTTATTTTCGAATGGTAATATTTTTTTTAGCATGTATGGATGCTATAACTATTGCGGGTTAACGGGAACGCCCTCTGTTAGTTAACATACTGTATAGCCATCCATAGGAGTACTCTTGTAAGAACCGCCTGACCGTTACCCTAATATACCAGCTGTGGCGTTGACATACATTATATTGTGTCTTGCCAAACACATAGCACCCATCAACTACCTGCGACCTTCACGGGGTCATCTGCCTATTAAAGGACGTCATTTTACGTAGTAAGCGAACCATGACTCATGTATGTATGACTAAACCAAAAATGCATGTGAGTCCGTTTTTGAATCGACGGTCAGCCTCGCCTTGAAACTGACCGATGCGGTTCTGATGTTACACTTGGTAATGCCAATCTGCTTTTAAGGTGCAGTTTTGCTTGCCGGGTGACAGTGAGGAATTCTTAATTCTAGGACTATTTTAGTAACTATCCATTATTTGGCATCTTAAACTTGTGGACACTGCCTGCATTGAAGTATTATAGCATTCGTAACGTGACCAGACGTCCCGTTTTGAACGGGACTGTCCCTTTTTATAGTTACGTGTCCCGGTGTCCCCGAAATGAACTCTGGGACGCCAAATTGTCCCGTTTTCTGAAACCGCCGTAAAATTTGAGTAGTCGAGCCGGTTGGACGCGAGCGGTGTGCGAGAAGAGCGAGACCGCGTAGTCGGTCGACGCGACTATAGCCGAGAGTGGCGAAGACGTCATCGCTCGCGTTTTGTTTACTCGTTTGACAGATTTTTGGTTTGCCTGTTACAAATGCTCCAGTAGAAAGAGTATTTTCTATGATGTACAAATTGTGGCCATCTGAGAAAGCCCAGTTACAAATTTCAGTTCTAAAGGCGATGTTGATAATTAAGGTGAATATAAAAAAAAACATGCCAATTATTATTAAAATCGTCACCGTCGTCGTATTAAAGCAAATTTGTTCCTCTGATAAATATAAATATAACTAAACGTTTCGGGTATATATATATATATTTTTATTTGTAACTTTTAAGTTAACTGACTTTTTGTGAATAAATAACTTTAAAAAAGGGTTTTTTTTATTGACTACCTGTTAATTAACCTAAATAAACCAATGTCCCGTTTTGGGTCAAAAAATAAATGGTCACGTTAAGCATTCGTGACTTATTTGCCAAAAATTTAAACAAATATGAGTTTATGGAAAAATAACTTTAATTCCTACACAATAAAGTTTACGCTACAACTTCAAACATTTTTATAACTTTTTCAATAGTGCTAGTCACTTAGAAATCAACTTTATTACCATTAAAATAAAGTTGATATTTGTTTAACTTGAAATATCATCAGTTTGAAACATACATTTGAATAAACTATAGATGAAATAGATCTTCACTAGTGGTGTCACTATCAGTTAATCAGCAGGTTGCTGTAGGTGGATTACTCCAGAAATGGTCTCCTGTGCTTCATTATTTCTTGTTGTCAGAAGGAGGCTCTTATAAATGACATTTCTTCACTCCTGCGCTTCCTGGATAGGTAGCAACGTAGCAACCTAGCAACACACCCATTTCGTCTGTTTTAGATCTCATCGTGTTATCGGAGATCCTTCTGCCATTAACCGGGCACCAATCCAATGATTTAAAACGAAGAATTGATATTGAAAAGATGAGTAACAAAACTTCGTTTAAACCCATTGTGTACATAAAACATCGCATTTTGAATGAATACCTTCATGACTCACAATTTTATCGATATGGTAAAATTATTCATCGAACGTGATTTACGCATTGTCGAGGATTTTCAATAAAGATTTGTCGGTGACTGTGTCATGGGTGATAAAGTATTACACATCTAAGGTGTGATGTTGGGTATAGCTTCCTTTTGAGCTATACTGTCATCATCAACTTGCTTCATCGTCATTGGCGTGGTTTGAAGACTTAGAACCTCACTCATGTGATTCACAACGAGACACCGTTCGGTTTTGACTATATGCAATAATTTTTATGGCAAACGAAATCGCGACAGGCCCAGGCGGAGATGGTGGAATGAGCTGGACTATTTTCTAAAGATTCGTCCTTGGCAGCCCTCGACAGAGAGAGGTGGAAAGTAGAGAAGGCCTTTACCTTACTTTATTTTAGTGGAAAATTAACGGTTAATAATAAAAGTAAAAACTTTTATATGTAAACATTCATTTTTAATTTGCTAGACTAGCATTTAAATGTGCACTGAGCAAATTATAGTACTGGTTTTGAATGGACTGAATTTGCCAATCAATTACTATCAAATGTTCTGTGTAAGGAGCGTGCTACTGTGGGTGGCAAAGATATTATAATTGAAACTCGGTCGCGTTACTTGCCAAGTGAGTAGTGACAGCGAATAAAGCCCAGGTGGTCTGTATTCAAATAGCCTCCACGACTGGCGATACTTTAAGGTAAGTCCACCTTGCACCACCTTGCTCATCATCTGCCTAGCCTTTTCCCAACTATCTTGGGGTTGGCTTCCAGTCTTACTGGATGCAGCTGAATACCAGTATTTTACATGGACAAACCGCCTATCTGACCTCCACAACCCAGTTACTGGGTAATACGATACCCCTTGGTAAGACTGGTGGTGATGGTGGTGTGGACCTTGCTGAGTGGTTAATATTTTTACCACGGAATGAGCTATTTTCGCGATCAGTGGTGGCACAGTGGTAGTTTTCGCGACTTACGAGTAGATTCTTTACTCACTACTTAAATCTACTAGACAGGCGCTTTACTTTGTGTAAATTATTTCATCACCACTGTTCTCAAAACGGTGAAGGAAAACATCGTGAGGAAACCGAAAGTCCTAGAACCAAAAATTTGAAGACATCTACCAACCCGCAATGGGTCCGTGTGTTAGATTACGGTTACGGCCCACTCCCTTTCACCGAGAGGAGGCCTGTGACGCAGCAGTGGAAACATTATAGGCTGATTATGTATGAGCTATTTTCACCTGAGAACTGGATGAGAGATGCCGAGTATCAAGTTGAATAGCGTGCGTTTGGAGAAGTCTATATCCTATCTCTATCATATCTATCCTATCTAGAGATGATGAGCTGTTAAACGAGAGCCTCCAGTACGGTAATTAAGTAACACACTTACCTACAGTAGCAATGCCTTTAATTTTGACAGTACAACAACATTCATTGCGTGATTTACGTTGTTGAGCTGACGAATTTTTTAAACATATGAAGCATGGATTGCCGGTGCAAAATTTGTCGGATTGTGATTGAAAGTGTGTGACACAATAAGGGCTGGTCAACCTGGAAAACCCCAAGCGAATCCGAGGTAAAACTGTAGTATAAAAATAAACAATGATAAAACGGATCCTTTTGTAAAACAATCGGAGGAAGACCGGAGTGACGATTGTATGATAAATAATATGATAAGTAATGACGCTATTCTATCTACGGCCTATTCAATAAATTTGTTTTAAGGACCTCATTGTGTACCTGGGTTCAACGATGGATGGACTGTCATAAAAACCATTACCCTCCTTTTGGACTTCGTCACAGTTGGGTAAAAAAGACAATGCAAAACAAGAGAAAGACGCGAGAATATTTACAACAGTAATTATTAATACTCATCAAGTCGGATTGTCATCCCTGCTCTCAAACCGGTGAAAAAAAAAATATCGTGAGGAAACTGGCATATCCAAGAACCAAAAATTCGAAGACACGTGTCATCTACCAACCCGCACTGGGCCCGCATGGCCCATGGCTCACTCTCACAGAGAGGAGGCCTGTGTCCCCCACAGTGGAAACATGATAGACTGATTGTGCTAAGTCGGATTTTTAAAACTGCTGTAAAATCTATAGTTGCTGTGATTGGCTGGACGAAAAAATAACAACCAATCAAGTTACTAACTTAGAGTATTCCGACAAATGTAAATCGAGAGAAAACCATAATCGGCGCTTCTTGGCCAACTCTCTTTGTTGTGGATGGCTCCAAAATTAAGTATTAGCAAAATGCTTACTTTTCTATTAAAATTTAATGACAAAACTCATCAGCCTAGGTATATATTATGTTCCCACTTCAGGGACTTGGTAACAGGGAAACTCTCTGTGAGGAGTGCAAAGTAATCCACCACGCGGGCCCAGTGGAGGTTGACGGATGTTTTCCCAACTATGTTGGGGTCGGCTTCCAGTCTAACCGGATGCAGCTAAAGAATTTTAAATGGAGCGACTGCCTATCTGACGTCCACAACCCAGTGACAGGGTAATACGATACCCCTTGGAAGGGAAAACTTCAAAAGGCACCCGACCTCCGGGGAGAGAGGTCGGGGAGTGTGGGATTTTTACCTCACTAAAACCGCCCCGATGATCACCATCAGCACATAGGGGTGGTCCCGGTTCCTCTTAAAATACCAATTCCGGAACCCCCCCGTGCAACGCCTGTAAGGCACATCCCTGGGGAGACTGGGAGACGAAGCTAATCTTACCTAAGTTTTCACGGGGAGATTTTTGTAGAAAAGTACGGTTGATCTAGTTTTCAGAAACCGAACGAAGGTTATTGCAGGACATAGACCTCTTATTAATTATAAATAAATGTTGCCTGTAGCTCTATTTATACATAATTATTTTATGTATTTTATGATAAATAACAGGATAACGACAAAAATACGCCATATTATCCCTGTCTTTTTCCTCACGGCAAGGTATATTAATAACAGTAGATATATATACATTTACGTATGTTTTAGCCGAAGGCTAGGCCTCGCAGTTCAACCGTCCCACCGTAAGCCAATACCTATTGATCAAGACGTTTCCTCGCTGAGGATTTGTCATTTCGAACATAAAAGTGTTTTTTTAAGTAATTGTTTTTAGTCCTCTTCTGCTGATTCCAATTTCCACGGTGGTATAATATACTCGTATGCTAGACTTAAAATCTTGGTCCTATGATGCAATTTAATTCAATATTGCAGTTAGTGCCACAGCAATGAGACTGCGATTTACTTTAAAAACAAATGAGTTCACTTTCGAATTGCGTGCGATCACTTGAGTCAGTTTCCAAGTGAACTTTACAGAATAGCTTTTATAGTTTTTGTTCTGTAAAAAATCTCACTGTGAAAATTTTAGTGAAGTGAACTGTCATTTAACCAGCACCCAAATTGCGTAACGCACTATTAATCAAAATCTGAATAGTTTTTAAGGATATTGTTAATTCATTGCTTCATATGTTCTAATAATGTGTCTGCTCAACAACGCAAATAAAGCCATTGCTACTGTTACCGGGTTACGCAATTATCCTTCAGAACCTAGGAAATCTATGGATGGACAGCTTACTTCAAACTCACTTCACTTAAGTTTTCACGCTGAGATTTTTACAGGATAGCACTACTGCCGGTCGATTCTGTAAAAATCTCACCATGAAAACTTAGGTTAAGTGAGTTTGTTTTTGCTAGGAATTGACACTATTGACAGCTCACTCCACGCTCACTTCACGTAAGTTTTCATGCTGAATATTTACAGGATAGCACTACTGAACAGAAGAAAGTCTCATCGGATCTCTTAAGACAAAGAGTTTTAAATGTTATAACATCCGCTGTTCTCATTGGACTCTAGCTCGTTGACGTGATAAGTCGGTCATTGCTTTGTAATAAATTCTATCAGTACATTCAATATTATAAACATTATTATACAGGATGTGGAACTTGCGACTTGCGAACGAGACGGAAAGGGTTTTGAAGATTTTTGAACTTGGCATAGATATGCCAGGTTCAAAAATCTGAAAGATCGTAGGTACCATTCCGCCATTTCTTTTAATTGTGCAAAAACGCATGAAACTAATATAAATTGACTAGCAGCGCCCTGCGGGTTCACCCGCATAAGTCTTGATCCCGTTGGAATATCGGGATAAATAGTATCCCATGTCCTTTCCCGGGACTCAAACTATCTCTATACAAATTTCATCTAAATTGGTTCAGCGGTTTAAGCGTGAAGAGGTAACAGACAAACATGAAATCGCGAAAACAAAATCAGCTGTTCCCTACATTTATGTTCGCAATAACTCGTCAAAATGTAGGGAACAGCTGATTTTTTTTCGGAATTGCAATTTTGGTCCTTTAGTAAAAGTTGTTCATAATGATGTGTATAATCTCCCATTTCGGTTTGTCGCATGTTTTCAATTTCAACCTGTATAAGTACAAGGGCCCGACATGAATCATCGGGCAGTTGCCCGCCAGACACAACACCCGTCTGGTCGGAGGATCCTCCCTTTTCTATGGAGTATGAGTGAACTTTACACCCTGTTCCTCATACCTCTACAGCTTCATATGTTCGAAAAATTTGTCTGCTCAATAATGCAATGAATGGTGCTGAACTGTCAAAATTAAAGTCATTGATATTGTTAGTGTTACGCAATTACCCCACAGAATATTAATCGGGTGTGATTCTGTAAAGCAACGGTGGTATTCTGTAAAAATCTCACCGTGAAAACTTAGGTGAAGTGAGCGTGGAGTGAGCTGTCAATAGTGTCAATTCCTAGCAAAAACAAACTCGCTTCACCTAAGTTTTCACGGTGAGATTTTTACAGAATCGACCGGCTGTGTCGTAATTAAAAGTGAATTATTGGTACTTCACTTTAAGAAAATGTTGGAAATGGGGCTAAAAACTTGGCAAGTGCCATTGGATCGATAGCACGTTACATCCCTTCGCCTACTCAAGCAGCTTCCGCGACTGGCGATACTTCAATGTAAGCCTATCTATATGGCCGATCTATTCCGTCAAAATCTCACCGTGAAAACTTAGATGAAGTGCACTGTCAATAGTATCAATCCCAGCATCAAGTGAAATGACAGTTCACTTCACCACGGTGAAATTTTTACACAATAGACCAGCTGGGCTGTCAGCCCCGCTATCGCCTTGCTGATTGACTAATAGTTTTACCACAGCATGAGCTGTTCGGGAGTAGTGGTGGCCCAGAACGACCCCGTCTACGAATCGTATGTCTTGGATTCATGGCAGTCGCTTTACTTTTTGTAAATAATTTCATCACCACTGCTCTCAAAACGGTGAAGGAAAACAACGTGAGGAAACCGACACGTCCTAAAACCAAATTTCGAAGACATATGGTATCTACCAATCCGCACAAGGCCGGCGTGGGAGATTACAGCTTACTCCCTCTCAAAGGGAGGTGGCCTGTGTCTAGCAGTGGGAATATTATAGGCTGATTATTCTGTCTAATATACATAAGCTGTTGTCATCTATGCGTGCCGATACAAGAGAAGAACCACCTCAAACAAACAAATCACAACACCATAATCTGTCTGGACTTTTCGGCATCCAGTCTAACAGGGTGCAGCTGTATACCAGCATTTAACATGAAGCGACAGTCTATCTGATATCCACAACCCAGTTACTGGGTAATACGATACCCTTTGGTAAGACTGGTTGTCAGACTTTCGAGCTTCTGACTACTCGTAACGACAGTCAAAGATCTTTGAATGACAGCCAGGACCAACGGCATAATGTGATTTCTGAGGCAACATAACAACGCACTGTATAATTGTCTGTCCAACCCGTCGGAAAACAATTAAAAAGTAAGATAATGAGAAACACACTGCACATTCACACTTTGCTTGAGTAGTACTAATCAGTAAAAGTTAATTACGCATTGCAAATGAACTTTATGTTGATTTGAAACCACCAGTGTAGTTCTATCCTTGTCTATGACATGAAAAAGGAGTATAACTTGAATTCCTTGTGAAAATTCGTCCGGGAAGTACTATCGCCATAACTATTTCTGCCGATAAGCGTTGCTGTATTTTGGTTGAAGGGCTATTGGTAGCTGATGTAATTGCAGGTTCAGGCACATACCAGTCGGGGGTGCGGCTAATGTACAAGTATCTCCCAGGCCCCCGACTTATGGCAGTAGAAGAAACAGTGTGGTTTTAGTCGGTTGGAGTCCGACATATATATCTCCATTCTCCCCAGTCGAAGCCTATCCATGAGGATTTCCACAAAGACTAAAAACAGGGTCAGGCACATGAGACATATAAATGGTTTTGAAGGTCCGCGGCATACCTATCTACCACGCATGACATCTATATAAATCGATTGCTGACATCAATGCAAACATCAATTAAAGTTCGACGTTGATCACGTGACATTCATATTTTTTAAACATGCTAACATCTTGTTGTGTTTGATTACTTTAAACTTTCAGAGTGATTATTTCATAGGTATACCAGGGTCGTTTAAAAATCTTCAATCCCTTTTGTTTTTTATGGCAAAGCATCTGCGATGAGGGTAACGGTTTCGAAACTTGAAAAGTCCTGACAAGAAAATCCGAACTTTTTAATACTCACAATCGTTACAAAAGATACTCTTCTGCAAAATTTCATGCTTCTAGACCCAGCGGTTTAGGCAGTGCATTGTCTGTCAGTAAATAAATAAATTTAAAAATTTTATCAAGCAAGTTATTCCACATTGACAATGCTAGAATTTTTACCGTTCGTAACCAGACGCATCCATTCAGGTTTGACCCGGTCCCGGTTTTAAGAATACAAACTGGTCCTTTCGCCACGTCTGGTCGGTTATTTATATCCATTCCTTTACCGGTATTGTTAGCGGCCTTGAGGGCCAGGTAGTATTTAGCGCTTCTAGACTGCCCTGCACTCTTCCTACCATGCCTGTGTCTATTCCAAGTCTGCACTCTTATAGCTTACACACTTTCTGTTACAATCTGCAAGATTTTGAAGGAAATTCCTAACCCATTTCTTCATATGGCTGAAAAAATTGTCTGCGTAAAAAAATAAAAATAAAATTAAAAATAAATTTAAATAAATTAAAATAAATTTAAATTAATTAATTAATTAATTTAAATTTAATTTAACGTAAATTTTATCAACGTAGATAACGTAATGAATGTTGTTGAACTGTCATGAAGGACATTGCCATATGAGTGTATTACGCAATTACCCCACTGACTATTTGTTTGTCTTTTCCCGTGTCGGCACGATCTTCTTTAGTACAGACGCCAGTACATCAAGCTACTACAATCTGTCAAATTTCTTTTTAAAAATTTTGAAGAATACTGCCACCCTTGCTACATACCTATATGCTCGAAAAATTTGTCTTCTCAGCAACGTAAATAACGCAATGACAGTTCAACAACTGTCAAAATGAAATTCATTGCTACTGTTAGTATGTTACGCAATTATCCCACTAGACGTAATTAAGTGTGTTGAATCATTTTAGATCACCCAAAGTAAGATAGATGAGAGAGTTTCAGAATGCAGCATCAATAAATAGCCTTCCGTGAGATGCGATTGCAAATCAACATAAAACTTTTAAATAATTACTTACAATAATTAAAATTAATGACGTTATCGCGTAACTACTTGGCGAGAATTTAACACGCAACCACGTTCTGTAAACGTGCTAAATTAATGTCAATTTTCACTGGCTATAAAATTGTTAGAATATTACTACTGTATAGCTTGGCTAGTGAATTAGGTTAATCGAAGTTGCCATCGATTGATACTTACATTAATAGTTGATTAATTAGTTTACTAGCAATGACTTTATACATCGTCTGTCTGTCTCGCTGATGGTGGCGCATGTGTTGGATCATTTAGCTCCCTTCAAAATGGTTGAGCTGAATGGTGCCAAACCAGGCGTCATGTTCGTGAACGGGCGCTGTCAGTTGGGAGTTGGGACTGGTCATCTCCTAGTTGCCACGGCTTATTTTAATTTCATTTAACATTTGAATTGTTTTTCTTTATCTCTTCATTACGGAAGTTTTTAACGTTTTACATCGTTCTTAGATGTATAATTTCAACATGAATGATGTGACCGTATTCTTTTGATTTTAAAGAGTGTCCATGAAGTTTATTGCCCGTTCTTCTCCATAGGTACAGACGCCAGCACATCAAGCTACCCGAAACTGTCAAATTTTCCCAATCAACTTTGAACCTTATGCTTTAGCGATAAAGTTGAAATTCTATTAAGTGCTGGCGTCTGCACCTACTGCACTTTGGAATGGGCAACTAGCTTCATCTTTCTGACCGACTCCTTGACAATTCAAAAGTGCCTGTAATTGGTTTATTTGAAATAAATGCTTTGAGTTTGATACTTACCTATCTAGCTATTTGATTCTTATTGATTGAACAGACAGACCGGGAGAGTTGCGATTTCTAATATACAATGTTAGGACAGAAAAGGATGCCGCAGTGTCATAGGCAATCAGATTACCAAATTAAACGAATTTATAATATGTTTCGTTTTTAAAGGACTGCCACTTAAAAACTTTGATGGATAGGACCCAAAATATAGTCCATTCAGAACGTATTTCGGCCATGGCGGCCAATCTCAACGGAGACTAGCCTTCGGCGCGGGAGATATTACAGTGCACAAGTGTGTGCACTGTATCTGCTCCAGGTGCACTCTCCCCAAAATATATTGCAGTTTCAAAGGCAGAATTTAACGGCTAACACAAGTTGGACCATCTGCCATTTCCGTCCCTAAAATATAAACTGTCGTCAACGCTTGCGTTCTAAAGGTAATTGCTTCATATCCTCAAGAATTTGGACTGTATTTAATGCTAATATCTTAATCTCCAAATTCCCAACAAAACAACGTTTTTTGAAGACTTTCTGTTGTCAAAATAAACCTTAAAATGATAGAGACAGCAGACAAAATTGCGTTTGAAGATTCGCTCGTCTTCGAAGATCGGTCGAAGATACACATTTAAACCGTTATTAGGCGCCACTTAACTGCCTACCCACAAGAGCAGAACTTGAACATATACGAACATACACCAGACGGGATCGGAATGCTAATAAAGATTCATTAAAATTCGCATACACACTGTCAACGACATTTTGTCAGCCGTGGCGTCCTGTGAGTCACTCATCCTAAGGCTATGGGAATTAATACCATGTGGTGTTTCCGTAACTGATATTTGAACATGGTGACTTCCATGGAATTCTATTGGTTTTTTATAATTACAAGCTTTAATTTTTTTGAAGTGAAAACTTCTTTAGCGGCGCTGTGTACTTTTTTTGGAATGGGTAAAAACTTCTAAATTCGCGTCAGGTCACGTGACCCTGATCGTAAGATTCGTAAGACGTAAAACGAAAGACGCGCGTTGTTGAGGACAGCGCCATCTATGCACATCGGGAAGAACTACGAGGGCCTCGCGTACTAACTACGTAGTTCATCCAACAACGACGGTAGTTCATCCAACAACGACGAGATGGCGCTGAACCACGGATATATAACTGACGTTTTGTTTATAAGAAGATTCACAAAATACACTCGTAATTGTTCAAGTTTTCACTTCTGTCGGCACTACCGGAGTGCCAGGTTTTTCTTTTTTTTTTTTTTTTACAAATTGCCTTAGATAAGTTGAATCTTTGTATGTGCGTGTTTTTGGGGGAGATGACCTGACGTTGCTCCCAGGACCATTTTCGCACAATGAACCTCCGGGGTCCGAGAGCCCGTAAAATTACAGGCAGATTATTTTGTCACAGGTCCTGTTTCGTGTCAATAGTAATTCTTCTCTCGGATCAGCACAAGCTTTATGAGAGATTAGCTCATGGCTTTGTAAAAATGGTCTAACAGTCAACAAGGTTGTAACGGGGCTGACTGTCCAGCGGGGTAATTGCATGTACACATACAATAATAGCAATCGATGGCAATGCCTTTTATTTCGACAGTTAAGTACGTTCATTGCTTTATTACGTTGCTGAACAGTCCAAATTTTCAAACCAATGGATTGAGAATTTAGTTAAAACCCTCGGATTTTGATTTGGAGTGTGTTATGCAGTTAGGGCACAGGATACACGGGACCTGCTTTTAAGTGTCGCCGTTTGTGGAGGCTATTTAAAGTTTAATCTTACTATGTACAGACGCCAACACATCAAGCTACCTGAAACTGTAAAATTTTCCCAATTAACTTTGAACCTTACGATTTAGCGATAAAGTTGAAAATCTATTAAAGAACTTTGACAGATTGTAGTAACTTGACGTGCTGGCGTCTGTGCATTGAACTCCTCGTATAAAAACAGCTACAACAAAACATGAATAGGTATTATCCGGTATTCTCTCACACATACCAATGACGATGCATCTGCGCAAGAAAGTAAATAGATATTAACTAAGACTTTTACTTCGAAAGGCGGTTGACGACAAAACTTTTACCGAGGCTTGACTAGTACCGTCTTTTAATTTAGTGGTGATGTCATGGTGAGGTTTTGATAATAAATTACGTGTTTTTATTGGATTACTAATACTTATGTTAAGCGTTGAGGTTTTCTCTACCTATGTGATCTATTCTGTAGTCTTAGATTGTCATTTGACTACGTCCCTGGTATATGCTTGTGATCACTATACAGAAGCGCCACTGTTGAGTGCTAAGCATGGGTCCTTGGTTCAAATTGGTTGGTTAATGTCATTGGGTTTTACCCTGATCGCTGGTCTAGTATTTACAAGTGCTACAGCTGAGAATTCTTGGCTCCCAGGTTGGGTAGTGTTATTGGGTTTTGTTATCAAGAATTTCTCAGTCGCAGTCTGGAGGGATTTGTGCCCAGTTAATGGCAATAGCATAGTAATGTACAGACGCAGACGCCGTCAAATTTCATTAATAGATTTTCAACTTTATCGCTAAAGCAAAAGGCTCAAAGTAGATTGGGAAAATTAGTGTAGCTTGATGTGCTGGCGTCTGTACAAAACACACTTCTTTTTCATGTCTATGGGCAATAAACTCGCTCCCTATTATCAAGATCAAGCTTAAACTATAACCGGCGTTTGCTTGTGTATATTATTAAGGTGAGTCGAAATTCGGTTGTTGTCCAAAGCAACTCAGGGACGTCCAAAGTATAGATTACCAAACTCCGTAAATCCCTTTGAAGATGGACTATGATTGATTACTACGTTAGCAGAATAGGATATTAAACTTCCTGTTGAGGGACCAATAGATGCAAACAAATTCGAATTTACGCTCTAGTTTGTCACAGAAACTTCAGGGGAAAGCACTTTCAATTACCTGCATCATAATTGCGTATTCACAATCTAAATAATTTTGAAGGATGTTGCCAATTCATTGCTACAGATGTTCGAAAAAAAAATTGCTCACAATCACAATGTAAATAACGCAATTAATGTTGTTGAACTGTCAATGAAAGCCATTCCTACTGTTAGTGTGTTACGCAATTACCCCGTCGATATATTTTCGAAGAATTTTGGAAGTCAAAATCAATAAAACGTACTAAGAAGGAACCATTCGATACTCTTTATATAGAATTTACATAACATCGACTGCCAGACATATCGTTAAACGTATAGTATTAATATAGATGATTTGTCAATACGTAACGTTTATTTTATATTCCGAACGGCATCTTATAACATCGGAGGTAGGGTTGGCACTGAAGTAAAGTCACACACTTAATTGTTTTAAATGCATGAATTATTTAGTTACAATCCGAATTTCTGACACTTATCATTCTGAGTGATTGCCTACATTATGATCACATTCATCTTAGAGGGTGAAAATTACTAATACAATTACAATCTCCACAAGTGGGTTTTCATGGAAGGCTCAGACCTCAGATGTCTATGCGGTGTCTCTACACAGACAATGGCTCACTTCCTATCTTGCACCGCATGCCCTGTCACCTGCGCACGTGAGGACCTAATGGCTGCCTCAGGGAATGATATCCGCCTTTCTGAATTTTGGACCAAACAAATTTAAAAAAACTATATTAATTTTTTCGTACTATATTTTACATCGACACGCTAAGAAGAACAATGAACAAATTAATGGCACAGACAGCATTCTTTTGAATTCAACCTAACTAGATTTTCACACCAAGTAGTCTGGGGTTGAAACTTTAAATTTCTGGCAAGAATAAGAAAAACATTTCTGGCACCGTGACAACCCTAAAGTATTTAGTAATGTAACATGTTTTTAACTTCGGCCAGCACTTGTCACAGAACTTTCACTCGCAAGAGCTTTATACTGCAAGGTCAGCGAATTCGGTGGCGTACGCTTAAAAAAGTAAAAGTCTTATACTTATGAAAGTAAGCAGGATTCGATGGTCGAGTTGGACATATTTTGCTTCTCTAGAAGTAGAGTAAAGTAATTTATGAGGTTATAATGCATAAATAGACTACTTGCATGTTTTCTTAGTAGTGTTATTAGTTGAAATTAAAGTTCATGAAAGATACATATTTGGTCTCGTGTGCACAGCTCCCATATAAAGGCTCCTTCAAACAGGCGCGACACGACACGCGACACAAAGGCACCGCAAGTCGCGCAACGAGCGGTGCCTTTGTGTCGCGCGCGATTATATCGCGTGTCGCGCCTGTTTGTAGGAGCCTTAAAAGAGTATTGTCATTTGACACCGATCCCGGAGAGGTACGGTTATGTAAATATCATCAAAATTTGATGTTATCTGAATTCCTTTTAAAATTCGCAAAGTGTGATAACCAAGTCAATTTACATTAGTTTATCGTTCATATTTTAATGAGATAAGATTACCATCGATCTCTTAACTTTCTGTCTGAAGAGGTTTCCATCACCAGCTGGTATAGCTGGTATTCATTAGGATTGTCTTTTAAATCTTTAATACTCGTTATTAGCCCAAAAGTACCTACCATAAGCCTCCTTTTCCTCTCACAGAGAGGAGGCCTGTGTCCCAACAGTGGAAAAATAATAGGCTGATTATGCTTGGCCTCCCTTCCAGTCTTCCATACAACCCGATCAGTCCGACTCTCGACCACGTATTCACGGGAATTTGAAAATTATTGGTCCCCTAATATTTACTTTGTGGTAGCCCATCTGCCGGTCGATTCTGTAAAAATCTCACCGTAAAACTTAGGTGAAGTGAGTTTGTTTTTGCTAGGAATTGACACTATTGACAGCTCACTCCACACTCACTTCACCTAAGTTTTCACGGTGAGATTTTTACAGAATAGCACCGCTGTTCTAATTGTTCTTCAAAGGCTAAAATGCCTACAACTTGCAGCTAGCTATCATGCTAATATCGATCTAAAAGATTCAGTAGAACGAAACACAGAATTTAAAATAAGATAAATCTATAGATTATTTTGGGTGTAAATTAAGTTTAAAATTGGTTGTAGCAGCGATAACACCAAGAAGAAGAAGATAGGATAGCACAGAACTGTAAAAGGCAGCCACAGTCCACACTCATTGCCACGCGCAGTGACTGGTATCATCATATTTCTTTCAGACGAAACAGCCGGTCGATTCTGTAAAAATCTCACTGTGAAAACTTACGTGAAGTGAGTTTGTTTTGCTAGGAATTGACACTATTGACAGCTCACT
This sequence comes from Luperina testacea, assembly GCA_927399505.1. Taxonomy (NCBI): domain Eukaryota; kingdom Metazoa; phylum Arthropoda; class Insecta; order Lepidoptera; family Noctuidae; genus Luperina; species Luperina testacea. Next base: position 7,048,837 of record OV656783.1, on the reverse strand, counting down.
CCACTTACTTCACCTAAGTTTTCACGATGAGATTTTTACAGAATAGCACCGCAGGAGGTCTACTCCATAATAAGCACAATATCTGTAGTTTCGGCTTCACTTACGGAGTTTCCCACTCCGTGTCACGGTCTACGGCCATAAAATTTTTCGGAAACCGAACTACAACGATTTGACGTGTCCCTATTCGCGATGTGTTTATTATTATTATTTATGCCCGTTTGAAAAATTGGATTTGTTACATACATAATTGACGGATCAAATACTTTCGGGCGGATCTTTGTTGCCGGACTTAGATAGACTGGGAATGGTTCGACAATATGGCTGATAATATTCTTATACTTTTTTCGAAAATTTGAAAGTCATTGTAGTCTTCCTGTCCTTGTTTCAATTTACTTGGGGTTTGCGCAACTTGTCTTTTTCTTCCATACATCTCTATTCGCCTACATCTCAGTAGTCAACCCGTTTCAAGCCATATCATCATTCAAACAATCCATCCATCGTTTCCTTGGCCGTTCCTGACTCCATCATTCAAACAATCCATACATCGTTTCCTTGCATAAAGTCACATTTTGAGTATACCTATAGGTATACTCAAAAAGGGTTTATTTGGTGTACATAATAAAGAGTATTCTATTCTATTCTATTCTATACTCAAAATTTTCTTCACGAATTATTTTCTCATTCGGTCCAAAATTGCATGTTATTTTGTTGCCAGAACCAATATTGAGATGGGTAATCATAGACTGTAGAAAGTTGACGTCACACTCTTATCTCCGTGACAACTTTCTGAAGTGGGGCAGCAAGAACTGCTCAATTCTCACGGCTCAGGAGATGCTAATCTTTGACGTTATCGTTTCCCCCACTATCTTACTGAGTGTTTATCTAAGATATGTGGGATTTTTGCCGGTTATTGTAAGAATGTGCAGAATTACCGCGGTTTATAGTTGCTTTTTTCATGCTCCATAAATGTAGTTTAAATTGAAATGAATCACTCGCAGTCGTAAATTGTTGAAAAGAGCGATATGTTCCCAGTTTCTGACGCAAAATATCATAATCCTCTTACGCTTATCCCAATTTATATACTTATCTCTATTAGCAGTCCTCTCAGTATATAGTCACACCCATCCATTCTAGACATAACGCCTATATTCGATCTGTATGTTAGGTGGAGTTGTACCATAAAACACCCACATTTCGAGGCGAACCCATTGCTGCATCAACCGGGCACAAACCCATACTCCGGACTGTATTAAAGCACGCTAAGCCGTTGGTCCCAGTTGTCATTCGTAGATCTTTGGCATTCGTTATGAGTCGGGTCGTCAGAAGCCCGAAAGACTGACAACCAATCTTACCAAGGGGTATCGTATTACCTAGTAACTGGGTTGTGGAGGTTAGATAGATAATTGTCTTTTACACAACCATCCATCGTTTCTTTGGTGTTCTGATCTGATAATCTGCTCACCATTATCACCATCACAACGCCTGCTAATTGTGTGTTATCGATTTTAGTCTATTATAAGTATAGCCAGTGCACAACCTGTCAGCCAGTTATGGGTCTCGTGTCCTTGTTAACCTATTCAATTTTTATTATTAGTCACCATCTTAGTAGTCACCCTCTTTGTAGGGTTGTTATCCTTAAAAAAAAATATGCGTTCAAGAATAAGTGCACTAAAGTCGATAATTTTATTTTCCTTACAGGGAGCCGTTATAATATATCATTGTTTATCCAACTTTCTTTCACAGCCGACGTATATGAAAGAATACAATGCTGTCACACTATTGTTCGAGCTCTCTTGTAATGAATTAATGACTCATTTTAGTGCATCGCGGTTTTTGAGCGTTCGTCATCGGACGCATGTTTTTAGTTCGTATCTTGTTTTATTTTTGGCGCTTATTTTGGGAGTGTTGTGGCTAAGTAATAATAGCAGGCTACCCTTGCCGCGGTTGGTCCATGGATGGGTGACCATCTTTACATACCAAGACCCCTCCGTACCTCGGAAAGCACGTTAAACCGTTGGTCCCGGCTGTCAATCGTGGATCTATGACAGTTGTTATGGGTCATCAGAAGCTCGAAAGTCTGGCAACCATTATTTCCAAGGGGAATCGTATTACCCAGTCACTGGGTTGTGGATGTCAGATAGGCAGTCGCGTTAGTCGCGGTTAGACTGGGAGCCGACCCCAACGTAGTTGGGAAAAAGCTAGCTAGGAATGACACTGTGGTGTCTTATTCAGAGTTCAAGAAGGCGATTTAATTTATTTTTGTTGAAACACATGATCAACTGAATGGCCTTAAATGATCAGCAGCTCCAAGTTGTCAGAATTTTTTGGTAAGTATTGCTGGTTTTTGAGTGCATGACTTCCATAGGTATTAAAGATCATAATGGTGTCTGCTAACTTGAGAGAAATAAATGTAGGTTACCGTTCAACACTTTAGTTTTACGGTTACCGAACGAGCTGCCCTTTAACGGTGTCAAATTCATTGCAACTCTTTTTATTAGTGGATTTTGTGGAAGACTCGCTACAATTACGCTCTACAGTTAATGGAATAGCTTCCACAAGTAGTGCCTAATCCTTAAAACGTCCATTAAGATTAGCGATACTTAAATGTATGTACGTATATCCAGTGGAACCCTGGACAGTCAGCTCTAATACCAACTTGCTGGCCACGTTATGATCAATTCTTGGCATAAGCAATCGCAAAGTCAGCCTACAATGATCCCACTGCTGGGACACAGGCCTCCTCTCAGTGAGAGGGAGTGAGCCGTAATCCACCACGCGGGCTCAGTGCGGTTTGTTAGATGTCATATGTCCTCGAATTTTGGTTTTAGGACATGTTGGTTGCCTTACGATGTTTTCCTTCACCGTTTTGAGAGTTGTGGTGTTTGAATAATTTACACAAAGTAAATCGCCTGTCTGGGTTCGAGCACTTCGAACCTACGACCTACAACTCGTAAGTCGCGGCCGTTACCACCACTGGTGGGCCAACACTGCTCCCAATTCTTATAAAGTCTGATTTGAGAGAAGGATCTATTATGTATAACGTTTCTTCAGTAAGTAGCCAGTTTAATACGCACACCTCTAAGCAGATTAGTGGCTTATAAGGCTTCAAATTATCAAGGGGATGTCTGTCCACCTCACGTGGTTAGATCCTGATGTTTAAGAGTTAGCATTCGTGCAAGAATTCGGGCAAAATCAATTGGATTTGTGTCTGATCGCTTTTCCAGACAGATTTTACTTTTGCAAATCCTTAATTCGACGGCTTAATATTGTGGGACTTTTTTTAACATACCAGAGTGTTACGGTTCCAACAAAAGAAGGAATATTTTACTGGTATTCCTTCTTTTATAAAATTACTCTATGGCTCTCGCGCAGCCCTACGGGTCGATCGAAGGTCTAAACGCTTGCCGCGGTTCGTGGGTGGGTGACTATCCATTTCATATCGAGACCCCTCCGTGTCTCGGAAAGCACGTTAAGCCGTTAGTCGCAGATGTCATTCGTAGATCTTTGACAGTCGGTACGGGTAGTCAGAAGCCCGAAAATCTGGCAACCAGTCTTACCAAGGGGTATCGTATTACCCAGTAACTGGATTGTGGAGGTCAGATAGGCAGTCGCTTCCTGTAATGTATACAGGTATTCAGCTGCATCCGGATAGACTGGAAGCCGACCCTAACATACATAGTTGGGCAAAGGCTTAGGCAGATGATGATACTTATAAGATGGAATTATTTCCATTTGCTCACTGCGTGTTGGCATTTTTTAGAATTCAGACCATTCTAAGTTCTCGCGATTTTCTCCTTCACAATAAGCCAGTGGGGTCTTAGACAAACTTTCGCCAGCTACTTTGACATGTAAATAAAATTGTAAACACAGTGTATCTATTTATATACTGTTTATGTAAATTAAAGCAAGCATACTCTTAAATAAACGTGTGCAGTTGCGCTCGCTCCCCCTTCCACCCGCACCTCAGGTAGCAATGGTAGCATACTAGCATGCTCGAAAATCAAACGACTGTTGATTTTTGAGCGTGCTCGAAATAAGCATGCTTATTTCTAGCAATGTTTCGACACACGTGCCAGTGCCACTATACATATAAGTAACAATTTAAGTAATCTCCATTCACAGTTTCTGCACCTGTCTTAGCGGGCGCCAGAAGTCTAGCCTCAGTTAGCAGAACTAGGTTTTATTTATCTAGGTTAGTCGCAGTGTGATGTCATCCTACTTTTATTACGTCACTAAGTGCACGTCTAGACACCTCTTACAGACTCAAAGCATTACCTTCGAAATGCAGGGTAGTCTTTTAGCTTATTATGGCGTAGTGCCGAATTTTAGTTTACTCCCGCGGGGTGATTGCGAAACACACTAACTGTAGCAATGACGTTCATTTTGACAGTTCAACAACATTCATTGCGTTATTTACGTTGTTGAGCAGACTTTTTCGAACATAATATGAAGCAATGGATTAGTAATATCCTTTAAAATGATTCAGATTGTGGTAGATAGTGTACCTGGGTCAATCAACTTTTATTTGTCCTGTAAGTACTATGTTTTGTCCCTGACCAATAATCGCAGTTCTAAAGAAAATTAAGTGGTTTTTTGGCATATGTCGCATTTATCTTATTATTAAGCAAACATACGAGTAAATTATTTTAAATAAATCACTATTAAACTGGAATTTTAATAGTTGTCAAGGTGACAAAACGTCTGGATGTAGTGTTTTTTTATTTGTCCCCCAGTAGCTAATTACAATGAAACATTACTTTATACAAAAAAATACTATATGGCAATTAATTACGCTTGTACATAATTATTCATTACAATGTTCACTAAGATGCTAGCATATAGATTTTTGTTTGTTTCATAATTTTACCGAATTTTTTGCATGTTCGTTTTGGTCCCTATTATATTTTATTATTCCGACTTCCACCGGACAACCGTAAAAAAGTGCCGAAACCAAAACATAGATGGAGTGATCAGTGCCTTGACAATAAGTCGGTCGATTTGGTGACAACACTCATCCAACCGCCATTTTGATTTCATCATTGCCGCGGTGTCAGTCGGTCGCGCGCGTTTTGAAAAAGTGCGTGGCTTTTTTGTGTGTCTACCGGACAACCAGCACAAAAACGTAAGTATTTGATATATCGTAGTAAATAAAAGTGAAATATATTCTATTTTATCTATATTTTTCACTGCGCGTAAGACCTAATTCAAAATATCGTTATTTATTATCAGGAAGCGCAAAGTCTGATAAATGTCACTCGGACAACCAGTCACTTGGACAACCAAAACCGTTGTCCGTGGGACATTTTGGTTGCCCATAGGACAATTAATGATAGAATCAGCATAAAGCAATACTTTTTCTTTCAATAATTAGTCACTGAAGAGCCTCTTACAAAGGCTAGAGCATTTATTATTGCTTAATATAAATTAGATTGAAGAACTTTACGTGTTCCTTTCCCGAGAATCGAACCAGGGAACTCCGGACCCTAAGACAAACGCTCAAATCACTACACCACGGAGGCAGTTAGCTTACTTACTTAACACATTTTTGCTATATCTAATAGTTCTATATTCTAAATTATTTTTGTTATTATTTTTAGATAATGGGTTTGACGGAAAAAGAAAAATCAAGACGCTATAGAGAAAGACTTAAAGCAGACCCGGAGAAATTAGCTGAGCGAAATAGAAAAAAAAGGGGAAGCTACCATAAGAATAAAAAACTAATTTCAAGTATGCCGCCCGAAGATAAAGAAAACTGCAGAATTATATGGAAGCTGCGAAAACAATGGACAACCGTATATGTCCACTGGACAACCATTTTGTCCCTGTCTCCTAAAGACACATTATCGTCAATTATACTTTAAAAAAAACAGTGAGGTTTACAAAATTTTCAAATATGAATGTAACAATTAAAAGTGAAACAAAGAGTTTTAAATATCACGTATTAATTATTATTTTACAAGTTAAATGAAAAGTTCGTTACATTTAAAGTTTGTCGTTGTCCAGGAGACAATATAATTGGAAATAACTTATCAATTAAAAGTCACGTCTTTTATTTATGGAAGACAAAATGAAATCCATCCTATATTAAGTGAGGATAAAGTGACGGTTCACAATTTGACTGAATTTCAAATGGTTCAGAAGTCTATTTAGTTAGTTGTCCAAGGGACTATCTTAACTAGAGTCATGTGGATTTCGGAGTCAAATTTACTATTTTATTTAAATAAACCGTTCTGCTCTATGTGAATTCTGAAAATATAAATAATTATCTAAAGAGAAAATGTTTAAATATAAAAAAATTCAAATAAAATTAAAAAAATAAAATTTATCATTGATGTACACTTAAAAGTTGATTGACCCACCTATTATGTGATTAGGGTATCGAATTCTATTAGATTAGAGGGGTGTTCAAGTACAATGCGTGCCACGAAAGATGAGACTTGACCCCGCCTCCCCCGCTCTTTCTGCCGCCCCTATGACGTCCGGTCCCGTCCCGCACTCAGACCTCATACCGCTAAAGATAGGTACCTAAAATCGTGTAGGTACTGTGCATGTCAAACCACGTGCCACGTGGTGTGTCAAATCTCATCTTTCGTGGTACGCATTGTAATGAAACTGGGTTTAAAGGGTTTTAATTTGACTTTCTTTTTTATATAAGCGACGCGTAAGATTAACTACGGCTATTTTGAACCCCCGATAAAAACAGAGGGGTGAAAGTTTAACGTGTGTATCTGTGTGTCTGTCTACGCCATCGTAGCTTCCAAACGGCTAAACCGATTTTGTTTTGTTTTTTTCTTTAGTATGGTAAAAGGGGGATAATTGGCAAAGCCGGGGTGAATCGGGACAAAACTTTGAAAGAAGTTTTATGTAATTGTTGCCATGTTTGATGCCAACAAGGACGTTTTTTTCACCAGATTAACCCGTGCTCGCCTTGCCACATAGGACTTAAAAATAATTGGCGAAATGATGGTGTACTGTTTATGCACCTCTGCCTTGACAATCAGGGATTACTGGCGTGATGTTATGTTACTCACCCCTGCATCCATTTTCGACCGATTGTAATTCAATCCTACCGTAATACTAAAGTGCTACAAGGATCTCTTGGCGTTTGACTGACATTGACAGGGGGGAGTTGTTGATGAACATTTGTGGAATTGTCACAGAAATTGTATCGAAAAACAAAATGGCGGCGTTAGTTCAGATTTTGGCCACGTGCCAAAGGATCCTTTTACAACTGTAGATGCCTAGCTGTAGAAATGTATGTGTAGAAGTAGAAAGTAGTTAAATATGTTTGTCTCTTTCTTTACAGCTTCAACAACAATGATTACAGCCGTCAACGACTTTTTAGATGATCTTCGGTGAGTTACGTTTAGTTACAGACTAAACTAACTGTTGTGACTAAAACTAATTGGTGTACTAACTATTGGGACTAAAACTAATTGGTGTACTAACTATTGTGACTAAAAACTAATAGGTAGACTAACTATTACTATAAACTAATTGATAGACTAACTATTATTACTATAAACTAATTGGTAGACTAACTATTGTTACTAAAATTAATTGGTGTATTGACTAAAACTAACTACTTTGGGCTTGTTTGTCAATTGTTAGTTAAGTATCTTTTAACTAAAGAATAAATGTGACAGTTTGGCCTATTCTCTCTGCAAATACTGTCTAACCGCAATTTTTATCCATCAGATAAAGGATAACTTAAGATTGAAAAATCTGCCCGAAAACTAATTGGTTTACCAAGTTAAACTGACTAAATCTGATTGGTGTACTAAAAAAAAATGACTAAAAATATGAATGAATGACTACTAACGAGGGTAGTTACACGCATGCGTTCTAACTAGCGTTAGGCGCATGCGTCTTTGACGAGTTTTTGACGCATGCTGCAAACGAAACTTAAAAGTGTATGGGTGTAGGTGTATGTACTTAAAACTATAAAAAATATGCACGTTGAAAACTACTTGTAAATTACAGTGTAAACTCTTTATAACGTTATCCTTTATAACAATAAACTCCCTGTAACGTTGAAGTGAGCACAACTTGGTTGGTTTGCGTTAAAGCCCACATATTGAAACACTCTTTAAACCGATACGCCGTTCTCTATTACGAAGAAATGTGTTCATATTTTCAGACAGTAAATATTTATTATTCCTTAATTGTCGGTCTAGCTTTTGTTATCCTTAATTGCCTTGAACACGTGCAGTATGACGCATTGTTTGTGATGGTCTTCGACCAAGCATACTGGGTACCTATCGACACAGAATAAAGAAATACAGTATTGTTACTCGGCCGTAACCTTGATGTAAATGCCTACAGCCGCGCGGTACGTAAACATGCGATAGGGCTGCCCGCCTCCAGTATTTTAATTACATTTGCCTACTTTGTGTTTCCATTTAGTTTTGTTATTGTATTTTACTGTGTGTACATAAATAATTTTATATAAACAAATAAAATACTTTGTGAATTGAATAGGAAGTGTTTAATAAAAATGCGTGTTGTTTTGATCGCCGCCGCACGACTCCAGCTAGTGAGCAGCAGCGCGCTGTTGCTATTCAAATTTCGAACTAATCGCCGCGCGGCGCCAGTCAGTAGGCAGCGCTAGCGCGCTGTTAAAATGGCGGGAAAGCAAGTGTGCATTCACAGATTGATTTTATTTAAAATTAAAAAAACAGTTTATTCGGTAATTTAAAAACTTGGCTGCATGCTTTAGTGTCTTTGCCAACATTTTCACGCAGCCACGGCAGAAAATAATCCTCGCGCCATTTTTCTCAAATTTTCTTTTCTTTGTACTTGTATTGTGAAATGTTTTTTTTTCTGTTTCCTCGCAAATGTGTTAAAAAACGTCGTACGATATACGTGCGTATTGGTTATAACATCTTAACGCACTAATATCGTAATGTACTATTACAGAATTATAATCATTAAAGTCATCAACACAACTCTCTAAGACCATGTAAGTCCAAAGAATGATGATTTCATGAAACAGTTATTCTTATTACAGTAACAGTTATTCAATAAAAATAATTAATTTTATTCATAAAAGTATGCAATCATTTCATTAATGTTTTGTTATGATGTTGTCACGTTAAACTATCGTCCGTAAATCGACTTTACAGACAACCAATTTTTTTGTAGTATTATTCATACACACAGTACAATAAACAACTATTATTAATAATAAAAACCACGTCTTTACTTTGAATTATACAAACTAACAAAACACACATGCGCCGAGGTTTTAACACAAGCGTACCTACCGTTTAATGATTCATGAACCGCCTATAACTACCTACCTCACTCGTGTTTATCACTTTCCTTTACTCTATTCACTACATTTATTAATCCAGACATCTTTTTTTCGGGAGATAAAATGAAATACTTATCCATTAAAAATACACACATTATGTACCTACCTACAAGTAAGTAAAATTATTTTATAGTCTTACCTTTCAGAGTTTCCAGGTAATCTAAAAAAAGTTATCTCTGGATGCGTTATTGACGAATTCATGCAACCAAAAACAGCACAATATAGCCTACTCGTCATATTAAATATGTACTTGAACTTATTTTTAGTGCAAAAATCGCGCGGTTATTGTTAAAAAAAACAACACACCGTCCGTTCGTCACTGCAGCACAGTCGCGACTGTCTGCATGCTGAGCTCATGCCGTGGTCGAGGCGCGTAGGTATAGCTCGCGTTTCGTCCGTTTGTATGAAGACCTCGTACTGTATGTCTTTATACTGTGCTATCGAATTGTCAGTCGTAAACCTGCTTTGAAACTGTTAACATGGCCAGTAAACGGAAAGCGTTTAGTGTTGACCAAAAAATTTGTGTGATACTTGTTAATTTGGTTGTTTTTTTGTTCACTCCATATAACGAAAACTCTCTATAACGACAAAAAATGCTCAGTCCCTTGAGTTTCGTTATAAAGAGTTTACACTGTAATTACTTTTTAAATGCTTTTAATTTAATAACCAATGCAACGACGCTAAAAACATGCTAGACAAAAGTTTTGCTATTCTTTAGTGCTTATTTTCCGGCTTTCGCAGCTACGTATATCTAAATTACAGGAAGCATAAAATAATCAACATTTTCGTCTCCTCAAAGGCGATCGAATACATTAAACATTCGAATTGCGTACTCTAAACATGCATTGCATACCTAATAAACATAATTTGTAAACCATGCTAAATGACCGGTCAGAATCCTGTACACATGACAACACATCAAACAATACAGTCCAGTGTAAGCAGACCTCGCACTAAATGATAAATAATTTCTTTATTTTTACACGTCAATAATATTAAAAAAAAAAGTTAGATGAGCATGGCTATTCACAACCATTCGATAGGCTTCCGTACCGAATCGAACATCAATCGATGTTATCGAAGGAGTGGATGTCCCCTCCACTCCTTCGATAACATATCAAATACCCGAAAATTTGTCAGTAGATACAAATAGACGATAGACGACCGCAAATCTTCCGACAGCTATTTGTTGAATTTGGGGGCTAGGCAAAACAGGTAACCGAAAATGTCCCATTTTCGATTCGAAAGCCTGTCGGATGGTTGTGAATAGCTGTACCTACTGGTCGCTGTTTCCCATCCGACTACTAAGAAGAAACACCGAAACAAACTCGAAGATCACATGGCAGTCTCTTTTAAAGTCCAGACATAAACTTGGTCAGATCATGTGAGGACCAAGGAAATGGTGTTTTAAGGAAAACCACACGAGTGGACTTGTCTAGTCAGTGCACGCATTTGGCGGTAATCGCGTAGCTCAACTCAGAACTTAAGGAGCTTAAAGTCTCCAACGACGACGACGTAAAACTGGTGGATGCCAAGTTTCACAGCTTGGCTCATCGCCGCAAGGTTGCCTGCTTGTCGGTCTTCTACAGATTGTACTTCGGTGAGTGTGCCCAAGAACTCCACGACCTCATTACACCGGCCTCCTTCTACCTTCGGACATCCAGACGCACTGCAAGTTACCATCCCTACCTAGTTGCTATTCCACCAATTCGCACTAAGCGTTTTCAAATGTCCTTTATAATGGGCACAGCAAAAGAGTGGAACTCTCTACCTGCGTTTGTGTTTCCGAGTGCATACAACCGAATTTCTTCAAAGTAAAAGTGAACAGGCTTCTTCTGGGTAAGCTCACTCCATCGTAGACTTTGTCTCTGTCATCTCTGACCTAGACTAGAGTCAAGAGCAAATCCATTTCAAATAAAAAAAAAAACTAGCAATAACAAAGAAAGGACTTTTGGGTAAGTCGCATGAAGAACTCGAAACTGCCAGACCATCATCAAAACTAACAAGACAGAAACAAATTGCACGTGCAAACAACACGTAATGGATGTAAAACTACTTAAAATAAAAAAATAAAGAATAAGAGAGATTTCCAGTGAGTGACGATCTTTTCCCATCTGTCCGGGTGCATTCGTGAGACGTGTCCGGCCCATGAGGAAGGATATCGCCGTCAAGGTCAACCACGGCGAAGGTGGTGTGACGATCTGATAATATTTGCAGGGCCAACATAGTGGCCAGAGATCGCAAAAAACTGGGAGGTTTATAAGGAAAAATCTCTTCTCATTCTTCTCCATATACGAAAACTACCTTTTGGAATGGGCGACTAGAATCAATTCTATTTTATTGTAATTTTTTTTTTATTTGAAATGGGTTTGCTCTTGACTCTAGTCTAGGTCAGAGATGACAGAGACAAAGTCTACGATGGAGTGAGCTAACCCAGAAGAAGCCTGTTGACGTTCAAAAGTACTTTATAAGTGCCTATTTGAAATCAATGCTTTGACTTTAACTTTCAAAAGGGGAGGCCTTTGCCCAGCAGTGGGAAACAATATAGGCTATCGAAAAAAAGAGAGATTTAGTGTGAGAGGCAGACAGACCTTTATCTTTCTTTTCATTCATGTAACGAAATGTGTCTAAACGTGACGCGTCCTTCAAATTTCACTTTCAATTCTCGTGCGGTTATCTAATCACTGCCTAAGAATTCTCACTTAAATGAGGGGTCAGCTGATACTGGAAATGTATAAGCTTGATGTTGTCGTACGTATATACTCGACCTTGAAGTGTACAACTGTACCTACAGCTGGTATATATCACTGTACTGAGTCTGATAAGCTTAATAACCATGCGGTTTAAGAGTATTCTGAAGCGGATTATTTAAATTATGTCATTGAAAATTCATGGTGCATTTTCTTTGCAAAAGTCATGAAAAACATCCACATGTTGATAGCAATATAAATTATGTGAGCCCAGAACTTAGCGTTATCAGTAGCGTCCATTAGGTCCTGTGACGTGCAGGTAACAGGACACGTATGCCATGATGTCAAGTGGCGACCATGGGATCGCCGGAACAGCACCATATTTTTGCACTTAAGGCTTTTCTGGTCTTGTTTTTCCAGGGTTAATGGTAGTAATAGGAATCATTGGGTTTTAATCGGCGGGAGTCCGACATCTTCCAGACGAAGGGACCCTCTGGGGGATGAGTCTATGACATCCAGGAGAATTTCCCCACAGAAAAAAGTAGTCTTTTCTTTTATGAAATCTACATTACAGAAAAAATAGAACCGACTATCCTAGCTAAACCAATTATCAAAAAATCGACATTTAATTGCATCCCACACCAAAAATCAATACTTATCTAGAATCACATTCCCATCACCTCTAGCAAAGTTTACATAACGTTATTTACTACGTGCTCGTACAGGTATATTGCAGCTACCTATTTATCTATTATGTAAAGCCATTCAACAGGAGCCTCAAAACTAATTTGCACTATCCATCACGTCACGTCGCTGATAATTGGTCTTGAAATTTCCACGCAGTTGTGTCGCTGGCTGTATGTCGTGTCGCCTTTGTTTAGAAGCAGTATCGTTTAAGAAAATGTGATTTTATTGTCATTGGAAATGTGTTCCCGCGATTTTTAGTTCCTATTTTGAATTATGACGTGATTTAAATTGTGATCGATTCGAATTAGAAAGTGTTGTTAGCGTAATTATCAGTAGATTTTTGTTTAATTCTAAAAGTGTACTATTTTTATGGCAAAAACCCTAGAAGAACTGATAATATTAAAAAGGACAGCCTTACGCTACCTTTTAGCAAGAGAATCGAAACTCCTCGCACTCGGACAAAAACCAGTAAACAAAAAAATCGCCCATTTCGTTCGGAAATACGAACACAACGACAGTTGGTCTGGTTTTCTGGACTCTTTTAATGAAGATGTTACAAGAAATGTAAATATTTATGACTGGAGATTGAAAGAGGAAACAAGTAATTTGCCGAGAAGGTACAGATTGAATTCGACGTCTAGAGAGCTATTGAGCAGTTTTCGAATGCGTATAAGGTGAGATTACATATCCTGTCCCCAAAACAACACATGTACAGACGTCAGCACATCCTGCAAATTTTCCCAAACAACTTTGAACCTTATGCTTTAGCGATAAAGTTGAAAATCTATTAAAGAAATTTGACAGATTGTAGTAGCTTGACGTGCTGCCGTCTGTACTACAGCCGGTCTATTCTGTAAAAATCTCATCGTGAAAACTTAGGTGAAGTGAGCTGTCAGTCCACCTGCGGGGTAATTGCGTAACACACTGACAGCTACTCAACAACAACTAATGCAACTGTTTCATTTTGACAGTTTAACAACATTGATTGCGTTATTTACGTTGTTGAGCAGACATTTTTTTTCGAGCTTATGAAGCTATGGATAGCAATATCCTTCAAAATTATTCAGATTGTGAATGATAGTTATATTACGTAATTAGGGTGCAGATGCTATATAGGGAATGACACTATTAACAGCTCACTTCACCTAAGTTGACACGGTGAGTTGTTTACAGAATAGGTCGGCTTGTCCCTGTCCGAGTCTATATTTTTCGATTGCTAGGTAAACCTTACGTTTGAGTTTTCAAGAGCATCCTCGTTGACAACATTTTTACTTGCCATCAGATGAGATAGAGGTCTTGCCCTCGGTTATGATACAAAACTTGACAGCTCGTGTCTATAATGAGATTTTTAATTCTGTCTTCAAATTTATACGTATTGGCCCTATTATCGAGAGATTTTTAAAGTCCTGACCCGGTATGATACAGACTTGACCCGATTACGGTAATACATATTTTAAAAGACCTGTCCCCAAAATGCTGGCCCAAATACGATAGCACGATTAAAGGTGACAATGAAAAGTCTTGTGCTCTCGAAACAATACTAATAATCGTCCGATTTCGATGAGTTCAGGTCCGGAAAATTAGCTGTAGATGACCCAAATTAGTGAGGTTAAAAATGATGTTTCCTAAAATGTTAGTCATGTTCTCTTGGCATGCCCCGATGACTAGGTCATCTATATTAAGGCGATCTTATCGGTATTTATCGGACAGATTACAGATTCCGGTCCATTTTTTTTTTTTTTTTTTTTTTATCATTTAATCTGCAATCAGCCCAGTAGCTTTAATCAGATGGGATGTTGTTTCTTTGACTTTAAGAAAGTGCACATCCTGTGATGTGCCATCTCTTTCTGTTTTTCAATGAGTTTTATATGGAAGCTAATCGCATTCTTTTCAGCCGATATAGGCAGTTGTTGGTGTTTATGAGCTGTGTAGCCAGATGGTTGCTGTGTCGCTCAAGGCGTTGTTTGTAGGTTACAGAGGAACTCTCTATTTCCTCCCTGACTGTCGGAATTTCCAGGTAATCATGCACTTCCGTGTTCCGCGTGAACCATGGCGCATTGGTGAGGATCTTTAACACTTTGTTCTGGTAACGCTGGAGAATTTCAACATTTGAGTGGCTCGCTGATCCCCAGAGTTGTATACCATATGTCCAAATCGGTTTCAGGATACACTTGTAAATAAGGACTTTATTTTCCAAGCTTAGCGTTGACTGTCTGCCTATCAGCCAGCACATATCTCCAAACTTTCTATTTGCCTGTTCTCTTTTGGCCTTTATATGGGCTCGCCAAGTGAGTCTCCTATCCAGGTGCATGCCTAAGTATTTTACTGTCGTGCCTGTTGGCAAGACAGCACCGTCTAGTGTAACTGGTGAACAGTCCCCTCTCTTTAGTGTGAACGTTATGTGGACCGATTTTGCGGGGCTTGCTCGGATTCTCCACTTTTGTAGCCATAGTCCAATTTCGTCCAGGCATTCTTGCAGTTTTGCGGATGCTGTGTCTGCATCCCTACTACAGGCGAGGACTGCAGTGTCATCTGCATAGGTTGCAGTCACAACATTATCTGTGGTGGGTAGATCAGCGGTGTATATTGTGTATAGGATGGGACCCAGCACCGAACCTTGGGGCACTCCTGCTTCTATTTTACAGATTGATGACAGAGAGTTCTCGCATTTGACCTGGAATAATCGGTTTTGCAGATAGGACTTCAGTAACATGTACGCAGTATTTGGTAAATGGAGCTTTAGCTTATACAACAAGCCCTTGTGCCACACGCGGTCAAAGGCCTGCTGTATATCAAGGAAGACAGCTGAGCAGTATTCTTTTCTCTCCAGCGCTTGCCGTATTGTCTGGGCTACTCGGTGTATTTGCTCTGTTGTCCCATGGTGTGCGCGGAAACCGAATTGGTGGTCCGGTATAACTTTTTGTTCTTTTAGTACTGGAAGGAGGCGTTTTAGGACCAACTTCTCAAAGACTTTCGAAAGCAAGGGGAGAAGGCTTATGGGTCTATATGATGTAACCTCTGTAGGAGGCTTCCCCGGCTTGGCTATCATGTTGATGATGGATATTTTCCATAGCTCTGGGAAATACTGTAGTCTCAGTATTGCATTAAAAAGGATTGTCAGCAGAACGATGCCTTTTCTTGGTAGTTGTTTAAGAACTTCTGCCGTTATTAGATCAAAACCTGGTGCCTTTTTTTGTTTTAAATGCATGATAGTTTCTTTTATTTCCATCGTTGTCACCAGTCTCAATAGTGGAGACAGTTGTTGATCGCTGTTCAAGACTTCATCAATGTCCTGCTCGGTGTGTGTATTATCAGGTTCATTGGGTTTGAATACATTCTTAAGGTAATTGGCAAACAACTCAGCTTTTTGTTGAGGCTTTCGTGACCAGTTTCCGTTAGCTTGTCTTAGTGGATGCATGTGTTCTTTTGGTCTTTTCAATGAGCTGGTCATTTTCCAAAGTGTATGATCCTCTGCTTTGAATGGCGATAGAGTCTTGAGTTTGTCTTGGAGGGTATTGTTCTCATTTTCTCTAAGCATTTCCTTCAGTTCCTTTTGTATTTTGTTGAGAGCTTTTTTGTCTTGACGATTCCTGCTGGTGTGCCACTGATGTCGCAATCTTCTCTTTGCAGCTATCATCTCTCGTATTTCCAGAGTAGTGTCATGACTTTGCGGTTTAGTTGCTATGAATGGAGTTGATAGCCATGCCGCCTTTTGTATTAAGTTAGTGGTATACCAAGCAGCGTCATCTATGTCGTCTACCGTTTTAAGAGGTAGGCTCAGATTAATATTTTCATCGATATAGTCTCGAAAGGACTCCCAGTCGGTTTTATGGTTATACAGGGTCTCTCGTGGTTCTTTCCAGATGACTGTGGTACTTAAGGTGCATATCACGGGTGTATGGTCTGAGGACCCATCTAGACATGATTCTACTTTTGTATAGAGCCCCGACATCTTTCTACTGATAAAGAAGTCGATGAGATCCGGAGTTTTGTTAGGATCCGACGGCCAGTAAGTTGGTTCTCCTGTTGATATTACATTGAGGTTATAACTATCAATTGCCTTTTTTAGTTCTCGACCCCTTGTCGTCGTCAATCGAGAGCCCCAGAACGTGTTTTTTGAATTCCAGTCTCCCCCTACAATGTATCTGTCGCCAAGCATGTTAAAGAAATCGGAAAACATTTGTTCATCTATGCGATGTCGTGGAGGACAGTATACTGCAGCCACATTCAGTGATCCCTGCCAGTCATCTATGGATATTATGGCGGCTTGTATGTGTGCATGTGCAAAATTTGGTATGACGTGGTGTCTTATGTGTTCTTTAATTATCACAGCGGCCCCAGCATGTGATGTGCCATCTGGATGGTTGGCATAGTATATATTGCATCCTTTAATTTTTATAACTTTTTGATTGGTCATATGTGTTTCAGAAACTAATAATATATCTAATTTGTTGTAGTTTATGAGTAGCTCTACTTCTTGCTTATTCGGGGATAAGCCATTTATGTTCCATGCTCCAATTCTGAGGAATTTCATTTTTTCTGCTGGGCTATTAGTGTCGTTAGGAGCCCCATTAAGGTTCCTATTTGTTGAATAAGGATATCTATCTTCTGCGACTGTTTAATTATTATTTGCTCTAGCGAGCTTGTTGACTGAACTTGTTCATTCTCTTTTTTCCAGTTGCCAGTACTTGCAGTGTTGGCTACGTTTTCACTTGCGCGCATATTGGTTATTTCCTGGTTATTTCTGGGCTGTTGTGTAGTGTGTCTTGGGAGTTTTAATGGTGGGAAATCTTCTATTCGAGGCGTGAACGTATCCGTGGCTTTTACCTTATCTAGTGGGGCTTTTCTATTACCAGCATAAGCCATTTTGCGTGAACGAATCTCCTTATAGACTTGGCAGCCCTTGTAGTTGGCTGGGTGGTCACCTTGGCAGAGGGCACATGTGGCTGGCGAGTTCCTATCCTTTTTTACGCAGTCTGTAGTTTTGTGTCCTTGTGCGCATTTGACACACCTGTATGGGCGCATGCAATTGTTTTTCGTGTGCCCATATTGTTGGCACCTAGTACACTGTGGTATTTCAGTTGATTTCCTTGGATCTTCAATAGTGACTGATTCCGGTCCATGATTAAAATCTTTTCTAAGATTCTTAAACGCTCGAGGACTTTGGACAGGAACCAGACCGCAAATTATTCAAACTGTGAGCATCCTCAGAGTGTAAGTAATTAGCTCTGTTTTCCAAATTGATTTTGTAACCTTCACAAAATTGACGGCTTCACACTTGCGCTTGAGGAAACACCGCCACGGTTGACCTAGATGTTCCACAGACAGAAAAAAACTGATGCCACTTGAATGGAAAGCTTTGTGCTTCCGCAGGACAACTGACAATAATATTAATGCCGGCGAAAATAACCCCTTTTTGCCCGTTTTCGCATGGGATACTGTTCTCTAATCTCTTGTCTAGGTTGAATGAAAACCTCTGATCACTCTTTGTGTCTGCTATCATCACAATGGTCTGCATCATTGCTGGATGATTTCCTCATTATAATCTGCCTAGCCTTTTACCAACTATAATAATTAGGGTCGGTTTAGAGCCATTTTAAATCTATTGGAGACCCCAGGCATTTTAGGATACTTCAACTCGACTTTTCAGAATCTAAGATGCAAGAGCGAGCGTAGTGAGCTCGGAATTTTTAGCACTTTGTCTTCTGATATATGTACTAGCTACGACGCTGGCAGGAAATTAGGGACCCCATGAATCGCGGAGCCCTGGGCACTTGCTCAGGGTTGCCAATGGAAAAGACTGCCGTATCGGTTTCCACTAACCGGATGTAACTGAATAACAATGCGCAGGGTAATTTCATACAACTAAAATCTATCTGATCATTCATCATATACATATATCCCTTACAAAACTATAATACTATTACGAAACACTATTCCAAATGATACGATATCAGTATCTAGGTGATAAAACCTTAGTATATCTGCCACATTTGCCTGAAGTGGTACTGTGGGATTACTCCGAAAATTATCTGTGAAATTCGGTGAGTGAGTTAGTTTTGTGTTAAATAATTCATGTAGGTATACTTGTCATGAAAAAGTGATAAAAGGTAAATGATTGATATGAGTTAACATGTGACTCGTCGATGGTATTGTGTTGAATAGTCCAAGTGTTATGTTGATGATCAAAGTAGGATCTAAGGAGTACTCCCTTCCGCTCCACCGAGAGCTGGAGGGGTCATTTGATGACTTACCACCCAGAAAAAAAAAGGAGTACTCCCAAGATACAATATACTCTCCAAGTTCGTTAACGAAGATACGGGTCTATCCGAAATTAGTTTATCTGTCAAATCAAGTAACAAATTCCATTTTTCGAACGGGTAAAAACACGTCGCGAGTCGGGAGAACTGTCAAATCGTGTTGTCATTCATTCTTAGTTCGGGTTCCAAACTAATTTTCACCCGTAGCTTCAACCGTGTACGTTACCCCAGCAAGAAAGTGTCTCCTAGAGTTATAGGAGTAGAACGTATAATATGTGCCCTATCTGCTGTAAATGTGCCCCCAAATAAAAAATGTGTGCCCCCTGTCGTTTTGGAAAAAAACGGAAAAAACGATTCCTGCTGGGGTAACGTTTTTCTAGCAGGAAAATTCTAAACGAATGATCGGAGAGAGAAAAATTGTGCATGGCCAGAGAGCTTATATGTGTGCCAAAATGTGCCCCCAAAAAAAAAATCTGTGCCCCTTCAGGTTTTCGAGATATTGCATTTCCTGCTGGAGTAACGTTTTGATGAATCGTATATCTCTACAACCATTGCATGTGCCCCTGTAGAGTAAACATACACGAGTAGCTCTTAATGTGTGCCCCTTTGTGCCCCAATTAGTTTTAAGAAAATATTTATAGTTTTCAAGTTATAGCGGTTTTATGAAAACCCGAAAAAACATCGCAGCGCCTAAATTGGACAAGAAACAAGTTCGCTGAAAACTGTATTCGGTCCTTCTTGACGCTAATAATAACCATAGAAAGTTTCAAAACTATTCATGCATGCGTTTTTGCTAAAAGTCAAAACGATGGTGTCCTAACTTTGACGGCAAAATACAAGGAATCGGCTCAATCCGAGATGTGTAGATGTAAACCAAAATCATGTGCCTTTACTCAAAAATATATGGTGAAAATATTCAGCTTGGAATGTTTCGCATTAAGTAAATATTAACAAAAAACCAAAATATGTAAACAACGGCTGGTTATCCGACCAAATTTGAATGACTACTAAAAAGCGACGGATTCATACATATCGATGACCTTCTTTATTGGACGTATTATACCTAAGCTGTTGTCCGTACAGTCGCGTTCAAAAGTTTTGGGGGCTAATTAAAAAATATATTAAATGCACCTTGTGACTATAATAAATGAAACCGCTTGTTGATGTGGAAATTATTATTTTTATTCCCTTAATTTTAATTCTTAAAGTAATTATTACTTCAAATCACAGATCAAAGAAATTATTTACACGTTGTGTAGTCATTATTATTTAAATTACAGATCAGTTATTCATCTAAGTCTAACATATAATTAGTAAATTCGCATCACAAAAAATCACAGATCAGTATTAAGTATAATATTGTGTAAAAAAATATTAAATTTTAAATCACAGATAAATAATTTTCTTACGAGTAATTTGCTTATACATAGATTCAGATAAAGTGTGTTAGTATAGTAAACCGCATAAAGATATAACTGTAAACATCGAATTTGCACAAATTATCTGATGGTATTTGGCTATAAATAAACATATTTATCCCATATACGTAACAACATTATCACCTGACTGTGGAATGACACTTATATATCTAAAACGCCATCAAATCAAAATTATGTGACACTACATAATCAGCTTTAATATAATCGTTGGTAGAATAGACAAAATTGTACACGGTTATGATGAATGCTCCAGGGTAGCCCGCGAAATACAAATTTTCTTACGTTTTTTGCAATTTGCAAGCCAGTGCTAGGTTGTATGATGATTAGAATATTATTTTGATGAGAATATTATTTGATATTTGATTCTGTGATTTTTGTGATGCGAATTTACTGATTATATGTTAGACTTAGATGAAAAACTGATCTGTGATTTAAATAATAATGACTACACAACGTGCAAATAATTTCTAATATTTATAGGTAGGAACTTTGATCTGTGATTTGATGCAATAATTACATTAAGAATTAAAATTAAGGGAATAAAAATAATAATTTCCACATCAACAAGCTGTTTAATTTATTATAGTCACAAGGTGCATTTAATATATTTTTTAATTAGCCCCCAAAACTTTTGAACGCGACTGTACGGACCGCTTAGGTATAATACGTCCAATAAAGAAGGTCATCGATATGTATGAATCAGTCGCTTTTTAGTAGTCATTGGAATTTGGTCGGACAACCAGCCGTTGTTTACATATTTTGGTTTTTTGTTTATATTTACTTAATGCGAAACATTCCAAGCTGAATATTTTCACCACATATTTTTGACTAAAGGCACATGATTTTGGTTTACATCTACACATCTCGGATTGAGCCGGTTCCTTGTATTTTGCCGTCAAAGTTAGGACACCATCGTTTTGACTTTTAGCAAAAACGCATGCATGAATAGTTTTGAAACTTTCTATGGTTATTATTAGCGTCAAGAAGGACCGAATACAGTTTTCAGCGAACTTGTTTCTTGTCCAATTTAGGCGCTGCGATGTTTTTTCGGGTTTTCATAAAACCGCTATAACTTGAAAACTATAAATATTTTCTTAAAACTAATTGGGGCACAAAGGGGCACACATTAAGAGCTACTCGTGTATGTTTACTCTACAGGGGCACATGCAATGGTTGTAGAGATATACGATTCATCAAAACGTTACTCCAGCAGGAAATGCAATATCTCGAAAACCTGAAGGGGCACAGATTTTTTTTTTGGGGGCACATTTTGGCACACATATAAGCTCTCTGGCCATGCACAATTTTTCTCTCTCCGATCATTCGTTTAGAATTTTCCTGCTAGAAAAACGTTACCCCAGCAGGAATCGTTTTTTCCGTTTTTTTCCAAAACGACAGGGGGCACACATTTTTTATTTGGGGGCACATTTACAGCAGATAGGGCACATATTATACGTTCTACTCCTATAACTCTAGGAGACACTTTCTTGCTGGGGTAACGTACACGCTTCAACCGAATCTATGAATTTAGTGCTTAGGGCGTAGACCCCTGTACCCTAATTATAATTATATACTACTGCTGTTTGGCTTGTATCTTTACTTACTGTGAAGAGTAATTTAGGATACGCATCACCGTTTTCTTATTAGTCCACTTAAAGAATGACCCAAAAGGAGGTGTAGAGTGCGTGAGCTATGCCCTAAGCGATTTCTTCAGAAAGTTGTTCAGGGTGCTTAGGGAGTAAACATACTAAAAGTCCCCGCGTTTAGAAGAGGGGGGGGGGGATTGGGATAAAAGTTCCTTTTGAGTTTTTCGCTAATATCTTTAAAACGGTGCGTCGTAGAGAAAAAATATTTTCTACGTAATGAAAGCTAATATAATTTTCTACAACTTTTATCGTACACACTATCGGATTCCTACCCATTTTCGAACTACACGTTCCGGAAAAATGAAAATTTTCGAAAAACGACTTTTATCAAACACTAGCCTACTACTTCGGCGTTATTTCGGAATAAAAGTTATATGCATATATGTTAATCCAGGTCCTAATCTACCAAACCCACCAAATTTCATCCAAATCCGTTCACTAGCCATTGAGTTATCCAAACTTTTATCTGTGTACTAGCAGCATCCCGCGGTTCCACCCGCATAAGTTTCCCTTGGGAATATCGGGATAAAACTATCCTATGTCCTTTCCCGAGACTCAAACTATCTCTATAACAAATTTCATTTAAATCGGTTCAGCGGTTTAAGCGTGAAGAGGTAACAGACAGACAGACACCAGCGGAGCTTTGCAGAGAGTGATGCTCGAAAACTGAATAAAATTTACAAAAAGTGTATAGGACAATACTGTTTAGCTGCGTTCTCAGTTGGGGGGAGGGAGCTGAAAGCTAATAAAGTTAAAAAAAGAAAAAATTCTTTACTTATGCCCCTGATGCCCAAAATCAGCTCTTAATTGCGTTATACACTATCTACCTCAATCGGAAAATTTGGCTTCCCTTGGTCCTGCCGCCGAAGTGCCTGTTTGGGAGCAATGATAAATGATTTTATTTTTGTAAGTAGGTTTGCACAAACTCTTTTACACGTCAAACATATATTTTTTAAACTAGATGAGGTCGGCGTTTCCTATCTGACTACTCTGAGAAGAAAGACCGAAACAAACTCAGAGGTCATAGTCTTTTAAAGTCCAGACATAATCTTGGTCAGGTTATATGAAGACCATGTAGGTCGATGTCTGAGATGGTCTTTTGAGGAAAGAACCACACAGATTGAGAGGACCTGTCCAGTCAGTGCACGCATCTGTCAGAAATTGTGCAGCTC
This sequence comes from Luperina testacea, assembly GCA_927399505.1. Classification (NCBI taxonomy): domain Eukaryota; kingdom Metazoa; phylum Arthropoda; class Insecta; order Lepidoptera; family Noctuidae; genus Luperina; species Luperina testacea. The sequence goes on along the minus strand of OV656783.1, from coordinate 7,025,627 downwards.
AACTCAATTTATACTCATTTGAATAAGTCATGCCCGATACTGCGTTAACTTAATGAATCGTGTGTACTATTTTTGTTTATCTTTTAGATACCATATTAATAACGTGAAATATTTTTCAATTTTAATCTTATACGTTACGTTAAGTTAATCTTAAGAGTAAAAGAACAACCATGTGAAAAAAAATAATTAAAATTTAACTATTGTGAAAAACGTTCAGTTTGATGCCAGTTTCTATCTGTCAAAAATACCTCTAATTTCCCTAAATAATTAGTATTTAATTTTATCATTAAGTATTGATTTCTATCTTAATTCAGTTATTTGCTTATCTGTTTGTATTGCGCGATAATCTCAAGAACGGCTTCATTGATTGGTTTGCATTTATTCACTAATCAACCTTGCCGATATCTGTCTATGTCTGATGGAGACGGTAGGCCTGTGTTAAATGTTACAATAAAATAACTTGTGATATATTGCAATTAAATGAAAGAAAATTTAAAACTCACATTAAACGTACTTACACTTTGTAAACAAGCATACTATAAATTAGAAGATTATATCTAAGATAAGAACGCTTGGAAACATGCTGGTCCTGCTCCATAGGACAATCTGAGTCTAGACAAAATCAAAGTGTTTGTTAATTTAATTGTAAAATTTATTATTTTTTTGACATAGATTCTGTAATTACTTTAACTTATTACTTGTTAATTTTTTATTTTTTTTTATTTTTATTATAATCTTTTGCCATGTTTGTAAATATGTGAGCCATGTATCTATCAGATAATTAATTTATAAGTCATCACATTTCGTTATTAGATGTATATGTTGCAGTCAAAACTCTTAACCAGTCAAAAGTACTATTGACTAGCAAAATCAGTCAAAAGTACTTTTGACCGTATGCTTTAGTCAATAATACTTTTGACTAAAATAACAGTTAAAAGTACTTTTGCCCAATGGAGCTGGTTAAAAGTACTTTTGACTAAGTGATTCCGTCAAAAGTGGTTTTGACTGGTTGTATCAGTCAAAACTCTTAAAAATTATTTAGCATTTTAATTAGTATATTTATTTCTTTGAAATAATGTCATTTGACCGAATTTTCAAATGCACTAATTTACCTGTTTAATATGATATGAGGTACCTAAAGGTATTTGTATTCTCATTCACTCGCTCTTGCACCCAATGTCGACGGAGCCCCGCTTCGCGGGGCTCCTATTTCTGTGAAAAGGGTTTAAAGTAACCTAACAAAACCGAACCTCGGGGTGGGAACATTACATCAAATGAACATTATACCTTTTGATCAACAGCGCAAATGTTGTTATCGCAAATAAATATTCGATGAAATTAAAATTATGTTAATCGATATTATACAAATTGATTATTTTCCTAAACGTTGTTCGAATTAGTAACATTACATCAAAAGATGTTATACCAAACAAGGGTGGACCTCTTTTTATTCACATCTAACGAGTTAATAGTGCTTTTGACTGATGCTTTATTGCAGTTAAAACTACTTTTGACGAAGAGCGTCAGTCAAAAGTACTTTTAACCGCAAATTTGCAGTCAAAAGTACTAATGACCAATAATTTTCAGTCAAAACCACTTTTGACCAACCTATTCAGTCAAAAGTACTTTTGACTGATTTTGCTAGTCAATAGTACTTTTGACTGGTTAAGAGTTTTGACTGCAACATATACATCTGCAGACCCCTTCGAGGAATGCAGTGGGCCCGTGATGTTATGTTATGTTCTAATAATCTTGCTTTTTTGTCCACAGAGGGGGCAGGATGACAGACGCACCGGTAGTGAGTGTGGAGCAAGGCCAGCTTCAAGGGCGAATGGTCAACAGTCCTTCAGGCAAGGCCTTCTACAGCTTCCAGGGCATTCCTTACGCTAAGCCGCCCCTAGGCTCCCTGAGGTTCAAGGTAAAGGTCGTTCTACTATTTATTTGACATGTTACTATTAAATCCTTCTAGGTAAGCTCACTCCATCGTAGACTTTGTCTGTGTCATCTCTGACCTAGATTAGAGTCAAGAGCAAACCCATTTCGAATAAAAAAAAAAGTCCTAGCAAGAGTTCCCTCTCTTTGGTTGGGAGTACCTCTCTCGTGGGAGTTGGGGAGAGAAAGAGCCACATGTCATCTGGATCACTAGTTACCGTGAAACAAATATCATTACTCGTTAGCCCATTAACACATACGGATCAGCATAGCTATTTACAACCAGTCGATACGCTTCTGTACCGTATCGTATATCAATCAATGTTATCGTGAGAGTCCTCTTAACGCTGTTCACACACAAGTCCAAAACCCGAAAATATTGTCAGTTTATTAATCAAATAGCCGACCTCTATTCTCCCGTCAACTGTTTGTCAGGGGTAGTGCAAATCAAATTATCAAAATTTTTTGATTTCGATACGATAGCCTGTCGGATGGTTGTGAATAGCTATATTGGTAGACTCGTTTCTTAATAATTAAAACGAGAGTAGCTTAGAATTAAATGCCCAATCCAAACCAAACCAAAAACCAAACCAACCAAAAAATACCCAACCAAACCAAACCAACCAACCAATAAATACCAACCAATAAATAAACCAACCAATAAACCAAACCAACCAATAAATAAACCAATAAATTTGGTCATAAAAACTCTTTGGTCGACAAAACTAAAAAAAAATGTTTTTATTTTCCACCTTACAAAATTTTATTCCACATTACAGGTGAACAAATATTATTCAGTTGCTACACAGTGATAAGTTATATCTGTATCTTAATAACTATCTATGAGTAAACACGATAAGAGCTACAGCATCTTACAGAAACGTCATCGAGTACATAGATGATTATGTAACTGTAATGGTAAAGAAAAAATATAAAAGTGAATTGTTCAAAGATGGTTATAGTTGTAGTAAAATACTTCCTGAAGGACTTGATAAAGGCGATTTAGAAGTCACCCATCCCGGTGATATAGATTTCGAAGTGCATAAAAAAATAGTGGCACTCCGGGAGTGCCGACAGAAGTGAAAACAAAATAATTTGCCATCACTCACTGACATGTCGGATAATTATACATTAAAATCGACTACATTCCGAGGACAGCCGAACACATACGACGCGGGTATTTTTTGAATCGTCTTATAAACAAAACACGCGCGTTGTCGTTTACGGTAACAATGGCGCGAGTTCAATGGTTTATTTCCCATCTCAAAAAATGCCCAACGCGCCTAAAGAAGTTTTCACTTCAATAAGAGAAAGAAGCATCAAGTAAGGAAAGTTATAGTCGGACCAAGGGGTTTTCTAACTTGAAAAAACAAATTAACTTTGTTAAGAACCCAAAAGAATTAGGGGCTGAGTGCTCTTAAATTACATTTGCCTTGCGTCCCTGCAGCATTATAGAGTTATAAGCTCTAAATATCCAACAACTGAATAGCTATTCACAACCATCCGCTAGGCTAGGCTAGGATATCGAAAATGAAACATTTCGATAACCTGATTTGCTTTGCCCCCCCTGCAGCAAACAGCTGTCTGAAGAATAGCGGTCATCTATTTGATTTAAACTGACAAAATTTTCGGGTTTTGGACTTGTAAACAGCGTTTAGACGACTCCTGCGATAACATTGATTGATTTTCGCTACGGTACGGAAGCGTATCGAGTGGTTGTGAATAGCTATGCTGGGCAGATTAGCACTGTAAAAAATAGTCACCATCCTTCATCTTTTCATTGCAAAAATTAATATCCACCTTCTCCCAATTTCAGGCCCCCCAGCCCCCAGAACCATGGGACGGCATTCGCGACGCATCTGCAGAAGGCAGCGTATCTGCACAAATCGATGTGCTTACCAACAAACAATACACCGGTGATGAGAACTGCCTATTCCTAAACGTGTTCACTCCCAACATCGACGGAGAATTCCTCCCAGTCATGATCTTCATCCACGGCGGAGGCTTCAAGTTCGGGTCAGGCAATTCTAACTTCTATGGCGCAGATTATTTGGTCGAGAAAGATGTGGTTGTTGTTACTTTCAACTATAGGTGCGGAGCTCTTGGATTCTTGAGTTTAAACACCCCTGAAGTTCCTGGTAACGCTGGTTTAAAAGACATGGTCCAAGCTATCAGGTGGGTAAAGAATAACATCCACAGTTTTGGTGGTAACAGCGGAAATATTACTATTTTCGGAGAGTCGGCTGGTGGAGCGGCAGTTTCTGTCCTCACAGCTAGTCCGCTGACAAAGAACTTGATCAACAGGGCTATAATACAGTCAGGTACTGGCCTAGCCCATTGGTCCATGCAGAAAAATCCCATAGAATCTGCTAGAAGTCTCGCTAAGGCTCTTGGTTGCGATTCAGATGACCCGGAAGAGATTTTGGACTTCTTAAACGCTACTTCGGCCAGAGACATAGTCGAAGCTCATGAGAAGCTAAACCCAATGGAATCATTCCCTGATGTGCTGAACGCTTTTGGAGTAGTTGTTGAAAAGGAGTTCCTAGGAGTCGAAGCGGTTATCACAGAATCTTTCATTGACCTGCTAACGTCTGGAAGAGTAGCAGATACTCCAATAATGATTGGATCAACCTCCCTAGAATTCGCATTCGAAAGAAAAACAGATGACTTGCAAGTTTTCATCCCAGAAGAATTAAACATTGAGAGGAACTCCGAAGAATCTTTAGCAATTGCTGAGCAGATTAAGAAGTTATACTTTAAGGGCAGTCACACAGGAGTTGAAAGTCTTCAAGAGTATTTCGAACTACTATCAGACCGTTTAATCAACGTAGATACACACAGATATGTCCAATACTTGGTCAATGTGTCCAAGAAACCTATCTACTACTACAAATTTGACTATGTTGGGGAGTTGAACGTGTCAAGTAAATTACTGAACTGTTTTGGTCTGAAGAAAGCTATGCATATGGATGATTTAGGTTATCTGTTCAAGAATGATTTGCAGAAGGATGTTGAGCCGACGACCTTGGATGTGAAGATGAGGGAGAGGATGTTGAGGCTGTGGACCAACTTTGCTAAGAGCGGGTGAGTTGAATTTTTAATACTTAACAATAGGATTAAGCTAATATTACTTTGATTCCAGACAATACAAGTAAATGCCACATCTGTTATTACTTGTTCTAGCTATAACTTAAGGCTTTTGGTTAAGCTATGGCAAAAAGCCAGGGTCCTGGCTCAACCCACATGAAAAAGTAACGCATAGCAGACACCTTTTTATACCATTGAATAATAAACCTTATTTTGATCGTCTTATGCGTCATATTAATAACAATGGGCCCTAATAATTTAGCTTAATAAGAGCCACCCAGAATTTAACAGCCTAGAGCTTTATACTCTCAGTCTTCTCTCTCGCACTCTTTTTGAGTCCGCGTATCACTGATCAGTTGCCCTCAGTAGTCAGTTTATTTAACACCTATTTCACTTTTTAGTTTTTCAAGCAACAAATAATTCTCAACCAATCCTTTTCTCAATTTCAGAAACCCGACACCGGACGAGAACCACTACCTAACCGTAACCTGGTTGCCAGTAACCAAGGACAACCTCTACTACCTGAATCTGGGCCAAGAACTCTCCATAGGAACCAACCCGGACAAGGAAAAGATGGAATTCTGGGATGACCTGTACAGCAAATACTACCGTAGCTGGGAACACACAAGGACTAATATTGTAGAAACTACAATCAAAAACACTGAACCGAAAATTGCAGAGGCTTTTACTGAAAGCGTCAGCGTTTTCTCTCACTCAAGCGAAGTAATCGAATCCCACCACACCTTCGTCTCCGAATCAAGTGAAATAATCACAGAAAACAACGAAGTCATTTCGGCATCCCACGAAGTCATTATGGGAAACAACGAAGGCGAACCGGAGAATCACGAAGTCATCACGGAAAACAACGTAGTCATCAAGGAGACAAACGATGTCGTCCCGGAGAACAACGAAGTCATCAGGGAGAACAACGAAGTCATCAGGGAGAAGTCATCAGGCATCAAGGAGAGGCATGAAGTCGATAACGTAGTTGAAATTAATGAATTACCAGAGCCGGCGAAAATTGAGGAGTTGGTCCCGGTGAAAGCTTTGAACGGTGAACGGAAACCAGTCTCGCCAGTCGCTCCTCACGCTCGGCCATCAAATGAGATAAAGATGGTTTCCCGCTCAAATGGGGCCCCGAAAGACGTTATAAGGGCGAATGACCCACCAGAGGATGACCTTCCTAAAAACATTGGCGTCAATAAGTTTGTGAATTTCTTCGAGTCGCTCGGAGGTAAGAAGTAAGTTAGTCATGATTATTATGGGCTGTGGATACGAGACCAGCCGGTATATTCTCTAAAAATGTCACTGTGAACACTTGGGTGATGTGCACTGTCAATAGTTTTAATCCCTAGCATCAACACGGTTCAAGCTCACTGCACCTAAGTTTTCACCGTGAGATTTTTACAAAATTGACCAGCCGGTCGATTCTGTTAAAATCTCACTGTGAAAACTTGGGTGAAGTGAGCTTGTTTTTGTTAGGAATTGACACTATTGACAGCTCACTCCACGCTCACTTCACCTAAGTTTTCACGGTGAGATTTTTACAGAATAACACCGCACAGTAGTTCGCCTGTCAGTTCAATAAGTCACGAAGACTCCTCACTAAACTAAATGTGGAGCTGTTCTACAAACTATGGGACACTTAATATCATGTCCTACGTGTCCTGTCAGCTGCACGTTGGCAACTGGTGGACGTTAGTGATGGCGCCAAACACGTAGTCGAATTCTGAGCCGAGTCCATTAAGTGTATAATCCCGAAGTTCGGCATGATTACGCCTGCAATGCTATTTGAATTACTGACAACACATTATGCCGAAATTACATTGCGTTATAGCGTACAGCCAAACTTCGGACGGGCGTAAGTTCAGCGGCAACGTATTCTGTAGAGCACACATTATACGCGACCGAAGTTTGGTTCGATTCCCGAAGAAGATCCGGGGCGGGGAGCAGCGGGAGGCAGACATGCCTACGCCCCGCGTGTGCGCAACTAAATTTCTGCCGCGTAAGTTCGGCACTTTTGGTGTGTCATATCAGCCGAATACGTCGGAACGTAAAATCAGCCGCGGAACTTCGGTGGCGAACCTTCGGCATAGTGTGTCTGGAAAATTAGATTGCCATCGACACGCTAAGAGCCTCCGGCCATGAAGACATTGCTATAGCTGGCCTCTCATTTTATGGAAACTACGTATTACACTTGGCCACCTCAAGGTCAAAGTTACCACCGACGCAACGTGCACTGCTACAAGGATCGGCTTTTGGCGCTCGAATGATTTTGACTGGGTGGCGTTGTTGGTTAACATTGACAAAACAAAATGGCGCCGTTAGTTCTGATTTCAGCTACGCGAGGCCAGTGTAAGGTTAGTGGCTGAACTGACTCGCAAACTGAAGACGAATTCTCGTAATTTAAAACATTCAAAATCGCAGTCTCATCTCGGCGACAAAGAAACGTCAAAAACTTGTCAAAATGTAGGGAAATTAGAGGTATTTAAGACAGATTGAGACTCGAGGTGAGAATGAACTTTCTTTAAATTACGAGAATTGCCCCCTCTGATCTTGTGTCCGGAGCCATGATGTTTTGATTTTTTTTTTCAATTTTGGAGTGGATGAGAAAATGGTTGAGTTATATTAGTTAAGGTATTATGAGAAGCTGGTTCTTTGAATATGATGTGGCCAGGCCTCAATTTGGGAAAATCCCTTTTTTTTTTGAAAAGATATTCCAACATACATATATACTTTTTTACATTAAACATAATTTGCGTAATGTGGATGTACAGACCCCAGCACATCAAGCTACTACAATCTGTCAAATTTCTTTAATAGATTTTCAACTTTTTCGCCAAAGCATAACTAGGTTCAATGTTGATTGGGAAACTTTGACAGTTTCGGGTAGCTTGATGTGCTGGCGTCTGTACTATAGGTACACATCTGCCTAACCCTTCGGAATAACAGGCGTTAGCTATATGTTATGTTATTTACATTCCATTTTAAAAACGATTATTTTATAACAGACTATAGTGAAACTGCGCTGTGTGCTGCACACTCTCACCATTTCAAGTTAAATAAATATCAACTTTATTTCAATGATAATTAAGTTGATTTCAGAGTGACTAGAACAATTGAAAAAGTTATAAAAATGTTTGAAGTTGTAACGTAAACTGAACTTTATTGTGTAGGAATTAAAGTTATTTTTCCATACTTATATTTGTTTACATTTATGGCAAATAAATCGCGAACGCAGAATAGTAATAGACGCTCACAAAAATTCAGTATTTTTTATATTACAAATATAACCAGTATTAGGCCCACTTGCGCCAGGCTGGGTTATATTAATTAACTCGGAGTTAGCGTCCACGCTAGAGTTAAATTATAATTTCGTCTTGCGCCACTCAGAGTTAGTAGGTAACTCAAAGTTAAATTTTTAAATTTTTAACCCAGCAATGTTGGAGGGTTACGTCACTAATTCCGGGTTAGTAATGTCAAAATTATTTATTTGAGGTTATGTTCGTTTGTAACAACAAACTATAGACACAGGAAAATAGAGACTACTCGTAGCGGTTGGAAGTTTTATTAAAACAAGATTACAATTATGATAAATGAAATGTTTTCTGATGATGACGAAGAAATTATCGAATACATTAGTTCGGACTTTTTTAATAGAACAATTGCAGAACGGTCTGATTATTTTAACATACAAAGAGACAAAGCTTTTCATAGAAGATTTCGACTAAAGAAAGAAAGCGTCTTGTTTTTATTAAATAAAATTAAAAGTAGATTGCAGTACGCAAATGAAAATAAGAAGTAAGTAGGTACCTATATCTATATTTATTACGTTTTGACTTGTGGATTTCATTGCTAAGTAATACATTGTATTATTTGCATTAATTTGATTTTATTTTTACAGCCAAGCTGTCTCGCCTATGAATCAGTTATTGTGCACATTACGGTTTTACGCCACTGGAAGTCAATTACTAACAAGTGGAGATGTAATTGGAGTGCATGAGTCAACTGCATGCAGAATAATACATAAGGTCACTGATGCTATAGCACGGTTATATCCACAATTTATATCTATGCCCATCACTGAAGATGAACAAAGGCAGGCTGCATTAAAATTTTATGACATTGCCCGATTTCCACGAATTATTGGGGCAATAGATTGCACTCATGTGCGAATGAAGTCACCAGGTATGTAAATCCATCTCTATTTTATTCATACAAGCTACTTGTATTCTGTATATTACGGGGACAACGGGAATACACGGATATGTCTGCCCGAGTGTTCTGTGTAAGTTTCAGAAGCGCTGGATGGATTTTGATTAAGTTTTGTATAAGTATGGGAGGGACAGAGTGGTTTAGATCTGCTAGTTGATTATTAAAGTGCTGTCAGTAGGTTTCTTTACTTGGGTATGTTTGTTTCAGGAGGAGAAACTGCAGAGATATACAGAAATAGAAAGGGATATTTTTCTATTAATATGCAAGCAATATGTTCTGCTGATTTAATGTTCAATGATGTTGTTGCACGATGGCATGGATCTGCCCATGATTCCCACATCTGGGACAATTGTAATCAACGGCGACATTTTCTACAGGGTACTTATCGAAATTACTGTTTACTTGGTGACAGTGGATATGCTCAAACCACATTTATGATGACTCCATTTGCAACAGTGAGTTCTGCAAATCAGTCTTTATATAATGAGTCACAAATACGGACCAGAAATACTATTGAACGTACTTTTGGAATATGGAAAAGAAGGTTCCCTATTATGTCAAGAGGTATTCAAGTACATTTAAGCAGGATACCTGGGATTATAATTGCTACTTGTGTGCTTCATAATATTGCACGACTTCAAAATGACCCAGAACCACCACTGATCCAGAATACTCGCCCATATTTGATATTGATGATGGACTTGAACTATCAATGAGCGGCAGCTCTGTCAGAAGTACATTGGGACACCAGGCTCGCCAAGTTTTGGTAGAAGAATATTTTGGTAGATTATAAATCTATTGTTTTGAAATATTTTACATAAGTTTAATGTACATACTCAGATTTAATAAAAAACTAAATATTTGAAAGAAGTATTTATTAAACCCGGTGTATTCTAAATAATAACATTCTTTAATACATACTCAGTTAGAAAAACGCAACTTAATATTTTCTAATTCTAATTTTCTAATTAATTCATTATGTTCACATCTTTTTTTTGCATCTTCCATTTCCATAGCACGGAGTAAACGACCATGCTCTGACTTTTCTGTTTCCTCTTTTATTTGAACTTGGAGTAATTCTTTTTGTAAAGCCACCAACTCTAGCTTTTCACTTGCCAAACTTATAAATTTTGTTGAAACAGATTGTTTCTGCGGCATTTCTGAGTGATTCTTTTTTTTATCTGAAATAAAAAGATTCATTATTTACTGTTATGATCATTGTATTACTTTTCAGTTTATTAATAATTTATAAATATTTAAACTAAACACATTATCTCAATTATTAAATAAAATAGAAAAGTACATAATAATGTTTATTACAAAATTTGTTTGCAAGAAAAGATTTATTTATTGAAGAAATAAATTCAATATTGCACACACTTTCCTATTTACTATTCTCTGTATTCTCGTTATGTTTGCAAAAAAAGTGTATAAAACTCACTTTTAATGTTCTGAACCAATAAAGAGTGGGGCTTCTTTTTTAAGTTTGCCCTGTCATTTGTAAAATATTCCTCATCCTGTTGTTTGATGTTAGTATGTTGCAATGTGGTAATTTTTTCCCCGTGCTGATTGTCTCCTTGTGTATCTAAAAAAATAATTTTATTTATAGAGGTTTAAGGACTTGAAAACTGACTTGGGTGAAGTTGGAACTTTACCAATTTATAGAACAAATCTAAGTCTATCCTAAAACAACTTTTAGAAACAATTCATCATTGGTAGATAAAAGAAACAATCAAATTAATAACCACTTTTTTTGAAGTTTGTTACTACAAGCTTGACCGATACTGCTGTACCACACCTTAGGCCTACACAGCGAGGTGGGGAGTGGGAAGCACCGAGCGAAGAGGAAAGTAAGGCATGGGAGCGGGTGTTTGACCCCCTTGCCTCTGCCAGTATGCCTAAGGCGCAGCACAGTAGTAGCGGTCAAGCTATAAGAAAGTAATGTTTTTAAAGTTTAATTTTTCAAAATTCAAATAGATAGAGTATGAGATCTATCAATACCTATTTGCATATTAATGGCTTCAACAGGCTCATCTGCTGGTTGGGATGCCATTAAACAACTGTCACCATCATATATTGTATACAGGCCATCGATAGCAGGACCAACTAAAACTTTAACTTTTTCCAACAATGGGTCTGGATCATAATTTGGTGCTGGTCCTCCACCTGGTGGAGAAAAATAGATATTTGATTATGTATAGGTAAGTACTATGTACTAACTGAAGTTTTGAATAGATAATGGTCGATGGGTCATGTTCAACATCACAAGATGTGGTTAAATGGGCTACACACCTGTACCCATAACATTCTTTTTTAAAATTGCATCTTTTCGATCTGCCTCTTTCTTCAGATCGGCCAAAACTTCTTGGCATGTTTCTGTTGATACCCCCATGTTATGAGAAATTTTTTCCCAGCCATCGGAGGAGGTGCCAAACTCTTCAACACTGTGGACCAACTCCTCAACTGAAAAAAATAAAAAAGAATTATAGTGACCACTACGTACATTGGTACACTTGAGTACTTCGAATACCTAATAAAATCATGCCTATTATTACATACCTGGTATATTCATTTTAGCATCAGAAGCAGATTTTTTACATTTTTTCTTTAAGTTTTTATAATTCTGCTGTAAACTTTCTAAAGTTCGTTGCGAACCGGTGGTCGACGAATTGTATATTTTTACCACTTCCTGCCAGGCTTTATGTTTTTCCATAAGATTGACTCCGTCGGTCTTTTTACATTCTATGACATGTTTAAAGTTATTTATTATATCGCACAGCAATATACTGTCACTCTTTGTGAAATTAGGCCCTCGTAAACGGTTTTTCTTTTCCATGCTCGCAACTGACGCACAAACACAAATATTACAATTAAATCACTCTCCAAAACACGGACTAATAAAATATGTAATACTACGCGTTTACACGGCGTGAAATCCGTGCTCTGAAGGAAGAAAATACTTGTTCAAGTAGAGTAGACAGTAGGTAAAAGGAAAAATTTTATTAAGATAAAATGCGTGTATTTGAAATACATAAAACAAGAGAAGTGAAGTGACATACATATTTTTTGTCATTACATAATGGCCAGGGTGTGCTTATTAAACGAACGACTAAAAAGGTTTTAACACCTCCCCGTAATATGGACACCCTGTATATGGAATAGGAATTTACAGAGAATATAAAACATCATAAATCAAAGTTAACTAAGCACTTAACACTAACACAAGGAAAAAGAACATCCTGTACACACCTACCTATCACTCACTATATAACACAACTATATACATACCAATAATAAAAATAAAAAAAAACATTGTTCAAAATCTACACTAAACTAAACCTAAGAGATTTGCACATCTAGCATGTTTAATTCTTGGTAATGGTTTTGTGAGAATATCGGCAATGTTATCATTACTTGGTACATATTTCAGGGTTAGGTTGTGATGTGCAAGTGAGTCTCGAATGAAATGGTGTTTGATGTCTATGTGTTTAGTGCGTGCGTGATATGTGTTGTTGTGAGCCAGTTTAATTGAGCTTTGATTGTCTGAGTGAATGACGATAGGATGAATGATGGCGAATATCTCTGAAATGAGCGATTTTAGGTATATTGCCTCCTTGCAAGCTTCCCCGAGAGCCATATATTCAGCTTCTGTCGTGGAAAGAGCGACTGTGCGCTGCTTGCGCGCTTCCCATGAGATGGGAGCTCCACTCATAAAGAATATGAATCCTGTGAAGGATCGCCTATCTATTATGTTATTCCCATAGTCCGCATCGGCATACCCTGTTGGGTAGGACTGACCTGGTTTGTATAAAAGTTTGAGGTTTACAGTCTCCTTAAGGTACCGAAGAACTCTCTTAGCGGCTCTCCAGTGCACCTCCCCGTAATGTACGTTGAATTGAGACAAGTACGAGACTGCATGTGCAATGTCTGGTCGTGTACATATGGAAACGTACATTAATGAGCCGATAAGCTCTTGATAGGGGACTTCAATATTTTCCTCTTCTTTGTCAGGTAACGAAAGTTTTATGCCGGGTTCCAATGGTGTAGTCACGGGAATAGCGTCATTCATGCCAAACTTGTGTAATAGCTTTTGAATATATTCAGTCTGATCTAGAGTTATGCAACCTTCCTTTTGGATAACTCTCATTCCGAGACAGTCCTTAAGAGGACCAAGATCTTTGACAGTGAATATTTTCTTCAGATGATTCTTGAAATTCTCTTTCATTTTAGCATTATTGCCAAGTAAAAAGAAGTCATCGACAAACACTGCGACAACGAAGAAGTCATTACCTTCTCTTTTGTAGTAGAGGCAGTGTTCTGTCGTGGCTTGAGTTAGGGACAATGTTTCCATTGCTTCACACACCTTTTTGTTCCACTGGCGTGGAGCTTGCTTAAGGCCGTAAAGGGACTTCTTGAGAAGACATACTTTGCCCTTTGGATTTGTTGAAAAACCTTCAGGTTGTTCCATATAAATCTCCTCTTCTAAGTCTCCATTTAAAAAGGCAGTCTCCACATCAAGGTGTTCTACTTGCAAGTTGTTTTGGACAGCAACTGCTATTAATAGCCGTACTGAAGACAGTCTAGCGACAGGAGAAAAAGTTTCGCCGTAGTCCACACCTGCTACTTGGGTGAACCCTTTTGCTACTAGCCTGGCTTTGTATTTAGTTATCTGACCCCTTGTGTCCTTTTTAATTTTGAATACCCATTTGCTCTTTGTAGTTTTCCTATCGGAGGGTCGGTCAACTAGGATCCATGTTCCATGCTTCATCAATGAATCATACTCAGCCTTCATAGCTTCTAGCCATTTTTCTTTTTGGGGATGATCTGTAATTTCTTTATAAGTCTCCGGTTCCAGGTCTGAAGTCATGAAGAGGCCACACTGACTATATCGTTTGGGAGGATGTCGTTCCCGAATAGGGTATCTCCTTTCGATGGTTGGCTCTTCACTGGGTTCAGCGTCGGGAGCGCCTGGTAAAACTTCAGGGGTTACAGGATCATGTAGGGCTGTCGGGTGATCAGAAGATGACACTGGTAGTGTCTCTGGCTGTGAATGAAGCTGCGTTTGCGAATCTAGTTGGTCCTCATCTTGAATGGGTACAAGGATTTCTTGCCATTGTGGCGAGGGTAGCGTCTCGCTGGAAGAAGAATTTTGGGACTCTATCGGCGTTTTGTCCTCTATGAAGACAACATCTCTAGCGACTATGATCACTCGAGGATTTTCGGGATTTATGAGACGGTATCCTTTGCTTTCTGTAGCATAACCAACGAAAATACACTTTTGTGTCTTAGAATCTAGTTTTGTACGTTTTTCTTTAGGCACAAGAACGTGAGCTTCGCAACCAAAAACTCTTAAGTGAGATAAGTTGACTTTGTTTCCCTTCCACAGTTCTTCAGGTATTTTGTTGTTCAAGGCTTGCGTTGGTGTACGGTTCTTGAGATAGATAGCCGTATTTACCGCTTCTCCCCAATACGCCAAGGGTAGTTTTGAGTCTTGGAGCATTGATCGAGCTTTTTCGATTATCGTCCGGTTTACACGTTCGGAAACTCCATTCTGTTGAGGTGTGTACGGGATCGTGGTTTGATGCACGATGCCATTTTCCTTAAGAAAGGTACACATATCGTTATTTACATATTCACGACCATTGTCCGAACGTAGGACTTTTATTCTTTCACCGGTTTGATTTTCTACTAAATGTTTAAACTCTACAAACTTTGCTAAAACTTCGGCTTTTGTTTTCAAAAGATATCCAAAAGTTTTGCGACTGAAATCGTCTGTAAAAGTCAGTAAGTACAAAGCTCCACCCCACGAGTGCGTACTCATAGGTCCGCATAAATCCGAATGGATTAACTGTAGGACTTTGCTCGATTTACTTTTAGAGTTTTTAAACGGTTTTTTAGCTAATTTACCTTGTAGGCATGGAACACACTTTTCGGTGTAGCTACCGTTGTAATTTAAACCGATAGATTTATTTTTAAGTATATTCATACTTTTTGCATTTAGATGACCAAGACGCCTGTGCCACAGCATTGCAGACTCTTTGGTCGAAGAATACAACGCTTGAGAACTACTCAGATCCAACCTGTATATTCCTTTATGGTTTGATCCTGTAGCAATGACAGATCCTGTCACTTGACATCCGCCCCTTTGGATGATGCTTGCGCCTTTCGATGTAAACAAAACATCGAAGCCTTTTTTAACTAAATTGCTTACAGATAAAAGATTTGTAGCGAGGCCAGGGATATATAGAACATCACTAATTTTATTTACACTATCGGAAATACGAATATTTACAGTACCTTTACTATGGCTTAGTAATTGCTCCTGGTTAGCAACTGTAACAGGGGTGACGTGGGATGACATGGTTGCATACCAATCTTTCCTGTTACTCATATGGGAAGTTGCGCCAGAGTCAATATACCAATCTTGAGAACCTGAGGAAGGAATGTTAGAAAAACAGGATGAAAGTGTGAATTCGGATGTATAATGTGTAGAAGTGTTAACCGAAACATTTTTGTCTTTCTTCTGTCTGAGCTTTCTACATTGCGACACTACGTGACCTAGTTTTTTACAATAGGTACAGAACTTCTTCTTCTCGTCCTTCGTTTGTAGCGCTGCACTGACAGGTTCTCTGGTGGTAGTAGCTGTTGCGGTGCGCACGTCTTCTTTTAGAAGTGCTGTCACCACATTTTCCGATGATATCTTCGTGTTGGAATGTTCAAGAGCCATGACGAGTGGATGAAATCTTTCTGGAAGTCCAGCGAGCATGATAATGCCGAGGAACTCATCGTCCACTGCTGCTCCTATTCCCTGAAGCTCTTGCTGCGTCGATAACGCCTTGTTGACATACTCTTGTATATTTCCTGTGTATGCATTTCCTAACAGACTCTTCATTAGTGCTAATCTCCTTGTCAGTCCGCTGTCGGCGTAGGCCTTTTTCAAACAATTAAAGGTTTCGAATGCAGTTTTTGCTGACCTTAAGACTGGATAGACCGACTCGTCACACGTGAGGCAAATCTTAGCTCGTGCCTTCGCGTCTTTGCGCGTGGCGATGGGATCGGCGGGATCGACCGCTTGTATTACAACGTCCCATAAGTCGACATCCGTCAGATAGCACTCCAAACTAAATGCCCATGTGTTGAAGTTATGACCATTTAGCTTACTAATGCTTAATGCATTTGTCATATTTGAAGAATTTGTTACCTCTGTACTGGTTTCTGCTGCTGACTTCTGCACCGTGGTGGACGTTGGAGGGACCATAACCACTTGTTCAAGTAGAGTAGACAGTAGGTAAAAGGAAAAATTTTATTAAGATAAAATGCGTGTATTTGAAATACATAAAACAAGAGAAGTGAAGTGACATACATATTTTTTGTCATTACATAATGGCCAGGGTGTGCTTATTAAACGAACGACTAAAAAGGTTTTAACAAAAATAAACAGTTGTGATAAAAGAATTCGTTTAGGTTATCTTTCTAACGCGCAACGTGAATGAAAATGACAATGATTAATTTCAAATAACAAATGATCAAAATGAAAAGTCTGTGTCAAGTTCAAGTAAGGAGATAATTATATACAAAATACTGTAGCGCAAAAGAGACAAGTATACATGTTTCGGTCATCATTCGCTCATTCATATTTTGCCGGATAATATAATAGAATGAAAACTCTGTAAAGATACCAGCGTAAAATAAAAAACCAAAAGGTTAGTTAACCTAAGGTTAATTTCCCCTGGCGCAATACAATGTTAGAGTTAAAATTTTTACACTTTAACCCAGAGTTACTAAACTCGGAGTTACCCAATTTAACTCAACTTTTGGCGCAAGTGGGCCTTAGATGTTCAAAAAAAGTGTGTAAGTTTTTTAATTACAAAAATCATTTCCATAGAAAATATTACAATCTGCATTTTTGAAGACTGATAGATAACACTAGTATTTTTTTAAAGACTTGAAATTTTTTTAACAACTTGAGGCCAAGGCCACGTTCAGGGCCCCGAACAAAACCATTCACTCCAAAACTAAAAATCAAAACTTAGTCTGTAGATATTAGTCACTAAACTAGTTACTAATTTTACAGTATTTATTTACATTCCATCTTTAATTTTAAGAATATTTCAGTAAACGTTCAATTTGTATATGAAAATCAGTTTTTTTAATTCATCGATTCATGTTTAAAATTGTTTCTTTATTATAGTATTGTATAGCATTTGTATTTTTATCTTTATGATGATCCTTCTCGGTGTAGGCAGAGGTAGCCATTTAACTTTTCAATGAGGGTTTTCGTGAAAATGTACGACACCAGTTGGCACCACTATGACAAGAGGTCTTCCATTTCGACAATGAATATAAAATATATGATGACGTTCATCATTCGATTCATTCATTCGTTCATCATTCAGTAATGACTAAAGAAAATATAGACTCTTTGACAGAAACCTGGACCTGGACGTGTCAGTGCTGCCACCTAGCGAACGTCATTTCAGAAAACCCTCATTATTAGAAAAAGCTTATATTAGTCCATTTCTGGACATATGGTCAAGCACTTAAAAGTTAAAGATGTATTTAATCACCATCCTGCACTCAAACGACCTATGGATAAGTCTAATCTCAACATTTAACTCAAAGGCTTCTCTTTTAACAGTCGTAAAGGCTAGTCATCAGAAGCTCGAAAGTCTGACAACCAGTCTTACCAATGAGAATCGTGTTACCCGGTAACTGGGTTGTGGAGGTCAGAAAGGCAGTCGCTCCATGTAAAATACAGTACCCGGCGATAAATATTGCACATCGACCTTTGGAAAGAGACAATCGGCTAATTTCGGCTTCGTAGAGCGTTATCTCTGTCGCACGAAATACAAACAGTCCGGTATCTATTAGGAGCTGTTAAAACATTATGATTTGCTTCTTTTGATAATTATTTTTATTCTTTGTATAAAATCGATAGGATCGAACAGGTCGATGTGCAATATTTATTGCCGGGTACTGTACTGGTGTTCAGCTGCATCTGGTAAGGCTTGAAGCCGACCCCGACATAGTTGGGAAACGGTTATGCAGATGATGATCGAAGGAACTTGGGCTCGAAATTGAAACGGTTTGTAAAATCAGAGTTAGACTATCAAAGATTCCTCGTCAAAATCGAATATCATTGTCTTCCTTAATGGTTGTATAATATCTTGTATTTATCATTCATATTGTATTGTTGATATTCCCAAAAATATTCTAATTTTACTCGTGGCTTTTCGAAATGTATGCCATACTAATTTATAAACAAAAAATAAAATTGCCGTTTCTTTTCGCATCTTTTTATTTATATTTTCAAGGATATCGGAGGCTTAATTTTCGAACTGTGAGGACTTATGCAGGCGATTTAATATCTTCCCGATTTTGTATTATTTTCTGGTTCAATTCCAAGGTCGGGGCAGAGTGATATTGGGCCATTAGGAATTTCTCAGCAGCAGTCCGGCTTCTGGATTTTTATGCTCGCCCCTTTCTGTATTGGCATAACTCTACACTTTCGACTACTCCATCGGTGCATACTGGCGTGATCTTATGTTATACCTGCAAGAATAGTTATAATCTTGCTAAAATGCTTCAAAAAGATCTAATAAACGTTAAATTGTGTGCTTTAGTCCTTCAATAATTGCGGTTTTGTACTTAGGTATTTGAAATTATTTGTAAAACTTAAGTGTTATACCTATTTACTAATCAAATTTTTTATTTTAATTGAGTCAATTTTTAGTCATTATTATGTTTGGTTTGGTAATTAAGCCGACGATGTCTTTCAAGGTATTCGAAAATTTTCCAAATTGGCCTGAATTTCCAGATTTAGTCCTGTTAGGCCACACCTCACTCTCACCAGGCCTTGGAATTATCTTTATCTAATAAATATTTATTTGTTTCCAAATTGTATTCTATATCTATAGTGTAGATATTATGTGCCAATATAATTGTTAGTCTTTATCATTTCCATTTTAATTATAATGAATAGATTAGAATTATATTTTTGTATAATTATTATGCGTAAATAAAATATGTTATATAATTATTCATGGTTTTATTTTTACTTTTTTTTAAAATAATATAACGCCTGTATTCACTAAAGTTACTAAGATTAAATAAAAATAAAACATCACAATTTAAGTTCAAACGTTTTATTATTACAAAATCCAATCCTTTCCCACAACAATTTTGTTCATAAATTAGCAATACTTAGGATTATTAACCTTTTGAGCGCCACGGTCTTCTATAGAAGACAATCGTTTCCGTGCCCCCCACGCCACGTCTTTATAAGAAGACAATATCTAATAACGTTTATTACATTAAAATACATGAACAAATGCTTTTGTGCGTATTCTTACTATTGCCTAAAACCCTAAACTTAAATGTTTATTTCAATAGGGGGTCTTTTTTATATTAAAACTCATCACTACTGTCTACTATACATTCGTTATACATTTTATACTTTATAGCTTGGCGCTGGGGGACACATCGCGTTCGGTACCGCTTGGCGCTCAAAAGGTTAAAAAAATAACATGATAAAGGTAACTTGTAACAAAAATAATGGAAACATGATTGTTCATTCTTATAAAAAAAGTATTAATAATTTAAGAATTCTGCTTAGCATGAGGTCCTGGGTCCGATTCCCAATTTGCGCAAAATGGCGTCGAGTCTGAATTTGTGCTCGGTTGACGGTAATGGGCTCGCTCCCTATTTTAGGAGACTTAACTGGCGGATGTACAGACGCCAGCACATCAAGCTACCCGAAACTGTCAAATTTTCCCAATCAACTTTGAACCTTATGCTTTAGCGATAAAGTTGAAAATCTATTAAAGAAATTTGACAGATTGTAGTAGCTTGATGTGCTGGCGTCTGTACTATAAGTACACTACCGCTTTACTCTTCGGGGAAAACAGGCATGATGGTACAGACGCCAGCGCATCAAGCTACCCGAAACTCAAATTTTCCCAATCAACTTTGAACCTTATGCTTTAGCGATAAAGTTGAATATCTATTAAAGAAATTTGACAGATTGTAGTAGCTTGATCTGCTGGCGTCTGTAGTGCACGTCATTCAGTGCACGCATTTGTCAGAAATCGTGCAGCTCAACTCAAAACTTAAGGTAGAAAGTTTAACATATTATTATAACATAAAACTCAATTTTTCTAAATAAGTAACAAGAAAACATACCAGGCACCATTAAATTATGCGTGATTATTAAACATAGTACTAATTAAGTTATTTTTGCAGAAGACAGCACATCAAGCTACCCGAAACTGGCAAATTTTCCCAATCAACCTGGAACCTTAATGATGTAGCGATAAAGTTGAAAATCTATTGAAGGAACTTTGACAGATTGTAGTAGCTTGATGTGCTGGCGTCTGTACTATCACAGATAAAAAATAATACAATCGAGTAAGGCTGACAGGCGCGGGCGCAAGTCTTAGAAAATAACATTGCCTACCCTTATAGGGCAGGGACACGCAGAGGCCCGTGGCTAAATAATAACAGCCGCACAGGTCGATCGATCAGGTTAAGCTACACTTGCCGCGGTTGGTCTGTGGATGGGTGACTGTCTATACATACCGAGACCCCTCCGTGCCTCGGAAAGCACGTCAAAGATCCACGAATGTCGTTACGGGTAGCCAGAAGCTCGAAAGTCTGACAACCAGACTTACCAATGGGTATTACCCAGTAACTGGGTTGTGGAGGTCAGATAGGCAGTCGCACCATGTAAAATACTAGTATTCAGCTGCATCCGGTTAGACTGGAATCTGACCCCAACATACTTGGGAAAAGGCAGGCAGATGATGACACGCGCTCAGCGTAACCATGAATTCAGCGCATGATTCTAGATAGAATAGAAAACTGTCTGTCAAATTTTCCCAATCAACCTTTACCCTTATGCTGTAGCGATAAAGTTGAAAATCTATTAAAGAAATTTGACAGATTGTAGTAGCTTGATGTGCTGGCGTCTGTACTTAATCCCTGGTTCTTCTGTAACAATTCTGTAAAAATCTCACCGTGAAAACTTAGGTGAAGTGAGTTTGTTTTTGCTAGGAATTAACACTATTGACAGCTCTCTCCACGCTCACTTCACCTAAGTTTTCACGGTGAGATTTTTACATAATAGCACCGCTGATCTTAAACAAATTTATGGAACCAACTAATCATTTACACACAGGGTTTACCATTTTATTTCTATATTTAAGTACCTTATGCCTTTTGTTTGATTACAGGTACCTCTTCTAGTTTTACTAGTTTTGTTTAAGCATAACACTATTATATAGGGTCCCATTAAAATAGATGGAACAATTTTAACACAGCGCTCAGCACGTCTAACTAAAGATATCCAAGCAAAAAAAAAAAAAAAAATTAAAGTGATTTTATTTTGACCTAAAATAATAAATTGCCGGCACATTAGTGTATTTTCGTTAGCTGATTATTTTTCTTGTAAGTATCTATGCGTTTTTCTTATATATTTTTTTACCATCGTCCTTATTTTGGTGATCTGAATAATTTTTTAAAAGTTGTCCATTTATTTTAATGGGAACTTATATTTCTATTTTCATAATTAGATTTTGGTTTAGTTAGTGAACTAAACCAAAATCTGACATGACAACTCCATAATTTAAATTCATCTTTTTCCTACTTAAACTAGGAAAAGATTTTAGTTCATTTTAGTCAGAAACGGACTAACTTTTACTCTTTTTATTTGTTCTTTGGGGGAAGCGCCAGGGTAGCTCGCGAAATTCAAATTTTCTTACGTTTTTCTTTAGTTATTTTAAGGCTACGATGACCGTCTAGTGGCGCCCTCATCGTTTGTTTGGTTTTATCTTTTCTGCATTTTTATTCTAAAATAAAAGAAATAACCAAACAAACGATGAGGGCGCCACTGCGCGGACGGCGTTTAGTCGGCGCCCTCTTAATCCAATTGGTATGACTATTTCATGAAATATCACTAATGGCTGATTTTTCAATCATATAATAAGTTTATTCGAGGAATAATTTTGAAATTTTGACAGTTATTACATATAAAAACTGTCAAACGTCAATTTTATTCCTCGAATAAAAGTTATCTGGCGATGGAATTATCAGCCCTAAATAGGGTTATATGAATTTGAAGGGTTCTATTGATGATTTTTATGATTATAATTATGTAAATGCATACTTGTTATGCTCGCGAATCATATTTGGTCCACATACAATCTGACACTGACCGGCAAATTGCAAAAAACGTAAGAAAGGGGAAGATTTTTATAATTATAGTTGGTGGCGTGACATCCATATTTTTTGAACTTGCTTTTGAACGCTAATATCTCGGCTCGGAAACGTGACACTACAGGGTTTGGTCCTATAATGTTTTCTGTTCGCACCGATGTGAGCTATAGATTTATATACATAAGTTTCATACTAGCCGCCATTTTGAAAAAAAAAAATTGCAGGCGGGGTAGATTAGCCACAGATCTTCAAAGTCCTTTGAATTTCGCGGGCTACCTAGCGCATCCCCATTAACGACAATAATTAACCTAAACACGTAATTTAATTTATAATTTAGATGTTTCTCCCGTAACACTTAGCCAGAAGTTGAGTCTGTCCAAATCAGGGTTCCTAATACATTCTAAATTTTCGTCTATGATCAAGATATGTTTTCCGCTCTTCGTGTATGGTAACCATTCCGTTTCTTGGTCCTCCCAGGTTGGTCGTCTGAAAAAAATAAATAAGGGAAAATAAGTTGTAGTTTTCACAGGATTTTTTTAAGGGGCTTAAATGACCTAAAGCGCGGTCACTGTCGGACTGCATAGAAAAGAAAGAGAAGCGCGATGACACAACGCTGATAATTTATTGCAAAATATGAAGCAATTATTTAATTTTGATGAATTAATGTTTGCTGCACCGTGCGACGTCATCACGTCGGCGCCGGCTGTCGCTGAAAACCAGCGCTGGGGCTCTGTCTTGCATAGGGTCGCAGCATAATGCTGAGCGATAGCCGTTTTGCGTGGATGTGACGCATGTCAACCTTTTTTTATTGTTTTTTATTTGTTGTTCTTTTTTGCGTCATGTTTACCGCAAATAAACGTATTTTCTTTCTTTCTTTCTAATTACAAAAAAAAAAACTATTGTCTGGACTAAAAAATTAAAACACTAGTGTTTTAGTATGGTGCTTGTAGAATAATCTGACAAAAAATCAGAATGATTGTATGTATATGTATATTATTATGGTTTTTATTGTAAAAAGAAAGTTTTTAGAGGTATCTTCATGATTTTTTCCTATCGTATCAAATTAGTTGTATTTCAACACACTATCTACCTAGCATATATCCTGAAGAATATCATACAATTTTCTGATTTTGTTTGTTGTAGTCGATCATATGCTTTTATTGTTTCTAAAACTTGCGTTTTTTGTGTTTAGGTCCTGTAAGCCCCTTAAGATTCACTGACTTGGTTATTTATATTCTAGCCAGTTAAAATGGGACTTGAAACATTAATCCAAAAAGGCAATTCAGCAGTAGCTCAGTAAATTTTAAGGGTAAGAGAAATAAAGTTCGTATCGTATGCGTTACCTCAGCGGGACGACCATAAGTTTCAACACCGATAATACAGTACGCATCACCTAATTAAAAAACCGGTCAAGTGCGAGTTGGCCTCACGCACCCGGGGCTCTGTTTAAATTTGTAGGTATGTAAATAGTTTTAAAATTATTTTTTTGTTTTGTAATGTAACTACAAATTTACGGATTTTGGATTTTTCCTTTGCTTGTGCTACATGACATTGCTTTTTGCCAAATTTCATGATTCTAGGTCAACGGGAGGTACCCTATAGGTTTTATTTCAGAACATAAGCGCCCGTATCTTTTAATTGCGTTGTCTTAGAAATTTAATTTCACAGCTTCAAAGGATTGCAGCCCTGAGTATTTGATATTATTTTCAATTTGATAACTCCACGCGTTTCTGAGAAAAAGGGTCTTGATTGACGGACAGACAGACGGACAACGAAGTGATCTTGTAAGGGTTCCGTTTTTCTTTTTGAGATACGGAACCCTAAAAATAAGTTTGCTTACTCACCCAGTTCTAGCAAAAGAGCACCAAGCCTCAGCCAGCATATTAATAATTTTCATATCAACCGCGCATGTTTTCTCATGTTTATTCTCCCTATAAAACTGGTACTGTATCATATCCCCGTGACTGGCCCCTCTAAGCCCCAAATTCCTCATAATCCTAGTATTCAAATTCCCATAATACTGGAATTTGTAGACAAACACATTGTTATTATGTTTTGACAACATTTCAGGTAGCAACATCAACGGGAACTGGAAAAACGTATCAGATACCATGTTAACATACTCCAGTTTGGTACTCTCCGCAACTCCTCGACCGTGAAAATAGAACCTCATTATCTTCGCGTTGATATCACATACTCTACTATCATCTCTGGGTATGTTAAGATACTGTGGAATGAAGTAATAGAAGTCGTCCTCAAATTCAATGTTTCCTTGGCCGTTCTTTTGCAAAAAAAGGGCTCCTTCATGGGAATTCATGCCCGTCAAAATGGGTACGTTGGTGAACTGATTTCGAGCGATATCGATACGGGGGTACTGGCCAAAAAATTGTTCCACTCCAGGGAATTGCCTTTCGACGACTGGCAACATGAATGCTTGGATTACAGATGGCGGTCGGGCTATTTCTGCCATGCTAAAAGCGACTATAAGCTCTTGAATTGGTACTTCAAGAAAATACTCGTACAGATCCCTTTCAGTAATCAAATCGTCTCGGTCCAAATTCCTGGCCACGATCCTTGCTTTATCTATGGGGTCCTCTTCAACCATAAAAATATCTGCGATGGAATTCCCTGATTGGGCTATCACTTTATGAAACAGCCCAGTCGTCATTCTAGACGTCATATAGGACGCAACAACGCCCGCGCCGGCGCTTTCACCAAAAACCGTTACATTATTCTGATCCCCATTGAAGTTTGCAATGTTACTTCTGACCCATCGCAAAGCGAAAACCGTATCTTTTAAGCCCGCATTCCCGGGTACTTCTGGTATATTTAAGCACAAAAATCCTAATATATTTAATCGGTAGTTTACTGTGACTACAACAACGTCATGATTTAAGTAATAATCAGGTTTATAGTAGTCACCGTAGCCAAAAATAAATCGTCCTCCGTGCACGAAAAATAACACTGGTAAGTTATCTACTTCGTCACTTGGCAAACTTGGAGTGTACACGTTTATGTAAAGGCAATCTTCTGAGCCCTCCATTCTAGATGATGTGTATGGGTTAAGCTGGCAACACTTGTTGCCTGGCTTGGTAGCGTCACGGACGCAATTCCAGCCATCTGGTTCTTGTGGGTCCTGAAAATGTATAGAAGTTTGCTTAAAGGGCGCTAGGGTGGGTAAGTAACAAATGATATAATTACAAAATCTCTAATATTTATATGACATAACAACTGAATCTATTATTTTATTTGATATAATGATCAGTTAATATAATAAACGATTGATATAATTTAAAATAACTAATTTCTATAAGCATAACGAACAAATCATTTGTTAAACCACTCGAAAGACATAAAACTTATTTAATCTTCTAAATCTAAGTCTAACATGATAAAAACGGGTCTACCCTTAGGCTCTAGACAGACGGACTGCATTTCAACTGCAATCCAACTGCAAATTTGCAGTTCGGATGCAGTTTGAATGCAGTTGACACGACTGCAACAGAACTGCAAACCAACCGTGCAGTCCGATTGCAGTCGGTGTGCAGTTCATGACTGCACGCAGACTGCAATTGAACACGGTTGGTTTGCAGTTCTGTTGCAGTCGTGTCAACTGCATTCAAACTGCATCCGAACTGCAAATTTGCAGTTGGATTGCAGTTGAAATGCAGTCTGTCTGTCTAGAGCCTTACGCAGCAAGCATGCAGCATGTAAACAAGCATACACCATGCATGCAAACAAGTATGCAGCATGCAAGCAAGCATGCAACATGCAACAGACATGGCTCCGGCACTACGGGTCTCCGGCCGTCGCACGCAAGCATATCGTCGCAGATGGTTTTAACGCTCACCGCCGCGGCTAGCAAGCCGAAGTTGGTATGTTGATAAATGCGATTCTGTAAGAAATCATTGCTTCGCGAAAGAAAAAAGAAAAGAAGAAATCATTGGTCGCGACTCGTATTACTCTTTGTATAGATACAAAGAGTACTACTACTATAAACCCTCGCACGCACGGGCGTTTTTTTAACGCGACGATTTTTTTAAATCGCGCTATGGATTTTCAACACTGCTTTGCGTCGAGGGTCGAAAATCCCACACTCTCTATTAGATTCCCAATACTTTGCTCAATACCGATAATTGAAAATCCAGTATGCAATAAAAATCGTCACGGAAAAAATTGCAGCATGAGCGAAAAACGATCATATTTGAAGAAAGTGTGTGGCGCCGTTTCCATGTCACGCGCAATCGGCCAATCGGCGCCATTTTTATTCAAGAACTGTGCCGGTTTTTGTGAAAAATTACTTACGCTAAATCTTAATCTGCCGACTGGAGGCCTGGCATACGGAATGCCCTCAAAACTATAGTATTTCTTGCCGTAGAACGTCTGGCATTGTTTCCCTTTTAGCATTCCATATGATGTTTGAGTTTGGCAATACATTTCTTTCTGGAAATAAAATATTTTTGAAGTTAGTGACGCATCAATATCTATACATATTTTAAATTCAAATCTGGTTGTTGTGCGCTCCCCCTTACACCCCGTAAGGGGGAGCGCACAACAACCAGACTCCCCAAACGTCAACCTCATCTAGAAAGAATAAAAGAAAATATTTACGTTTATTTGCGGTAAACATGTCGCAAAAAAGAACATAAACACAAAAATATAAGAACCATGCGTCACATCCACGCAAAACGGCTATCGCTCAGCATTATGCTGCGACCCTATGCAAGACCGAGGCTCTGACGACCGACAAATGGCGGGATATCAATTTCCTCCCTCGCGGTGGCGGTTAAACCACCAAAAAAAGCATTCACAAGGAGGATTGGTGTCAGGCTGGAGGCCGACCCTTTGCCAAAACCTAAAGCTCCTCCGTCCTGCGATATAACAATATGAGTTCTTAAAACTTTTGTATTAGGATGCATACGATCTTACTCACACCTGCGTTATTAACGTAGTAAGTAACGCGTAGTACGGGCCGGGGGACCTGTACTGTAGGTTACATGCACACGATAGAAATATCGGACGATAAAAACGCAGCTGTGTGGCAAGGAATCGGGACGCAATAACGCATCCGATATTATCGCCTGATAAAACGCGCCTGTGGGGAGAGCCTTCCCACAGGCGGAAACGCCGCACGTGGTGAGCCAGGCGAACCCGCGTAGGTTTCGCCTCAGTGTGGAGGGAGCATTCAACCATTGTAATATTTCTTATAATTTTTACATAACAAGTAAATATTAATCACCTTGTTTATAAACATTAAGATTTCATTGATATTCAGTTTCCCAGAAAATTATGTGAAAATCATTTTACAAAAGTTATTTTTCGTTATTATCTTTTGTCTAATCTGCATTCGCGATTTATTTGCCAAAACTGTAAACAAATATGAGTGTATGAAAAAATAACTTTAAATCTTACACAATAAAGTTCAGTTTACGCTACAACTTCAAACATTTTTATAACTTTTTCAATAGTCACTCTAAAATCAACTTCATTTCCATTACAATAAAGTTGATATTTGTTTAACTTGAAATAATTGAATAGACTAGCAGAATAGAATAAGTACTTATCTTTTAACTAAACAATTTATTTTTAAATTATAAGAGTTATAATTGTATACTTACATACATAATTATATTAACTCACGTCTTTTTTCCCACGGGGTTAAGCAAAAACTACAGAACAACAAAATAATGCTCGTTTGATCGTATAAAAAAAACTACTTTGAATAAAACAGCCATTTTCAATAGGGTTCCTCCTATGCAATGGGTGAAACGAATCTATTTGAACAAAATTACTAAATTAATTGATTTTTTCGCAAGCTACAATGTTTTCAGGTCAAACTTGATTGACGGCAAAGTTTTTTAGAAATATTTTGATGATTTTTCGTTTCTACGGCATTAAATCAATTTCTGAAAGTACAGAATTAATCTCCATTAAATTATGTATACAATGGTATATAAATTAAGTAGGTTCTGAGTACTAGCAGGAGTAAGCAATAGAAACATTGCAAAACGAAGGCAAAAAAATTTTTTCGATCGTAAAGCACTCTTGCTCACTCATACAACATAATGCATCGGATTTATGAGTCTACCTGCGGGCTACTATATTTTATAAGTATTTTTAAATGTTATTTTATTACAATATTTAAAAATGTAATTTATAAGTATTTAAATGAAATAAAGGAGAATATAATAAATATTTATTCAAAAATAATAAAATTGGTTAAATACAATAAATAGAGGTCTATTTGCTATGTAAAATTATTTGAGTGTTGCTTTGTCAAAGTGAACCCTAACAAGAGTTCAAATGAAGTACATATATAAATTATTATGTACATAAATTTGAATTAATATGCAGAGACCTTAGGATGGTAGACATTGTTTATTTATTTATTTAAATGCATACAGTCATTATTTAAATATTTGAATTGTTAAAAGAAAACCACATTCTAGTCAACACATTTGATGTTTTTGAATGTATCTAACTAAAATAATAAAGCTGAAGTTTGTTTGAACGCGATAATCTCTGGAACTACCAGTCAGATTTAAAAAATCCTTTCTGCATTTGATAGCTTATTTCTTGAGGAAAACTATAGGGCATTAAACACCACGCTAGGAATCATAGGAATCGAGCAAAATAAATATTAAGAAGGAATGGTTAGGGAAATTGAAGCATGGGCAGGCAATGCAATGTTATGGGGTCGGTCAGAGAACAAGAAGCACACCAATACAGTCGAGGGCAGAAGCTAGTTTTTAATAAAATTGATTTTGTTGGCTTTGTTGGTCTAGTAATTGCAAGCTTGACTGCTGAGTCTCGGGTTTGATTCCCAGATTATATGGATTTTTCCATCAGCCTTCTTAAATGGCAATAGGCTTGCCCATTATTATATGGGAAATGAGTGGTGAAATGAGATTATACAACCACTACTTATCCCATAATCCATTTAGAGAACACAGATAACCAGTAGCGAATGGACAATTTTTGTAAGAGGTTAGCCGGAGTAGATATCTTTAATATGATTATATTATTTGAATATAGAATACTGACTGTTCCATTTTTCAAAGGGAAGCCGGTAGAAATGTTGTATGGAACCTTCGCCACTGTTGTGTTAAGCAATATTCCAAACATGGACAATATTTTTTTATTTATATAGACTAAGGAGAGTGGGCTGAGATTTAACTGTGGGCCCAAATAGCGCAGAATTGGTGCCCTGAGACAGTGAGGCGGGGTCGCGGCAGACCACGTAGGAGATGGCGGGACAATCTGGATAGGTTCCATCAAAACTGGAAGGAGGACGCGCGGGCTCGCGAAAGATGGAAGGAGTGGAGGGAGGCCTTTGCCCAGGAGTGGGACAGCACAGGCTAAACAAAAAAAAAAAAAAGGAGAGTACCCAAGTAGCACAAAATAGCTTTATAATCGATGGATAACAGAATTAGCATATTATTATAGCTTTATAAGAAGTCTACATATAGGCATTATAAACCACTATACAGCTCTTGTAATGCTAATTTGGGCCCCAAATTATACAGCCTTAAGTGTAAGAATGGCATTTTAGCAGCATTATATTGGTTGTCTACCGGAATGATAAACGCATTATAATGGGCTGTGAAAACAGGTTAAAGCAGTGCGCATATGTTAAATGCGGCTCTTATACAGCTTGTACCATTACAAAGGCAAAATAAAAACATTTTCAAATATTATTTTTAATTTCTGTTATTATTAATAAATCTTGTGTAAAAAGAACATGGATACTTTCAACAAAAAAATATAAGTGCTACAAGGCAAGTAATTAAACTCTTGTTTTTGTTCTCTATGAGTGAATTAAGGTTGCGAGTATCAGTTTACTGTGAAAGTATGTATATATTTGAATCAAATATTTCATGCGCCTTCAAATTAAAGAGCTATTTATTACAAAAATATTATAAAAATATGTGGAATTGTAAAAAAAATTATGCTCTTACGAAGAAATCTTTAGTTTTAGTCATTATGATACCTGTATTGTACCGGTCGGTCAATACCATAGGTTGAAGTCCTTTCTAAAGGACTATTTACCATAAAATTAAATTTTAAATATTATCGATACAAAAAGCAAAATGGCGTAAGCATAATTAAAAACTTTAGGCATGCGGATGCCGGGTATACGACTTATTGCTTGTTAAAATTCTTGTCATTATACGTTTGTATAGATAAAGGCTATATAATATTATGATGAAATGCTTTTAAAAAGCTGGCATTAAAACAGCACCAATGTACACCGTTAAACAGTTGTGACCCATGCGAAAGGTCGTTATAAAACATAGAGCAGTTTTAAAGAATTTTAAAATGCTTTTTAATAGCCTAAGCCGTAATTAATGCTTACATACGGCCTACACTTTTGTATAATGCTTACAGCTGTATTAGAAGCTGTATAGAGACATAAATTATGTCTAAAATAAAACCTTTAGCTGCACAAAAGATTGAAAAAGAGGATTATATAGCTTTAGGAACTACAAAGTTAATAAAATGCTGTTATACAGAAGCAAGACATTGCTAAAACCCTTCAAATTCTATAACGAAGCTAGAAGAAATTTTCTGGTCATCACTTTTTCCATTATATCGATTTTGTGTTACTTGGGTAGCTTAGTAGCTCTGGCCTTTGCCCAGTCGTAGGATGATGCAGGCTAACAGTAACCAGTAAGGAAAGTAAATAAATTATTTACAAGTATATGTATAATAAAAAAGGGAAGAGCTCATCAGGGAAGGGTATCAAAAAATTGATTTCTCTAATTTCATAAAAAAAAATAATAAGATTTAATTAAAGCTGTCAAAACATAAGAAGAAAAGTAATTTAAGATACTCATTATTATTTAAATAGTTTGCCTACAAATGTCTAGATTTTATAGTTTTGTCCCAGGTCTTGGACATACAGTATTATATGTATTATTAAAGTATTTATGTAACACTCCATTGTGGATTTATAATTTTAAATTAAATATATTCAAATACTCAAATCCCCCACCCTTCATGAAAGCTCAATCCAAGATCCGCTAATTTTAAATTTATAATATTTCTAACTAACAGTGCAATTTATTAATTTTATCCATAGTGCACACAGTAATTAGTGTAATTACTCCAAGGCTACAAAAAGAAAAAGAGGTCACAATTATCGCACTAAACAGTCACTGATTGTTGTTGAATTGCGATAATTTGTTCCAAAGTACAATAAAAATTAAACTTACTTTATATTATAAGTACCTACTTCAGTTTCCTGAGACGATTTCGTGAAATTTTATTTATCAAGATGAATTTTACTCTTTTTTTTCATGGGTTCAGGACGTATTAGTGTAAAGAATTTAATACATAACTTTTATATTTTTATGACACGTCTTGATATTTTTTTATCTTTGATGATAACATCACAACAAATTAATTTAGACTAAATCCAAAATCAGACGATACTTTCAGTTTGTTTGACAGAAATGTATGACATTGACATGTTTTGATTACAGAAATACAGAGTATGTAAAGTCCAGCACGAGCGAGCACCGCAAGGCTTGGCCGCAACTATTTGCTTATCTCTGCGTACTTTGGAGATAATGAGCAATGAGCATCTTATATAGTGTATTTTTACTACTCAAACTGTAGTTTGGTACGATAGGATCTCTGTTGATAATTAACAACGTAGATAACAACTCTATTTTTTTGTTTTATTTGTTATCACTGCCACAAAATTAGAAAAAAAATATCAGCGCTCTAGGATCAATGTCCATTTTTTATTAAATCGGGACCAGTCTGTGTCGCCAGGGTTAGGATGCGGTAGATCGGCAGCCAGTGCAAGTCCATCTCAATCCAAACCAAAATAATACATTAAGGAGATCTTAGACGATCAATCTGCAATCTTTTTTTATTTGATTGATTGCCGCTTTGCTCATGATGAATCGAAGTGGGCCAATGTTCATAGAAAGCAAATCTTTTCTGCACTGGAATAAAACAAAATAATGAAAAACATGGCCCTTTGCAGCCTGCCCGGCTGCAATAAACGATATATACGAGAATGCACGTCTTACTTCAAAATAAGTAAATGATTACCTCACTACTTTTTAGCACAGAGAATTAACACTTTACTTTTTAGTAAGTGTAACTATAAAGTACAGCACTGGCCCAAAATGTCATGGCCGCCTTCGCCATTGCGACATATGTACCGTGACAAGTCATGTCATTTGTGTCCATGATATATGAAAAATTCCAATGGCAGATTCTTTCTTCGGGTTCGATACTTCGTTATCGGTGAGTCTAAACGTTATCCTACCGAAAAAGACAATTTATTTGATATATAATAACCCTAAAACTGTGAGGTTTGAGACTGCCAGCACGCCACTTATAATGCTGCATTTCACTATACAATCAAGTATTACCACTTTCTACCTTATATTTACGTGTTATATATCAATTTGGGTTGACTAACATCTTTAAAGCAGTTCAATAAAGCACAATAAACACGAAAAGCGTCTTATTGTGGACTATACATTTTATAATTATGTATTTTAAATTTCTACTTGTCATTTGTTTGTTTCCGCTCACAATTTCGAGAAAAAGACGTAATAGTTTAGATTAAAGCCATAAAGTACGCCTCTGCACGTCTGTCTATATAAAGCGCGCCAAAAATTGTGCCCAAAACGTGTTATAACGTTATGAAATATTGTTTTCTTTGCTGTATATTTTTAGTGATTTCTGAGTCACACTTGTTTTGAAGTACGCAATGGTCTTTGTATATCGCATTTTATACATGTATTTATCTTCGGTTACATATCTACCTTTCCAGATGCATTTCAACTAATAGTAAAGGAGCATTTCATTCTTCCTATGTTTTTTTAGTTGCCATGTGTAGTGGTAGTGTAGTTACAAACTTGTGCTTGTTAGTATTGCTGAGTAATGTCATGATAAGAAATCATTTACTATGTATACAAGAGCACGATAACTGACATTGTCAACACAGTATTTGTTTTTGTTCAACATTTTAAATTAGGTAAGTTAGATACAAAGTAAGTCCTACTTTCGTGTGAGTAATTTATTACCGAATCAGCCCATCACAGTCCACTGCTGCTCATAGGCCTCTCCTTAACCTTTTGACCTCCACAGTCATGTATAGATGACAAACCAAAATGTGCTCAGCATGCCACGGTTCAACTACATGACAATGTCGACTTTGATGCTGAGGGCACGTTTTTGATTTTTTGATGTGTGGCGGTCAAAAGGTTAATAAGGCAACATTATCACGTAAATTGTTCGGTTAAAATCCATACTAATATTATAAATGCGAAAGCGTGTCTGTCTGTTACCTCTTCATGCTTAAACTGCTGCAACGATTTAGATGAAATTTGGTATAGAGATTAGAGATAGTTTGAGTCCCGGGGAAGGACCTAGCTTTTATCCTGATATTCCCACGGGATCGACACTTATGCGGGTGAAACCGTGGGGCGCTGCTAGTGACCGATAAATAAAAAATAACCTCATTTGTTTTCGGTTTAGAAGAATCCTATTATCAAACTCAACTCAAAGGATTTATTTCAATTAAACCATATACATTTGTCAAAGAGTTGTTCAGTTAGTCAGAAAGTCGAAGCTAGTTGCTGAT
Source organism: Luperina testacea (assembly GCA_927399505.1). Classification (NCBI taxonomy): domain Eukaryota; kingdom Metazoa; phylum Arthropoda; class Insecta; order Lepidoptera; family Noctuidae; genus Luperina; species Luperina testacea. Next base: position 6,991,570 of record OV656783.1, on the reverse strand, counting down.
TCCAAAACGTAGATCTGTATGGAGAAGAACCGGGAAGAACCTCCGAGGACACTCTTTAATGAAGATATTACAAAGTCCTGAGATGAGATATAAAAAATGAAGAAACATAAGATTGAAAAAAATATAACATCTTCTTTTCAATGCAGACAACTTACACCTACCCAGACCGTCTTGCTACTGTTGGTGGCTGACAGAAGTACCACTTGTTTCCTTTATTATTAATTCAAACTATAAATTCTTGTTACTATTGAGAATTTTATTGTGATTACCTAAAACAATTTAAAACCACAATATTAATATCAATGTTTAGAAAAGGATTGTGGTTTTTATCAATAAATAGATTTTTTGGCAATAGTAAACAAAAAGTTACTTTATCTTACTCATAGCTATTACATATTATATTCTTTCGTTCTTCGGATTTGTATTAAATAATCAATAACTCTCAAATTAGATTATGACCTTAGCTTAGTATAAAAGAACCATGTGGATTTGTAAATGAATAGTACTGAAGTATCTCTTGTTGTTAAGTAATCAGCACTAGCTTCCGCCCGCGGCTTCGCCCGCGAGGTAAGTCGATAGAAACTATCCTATGTCCTTCCCGGGATGCAATTTATCTCTGCCAAATTTTAGCGAAATCCGTTCAGTGGTTTAGGCGTGAAAAGGTAACATACAGACAGACAGACATATAGACAGTAAGAGTTACTTTCGAATTTATAATATTAGTATGGATGAGTTCCAAACAGGTTGTGGCAGAAGCTAGTCAAAGATAAAATCACTGTATATAAAGTAAAACAAATACAAACAAATACAGTTTCTGTAATGTATGATAGAAATGCAGTTTTTGTGATATCTAGGTCACTTTGACATTGTTATTCAAGACTCAGGCTTTGACAACACTGGCCCCGTTTTGTTCATCTCTTTCTTACAATGAAACATTACAGTTTGTGTACAGTAGAACAAGGTAAACTACGTCCGCGGCTTAGCTTCCATAAATGTAAACAAATTTGTGTTTTTGGAAAATCAACGTCAATAGGTACCCACATAGAGTTGTGTTTGCACTACAATTTCAATCAGTTTTATTATTTCGTGTAGGCTAACTTAATGCCCGAAAATAGCTGATGGTGAGGCGTAACGCGCGTTACGGGTAGTCAAAAGCCCGAAGTCTGACAACCAATCTTGTCAAGGGGGATCGTGTGATCCAGTAGCTGGGTGGTGTTCTGGAGATCAGATAGGTCGTCGTTCCGTGTAAAATACTGGTATTCACCTGCATTTAGTTAGATTGGAAGCCTAACCCGTCAAAATTGGGAAAAGTTCAGGCAGATGAGGATGACCTGATTCATTTTGACGTGACGTCTAATAAATCGATGAAGCTGGCTGCACACTCGAAAAAACATGACTCATGTAGCGTTACCTCGCGGCCTTGCTCTGCTGTAGCGTTGTACGCCATGGCAGCTTGAAGTGCAAGCGAGAGCGCGGAACGAGCGATGAGTAGGAGAGAGACAGATGATGTCGAACGCTGCCGAATCGGCCTCCGCGTTCGGCAATTTCATTAATGTTTTGTTATGACGTTGTCACGTTAAACTATCGTCCGTAAACCGACTTTACAGACGACCAATTTTTTTATGTACGTTTCAACCGCGCGGCCAACTCATAATATTTGACGAAACTTTGCCAGGAATTAGTGCTAATTTGTTACTTTACACACCCCTTTTCGTGAATTTGTTACAAAAAAAACTAAGACGCTATGACAAAGAATAGTTGGCCGCTAGAACCGCCACTTGCCGTAATCATCGCCCGTGATTACACAGAAACTATATAATACAGATAGACGAATGATGCATCAAAAGAAAGGTCTTAATTTGTTCAATTTGTTACAAAATTTAAAAACGTCATAACGTAAATAAACAAAAAGTTACGCAATATTTAGTTCTCAGGTTATGAGTAGGTAGGTATCTCACCATAAATATCAAATAAATACAGGCTAATGTGTATGGACAATTAGTTACTAATTTGTTACAGCTAAAAACAGAAAAAAAATACTAGAAAATAGGTTCAATAATTTGTTAGAGTCGATTTTAGTTGGCCGCTCGGACGGCAATATGCCTAAAATACAATGGCGTTTATCTCGTTATAAAAAGTAGGTTTAAGCTAAGTTTTAGTACTAATCGCCAGGTAACGTAACATAGTTTGGATAAATATGGCGAACATAACTGCAGCATCCATATTTTAGAATATATTTACAATAAATAGTAATATGAAACCGTATGAGAGTAGGGTGACCATGATTACATTAGTACCTACGAAAGCATGTTTTTAATTTTGTACTCTGTTCGAACGAATATGCGGTTCGTTTTGCGGCCATATTGATGTCTATTGTTCTTAATTCTTTAAAGTATTTAGGTAGGTACTGATAAAATTATCGTTTCTTTGACTTTGCGCAGGTGTTTTATGATGGGAACGATTCCAGAAAAAGGATCGCTTTTGTTTCCAAACTATTGTTAAAAATATTTGTTGCAAAGGGTTTGCAAAGCGATTATTTTTTGTTGTGAATATTGTCATTACTGTGCAATATTTTGTGGTGTGTGCTCGTACGTATTTAATTCCCGTGATTTTCATACTACTAAGTTATTGAGACAATTATTACAAAATCCAGAAGTATCTAAAAGTGCTTAGCTATGAATTGTGCACACTTATATGTTGGATTTGTTAATGTAGAACTCACCACCAAAAAGTGTATTGCAGAGGAATCCAAATCAACTGCGGTAAGTTTAATTGCGGTAATTTTTACAATTTTATGATGACTTGAATAAAGTAATAAACTGTAGTACGTATTATAATATCTTCGGAAATATTACCTAAGTATCTATAAAAAGACATGAAATTCGTCTCTGGCACATTTTAATGTGATTTCACTTCACTTCACATGTGGTCGTCTCGAAGAAGAAAAAAAAAATAGGCTACTATAAAATAATGTTATTTTTTAAATAACAATACATATTTTTGTTACGACGACAATTCTTTTAAAATCGAAATAAGTAGGTACCTGTAAGAAAATATGTCTGCATTCTGTGTCATATATTCGTGTCAGTTAATTTATGAATATTATGTTATTTTATAAAGATTTGATATTTACGTTGTTGACTTTTATTACTTGATTTTTTTGTCTTTGTGTTGATTTTAAATAAAGAAATTTTAATCGATTTGTGACTTTTACTTTTATAAAGTATGCTAGAGGATGCCTTAACATTTATATAAGCACTCGCCCTAAAAAAATAAGATATGAATATCGAACATTCCAATAATCACTATTCAGTCTCACTTCATTGTGAAAATTCATGGTCACCCTACTCTCATACGGTTTCATACTACTATTTATTGTAAATATATTCTAAAATATGGATGCTGCAGTTATGTTCGCCATATTTATCCAAACTATGTTACGTTACCTGGCGATTAGTACTAAAACTTAGCTTAAACCTACTTTTTATAACGAGATAAACGCCATTGTATTTTAGGCATATTGCCGTCCGAGCGGCCAACTAAAATCGACTCTAACAAATTATTGAACCTATTTTCTAGTATTTTTTTTCTGTTTTTAGCTGTAACAAATTAGTAACTAATTGTCCATACACATTAGCCTGTATTTATTTGATATTTATGGTGAGATACCTACCTACTCATAACCTGAGAACTAAATATTGCGTAACTTTTTGTTTATTTACGTTATGACGTTTTTAAATTTTGTAACAAATTGAACAAATTAAGACCTTTCTTTTGATGCATCATTCGTCTATCTGTATTATATAGTTTCTGTGTAATCACGGGCGATGATTACGGCAAGTGGCGGTTCTAGCGGCCAACTATTCTTTGTCATAGCGTCTTAGTTTTTTTTGTAACAAATTCACGAAAAGGGGTGTGTAAAGTAACAAATTAGCACTAATTCCTGGCAAAGTTTCGTCAAATATTATGAGTTGGCCGCGCGGTTGAAACGTACATATTTTTTTAACAAGTTTTTGACATTGATTGTGCTGAGATGTGGCAATACCCACACCAACTGATACAATGTTAAATCTACCGCCACGCGCTACGCGAAAGAGCGCGGTGCAGTGTGATAATCGCCTTAGATAAGCACTTTGAACTAGCCCCTTTAGAGTTAGTCTTTATTATTGACCAAATACAAATAGTAAAATCTATGTCAAAAGAATGAACAACAGTTTAATTCTAATTATCACATATCCTGAACTAATTACTATGAAGTGCAATTATCAAATGTGAAGTAAAATAGTGGAACTCGAAAAGGCTGAGCTAATTGATTGAGTCTTAGTAGAATGAAATCATTCTCTTATAAGGAAAATAATGGCACAATCAGACTATAAAAACCTAGTACAGACGTCAGCACAGCAAGCTACTGTAATCTGTCAAATTTCTTTAATAGATTTTCAACTTTATCGCTAAAGCATAAGGTTCAAAGTTGATTGAGAAAATTTGACAGTTTCGGGTAGCTTGATGTGCTGGGCTGCTGGCGTCTGTACCTTACTCTAGTTTAGGGATCACCGTCCAGTCTATTCTTGTACAATATGATTATTAATAAAATTAAGGCTCCTGCAAACAGGCGCGACGCGCGACGCGAATCGCGCGCGACACAAAGGCACCGCTCGTTGCGCGACTTGCGGTGCCTTTGTGTCGCGTGTCGTGTCGCGCCTGTTTGAAGGAGCCTTAAAGGGCTTTGAAGATCCGTGGCATATCTACTGTCGCATCATCTGTCCCCACCCATCAGGGACAGTCCGCTCTGGAATTCTCACTCTCTCTCTTTCAATACCCTTTGAAATTTGATTTCGGGGGGCGTCCTACCCTATATTTGCAGCATCCCATTTTGCTGCCTTCCTGTTGTACAATATGTCCAAAACTCAAAAAAATACAATCTCTTTTGTTCCAGAACTTAAATGATGACGAAGGAGGTGGCGAGCCATCGGAGGATGAATACGATGCTCTCAACGACGAGACTTTTGGTCAAGGTTGTAAGTATTATATATTTGTCACCGCTGGAGGCATTCAGGAGGCTTGTTCATTTGGGAAAACACGTTTATTAGCGACATTTAGAAAAATAACGAAAACATACCATACCCATCCCAATCGGATCAGTAGTTTTTGAGAAAATCGTGGACATACATACATATGGGTCGAATACAGAACCTTCTTTTTTGAAGTCGGTTAAAAATTACACCACAGAACTCAAAAACTCAAAGCATTTATTTCAATTAAACTATTTACAGGCACTTTTGAATAATTCAATCAATCGTTAAGAAGAATAAATTGTCAAGGAGTTAGATTAAAGTCTTAAAATCCTTGTTTCAATTGATGTTACTTGATTTTTAAATTATCAACTTTATGGCAGTCTAAAATAAGTCGATTTCAGATTGACTAGTACGATTGTTAATTTTATAAAATAAAAATGCTTGCAGTTGTAACGCAAACTGAAGTTTATGTGTAGGCATTACAAATGTTTTTCCCAAAATATGTTTGGAAACTGAATCACATGTTTTCGTCATAAATCGCCATAAAAGAGGTGAATGGGACGGGACATTCACGCAACTAACATTTGCTACCATCATGCTTCAAATACTAATTTAGGATTAAGTTAAGAGTCTGCTTTAAAATTCATCACAATCACATCACCTTTGTACCTATTTTTCTGTTCTGATTATTTCGTATCTGTTTATATATGTGTGTACATAAATAGTAAAATAAATAAAAATAAATAAAAATAAAATTATTGTTAGCCCCGTGTCCTAATACAAGCGATCAGCCACCCCGGGGGCTAGCGCTGGCGCTAGGCCCCGGGGGTGAGGCGAGACGGGTGCCGCACGCGGCGGCGTCTTCGAATCTATTTGATTTTCCCATCACTAAATAGTGCTTGTGACGTCATAGTAGGTAGTCAAAAAATGGCAAGCTTGGTTTTCATACAGATCTTAAAGGCTCCTACAAACAGGCGCGACACAAAGGCACCGCTCGTTGCGCGACTTGCGGTGCCATTGTGTCGCGTGTCGTGTCTCGCCTGTTTGAAGGAGCCTTTATACTCGCGTTATCTATCTATATCTGTGGGGTGTAATATAGGCACACCTCTGACTAATCCTTTGAGGATTAAAGGCGTGATGTTATGCTGTCTAACGGAGTTTAATCTTGCAGCTGACGAGTTCGACTGGGAGGTGGAACATGAGCAGCTGGCAGAACAGCTGGAGAGCAGCCGCAGACACAACAGCAGCGGCATCGACGACCTCGCTAACACGCAGCTCGGTGAGGAAATATTTAATCTATGAAATACAAAAGTTTAGTTATCCCTTATAGTGAAAACCTCGGAAATGTATGTAGCATTTTATGCATTTCGGCTAATCTTATAGTATCGAACAGTTCTGGATATTAAAGCGGGTTAAATTTCCATAATAATTAATAAGAATACAGAACCTCCTTTTTTGAAGTCAGTAAAAAAAAACATAGAAGACGCCGTACGAAAATTTTACAGCACGCAGTTCTTTCTTCCTCCCGACAAGTTACTTCTTTTACACTTACGAGGTTTTCACTCTAAGGCATCTTTATATTTTGCATCGCTGGCAAAATTATAGTGATCATTATTTTCGTTGCAATAAGGTTGGTTGCTGCTGTCAGAGGTATGATGTGAGGTATGCCCTGGCACAGGCAACTGAAGGAACAAAAACCCACCCGGGGTTTTAGTCAGTAAAAGACACGCCCTCCCGCTCCGCCCAGAGCGGGAGAAGGTATTTGCTAATTTCCCACCCAAACAAATTTTCTTTCTTTTTTATTTCTTTCTTCCAAAAAAAAAGAAATAAATAAAACCGGTCAAGTGCGAGTCGGACTCGCACACGAAGGGTTCCGTACCACAAGACATAAAACACAAAAAAAAAAGTTTCTTTTATACCCCTTTAAATTTTAACTTTATTTTATTTTTATTATGTATTTGTTGTTATAGCGGCAACAGAAATACATCATCTGTGAAAACTTCAACTGTCTAGCTATCACGGTTCGTGAGATACAGCCTGGTGACAAACAGACAGACGGACAGTGGAGTCTTAGTAATAGGGTATAAATATCTTTACAGCAAGAGTAATAGTGCGTTTCACGAATGATTTTGAAGACATCCTTATGTTCTGGATGATCAGCTGGGCTTCATCTATACAAATAAATAAAATTGAAGTGTCTGTTTGTAATGTCAAAATAACCTTATTGTAAATACCTACATTCTGAGCAAATAAAATAATATTCTATTCTATTCTATAACATCTTTTTACTAAATGCATACGAAAGTATATACGGTACTCTGTTTGTTCCGGGCTAATCTCTGTAACTGCTGGACCGACTTTGATGGATAACACTTTGGTTTTGTGGATAATTTGAAACCCGGGGGAAAGGACATAGGTTACTTTTTATCGACATACCAGGCGGGCGAAACACGGGCGGAAGCTAGTCTAAACTAGTAAGAAAAGTTTTGATTCTTTGAATGTTTGTTTGTTACGCTTAAACGGCTGAACGAATTGGGATGAAATTTGTGGCACATGAGTAGACCATGACCTGGATTAGCATAACTCGTAAGTCGCGACTGTCACCGTTGAGCCACCAGTGCTCACCGTGTATGGTCAGTTATAGCCATTAGCTGACCCACATGTGCATAACGTCGCCTTAGAGTGAAAACCTCGGGAATGTAAGTAGCATTTTATGCATTTCGGACAATCTTATAGTATCGAACAGTTCTGGATATAAGAGCGGGTTAAATTTCCATAATAATTAATAAGAATACAGAACCTCCTTTTTTGAAGTCGGTAAAAAAAACATAGAGCACGCCGTACAAAAATTTTACAGCACGCAGTTCTTTCTTCCTCCCGACAAGTTACTTCTTTTACACTTACGAGGCTTCACTCTAAGGCGTCGATAAATGGTTGATTTTTTTTTAAATATGAATCGATACGAATTTTACATTTTTTTAAATATTTTACTAGCGGCCCGCCCCAGTTTCGCATAGGTGTAATCTTTTTTTTTCGAATTTCTAAAATTTTCTTTCATACAAACCTTGTCCTGGCAATACCGAACACAACAAAAAAATAATTAGCCATTTTGGTGCAGTCATTCAGAATAAATAAATACTGGTATTCAGTTGCATCCGGTTAGACTGGAAGCCGACCCTAACATAGTTGGGAAAGGCTAGACAGATGATGGTGCATTCATTCGGAAGTTATGCGCGTACAGACATTGAAATGAAATGAAATGAAATGAAAATGAAATGAAATGAAATGAAATTTATTTGCCAGAATATAGGTGCTTACATGATATGGTAAAATAATTTTAGTTTCACTATATTCGACTTATCAGTCGTGCAAATATTTGTAGGGTACATTTCGGCGACTTTGTTTTATACTATGTAACGATAAGCTCAAATAAAACATTGTTGCGCGCCACAATAGATGCCTGGTACATGGTGACATTATTTACCACTAGCGCCATCTAGTATCGGGTAGCAGAACTAGTAGGGTCAAGGTCCTAGAAATTCCGAGAACTATCGACATCGAGTCAATCGGGACCGGTATGTACTCGAACGTTCTAGATGTTTATATAGTAGCTCTGCGGCACTATATTATAAGGCCGGTGTGAGCCGCGAGACAGATAGTTTTGAATAAGCGATACAAGCGAGTACATCGAAACGATATTCAAGTGCGATTAAGAGTGATCAGTAGTGAAATTGTGTTGCATAATTAGTGTGTTTGAGTTGTAATTAGTGTTGTGATTAAAGTGTCATTTTTTGGTCATTAAATCGGCAGTTTTTATTGTCACGAACCCCAAGCTCGTAACAATATAAAAGAATCTCAACAATTTATGCAAAATTGGGTCAGCTCATTGCTATACTGAACACTTCTGCCTATCCTTTCTGGAAATATAAGGCGTAATCCGTACTAATATTATAAATCGAAAGTAACTCTGTCTGTCTGTATGTTACCTATTCACGTCTGTATGTTACCTATTCACGCCACTGAACGGATTTCGATAAAATTTGGCAGAGACATAGATTGCATCCTGGGGAAGGACATAAGATTTTTTATCGACATACGTCGCGGGCGAAGCCGCGGGCGGAAGCTAGTGTTATATATATGTTGTTTGACAGTAGATACTAACATTTACTATGTTTGTTACAGAGGCATCGCTCTCCCAGCTAGTATTGGACGAGACAGACGCGCCCCACTCCAGGGCTTTCGGCTCTAGTGTGTGGAGACACGACCCGATCTTCCCTAGCGCACCCACTGTGAGTATACATAAATTAATACCTATAATTTCTCTAGTTCTGGAGTCGAGCTTGACGGCGCTCCTCTCAGCCTGCTCAGACTTTCGGTATCTCGGTTCACTCGTGCAAACTCAGACTCGTTGGTGAAGGGTTTTGGGGACTGACTAATGGTATGCTAATTTGAGTCAACGATTTTTGCTAGCTTAAGATCCTGGGTTTGACTCCATGATCGGGCAAAGTGTTATAGGGTTATTCCATCACGATTTTCGCAGTAACAACCCGGATTCTGAATTTGTGCGGTGTGTGGTGGGTTTAAACTGTACTATCGGTAAACCTCTGTTTTCCTTCAGGCGAGTGTGTGATGTTTGATTTTGTGTAATTTTTTTTTTCTTCAGGTGAATAACACTTCTTTTGCCCCGCAGCCGGTACCAGGACTGAAGAATGTGTGCACAGTTGAGGAGTTGGAGCGGCAACTGCGCCAGAAACAGGTGCAGCAGCCGCCCTTCAACCAGAACTACTTCCAGGTCAGTTGTTACTAATTGTGGATTTCACCACTTGACAAGTGCTAATCACTAAGGCAGTGAGAGATGGTGCCCCAGTGGTAACGGCCCCGACTTACGAGGTGTAGGTCGTGGGTTCGAACTCAGCTAGGCGCTTTAATTTGTGTAAATAATTTCATCAGCACCACTTTCAAAATGGTGAAGGAAAACATCGTGAGGAAACCGGCATGTCCCAAAATCAAAAATTTGAAGACATGTGACATCTACCAACCCGCACTGGGCCCGCGTGGTGGATTACAGCCCAGTCCCTCTCTCAGATTAACTCATATTCAACTGAGATGATATGCACTCAAACATTTTAAAAGAGTAACGGTGGAGTTTCTTGCCCATTCTTTTCCATACGAAAACTACCTTTTGGAATGGGCGACTAGAATCAATTCTATTTTGTTGTGATTTTTGACGTTCAAAAGTGCCTTTTATGTGCCTATTTGAAATAAATGCTTTGACTTTGACAAAATCATATTTTATTTTCCAGCCAAGATTTCCCCCGGTAATACTCCAAAGGCCTCCGGGCCTTCAGGCGCCAGTACCACTTCCATTTGCGCCCCAACAGTCAATGAACCACAGTATGGGCCAAATGAACCAACCACTCAGCAAACTCATGAACCAAATGGGACAAAACAACCAACTACTACAGAACCACGTCAACCCAATGGGACAAGGAACCCCGTACATGAACAACCAAATTGGGAACCAGTTCCCGAATAATCCCATTGGACCAGGGAGTAATATGATGAATCAGTTGACCCAAAACATGAGCGTTCATCAAATGGGTCAAAATGTGAACCAAATGGGACAGAATTTAAATATGACGCAAGGCATGGGGCAGTTGGGGCAGAGTATAAATCAGATGGGGCAAAATGTTAATCAGATGGGACAGAATATGAACCAAATGGGACAAAATGTGAATCAGATGAGTCAAAATATGCCTCAAATGGGTCAAAATGCCAACCAAATGGGACAAAACATGCCTTCAATGGGCCAGAGTATGAACCAAATGAGCAACCACTTACCTAACAACCAGATGGGTCAAAATCACAATCAGATGGGTCAAAATCTCAACCAGATGGGTCAGAATCATAACCAGATGGGTCAGAATCATAACCAGATGGGTCAGAATCATAACCAGATGGGTCAGAATCATAACCAGATGGGTCAAAACCAGATGATTCCGAATGGCAACCAGTTTCCTGGCATGAATCAGTTTCAGCATATGATGAGTCAGCCTCCAAGGATGTTAGCGCCGCCCCCGGGTATTAATATGCAGAGGCAGAATTTTAACTCAAATATGCAGTATAACCCTAATTTTCGCGTAAGTATCATAAATTTATATTTTGTTATGGTATAAGACTTTTTCATTCATCTATTATACATCACCTCAGGCAACGTCTCAGACTATAGTATTTATGCTCGCCCTCTAATAAAATTAATTGTAACCGTCAAAATGTGAGAATTCTGTACACATCTGCCTGCCCCCTTCGCAGAATACATGCGTGATGTTATTATACAATGCAAGATCTTTACTTACAAGCCTATTTTCTTTTTTCAGCCTTCGATGCCATCAAAACCAGACCAGCAACCAATCAGCCAACCAAACATGATCAACCAACCAATGCTGATAAAGAACCAGCCGCAACCACCCAACAACATCAAACAGTCACCCAGCAACCATATGAACCAGCTCAACATCTCGCCACAGAACAAGAACCCGATTCAAAAAGCAGCTCAACTACAGCAAAAAGAGCAACAGAAAGTGCAGAAAAGTCGGGTTTATAACAATTCGAAGCAAAATCAAGGGTTGACGTCGCAGAATTTGGTTCAGCTAATACAAAACACTCACCCTATGTTGCAGTTCAATAATAGCTTTCATAACGCGAATCATCACCCGATGTTAAATAATCGAAGTAATGTGTTTACTAATAGTCAGTTTAATCATCCGATGTTAAATAATCAGAGGGTTAATGGGACTTATAATAATAGGTAAGTTATTTTATCCATTTATTTTTACGCACCATTCATACTATGAATACTAATATTTTAATTCGAAAGTAACTCTGTCTGTCCTTTTCACGCCTAAACCATTAAACGGATTTCGCTAAAGTTTGGCAGAGAGATAGATTATAATAATACGTGTTATCCTATAAAACCGGCACATCAATGCTGAGATACAAAAATGTATACCAACAAATAATAATAATATCGTTTATTTATAAAAATGGTGCATTTTACAGTAACATAACTTAAAAATTATAGTGGACACAGTCGCTCATTTGATTTGATTGCATCCCGGGGAAGGACATAGGATAATTTTTATCGACATAATACCTAAAAAAAAACCGCTGTTCCCTACATTAATGTTCGTATAACTCGTCAAAATGTAGGGATCAGCTGATTTTTTTTTTCGTGATTTCAGGTTTGGTCCCATAGTAAAAGTTGTTCATAATAATGAGTACAATGACCTCTCAAGAGGTGGTTGGTGTTTTTCCAATAACACTGTATATTGTGATACAATATATTCTATGATCAGATATTGAACATCTATCTGAACTAAATATAAAATATCTGTATTTCGGACATCACAATATACCACTATAAGTTTTCCCATTTTCAGACACTCAATAAATGGCGACGATGCTAGCGGAAGCGATACCGACGACTACGCGGGTCTAATGACACTCCGAGAGAAGCAATGGCTCATCAACATTCAGATGCTACAGCTCAACACGGGCACGCCGTACATACACGACTTTTATTACACGGTGAGTAGCTCAACAATACGCACAGACGTACAGCTCCATACCGACATGACATGAACAGCCCGAAAGTCAGACAACCAGTCAACCAGTCTTATCGCGTAGTGTTGTGTTACCCAGTAACTGGGTTGTGGAGGTCAGATAGGCAGTCGCTCCATCTATACTAATATTATAAAGAGGTAAAATTTGTTTGTTTGTTTGTATGAATGGGGTGATCTCCGAAACTACCAGTTGGTTTTGGAAAATTCTTTTTGTATTTGATAGCCCAATTCTTGAGGAAGGCTATATAACATCAAGCTATGCCCCTAAGGAGCCGAGTAAAAAGAAAAAAAAGGCAGAAATAACGCTAAGCGTCACGAGGGTAGGTGAGGTGGCGAGGGAGGTGGTGGTGGTGTGAGCGGTGGGTCGGGGAACAAGAAATTTCATGCGATAGACGACGTGGGCTGAAGCTAGTGTAATATACCGGTATTTAGCTGCATCCGGTTAGACTGGAAGCTGACCCCGACTTAGGAGAAGGCAGGCAGATGAAGAAGGTACTAGCGGGGCTGAAGGCCTTGGATACGTCTGACGAACAATACACAATACTCATGTAGCGGTAACTACAAACGCCACATGGGAACTACGCGTTATACTGACGTCACACAAAATCCTGCATCTCGCAAGCAGAGTTTACCGCGCAACTAGCATAGATACAATGGCCCGACATGAATCATCGGGCAGTTGCCCGCCAGACACAACACCCGTCTGGTCGGAGGATCCTCCGTTTTCTATGGAGGATGAGTCAACTTTACACCCTGTTTCTCATACCTCTATACTCACATGGATAGGAGTGTTCTTGTCTGGCTTTTTATAGTATAACCACAGTCTAAAAATCATACAGTCGTTCAACGAAGACGTCTAGACAGGGTAATCGTGCGGGGTGTGAGGGGCGAGACGCGGGTAAGCCGGAAAACACATTTTTTTTATTATTTTTTTTTTGTTTTTTTTTTTTTGTTAGTAGTTCGGGTTCGGGCTATATCATTCGGGGCTAACGCGTGTTTGTTTTTTATCATACAATTTCTTAATAATACATGCAGTAAAGAGCGGGTTAAAAATTGTTTTCATTATTATATTAATATCAAATATGTAATATTCTTTTAATTATAATACTGCTATCGATGTTGATCTGCAATAAATAAATAATTTCATAAATATTGTTTACTTGTGACAACCCTGGCCGATGCGTTACTGTCCAGACGATATCGGCATTTTACCAGAGATCAAAGGCGTGGTCCTACTGTATGGTTTTTATACTGTGGTATAACTTCACGCTTTTATTCCCTGCGTGGTTAGGCAGAGGTGTACCTCGAGTACACTCACATTTCATTAGTTCAGTTTATAATAATAGTATAAATTTAATTTATTTCCAGGTGTTCTTAGAGCGACAAGCCAGTAAAGAAAAGGAAGGTGTCAAAGAGGCACATAAGGCGAATCAACAGAATCATCCGTTTTATAGTGGAGGTACGTCATTCATACATAACTTACTAGCAGCGGCCCGCGGTTTCACCCGCATAAGTGTCGATCCCGTGGGAATATCCGGATAAAAAATATCCTATGTCCTTCCCTGGGATGCAATCTATCTCTCTGCCAAATTTTATCGAAATCCGTTCAGTGGTTTAGGCGTGAAAAGGTAACATACCGACAGACACGTACGTCTATACGAGTCGATATTTTTTCCATACAAATTCCGGGAGAGTATTATTCCACTGTTTGATATTGTGCATCCAAACTTATTATTAATGTTGTCTGTACGGAAACAGAATATTAAAACAAAAAGCCGTTACAAAGTTGTGAGCCAACAAAGATTCGTTTCTCTTGCTATTTTTTTTAACATAACTTTGAGTGTAAAGAATAATAAAAGGACTATAAAATCATCAAAACCAAGTCACTACCAACCAAATAAACGTGTCTTTTTCGGCTTTTTCGCCTTGTGGTACGGAACCCTTCGTGTGCGAGTCCGACTCGCACTTGGCCAGTTTTAATTTTATCTATTCCTTTAATACATTCTTATAATCCTTTTAATATTGTTTCTAGGTGTCAAACAAGAGACCCACACACACAGGGAGCGTCACAACTCCAACCGACACAACTCGACGAGTGAAGACAGCGGAACGCCGCGCACTTATGTACCCACGCAGTTTGAGAACTCGCTGGGCAAGTTACAGGTAATTTACATCATCTGCCTAGCCTTTTCCCAACTAAACCAAAAAAATCGGTTGTCTGTAAAGTCGGTTTACTGACGATAGTTGAACGTGACAACGTCATAAGAAAATACTGATGGAATAGTTGCATTGCATTTGTTAATATTCGCTTGCACTTCAAGCCGCCATGGAACGCTACAGAGCGAGACCGCGAGGTAACGCTACATGAGTCATGTTTTTTCGTGAGTGCAGCCAGCTTCATCGATTTATTAGACGTTGTCACGTCAAAAAAAAAAAAAAGAAAAAAAAACTATTTTGGTGTCAGATTCCAGTTTACCCGGATTTAGTTGAATACCAGTATTTTACATGGAGCGTCTGCCTATCTGACCTCCACGACCCAGTTTCTAGGTAACACGGTAACATTAGGAAAGACTGCTTGTCAGACTTTTGGGCTTCTGACTACCCGCAACGAATCTCAAAGATCTAAGAATGTCAGTCGAGACCAATGCCCACCTCGAGTGCCTCGGAAAACATTTGAGATTTCCGAGCGCTTTAGCATTACTTAACCCTGAATATCACCCCGTTTTTTAAGAGGGCGCCTACCGCGCAGTGGCGCCCTCATCGTTTGTTTGGTTATTTCTTTTATTTTTGAACGAAAATGCAGAAAATAAGCACGTTAAGTTGTGCACCACAAGATTATACGTTAATATTAATATAAACTGTAGTTTTACATAGTTTAGTTTTCACTAAAACGGATAATAGTGGCCACTATTTAAAGAGGGGTAACAAATTAACATTGCTACATCAACACGCTTCGTGACCGCTAGATTGGTTATCGTTATTTCTTTCCACAAATATTTTTAGTCACGAGAAAAAACAAGAACTAAGCCAGTCAGCAGTGTTATGTTCACAAATAGTTAATAATGATTTGTGTATTGTTTTCAGTGTGGCAGTGTAACGGCTCCTCGCAAGATAATCGACGTGGAAGTGGTCGGCAACGAGACAGCTCCGTCGCGCATGTCTCGCGCGTCCAGTGTCGCCAGCACCACGCATCCTACTGAGGTAAATCATTATCGACAAAATTAATCTCAATTTCAACACTTTACTATAGACATGTTACAGTACCCGGCGATAAATATTGCACATCGACCTTTACCTTTTTGTATTTTATACAAAGAATAAAAATAATTATCAAAAGAAGCAAATCATAATTGTTTTAACAGCTTCTAATAGATACCGGACTGTTTGTATTTCGTGCGACAGAGATAACGCTCTACGAAGCCGAAATTAGCCGATTGTCTCTTTCCAAAGTGCAATATTTATCGCCGGGTACTGTACGGAGCTTCGGTTCAGATTCCGAAAAGTCGAAACTTCCGATTAATTTTACACCTCCGATTCCGTTTTCGGTTCCGATTAATTTTGAATCGGAGTTAGACCGAAGTTCGAAACGCAGCGATACACGTGGCTAGAGTGACTACAAACAAGTTTTAACTTGTCGCCAGGGTAATGTTTGTTTATTTTATACACGCTCGCGCTCGAAGTCTCAGTGTATTGTTTTGTTTGTGGTTGTTAGAAGAAAGTAGAAGAAAAATGTTTTAAGGGAAGGCCCACACATCTTTCCTCTAATTCCGCCCCGGTTCCGGTTCCGATTCCGGTTCCGGTTCCGGTAAAACTTCCGTAACATCTCTACTTCACTAGAGCACTGGTGGCTCAGTGGTAGCAGCCGCGGCTTAAGAGTTGTAGGTCGTAGATTAGAATCCAAACAGGCTTTACTTTGTGTAAATTATTTCATCACCATCACTCTCAAAAACGGTGACGGAAAACATCGTGAGGAAACCGGCATGTCCTAGAACCAAAAATTCGAAGACATGTCGTCGATCGCATGACAAATTGTTCTATGTCATTTTTTAACCGACTTAAAAAAAGGAGGAGGTTATCTCATTTCTTAGCTGATTGAGTTAGAACAACTACTTACCTACATTTTTCTATTCGTGATTCTTTACATTTTTCAATAACCGTCGTATCTCCTATGTTATTTGGATCTCAAAATATAACCATTTTGAAAGGCAACAAAATGGAAAGAATCACGAATAGATAAATGTAGTTGTCCTAACTCAAATCATAAAAACTGGCCAAGTGCGAGTCGGACTCGCACACGAAGGGTTCCGTACCACAAGGCAAAAACGCCAAAAAAAAACACGTTTGTTGTATGGGAGCCCCCCTTAAATATTTATATTATTCTGTTTTTAGTATTTGTTGTTATAGCGGCAACAAAAATACATCATCTGTGATCATTTCAACTGTCTAGCTATTACGGTTCATGAGATACAGCCTGGTGACAGACAGACCTTTTGATAGATTCTTATTTTTTAAATGTGAGGACTTTGTGAGCCTTGTAGACTTTAGTTCTGTAGACTATTTTTTATTTTATCAAGTACCTGGTACTTGTTGACAGACCTACGCTGTTCTCCCATGCCTACTGTAATAAAATCATTGTAAAATACAATTATTTTTAAAAAGTGTAACCGTGGAGGTTCTTGCCGGCTCTTCTCCATAGGAAATTACCAATTGGAACCGTGCACCTAGCTTCTGACGTTTCATAAGTGCCCATGTAGGTTTGTGTGAAATAAAAGATTGTGATTTCGATTTTGACGGACAGTGGAGTCTTAGTAATAGGGTCTCGTTTTACCCTTTGGGTACGGAATCCTAAAAAAAACCAAAATCAAAACAAAACCAAAACCAAATTTTTAGTTTTTTATGTCACAACACACACAGAGGCCTAACACGTGTTTTGCTAGATAGCTTACACATTACTTTAATAAAATAAAATCAATTCATTTATCATTCAATTAGGTCATACTTACAATTACTTACATACTTAAAATTATGGGAATTTCCAGAAAAAAACAAAATTTGGGTAAAAAAATATTGGTAAAACTTCGTCCAAGACAACCATGGCTTCAATGGTTCTAAATTATCTGTACTATCTTCGCCTTAAAGCTTTGCACCCATCTTCCAATCAACCTGTATATCCATTTAATGTATGTATATTATCCATATAAGGTTACCCTATTAATTAACATTTACAGGTTCCAAGAGAAATGAAACGGACGAAACAGTTACTATTAGACATAGAGGCGCTATACCTGATATTATTGAGGCTAGAGGAGCTCAACGACCCGCTGGCGATATCCAACGCGCTCATATTGAAGGTAAAATATACATATTGTTACGAGCTTGGGGTTCGTGACAATAAAATCTGCCGATTTAATAACCAAAAAATTACAATTTAATCAACAACACTAATAACAACTCAAACACACTAATTATAAAACACAATTGCACTATTGATCGCTCTGAGTCGCACTTGAAGATCGCTTTCGATGTTATGGCTTTGTAACGCTTTATCCAATCTGTGTGGCTCGCGACCCACACCGGCCTTATATAGTGCCTCAGAGAGTTCTAGAACCTTCTACTGTAGAAACATCTAGAATGTTCGAGTACATACCGGTCCCGACTGACCAGACGTCGATAGTTCTCGAAAGTTCTAGCGTCGAACTTTCTAGAAGGATCTTGACTCTACTAGTTCTGCTACCCGATACTAGATGGCGCTAGTGGTAACTAATGTCGCCATGTACCAGGCATTAATTGTGGCGCGCAATAATAATATTATAAATTCACTTTTTGTGTCTGCCCGTGTGACCGCATTGTGTTCCTCTAAACTACGCAACGGATTGATGCGATTTTTAACCATCATTTAGAGAATTTAAACCGGATTAATGGAAAAACTGAAGTGCACATTTAGTGGGGCTAAAAAATGCCAAAAAACATTACGTGATTAATGGACGGTCCCTAAATATATATATTTTTCGTTACTCCACAGGAAAGAGAGGAGAAACAGAAGCAGCTAGAGGCAGCACAGAAAGAAGCAGAGAACGAACAACAAGACGTGTCCAATCTGTTCCTGAAGAACATTGAGTCGGTGCAGCGGAGGCCTAAGCAGGACAGTCCCAAGTCCGAGAGTATTGATAAAAGACAGGTAAGGAAACAACATTTGACTGATAAAGTCTATTGATGCCATAGACCTCATAAAACTAATAAAAATTGACTTATAAAACTAGTTTAGTTGAAAAGTTTGTGCGTGCGTGCTACTAATCACCACCTGCCTAGTCTTTTCCCAACTATGTTGTCAGTCTAACAGGCTGCAGCTGAATACCAGTATTTTACATGGAGCGACTGTCTATCTGACCTCCACAACCCAGTTACTGGGAAATACGATACCACTTGGTAAGACTGTCGACTGGTTGTCAGACTTTCGGCGGCGGCGGCGGCTTCTGACTACCCGTAACGACTGTCAAAGATCCACGAATGACAACCAGGACCATCGGTTTAATGTGCTTTCTGAGACACGGAGGGGTCTCGGTATGTAAAGATGGTCACCCATCCACAGACCAACCGTGGCAAGCGTAGCTTAACCTGATCGATCGGCTGTTATTATAAAATGAAACGAGTCCACCTTTCCGTAATGAATAATAATGATCCCCCTTCTGGATCTTAGGCCTCCTCTCGATGAGTGGGAGTGTGCCGTAATCCACCAGTGCGGGTTTGTTAGATGTCACATCGAATGTCCCTAGATTTTGTTCTCTAGAACCGTCTGTAGATCTTTTTCGTGATGTCTTGTTTAATGGCGAGATATTGTATATTTCTTTGATGTTTTATTCGATTTCTCGACTCTTTCTGTTTTTTGTAGTTTAATCAAATTATTATTTCATTCTTTCTTTCTTTCCCACAGGTGGTAAACCTAGCAATTAACCAGAAGCCAGCGCCCACAAAGAATCTTCTAGACGAGGATAAAGAGGATCTAGTTAACAAGATGTTCGCGGGCGTGCTACACAGCGATCGAGTGCAGCAGATGCTGTCTGTTAGGAAGGGCCGGGTGAGTTATAATATTATCTTAACTATCAAACTCAAGTTCCAAAATCGTGACCGTCAGTGTGCCCAAGAACTCCACGACCTCATTCCACCGGCCCCATTCTACCTTCGGACATCCAGACGCACTGCCAGCTACCATCCCTGCCTAGTTGCTATTCCACCAATTCGCACTAAGCGTTTTCAAATGTAATACAAACAGTCCGGTATCTATTAGGAGCTGTTAAAACAATTATGATTTGCTTCTTTTGATAATTATTTTTATTCTTTCTATGAATACAAAAAAAGGTAAAGGTCGATGTGCAATATTTATCGCCGGGTACTGTAAAAGTCTGTTTATTTCTCAAAACCCCACGGACGTGATGGAAACACGATAAAACAAAAAAAAACCGTTTTCCTCAATGCATAATTATAATTTTTATAATTTATATTATTTCTCCCACAGACGCTGATATCTCGGTTCATAAGCCGCGTGTGTTCTTCCCACTGTCGCCAGCGCACGTTCTGGGCCAAAGTGTTGCGCGCGCTCCCTTCAGCCGCGCGGAGAGACGACGGGAACCTCGCTGCCTTGGCGCCGCATTATAGGAAGTAAGTACGCGACGTTAACGTCGCGCAGATGATACTATTGCCAACAAACGCGACGTTAACGTTAAGCAGACGCGACGTTGACGTCGCGTTCAGCGGACGTTTTATGCTTGTTACGCGATGACGCGACGTCAACGTCGCGTCTGCGCAGCGTCGACGCCGCGCAGACGCGACGTTGACGTCAACGCTCGTAAAACGCCAGTGGGATAGCGGCCTTAGTTGTAAAATCAATTACAACTCACAGCTTTAATAAATAAAGTAATCCATTTCACGAAGCGGTTGTTATAAAAGTAATGTTGTATTTACAGTTACATACAAACTACATCGGGCTGGTCGCCGATCCTGGAGTCTTGCAGTCTGTTGGCGGAAGCGTTCGACCCGGCAAGGACGCCCTACGCCCTCACTACATCTGTAAGTATTCGATCTATTGCATCTGGACTGTTCCTAAATGAATAGAAATGATGACAACGTTTTTTATTTTAAGGCGAAAGCGCCAGGGTAGCCCGCGTAATTCAATATTTTTTAGATTTTTGCAATTTGCTGGTCAGTATTAAGTTGTACGTTGATTAATATATGATTCGCGGCCGTAAGAAATATGTGTTTACAGAATTATAATCATTAAAGTCATCAACACAACTCTCTAAGACCACGTAACCCCAAAGAATAACTGTTTCATGAAATCGTCATTCTTTGGGGTTACGTGGTCTTAGAGAGTTGTGTTGATGACTTTAATGATTATGATTCTGTAAATACTCGTACATATTTGTTACGGCCGCGAGTCATATTTTCATCGACGTACAACTTAATACTGAAAAGCAAATTGAAAAAAAACCTAAAAAAAATTGAATTGCGCGCGCTACCTTGGCGCTTTCGCCTTAAGCGCCGTATTTTGTGAAGTCAGCATCATATTTTATTAGAAAACTTCTGTAAAAAACAATGTGTCGAAGTTTTTAAATGATATTGCGATAATATACTAACTTTCAAGCCCTTGTTTTTCGAAATTAATGAACCGATTTTAATGAAACTTCATACGCATAAGCAGGATACAAAGGTCTAAAAAGTTACTTCTGAACATTTTCGAAATGTCTTATTAAAAAAAAAAAGATAACTGGAAATCTCTATTTAAAAAATAGAGAAATAGGAAAATTTAAAACCGGTCTAATTTGGTTGTAACACTATTTTTCGAAAATGTTCTTAAGTAACTTTTTAGACCTTTGTATCCTACTTATGCGTATGAAGTTTCATTAAAACCGGTTCATTCGTTTTTTGACAGTAGACAATCTCAAATAGCCTGACTAACCAAACATAATTTCTTCCAGTTCACCCTAAGCTGCGTCTGCGCGCTCCTAGAAAAGGCATCAGTACTAGTAAACACCCCGGAAGCGACGTCAAATGAAAGACAATGGTCGAAGTTCCTCAAAACTCTAGCGAGAGCGCTCAAAAACACCAGTTTAAACGTTGCCAGGCCAATACACCCAATTTCAGCCAACAAATTAATGTATCACATGAAACAATTAGACTCTAGAAGTACCATAGAGATATTACAGAGAGGGAAATCCGCACCGGAATTCGCGGATCTGTCGAAAGCGGATGTCTCTGAGCAACTTGTCAAACATTTGTGTTGATATTGGCTTTGGCTTCCAATGTTTGGTCGAAGGCTGGTGCCGTCGGGGTAACCGAAATTACAATAAGCGAAATTGCTTTAAAATGCAACTGCAAAAGTGTTCTCAATTATATTTTAACAGGTTAGCTTAGAATTTGCTAAAGACAAGACAAAAGTTATATAACGAATACGATCGTTGTTTTGACTAACAGGATGTGACGTGGAATGAAAATGCGTTCGATGTATGAAATTGCATTTTTTTTCTAAGCTTCGTTTGCGCAGGCGCTTCTGCTCCAAAAAGATTGCAATTGAGGTCGAAACTTCAATTTTTTTTTAAAGACTTGATTATTATAAATATAAATAAAATCAAAATGTCTCCAATATCTTCAGTGTACATATATCAATATAACACAATTATTGTTTATAAAAAAAAGCTGTTTTTATTGTTTTTTTGTAACATTAGATGACAGAATATCGTTTCTTATGAAAATAACGAAGCAATATGATAAAATTTATTATTAACTCGTTTGCGTTAAAATAAAAACCGAATCATAGTAAAATTTGTTGCTTAACGTAATTGAAGATTTACTAAAATGTTGACTTAGGAATCTTTGCCGCTGGGCATTCCTTTATAATCAGAAAATGTACACCACTTGACAAAAGCCGTTACACATGTTTTAAAGCTAAGAATACACCAATGCCAGTACCTCGCACAAAGCAAGTAGCTTGTATCCTTAATTCACTATAACCACTTCCTAACTTCAAAACCACATCAATTATTTTGTTAATCACGACATCTACTAGTAACTTATACCGTTATGACACAATGGCGTGGCTTGAACTGTCAAAGTACATGTTGGCCATATGGTTGACATTTCGATTTCTTGCCGTTAACAAGACACGATATTCACGTGGTTTGCACGTGGTAAGGTTTCACGGGGAATAATACTTACATGTAAACCAAAAAATATATGCGCTTCGGCAATCTTCGTATTTCCGAATTTGCACGAACGTCGCACCAGAGTAACTCTCCACAGATACAATGTTACTGAGTTTTGTACTGTCGCGCTTTGTAGTAAGTGCACCTATCTTCCGGGTCACCTATTCTGGTCTCAGATCGTCATTTTGGAATTGCATGGAGTTGTTAATCTATAATTTTGCAAGCATGGTAATACGAAATGGACAAGAACTTCCATGGTTGTAACAGCTTCTTAATAGATCATCATCGTGCGTTCGTATTTCCGAAGATAGGCGATGATTCCCGAAGCACATCGCATGCTTAATGGACTACTAACTTGACTCAAAAAAGGCCAATTTTGGGAAATCGCAGAGAAGATGTTGCTATAAGGACTTATCCTACTGATTTGATTTGATTATTAATTAATCATGAATGCTTGTATTTTGAACGTTTACTTAACTATTGACGAGATCTGTGTAAAAAAAATTAAAATTCTGACCATCTACTAATGGGTCAATGTTCCAGCAAGCATGCGACATATATTTTTTGGAAAACTGTACATTCTTTTGTGTTAGTGACTGGCATGTATCTGAGCTGAAAAACTGCTTTCATCGACATTTCAAGAGTTTAGTATTAAAATCCAATTATTATATTTGCTTAATTACATTACAAACAAGAATAATGAATGATCGAGATGCCGCTAAGAATTGTTTATTCGTAAAGAAATATTTAAAACATAAATTCTACTTCTTTTCATCGCTGCTGCGGTCGCTTTAAAAGAAAGATCAAAACTCTACTTGCAAAATAAATTTACATAGCCTATGTCACCCGGACCATTATTACGAATTTATTGATACCTACCTCATTCATCAAAATCGGTTCGGCAGTTTAGGCGCTAAGGTGGAACACGCGCAAAATACAACAAACTTACTTAAATACTACTTCTGGCTTTACCGTAGTCGGGTAACAAGCTTATATTTCAGAAAGAAAGAAAGAAAGAAAGAAAATACGTTTATTTGCGGTAAATATGACGCATAAAAAGAGCACAAACAAAAAAATCGGTTGTCTGTAAAGTCGGTTTACTGATAATATTCGCTTGCTCTTCAAGCCGCCATGGAACGCTACAGAGCGAGGCCGCGAGGTAACGCTACATGAGTCATGTTTTTTCGTGAGTGCAGCCAGCTTCATCGATTTATTAGACGTTGTCACGTCAAAACAACAAGTTGGGGGGCGGGGGGACATGCGTCACATCCACGCAAAACGGTTATCGTTCAGCATAATGCTAAGAACCTATACGAGACAGCCCCAGCGCTGGTTTTGAGTGACAGCCGTCGTTGACGTGATGACGTCAACCGGTGCCGCATACGATTAGATATAAATAAAAAATAGCAATCAAAATATGAAATAAAATAAATATACACTTTTTGTCATCGACACGGTAAAAAGATTTCATTTCTGTATTAAAGCTTTGATGCACACTAAATGCCCCCACGCGTGATAACAATAAAACTTCTGTGGTGTCTCGTTCAGTGTCTCGCCCGATTAAATTTCATAAAAACCTAGGCAGCTGTAAAAGAAGAATCATCCCGCTTATCGGCTTACTAAAAATACATCTTCTTATAAAAAATTTAAATAAAAAACTAGGACGAATCAATATCACAAATTGTTCGACTTGGCGAGGGATGTAGTTTGTGCAGACGGTTTGTGCTGACAACAAAACTGTCTATTAAAAAAAAAAAAACATGAAATTGAATATATTATAATAGATTTTTAGGGTATTTATCTCCAGCTAGGGTAATCTTCATTAATTAACATTAAAAAATAATACGTTTAAATGCAATTCTTAGTGGCACGCTAAAACTAAATCGTACTAAAATGTTTTTGCTTAAATACTTTATTTAATATGCAACTCAAAATCAAAATATTTTATTTAACACTAGCGACCCGCCCCGGCTTCGCACGGAAACATTATTATTATTAAACATATAAACCTTCCTCTTGAATCACTCTATCTATTAAAAAAAACCGCATCAAAATCCGTTGCGTAGTTTCAAAGATTTAAGCATACAAAGGGACAAAGGGACATAGGGACAGATAAAGCGACTTTGTTTTATACTATGTAGTGATACCTAAATGGGCACTTATGAAACGTCAGAAGCTAGGTGCACGTGATTACATTAATAACTTTCCCTAAATTATTTATAACATTCACTGCCCAAATTGTGTGTGGTTAAATATTTATGTACGTCTTATGATATTTATTATAAAATATAAGCTAAATTGCTAATTTCTTAGCTTTAATTCCTTTTCAATGCTTTATAATATTATTAATATTTGGCACATGTAAAACCTTCAGTCGCTCCATGTTAAATTCGGGTATGCTGACATCCGCATCCTAATGAGGGTTTTTCGTGAAAATTTACGACACCAGTTGGCACCACTGTGACAAGAGGTCTTCCAATATAAAATATATGATGACGTTCATCATTCAGTCATGACTAAAGAAAATATAGGCCCTTTGACAGATGCCTGGACCTGACGTGTCAGTGCTGCCACCTAGCGAACGTCATTTCAGAAAACCCTCATTGCGTAACACTATCAAACAGAATCTGAATTATTATGAAAGATATTGCTAATCCATTGCTTTATGTGTTAGAAAAATTTGTCTTTTCAACAACGTAATTAAACGCAATGTATGTTGTCGAACTGTCAAAATTGACGCCATTTCTACTGTTAGTGTGTTACGGAGTTACCCGCCAGTTAGACCGGAGACCGACCCCAGTATGGTCGAGAAAAAGGCTAGGCAAATGAAGAAGGAAAATCTTACAGTTAGGTTCGAAGTTTATATCTATCTTAGGCCCTTGTTTGCAAAATTTATGTACCTAGCGTTCTTCAAAATAAAATAGTATATTTCGTAACCTAAAAAGTTCGTAAATTGTGTCGCAATGGGGATTTTCGTGAACATTTACGACACCAGTTGGCACCAATTTGACAAGAGGTCTTCCATTTCGACAATGAATATAAAATATATGATGACGTTCATCATTCGATTCATTCATTCGTTCATCATTCAGTCATGACTAAAGAAAATATAGGCTCTTTGACAGATGCCTGGCCCTGACGTGTCAGTGCTGCCACCTAGCGAACGTCATTTCAGAAAACCCTCATTGCTGGAACAGTAAATTTATAATTATGTGTGCAAAGGTAGAATCCGTGCTCAAGCTGTGCTTATAATATAGTCGAGTGAGATAGTTTAGTAACA
This sequence comes from Luperina testacea, assembly GCA_927399505.1. Lineage (NCBI taxonomy): Eukaryota > Metazoa > Arthropoda > Insecta > Lepidoptera > Noctuidae > Luperina > Luperina testacea. Next base: position 6,965,457 of record OV656783.1, on the reverse strand, counting down.
AAACAGTGTGTTTGAGCATATTTAATTATTAGTCGAGCTGAATAGTATTCCTTTATAACGAAGCTTACACTAACTTGATTATGAAGTACAGTTTGAGCGAAATTGTATGTTTTGATATGGAGAGAGTAGGTTTTGAAATCGTAACACATTTCTGTCATTGGTATGGGAGTATTTAATGTTGAAAGCACTTGGGTGTACTGCTTACCCTCTTGTGGTATTGTTATTCCACCCCATTGGGGCTTTAATCACTTAATTAAATCACCCCATTTAGGGTAAAGTTGAGGTCATTTGGGGTACTTAATACCTCGAGGTATTTCTCACCCCTCGCGAAAAATTAAAAAGAGATATATTCCTGAATTACGATTTACGGTATTGCCAACTTAAAAATCGCAATTTTTTTATTAAAAAAATATTTAAATGTAAAAAAAATGAGCACTCGTGTACGCAATAATTGTGTAGATAATATTAATTTTTGTAAAAAAAAATCACCTCTGTAACTGAACGTAAACACATTTATCATTTTAATCATTTATTCTTGTAAATATTAAGTAAAAAATAAAAATAAAAAAGTTTATTCTTTGTAGTTTTAGTAGCTTTTAATTTAAACGAAAAAAAATACAATAATCTTGCTTTTTATTTAATATAGTGGGGCTTAAAATCCATTGAATTTAGCAACTATGGAACTCATATGTTTTAGAATCCATACAAATTCATGGAGAATAGTTATTGTTATTAATTATTATTAATTAGAGAAAGGGTAAATCCAATCAACTTTGAACTTCTCTAGTATTAAAATACGGTGTTAATATGAGAGTAATTAGGGGTCAACTGAGTTTAATTTTGAGGGGCATTTTAATTAACAAAAGGGACACAAATGGTGAGGGTAAATTATTAATTTATTGAACTGACCCTAATTGCTTTCATATATTTTTTAATTTAAACGTCAAGCATTTATTACCACTTGACAATACTTTAGAACCTTAAATCGTACCCCATGAACTAATAATAATAATATTGTGTGTATTAAAACTACCGTCTTTTTTAAGATAGAAAAGTTTCAGGCCAAGGAATGTACCCTTTCTATTTCGCGGCCTGACGGTAAGCGGTAGGCGCGCCTAACTTCACACATTCTTATTTTAAAATCGCGTTTTCCGCTGCCGGCAGGCCAGACTGAGGCCTGACTTTTAATTCGAATTCCTATTTTAAAACGATCGTGAGCCTATTTCTTCAACTCAAAGCGATCTTTATATAATTTTTTTGTGATTACGCTTGTGATAAAAAAGTCAGGCCTCAGATGTTAAATTCAAAATCACATTTGAATATTTGTTTTGATTTAATGTGACTTTGGAGTTAGTTTATGTATATGTTTAATGGTATTTTTTCTTTAAAGTTTGGCATGGGGACAGTTCTTAGGCCTCGGATTAGCTCATCACATAAAATATGTTAAATGTATTGAAAAATGTTGTTTTGAAAGTGCAATTCGTGGCCTCATAGCTGTAGCCCAGGCCATTTAGTGGGGTAAAGTATTTTTTTGGCCCATAAAGTCTAGACTCAATAAATATTTTTTTATCAAAAAACGAGTCTTAAATTACAAGAATGCAATCAGTAAACGCTTGGTACTTTTGTGTGCGCTCTTATAATATGCATAAAGTAATATATTGGCTATGTAACTATGTCGATAGATATATTTTTTTAATCAAAATCGACGGCTATACTATTTTTAATCAAATACGTACGAGTACTAGAATGTCGATACTTTAAGTCGACGCATTTTTAATTTGGCGAATAGCAACGATCCTGTCTATCGATAAAGATTATCGATATCGATACACGCACGCAAAAGTGAGGCGCAATAATATAAAGAGATAGATTATTATATAAATTTGTATATACCACACTGCCAATAAATTAAAATAAACATGAAAATTAAAAATCGTGAAAGTTGTTAAAAAAGGAAATTCATTTTTTTTTTGTAAAAATAAAAGTTTTTCATGATTTAGTAGGCAAAGGTCGCGTTGTATTCTTTTTTTACTATTAGTAGTTTTTAGTTATTTTTTATCCGATACAATAAAAATAGTATAAATTGTTTATAGAAATAATTTGTGTTTTATTTACCTACCTGGTACAATATTAGAGAGAATGGTACAAGCGACTTCTTTCTCGCTCCCTTTTATCTGGGCAAAGCCAGACTGAATTTCGGCTATGACGACCAGTCTCAACGGAGAATAGCCATCGACTCTGGAGATATTATAGTGCAGGCGTGTGTGCAGACACACACTGTTCCGTCACTCTCATAGTCCGATGGGACGGTAATTCGACACGATCGGAGAGAGATCAGTCGCCTGAACAACTGTGTGCGCAGACAGCTGCACTCTGTGCCGTCACTCGGTAATTCGACACGACCGGAGAGAGATCAGTCGCCTGAACAACTGTGTGCGCAGACAGCTGCACTCTGTTCCGTCACTCTCATAGTCCGATGGGACGGCAATTCGACACGACCGGAGAGAGATCAGTCGCCTGAACAACTGTGTGCGCAGACAGCTGCACTGTTCTGTCACTCTCATAGTCCGATGGGACGTACGGTAATTCGACACGACCGGAGAGAGATCAGTCGCCTGAACAACTGTGTGCGCAGACAGGTGCACTGTTCCGTCACTCTCATAGTCCGATGGGACGGTAATTCGACACGATCAGTCGCCTGAACAACTGTGTGCGCAGACACAGCTGCACTCTGTTCCGTCACTCTCATAGTCCGATGGGACGGTAATTCGACACGATCAGTCGCCTGAACAACTGTGTGCGCAGACACAGCTGCACTCTGTTCCGTCACTCTCATAGTCCGATGGAACGGTAATTCGACACGACCGGAGAGAGATCAGTCGCCTGAACAACTGTGTGCGCAGACAGGTGCACTGTTCCGTCACTCTCATAGTCCGATGGGGCGGTAATCCGACACGACCGGGGAGAGAGATCATGCGCAGGACCAGACCAACGGCTTTACGTGCTTTCCGATCAAACACGGGGGTTTTACACCGGCAACGTCAAAACGTCGGGCTGTTACCGGGAAATCGATAGAAATAATAAAGCTGAAGAGTTTTTTTGTTTGTTTCAACGCGCTAATCTCTGAAACTACCAGTTGGATTTGAAAAATTATGTTTGCAACTGATAGGAAGTTCTTGAGAAAGGCTACTTAACATAACGCTAGGTCCCTTAGGAGCCGAGCAAAAACAAAAATAAAACGCTGAGCGTAAATGAAGTTGCGCGGGCAGGCGATGTAATGCGACGGGGTGGGTCGGGGTAGCAAGAAATTTCAAGCAGACGAAGTTGCGGGCAGAAGCTAGTTCCTAATAACATTGTCCGACCTTGGGAATCGAATCCAGGACCTTTTTTTTTTTTGTGTCTGGGAAGAGAACGCTACTGCGATGCATCTGGTTAGGGTTGATTAGGATTTCTGGGGGCTTACTCTCCAAACTAATTTTAATTCCAATGAGATGCCAATATGATTCCAATGTTAATTTTACAGTCACGTGATTCGGTACTGTTGAAAACAATATTGTCAACAATTACCCCACGCCAAGCCCGAACCCAATTCCACTTAGTTCTCGAAAATGGACACCCAATCTAAAAATCACTTGGCGCTAGCATCGAACTCAAGAGTACGAAACGTCACAATTCCAATGTCGGTCTATCGGAATTAAATTGAAGAGTAAGCACCCTGTTCCTAATCCACATAATGCGGTAGTTCCTATTTTTGTTGCGATGCTTCATCCTCAAAATTAGGCATAAAATATTCCTCTTCCGCTTACTCATTTATTAAGAGGAATTCATTGAGGAAGTTTTTCTTTTTATTTGAAATGGGTTTGCTCTTGACTCTAGTCTAGGTCAGAGGTGACAGAGACAAAGTCTACGATGGAGTGAGCTTACCCAGAAGAAGTGTCATCGTATTGTTGTATTCAATAAAGTTAAAAGTAATATCTATTACTATTAGCCGACCTAGTCGCGCGGTAAACTCCGCTTGCGCTATGCAGGATTTTGCGTGACATCATTATGACGCGTAGTTCGCATGTGGCGCTGTACATATATGCCGCTACAAGTACAGACGCCAGGACATCAAGCTACCTGAAACTGTCAAATTTTCCCAATCAACTTGAACCTTATGCTTTAGCAATAAAGTTGAAAATCTATTAAATAAATTTGACAGTTTGTAGTACAGTACCCAGCGATAAATATTGCACATCGACCTTTACCTTTTTTGTATTTTATACAAAGTACTTATAAAAATAATTATCAAAAGATGCAAATCATAATTGTTTTAACAGCTCCTAATAGATACCGGACTGTTTGTATTTCGTGCGACAGAGATAACGCTCTACGAAGCTGAAATTAGCCATTTATTTATCGCCGGGTACTGTAGCTTGATGTGCTGGCGTCTGTACATTCGCATACCAGCGAGAAATCTAGTTCTAAGTAATAAGTTTTTAGTTGCCAACTTTTTATATTTTTTATATCCTAATATTTAAAAATATAATTTATGTGCAAGTCATGAAATAAAGGGAATAAAACAATTGTATACGTACTTCTTACTGATTTTATGTATATTGATATGTATTTACATGATAATAGATACCAGTTTATAATCGGCCTCGTAATAGCTTTACCACCCCGGTTGATTGTCACTTGTAAATAGAATATTTTATAGATTAGCTGCCAGCGTATAACCTAATGGGAAAGCGATAGTCTTTTATAGTAAATGATAAATAAAATTTCTGAAAGTAGGTTTGTGCAAAACTTTTACACGTCAATTATATTTTTAAAATTAGATGAGGTCGGCGTTTCCTATCTGACTGCTTTGTGAAGAAAGGTCCAAACAAACTCAGAGATCACACCGTCACAGTCTCTTTTAAAGTCCAGACATAATCTTGGTCAGATCATCCGAAGACCGTGTAGATTGGTGTCTGAAATGGTATTTTGTCAGTCATTTTAAACTGGTACTTTCTAAAGAAATCGTACCGTAACAGCCACTTTGTTGGGCCTGAGTTGTTGGATAGAAAGAGATAGAGATATTATATTTGTCTCGTTTACTCTTACTACTAGAACCAATAAGGGAGTCCAACCTCTTAATTGCGTAACACACTATAAATCGTAAACTGAATCATTTTGAAGGATGCAGATGTTGCTAATCCATTGCTTCATAATAATAGATAATTAATATTTTCGACAAATTTGTCTACAACGTACATAACGCAATAAATGTTGGTGAACTGTCAAAATGTGAGTCATTCCTACTGTTAGTTTGTTACGCAATTACCCCGCTGCTCTCATTTTACTATGGTGCTCTGTCTACGTTCGCACGTCATAGAACGAAATCTATTTGTCTATGTGCCAGTGAGATAGTATGAAGTTCCAACTTTAGTGAAGCATCAATTTACTGGTAAGTGTTGCCAAAAGTGGTAATGCAATTACGAGTTCGACTATACCTACGATTTAGGAATAACTACAAGGTTTAATCTCCTGTAGCAAGTCGAACACAGTTTCTACGAGTTTGTATTTCATGTTGAAGGTCGTTCGTCGTGCGTCCACCGATCCGTAGAGCATGTTGAATGTGAAGAGGTCTGGAAAGAACTGGAAAAATAATATAATGTCATCATATCTTTGATTATTTATTGAATGGTAGGCAGACGCAGAGGTTTATACAGAATCAAATTAAATTAGCTTGCGAAACTATGAAATTGTGCCGTTTTTGAAGATCGAATATTGGGTTAACCCAATATTCGATCTTCAAAAAACGTCGACACAAAAAAAAGGAGATAGTAGGTTAACCTACTACCTCCTTTCACTTATAATATCATTAGATTATAACTTACAGGTAGACCTAATTGTGAGTCATAGCTGATTTCTGGAGTGGACTCGACACACTTCAGTATGGTTGCTCGTTCAGGAGTGAAGGCCATCAACTGTAGTTTAGCCTGGAAAGGTAAAACATTTCGGTATGAATAAGTATGCATGCTTATCTTTACTATGATTATTTCTGTCACCAAGCATCTGTGGCGGCATCTACAACGCCACATGTGAACTACGCATCATACTGACTTCATGAAAAATCCTGCATCTCGCAAGCAGAGTTTACTGGGCGACTAGCATATAATATAACGCCGGACATCAAACGTTTGGCAGTTGCCCACCAGACACAAGATCTGTCCGGTCGGAGTCCGTTCCGTTTTTTATGAGTGAGCTTTACCTATACCCTGCTCCTCATACCTCTAGATATCTTTATTGTTTTTTTTTGGTTTGAAAAGCATGATTCCTCATTTGCCTAGCCTTATCCCAATTATGTTGGGGTTGGCTTCCAGTCTAACCGGATGCAGCTGAATTAGAATACCAGTATTTTACTTAGAGGTACTGCCTATTCGACCATCTCTAGGCAAGACAATGGTGATTGCCACACAAGAACATAAAATATACCATTCTCTTCGTGTCAACCGCTTCTCGTATCTGCATGATGATGGTGCGATACCCTGCTCCATGGTTCCATCTGAAAGAAGCAGATAACATCATGCCCGCTCCTAAGGGCCCAGCACTGTTTCAAGTCCTATACGAAACTAGAATGGACAGCTGGGGGCTTGGGAGGGCTGGGGGCGCTAAGATAACCCGCGAAATTTTAATTTACTTAAGTTTTTTGCAATTTGCAGGGGGCTTACTCTCCAAACTAATTTTAATTCCAATGAGATGCCAATATGATTCCAATGTTAATTTTACAGTCACGTGATTCGGTACTCTTGAAAACAATATTGTCAACAATTACCCCACGCCAAGCCCGAACCCAATTCCACTTAGTTCTCTAAAATGGACACCCAATCTAAAAATCATTTGGCGCTAGCATCGAACTCAAGAGTGCGAAACGTCACAATTCCAATGTCGATCTATCGGAATTAAATTGAAGAGTAAGCACCCAGGCTCCCCCTCGGTGGGTTCCCGCATTGTCGAGGCGGGGGGGCTCAGTAGCCGTGGCTTGGACACCCACGGTGAAGCGAAGAGGAACCCGAGGAGGGGCCGCTCGTCAGGGCTTTTGCTGACAAGCCAACGACGTAGCGGCCAAAAGTGGGTTGCGGTGCCGCTTTGGCGACATCGCAACTGAGGCAAGCCGTGATGTCGTATCGGAGGCATCGCGGCTGAGGGTTGGAGGCCGCGGCGGGAGAGGAGTGCCGGTATTGCGGTGCGCCGATCTCCCTACCTTCCGCGGCCTTGACGGGGTCGCCACCGTATGATGGCGGACGCGGTGGGGCTGCAGGGGAAGAGGAGTGTCGGTATTACGTTGGCCGCTCTCCCTATCCTCTGCAGCCGAAAATTGGCAGGTGGCGGGGCCAATGTCCTGACCCGTCGCAGGGGGCCCAAGAGTGCCCAGACACGGGGTCGTCTGGCGCCCATGTGCTGGTTTGGTCCCTGGGGTGGTCACGGCGTGCTATGTGTTCTGGTGCGCCGGTGATGGGGAGTACTCCCCAGAGGAGGGTCCGGTAACGGACAGCCGCGGCGGGTTCGCGGATGAGTGCTAACGCGTGCCCGTGTTCCCGCCGTAAGCGGCAGAGGAGGACACCGTGGAGTTTTAGTGGGTTAGAGTCCCACATAACTGCACTATCTCCCCGTGGTAGTGCAGTATGCATGAGCATTTGTCCACGATAAAAAAAAAGCACCCAGGCTGGTGCTAAGAAATTTTCTCGATCTGGGAATCGATCCCAGTACCCACGCTCAGTAGTCGCTCTTGCGACCACGAGATCAACGACATAAAAAGACTGAGAAAGAATTTGTTGGTGGTGGTGGTTTGTTTGTTGGTGGTTGGTGGTGGTTTGTTGGTTGGTTTGTTTGGGTTTGTTGGGGTTGGTTTGTTGGTTGGTTAGTTGGTGTTTCTTTGTTTGTTGTTGTTTGTTTGTTGTTGTTGTTTGTGTGTTTGTTTGTTGTTGTGTTTGTTGTTGTGTTTGTTTGTTTTTGTGTGTTGTTGTTTGTTTTGTTACCGGCTCGATTGGAAGTTGTAAGCCCTTGACATGAAAGCCATGGCGTGGTAGGTATGTCTCTCCATCACCCATTCTTTACGAGATGACTCTTGTACGTGTGTGTGGCCGTCGAAGTCTGGGAAGAAGTCGCAAGCCGCCGCGCGCATAAGCTGGAATTAGATACATACTTAAATAAATACATTACTGGATGCCTACCATGATCTAATTAAAAACGATTCAAAAGCAAGACATTTCAGTTTAGGTTCTTAAACTGCATCGCTTAAAGTCGAACCATGAAGTCCATTACGCGCAGCGGCATTTGGATCGTTAAAAGTGAATGAAAGATCGCAATTTGTGGCTGAACCGCGTTTGAAACGTTTTTGGTGAAAAAGAGACAACGCTATTATTATCAAATAAGTTTGTTTCGCGCACATTGTAGTGTCAGACACGTTCAGAAGCAAGTAAAATTTTATTTGTTCTTAACTCAGTATCATTACTTTAAAGTAAAACAGACACTCAACAGTTGTTTTTAAGATTCCACGTTAATACGGTAACTATTGTTAAAATAATTCTTAGTCAAAGTAGATATTTATTTACCATTTGGCATTTATTAGACGAAAAAATATTTATATTTCGACTTAATAAAACAATGTTTCAGTTTCGAACGTACCAGAGTAAAAAAAGTTGTGTCTGCTGTCATGTCACTGTCAGTTTGTTTTTTTTTTTTTTTTTTAAAGGCTAAGGTCTGAGACCATGCTGCCTAGTCATCAGTTACTATTTTTTTTTCTTAGTCTAACATTACATTAGAATATGGGTGTACAAATTCTAATGTATTAGGAGTATTTGGCAGCAAATGTATCGAATCAAGTTTCCCGGTAAACTTCGCTGAGGTAGCCAAAACTACAAAAAAATTCTCAGCTCCATTTTACCGGGATCGCGTCTGTTTCAATGATTCCACATATTGTCCAGTTGCGCAGACACTTGAGATACAAAACTACACAAATTTTACATCACAATATCCACTAGGAATCAATTTGCGAATAATTAAAACAGCCAACTAGACTTCACTCGAAGAAATCCCGCCAAAAACTCCCTGTCAGTTTGTGTGCCTGTGTCAGTTTAACTAGATAGTCTGTGGATTATTGTACTCTGTGGTTGTGTGGTGTTAAAAATGCATGTAAAATATGACGGAGAAGGTATTAATAATTATCAGCCATATTTAACTATTGTGGGCGTACAGTGGGTATGTGTTGGTTATTGCGCAATAGAAAAACGTTTGCAGTTCAAAAAGATTATAATTTCACGAACAATATTTAGTCACACTAGCAAATTACACACTGTAGGTACACGACACAACCAGATACGGAACGCTGGACAGTTTCTAAGCACATGTGGTCCGTACGATGTTCAATGTCCAAATCCAAAATCCAAAGTGAGCTCCACATCGTTCTGTCGAGCTGTTTTCTAACCCCCACGGACTCAGGCTAGACTCTGTCAAGCGCCGCCGGGTGGCGCTAGCGTTCCGAATAGTCAAATGCATGACCGGATGCGACAAATACGTATTTTAGACTTTAAAAGAAAGATTAAAGTACACTTACACTGGTTTTTGTGAAATTCCACTAAAATAGCACTAAAAAACTTTGTTTTCGCCAATAATTCACCAAACGTTTCAGATTATGTTAGAGAAATAGTAACTTTTATTGAATCGCTTATTTTGACAGTTAGCGTTTCAGTTTAGGTTGCTCTATGGATGTCATGGTACCAAATACAGTACAAAATTGAATGAATGAAACCAAAACTTGCGACTCAGTTTGGAACAATCGCTGTCAGATAGCACGGCCTAAATTGAATCGTTAAACTGACTTCATGGTACGAATTAGACGAACAGTTCAGTTTAGGTCCTAAAATGGATCGCGTTAAGAGGTCGTGGTAGGCCTGCTGGAGACCTTTTAGAAGGGACGACTAGAATCAATTCATTTTTTTGCAGTTTAAACATTACTTTTTGAATTGGTTGACGTAAACCAATAGTCCAGTCAAATTAGTCCTTAAAATAGAGGTAAGGTTACAATAATTCCCATAGAGCTAAAAATTGGTATGAATGTTCAGAATACTATTATAAATGAATTGTGAAAAGTCCCCATCAATCCCCCTTGTGCAAAATTTTTTATTGATGGTGTAAGTTTTCAAAAATAGGTTTTTCGCGTTTTTCAGCTAAACGGTGAGTTTTACAGCAAAAATAGTTCAGACAAAAATTGTAGATCATCCGATTCTCTACAAAAAATGTATCCACACTTTTTTTCATAATTATTGCCATTTCCGACATTTTAAAATGAATGTAATGCAAATGCACTTAATTGGTATTTTGTGCCTGCCTTTAATTTTGTAAATTTTAATTTGTTTTTGCATACCGTTAAAACGGTGAGACATGTAGCACTATGCAATGTATTATGAACACCTATGTAAACACCATGTTTCTGGCAAATAAATATTCTATTCTATTCTATTCCGTGATATAGCGGTTGAAAGAATTGAAAAAAATATTTTATTCGTAATATGCACGTTAATGTACTTTTATATACATTTTGGAACCGTTATAAGAGTAAACATAATTATGAGTCCCTGTCTTATACATACAAAATACCAGACATCTGTAAAAAATCATGTGCAGTGTAGAAAAAATTATACTCGAAAAAGTAGCATTGATACCGTGAAAAGACGGCGCCAAGAAGAAGTAGCTGGTTCATCAAAAATAAGTCCTCGTACTAGAGCACGAGTAAGTGATATATGAATATTACGAATAAAATATTTTTTTCAATTCTTTCAACCGCTATATCACGGAAATGGCAATAATTATGAAAAAAGTGTGGATACATTTTTTGTAGAGAATCGGATGATCTACAATTTTTGTCTGAACTATTTTTGCTGTAAAACTCACCGTTTAGCTGAAAAACGCGAAAAACCTATTTTTGAAAACTTACACCATCAATAAAAAATTTTGCACAAGGGGGATTGATGGGGACTTTTCACAATTCATTTATAATAGTATTCTGAACATTCATACCAATTTTTAGCTCTATGGGAATTATTGTAACCTTCAAAGTCTTATTTGACTGGACTACAATGTAATTAAATGGTTTAAAAAATCAGATAAAAAGGATTTGCAAGTAAACCAATACACTTATAACCAAAGGAAAAGGAGCTGCGTCTGCCAACAAACTGCTTTGCAGTTTGGCGGAGGTAAATATAATTTTGTTAAAAAATAATTTCTGTGAATAAACACTTTAATTTTTTTTTTAATAAACAGCTGTAAAAAAACCCGTGGTAGAAGCTTATAACGTTAGGAATTGTAGGTTTTGTAACTTTACGCGATATGAAGATAAAAACAAATTTGATTAATTTCAGACTGGCTGTACTTTAGCGGTTGAATACGCAGTTCCCATAACATTAAGAAACATTGCATACTTTAAACAAATTAAAATGATTCATGAACATTCGTTCCTGTTAATATCAGCTTTGAATTACGGCTTTAATGAGAGTTATATCAAAAACAAGAATATGTCAGCAATTCTCTAAATAAGCCGACCAAATTGAAAAGGTCACGTAAAAGCGACCGTATTAAAAAGTATTAATGCTATCATGATTCCAGTCCAAAAATGGGATGGCGCTATCAGTAATGTGTAGCTCCGTCTCTCTCTTACACTGGAACTATGATGGCACTAAACTGTCATAATACGACACCAGCTCCACGTAGCCCCGGGGGTAAAATATGTACCCGGCACGGAGTCTGATAGTGATGTGATGATAGACGGATTTGCCGGAAGCTGGTGGCCCGGAATCCAACGTTCGGATGCCACCGATAATTGCAGATTGAACTTTTGAGATGGTACACCGAATTTTTGGGATATGTCTAAGCCAAAGCTATGTATTCAAGCGAGTACTAAGTGACGTTTAGCATTTATAGTCCAAGATCCCAGGGCCGCCAGACCATACTTATTTTCTCAGAAATGAAATGTATGGGATGAAGTAGTGTTAATATGCGCATTGAGTGTATGCATACCTGCTAGCTTGGTCAGACGGCCAATTCACAGGTCCCAGGTGCGAAAGGCAGGTAAAAACAGCACTCACTATTCTTAAATTCTCAGAGCTGATTCTTACATATGTTTTAGAGAATATTGTTAGAAATTAGTGATTAATAATAATTTTAATTACGAGTTCAAATGTAAGTATTCATATTATCATGTCACGTTCGCGCTCATACGCATAGGGACACTTCCGTGTGTCCGGGGGGATGTTTGGCCCTTCAGATTGGTCTGGCTGCTTACAAAAAATATTTTTCGCACCTGGGACCTGTGAATTGGCCGTCTGACCAAGCTAGCAGGTATGCATACACTCAATGCGCATATTAACACTACTTCATCCCATACATTTCATTTCTGAGAAAATAAGTATGGTCTGGCGGCCCTGGGATCTTGGACTATTAGGTATAGATGTCGGTGTTAATAACCACTAACCTGAACCATTCTCTTGACGCTATACTTCTTGTTGAAATGTTCTCTCAGCGCGGGGGTGGACGCGTTGGTGATAGACTTGAGCTTCACATAGTTACTGACACAAACCCATGTGACCGTCACGCAGAGACCTGTCACCGTGATTATCACGCCTCTCCTGCAGGGAGATGAGGGTTAGATTGGCAAATTATCATCATCATTATCATCAAAAAGTCCACTGCTAGACATAGGCCTCTGTTCGGTTCGGTTCTACGTTTTCTGCATCCAGCGGATTCACCTCGATTCCGCAAATGGCCAAAACTGCCTCTACGAGTCCCTACTTTGGTATTTTTCGTCGAGTCATTGAGCTCTTTAAGTTCTGATTTGAGCTACACGTCCACTCAAATCTGTGTGGTTCCTCAAAAGGCCATCTCAAAAAAATCTGCATGGTGTTCATACGGCCTGGCCAAGATTACGTCTGGACGTGTCCAGACGTAATCTTGGCCAGGCCGTATGATATGGTTCCGTTGGCATCCGTTGGGTACGGTACGGAGCCCTAAAATCGTAAGACAATTTTCCAGGCTGGCGCTTTCACCTTAGCAAAATTGATTAGGGATGCATGAAGAAGCTTCCTCGTGTAGCGCAGTTTGTTCCGCCAGTTACTCAACTGAACCGAGCGCTCGGCGCAACCTGGTCACACCTAACACCTCATTTGACTGGCCAATTTTTCCCTTGCAGTGGTAGGGCGACCACCCTCCCACCGGGGTCCGGCGTCAAGTAGCCTGCTGCGTTTCGTCGATGCGTGTTCCAGTGCCTTAGGCATCTTCTGGGCACGCTCGTTCCATCATAGACCTCATCCATCGCTTTCCATCAGGCGTGATCGAGGTCAAGAGAATAAAAAATTCAGCAATGAGGGTTTTCTGAAATGACGTTCGCTAGGTGGCAGCACTGACACGTCAGGTCCAGGCATCTGTCAAAGAGCCTATATTTTCTTAGTTTTCTTTTTTAGTCATGACAGAATGATAAACGAATGAATAAATCGAATGATGAACGTCATCATATATTTTATATTGGAAGACCTCTTGTCAAAGTGGTGCCAACTGGTGTCGTAAATTTTCACGAAAACCCTCATTCATTCACCAAAAAAAAAATCTACCCCTTTACGTGATGGTGTGATGGTTACCTACCCATCTGGATCTGGTTTTATGTCCCATGCTTGGTAGGGCATGTTACTGTATTTTAACGTTGCTATGCCAATTGGCCCTGCAAATAAATACATACGAAATTATCACATGTTTCTAAAACCAAAAGGCGATTTACGGCGTGCTATGTGTTCTGGTACGCCGGTGATGGGGAGTACTCCCCAGAGGAGGGTCCGGTAACGGACAGCCGCGGCGGGTTCACGGATGAGTGCTAACGCGTGCCCGTGTTCCCGCCGTAAGCGGCAGAGGAGGACACCGTGGAGTTTTAGTGGGTTAAAGTCCCACATAACTGCACTATCTCCCCGTGGTAGTGCAGTATGCATGAGCATTTCTCCACGATAAAAAATGAATAAATTGGTAGTATTTATTTAGTAGATATTTATTTAAGATCTGTCTAGCCTTTTCCCAACTATGTTGGGGTCGGCTTCCAGTCTAACGGGGTGCAGCTGAATACCAGTATTTTACACGGAGCGACTGCCTATCTGACCTCCACAATCCATTTAATGGGTGATACGATACCCCTTGGTAAGACTGGTTGTCAGACTTTCAGGCTTCTGACGACCCGTATCTACTGCCAAATATCTACGACTGACAGTCGGGACCGACGGCTTACCGTGCTTTCCTTAGCTAATACGAGTAGGTATACATTTTTTTGAGTGTTAATGAACATGATGATGACTAAATCCTACTCACAAAGAACTCCAGTCCTGAACTGTATAGTAAGCTTGTCTTCATTAAACTTATAATCGTTGACAAAGTTGCTAGTCCAGAGTTCGCGCGACTCCTGCCACTGACACACCACTGGTGGTTCGCTCCACATCACGTTTTGATCGAGGCTGCAAAAATATCGTATTAAAGAAAATAAAGAAAAAAGAAGGAAAAGGAAGAAAAGAATACATTAATTTAGCTTCGACGAAAAGCATCCGGAATATTCACATTACGCCCGTATTGCCCGAAGGACTCGGCAGAGCTGATAGTACTCGTACGATTGCCATACAAAGGGTAAAACGGGCAAGCAGATGTGTTTCGCATCTTTCGCAGTTCCGCCCCGAAGCTAACGATATCTGTCATATTTGTGAAGGTTCGCCAGTTACTTTAATTTGACCCTGTTAAAACGGGCAAGCAGCTGTGTTTCGCATCTTTCGCAGTTTCGCCCCAAAGCTATCGATATCTGTCATATATGTGAAGGTTTGCCAGTTACTTTGATTTGAACCTATACGAAGTCGGACAGCCGGAACAGTGGTGGCCCAGTGGTAACGGTCGCGACTTACCGAGTTGTAGGTCGTAGCCTCTGCTGTCCGTGAGTTTGAACCCAAGCAAGCACTTTACTTGTAAATTATTTCATCACCACTGCTCTCAAAAAGGTGAAGGAAAATATCGTGAGACAACCACCAATTCGCACTGGGCCTGCGTGGTGGATTATGGCCCAATCCCTCTTACAAAAAGAGGAGCCCTGTCTACAGCAGAACAGTTGAAGATTTTTCCTCACATTTTAACAAATAATGAATGCAGTGTCTGGAGTTGATTCTAGAGTCTAGAGAACTGCTTTAAAAATCTTGATCCATTACTTACTCAATAAACACCATGGCCAGCTTCTCATACTGGGCCTCCATGACCTTGATCTCCTGTTCGATCTCCTCGGGGGTCCGAGTAACCCCCAGCGCGGGGGGCTGGGGGGCCCGGTACTGCACCTGGTACTTCACCGCTTTCAGGTTCTTCGGGAGTTGTACTGAGGACAAAAAAAGTTGAGTTTAGAATCAATCAATCAATCAGTTTATTTGTGAAACATAGGTGTTTACATAGCTGTTTACATAAATAAAGGGTGCGCTATGTTTTGTCATAATTAAGACATACAAATTTATATGTGACCCATTAGGTGTACGAAAAGGTGAGGTGTGTAGGTGTGTTTTACGAATTGTTTCTGTAAAATGATATTGGTAATGGTTTTGCTAAGTTCTGATTATTTAAATTTTTGGTTTGACCATGCATTAATTATTCATGTTACAGAATATACAGCGTTCGCGATTAAGTCGCCAAACATGTAAGCAAATATGAGTTTACGGAAACATAACTTTAATTCCTGCATAATAAATTTCAGTTTACGCCACAACGTCAAACATTTTTATATTTTTTTCAATAGTATTATCATTCAAATAAAGTTGATATCTATTTATTATTCTATTTATTTACTTGGTACATAGACCGCAGGAACACGAGTTCCTGCGGCCTGGAGACGAGATCGTCGGTCCACCTTCGGTCGGTCGAAGTGGATGTGCTTGGGGGAGGCCTATGTCGTCCCAGAGGTGACACAGGCAGAGATGGGGGCAGCCGTGATGAGGCTCCGGGCCAAAAACGTGGCTCCGGGGCCCGACGGGATCCACGGCTGCGTGTTAGCCCTCGCTCTGAAGGAGCTTGAGCCCCAACTGAGAGGACTCTACACAGCGTGCCTTGAGCGGGGCCAGTTTCCCACTTTGTGGAAATCTGGTCGTCTGGTCCTGCTCAGGAAGGCGGGGCGCCCTGCGGACTCGCCGTCCGCGTACCGGCCCATAGTGCTGCTAGACGAGGTGGGTAAGCTGTTCGAGCGGATAATCGCTGCCCGCCTCGTCGGCCACTTGTGCGGAGAGGGGCCGGATCTGGACGGCAGCCAGTTCGGCTTTCGGCACGGGCGCTCTACCATTCACGCTGTGTCGCGAGTGAGAGTCCTGGCGGAGGAAGCAGTGGCCCGGGGCGGGGTGATGTTGGCGGTGTCCTTGGACATCTCCAACGCCTTCAACACCCTGCCCTGGAGTTGTATTCGGGAGGCACTGCGGTACCATCGGGTGCCTCCCTACCTCCGCCACGTCGTTGGGGCTTATCTGTCGGAGAGGTGTGTCACCTACGTGGGACGTGATGGCGGACACCAGCACCGCATGTCGTGCGGTGTTCCACAGGGCTCGGTCTTGGGCCCGCTCCTGTGGAACATCGGGTACGACTGGGTGTTGAGGGGCGAGCTCCAACCGGGCGTGGACCTTACGTGTTATGCTGACGACACGCTGGTCACTGCCCGGGGGAGCTCGCACAGGGAGGCAGCGTTGCTGGCGACGGCTGCGGTGTCACAGGTGGTGAGCCGCATACGTCGCCTGGGCCTGGAGGTGGCCCTCAACAAGTCGGAGGCCATGGTGTTTCATGGCCCCCGGCGGGCGCCGCCGCCCGGATCACACATGGTGGTCGGGGGGGCTCGGATCGCTGTCGAGTCCACCATGAAGTACCTAGGATTGGTGCTCGACAGCCGGTGGGATTTCGGCCCCCACTTCCGGCGGCTGGCGCCCAAGTTGTTGGGCGCCGCTGGGGCGCTGTCAACGCTGCTTCCCAATCTGGGGGGCCCGAGCGCCGCCTGTAGGCGGCTCTACGTGGGGATCGTGCGATCCATGGCCCTATATGGGGCCCCGATCTGGGCGACTGACCTGACGGCCGGTAGCATCGCAGTCCTGCGAAAGCCGCAGAGAGCTATGGCCGTCAGAGTCGTCCGGGGGTATCGCACGATCTCCTACGAGGCGGCTTGTGTACTGGCCGGATCCCCGCCCTGGGACCTGGAGGCGAAAGTACTCGCGTCACTGTACCGGTGGCGCGAGGAAGCGCGGGCGCGGGGCGAGGGGCTGACGCAGCGCCATATGGAGCTGCGTCGGTCTCAGCTTCGCGAGGTCCTGGTGGCGGAATGGCGGGACAGGCTTTCGCGCCCTACCGCCGGCCTCGGTACCATCGAGGCGGTCCGGCCAGTGCTCGAGCGCTGGCTCGGGAGGAGGCACGGCTCCCTGTCGTTTCGGGTGACGCAGGTGCTCTCGGGGCATGGTTGCTTCGGGAAGTACCTGTGTCGCATTAACAGGGAGCCGGACGCCCGGTGTCACCACTGCGTCGACTGCCGGGAGGACACGGCGTGGCATACGCTGGCAGAGTGTGCCGCTTGGGAGGAGCCGCGCCGTGCCCTCATCTCAGAAGTAGGCAGTGACCTCTCGCTGCCGGCCGTGGTCGAGTCCATGGTCGACAGCGAGGAGTCCTGGGACGCGGTGGTTTCCTTCTGTGAAACAGTCGTCTCGCAGAAGGAGGCTGCGGAAAGGGAGAGAGAGATCTCGTCCACTCACCCTGCCCGCAGCAGGCGCACCGGGCGTCGGCGGAGGGCGGACAACGCCCTCTTCCGGCCCCCTAAACGGGTCCAGGGGCGACGGACTCGGGGACGTCCGTCGCCCCCCACACATCAGGACCCGAGGTGGCGGCGCGCGATGTGTTCCACGCGCGCCCCTCTTAGACGTCGCGGGGGGAGTCAAACACCTCACTCCCCCCCCCGACCAGACGGGGCCCGCTGCGGCGGGCCAGCACCAGCCGGGGGTTGCGGAAGGATCGTACGTTCCCGCGACCCCCGGCTTAGGTGTGAGATGGAACACCCGGGGTGGTTTTTAGTCAGTAAGAGTCTGACAGACCCCGCCGCCCGCCCCAGGGCGGCGGACATCCATGAGGATTTTCCACCCCGGATCAAAAAAAAAAAAAAAAAAAAAGGCCTATGTCCAGCAGTGGACGTCTTTCGGCTGAAATTGTGATGATGATGGTGATATTATTTCGTAGTAACGACGTTTTATTTCATTTTTTTTTATTAGGGGTACTCCAGTACCGTAGTCTGCAGCTTCCTTCTGCGAAATAACTGTTCTGCAGTAGGATACCACCGCGTCCCAGGACTTTGCACTGCCGATCATTGAACGAACTACGGTCGACAGTGATAGGTCACAATCGCTAGCCTTTTTTTTTTGTCTCCGGGATGGTAATTAAGTCCTCATGGATGTCCTCCGCCCTGGGGCGGGCGGAGGAATCTGTCAGACACTTACTGACTAAAAACCACCCCGGTGTTCCATCTCACACCTACGCCGGGGGTCGCGGAAACGTACGATCCTTCCGCAACTGGTGCCGCCGGCCCGCTGCTGCGGGTCTCGTCGGGTCAGGGGGGAGTGAGGTGTTTGACTCCCCCCGCGACGTCTAAGAGGGGCGCGCGTGGAACACTACGCGCCGCCACCTCGGGTCCCGATGTATGGGGGGCGACATACGTCCCCAAGTCCGTCGCCCCTGGACTATATAGGGGGGCTGGAAGAGGGCGTTGTCCGCCCTCCGCCAACGCCCGGTGCGCCTGCTGCGGGCCGGGTGAGTGGACGAGGTCTCCCTCTCCCTTTCCGCAGCCTCCTTCTGCGAAACGGTCGTCTCGCAGAAGGAAACCACCGCGTCCCAGGACTCTTCGCTGCCGACCATCGACTCGACCACGGCTGGCAGCGACAGGTCACTACCTACTTCTAAGATGAGGGCACGGCGCGGCTCCTCCCAAGTGGCACACTCTGCTAGCGTATGCCACACCATGTCCTTCCGGCAGTCAACGCAGTGGCGACACCGGACGTCCGGCTCTCTTTTTATGCGACACAGGTACTTCCCGAAGCAACCATACCCCGAGAGCACCTGCGTCACCCGAAACGACAGGGAGAACCTAACTAACCTAACCTAACCCCGCCACAAGACCATTTGTGACGTCATAATTATTCACATTGACACGGAAATCGAACATGGCGGCTAGTTGTTGTCATTGACCGACCTCGATAAGATATGCAATATTATCATATTTTGTTAGATTACGATAAATTATAGCTCGAAAAACTCGTGCAAAAATATATTGTGACTCAATAATAAATTATTAATGCGTAAATATTGCAAAAACTGTGTATTTTTAGTAGAAGTGTGTTTTTACACACAGGTCGTCTAATAGAAAATTTGTGTTTTGTTGGTGGTTGTGAAGTGTGTTCTGTGGCAATGTGTGTGTAAAAGTGGTTTTTTTAACGATGACGTAGGCAATTTGTGAGACAACATGATTTTGAGGGCAATAATGTAAGTAATGAAAAAACTTAAATTACCTCCTCTTTTGGACTGTGCCGCAGCCGGGTAAATAAGTTTTCGAAGACCTGAATGATGTGATCGAACTTTGGCGTGCAATTACTGGGATTTCATCATCATCATTTCAGTCTAGGATCACCAAGTGCTTATTGCAGTGGGTGATCCCAGGCTGGCCTATGGCCTCACCTTTCTCCCGCCATAATACTCGGCTGGGTTTCCCGCGACTTTGACGATATAGTCAACCTAGCGCACTTTTGGACGGCTCTGAAAATGGGGTATTCCTCGAAACGCACTAAATGAAACGTCTAACGATATAATTTAAATACGGATCCTTCATGCTCTTCTCTATGTTTCCTCGTTAATGTATTTCTAGAAATAAAATTATAACATTTTTATTTTTTTAATATTTAATATTTTTGTTATATTTTTCGAGGAATGCTTTTGTGCCTTCCGAGGAATACCCCGTTTCTTTGGCCTAACCTTGCTCTTGGGATTTAAATCCCACATTAATGTGCTAAAATTGAACTATTTAATCGATATTACAATTTATGGCTTATCGATATCAATCATCTACATCGTCATTCCCTTGCCCTTTTTTTTTCAGGATGGGAAATCATCAAATGACCCCTCCCGCTCTGGGTAAAGCGGAAGGGAGTGTCAGACTCTTACTGACTAAAACCCACCCGTGTTCCTTCCTTAGCCCTTTATGTTCCGGGCCAGCGGTAACCCTTTCGGACAATCCCGCTGACCATTCTCTTGCCCTTATCCCAATTTATTTGGTGTCGGTGCAACAAGTCTTTTTCTTCCATACTTCTCTATCAGTCGTCATCTCAGTAATCACTCCCTTTCTAACCATATCATCATTCACACATTCCATCCATCGTTTCTTTGGTCTTCCCCTACTTATATAGCCATCCACACTTCATGCTCAATACTTTCCTGCACGACATTTTCGTCATTCCTTCGTATCACATACCCACATCATAGCGCGGGCCTGCGGGCGGAGAGTAATGGGTAACTCACCGTCCGATCAGGACCAGGCCCGTGCCGGACAAGCGTACGTGTTCCACGCGCGCCTCAAAGAGATGTCAGCATCAAGGGAAGGGGCCCGTTAGGGCCGAAGCCTGCCGGGTCAGCGGGATTGTCCGAAAGGGTTAGGTACCGCTGGCCCGGAACATAAAGGGCTAAGGAAGGAACACGGATGGGTTTTAGTCAGTAAGAGTCTGACACTTCCTTCCGCTCCACCCAGAGCGGGAGAGGTCATTGTCATATCAAAATGTCAAGATTTCATGAAATAGATGACTATTTCATGAAATCTTGACATTTTGGGATTATACTAACTACAAGTACAAGTTGTATTACTGATTCTAATGATTATGATTCTGTAAATACATATTTGTTACAGCCGCGAATCATATTTTGATTGAATTATCTCTCTAAGACCAAGTAATCCCAAAGAATGATCTTTGGGATTACTTGGTCTTAGAGAGATAATTCTGTAAATACATATTTGTTACGGCCGCGTCAATGTACAACTTAATACTGACCAGCAAATTGCAAAAAACGTAAAAAATATTGAAGTTCGCGGGCTACCCTGGCGCTTTCGCATTAACTGATTCAATTCGATCACGCAGGGAAACTCCAAGTATAGCCCTCTCCATTACCCTTTGGGTGACTTTTAGCAAACTCAAACTCAAAGCATTTATTTCAATTAAACCATTTACAGGCACTTTTGAATTGTCAAGAAGTCGGTCAGTCAGAAAATATGAAGCTAGTTGCCCATTCCAAAGCGTAGGTACAAAGTAGCCTTCTCATAAGGCCCATTGTGAGCGACCACGTTTCAGTGCCATATGTCATCACTGGCAACACGCACTGGTCAAAGACTTTCGTCTTGAGACACTGCGATGTGTGGAATGTGTTTTTATCAGAAATGAGGAGTATTGAGGAGATCCGCAGGAGAACCAAGGTAACCGACATAGCCCGAAGAATTGCCAAACTTGAGTGGCAGTGGGCAGGGCACATTGCTCGCAGAACAGATGGCCGATGGGGCTAAAAGGTTTTCGAGTGGCGACCGCGTACCGGAAGACGTAGCGTTGGAAGGCCTTCCACAAGGTGGACCGACAACCTTGTGAAGGCCGCAGGAACCCGTTGTATGCGAGAAGCACAGAACCAATCGAACTGGAGGTGCTTGGGGTGGCCTATGTCCAGCAGTGGACGTCTTTTGGCTAATGATGATGATGATGAGATACTTACCTATCTATAGATTAATTATGATAATCCATTTCATTTTCTACTACTATATACTGCTTTGGTGATAATGATGATGAATTTACGTTCCAGCCTATGCTGCTGCTTCTTGCATTCATCGGCTCAGCCTCCATTGAAGGGTCCAAAATGTCTGACCGGCTATATGACGGATGTTCAGAACTGGGTCGATGAAACAGGGACGCTACATCCCAGTCCAGGTAAGAAAAATTCATATTTTTATAAAAATAAAACAAGTGCTAAACGAATAATGTACAGGCCGGCCGGCACATCAACCTACTACAATCTGTCAGATTTTTTATTAAAGAAAATTTGACAGTTTCGGGTAGGTTGATGTGCTGACGTTGTCTGTACCTACAAAGAGTAGGCGAATTGAAGGAAAGAGAGATTCGTATATCGGCGAGTGGCGCAGGCGGTAGTTTTCAAATTACGAATTATTTTATGTTGTTCTAATTTTTATGATTACTGGCCACTATCCCTACCCGTGTGTTAAATTAGTGTCAACATTGTAGCGGCATGTTGTATGTACAGTGCGCTTCACAGTGATCGTTACCCCCTTGGTAAGGACATCGAACCTATTTAAGTTTTTTGGAATGTAACGCAAATGGCGTGTTGGTCTAGTGGTATACACTGCGGCTTAGCAATGTGATGGTCTCGAGTTCAAATCCGCGCATGAGAAGGGTTTTTTTAATTTTATTTATTTATCTTTATTATTTATTTTTAGTTTCTTTAGTAGGTGATTTTTGTTTATTATTATTAAGAAATCAAATGGAGGTTTGTAATAAAAGTTAGGCATTTTGCATAAACAATATTCATTTATTTTTCTAATTACATTTCTAGGACTTTATGGAATCCACTTCCTGGTTGAATATACAGATTCCTGTCTATGTTAAATTGGGGTTGTTTACTTAGAATATTAACTAAACACAAAATAGATACCTTATTTTGTCTTAGAACGTTTAACAGATAACGGTTCGTTTATAGATATTTCTAGAAACATAACTACAGTAATATTTATTTATTTAAAGTTGTGAAAACATACATTTTTTATACTCTGTATGATCTTATCGGAAAAAAAGCTTGGTTGAAAATGAAATGTTGTCATTTGTGCCTGTGAATTACAGAGGAAGAACCAACATGCTAAACTATAACAGTATAGCAATATACATCTTTCTCTTTTATTACATTTTCTGATTAGCCTTATTTAACACAATATTAGAAAAATATGTGAGGTCAGATATGGATCGTTAACAGACTACTTGTAAACAAGAGTAACTGGATTGATAATAATAAAGGTTGTTTATTTTTGATTAACTACGAGATAATGATCCCACTGATTATGGAATGATATTGGGAATTATTAACACTTGCTCATATAAATGTTCCAATGCAATTTTATCAAATAAGTTACACAGTCAATCTGCCGAGTTGCCTATTCATAACGGATAGGATGGCCGTCACTGTCTAACACTTCTTGAAGTCAGCATTTGAACGCGTAGTTTTGAAGGGTGCCACTGAGTGAACTTTCACAATACATATTACGTTGTCGCTTCGATTCATTAGTGTAAGCAATCGGGCGAGGGCCTTGGTGATCACATTTCACATCACCCGTCGCTTGATACCTTTGTATCCATCTACGAACTGTTTTTCTCTGTAATGAAAATAATAATATTAGAAATACATTAAAAAAAATCCAACTTGTAAGTAATAATACAACATGATTGCAACAATAAATAGGTATATGTGTAAGAATAACGTAAATCTTACCGTTATGATCATATCTCGTGATATTTACTTTGTTTTGTTCCTTTTCCCACAGAACAACAATTTTAGCCTTCAATAAAGTTGTTAATCGAACCATACCATCGATTAATAAAATCAACTGGTCAAAAACATAATAAATTGGATAATATTACGATGAAGATAATTAGACACAAGCGAATCGGCACGAAAATGAAACCATTTGAAAAGTAAAAATACCCTCAATCACAGTTTAGTAAATAAGGCGAAGAAGTATACTAAATTCAACCTTAACTCGCAGTTCATACGTCAGTTAAGTTTCTGAAGTAAAATGAGGGTAGTGCAACAATCGGAATCGACACATTCTATTCAACCAAACAAGAAATCTATGCTAATTTCAACCTTATGTTTTAGTTAATTGAGGAGTTGCGTATTGCATTTTGTAAAACAAGACGGTAAGGTGCTAGTATTAAAATAATATAACACGGAAGTTGAAATAGATTAGACCGTTAATAACCTTGTTCGATAAAAGGAGTAATGCTATTCAAATTTTCGTTGAGGTTGATAACTGAGCCAATAGCCTAGTGGTATAAGGCACGGTCTAGTTGATCGGCTGGCGCCTGGTGAAGCAGGTTCGTATCTTAATCGCACGCAGTGTCTTTTTGTAAGTTATTCTTGGTATCTATACAGTTCGGCCAGAAGGAAGCCGATAAAATACCATATAAAATTATTAAATACTTGCAAATATTATTTGAGGCGGATCGGTGGATGCACGCGGGCAGAGATGGGTGCGGCGGCGGGGGAGGGAGCTGCTCAAGGCTCACGTGACACGCGGGCCCGAGCTTGCTCGGGCGATAATCTTTAAGTCTTGGTGGGGTACCTTTTCTCTGCACTTGACTGTACCTAATTTCAATTTTCTTTCGATGTGCCATTATTGTAGGTACATTACGATACATGAATGTGATTTATGTAGTCCATTTTGCACGGTGTGAAATTAGCTAGGCGCCGTACATTAATACTACCGTATCGTATATACTATTTTTTAGCACGTCGATATTTTTTCCATACTAATTTCGGGAGAGTATCACTCCCAATGTTTCACATTGTGCATCCAAAGTTTAACATGATCGTTTTGAATTATTATTAATTTTGTCTGTACGTAAACAGAATAGTAAAATAAAAAGCCATTAAAAAGTTATGAGCCAACAAAGATTCGTGTTTCTTGCCATTTTTAAAGTAACTTTGGGTGTAAATAAGTAATAAGAGAACTGTAAAATCTTTAAAACCAATCGGTACCGACAAAGCTCAGTTCTCGAAGAGTTCAATAATCTTTATTTGTAATTGATGTATGTAGTGGTTTTTTCACAAAACTCGATTTTCCGAAGCACTTTTCGAATTTTTTTACACGCCT
Organism: Luperina testacea; assembly: GCA_927399505.1. NCBI lineage: Eukaryota > Metazoa > Arthropoda > Insecta > Lepidoptera > Noctuidae > Luperina > Luperina testacea. Next base: position 6,940,469 of record OV656783.1, on the reverse strand, counting down.
ATCTGTTCGGAAGGTTGTTTCTGTGCGTGAGAACTAGACTTTGTTCGTGTAGACTAGCGTCTAACTGCCCATCATTGGTACTATCTCTGTCGGTCACGAATCCAGGTGAGACAGCGTGCTTTTTGGCCATGACTACCAGTTAGTTCGAGCTCGCGACTAGTTTACTCATAAGTCACGCTTTTCTGTGTAAAAATGGACTACTTAAGTCACAGATAAGCGTGACGTGAGTGCCAGTTTAGGTCACAGAGTGCTACTTAATAAACATTATTCTATCCATCAATTTAATTGTTCCAGGTGACATGATGAACTCAATAGATCTCTCGTTGAATGCGAATCCGGTGCAGATTCTTCATGAGAAGATGAGCTTGCAGAGATCATCGAACCAGTTTGTGAAATACCTCAGCTTGGCCAGATGTAAACTTAGTAGGGTACCACCGGTAAGTAATATTAATAGTGCATTACGATACGTGTGACTTAGGTAGTCCATTAATACTACTTAAGTATAGAAATAACCTAAGAATAATAATAGGAACAATTACGGGCCATAACCCCCATCAAACATCTTTTTAACATAGGCGCAACAGATAGCCCCTTTGCAGGGGCTGCCTTGACGCCGAGGAATCAGCCACCCACGTCATCCTGGAATGCGAGGCTGTGGCTTCTCAACGTGTAGAAATCCTCGGAACAATGAGGTCGCACCGCGATGCCTGTGAAGCTCCCAGGAAGCTTCTGTGCTTTTGGGTGGAGCTAGGCTGGCTGTGTTAGCCAGAATCCCCACGCACAACGGACCGAATGGGAGTCTAAATGCGGAAAAGGGAGTCCTACAATCATCATCATCATACTACTTAAGTCACACGTACCGTATACTATTTTATAGCTCGTGTGACCTAAGCCCGCACTTAAGTCACGTTTTTCTGTGCAAAAACGGTAGTCCAGTTTTACGTCACACTTTTTTGTGATTTGACTTGTGCGGGTCTAGGTCACAGTGCTATAAATGTATTTGTTTTGGTTAACAATAAAGTATAAATATAAATAAATAATATCTCATCACCATCATCCTTTTCCCAACTATATTGGGGACAGTTTCTACTCTAAACGGATGCAGCTGAATACCGGTATTTTACATGGAGCGACTGCATATTATCTAACCTCCGCACACAACCGAATTATTATTGGGTAATACGATATCCCTTGGTAAGACGTTGTCAGACTTTCGGGCTTCTGACGACCCGTAACGATTGCAAAATATCCACGAATGACAGCCGGGACCAACGGCTTAACGTGCTTTCCGAGGCACGGAGGGGTCTCGGTATGTAAAGATGGTCACCCATCCACAGACCAACCGCGGCAAGCGTAGCTTAACCTGATCGATCGACCTGTGCGGCTGTTATTATTTAGCCAACATGTACCAAGTACTTAATAAAATAAAATAATGGTCTACAGATCTATAGTCTACTAGGCCTACAACGTAAATCGGAAAAAAGCAGGATTATTATGAATGATGTGTACTTGCCAATCCGAGATCTATCTACTATCATCTCATATCAGCCATTGTAAAGTAGTACTAAGTTTTTGGAAATAAATTGTTATTATTATTATCTGTGTACCGGCTATCTGTTTCGTCAGAATCCACACGGTGTATTATATTTTTGTTATCTCAAGTGTCTATTATCAATATCAGTCTTTATGATTCGACAAACGATTTGAAAGGTACATGCGTACTCCATTTTGATAAGCCAAAATTTGTTGTTAGTTGTGCTGGCGATCTGCACCTAGGCCGTATAGTAGGGAAAGAAAGAAGAAAGAAAATACGTTTATTTGCGGCAAACATGACGGGGACTAGGGAGTACAGAGCTTTTTGTCAAGGAGTTCGTACGGGCCAGTACTACAACTTTACACAATTTTCTCCATGGGACCTAAATAACACAGGCCCACAAAAAAAAAGTACCCTGCGCGAAAGACCAGACCACCTGAACGTTATGTTTTCGGGGTCGCTGAGTCCGAATATGATGCCAGAATAGCGAAGTTGGTTCGCGTTTTTTCAGAAATCAGCAATAATGCTGAAAATTAAGTTTTTATGTTTTGTTGTTTTGTTTTTGTGTTTTTCTGTTTTTGTGTTTATATGGTTTATGTTGTTAAAAAAACGCGAAATTCCAATGTGCAATGAAATAAATTATACAAAAAATGTTTCGCTGAATCAATAGAGTCTTTACTTAAAGTTAGAATCACCAATTGATTTCATATTTTCACATCATAGAGGAAATGTTGAAAATATCGGATAGGTAGGTATATGTCATTACACAGTATACGATCGTTGAAAATGTAAAAGTACCAGTTGTTGTGGATAAAACCATTCAGAATATAATATGTTTATAAGTAAAGACTCTATTGATTCAGTAAACTACAGGAAAATCGGTTTTATTTTATAAACTAGAGAGAAAAATAAGCAAGAAACTCCTTGGTTACTCTTTAAAATGTGTACGGTTACTCGTTTTCATGCTTTTCGTTCAACATTTATTGCTTGATATCCTTTTAATAAGGTATTGTTAAAAAAAAATCTAACATAAAAAATTCAAACAAATCTTGTTCCACGTTTTAATTTATCTGGCCAATAGTGCATCAGATCTGCGGGGTAGTTACGTAACAGTTTTACAACGGCAATGCAGTTTTATTTTGACAGTTCAACTACATTCATTGCGTTTTTTTTACATTGCTAAGTAGACGAATTTTCCAAACATATGCAGCAATGAATTAGCAGTTTCATTTGAAATTTTTCAGATTGTGATTGAAACTTTGTGACGCAATTAGTGTGCTGGACTTGGTGAAACATAACCATAATGAAATAAAATTATATTCACGTTCCTTCCTTCGTTCCATCATTTTTTTGTCCAAAATCTACAGCTTAGAGGTGTATTAATAAGCCTCGTCACGCCGTAAAGTTCACTCTTCCTCCATAGAAAAGGAAGGATCCTCCGACCAGGGTGTTGTGTCTGGCGATTAATGTCGGAACGTTGTATGCTCAATACTAAATTCCTTATTGCACTCCATATGTATTTACATAGATGGTATAACAAAGTCAAAGATCAATATGGACCCTGTCGGGCACAGCTAAATGTAGGAGAGAGGAGGAGGGCAATTCAAGCAATTCAATGTATGTTAGTCGCGCGGTATTCTGCTTGCGCGATGCAGGATTTTGCGTGACATCAGTTTGATGCGTAGTTCACATAATTATGGCGATGTAGATGCCACCACAATTTTTTCTATGACTTGACCTGTTTTCTTCATATCAATTTCCAGATATTCCAACTACAAGATAGTCAGCTCCGACCCTTAGCCTCAATGTTGGAGTATATGACACTGTATGGCAACTCGTTTTTAGACATGAGCACAGCCGGAGAACATTACACTTTGACGTTCAACGCTACGGGATCTACTGCCATGAATTTGAGTAATGCACCTCAGAGACAAGGTAAATTACTTTTATAGCACTGTGTGACCTAAATCCGCAAATTATGTCACGCTTTCCTGTGACTTAAGTACCTAGTCCATTTTTATACAGAAAAGCGTGACGTAAGTGCGGGTTTAGGTCACACGGGCTATAAAATAGTATACGATATGTGACCTATGTAGTCTATGAATGCACGACGTATACCACCCATGCTACGCTCCGGCGAATTTCACGCCGTGCAATAATGGACTACTTAAGAGGCTTACATGACCTAAAGCACGGTCACTGTCGGACTGCATAGAAAAGAAAGAGAAGCGCGATGACTGATGATGATTGCAAAATATGACACAATTATCTTTTTACAAAAAATCTACTGTTTGGACTAAAAAATTAAAACGCTTGTGCTTTAGTATATTGCTTGTAGAATAATCTGACAAAAAATCAGAATGATTGTATGTATATTAGTATGGTTTTTATTGTAAAAAGAAAGTTTTTAGAGATATCTTCATGATTTTTTTCTATTGTATCAAATTAGTTGTATTATGTTTACAACACACTATCTAACTAGCATATATCCTGAAGAATATCATATATTTTTCTGATTTTGTTTACTGCAGTCGATCATATACTTTTAATGTTTCTAAAACTTGCATTTTTTGTGTTTAGGTCCTGTAAGTCCCTTAATGACCATAAAAACAATGTTTTCTTACAAAATAATGAATTTTAACTACTTGTATGTCCCTATGTTTGGGTCGATCTCCAGAGGTCTTTTTTTTCGTGTCGGGCTGGATAAACCCATGTTAAAATCGAAAAACGTTTTCAAAATATTTTTTTATATACAGTTCGGTATCTAATCTATATGGTACAAGGCTAATATTATGAATAAGTTTATTTTAAATATTGAAAAAAAAATTTTAAACCCTAAAATCCTGATCGCTCTGGGTTGACCCAACTCCCGATTGAATGAAAAAAATATTCTTTAACTTTTTAATGAGAAGGTTCATATGAAACAACTTATTTAGATTACATATAAAATAGTTAATCTTCATGGTAATAAAATATTTTTAGTTATATTAACAATACTTTTGCCACAATTTGAATTTAATATCGTGACCGGGCATTTTATCTCATCGCTCTGCGCTGAGGTAAAACATCGCGCTCTTCCCTAGTTACGCGTTATACACACTCTATTCCTCTCCGGCGGGGCAACGACGATAGTGGTCTAACCGCCGAGGAGGATACCTGTGTGCCACGTTCCCGCGCTCCAACATTACGAAGGTAAGTTTATGACTGCTCTGGATTTGGTTCTCGAATTTTATGATTGCTATGGCACGTTATTTAAATCAAATAGTAAGCTTGTGAATGTGTTTGTTACGTGAATTAAGTGATCGTTATGATGTTTTTTATGAGACGTAATCACAACTTTCTGCTGCTTTTAAATTCGGCTATATTTATGATTTTGTGACTTTTTGTGATCGCTATGGCTGTGATTGCTCTGTCCAAAAAGACCAGAGCGATGATATTTTACAATTATTGTACGTTATAAACCTATTTTCAGTAGGTAGTAGTACCGGACTGTAACAATGACAAACGATGAACTATGCATACTTATAACCTTTAATTTATAGTCTTTCCTGGGTTTCTTTGGGTAACCTAAACCCATAAACAGATTTTGACGTATGACGTATACCTTGATGATATTATTATATTGGCATTTAGCTAACCACAACTGTAACCCTTTCTTCTCTAAAATTTAATGACAACTATTGTTGCAGATTGAAATCATGCCTCGAAATAAATTAGGTATCTATTGAAGAAAAACGTCTTAGGAAGAAATTGGCTGAGCGTCGTAGAATGGCCAAGATAAAAAATACCTACCTAACCCTAAATCCTACTCCTACCCTACTCCTACACTACTCCTACACTACTCCTACCCTACTCCTACCCTACTCCTACACTACTCCTACCCTAATCCTACCCTAATCCTACCAAAAAAAAAAAGTATCCTAGTGTTGTTTTTAGACTTATCCAGGCATATTTTTTAATTTTTCTCGCCGTAAAAACCATCCTTGAACTTCAACGAACATTTAAAAAAAAGAATTGGCCAAATTGGTCCAGGCGTTGTTGAGTTATGCGCTTACCATTTTGCGGTTCATTTTTATATTTTAGATATTCCATATTTTTGATATGTATGACTGATAATATGCCTTGACCTTTTTCTAAAATAATACATTTCTCTTACATTATAATCTTGTTACACGTACACTGAATATGACTGAAAACGGCTAAATAAATAATATTTTATCAATATAATTTTTTTTGTTTCACTGATTTCACCATTTATGATCGCTCTGGTACCAATTATGATTGCTCTGGTCGCGAAATTTTTTGAACTTAAATATTTCCATAACTGTTTGTGTAAATTGAAGGCCAATAGTAAAAATGTACTATTTGAATATCATTCTTTTTAATGAGATACATAATTACCATTAAATATCAATATCTGAAAAGCACCAGAGCGATCACACGAATACGCCCGTTTTGGAGATTGACCCGTTTTCCTTTTTGATGATACATTATTTTTATAAGCACTGGAACCCTCAAAAAATGCCGATTTAAACCACTGTTAACAGAGGCCTAGTGTACAAATTTGACAACTATTAATAAAAAAAAAACATAGGGACACAGTATAGAGTATGTTAACTAAGAGAGGGCGTTCCCGTTAACCCGCAATAGTATAGCATCCATACATGCTAAAAAAAATATTTCCATTCGAAAATAAAATGTTTTTTTTTTTTTTTATATTAAAATATTCACTAAAAATCGTAAATTGATACATTAAAGAAACACTCTGTACACGCGTACTTGAAGGACAGCAATGTCGGAATTTATTTAATTCAATAAATTAGAATTAATTAAATAAATAGAGTATCAATTTACGATTTTTAGTGAATATTTTAATATAAAAAAAAATAAAAACACTTTATTTTCGAATCATCATCATCAGCCTATAATGTTCCCACTGCTGGGACACAGGCCTCCTCTCAGTGAGAGGGAGTGGGCCGTAATCTACCACGCGGGCCCAGTGCGGGTTGGTAGATGTCACATGTCTTCGAATTTTTGGTTCTAGGACATGCCGGTTTCCTCACGATGTTTTCCTTCACCGTTTTGTGAGCAGTGGTGATGAAATAATTTACACAAAGTAAAGCGCCTGTCTGGGTTCGAACCTACGACCTACAACTCGTAAGTCGCGGCCGTTACCACTTGGCCACCACTGCTCTATTTTCGAATGGTAATATTTTTTTTAGCATGTATGGATGCTATACTATTGCGGGTTAACGGGAACGCCCTCTGTTAGTTAACATACTGTATATACTTCTTATTGAGCTTATGAAATATTTTTTAAATTGGTCCAATATTGGAGGAGGCCAAACCTCGAATTACGACTTTTTACTTAGGATTTTTCAAAAGTCTCTCCGACCGCATTTCCTCTTAATGTGTAATACTTAAATGCTTTTTCTTTATTCCCAGCTGCAAGCGTTTGGTCATCAGGTTTCGCATCAGTCAAATTCCCAAATCTCAAAGAGCTGGACTTAAGAGCATGCTCCATACAAGTATTAGGACCGAATTTATTTCGGGGGATGACTAATCTAAATGCACTTTACATTGGGGAGAATGAAATCTATTTCATCGACTCGACGGCTTTCTCCGGCCTAGATAACTTAGTGCACTTGGATTTTAGCAGGAATGAAGCCTTTGATGAAAACGGGAACCCGAAAAATCTAGCCACAAATAGTTATTACGCCTTTCAAGATTTGGACAGACTAGTTTCCTTGGATATGTCGTATACAAGACTGACTCAAAGAAATCTCGGTATGATTAAAAGTCTTGGAAGAAGTTTAAGAAGTCTGTCGTTATGCGATACAGGGTTAAACAGTCTTACAGAGGACATTTTTATGACGACATCCATACAGATTTTGGACGTGTCAGGTAATAATGGGATTCTGAATCGCAGCAAGACTTTGAGGGGACTTGAAAACAGTTTAGTAATTCTGTACGCGCAAGAAGTTGGTCTACAAACTATGGACATATTCGAGAATTTTCACAACTTAATGATATTACAACTTTATAACAATGAGATTACCAGTATACTCCATACAACTGTAAAGAGCCTAAGATGTTTAAGAATCCTAGATTTGAAAAAAAATAGAATAAATTCATGGTTCGACCGAACCTACTCTTTATTGCCAGAACTGCAATTTTTATCGTTAGCTGATAACAATATTAACATAATCACAGAAGAAATGATCGTAGACCTAATGTACGTCGACTATTTGGCCATATCTGGCAATTTCTTGGTCTGCAATTGTCACGCTAAAGATTTTTACAAGATGGCTGCCAAAAATGACATTATGCTCAATGATACTTTATTACGCATACCAGGCGACCAGCTACCGAATATTGGCTACCAGTTCTACAATAGTTTTGTACTAAACAGAACTAAAGTTGAATTGCAAGATTGTGATAATGAATGCTTTGAAGATATCGGTCCATCAGGTAGATTTCGTTTCGTGGACTATTCGCCTGATAGCTACGTGTGTCTTATGATACCAGAGAGTAAGACTGTTTCCATTTCCGATGTATTCAGCTGTAGCCGGGCAGCCAGAGGTCTCAACTATGAACAACAATTGGATAGTGGCAATAACAAGCTCCTGGCGTTGGTGGCGATACCCTGTGCACTGCTGCCCGTTGCCATGATTTTCGTGTTTAAAAGACACTTTAGATACTTCTTTATAACTATGAGAAACTCTGCGATGCTGAGTTTGATTAATAAGAAGGACGCTGTTGACGGTAAGCGTTTTTAAGTGAAAACTTCTTTAGCATCGTTGTGATTTGAAATTTTATGAAACGAAAAAGCTACAGTAAAAAGAGACATATATAAGATTTAACGTGGGAGAAAATGAGATAGGAAGCATTATAATACAGTGTTTTTGTTTTTTATTATTAAAAATGACATCACAATTAATCCTATGCTACTAATTTGTGGATGTGGATGTGGGTGTGGGTGTGGGTGTGGGTGGATGGATGGATGGATGGATGTTCTTTAGCATCGTTGTGATTTGAAAGTTGATGAAACGAAAAAGCGACAGTAAAAAGAGACATGTAAATTCATAAGATTTAAGATTGAAGGTTTCACTTCTACCACGTGTGAATTGCACACATGCTGTTGTTTTATTTATTGAATGCTTACAGGGTCATATGAAATTAGGTAGCGAAATTCGGCAGATGAGATGGGTATAATATCAATATCTAAACATAATCGAATACGGTGGTGGGACGTATTGGCAAATAAATTGCGAACGCATATTACGCAAATAATTTCCTCATCCTTTCTTAATTTCAGATAACACGGTCTTCAGCTATGACGTATTTGTATCGTACTGCAACGAAGACCGTGGGTGGGTGCTGGATCACCTGCTGCCTCATATGGAACAGGAGTGCAGCATCAGCGCTTGTCTTCACGAGAGGGATTTTCTTGTAAGTTTCAATTTCTGAGTTTTTTTCGTCAATTGAATGAGAGTTTTATAGCAAGTCCAGCGTTGCATCATTTATTTTTATATGTCGCAGCAGCATGCTGGGTTTTGGCCTCGTATTACTACTTTTAGGTCTATTTTTATAAGGGTTCCGTACCAAAATGGTAAAAAGGAACCCTTATGGTGAGACTCCGTCTGTCTGTCCGTCTGTCACAGCTGGATATCTCAAAAACTACTAATGCTATCATTTTGAAATTTAGAATAGTTTTAGATGACGTTTGCCCAACTATTTTGCAAAAAAAAAATTTTTTTTTTTCGCTTCGAGTCCCTCTCGGTCTTGACCGGTTTTTTTTCTACTAGTTTCTGCCAAGCGGGTGACGGAAATTATGCCACGGAAAAATGCTACCTGCGGGACAATAGCGTAACACATTCTCAATCAGAATCGGTTACATTTTGACAGTTCAACAACATTCATTGCGTTATTTACGTGTTGAGCAGATACATTTTCCGAACTTATGAAGCAATGGATTAGCAATTTGATTCAAAATGATTCGGATTTCGATTGAGTGTGTAACGCAATTAGGGTGCGGGTCAAAAAGTATCTGAGGTATTTTATTATGTTCAGTACAGTGTCCATAGCTGTTAAATAATAAAAGCTCCAAAGCGAATTTCAGCCACGGCGACCAATCTCATCGGAGGCCAGCCTTCGGCGCGGGAGATTTTGTAACGCACAAGTGTTTGCGTAGACACAGGTGCACTCCCTCCTCCCTCACTCTCATAGTCCGATGAGACGGCAATCCGACACGACCGGAGAGGGAGCAGGCGCAGGACCAACGGCTTTAAACATGCTTTCCGAGGCACGGGGGCATCATACCGCCTTCCAAACCCCGGGCTATCACTAAGAAATTCCCAAGGGAACAACCCAATAACACTTTCTCCGCCCTCAAACTCAAACTCAAAGCATTTATTTTAATTAAACCATATACAGGCACTTTTGAATGGTCAAAAAGTCGGTCAGTCAGAAAATATGAAGCTAGTTACCCATTCCAAAGCGTAGGTACCTATGGAGAAGAACGGGCAAGAAACTCCATGGACACTCTTTTAAATTATATTTTTACAAAAAAACTAGTTACATCATTAATGTGAATTTATAATTATATGTGAGAATGATGTAAAAAAGATGCACGCATTAAAAGCGTCCAGAGTACAGCAAATAGTAAGAAAACAACAATTCAAAATTAAAATAATTAAAAATAAGCCGAGGCAGCTAAGTGATGACCAGCCCCAACTGACGGCGCCCGTTCACGAACATGATCCGATCAGCACCATTTAGCTCAACCATTTTGAAGGGAGCTAAATGATCCAACACACACGCCACCGTCAGCGAGACATTTGTGTGAGCATGACAAGACACATTACCCGGTAAATGGTACATAGGGCGTATATACATACTCGAAGATCTCACATCTGTGCTATGCAATTATACAATACAAAGGAAATTGAGTTTATGCAATGCAAAGATAGTCTTACAATGTTCAGCAGCTCCAACAAAATTTTCAAGTGTTAATCAATTATTTGTGGTTGTGGAGCAGTGCCAGCATGAGCCCTGGGAATCGAACCCAGGACCCCATGCTCAGCAATCACGCGTGCGACCACGAGACCAACGCGGCAGTTAAATAACAACTAACAGCATCATCATCACTAACAGCATCATATTCTTTTCTTCTTGTTGTGTATTTCTGAACGCAGCTTATGTTATGTTGGCATTATGTAGGCCCCGCCCACTTCCTAAATATTTTGCAATAAAGCATCAGTGCGTAAACGACTCCCTTGCGTTTCAATTGTCTCACATACCTAACAGTGGCGACGAGCAAGTTCCCGCGTTTTTATTTTTTTCATTAGTAGGTGAAAACAAAAGTTGTGAATAATGTTTCTGTTCGGAGTTTTATCGAGTTTCGATCATAATTCACAAACGTGGCAAGAATACAAGGGTCGATCGTTGCAATGGTTCATTGCAAAATATGATATTAGCATAACCGGCGACACCGCGGGTGTAAAGCGGCGCGCTATTTTGCTTAGTGCACTCAGTGAGCCGACCTACAAGCTGGCCGCGGACCTCGCGCGGCCAAAGGAGTTGCAGTCGGTGCCATTTGAAGACGTTTTGGTGCTTTTGGACAATCACTTCACGCCAAAGATATGCGGATTCAGTGAGCGTTATAAGTTCCTCAGGTCCTCTTATCTCTGACTTTATGCATTTCAGGTGGGTCTCTCAATCCTGGAGAATATAGTCTCCTGCATGGATCGCTCCAGGTCTATCGTGCTGATCCTTTCACAGAGGTTCCTGCTCAGTCAGTGGTGCCAGTTTGAGATGCACCTGGCACAGCATAGGTAAGCTTTTGAACCCATGCCACCTTTTGTGGCAATCCTTTATTTTTGCTGATTCGCTGGCATATGGAGCAGTGGTGGACCAGTGGAAATGGCCGAGACTTACGAGTTGTAGGTCGCGTATTATTTATTTCATCATCTGCCTAGCCTTTTCCCAACTATGTTGGGCTCGGCTTCCAGTCTAACCGGATGCTGCTGAATACCAGTACTTTACATGGAGCACTGCCTATCTGACCTCCACAACCCAGTTTCTGTGTAATACGATACCCCTTGGTAAGACTGGTTGTCAGACTTTCGGGCTTCTGACTAACCGTAACGACTGTCAAAGATCCACGAATGACAGCCGGGACTAACTGCTTAACGTGCTTTCGAGGCACGGAGGGGTCTCGGTATGTAAAGATGGTCACCCATCCACAGACCAACCGCGGCAAGCGTAGCTTAACCTGATCGATCGACCTGTGCGGCTGTTATTATTTAGCCACGGAACCCTCTCGTCGCGGGTCGCGTATTATTTATTTATTGAAATTTTATGCACAAGTAAAAAATCTAATAATATACAATTAAAGTCCTGACTGAAGAGTAGGTATCCACTAAGAAAGGGTTTTTCGAAATTCCACCCATAAGAGGGTGAATGGGGGGGGGGGTGAAATTCCAGCTAATCAGCGCTACTTATTTATCGTCTGGTGTTTACTATCACTATGACCATATTCTTCTAATTCCAGGCTTCTGGAAACTCGCAGAGAAGACCTGACCCTCATTCTTCTGGAAGACATCCCACGCCGTCTCCGACCAAACACACTACACTACCTGATGTTAACAAAAACCTACATTGTATGGCCTAAAGACGAAGCGGAGAGGCCAATCTTCTGGAAAAGACTTAAGAAGACTCTTATAGCGCAGAAGACCAAACCGACTGAGAATTCGTCTTTAGCTTAAAATTCGTAATTGATCTGCATGGGAAATTTTACAAAAAAGAGGAACTTTATAAGGTGTTTGACGAAACTGTTTTGTGAAACAGAGACACAAAAATTTTTTGTAAAGCCGATCTCCAGCGCGTATTTTAGTTGTAAATATAATATCTGTAACCATGTTGACACTTTATGAAATAAAGAAATTTATTTATTTGTTAATTATATGGAAACACCCTTTTACAGACAGACAGGTGGTATGGGCTTTGTAATGGTCCCCGCTGACCTGGATATGACCACTCTCTTCACTTCACTCTTGTAAATAAAACCTTCGTTTAATTTAAATTGTTTTTCTTTTTTTGTCTGCCTGTCTTTTTATATACATATCAAAGTCAGATATCTTTTATCCGTGGAATAAAATTGACGTCTGACAGTTCTAGTATAGAAATAGTGTCAAAAATTCAAAAATTCAAAATTTATTCTCAGAATAAGATTTATTATAGGTATAAAAGTTTGGTGTAATTAGTTCTTAGTCAGACAACGCACAGCTGGGAAATGGCTTTTAAGGTCCGTGGCCTTCCTATCCACAATTTTTTTTTTCAAAATGGCGGCGACGCATTAAACCTATATAAATCGATAGCTGACATCAATGCAAAGAGAAAACATAAGAAGACCAAACTGCGTAGTGTCACGTTTCCGTTCAAAGTTGATCACGTGATCATGCTATTGATGATTGCTAGGTATCATGCGGGGCCGCCATTTTGAAAAATGAAACAAAATGCCGGATACGTAGGCCAGGCTCCATATAAAAATCTTCAATCCTCTTTGCACAAGAGTTTCTTAGATAGCGTGCATGAGAAAGATGTGGTCAAATTTAAGTAAGGGTGCGGTACAGACCAACAAACTGAACAACTTATTCTTTATCGACAAAAAATATCAGATGTCATAGACAAAACTTCCATATCTACTCGACCTCACATGTACGGGACGGCTGATTATTTTTTCGCGATTACGATGGGTCTCATAGAGAATGTTGTTTAGTTTGATGGTTTGTACGGTCAGCAACAAAAGTCGAGTAACACTTCAGTTTTTTTAATCAAAGAAAGAAGAAAAGAAAAGAAAGAAAATTAGTTTATTAATCACAGTCACAATCACACACACACACAAAAACACAGTTAAATCACAAGTTAGTTAGTTTAATCACAGTTATTGAGCAAAATATTTGTTCAAAATTGCAGAGCAGAAGTGCAATGCAATTTTAAACAAATATTTTGCTCAATAACTGAGATAAACAAATACTGAAGAGTTAATATTTTGCTCAATAGCAGAGATTAAAAAAACTGAAGTGTTAATCGACTTTTGTTGCTGACTGTACCACACCTTTAAGGAGAAAAATATCTAAAAGTAAAAAAAATATCTAAAGTCTAACTGGATGCAGCTGAATTGCTGAATACCAGTATTTTACATGGACGACTACCACTTCCACAACTGACTTCTGACTTCCGCAACCCAATTTCTGGGTAACACGGTACTCCTGGTAAGAGAAAATGTAAACCATTGTCACACTTACATGTGGTTATTGTAACTCCGAAACGCATTCGTTTTGGTTGCGGCGGAGTCACGATCAGATCCAGGTTCAGAACCCCTCCGCAGATCCTGAAACAACCAAGCAGGATGACTTGGGCTTTAATGGGGATGTGCAAGGAAGCCCGCGAAATTAGAGAACAGGCGTAGCGCCAACGGCTTAACTTGCTTTCCGAGGCACGGGGGTATCCCACCGCCAATTTCCAAACTCCTGGCTGTTAGTAAGAAATTAAAAAACGAAAATACAGAACCAACGACACGACTTCCGAAATTAATAGTACATTACTTCAGAGGGAAGAAAGTGACAGTTCCATACCGAGATTATGGCATTTGCGCCACGAGCTTGCGAGGGGCGCAAACCATTTGAGGTATGGAACTGTACTTTATCCTGAGGGATGTATAGTGCTTTTTATTACACCTACGAGGAAAATTATGGACATATAAGTATTGTTGTATCTGCATTTAGATTTTTCCGGCAACAGATTATCAACAACTTCTTGGGCCGTCTCTAATAGTTCTGGCGGTGTGTTAGGGATAACATCATCACTGTCGCTCGAAGTATCCATATTTTACAAAAAACACAAAGATAAATGTGTTTTTGCGAAAATGCGCGGGCTTTTCCATTTTTTATTCGCCCGTTTCTGGAGTAGGCTAAGATCATAAGGTCATGCAGCCACTTCTTCCGTGATTCCACGCGTTTTATATACAAAAATAATTTCGTTTTTAATTTTCTGTATGCACCAAGGAGGTTGGTAACTGGTAAAAAAAAAACTGTATGTGGCCAGTAACAATTTACTTGAAATTTAATTAGTAGACAGTTAAAATCTCTTGGCAGTATGACTGCTGACAAATTAAAAAAAAAAGAAAAACCGGGTATGTAATGGAATTTCATACATTTTTCCCACCCTTGGGTCGAAAGGATTTTCATACAAACTTCCATACCTTGGGATGAAAGGATTTGAAGGGCGGGATAAAGGCGTTTCTTTAGTATGTATTTTCAGAGCAGGTGTGATAAAAAGTTATTTTTTTATTTCATAGTGTTTTTTTTGTAAAAAGTGTTTTATTTTTCACTTTTTAGTTGTTCCTACCAACCCCAAACAAATTCATATATATCACTATTTGCTATGTGAATATCAGTGACAGAAAAGCTATTGAACACATCTGCCTAATCCTTTAAAGGGTACAGGCGTGATGTTATGTTGTGTGATTGCGTAAACAATACATACATAATTATGCTATAGCAGCAATCGCGGTTGATTTGCTGGCATTTATTGAAGAGTTCCGTTGTCTGTCTCCGAAATCAGATCTTTACGAAATTTAAATGGTACTATTTCGGAATAAAGCTCTTTCGAACAAAAAACAATATTTGCAAATCTGTCTATTTACGATGGAGTTATGCCCGAACATACATTAAAACAAAGAATAGAAACATCCGAATTGAGAACTTCCTCCTTTTATAAAATCGGTTAAAAAGTCAATAACACTGCCCGATCCGGTAATCAAACCACAGACCAGCTCAGCAGCCAGCGTTCAGCTGTCGCGCTCGCGACCACGAGACCAACGGGGCAGTCAATAACCCTGTATGTGAGAAAAAAAAAAAAACAAATGCAAGGCTAGGAGTATTAGGGTGATGAGGAGTGTTTAGAGGTATGAGGAATAGAGTGTAAAGTTCACTCGTCCTCCAAAGAAAAGGGAGGATCCTTCGACCAGACGGGTGTTGTCTCTGGTGGGCAACTGCCGGACGATTGTTTTTTTTTAATGTCTTCTCGCAGTTCAACCTAGGAGGTTGTCGTCAGCTTAACCGGACTTGCCTGTGAATGCCTCAAAGGCCTCCAACCAGGGCTTAAATAAAACTTAAAAACTAAGCGATTACACGCTAAGGGGTACGGACAATGGACATCAGCTTAGGGCGACGCGATGAGGCAGCATGGGACAGGCTAGATCGGAGTTATTTCCTCCCCCCGGTGGGTTCCCGCATTGTCGAGGCGGGGGGGCTCAGTAGCCGTGGCTTTGACCCCCACGGTGAAGCTAAGAGGAACCCGAGGAGGGGCCGCTCGTCAGGGCTTTTGCTGACAAGCCGACGACGTAGCGGCCAAAAGTAGGTTGCGGTGCCGCTTGGGCGGCATCGCAACTGAGGCGGGCCGCGATGTCGTGACGGGGGCGTCGCGGCTGAGGGTTGAGGGCCGCGGCGGGAGAGGAGTGCCGGTATTACGGTGCGCCGCTCTCCCTACCTTCCGCGGCCTTAACGGGGTCGCCACCGTAAGATGGCGGACGCGGTGGGGCTGCAGGGGAAGAGGAGTGTCGGTATTGCGTTGGCCGTTCTCCCTATCCTCTGCAGCCGAAAATTGGCAGGCGGCGGGGCCAATGTTCTGACCCGTCACAGGGGGACCAAGGGTGCCCAGACACGGGGTCGTCTGGCGCCCATGTGCTGGTTTGGTCCCTGGGGTGGTCACGGCGTGCTATGTGTTCTAGTGCGCCGGTGATGGGGAGTACTCCCCTGAGGAGGGTCCGGCAACGGACAGCCGCGGCGGGTTCACGGATGAGTGCTAACGCGTGCCCGTGTTCCCGCCGTAAGCGGCAGAGGAGGACACCGTGGAGTTTTAGTGGGTTAGAGTCCCACATAACTGCACTATCTCCCCGTGGTAGTGCAGTATGCATGAGCATTTCTCCACGATAAAAAAAAAAAAAAAGATCGGAGTTATTTAGGGACGAATTTAAAGCGGTGCGGGCTGGCTCGAGCAAGGGTCGGGGACCCTACGATTGAGATCGGGACGTTGTATTAAATGCTAGTCTCACGGTAAACTCTGCTTGCGCGATGCAGGATTTTGCGTGACGTCAGTGTGATGCGTGGTCGCATGTGGCGGAAAGATACTAAAATCTTTGTTTTATGGTTTGTGTACTTACCTATACTTCCTCAAGTTAAGTTCACCATTTCTGGACTTAGATACACACGACTTAAGATAATTTTGGAAATCACGTTCTGAGGACAAAGAGTTCTTCTGTTAGCAGTTTTTCTTTGCAAGTATCAGGTCTGGTATTATTTACAAGGCAGATGTGAGTGGAAACGCTGGGGGGACACCCTAGGAGGACATAACGTACTAGTGATCTTATTGGTGATGTTCTTCAGGAACTTCAGGTTCGTAGTACATGCAACTGTCGTGCGTGTATGACCAGATGTCTGAACGTAAACGAGGATAATGGAGTAGGTTAGGATCGTACTTGGTGGCGTTCTGTAGATTCTGCATACGCCCATGGGAAGTAGGTGTGAGTTTTTGTATGTATGTATGTATGATCAGACCTGCACCAACCCACACTGGGCCCACGTGGTGGATAGTGGCCCACTCTCTCTCACAGAGAGGAGGCCCGAGTGTTCTTTGTGAAGAGAAGGTATCGACTAAGAGAGGGTTTTTCGAAATTCCACCCCTAAGAGGGTGAATGGGGGAGGGCGAAATTTCACGCGGACGAAGCCGCGGGCAGAAGCTAGTCATTACTATAGGGATTGGCACTATTGACAGCTCACGTCAAGTTCACTTCAACTCACCTATACTCAATTTATTATAATAACATTACTCACTAGAAATATAAAAGTTATCACCCCTTCTTTATTTCAATATAAACGTATGATAAACTCCGTTATTCCACGATAAATACAAAGCAATGTAATCTGTTTACCATTTACATTTAAAAAAATTGCTCCAAAGTGCAGTAATTTCAACAATATTACACAATGACTGTCGTTAATTTGCCGTTATTATTTCTAATCACACTAATATTGTAAAGGCGAAAGTGGATGTGTTTATATGTTTGTTACTTCCTCACGTTCAAACGGCTGGACCAATTTTGATAAAATTTTGTGTGGAGATAGCCGACACCCTGGATTAACATATAGGCTACTTTTTATCTCGATATTATCACGGGATCAACATTTATGCGGGTGATACCGCGGGGCGCAGCTAGTGCTATTGTAAATAGAGTCTAAGTTTGCATGGTAAAAATCTCTACCACTTACCATTCTCAAAAGCAATCTGATCCCTCGGAAGAGGCATAAAAGGTGGCTCAGCCATATTCAAATTATCAAGGTCGTCTTTCTCTTTGTCATTTTTCAAAAATCTAAAAGAGAAGCAATACATTAATATGGTGTATAGCCGGAGATATGGTACAGACGCCAGCACATCAAGCTACTACAATCTGTCAAATTTCTTCAATAGATTTTCAACTTTATCGCTAAAGTATAAGGTTCAAAGTTGACTGGGAAAATTTGACAGTTTCGGGTAGCTTGATGTGCTGGCGTTTGTACCTCAAAAGGAAAAACGAACTCTTATAAGATCACTTTGTTGTCAGTCTGTTCGTTTGTCAAGACCCTTTTTCTCAAGAACGCGTGGAGTTATCAAGTTAAAATTAATGTCAAATAATCAGGGCTGCAATCCCTTGATGCAGTGAAAAAATGAAACTTCTAAGATATACGGGCGTTGTTCCATTTATGCCGCATAATTATTTGAACCTCGCAAGGGAATCAAAACCTTTATGGTACTTCCCGTTGACCTAGAATAATGAAATTTAGCAAGAAGCAATGACATGTAGCACTAGTAAAGGAAAAATCCGAAAACCGTAAATTTGTAGTTACATACCTACAAATTTGTACGAAACTCCCGGAACGCGAGTCCGACTCGCACTTGACCGGTTTTTTTTTAATTACTGATCAGCGCATTCATACAAAAAATATCTTCAGCAGACCATAACATGGAGAAGGAAATATGGTACTTTTCATGCTGGATCTCAGACGAAGTAGTAACAGCTAGTAACTAAATAGTTAGTGGTAATAGATATATGAGGAACAAGGTGCAAATTTCACACATCCTCTATAGAAAAGGGGAGAATCCTCCGACCAGACGGGCGTTGTGCCCGAGGGGCAATTGCCCGACGATCGATGTCGGAACGTTGTATATATGCTAGTTGCGCGGTAAACTCTGCTTGCGTGATGCAGGATTTTCTGTGACGTCAGTATGACGCATGTGGAGGTGTAGATGTCGCTACATTGCTAGCACGAGACGACTCACACGTTGACTTTTAGGAAGATCTCCAGTTCCCGGATCTTCTCGCGGGTTTCCTTGTAGAACTTGTTCCTTGCGGTTTCCTGTTCCTTCTTCAGCCTTTGACTATCCATCATCTCCTTTACGTTAAACGTGAAGAGATCTGTAACATTCCCATAACGACTAAAGTGCTACAAAGATCTGGCGTTTGAATGACGTTGACGGGAAGACATAAGAAAACTGAGTCATTCCCGCTCGTCCACACCCCGTCGTCCATACTGCGGACGACTGGGAATGTTGCGTTCTGTTCGTCTACACTATGGACGAACAGAACGCATTATTCCCCGTCGTCCACACCCCGTCATCTCACAAAGTACATACCTAGTAAATCTAAAGCTTTTTTGCGTGTTTTATACTAAATGTATAGCATAAGAATGTTTCACATTTTAATTTTACACATTGGGTATTGTATCAATATCAGTTTAAATGCAATTAATATGTAAAAAGTTTTAAAGTTACAATCGCCTGGATATACTCAACTATTATAACTGCACCCCGTCGATCCTCCAACAAAAGATAGTCTTTGCTTATCGGTTTTGACGACGCTCGAGGTGCGGACGACTGGGAATGTTGCGTTCTGTTCGTCTACACTGTGAACGAACAGAACGCATCTTTCCCAGTCGTCCGCAGTGTGGACGACGGGGTGTGGACGAACGGGAACAACCCAGAAAACTTCTATATTTCTTTATTATAAGTATTCAAACTCAAACTCAAACTCAAAGCATTTATTTCAATTAAACCATTTACAGGCACTTTTGAATTGTCAAGAAGTCGGTCAGTCAGAAAATATGAAGCTAGTTGCCCATTCCAAAGCGTAGGTACCTATGGAGAAGAACGGGCAAGAAACTCCATGGACACTCTTTTTAAATTATATTTTACAAAAATATTAGTTACATCATTACTTTTGATATTAAAATTATATAATGTGAGAACGATGTAAAAAATTAAGAAAGACGTACGCGTTAAAAGCGTCCAGAGTACAACAAATAGTACTGAACAAACAACAATCCAAAATTAAAATAATTGAAAATAAGCCGAGGCAGCTAAGTGATGACCAGCCCCAACTGACGGCGCCCGTTCACGAACATGACGCATAAATCAGCACCATTTAGCTCAACCATTTTGAAGGGAGCCAAATGATCCAACACACACGCCACCGTCAGCGAGACATTCGAGTGAGCATGACATACTATCAGCTGCCAGGGCACATTCGAGTCAATGAAAGACATATTATTACCCGGTAAATGGTAGCTAAAGGGTACATAGAACTCACATCTGTGCTATGCAATTATACAAAACAAAGGAAATTGATTTTATACAATGCAAAGATAGTCTTACAATCTTCAGCAGCTCCAACAGTATTTTCATGTGTTAATCAATTAGTTGTGGTTGTGGAGCAAGACCAGCATTGAGCCAGGCATTTTTATCAGCAATGTAATCCCCTAACTTATAATATGCCTGACTGCATAGTGTGCGTTTTATACAAGACTTGAATTTTGTCTCATTCAGTTCAAGAATGTGGGGAGGTATTTTATTATAACATTTTAAACAGTACCCCATAAAAGATGAATCTACTTTAGCCAGTCTGAAACCTGGTTGAACTAATAGGTCCCTATTTCTAGTACTATAATTATGTCTTTCACCTCTTTTACTAAAAAGATATAAATTTTTCCTTACATACATGATGTTTTCATAGATGTATTGACAAGGCACCGTCATGATGTTAATTTCCTTAAACCGTTCCCTTAGAGAATCGCGCCTGCGGAGATTAATATGGCTCTGATAGCTCTTTTCTGCAGAATAAAAATAGAATCGATGTCTGCAGCCCGTCCCCAAAGTAAAATACCGTAAGACATGATACTATGAAAATAACTAAAATAGACTAGTCTCGCGGTATCTACATCAGTAAATTGACGGATTTTTCTGACAGCATAAGCTGCTGAACTTAGCCGTCCTGCAAGAGATGTTAAATGAGGACCCCATTGTAGCCTTGAGTCGAGCGTGATCCCTAGGAAAACAGTTTTATCAGTTTTATGTAAGTTATATTTAAGTGGAAACGAAAGGTTTATAGTAGATATAATATATCAGAGTTTCAGGGACATCAACGTGGAAACTGTAACGATGAATATAGCTAATGATTCTTAACCCCCATACCATAGACATTTTTTTATTTTTATTTTTATTTGAATTGGGTTTGCTCTTGACTCTAGTCTAGGTCAGAGATGACAGAGACAAAGTCTACGATGGAGTGAGCTCACCCAGAAGAAGAGGAGTTTTTCGTAGGTTATAAAAATAAAATCTAGATGTAAAAGTGCAATAACTACGCGGTCAAAATGTATGGCACAGCTGATTTTAAGGGTTCCGTAACTCAAAACGAAAAACGGAACCCTTATAAGGGTCTGTGCACACCACATTTTTTAAATGCGCCGTTGACGCGCGTTTTAAAAACGTGCATCGACGGCGCGCTTTTATCCTACAGAAGGTCTACAGGCTGCGTCTGACTCGCGTGCGTATCGCGTCTGTGTCGCTAGCGCTACAAACGCGCGTCAACGACGCGTTTAAAAAACGTGGTGTGCACAGGCCCTAAGATCATGTCATAGATATAGAAGGAGCAGTGGGGGCCCACTGGTAACGGCCCCAACTTACAAGATGTAGGCTTTACTTTGTCTAAATAATTTCATCACCACTGCTCTCAAAACGGTGAAAGAAAACATCGTGAGGAAACCGGCATGCCCTAGAACCAAAAATTCGAAGACATGGTGACATCTACCAAACCGCACTGGGCACGCGTGGTGGATTACGGCCCACTCCCTCTATCAAAGAGGAGGCCTGTCTTCCAGAAATGGGAACATTTAAGACTGATTATGTATGTTACCGCACTGGGCACACGTGGTGGATTACGGCCCACTCCCTCTATCAAAGAGGAAGCCAGTTTCCCAGCAGTGGGAACATTTAAGACTGATTATGTATGTATGTTACCGCACTGGGCACGCGTGGTGGATTACGGCCCACTCCCTCTATCAAAGAGGAGGCCTGTTTCCCAGCAGTGGGATCATTTAAGACTGATTATGTATGTATTTATAGAAAAAACACGGACCTTCATATCGTTTAGGCATATCAAACTTCAAGGCGTAAGATCTGGAGCGTTCGCTTAGCAGATCGATCATAGATCGGGCTGCGCGCACGCAGACACACGATGCGTCTATTATTTTAGGCAGTATCACTGTCACTTTCATGGATGGGAAGCACAGTTCCACAGGCTCTCTGAAAATAAATTTAGAGTTTAGGAGGAAACCGGTTTCATGTTATTACAGACAGATTTTAAACCATAGAGCCAGTTTGGACTTTATTTAGAGTACAGTAAAGTAATACAAAATTGGTAATTTATACCTGTGCTTATAAAGGCTAGACAAACAGGCGCGACACGCGATATAATTGCGCGCGACACAAAGGCACCGCAAGTCGCGCAACGAGCGGTGCCTTTGTGTCGCGTGTCGCGTCGCGCCTGTGTGTACGAGCCTTAAGGCGGTGGTAAACGTCATCTTTTGTAATTAAAACTAAAATTTTGTGTTTAATTTTAAAATTGTGGTTGCTAACGACCCCGTCTTACGAGTTTTCACTCACCTCAAACTCAAAGCATATAACTATTAAACCATTTACAGGCACTTTTGAATTGTCAAAGAGTATGTCTTAATCAGAAAGTTGAAGCTAGTTGCCCATTCCAAAACGTACATCTCTATGTAGAAGAACGATCAAGAAACTCCAAGGACACTCTTTTAAATAAACATATATATTACAAAACCCTGGGTATATTATTCTTGTTGCAGCTATATGTCAGAACAATGTGAAATAATAATACTTTAAAGAAAAAATTCAAAATATTATATAGAAAAATAAGGCAGTTAAGGGAGGACTAGTCTCAACCGACGGCGTCTGTTCACGAATAATGAAGCGTGGATCAGCACCATCCAGCTCAACCATTTTGTAGGGAACCGAATGGTCTAACACACGTGCCACCATCAGTGAGATCGAACCCTGGCAGGTCATTATCATCATTTCGCCTCATCCTAGAAATCCTCTGCATGCGAAAATCACATTACCATTTGGTTATGTGATTTTCGCATGCAGAGGATTTTCCATGAACTTCGCCAGGTCACCAATTCACCTATTAGGAGGCCTTGCAACGCTGCAGCTTTCGATATGCCACTCCAACACCTTTCGGCCCCATTGCCAATCCGTTTGCGATCAATGTGTCCTGCCTACTAAAACTTTTCTTCGGGCTAAAATTGTTAATTGTATTTGACTGTATATGTCAATTTAATTTAATTATTTTAATTTATTAATGACATGAACATGATCTACTCATTACAATGTTTGTTTTTTAATGAGTTGTAATGCAATATGTGGTTAGCTAGCGACTTAGATCTTACGGCTGGTTGCCTCCTTCCCTCAAATATAGCGAGGGGGGGGGGTAAGAAAAAGATAGGAAATTATTCATACGCTACTCACGGGTCAGGTTCCACTGGCCTCGGTCTCCTGGTAGGCCACTTGACAGCAACCCAGATGTTAAGCCTTAGACCTTGAAACTCTCTCTGGTACGTAGATATTTTTGTAGACTCGGAGACCAGATTCTTCTCCAGATTTCGAAGAAGAGTGTACGAAGCTAATTGTATAGCTAATGCAAGTTGGGTTCTGAGGCCTAAGCGGACCTGGAAACAAAAAACATCACACCGGGCAGTACTAACATTTCGCCAGTTATGACGTAACGGCATGATTCCACTGTTACGTAGGATGTAGGTTTAAAGAAACTGTATTCTCAATGAAAACATAACATGTCACTTACTTGAGAACAATACTAATCTTAATTTAAATTTACACAAAGTTCGACCTCACCAGTTACAGACTAATCCACATATTCGAAACCCGACCCACCCAGCGCATTTATTTCTCCAGAAGTCTAACATACTGGCTGAGCTGTGTTTGTAAAGCATTGAATGAGTACATTTCTTATTCGTGAGGGTATTTTATTATAAAGTTGTGCTCCTTCAAATGTAAGCATTTTGTGCCATAGTTGGTTCTAGTTTTAGGTAACACCAATAAGCTTGCTCGTCGTGTGCTCCGTTGAGTAATTTTTTATATTGAGTAAGTATAATATTTGTGTGAATGCTTTTGTTAAGAACTTTTCCCCGCGATCGTATGCTATCGGATTCCGGCGCATACCGTCGTATGCTTTCGCACCCCGCCGCATGTTGTTGCGGTATATATACTCCAGCGCGGTCTTCAATACCGCAGAGAGACATCCCCTTTGATGCTCCGTGGTCGGTCTTTAACTTTGGAATCTATACATCTTCTTACCATAAGATACGTACGAATTTATGTTGGTAAATTTTAAATACCCTGCCCCGCCATTCACCGACGAACCTAATTCTTGTTTTTTCAACAGAATTTCATACAATGAGGGTTTTCTGAAATGACGTTCGCTAGGTGGCAGCACTGGCACGTCAGGTCCAGGCATCTGTCAAAGAGCCTATATTTTCTTTAGTCATGACGGAATGATGAACGAACGAATGAATCGAATGATGAACGTCATCATATATTTTATATTGGAAGACCTCTTGTCACAGTGGTGCCAACTGGTGTCGTAAATTTTCACGAAAACCCTCATTGGTTACCGACAACGCTCCGCAAAAGCTTCTTGTATCACTCTATATTTATCTAGGGTTAGTCTATGGTTACCTCATCATAATTGGCGGCCTGTCTTTTAGTGAACTGTCTATTATTCGCGTGAAAGATTTCCAACATTTCCAGGATCTGTAAGAACAACATTAATATTATTAAGTAACTAGCATCTGCCCGCGACTTCGCGGCCACGTGAGTTTTCACCCTCCCTCCATTCACCCTCTTAGGGGTGGCATTTCGAAAAACCCTTTTTTAGTGGATACCTACTCTTCGCAAAGAACACATCTTCCAAATTTCATGTTTCTAGGACCAGCGGTTTAGGCTGTGCGTTGATATATCGGTCAGTCAGGACTTTGAATTTTATACAGGGTGTTATTGACAGCCCTCCGCAAACTGATAGGGTGGCTTCAGTACATCATATTAAGATAACCGGTACATGAAATTCTTTCAGGAACATTAAGGGAATCCAAAAAACTAGATTTGTTTTATTACCGTGCACGCAATGTATCGTTACCGTGGCAAAACGCACGTAGCGGACGGCAGCGCAGCGAGCTTGAGCGAGGCTGCCCCCGCCCCCCGCGCGCTCCCCGGCGCAACATCCATTGCTGTTTTTTTTTAATTCAGCCGTTTTATTTACATAAGTGGAGTGTTGCATACAGAGAATGTAATTTTACATTGAAAAAAAGAAATATCAGCAGAAAAAACGGCATAATTTTTTTTTTTTCCTGAGAAAATTTCCAGTGGGATATGATTCAGAATAAGGAGCTGAATCAATCCTGTGTTTTTGTGGAGGGCTGTCAAAAACACCCGGTATACTATACTATACAGGGTTTATTTTTAAAGACCAGCCAAATTTAAGGGTGTGGTACTGACCATTAAACTGAACAACTTTCTCAATGGGACTAACATCGTAATCGCGAAAAATTTATCAACTGTCCCATAGAAAACTTCAATACCTACTCGACCTAAACGTATGGGACGGCTGAATTTTTATTCGCTAGTTGTTCAGTTTAAAAAAAGAAAAATACTCAGAAAGAACTTTACACGAAAACGAAGCACGCGTGGGCACGCCATGCGATGCGACGGACAGGATCGGAATTTCACGCGGACGCGGTCGTGAGCAGAGAGATAGTAAATACATAAAATTAAAATAAAACAAACGTACCGGTAGGACTTGAATGAATTTCCTATCCAATTCATTATCATCCACAATGGTGTTCTCCTGCCAAACATGGAGGAATGTATTCAGCTCAGTCACGATTCTGGGGTCCGGGAGACCATCACAACGAAGATATTGCTGCCACTGCAGGAGTAACAAATCGCTAAGTTAAAATTGTATAGACCTGTTTTACCCCTGGGTCCAAATTCTGTATTATTCCCCGCGAAATTTTACCACGTGCAAACCACGTGAATATCGTGTCCTGTTAACGGCAAGGAATCGCAATGTCAACCGTACGGACAACATGTATTTTGACTGTTCAAACCACGCCATTGTGTCATAGAGAAATACGTCAATAGCAGATGTCGGTCGTGATTAACTAAGGAATTGCCGTGGTTTCGAAGTTAGGAATCGATAAGTGGTCTTAAGGGCCTGATCGACGAGCGAGTAAAACCGACGGTTTTATGGCTCGTCGGTAAAGCTCGCCGGTGTATCATGGCAATACCGCGGTTTTGTGAGTTGACGAGCCTGGCTCGCGGCTCGTCATGTTTGCTTCATTTTTTACTCGGCTCGTCGTGTAAAACCGTGCAGACTGGTTTGGGTTTTACCTTCTACCAGGTATCTCATTGTAGCAGTCAAACGTTCATGAGGAGAAATAGCTTCTCGCATTATAGTGTTTTGCTTCTGTATCAGAGGTGTTACTAAAGACAATAATTCGTCGTACAATTCTTCAGACATTCTCAGATAATTTCTGTAATCGAATGGTTCTGCCGACAACTCTCTAATTAAATGTGTATGTGATAACGCTTGCCTTCTCTGAATCCATCTTTTGACCCAAACCCGCGGGCGTCGCTTTTTTTTTTCATGAAATCATGGTATACTATAATACCAAGATAGCACAAAGCTTCTTCGAATTTCGAACAAGACATGTTTACCACACTTGTATTCAGATACAACTGTCTTACTCGCAGGTCGGTCAGCACCGACGAGCCGCGAGTAAAACCGCGGTACAGGCTCGTACGTCGATCACCCACTTTAGTGAATTAGGACCCAGAAGTGAATTCCGATTATGCACCCTGCGTAGGGGGTGGAAAGATGAACACGCGATTCCGAGTAGGGGTGTGTAACTCTTTACGGAACCGACTCACTGATCCGGATCATTGAAGTGAATGAAGTGATTCAAAAGATTGGTTCAGTAACAACGTTTTAAATGCATCATTTGGATCTGAAACGTTACTTTGCTCTGTGCTCATTCCGCGCGACGCGTCACTCTCGACTACTCTCGAGGCGACTGAGCAGTGTGCGAGCGAGAGAGGGACACTGAAATACATACACCGAGTTACGTAACTATAGACACAGAAAGAGATACCAAATGAGATGTGTATATTGTGTATCACTCATACTGTCACAGATTTTGATTCTGTATTTTATATCCTTTGAACCGATGATCCAAATGAGGCAAATGAAACATGTCAGTATTTCGGATCATTTCAGTGATCGAGATGCAAATGTTCTCAATCGCAAAATGAATTGATACCTACACTGTGCCCACCTCTATTTCCGAGTATCCATCCTAGGGTAGCTGTTTTAATAACTCCAATTTTCACTGTACACTTTTCCTAACCTAATGTAAACTAAAAGTAATTTGTTCAAAGTCAGTAATAGAATAATAAAATGTTCCATACCTCTGCGTCGCGTGTTTTTTGGAGCTCATAATTCATCTTTTGCTTTTCGAAACCTAAAACAAATAATAATTCTACAGAACTAAACTTAGGTCATTGTTACCTATCTCTGTCTTGCAGGTAAAACAAGAACGAGAGAGAAGTAAATAGGACTCTTTTATACTTGTGTCACAATATTATCATGTCATGTTAAACGAACCTCTAATAATTTCCATTTGGTGCTCCTAAAAATATAATTGAACACTCTAAAGTCTAATATAATGATTGCACCTCTTTTTGTGCCGACTTAAACCGCTGTCAACAGATGCTTAGTGTACAAATTTGACAACTATTAAGTTGTAGAAGTCGCGTCGTGGGAGTCGCTCCATGTGAAATACTGGTATTCAGCTGCATCCGGTTAGACTGGAAGCCGACCCCAACATAGTTGGGAAAAGGCTAGGCATACAGAAAACATGCGGTACTTGGGAAAGTGAGAGATCGATCAGGTTAAGCAATGCTTGCCGCGGTTGGTCCGTGGATGGGTGACCATCTTTACATACCAAGACCCCTCCGTGCCTCGAAAAGCACGTTAAGCCGACAGCCGTTACGGGTCGTCAGAAGCCCATAAATCTGACAACCAGTCTTACCAAGGGGTATCGTATTACCCAGTAACTGGGTTGTAGAGGTGAGATAGGCAGTCGCTCCATGTGAAATACTGGTATTCAGCTGCATCCGGTTAGACTGGAAGCCGACCCCAACTTAGTTGGGAAAAGGCTAGGCAGAGGCAGATGATGACATGGATACGTACTTAAAAACAGGTTCACAGCTTTTTGCAGAAGGTCTCTCCTAATCTCCTGTTCCCCTGCCTCCTTAGCCATGAGTTCCACTCTCTCTCGTGCCAATTGGGCGCGCTTCTCCTTTGCACCAGCCAGCTTCGCTTGTCTGAGGACAGGATTATCATTAGAATATCATCGACTGCTGACAGTAGTACAGACGCCAGCACATCAAGCTACCCGAAACTGTCAAATTTTCCCAATGAACTTTGAACCTTATGCTTTAGAGATAAAGTTGATAATCTATTAAATTAATTTGACAGATTGTAGTAGCTTGATGTGCTGGCGTCTGTACCTATTAACTCAGTTGTATTGGCCCGATTTATGAGTTCGAATATACTTATATCATACTAGCAGCTTCCTGCGGATTCACCCGCATTAGTGTCGATCCCGTGGGAATATCGGGATAAATGTCCTTTCCCGGGACTCAAACTATCTCTATACCAAATTTCATCTAAATCGGTTCAGCGGTTTAAGCGTGAAAAGGTAACAGACAGACAGACACATTTTCGCATTTATAATATTCTACGATTAAGTAATAAGATGGATTTAAGAGGGAATGCGGGTGGACGTTTCTCCATAAAAACGCTCTCGTCTGTTTTCTTTCTGGTTACCTAATGACCATAAAGCAATTATTTTTTACAGAATAATAAATATTAACTACTTGATACCCCTATGTTTTCCTTTTTGATGATACATTATTTTTATGAGCATTAGAACCCTCAAAAAACACCGATTTAAACCGCTGTCGACAGAGGCCTAGTGTATAAATTTGACAACTATTAATGAAAAAAGAAAAACATAAGGACACAGTATATACTTATCCTTCTTATTCAATTTATGAAATATCTTTTAAATTGGTCCAATATCGGAGGAGGAAATAGGCGAGAGCCAAACCTCGAATTACGACTTTTTGCTTAGGCTTTTTCTAAAGTCTCTCCGACCGTATTTCCTCTTAACAATTTACCAAAAGAAACGATTTATAAATACTAATAAAATATATTGATACAATTTATCTAATTGGTAACTCTAACTATACAGGTTAGTAGCTATACCTACAATTTTAATAATACATTCTAATGAATAACGGCAAATATACAATATACCGAAATGCAAAACAATGGCATGTATTTAATTGAATCTCAAATACATAATTTCCATTTTGCGTTCCTATAAATACTGCGTCTCTTTTTGCGAACCTCTTTTAAATTCCTATAATTATTGCTTTCCAAAAAATATGATTAAACACTTAGGTATATAACCCGTGGCTAAATAATAACAGCCGCACAGGTCGATCGATCAGGTTAAGCTACGCTTGCCGCGGTTGGTCTGTGGATGGGTGACTATCATTACATACCGAGAGCACTCCGTGTCTCGGAAAGCACCCGGCTGTCATTCGCGGATCTTTGACATTCGTTACGGGTAGTCAGAAGCCTGAAAGTCTGACAACCAGTCTTATACCAAGGGATATTTGTATTACTCAGTAACTGGGTTATGGAGGTCAGATAGGCAGTCGCTCTATGTAAAATACTGGTATTCAGCTGCGTCCGGTTAGACTGGAGGCCGACCCCAACAAAGTTGGGAAAAGGCTAGGCAGAAGTTAATGATTGCGCCTCTTTTTTCGAACCTCTAATCATTCTTATTTTGGGGTCCTAAAAGTCGAACTATAGTGCCTGACGCGGTTTATAACTGCACCTTATAAAATACCCAAGTAACTGCGACAAACTGTGACAAAAGAAAATAAAAAAAGAGATTCAAACATTTAAAAAAGTGTATATCATTAGAAGCACATAACAATTTTAGAGGTTCATTCATTTAAAAAAAGCGTCCATCGTTAGAACGTCGATAAGTTTTTAGAGATTCAGTTAAATATCTACAATTCTAGGTTTACAGGTGCCAATAGAACAATGGTGGGCCAGTGGTTAAAGCCGCGACATACGATTTGTAGGTAATAGAATCGAACCCAGGCAGACGCTTACTTTGTGTAAATTATTTCATCACCACTGCTCTCAAAACGGTGAAGGAAAACATCGTGAGGAAAGCGGCATGTCAGCTATGGCTAAAAATTCGAAGACATGTGACATCTATCAACCCGCACTGGGCCCAGGTGGATTACGGCCCACTCCCTCCCCCAAGTGGAGGCCAGCCGGTCGATTCTGTAAAAATCTCACCGTGAAAACTTAGGTGACGTGAGTTTGTTTTTGCTGGGAATTGACACTATTGACAGCTCACTCCACGCTCACTTCACCTAAGGTGAATGGATATAGTAGTAGACCGCGAAATTCAAATTTTCTTACGTTTTTTGCAATTTGCAGGTCAGTGTCAGATTGTATCTTGATCAAAGTATGATTCGCGACAATAACAGGTACATATTTATTGTATGAATTTTTGTTTGAATTTGTAAATTTTTTTTTTTATTCGAAATGGGTTTGCCCTTGACTCTAATCTAGGTCAGAGAAATTGTAAATTGTAGGTAGGTATGAATTATAACCATTACAATCATTAATATATCTTTCTAAGTTAGATTTCTACCACCAACCACCAATGTATGATGTATTATTGATTCTAATGATTATACTTCTCTAAATATGTACCTGCTATTGTCGCGAATCATATTTTGATCAAGATACAACCTGACACTGACCTGCAAATTGCAAAAAACGTAAGAAAATTTGAATTTCGCGGTCTCAACTACCCATTCACCCTAAGTGTTCACGGTGAGATGGTTACAGAATCGCACAGCTGTGTCCCCGCAGTGGGAACACAGGCTTGTATGTTACGTAGGTGCATCTAGATGATAGGATAGGTCAATAGGATAGGATTAAACTAACTTTTCAGCTTCCATCTCTATCCTCCAATCTTCTATCCTCTGTTGCAACCACGCGTCCCGATCCTTCTTGGCCATTTTCTTCCAAGCTTTTGGCTATGACAATAATTCAAGGTCAAAGAAGAGACATTAAATAATACGAACCTAAGTGAGACTCCAGCTCTCAAAAAGATCCTACCATAAGGCATAAATTGTATATACAGTAGGGTGTCCCTTTCATGTATGGGGGAAAAAAAAAAATTGAGCTACGGCTACGAAAGAGGTATCAAAAGTTGCGTTTTGACACATATATTACGATTATTATAAAATTTAATTAGATATCCGGCATCTTGAGGCCTCTACCAGTCCTTGAAATTTTTCAAATTTGCTATTTTTAGGGGTTCCTAATATAAACTATAAATCATACAAAAATAACATTTTAAATGGTTTTTATTAAATTTAAGGGTACAACAATGAGTTAAAGCAAGGTTTAAAATAGTTGAAAGACAAAATAATCAATGGCAACTTTAAAAACGGAACTGGTTTTGTGACCAAAATTAGGCATTTCTGAGCGAGATTTTAATCTGTTCCTAATAAAACCATCCCGAGCTGTAGCGTCAGTGACGCTTTGAGAAGCCTCCGTCACTACTTTTACACATCTTTCCACTGACTGTGTCAGTCCGCGTTTTTCTTTTTTTCATTGCACTACGTAGGTATAATCAAAGAGATTGGCATTGGATTTGGATTGGATTGATTGGTATTTTACACAGACAAAAAAAAAAACAGCATGTGTGCAATTCACACGTGGTAGAAGTGAAACCTTCAAAAACACTGTATCTTCTCTACTTCCTATCTCATTTTCTCCCATGTTAAATCTTATGAATTTACATGTCTCTAAAAAAACAACAAAACAACATGTAAAAACTGTCGCTTTTTCGTGTCTTAAACTTTCAAATCACAACGATGCTAAAGAACATCCTGATGATTCTGATCCAGATTCTGATCCTGATTCTGATCCTGATAATGATCCTGATTCAGATCCTGATTCTGATCCTGATTCTGATCCAGATTCTGATCCAGATTCAGATCCTGATTCAGATCCTGATTCAGATCCTGATTCAGATCCTGATTCAGATCCTGATTCAGATCCTGATTCAGATCCTGATTCAGATCCTGATTCAGATCCTGATTCAGATCCTGATTCAGATCCTGATTCAGATCCTGATTCAGATCCTGATTCAGATCCTGATTCAGATCCTGATTCAGATCCTGATTCAGATCCTGATTCAGATCCTGATTCAGATCCAGATTCTGATCCTGTTTCTGATCCTGATTCAGATCCTGATTCAGATCCTGATACAGATCTTGATCCAGATCCAGATTCAGAACCAGATTCAGATCCAGATTCAGATCAGATTCAGATCCAGATTGAGATCCAGATTCAGATCCAGATTGAGATCCAGATTCTGATCCAGATTCTGATCCTGATTCTGATCCTGATTCTGATCCTGATTCCGATCCTGATTCAGATCCTGATTCGGATTCTGATCCTGATCCTGATTCAGATTCTGATTCTGAACCTGATTCTGATTCAGATTCAGATCCTGATTCCGATCCTGATTCTGATCCTGATTCAGATCCTGATTCAGATCCTGATTC
Source organism: Luperina testacea (assembly GCA_927399505.1). Taxonomy (NCBI): domain Eukaryota; kingdom Metazoa; phylum Arthropoda; class Insecta; order Lepidoptera; family Noctuidae; genus Luperina; species Luperina testacea. The sequence continues at coordinate 6,907,723 of OV656783.1, read as the reverse complement.
AGATCTTGATTCAGATCCTGATTCAGATCCTGATTCAGATCCAGATTCCGATCCAGATTCAGATCCTGATTCAGATCTTGATTCAGATCCAGATTCAGATCCAGATTCTGATCCTGTTTCTGATCCTGATTCAGATCCTGATTCAGATCCAAATTCAGATCCTGATTCTGATCCTGATTCTGATTCTGATCCTGATTCAGATCCTGATTCAGATCCTGATTCAGATCCTGATTCAGATCTTGATTCAGATCCTGATTCAGATCCAGATTCAGATCCAGATTCAGATCCTGATTCAGATCTTGATTCAGATCCAGATTCAGATCCAGATTCTGATCCTGTTTCTGATCCTGATTCAGATCCTGATTCAGATCCAAATTCAGATCCTGATTCAGATCCTGATTCAGATCCTGATTCTGATCCTGATTCTGATCCTGATTCAGATCCTGATTCAGATCCTGATTCAGATCCTGATTCTGATCCTGATACAGATCCAGATTCTGATCCTGATTCCGATCCTGATTCCGATCCTGATTCTGATCCTGATCCAGATTCTGATCCTGTTTCTGATCCTGATTCAGATTCAGATTCAGATCCTGATTCAGATTCTGATTCAGATCCTTGAATCCAAAAAAATTAAAAAAAATGCCGGTAGAACCCTCAAGATATATTTTTATGTTTTTTTTTTATTATTTTTACGGTAAATCTAAAACTAATAATGCAACTTTTGAGGGGGCTTGAGTAGCGAAAAGCGAAAAAAAAATTTTTCGGGACCCCCTAATATAGGTACAGCGTTATTGGTAAAACATTAACAACCTCTTAAGAGGTCATTGTCCTCATCATTATTAACAACTTTTACTATGGGACCAAACCTGAAGTCGCAAAAAAAAATCAGCTGTTCCCTACATTTATGTTCGTATAACTCGTTACGATGTAGGGAACACCTGATTTTTTTTTCGCGATTTCAGGTTTGGTCCCATTGTAAAAGTTGTTCATAATGATGAGTACAATGACCTCTTAAGAGGTTTTTGGTGTTTTACCAATAACCCTGTCTACAAACTACTGTAACAATGTAGTTACCTTTATGAGAGAAATAAACTGAATTAGAAAAACCAAAAAAAAACCGGCCAATTCCGTGTCAGGCCAGGCACTCTAAAGGGTTCCGTAGTTGGGATGAATTTATCGCAAAAACAAACTTAACATTGGTTTAAAAACATATTCTCCGTCACCCATCCATTCTCTTTTCCCTATCCCCTTCTCATATGTACATCGATAGTCGTTACGTACGGTCAATTTCCCAAATGTAAGTTAACACAATAAATAAAAATACTCAAAAAAAAAACAAAAAAAAAAACAAACTCGATAAACTCAATTAAAAAAAATATACTATATAAAAATATACAACTGAATTAAAAAAAATAAATAAATAGCAAAAATATTGGCACGAAATAAACCACTCTTGTTAAGACATGTGCAGGGCGATGGTCCTATCAACAATTCAACACAAGCTTTATGGTATTTTTACCAAGTTTAATAATGTTAAATATGAAAACAAAAAAAAACCCACGCATAGAATGATAATTGATATTAATTATTTTGATTGTTTAAAATACGTAATGTAGAATACGTGGTTTCAATTAATGTGATAACGTAATCGCCACACTGTATTAAATAAAATATCGGTAATATTTCAAACACTTACAAATTCAGTCATTTTGTAAACTCAACCACAATTTTCGACAGCACTTCACACAATATTTTTCTCCCTTATAATAAATCTATCACCAAACCATTTCAAGTTTCTTTTACACTTTTAATGATACCAATAACTTCTCTTTTATTGAATTCTAGATTTATTTTAAACCTCAGCTAACAAGTTTATCAAGGAAAAATATGACGAAAATCGGGAACATTATTTCGAACGAGAACACGGAATACTCGTGCCTTTTCGCCGTATGACTGAATTAAAATACAAAGAAATGTAAACGGGAAGTTTTTATTGCATTTTCAACATTATTGTCATTGTAAAAAGTAATAAAACAACATTTTTATGGCTGGCAAGGGGAATGGAGGAATAACATAAATAAAATCGGGTATTTTGTGGATCGATTTTCAAATTGTATGTTAGACGAATGTTTGGGCCAACGTTTCGTGACAATGTGTGCTGAAGCTTTGTATGTTTTGACTCCGCAACTAATTTGTCTCTCACATCAAGACTACGGCACCATAATTGCGTAACACATTTAGTTTCTTAATGCGATTCCGAAATTAAGCCAACTCCAGTAGTAATCGTTTTCTATAATCGTTTGCATGAAAGTGCGTGCATGTAGCGACGCGACAACTGGGAGACTTTTTGTCCGCGGGTTTGGAGACTGGCTGGCGACGCAACTGCCGCCGGCTATTGATTGCAATGCAAGAGCGCGCACGGCGACAAAACAATTGCCGACAAGCCAGTTGACGCTCGACCGTCCCCATCGACAGATTTTATTATCGCAAAATTTTACGAAAAAGTAGCGTTGCTGTCGCTCCCGTGTGCGCACCGTCCAAATGTCGGCGAGGAGACAACGACTGAGAGAGAAAGTTGCTGGGAAACTAAGGAAGAGACAATCTGTTGCCACGAATTATTTTATACAAAAAAACTAAGTGCCCTGTGATTGCGTTGCATGCAGTGTGTTTCTAATGCATGTTTTTATATCAATGAGTTCAGGTTTACCTTTTCAAAATCGGGTATCTCCTCCTCTACTTTCTTCTTGCCCTTCTTGCCTTTCTTCTTTTGTACTGGTTCTTCCACTTTCGGTTGTGGTAATAGATCAGCTGTGTTTAAAAGGTTTTCAATTAAAATTTAGGTAAAAGCTGTTTTTACTTACTGACTAGGCGCGGTAAGAAGCAAAATTTTAAGTAATTGACAATAGTGAATGGCGGCAACAAAATAAAGGGTTTTTTTTTATCATGGAGAAATGCTCATGCATACTGTACTACCTCCCCGTGGTAGTGCAGTATGCATGAGCATTTCTAGTATAGTGCAGTTATGTGGGACTCGAACCCACTAAAACTCCACGGTGTCCTCCTCTGCCGCTTACGGCGGGAACACGGGCACGCGTTAGCACTCATTCGTGAACCCGCCGCGGCTGTCCGTTGCCGGACCCTCCTCTGGGGAGTACTCCCCATCACCGGCGCACCAGAACACAGCACGCTGTGACCACCCCAGGGACCAAACCAACACATGGGCGCCAGACGACCCCGTGTGTAAACCCTTTATTTTGTTAAGGGTGCCCTTAACAAAATAAAGGGTTTACAATCCGACAGGAGCGGAGAGAGATCCGGCGCAGGACCAACGGCTTAACGTGCTTTCCGAGCCACGAGGGTATCACACCGCCGACTTCAAAACTCCCGGCTGATACATATAATCGGCCGATAGAAATTTCCAATCGAACAACGCAATAACACTTTACCGACCCGAGAATCAAACCGAGGACCCCACGCTCAGCAGTCGCGCTTTCGACCACGAGACCAACGGGGCAGTCCAGCCAGTAGACTTTAGTGTGTCACGTAATCAACTTATGTCACAGTCTTCAAGAGCCAGGGAATCTCAGCGATAGCCTCACCATGCCTTCAAATAACCATCGCGATGATATCGGCGTGTGGAGAATGATTCATAGGTTTTCTGTTGAGTTTGGTGGCATGTCATCTATCGCCGCGATTCTCTTGCCCGCGAAGAGAGCTCCTAGCAAAGCGTTAAAGTTACTAGCAGTTAATTCCCAAAACTAGGATAACTTGCTTTTTCTCAATTATGTTGGAGTCAGCTTCCAGTCTAACTGAATGCAGCTGAATACCAGTGTTTTAATACAGCAACTGCTTGGCCTTCACACACTTCACATCTCATGGTAAGTCTGTCGGAATTTCGAGCTGCTGATCCGTAACGACTGTCAAAGATTTAAAAATGGCAGCCAGGATCAACGGCTTAACGTTCTTTCGCAGGATGATAATGAAAATGAGAATAAAAAGTAAGAATACTAACCATAGGGTGGCTTCACAGATTCCTCAGACCACCGGAACAACTCGCTGCTGACTTTCGCGGAAATTATAGAAGAATCTAGTTCCTAGGAAAGGAAAACAGAAATGTTGTTTTTTCTGCTCAAATAGCATTGAGTTGAGCACACTGCGGCTGCCCCATTTCAAAACCTAGTAAGGATTTAAAATGAAATTTTACAGGAGAGCGCATAAACGTAATATTGGTCAGCCTATGGAAAGTATTTTTTGTATTGGTTAAAGTGACTTACTAGGTTTTTAAATGGTCACTAGGGAGTGAAAGGTGCACTTACTATTTAGGTATCGATGCTTAAATACCAATATGTCCTTTTATGTAAGTTTAAAACGGTGGTGTTTTTGTATTTGGTAGAGACCTTCTAGGTTAGCAAGATTATGCAATAAAACGATTTTTGTAAAAAGTATCCCTTACTAGGTTTTGAAATGGGACAGCCGACTGATGGCCCAGTGGAAACGGCCATGACTCACGAGTTGTAGCCGTTCTAGGTCGTAGGTTTGAACCATAACAGGCGCTTTGCAGTACCCGGCGATAAATATTGCACATCGACCTTTGGAAATTGGTGTATTTTATACAAAGAATAAAAATAATTATCAAAAGAAGCAAATCCTAATAGATACCGGACGTATTTCGTGTGACAGAGATAACGGTCTACGAAGCCGAAATTAGCCGATTGTCTCTTTCCAAAGGTCGATGTGCAATATTTATCGCCGGGTACTGTACTTTGTGTAAATTATTTCATCACCAAATCATCGTTATCATCGCTCTCGAAACGGCGAAGGAAAACATCGTGAGGAAACCGGCATGTAGAACCGAAAATTCGAATACATTGTGGCATCTACCAACCCGCACTGGGCCCGCGTGGTGGACTACGGCCCACTCCCTCTTACAGAGAGGAGGCCTGTTTCGCAACAGTGAGAATATTGTTGGTTGCTTTATGCTGACACCACTTACTAAGTTAACTCAGGGATTCTGAACAATGGATGGTTCAGATCTCTGGTGTGTAAAGTGCGTTTCACGAAATAATTCTCTTCGCCGTAATGTTGGCACCATTGCTTTTCATTGAAGGTAAAACAATTCTTCAATGAAAAGCAATGGTGCCAACATCACGGCGAAGGGAATTCTTTCGTGAAACGAACTTCACGGGGTTCTCCCCACAGACAATGAATTTACATCCTGCGCCGTACCCTGTCACCTGTGCATTTGATGACTGTCTGACTGACTGTGCCAGTGAGATGAGTTCACGCAGCTGAATTTTAGACCATTTTATATGAACTTTTTTTCCATTTAATTCCACTGATACGCTAAGAAAGATTTGTATTTTTTTTCCTGTTGTAGTAGCTGCGCCCCGCGGTTTCACCCGCATAAATCTCGATACCGTGGGAATATCGGGATAAAAAGTATTTTTTTGCCCTAAGAGAACGTCAGGATCTACCCATGTGCCAAATTTCATTAAGATCCGTAAGCCGTTTTTGCGTGAAAGTGTAACAAACAAACATGCGAAATATCAAATATTTTCTCTTTATAAAATATTAAGTTTAGTTAATAATAATTACTCTTACTTACGCCAAGTTTCCTCTTTTTCTTTTTCTTGACTTTTGTATCTGTGAAAAAATAAACGGGTGAACAACAGTCAACACTAAGATTCAGATGGTATATCTTAAGAGTTTGTGTTTGGGTTGGGCAGAAGTCCCCCCAGAAGAATTGCTCCCAGAAACCAATTCTTCTCTCGTATCGATTCGGTAGAAGCTATACATCATTTATTTATTTAATTCTATTCGGGAAATTTTACAGCTAGCTTTGTCTGTAAGAAACTTAAAATTGAAGGCTATTAACAAGTTTCCGCTTATCACTATCACTATCACTACATAGTATAAAACAAAGTCGCTTTATCTGTCCCTATGTCCCTTTGTCCCTTTGTATGCTTAAATCTTTGAAACTACGCAACGGATTTTGATGCGGTTTTTTTTAATAGATAGAGTGATTCAAGAGATAGGTTTATATGTATAATAATAATAATGTTTCCGTGCGAAGCCGGGGCGGGTCGCTAGTAAGAATTAAACTACAAAAGAAAACAAAACAAAAAAAATAGGGGAAAAAAAACATCATGATCAATAATCCTAAATAATTGATCGAAGGATAACAGTTTTCAGTAAAGAAGTTATTCACCAACAAATGCTTAAAAGCCAAGAAACACCGGTATTTTTACTTTATTGTATGACTGTGCTGCTTACACCAATACCAGGCCGCCTAAAAAGGCCATTTGGCAGAATCATAAAAGGATAACGTTATAAATCACACATTGACACATTGGCGTTACAGCTCATGGGATGCCTAGGTGCCATTGCGTCACCTAGGACATACTGCAATCTGGGATCAAATCAGGCACCTAGGACATACTGCAATTTGGGCTTGACCAGAGAAACACTTCTACAGGATTTCTTCGTTTATAATCGTAATATTCTTAATCTTCGTAACGTCTTATTCGTTTTTTTTAATTTTTTCATTCTCCCCTCTCATTCATATACTCCCACCACTCATTCACTCATCTTACGTTCCATTCCACCAATGAATTTAATGTTTCATTTAACGGTTAAGTTTAATTAATTTAATTTCTAAGAAAATAGGCCCACACTAATATTATAAATTCGAAAGTAACTCTGTCTGTCTGTATGTTACCTTTTCACGGCTAAACCACTGAACGGATTTCGATAAAATTTGGCAGAGAGATAGATTGCATCCCGGGGAAGGACATGAGATAGTTTTTATCCCGATATTCTCAAGGAATCGACACTTATGCGGGTGAAACCGCGGGCCGTTGGTAGTAAAATATAAAGAGGGAAATCTGGCTGGAGAAACCAATTTGCTTCGGGGACTGATCGGTCAAGTGTGAGTAGTAAAATTTGTAGATATGTTACTAAAAATTTACGGTTATCGGATTTTTTCCTTTACTTGTGCTATATGACATTGTTTCTTGCTAAATTTCATGATTCTAGCTCAACGGGAACTACCCTAAAGGTTTTGATTCCTTTGCGAAGGTCATAATATGCACTATGCAGCATAAACGAAACATAAACGCTCGTATCTTTTGTTTGCGTTCGCGTTGACTTAAAAGTTATAGAGCCAACAAAAAAATTATCACAATTTTCAATTGACCTATAAATTCTACCTACAGCGAAAAACGAGTTTGTTAAAGCAAGCCTTTCCTGCATAATATAAACATAAAATTCTTAACTTACCCTCCTTCGATTGAAAAGCAATTTATAATGAAATACTGTTCAATTCTTTTTATTTGGCTGTTACTCACTCACAAGGCACACAGACACGACTAATCTTCCCGGTTGCCAGGGCAACGTATTATTGATAAATCTGACGTCACAAGGAAGCAGTTTGTTGATACCGATGGTTGTAACTTGTACCTACAGGGTATGTACATACGGGTATATGTATATATGGGTATACGTGTATGATATATTTGTATCAGAACAGTGAGTGGTGGTTCAGTGGTAACGGCTGCGGGGGTCGAGACGGGGGAGGGGCTTTAAATACCCCCACGACGCTTAAAGCACAATGTTTTGCATGTTACATTGCGCACTACCGCAAACAACAAATTTTAAACGGTAAAAAAAAAACAGTGGCACTCCGGGAGTATCGACAGAAGTGAAAACTTGAACAATTACAGAATACTTTGCCGTCACTCACTGACATGTCAGATATACATTAAAACCGAGTACATCCCGAGGACAGCCGAACACATCCGAATGTAGTGCGGTCTCGGTTACGGTAACAGTGTCGCGAGTTCAATGGTTTATTCCCATCTCAAAAAATGCCCAACGCGCCTGAAGAACTTTTCACTTCAAAAACGTCAGTAAAAGATGGAATTTTGACCTCCAATATCTCCGTAACCAGACGGTTCCCAGGTATAGCCTAGTACAAAAAGTGATTACAATGACTGGGAGTACAAGTGACTCTCGGCTTCTCTTAAGAGCTTGCTCTTAAGTGTTTAGTTCCATCCGTTATATACAGGGTCCCATTAAAATAGATGGACAAATTTTAACGCAGCGCTCAGTACGTCTAACTTAAGGGCCTTACTCTCGTTTAGTACCGTAACTCGGTCACTTTATGAAGCTTATAACTCATTAACGGTTTGGTTAGAAGGTCTGTAAAAAATATATGTTTGCTATAGATTCATGTACAGCATTTTTGAAACAGGGTTTTTTCATAAGGCTAATACTTTTGCCTTAAAAAAATATTTACCAAAACGCTATTTTCGCTAACATTTGCTTATAACTTCTAAACGGCTTTGATGTTTGGAAATATTTTTACACTGAAAAATTGATGGTTAGAGGTACTACATATTTGAAATAGCGTTTTTAAATCAATCAACAGTTGCAAAGACAATGCCCCATTTTGAGATATAGGTTCAGAGGTGCTCTGCGCGGGCGCGGGCGGCAGTCGTGCGTTAGCACTGAGACGGGGTGGCTGTGTCGCTCGCTGCTCCGCCCGGCTATCGATCGACTACGCGCGTTTGGCTGTGTTAGTGCAAATATTTATGAACGAATTGTATCAGTATGCGTTTATAGATTAGCTCGCTGCAGAGGGCCCATTTCTATTGTCCGCATGGACGCTTTATTAGTGGTGCCATTTCTAAATACTGTTTTTTTTTTTATATTGTTTATTTTGTAAATATGTATAAGATAATTTGTAAATAAATAAAAATGCCAAAGCAAGTCAAGAAAAATACGTTTTCTCTACGACGACGCACCGTTTTATAGATATTAGCGAAAAACTCAAAAGTGGGAATTTTTATACCCCCCACTCCGGCTCACCTCCTAGACGCGGGGACTTTTAGTATGTTTACTCCCTAAGCACTCTGAGCAACTTTCTGAAGAAATCGCTCAGGGCCCAGCTCACACACTCTACACCTCTTTTTGGTTTATTCGTTGAGTGGACTAATAAGTATCTATCTATCTATACTTAATCTTATAAATAAAAATCTTTAAAACTTTATCTAATAAATAAAATTGGAGTGTCTGTTTGTAATATTAAAACAACCGCTTCAGGCCATTTTATTTTGACTGTTTAGAAAATAACTACTTACTCACAATAAAAAAAAAATGTTTCCAAATACCTTAATTTATAAAAAATGAGCGTTCTTAGTTGTCAATCTACGAGTCAATCAATAAACTCAGTAATGCAGATGCATTACTGAGTTTATTGATTACTACCTTCTCATATTCTTGTGCGGATTTATTTCTGAGACTGGGACTTTCACTAGCAGATAGGTGAATAAGGAGTAACTTAGGCTACTTTTATTTTAGAAAAAAAAAAGGAAATAGGTTCCCACGAAAAAAAATTAAAACCTATGAAATGAAATATTGAATAATATCCGATTCAAATAGGGAGGTTGTATACTACGTTTATTTAGGTACTTAACCAAATGTAAATAAATCATAATAAAGAAACGGAGTATAGTTTTTTTTATTTTTTATAAGTGGATCCTATACGTGAAGATTCCTTAATCTCCAATGAAATTGATTGGATAAATAATAAAATAATATAGTGTTTTTGTTTTAGCCCAAGGAAATCGTTCACCAAATATTGTTAATGTATAAAAATGCTAGTACGAAAAACTAAAAATAAATAATAATTAAACTAAAAATGCAAAAACGATCAAAAAGAACTAAATGGAGAAATATTAGAAGAATTTCAATAAAATTAGCATAGGTATTTCTTTACGTGGCGGTGAATAGACGACTTTTATGTATTTGAGGGGGTGAAGCAGATGAAGTGGGATACGAATAGTCCCCGCCTAGGGCGGGGTGCACCGCGCGGATTTCGTCGATGAGCGACTTCCATTATATTTAGAAGCGTAATTTCGCGACTCGAATAAGACGCACGATTGCCTCCGCGCTCTACTGTCCGGATTCTCACTGCGTAATCACCAGGTTCGAATCTCAGTGGACGGCATATCTTTAGTTTTGTTATTTTTTAATTATAATGTACTTATCTTTTGTTTTGTTATTTTTTAATTATAATGCGCATATTTTTATTTTCTTATTTTTAAAATAATTCAATAAGTAATTGTTATTTTAATAAAAAAAAATCATTTTTATTCCTATAGTTATTTTTCTTCAGAATCTAGAGTAATATAATAAAAATAAAATAAAAACGTCCACCAAGCTTGATTCGGAAAAAAATTATATACCTACAGTGTTTTACAAAAGAGTGTAAGCAATAATAATATAGTCTGAAAATTTTCAAACAAGAAAATCGGCAAAAAGTAAAATAATAATTAAAAAAACATATCAAATAAGAAAATCAAAAAAAAACAAATATGGAAAAGTTTGGATTTGAAGCCGGGCGTTAGTGACTAGACTATAGTGACGTGACGCACGAGACCACTAGACCAATCGAGCTGTTGTAATGTATATCGAAATTACGCGTCATAATCTGTACAAACAAAATATGGTGTGTACAAAAAAGTAGGTACTTACTTTACAATTTGTTTCGTCGAATAAGATCTCTTTATTGCCTTCCGTTTATTTTCTTGTTGACCATTTTTTATTTACTGATAGTACAAACATTTACACCAACAACATAACTTAGAAAAAACTAATCAAAAAATAAAATATAATAAACAGCTTTCATCAACAAACAGACACCAAAGTACGTACCTACACTAGGTACCGACTCGAAATAATTGCAAGACTTCAAAGTATTTTATACGGCTACTCGCTCAACTACATAGGTACCCAACGCGTCAGTTTTCGCAAATGCGATCATTCTCCTTATCAATTAGAGTCTACGGAACAATTTCGTATGAAAGTATTTTTACTTTAATGGTTTGTGAAAATATTAATTGTAAACGCGATTATGCTCCTTATTCGTAGAAGGTAACGGGTCAATTTCCTATGCAAGTATTTTTACTTCCAACTAAGATTGAAAATAATAATTGTAAAACAAAAGAATCTTCGTTTATTTGTGGAATATTTAACATTATTATTATTGGTTAGCAACTCGGCATTCTTATTTCACGTGTTATACTTAAAAAACATTTTTCATGTTTGATGTGAGACTCGAACCCGAACGTTCGCCATGCGAGGTACAGTGCTAGCCACTTTGGCCACCGTAACGCTTGCGAAACTTATTGAAATTTGTAATAACAATCATGTGGCCAATTTGTAGTGTTGTCAAACATTCTTTACTAATATTGCTATGCCATAGTTTTGTGAGATTGCTAGTCGACTTCTGACTGTTTTTGTAATATACCAAAATATTTTTGAAGTGAAAACTTCTTTAGCGGCGCTGTGTACTTTTTTTGGAATGGGTAAAAACTTCTAAACTCGCGTCAGGTCACGTGACCCTGATCGAAAATTCGTAAGACGTAAAACGTAAGACAGCGCCATCTATGCACATCGGGAAGAACTACGAGGGCCTCGCGTACTAACTACGTAGTTCATCCAACGACGACGAGATGGCGCTGAACCACGGATATATAACTGACGACGAGCTCAAATACATTTTATGTACAAGGCCAATAGTATGTAAAAATGTAACTAATATCAATCGTACCATCTACGTCCTCTTCTAATACGCCTCTGCAAACATTATGGTAATCAAACAAAGGTAACATTGTGTAAAATTTCATACAGGCTCCTTATTAGTTTATCTAGTTACCACTTTAGAAATGATTAACGAAGCACTGCCGCGACCAACACCACGAACTGAAGTCTATCCTGTGTGCTTATTTGTAAATCTGAATAAATTCCTTTCACGAGAAGAATAAACCAGTCACGTTGGTCATCATACCTGATTTGCAAAAAACCCTATAAAATAAGGAACACACCTTAACACGCGTGTTTTGTTTATAAGACGATTCACAAAATACACTCGTAATTGTTCAAGTTTTCACTTCTGTCGGCACTACCGGAGTGCCAGTGTTTTTTTTTTACAATTTTTGTCTGTCTGTCCGTCTGTCTGTCTGTTTGTTCCCGCTAATCTCTGAAACGGCTGGACCGATTAAGACGGGACTTTCACTAGCAGATAGGTGAATAAGGAGTAACTTGGCTACTTTTATTTTAGAAAAAAAAAGAAAATAGGTTCCTACGAAAAAAAATTAAAACCAATGAAATGAAATATTGAATAATATCCGATTAAAATAGGGAGGTTGTATTATACTCCGTTTAATTAGGTACTTCCAAATGTAAACAAATCATAATAAAGAAACGGAGTATAGTTATGTTTATATGTGGATCCTATACGTGAAGATTCCTTAATCTCCATAGAAATTGATTGAATAAATAATATAATAATATAGTGTTTTTGTTTTAGCCCAAGAAAATCTTACACCAAATATTGTATATAAAAAGGCTAATACGAAAAACTAAATATAAATAATAATTAAACTAAAAATGCAAAAACGATCAAAAAGAACTAAATGGAGAAATATTAGAAGAATTTCATTAAACATGCATAGGTATTTCTTTACGCGGAATACAGAATTAATAAGTTATCGTAAACTCTGCGAACTCAACAATAACTTTTTTCTTAAATTCCACGCGGACGAAGTCGCGGGTAACAGCTAGTACAAAATATATCAGTCTTGCATCCGCCATTCCATTCTGGAATCGTAGGCAAAAATGGCGACCTACGTGCGGCATGTCTGCGCCTCTGCATATTCTTTGAATTTCGTTTTAGTGTAGCGCGCCACCGCACGCGTTTTACGTATTCGGGAGTAGGACGCTTAGCTCCGCCCACATGCACAAGGTCAGTGAGCCATCTATACACCTTAAGATAACCAAACAAAAAAAACACTGATTAAACTGATTTTATTTTGACCTAAAATAACAAATTGCAGGCACATTAGTGTATTTTCGTTAGCTGATTATTTCTCTTGTAAGTATCTATGCGTTTTTCCTATATATTTTTTTACCATCGTCCTTATTTTGGTGGTCTGAATGATTTCTAAATGTTTCTAAATGTATGGTGTCTTATATATTGTTTGTTCAAGGAGGTTACCTTCAGGAGGAGGAGGTAAGGACTCGAAGGAGGCGCTGGTGTATGACGTGTCGGTGAACTGGACCTCTTCTGGTTCAGGTTCCAGGTCTGTTGTGGTAAGCACCGTCTCTTCTTGAACGGACTCTGAAACAATAAGCATTAATGGAGTATCATCAAACTTTGAATAGACTTCGTACCCAAGTAGACCCCAGCAAGAATAACCTGCACTAGTGGGGGCTTATGGAAGGCTCAGACTTCAGGTGTGTATGCGGTGTCTCTCCACAGATAATTTCTCACCTGCCATCTTGTCGCACTGTCACCTGCACACGTGAGGACTTTATGACTGCGTCAGCGAATGGTGTCCGCGTTGCTGAATTTTGGGCCAAAAAAATCGAAAATCTACCAACTCGCACTGGGCCCGCGTGGTGCGTGGTGCGTGGTTGACCGCCACACGTCAAAAAATCAAATACGTGCCCTCGGCGTCAAAGTCTGTCATGTTGTCGAACCGTGGCGTGCTGGGCACAGTTTGGTTTGTCATCTATACTTGACTGTGGCGGTCAAAAGGTTAAGAGCCACTCACTCTCACAGAGAGGAGGCCTGTGTCCCAGCAGTGGGAACATTATAGGGTGATCATGCTCATGCTATTGAGACTGTAATGTTCAAGCCACAGACATAGATACACCTAGATAACGCAAGAGCATCTACTTCGCGTGCCAAAAATCGCACCAGCTTAGGGGCCGTCCATTAATCCGTGATGTTTTTTTTTTGGCATTTTTTAACCCCCCCTCCCCCCATATCACGTGTGGAAATAAATACACGTAACGCCGCCAGCCCCTTACGTACAAAAATCGTAAGCCGCCATTTTCGCGCTCAGTCCTGTACAGTACACAGCACTGAGCGCGAAAGTGGCGGCTTACGATTGTATCTAGTATATTAGTATGTTTTTATTGTAAAAAGAAACTTTTTAGAGGCATCTTCATGTTTTTTTTCTATCGTATCAAATTAGTTGTATTATGTGTTCAACACATCTACGTTGCATAATTATATCCTCCTAAAGCATATCATATATTGGTCTGAGTTTGTTCACTGTAGTCGATCATATACTTTTATTGTTTCTAAAACTTGCGTATTTTTGCGTTCGGGTCCTGTAAGCCCCTTAAATACCCCCATACTTCCCGTGGGTGTTGTAAAAGGCGACTTAGGGTCGTACCGGAGGATGGGCAGCAGCGTTCTCTATGCATTCCACCACCATACCATACTGCGATCGCCAACCCGCCTGCCAAGCGTGGCGATTATGACAAACCTCCCCTTTTGGGGGAGGCCTATGTCCACCAGTGGACGTCTTTCGGCCGAAATGATGAAGCGCCTTAAATTAATTATGTTAAAGTATACCTACCTGTAGGTTCCGAATCCTGAAACAGAAGAGAAATAATAGCTTAAACACCTGTTGCCAACACGCAGACAGAAAACATGCTGTACTTGGGAAAGTGAGAGATCGATCAGGTTAAGCTACGCTTGCCGCGGTTGGTAAGTGGATGGGTGACCATCTTTACATACCAAGACCCCTCCGTGCCTCGAAAAGCACGTTAAGCCGTTGGTCCCGGCTGTCATTCGTGGATCTTTAACAGCCGTTACGGGTCGTCAGAAGCCCGTAAATCTGACAACCAGTCTTACCAAGGGGTATCGTATTACCCAGTAACTGGGTTGCAGAGGTGAGATAGGCAGTCGCTTCATGTAAAATACTGGTATTCAGCTGCATCCGGTTATATTGGAAGCCGACCCCAACATAGTTGGGAAAAGGATAGGCAGATGATGATAAATAGTGATTTTTAGGTGCAGCGCAGACGGCAGACTTTTTGTGCGATCGAGTCAGCGGCGCACAAAAAGTCTGCATGGCGCGCAAAGTCTGTCGCGGATTTTTCACAGACTCAACGCACACGACACACATCTTCGATCATTCTGTCGGCAGAGCTGTAGGGACGTAGACGCTATGGAAATCGTGCAGAGATCGCGAAGCATTTGTATGTGTGAACTAGACGTTCTGCGTGTAGACTAGCGTCTAACAGAGCATCACTGATACTATCTCTGTCGGACACGATGCCCGGTGAGACAGCGTGCTTTTTGGCCACGCCCACCTGTGAGTCCGAGCTCGTGGCTAGTTCCATCTTAAGGGTAGGCCTATATCCAGCAAAGAACTTTTATTTACTTGTAACAGAACATCGAGCGTTCGCCATTTTGTAATTTTATTGAACCGCACTTCGAATACGACGCTCAATGTTTTGTTACGTCCTTATTTTAAAAACCAACGAGCATAAATTATTGGAGTAACATATTATCGAGCAAAGGCACGAGCGATCAAGAACGCACAATCACCAACTACTAACGCAAGGTAGAAAGAAATGTCAGGTAAATGCTCACTCGCCGTGAGCATTACGTCGAACGCAGCGTCGAGCATTCGCAGGAACGTTACATTACATGGAAAAGCTTTTGGAAACTGAGCTTTTGTTTGTATTGTACAGACGCCAGCACATCAAGTTACTACAATCTGTCAGATTTCTTTAATAGATTTTCAACTTTATCACCAAAGCATAAGGTTCAAAGTTGATTGCGAAAATTTGACAGTTTCGGGTAGCTTGATGTGCTGGCGTCCGTACCATTCGTAAGATGTCGCATTACAAGGAAATGCTCGAGAAAGTGCTCCAGTTATAGATTGCATTGGCTTTTGTACTTACTTTTTTCTTTTTACCATCCTTTTTTTTATCATCTTTTTTATCATCCTTTTTCTTAGCCATTTTTATATATAAGTACGTACGATTATCCTAAAAATAAATCGACAAAAAATATCTAAAAAAAATGGTATATTTGTTTATAAAATACAGTGTTGTCACAGTTCTGACTGACACTGACAATTTAAGTAGTTTTTTTTTTAGTTTAGTATAAGGCATTTAGGTTCAGTCAGCCAGGGTTTTAAGGTCGTAAGGTTAGTTTACGACCTTAAAATACCCTAAAGACCTAAAGCCGGTCTGGAATTGGTCAGAGTTTCTGTGACCAGGATTGCGGCCACGACCACTACAGTCCTTTTAGGTTTATTTTCCTCTGATTTTGCGTTACTGTTAAACTCACAGTGATCTTTATACTCATTAGAATAAGGCTGGTTTTGGGTTGCTTGAGCTGGAAAGCACACACACACACACAGGCTCATTTAAGGCAAGACTCAAGACATTGCTGTTGGAAAGATGTCTCTACTCACTAGAAGATTTGTAATAGTCTGCTGCTGTATTTATTTGTCTATGGTGTTATACTGTGTTCCGTGTTCCACGGATTTTTTTTTGAACTTTGATTTTTTGATTTTTTTTTCGTTTAAATTGCTATTAATTTAAAACATATGGTTTTTATTTTATGCAGGTAAGCATGGTATTTAAAAAAAAACACTGGCACTCCGGTAGTGCCGACAGAAGTGAAAACTTGAACAATTACGAGTGTATTTTGTGAATCGTCTTATAAACAAAACACGCGTGTTAAGGTGTGTTCCTTATTTTATAGGGTTTTTTGCAAATCAGGTATGATGACCAACGTGACTGGTTTATTCTTCTCGTGAAAGGAATTTATTCAGATTTACAAATAAGCACACAGGATAGACTTCAGTTCGTGGTGTTGGTCGCGGCAGTGCTTCGTTAATCATTTCTAAAGTGGTAACTAGATAAACTAATAAGGAGCCTGTATGAAATTTTACACAATGTTACCTTTGTTTGATTACCATAATGTTTGCAGAGGCGTATTAGAAGAGGACGTAGATGGTACGATTGATATTAGTTACATTTTTACATACTATTGGCCTTGTACATAAAATGTATTTGAGCTCGTCGTCAGTTATATATCCGTGGTTCAGCGCCATCTCGTCGTCGTTGGATGAACTACGTAGTTAGTACGCGAGGCCCTCGTAGTTCTTCCCGATGTGCATAGATGGCGCTGTCTTACGTTTTACGTCTTACGAATTTTCGATCAGGGTCACGTGACCTGACGCGAGTTTAGAAGTTTTTACCCATTCCAAAAAAAGTACACAGCGCCGCTAAAGAAGTTTTCACTTCAAAAAAAAAAACTATCTGTAACTTAAATTGAATTGCATAATATTATATTTGTACTACATCTAATAATGTTTCATGCTGGATAATATTCGAACGCAATGTGAATTGTTACTGAAGTAAATTGTATCGAATTGCTGCCCCTGACATTTCTGTAAAAATCACAGTAATCTTTATTGTTGTTATATGTTTACTATTAATTTATGTTTGGCGATGGGTGTTAGATACCTTGTAAATGAAAGTATATTATTATTTTATTGCACAGACGCCAGCACATCAACCTACTACAATCTTGTTAAATTTTTTAACAGATTTTCAACTTTATCGCTAAATTATAAGGTTCATAGTTGATTGGGAAATTTTGATAGTTTCGGGTAGCTTGATGTGCTGGCGTCTGTACCTAAGTACTCAGCTATTGGACGTTTTCACATTGGACGATAACGAACGATAACTACACGATATCGTCGGACTGGTCGTTTCATACAATTTCTACTAAATGCTTTCACACTGTGTCGTTGTAGTTAACAGTATCGTCGCTGACATCGATTGTCGTGCCGATATCGGCGGACGCCACAGTGCGGGGTGAAGCAGAGCACGGGGGGAATGGCATGGGCTGGAGCCGCCGGCCGTGCGTGCGTGCCACTTGCCCATCGCCGCATTGCATCGCCCGCACTACTCTATTTACATTTCCTTGCCCTTTCTTTCTTTGAGATTCTAAATAACTTAATTAATAAATAATAAAAAAAAACAAGACGATAATGTTTTATTTCATTTTAATTGTTGCTGTCAGTATGCAGTATTACCTCGAATATACTTTTATACTTTTGGAATCGCACGGCGATGTAAGCTTTTGCTGGCGCAACGCGACTATTCGAGACTACTGTGGCATACCGCATGACAATAACCTACAGTGCGATTCTGTAACCATCTCACCGTGAAAACTTAGGTCAAGTGAGCGTGGAGTGAGCTGTCAATAGTGTCAATTCCTAGCAAAAACAAACTCGCTTCACCTAAGTTTTCACGGTGAGATTTTTACAGAATAGACCGGCTGTTTGTTACATCGTGTCATATACCGATATCGTCGGACGATATCGTAGTCGTCGGAGGTGACGTTTTGATATAGTCGTGTCGGTGTCGTTACGTCGCAGTGTGAAAACGGCCATCATAGTGTGACCGTTTGTCGCTTTCTTAGAACACCAAAGCTTTCAGCTGGTATTTGAGTAGTACCTAGGTATTATTGACGTGACAACGTCTAATAAATCGATGAAGCTGGCTGCACTCACGAAAAAACATGACTCATGTACCTCGCGGCCTTGCTCTGTAGCGTTCCATGGCGGCTTGAAGTGCAAGCGAATATTAACAAATGCAATGCAACTATTCCATCAGTATTTTCTTATGACGTTGTCACGTTCAACTATCGTCAGTAAACCGACTTTACAAACAACCGATTTTTTATATTTAAATGAAACAACAAACTCACTTAAAACCTTTTATTTCCTTTATAATAGTCAAGAGCCTCGACCAACACCTGAGGAGGCTTCCATTGGGCAGCTGGATCAAGGGCTTGATCCAGAAAGGGGTACTTCTGGACACGGCCCGCATTGTTAGGAGCTTCCTCTCTCTTTCCTCTTTCAGCTGGTATTTGGGTAGTACCTAGGTATTGGTAAATGAAACAACAAACTCACTTAAAACCTTTTATTTATTATTATTTAGTTCAACCTTATACGTGAACAGAATTTTGGCGAAAAACACTCGGTAGACTTATAAGATACGGGGAATGCATGAAATAATGTTCTGCATGAAATTCAGGTTTAAGAACCACCAGAATAAGTAGCCATAGAAGAGTATTTGTACTATCGTATCGATGATCAGCATTCTAGAAAAAAAAAAAAGAAAGAACATAACTAATTGGGGAAAAAAAAAGAATTATAGTTTCGAGCCGTTTGGCGTTGAAACCCTCGGGCCGTGTGGTCCGAGCGCTCATGGTCTTTTTAAAGAAATTTCGAAACGGCTGGTTGACACTTCCCGTGACCCAAGGGCTGGCTTTTACCTTGGCCAGATGCTAAGCATCGCCATACAACGTGGTAATGCCGCCAGTCTCTTGGGTACATTACCAGTCGACAGCGATGCGGATGAATTTTGCGACGCTATTTTTTAGTTTCTGTATAGTTTTAGCTATGTTAGGATTTAATTTTGTCATTTTCAGATTTGGTTAAAGTAAAGCTGTATTTATCTTGATTTTAATATAATATAGCACTGTCTAAATTATTATTATATCTAGAGAGTAGACTTAAAAAAGAATTAAATTAAAAGTAATTTATTCAAATTAGACTCAGGATCAGCACTTTTCGAGCATCAAAATTACATATGGCATTCCCCCAAAACCGCCTTCACCATTTTTTTAGTGTTTTAGCTGGAAAGAAGAAGTGGCGAAACAACCCAGCAGCACAGCTGTCTGTTAAGTTACAAGAACTTGATTCTATTTCCTCTATTATTGTTTGTTGCCCGCGATTTTGTGTGTATGTTTTATGTATAAAATACATAAAACATACACACAAAATCGCGGGCATAATTTTTATGTGCATAATTTTTTTTATTTTTTTATTATTTGTTTTTATTTTTTTTGTTATTTTTTTTTTGTATTTCCAGGATGAAATGTATCCTATGACCTTCTTCAGGCCCCAGGCTATCTGTCTGTCATATTTCTTAACGATCGGTTCAGTAGTTTAGACGTGAAAAGGACACATACAGACAGACAGAGATACTTTACCATTTATAACATTAGTAAGCCGTTGGTCCCGGCTGTCATTCGTAGATCTTTGACAGTCGTTACGGGTCGTCAGAAGCCCAAAATTTTGACAACCAGCCTTAACAATGGATATCGTGTTACCCAGTTACTGGGTTGTGCTGGTCAGATAGGTTTATGCAAAATAATGGTATTCCGCAGCTCCTGGTTAGACCGGAAGCCGACCCCAACATAGTTGGGCAAAGGTTAGGTAGATTGATTGGTTCCTATATTATCTTCTGAATCTTACCTTTGATAATGACGCTTAGCCTTCGGAAGATCTTCATCTTTTTCCTTCAGTAAAAACTTCCTTCCTCCAACTATTGAGTTGTAGAAGTACTGGTATTTATCTACATTCTCCATCTCATAGTAGAATTGTTTCCTGTCAACTTCTAAGATTCGTGAGCGGAGTAACACCAAGTTTTTATTGTCGAAGGTCCATTGGGTGGTGATGTAGTACTCAAGGGCGAGATTCGCTATGTAGATGCGGCGTTGGATTTTGACCAGCCTGAAAATACAGGGATAATCGTCGGTTGGTGCCGTATTTCAATAAAATTTCCTAAGGGGCCTCTGCGATTAGGCTTCGGCCCCTCCCCTCCCCTCGTACGCCTCATAATCAACCACGCGGGCCCAGTGCGGGTTGGTGGATGTAACATGTCTTCGAATCCTTAAAATCAAATCAATTTATTTGCCATAAGTGTTGGCACAATCTTGGTTCTAGGACATGCCCTTTGGGGATCCCAGGCGTGATGTTATGTACTGCGTCATATTTTTAACAGAAAAAATATCAGTATTATGGTGTAAGTTTTAAAATCGTACAGTGCTTAAGCTTATAACAAAAGTTTCTTACATAGGTTTTCTGCCTAACGCAAACAGAATCAAATCCACTAGTATTGCAGGTAGCAAATGCAGCAATATGACCTGAAAATAAAGTAACGTTAGGTTTGTGAAAAAGTAATCGTATTGGCGATTCAACAGCAGTCTTTAAAAGTTGTCTGCTTGCCACAAGCCTCTTCGATTCTTAAAGTATTTATTTCAATAAATAAATGCCTCCTTACGCCTACGTAAAGCCCCCCCACATTGAGCGTGCACACACCCCCCACAGGGTGCACGCCGCAAAAACGAAAGTAATGTCGAAAATTTGTAGTCTCTACGCCGCACACTGGTAAAACTCGACGTGTTCGCCGCGTTGGGAAGCCGCTGGTCCTGGCTTTCATTAGTGAATCTTTGACACTCGTTACGGGTCGTCAGAAGCCCGAAGGTCTGACAACCAGTTTGACCAAGGGGTATCGTATTACCCAGTAACTGGGTTGTGGAGGTTAGATAAGCAGTCGCTCTATGTAAAATACGGGTACTCAGCTGCATCCGGTTAGACTGGAAGCCGGCCCCAACATAGTTGAGGCAGGCAAATGAATCTCCCCCCCGGTGGGTTCCCGCATTGTCGAGGCGGGGGGGCTCAGTAGCCGTGGCTTGGACACCCACGGTGAAGCGAAGAGGAACCCGAGGAGGGGCCGCTCGTCAGGGCTTTTGCTGATAAGCCAAAGACGTAGCGGCCAAAAGTAGGTTGCGGTGCCGCTTGGGCGACATCGCAACTGAGGCGGGCCGCGATGTCGTATCGGAGGCATCGCGGCTGAGGGTTGGAGGCCGCGGCGGGAGAGGAGTGCCGTTATTGCGGTGCGCCGCTCAGGGAGAGCGGCGCACCGCAATAACGGCACTCACACCTTCCGCGGCCTTGACGGGGTCGCCACCGTATGATGGCGGACGCGGTGGGGCTGCAGGGGAGAAGGAGTGTCAGTATTACGGTGGCCGCTCTCCCTATCCTCTGCAGCCGAAAATTGGCAGGCGGCGGGGCCAATGTCGCAGGCAATGACCACTGGGCTACCATTGCTCTACGTTTCCCTTACCTTAACAAAATGCACAGACTTCCAAGTGGTGAGGTTTCCTCCACAATGCCACAGACTATCATTAAGGGGCATAGAGGGGGCTATCTGTTTACCCATGGAGACCATCTCGCCCATGGTTACGTTGTTTAACTTGCCAGCACAACAGTTGTAAATAGGGACGTCGTCTGTTGGGGACAGTCTGTTGAAGAGGAGACGGATGAGAAAAGGTGGAACGAAGTATGTGCGTGTGGTGTGAGGGCCACTTTGTTAAAACTTCTTAAAAATGTGCTTAGGATTTAGTGAACATTCCCAAAGAATTGTGAAAGTTGGAATCAGATTTTGTGAAAATCAAATAACTGAGTTATGGACTGTAAAGTTGGGCCCTCAGTTCTCACATAGAGGATTGAGGGCCCACCTGAACCTGATTAACTATGGACACTACAGAAAAATTCTTTATGCCAAAATCTAGGCTAATGCCAAACAAAATTTGTGAAAACAAGATATTATCGCAAAACACTGTCCTACTTTGTATTTCTTCGTACAAAACGGGCCCTCAATTCTCATACACGTAAAAGTTTATTACGCAAATAAAATTAAATCATTAACTTACAGCTACTGTTTCAAATCCTATATGCTACTAAATAAATTGTGAAAAATTGTAAAAGCAAGAACAGGTCACCAC
This sequence comes from Luperina testacea, assembly GCA_927399505.1. Lineage (NCBI taxonomy): Eukaryota > Metazoa > Arthropoda > Insecta > Lepidoptera > Noctuidae > Luperina > Luperina testacea. The sequence goes on along the minus strand of OV656783.1, from coordinate 6,885,249 downwards.
TTTTTGTTGTTAGAAACTTTATGACCTTGATAAAATTCGGCCCTCAGTCCTCCATTTCTTTTGCCTCCGTTTTATTACACTTATCGTATGAATGATAAGAGTATAAGACAAATACAAAATTGTCCTCTAAAAGTTTCCCTACATTTTTGACAAGTTTCTGATACTGATTAGCGCTGCGATGAGATTGTGACTAGATTTTGAACATTTTTAATTACGAGAATTGGTCCTCATATTTAAACTACCGAACCAGCAGTGCGATTCTGTAACCATCTCACCGTGAAAACTTAGGTGAAGTGAGCGTGGAGTGAGCTGTCAATAGTGTCAATTCCTAGAAAAAACAAACTCACTTCACCTAAGTTTTCACGGTGAGATTTTTACAGAATCGACCGGCAGTATATTGTAGTCATTGATTTAATAATCATTGACTTAATCATTGATAGTACTAGTATTTTTAAACGAAGTTAAAGACATGTCATTTGATGTCACACTAATATTATAAAGGCGAAAGTTTGTGAGTGTGTGTGTGTTTATATGTTTGTTACTTCTTCAGGCTCAAACGGCTAAACCAATTTTGATAAAATTTTGTATGGAGGTAGCTGACACCCTGGATTAACATATAGGCTACTTTTTATCCCGATATTCCCACGGGATCGACTTATGCGGGTGGAACCGCGGGGCGCAGCTAGTAAGTCATATGACGTTGTCAGTATTGTTAACCTTGTTCTGGAACTATAACTTTGAACATTATTTTGGTCATAGGGTGTATATAGATCTTTTGGGACAAAATGTGGATACATTGTTATGGAATAATAGTTTTTTTTACGAAATATTTCCTAGTCCGAGCATATACATACAGTATGTTAACTAACAGAGGGCGTTCCCGTTAACCCGCAATAGTATTTTTTTTAGCATGTATGGATGATACATGCTAAAAAAAATATTACCATTCGAAAATAAAATGTTTTTAATTTTTTCTTATATTAAAATATTCACTAAAAATCGTAAATTGATACGTTAAAGAAACACTCTGTACACGCGTACTTGAAGGACAGCAATGTCGGAATTTATTTAATTAAATAAATTAGAATTAATTAAATAAATAGAGTATCAATTTACGATTTTTAGTGAATATTTTAATATAAAAAAAAATAAAAACATTTTATTTTCGAATGGTAATATTTTTTTTAGCATGTATGGATGCTATACTATTGCGGGTTAAAGGGAACGCCCTCTGTTAGTTAACATATTGTATAATATCATTTTGGGAATGACTGTACCACAATCACAACACACCGCAGCAACAAAATGTGGGCTAGCAGAGTTTACCGCGCAACTAGCATATATACAACGCCCCGACGTCAATCGTCGGGCAGAAGCCCACCAGACACAACATCCGTCTGGTCGTAGGATCCTCCCTTTTCTGTGGAGGATCAGTGATGAGCAACGCAGGATTTTGCGTGACGTCATGCGTAGTTCGTATGTGCGTTGTTGCCGCCAAAAATACTTACTCTTTAGTTCCTCGTAGCCAGGATGCTACTATGAAGCTCTTAATAGATATATCTACTGGCATGTAGTCTGCTATCAGATTTGGATCCGTGTATAAACTGCGCATGATACCTGGAATTAATAATAATAATTAATTAGCCAAGAGCCTCGACCAACATCTGAGGAGGCTCTCGTTGGGCAGCTGGATCAAGAGCTTGATCCAGAAAGCTGTACTTCTGGACACGGCCTGCATTGTTAGGAGATTCCTCTCTCTGGAGCTCTGACCGCCGGTAGCTTGGACCCTGTTCCCGATACCGGTGGGCAACTATTTTTTATATTTTTGAATGTTTTTTTTATACTAATATTTAAAAATATACCTAATTTATTTATATGTACATATTTAGTTAAATAAAGGAAATAATAATTTATCCCAATTTATTTGGTGTCGACACAACAAGTCTTTTTCTTCCATACTTCTCTATCAGTCGTCATCTCGCTATAGTTACCCCCTATCTAACCATATCATCATTCACACAGTCCATCCATCGTTTTTTGGTCTTCCCCTAGTTTTATAGTCATAATGTCACGAGCTTGGGGTTCGTGACAGTTAAAAACTGCCGATTTAATAACCAAAAATTGACACTTCAATCACAACACTAATTACAACTCAAACACACTAATTATGCAACACAATTGATCACTCTTAGTCGCACTTGAATATCGCTTCGATGTACTCGCTTGTATCGCTTATTAAAAAAAACTATGCGTCTCGCGGCTCACATCGGCCTTTTATAATGCCGCAGAGCTACTATATAAACATCTAGAACGTTCGAGTACATACCGGTCCCGACTGACTCGATGTCGATAGTTCTCGGAATTTATAGAACCTTGACCCTACTAGTTCTGCTACCCGATACTAGATGGCGCTAGTGGTAACTAATGTCACCATGTACCAGGCAACAATTGTGGCGCGCAACAATAATTACACATACATTATCAGCCTATAAAATTCCCACTGTTGGGACACAGGCCTCCTTTCTTCGATAGGGAGTGGGCTATAATCTACCACGCAGACCCAGAGTGGGTTGGTAGATGTCACATACCCATGTCTTAAAATTTTTGCTTCTAGGACATGCCGGTTTCCTCACGATGTTTTCCTTCACCGTTTTGAGAGCATTTATGGACTGAATCGAAATATTTTAGAACAAATGGAGGGAACATACCTTTTCCAGAGGCAACCAGTATACCAGCAGGACCGTTGAAGTTTTCTATCCATCCTGGAACTGGCTCCTCCACGCTTGATATAACTGAAAATCACACTTAATTAATTCTCTTAATTTATTATAACGGACACACTTCCCTATGTGTTTGTTATTCTAGCGTACAATGCGTGCCACGAAAGATGAGACTTGACCCCGCCTCCCCCGCTCTTTCCACTGCCCCTATGACGTCCGGTCCCGTCCCGCACTCAGACCTCATACCACTAAAGATACCTAAAATCGTGTTCTGCGCAAGTCAAACCACGTGGTGTGTCAAGTCTCATCTTTCGTGGCACGCATTGTATAGCACTCGTGGATTGCAGCTGAAAATCAGCGTCAGGTGGCACACTTTGTGTTGTTCATCTGACATTATGCTGAGCTGGGGCCGTTTTGGCATTATATTCTTTGTTTTCTGTTTTAAGGTGTATTTTTTTTGCTGTAATGCAAATAAACGTACCTACAATGTAATTTTAGCCCGAATTGCGTAACTTTTACTCACAGCCTGCATAATTTTAAAGGATATTGCCAATCCATTGCTTCATAATGTTCGAAAAATTTGTCGGCTCAACAACGTAAATAACGCAATGAATGTCGCAAGAAATCTTTGGTATTATAAAGTAGCAGGTTTTAAATTAATGTTACCTATGGAAGGTCTGATGATGACAATGGGCAGTATTCCTTTATACTCGGCCACTACATTCTCAGCCAGCTGCTTTGAAAACGTGTATGTATTCGGCAGCTCTCCTAGATACCTGAAAATCAGATAAATTAATTTACACAGGCCAATTATCAAGAAGAATTCTAAGAATTTCAAGTGACTGACAGGCTGTCAACGATATTCTCTCGCAAGAAACGTACAAAAGATTGTAGATCCCGTGTAAGTAAAAGAGTTAATAGCCGACCTGTTCACACCGCCAGCGAGTACTCGTTTTTCGCATCGACACGAACTATCAAAGAGAGTACTCGCTCACTCACGCTTTGTACATACGCGTCATCATTTCAACCGAAAGACGTCCACTGCTGGACATAGGTCTCCCCCAAGCACCTCCACTTCGACCGGTTCTGTGCTTCTCGCATCCAACGGGTTCCTGCGGTCGTCGGACCACCTTGTGGGAGGGCTTCCAACTCTACGTCTTCTTTAGTTTCATCTTCTAGTAATCTTTTACATAGTCCATCCATCGTTTCTTTGGCCATCCTCTACGGTTAATAGCCACCACGTTCATACTCAAAAAACTTTCCTTAACTGGCTATTAATAAACATTACCAAGGCATGAGCTATTCACTTAAACTTCATAAGTAATATAGAGGTTCAGGATAGCTATTCACAACCAGACAGGCTATCGTATCAAAAATGACACATTTTGATAACCTAATTTGCCTTGCCCCCGACGGCAAACAGTTGTCGGAAGAAAAGTGGTCGTCTATTTGATTTAAACTGACAAAATTTTCGGGTCTTGGATTTCTGAACAACGTTTAGAGGACTCCTACGATAACATTGATTGATGTTCATACAGTACAATGCGTGCCACGAAAGATGAGACTTGACCCCGCCTCCCCCGCTCTTTCCGCTGCCCCTATGACGTCCGGTCCCATCCCGCACTCAGACCTCATACCGCTAAAGATACCTAAGATCGTGTTCTGCGCAAGTCAAACGACGTGGTGTGTCAAGTCTCATCTTTCGTGGCACGCATTGTACAGAAGCGTATCGTAGTGTCGTCATAGTCGTAGTGGTTGTGAAGAGCTATGTAAGGCTTTTGAAGAAGCAAGTAATACATACTTAGGAGTCAGCACCCGCAAAGCATGAGAATCAATATTCTCGCAGACCTCCAAGGTGTCTCTCCAGTCAGCATGAGGGGGGTACAGGACCTCCTCTATAGGATCTCTGTTCGTGTTGGAGTAAGATGTTGAGACGTGGATGAATACCTGAAATTAGAAAAATGTAAGAATGTGAGGTAGTAATTTTGCCTGGATTCCAATATCCAGTAATTTTTCAATTTAAAAAACTGTTCGTTAACTTGACCAATAGGGAGTTGGGGTAATGTTACCGAGCAATTTATAAAGTTTGTAAGTTATTTTCTGTGATGACGCATGTTTTCAAGACCCCTCCGTGCTTCGGAAAGCACGATGAGCCGTTGGTCCCGACTGTCAATCGTGGATTGGCAGTTGTTACGGGTCGTCAGAAGCCCGAAAGTCTCACAACCAGTCTTACAAAGGGGTATCTTATTACCCAGTAGGCTACTGGGTTGTGGAGGTCAGATAGGCAGTCGCTTCATGTAAAATACTGGTATTCAGCTGCATCCGGTTAGACTGGAAGCCGACCCCAATATGGTTAGGAAAAGGCCTGGCATATGATGATAACTGTATTGACTTCTCATAATTGAATTGTTTTGTAACGGAAATGGATTATCATAATAGGAGCTTGGACCTCAAAATAACTATCTATATGTAAAATTAAATGAGGATCGTAACTTACATTTAAATTCCTGATGTCTGTAGCGAGTTCCACCATCTCCTTAGTGCCTCTAAGATTCATTCGCACAGCATATTCAAGGGAATCGTCAAACCTGTAAACAAAAAGTAATTTCGTTGGTGGGTTGCCCACTTGACATGAGACCTTACTAAGAATAGTTTGTGGGGCTTTAACAACCGGCAGGGTAATTACGTTACACACGATCAGTAGCAATGGGTTTATAGAGGTATGAGGAACAGGGTGTAAAATTCACTCATACTCTATAGAAAAGGGAGGATCCTCCGACCAGACGGGTGTTGTGTCTGGCGGGCAACTGCCCGATGATTCATGTCGGGCCGTTGTATCTATGCTAGTTACGCGGTAAACTCTGCTTGCGCGATGCAGGATTTCGCGTGACGTCAGTGTGACGCGTTGTTTGCTTGTGGCGTTGTAGATACCGCTACAGGTTTCATTATGACAGTTCAACAACATTCATTGCGTTTTTTACGTTGTTAATCACACAAATTTTTCGATCTCATGAAGCAATGGATTAGCAAAAGCCTAAGTTTTCACGGTGAGATTTTTACAGAATTGACCGGCTGGCGTTTATTTTGAGGGGATTCATTTGGCAATGCGATGATAATATGAAATTTTATTATTGGTTTAAAAGGAACTGCTCCCTAAATGCGTAACACGCTATCAATAATTATCCGAATAATTTTGAAGGATAAATCCATCCATACTAATATTATAAATTCGAAAGTAACCCTGTCTGTTTGTATGTTACCTTTTCACGCCTAAACCACTGAACGGATTTCGATAAAATTTGGCAGAGAGATAGATTGCATCCCGGGGAAGGACATAGGATAGTTTTCATCCCGATATTCCCACGGGATCAACACTTATGCGGGTGAAACCGCGGGGCGCTGCTAATTGCTTGTTCCAAACATTTATCTTCTCGACAATGTAAATAACGCAATGAATGTTGTTCAACTGTCAAAAAGAAAGCTATTGTTAAGTACTGTTTGAGTGTTGCGCAATCACGTGATTCTTAATCGCATCTGTGGCGTGTAATACGATGAAGAGCAGGAGTGAGCATAAAAAAGAATAAAAAATACGTATACGTACCTCACACTAGCAGCAACGTGGAATACGATGTTCACACGATTCACAATCAGAGCACGATCTTCTTCAGATAACCCTGAAAACATATAATAATTAGTGGAAATAAAACAAATGAAACCAAGAATTAAAGAAGGTAAAGGACAATCAAATCTCATATTTCTAAAGTAGAATTAGGGTATTATCCTGACTGCACCAAATTGGTTATTTTTTTTTTTTGTTGTGTTCGGTATTGCCAGAACAAGGTTTGATCAGAAATTCGAAAAAATTGCACCCGTGCAAAGCTGACGAATAACGTGAAAAGAGTAGGCGATATGAAGGAAAGAGAGAGAGAGAGCCTTATTTCGGCGAGCAGCGCAGGCGGTAGTTTTCAAATTTCGAATTATTTTATGTGGTTATAATTTTTATGATTACTGCCCACTATCCCTACTCGTGTATTAAATTAATTTCGCCATTGTAGTGGCACGTTGTACGGACGCCAGCAAATCAAGCTACCCGAAATTTTAATTTTCGCAATCAACTTTGAACCTTATGCTTTAGTGATAAAGTTGAAAATCTATTAAAGAAATCTGACAGATTGTAGTAACTTGATGTGCTGGCGTCTGTACATTCAACTTTTAAACAAATTTACCTAAACCAATTTCTAGAACATCTCCTGCTATGACAAACACTTTTGATTGGAAGTCGGGTCTCTCCTTGCGAAGTCTGTCGAAACACTGGAAATAGAAAATATGAAATTAATGAAACTCACCATAACTAATACCGCCGTCAAATAGCGTTGTTGTGGGTTTACATGACCTAAAGCGCGGTCACTGTCGGACTGTATAGTATAAAAGAAAGAGAAGCGCGATGACACAACGCTGGTAATTTATTGCAAAATATGAAGCAATTATTTAATTACAAAAAATCTATTGATTCGTCTCCTCAAAATGACTTGCCAGAGGTTACACCGCAGGAGGTGATCATTATGCTGATTTTATTAGACTACCTTCATAATAATTAATCTTTCGACACATACTATCGTCATTTATTTGTCATCGAATAACAATCCTTTTGGAACATACTATTGTAGAAAAGCAAACAATAGACCGACTTTGACATTTGACATCTACTACGAAAGAATATAATTATGACTATTTATACAATTTTAACCAAATTTATGTACATAGGTAGAGGCACAAAAACGAGTCAATTGCTTTCTTTTAAAATTTGGGTTGGATACATAACAAATTGAATTTCAGACAAATAGTATGATATCATTTTACTAAGGATAAGTTCTGTACAGTGAACGTGAACCCTTAATCCGGAGTGATACAACTTGAAAGCAAGCTCATTTGTTTATCAAACAAATCTGCATTGGTTTACTGAACTGCCGGTCGATTCTGTAAAAATCTCACCGTGAAAACTTAGGTGAAGTGAGTTTGTTTTTGTTAAGAATTTACACTATTGACAGCTCACTCCACGCTCACTTCACCTAAGTATTCACGGTGAGATGGTTACAGAATCGCACTGCTGGTTCAAGAATCGACTGGATTAAATATCTCCAAGCTACGAAAACGCCACTATGTCAGTCCGACCCCAGGATCAGACCTCGAAACCTATCCTTCTGCAACGAGGTGTGAGACCGGGAGACGTTATCTCACCGAAACTGTTCACCGCTGCACTGGAGGACGTCTTCAAGGTTCTGGACTGGAAAGCGTCTGGCATTAACATCAATGGCGACTACATAACACACCTTCGGTTTGCCGACGATACCTTAGTCATGGCTGAGACTATGCAGGACCTCAGTACAATGCTCGATGACCTCAGTAGAGCCTCCGAAAGAGTGGGTCTTAAAATTAACATGGACAAAACGAAGGTCATGTCAAATGCCCAGGTAACACTCAGTCTCATAAAGATTGGTGACGCTACACTCGAAGTCGTGGACGAGTATGTTTACCTAGGACAAATTGTCCAGTTAGGTAGGTCTAACTTCGAGAAAGAGGTCAATCGTCAAATCTGACTCGGCTGGGCAGCGTTTCGGAAGCTACGCAATATTTTCTCGTCCCACATAGCGCAGTGTCTCAAGACAAAAGTCTTTGACCAGTGCGTGTTGCCAGTGGTGACTTATGGCACTGAAACGTGGTCGCTCATAATGGGCCTTATAAGAAGGCTAAAGGTCACCCAAAGGGCAATGGAGAGGGCTATGCTTGGAGTTTCCCTGCATGATCGAATCAGAAATGAGGAGATCCGCAGGAGAACCAAGGTAACCGACATAGCCCGAAGAATTGCCAAACTTAAGTGGCAGTGGGCAGGGCACATTGCACGCAGAACAGATGGCCGATGGGGCCGAAAGGTTCTGGAGTGGCGACGGCGTACCGGAAGACGTAGCGTTTGTAAGCCTCCTACAAGGTGGTCCGATGATGTGAAGGTCGCAGGAACCTGATGGGTGCAAGAAACACAGAACCGGTCGAAGTGGACTTGCTTGGGGGAGGCCTACCGTAAAATGCTGTAACTTTGCCTGGATTTTGACGTTTTTTGTTAATATCTCTGAACCTATTTATTATTACGGCTTTTGAAGACTTTCAGATGGAAAACAAACCTTATGCCTTGCCAGGTAGAATCCAAATCTATTTAAATGATGCCGTTATTCAGAATTACGAACACTCAAAGTCGTAGGCAAAGTTGTAGGTAAAAGACACAACTTTGCCTAGAAGGATATCTCAATAGATATATTGATGATCTTTTTTTAGTATTTTTTTCCATGTAAATGAGACACCGTGCTCAACCCCGGCAGTTAGATTATTGCCATGACGGTAATATATATTTTTTTACTGCTAATAGGCAATGTTGTAGCAGGTATAGTCCAGTCAAATAAGACTTTGAAGGTTACAATAATTCCCATAGAGCTAAAAATTGGTATGAATGTTCAGAATACTATTATAAATGAATTGTGAAAAGTCCCCATCAATCCCCCTTGTGCAAAATTTTTTATTGATGGTGAAAGTTTGCAAAAATAGGTTTTTCGCGTTTTTCAGCTAAACGGTGAGTTTTACAGCAAAAATAGTTCAGACAAAAATTGTAGATCATCCGATTCTCTACAAAAAATGTATCCACACTTTTTTTCATAATTATTGCCATTTCCGTGATATAGCGGTTGAAAGAATTGAAAAAATATTTTATTCGTAATATGCACGTTAATGTACTTTTATATACATTTTTGAACCGTTATACGAGTAAACATCTCTGTCTTTTTTTTTTGTTTAGCCTGCGTTGTCCCACTCATAAGCAAAGGCCTCCCTCCACTCCTTCCATCTTTCGCGAGCCCGCGCGTCCTCTTTCCAGTTTTGATGGAACCTATCCAGCTCGTCCCGCCATCTCCTACGTGGTCTGCCGCGACCCCGCCTCACTGTCTTATACATACAAAATACCAGACATCTGTAAAAATTCATGTACAGTGTCGAAAAAATTATACTCGAAAAAGTAGCATTGATACCGTGAAAAGACGGCGCCAAGAAGAAGAAGCTGGTTCATCAAAAATAAGTCCTCCTCGTACTAGAGTACGAGTAAGTGAAACTACATTTTGCTCCAATCAGTGTTGTTTATTTTGCGGCAACGAATTAAATGAAGAGTTGGAGAAGAAAAAAGCACTGCAGTACTTACCGACGTAAGATTTATGTAGTTTCACTTACTCGTGCTCTAGTACGAGGAGGACTTATTTTTGATGAATCAGCTCCTTCTTCTTGGCGCCGTCTTTTCATGGTATCAATGCTACTTTTTCGAGTACCTATAATTTTTTCGACACTGCACATGATTTTTTACAGATGTCTGGTATTTTGTATGTATAAGACAGGGACTCGTATGTTTACTCGTATAACGGTTCAAAAATGTATATAAAAGTACATTAACGTGCATATTACGAATAAAATATTTTTTTCAATTCTTTCAACCGCTATATCACGGAAATGGCAATAATTATGAAAAAAAGTGTGGAGACATTTTTTGTAGAGAATCGGATGATCTACAATTTTTGTCTGAACTATTTTTGCTGTAAAACTCACCGTTTAGCTGAAAAACGCGAAAAACCTATTTTTGCAAACTTTCACCATCAATAAAAAATTTTGCACAAGGGGGATTGATGGGGACTTTTCACAATTCATTTATAATAGTATTCTGAACATTCATACCAATTTTTAGCTCTATGGGAATTATTGTAACCTTAGCTCTATTTTAAGGACTAATTTGACTGGACTAGTACCAGAAACGTTTCATACAAAAATGTCATTGACTCTAGGGTTGTCCAAAAAAATACGGATTATTTTCTTAAACTTTTATTCACTTTGTAAAAAAACTAAACAAATTCCTACTTATGAGTAAAAATCACAACTGTAATGCTTTTTAGCAATGCTGGCTTGTGATTACTATTAACATAATTTTTTTTTTTAATAACATGGCTTTCCTAGCTGTAATATTCACTGCATCTGCGATGTGGGCTTCTTCCTCAGTTGTCAACTCTGTAGATCGACCAGATGGTTTGTTATGCATGTTTTTTGATTAATTAAAAATGGTCCGACGCGGGATCGCAAATAGCTGTTCCGCTTCGTATGACGAAATTTTTTTTTTTCTTACGAGATCTGCAGCAACTTCTAATATTTCTACAGAGTAGGTTATCGGCATAACTACGAGCTCCTGGTTTTCTCTTGCTTCGTTATGTATTATTTGGCATTTTTGCATATAACTACAATAAAATTAAGACTTACTTATATACAAAATCACGCCGAATACCAAAGGGTTAGGCAGAGATACACCTCTGCCTCACCCTTACAGGTGGCTCAAAAACATAATTGTCGAAATAAAAACAAAGAATGTTTTATTGACATAAAAAAGATGTAACATTTTCTATTAAAGCCCTAACACTGAGCTAGGTGTTACCTGTGTTACAGGAGTCAGTGTCTTCACCCGATTTCGGAACATTAAGAATTTATGCAATAAAATTAAAATATCGTAAAACATAGGGAATTTAGTGCATGCAAGCTCTTGAGTTTCGATTTAACCGGGTTCCAAGCTGTGCAAATTTCATGCAAATATGACATTTATATAGTAAAAATATATCAATATTAAAATCCGACTAGTGACAACCCTAGACCCAGGTAAAGTTGTGTCACTCAAGTTTCCAAAACAGTGCACAACATTGCCTACTAAGTTATTTTAATGAAATCGTGTCCTTTTAATAAAAATTTCAAGCAATATGGAAAGTAGATAGTATTATCTTACCGTGGGATGTTATAGCTGCACGAAAACACCTTTTCTTTAGCTAAAACTTCAAAAGTTACGCGACACTAAAAATTTTCACCTACTCCCACCGCTGTTTGTCGCACAACTGACAGAGTAACAATGAAGTTATCATTACAAAAAATGAAAAATATGATGTCCTAATAATGTAAAATCACTACCAAATGGTAGAAAATAAGAAAAAACTAAGCAAACGCGAAATATCGTAATTGAAACGAAATAGGCAAACTTGGGCTTAGTTGGCAAAGTTGCAGCGTTTTACGGTATGTCCAGCAGTGGATGTCTTTCGGCTGAAATGAAGATGATGAAATGATGAAGCTATTTGATACACAAGCATCAGTTAATTAGCTGCTAGTGTTTCTAACAAAATAATTATTCCACATGACGGGGACCTCGTGAACGCTGAGAAAGAAAAACAAAACAAATATCTTGACTTAGCACACGAGGTTGTTGACTTGTGGACTGTGGGTTCGGCTGTCATTGTGCCGATTGTTTTATCGGCCAATGAACCGATAATTGGAAGACAGCAATTTCTTGTGCTTTGTTTTTGAACAGCTTTTGAAAGCTGGAAATGCTGGGAATACTGGGAGTACAATTGCAACTATTATCTGATTACCTTACCGACCGCCATCAGTGTGTAAAAATAAGTCAGTGCATGAGTTATGAACTTAAGAATAGCTGTTGTGGAATCCCACAAGGCAGTATTTTGGGTCCTACTTTGTTCTTAATCTATATAAATGACCTGTGCAATTTGACACTCCAAAAAGTTGTAATTGTCTCATATGCGGATGACACAGCTCTACTGTTCGCAGCTAAATCAAAGGCCGAAGTCTATGAGGTAGCACAGAATGGTTTTAATACTGTGTCTAATTGGCTTCATAAAAATCGCTTAGCATTAAATACAGATAAAACCAAGTACCTATTATTTACAATGAGAAACACTAATCCAACGCTTCCTAACCTAATCATTCAAGCGCATAACAATTGCAATTTACATTATGCTGACATTGCGTGCACTTGTCCCACTTTAGCTAAAACCGACCATATTAAATATCTAGGCAAACACATCGATTTATTATGCACCAGAGTGCGCAAACTAATATACATTTAAAAAAAATTACGTAACTGACTGACTTACTGACTTTACCTACCGTCTAACGTCCTGGAGTGGTGCCGCTAAATCAATTTTACTGCATCTAGAACGCGCCCAAAGAGCAGTTTTAAAGGTTGCTACTTATTGTCCATTTAGATTTCCTACACACCAGCTTTATATGGCATGTAAGGTGCTAACAGTACGTCAGTTATTTATTTTCAATGTAGTTTTATTCCAAGACACTGAACTTTATTTTAACCCAGTACCTTCAGATAAGAGAAGAAAAGATTTTGTTTGTGGTAACTCGCAGACTAAACATGCTGTTGCTAACCGATTTTATTTAGTTTTAGGACCCTACTCGTATAACCAGTTTAACAGAGTGCTAAAGATGTATAGTTTAAGTTATAATAGGTGTAATTTACTAGTACAGGAATATTTGGCAAAGCTCAATTATGCAGACACGGAAAAACTAATAGAAATTTTAAATTAAAATCGATCTACCTACTCTAATATAATTCTCTTCATTTACCTAATTAATAATAGTCTCCACTCTCCACTTTATCTACTTTAATATTATTCGTTAATTTATTTAAACGTAATATATCTTACATAATCTAGTTTTAAAATAATATATACCCAAATAGTAACTCTTATTTTAAGACATTGAAAATATTATACCTTCTTTTCAATTTAGCTTCTAATACATTTATTGTTGTCTTCTTTTTAAATGTTTGATGTAAATTGATGGCCTGAAACACAGGTTTTTCATAAGCCTAAGTCAGGCAGGTCTACATTACAGTTAGAATTTAATTTTCCTCGATTGTAATTAATGTAAATTCTATTTTTACTTTACTTTATACTTGAATAAAAAAAATATTATTATTTATTATTCCATGCGCAAAATACGCGCATTGACGTCGAGTTGCGGACGTATTAATTATTTATTGTAATATTCACCTTATTTTCGGCTCCTCACCTTCTCCGCCTCTATCAATATTCATACTAGCCCTTATTTCTTATGTTTCACATTTGAGGCCAATAACCTGCGTTACCCAAGCCGTCGGCCCTGATACTTCCTGAACTGACCACGGCGTTAGCTATTTTCCTAGTAACTGGGTTGTGGAGATCAGCAGTGCCATTGTGTAAAAATCTCACCGTGAAAACTTAGGTGAAGTGAGCGTGGAGTGTGCTGTCAATAGTGTCAATTCCTAGCAAAAACAAACTCACATCACCTAAGTTTTCACGGTGACATATTTACAGAATATCATTACTGCCGGTCGATTCTGTAAAAATCTCACCGTTAAAACTTAGTTGATGTGAGTTTGTTTTAGCTAGGAATTGACACTATTGACAGCTCACTCCACGCTCACTTCACCTAAATTTTCACGGTGAGATGGTTACAGAATCGCACTGCAGATAGGCACTAGGCAGTCTCTACATCTATTTAGACTAGTAATAAAGCTGAAGTTTTTTTTTTGTTTGAACGCGCAAAGAATTTTCGCGAAAATTCTTTTTGCATTTGATAGCTCAATTCTTGAGGGGTTATAGGCTTCTTAACATTACGCTAGGACCCCTAAGAGCCGACCAAAAAGAAATAACGCTTAGTGAAAACTAAGTACAATACCCGGCGATAAATATTGCACATCGACCTTTGGAAAGAGAAAATCTGCTAATTTCGGCTTCGTAGAGCGTTATCTCTGTCGCACGAAATACAATCAGTCCGGTATCTCTTAGGAGCTGTTAAAACAATTATGATTTGCTTCTTTTGATAATTATTTTTATTCCTTGTATAAAATGGTTTTGTGTAAAAAGGTCGATGTCAGATGTGCAATATTTATCGCCGGGTACTGTAATAGTATTTAGCTGCATTCGGTTAGACTGGAAGCTGACTACAACATAGTTGGGAAAAGCCAAGGCAGATGATGACGACATGAGGTATACTCATACAGTTTTCGATGCGGGTCAACATAACAATTAACACTTACTATAGAAGAGAACAACTGCGCTAATCTGTCTTCTGACTTCACTCCCTTCTTGTTCCTCAGAAGTAGGTATATCCTGTCAAGATCTGGGCACGAGTAAAGCAGCTTCTCTATCAGAACTTTTCCCATAAAACCTGGAAAAAATGGAGATAAGAACTTGAAACTACTTGAACAATCCAACAAAGAGATTCAAATGTAATCATTTGTTTTGTAATGGTAGAGGCTTTTAGGAATGAGCTGGGAAGTATGAGTGATGTGATTCTTCACATCTTCACCGACACAGGCAAATTGTAGCATAGAATACCCTTTATTTTGTACACCATATAAATTACAGACATAATTATATAGAAATTTTACAAAGGGTGACACCACAGATAGATAAAAAAAAAGTTTCTTTATTAACTTCAGTTGTATAAAAACACTTATCTAAACATTATGCAGCGTTACAACTAAGGGATAGAGTGACTTTGATGAACTCTGGGACCCAAAGTAAGATTTAACTTATGTTTAAAAGATACATTAGATTTAGATATTTAAAAGATACACGTAGATAACGCAAGGGCAACTAATTCGCGTGCCAAAAATCGCATTAGTTTACGTACAAAAAAAATCGTACGCCGCCACTTACGCGTTCAGTCCTGAATACTGCTGACTGGATGAGCGTGAGCGCTGGCGCCAGGCCCCGGGGGTGGGGCGAGACGGGTGCCGCACGCGGCGGCGTCTTTGAATCGATTTGATTTTCCCATCACTAAATAGTGCTTGTGACGTCATAGTAGGAAGTTAAAAAATGCTTGGCTTGGCTTTCATACAGATCGTGATATACCTATTACGTTATCTAGGCCTATCTACGAGTATATCTGTGGGTGACCCAATGGGCGGTCTTATCGCTAAGAGCGATCTCAGACAAGCTTTGGATGTATTGTATTGAGAGTCCCAAACTTCTGTTCCTGGTAAGATTTCTAAATCTTGACTATGGCTCCGTTTCCTATGGATCTAAGGACTACATCAATTCAAGATTTACTTCATACGTATAAGAGGACTGTATTTTCGAAACCATCATAAAAAGTGTCGGAAACTATGCTCTACGTGTGGAGCAGGAAACTATGCTCTACGTGTGGAACATAGTTTGCGACATAGCGTCACATCCGCAAGCTATGTTCCGTGCGTCGAGATACTACCCCACTTTATACCCCACTTTATCAGGTTGGAGTTACTTCTTCCCACTTGTGTCCGGGGACGTACGATTTTGCGCAAATGTATGGTGTAAGAGTTTGCGCAAATGCATATCGTCGTTGCGCGTGCAAAAGTCGCTATAACACATACCATATTTAGTTATTTTCGGTTTTTTATGCAGTTTTAATCGTTATTTCAATACACACACACTGTATAAACAGCTATGTGATAAGTGCAATATTTAAAGAGTTAAGGAATGTAGCTATGTGATATTCATACATCGAAAGTTCCGTATAAACACGCTAATTGTTATAATTCATATAGCTCAAATAAGTATCTACACTAAAAACACATAGCCACTTTTGCACGCGCAACGACGATATATAGGTATCAAAAATGTTAGTATGATTTTTATTCAGTCAGCAATAATTCCTCTTTGATATCTATAAATGCAAAAAGAATAGTTCAATTTCCATGTTTGCAATAGTCCACTAACACGAAATGTTGGAATTCTTCCGGAGTCATCACATCAACGGCGAATAAAAATCTTGTTTTAGGAACTCTTAAAAGTTTTTGACGTGACAACGTCTAATAAATCGATGAAGCTGGTTGCACTTTGCACTCACGAAAAAACATGACTCATGTAGCGTTACCTCGCGGCCTCGCTCTGTAGCGTTCCATGGAGGCTTGAAGTGCAAGCGAATATTAACAAATGCAATGCAACTATTCCATCAGTATTTTCTTATGACGTTGTCACGTTCAACTATCGTCAGTAAACCGACTTTTATTGTCTATTTTTGATACGTGGCTGTTTTTTTAGGGTTCCGTAGTCAACTAGGAACCCTTATAGTTTCGCCATGTCTGTCTGTCCGTCTGTCCGTCCTCGCTTAATCTCTGAAACCGTTAGCACTAGAAAGCTGCAATTTGGTACCAATATGTATATCAATCACGCCGACAAAGTGCTAAAATAAAAATTGGAAAAAAATCTTTTATTAGGGTAGCCCCCCTATATGTAAAGTGGGAAGTGATTTATTTTTTAATTTCAACCCTAACGTGTGATATATTGTTGGAAAGGTATTTAAAAATGAATAGGGGTTTACTAAAATCATTTTTTGATAATGTCAATAATTTCGGAAATAATCGCTCCAAAAGAAAAAAACAATGTGTCCCCCCCCCTCTAACTTTTGAACCGTAAGTTTAGAAAATATGAAAAAAATCTGAAAAGTAGAACTTTATAAGGACTTTCTAGGAAAATTATTTTGAACTTGATGGAAACAACAGTTTTTGTACAAAAAAGACAAAAAGTTGTACAAAATAATTTCTGGACTAAGTTTGTAGTATAATCGTATATGCAAGCATATTTTAAGATCTATGATCGACTACGATTGTTACGCGACCATAATGGATACCCACTTTTAAACTCATAAGTGGGAACACTTATTGTGACGGACGGGAAACTACGGAACCCTACACTGAGCGTGGCCCGACACGCTCTTGGCCGGTTTTTTTACTGTCTGTCATTATAATATTTCTATACCGAATGGCTGTGTTTTTCTGATGCAATATAGAAATCCAACCTGCAGCCTTAGCAGTCGGTAATAGATTATGAATGAAGCCTTTTCTTGTTGCAAGCTAGCACGTACCACAGCACAGTGCTCAGGCCAAAACAACCAATAAAAGCTCCGTCAAACAGGCGCAATTACATCGCGTGTCGCGCCTGTTTGTAGGAGCTAAAATATCATTGGTAGGAGCCTTAAGTCTATGCACGCTGTTCGCTAACCATTCATTTGTGGAAATCAACATTTATGCACAGTCATTATTGTCTCATACCCCCAACAATACACGATCAACACGATGACATGAACATGACAGTATTAATGTTGCGCATTGTAATGTAACTTTCCTGAACAGTGTTACGAACAAACAAACAAAAGTTCACGTTGACGATGACGTCACTAAAATATTTGATTTGTAGAACTTACCAGAACCGCCAGTAATGAATATTGTTTTTCCTTTATAGAACTCAGGTATACTTGGCACGCCACTTAAATCTCGATCTTCTAAGAAACCCATTTTGGCACTTATTTAATGAACGAATAAAAACTTTTAATGAAACACTACACTTAAAAAAAAAAAACTAAATTGGGTTCCGATTTTAAACACTGCCAGCGTCAACTGTCAATCCCGAACTGATCCAAAAACGAAATCGATTAAATTCCTTATTTGTAATTGTTCGCTTTAGTTTTTTTTTCGGCCAATAAGAGATAGGATACCATTTTTTTCAACCAATCACTAGAGCGATAATAGATGCAATGTTATGCGCCTGAGTTGAAATGTCGACTTCAGTAAAACGATACCTTGATGACTACTTTAGTTCGTTAAGGCGAAGAGAAAGATAAAGATAATTTACTTGTAAAAACATGAGGGATCAGAAAATGCATGAGGTGTTGGGAAAGTTATAAAAATTTTAGCTACAATTTTTTTTTGGAAATCTTGACATACAAATATTGTTGATGACGTAATAATTACAAGTTAGGGTTAGATCTAAAAATAACTTTAATTGAAAAGGGCTTACTAGTCGATTCGCACGAATTTACTTGCCCGAAACGTGCGAATCGTCACTTTCGAAGAAGACACCTTAGAAGTTAGGAAAAAAGTACATGTCTTAAAATATTTTACTCTTATCACTTCTGTGCGCTGCCGCGCTGGTGTCTTTTTTACCGACTTCAAAAAAAAGGAGGTTATCAATTCGACATCTAAGTATGTAATATTATTGGAACTGCATTATATTCATATATGACAATCTATTAGGGCTTCCAAACAAATATACAAAATTTTATATACTTATGTATGTTTGTCCACGCATTTCTCCGCAAAGATTAATCGGATCGAGACCCATTTTTTTATTGGCTGCCATTTACTTCAACTTAGGGAACAGTGCAAGTTTCATCAAAATCGAGTCAGTAATTTTCAAGATATGGACTAAGTGAGACGGCCTGCGGGCTACGAGCTACGGGTGTAGTGTCAAAGGGAAAACATCTCAAAACCTTGGTCAAATTCTAGTGCAATTTTTACAACAAAACTATTACAAACAAATATTCCAGTTTTTACTTAAAACTAAAAATTACGAAGTAAAAAAGTAATTTAAAAAAAATTTAATAAAAAAAAAAACTAAAATACAGATCCCAAGACACCGACTTCCGAAATTAAAGTTATTTCATAATTTTGAGTTAATTTCTTTTTAAAGTCGATTTTTTTTTGTAAATTACTTTTTTTTTCTATACTTTATTGCATACAATTCAAAATGTGAAAATTCGTGCGAGTTGCCTATAGAAAAATAATCTTTAAAAGTGACCATTCGCCCATTTCTGCGGTAATTATTTTTCGTATGTTATAACCACCAATCCGCACTAGGCTCGCGTGGTTGAATTATGGCCCACTCCCTCTCACAGAGAGGAGACTTGTACCCCAGCAGTTATGCTGAGCCTTTTGGCTTCGCACAGGCAGAGATATCCGAGAGATAAACAATTACGAGTGTATTTTGTGAATCGTCTTATAAACAAAACACGCGTGTTAAGGTGTGTTCCTTATTTTATAGGGTTTTTTGCAAATCAGGTATGATGACCAAAGTGACTGGTTTATTCTTCTCGTGAAAGGAATTTATTCAGATTTACAAATAAGCACACAGGATAGACTTCAGTTCGTGGTGTTGGTCGCGGCAGTGGTAAGAGAAGCAAGCCGCTCGCATGGAGCTCGTCGTCAGTTATATATCCGTGGTTCAGCGCCATCTCGTCGTTGTTGGATGAACTACGTAGTTAGTACGCGAGGCCCTCGTAGTTCTTCCCGATGTGCATAGATGGCGCTGTCCTCAACAACGCGCGTCTTACGTTTTACGTCTTACGTTTTACGTCTTACGTTTTACGTCTTACGAATTTTCGATCAGGGTCACGTGACCTGACGCGAGTTTAGAAGTTTTTACCCATTCCAAAAAAAGTACACAGCGCCGCTAAAGAAGTTTTCACTTCAAAAAAAAAATATAGATAGCCTTCCCTGCCTATTTGTTTAAGTTCAAGTGTCGCCAAATTTTCTCCACTCCGGAAAGTCACACAAAAACAAAAGAAATAGATACGGCACACATGATCGAAAGGCGCGGCTTTATTGGCACGCACACAATGCAATTCTAGCCTCAACTCCCCAGTTGAGGCTAGAATTGCATTGTGTGCGTGCCAATAAAGCCGCGCCTTTCAATCAAATATTTATACTAACCCCTCTTCTCTAAGAGGGGTTAGTATAAATATTTGATCGATTTTAATATCGATAGATTATGTTCGGTGAGTATAAGAACTCATCTAATTTGAAGTAGGTAGGCGCTCAATATCATTCGATAAATAAGTAATGCATGATGTGCTTACCTGTTACACTAGTCAATAAGTCTATTGGATGTATGCATATCTTTGTGTCAGTGTATTCAATTGTTGGTGAGCATTGATATATTATATTATATCAATGTTGGTGAGCCAAATAAAAAAAATAAAATAAAATAGAAACCAACTACAAAAAAGAGAAGCGTTTTTTGGGTTTTGGGTGTATTTTGTATTGTTTAATTTTTCTGCTTTCAATGTGGTGTATTAAAAACCAATAAAACCAAATCACGTAAAAGTATAATATATTTGTTTGCGAATAATATTTAAGTAAATAGTGTAATTAGTTTCTCTCTTACGTAAAATTAAATCTATTTAACTATCGATCAACAACAATTCAAATAGGGTACCTAATGAACATGAAAAAAAACATTAAATTACAATCTAGCCTCTATGGCTAACAAGCAATTTTAATCTAACTTAATTATCTATGTGATTTTTATTTTAAATCTTATATTTGATTGTTGCTACTTTACACAAGTTCGTTCCACATTTTTAGAGTTTTTTTTTTCATTGATATAAATAGTTACTTTGTTCATGTGTCATTGTCACTACTATTTCTAAACTTTTACACTACACTAACTCAAAAGATCGCACTATATTTGTTTGGTCTAACAGCTGAATTGCCTAGATGTTCACATGTCGGTGGAGTCGGTGTTCATGGGCCTCAGCAAATTTTTGTATTATGTTGGTGACAGATTCCATTTTTAAGGGCACGATGGAGGTCATCATTTGTTACATACCAGGGCGCAATAACAATACAGTTCTCCTAACACAGGCTTATCTGCTTAAAAGAAAGAAATAAAGAAAGAAAGATAACTTGTTTATTTGGGACACAGCAGGAAATACAAAAAGTAAAAAAGGAGCATTTAAAACTAACAAAGTTACACTAAAAACAACCAGAAAAGAAAGCCTTGTACGCACGAATATCGAGGGATTTGGCTTGAAGGCGTGGCACATGTCGCCTCTATAATATAATATCGAATGGCAATAAAGATATTTTCACTTCTCATGCTCTGAAAGTGCTTCTTTGTGCAGGGTATAGGCTGCACAAAATCGAATTTTGTGCACAAAGGCATTAACGTATCTACTCATAAATGTTAATACATTTATGGGTAGATACGTTAATGCTTAAATAATGTTTTCTTTGCCTTAATATAATTATTAAGGCAAAGAAAATGAGCCATACAGCCAAATGCAATAAGAAGTTCATAGATAGAATTTGTTATTATATAATATTTACTTTAATTTATTTGCCTTATGTGTTTTTTAAGATATAATAGATATTAAAATTTTAATTCAAGTACGGTAGGTTAGTTGATTTAAGAAAATTATTATTACAAAATTAATTTAATAGTAGGCTGTATAGGTCTGCAGCCTAATATCAATGTCGTAAGATTTAAAACAAAATAAAGCGGCTGGAAACGGCTCTTGTTCTTTTTTCGTGCATTTATTAATTTCTTCAATTTGCTAAAATTGTTAAAAATGTCCAGTGAAGAAGAGGATTTAACAGTCTTTACTAATACGCTTATGGAAATGAACGCACAGAGAGTTGTGCAACAGATATTACCGCCAAAGTCTCGGGAAAAATATCTCAAAGTTTACGATAATTTTGTAAATTGGAGAACAGTAAAACAATTTCCTTCGGTATTCAAAACTGTTCTAATTTTACTTTGAAAATGTTATGTTGTTCTACTGTTTTATTTCCTCGCAATCGAAGTGAAAAGCAGAGTTTATAACTCGTCCACAAAACCATTATCCGAGACTTTTAGCAGCCCGAGCCGAAGGCGAGGGCTGATAGTAATGTCGAGGATATAGTTTGTTTTGTGCACTTGTTGTAAAATCTACTATTAATAGGTAAGATACCAAAGGTATTTAGAGAACTGCTGCCTATGAATATAATTTCAAAAAAGACTCCGAACATGGCTTATTGAAAATTGCTTCTATTTTTGAATTATAATATAAATAGGAATATTGCAGAAACATGAATAGGTAGTGTAATTTAATTGATTTTGACATTCCTGTAATTTAATTAATTTTGACGTTTCTGTAATTCAAATAATTTTGACATTTCTGTAATTTAGTCTATTTTGACATTCTTGTAATTTTATTAATTTTGACTTGCCTGTATTCTTAATTTGACATTTGTTTGTAATTTCTTATCTTATTGACTTTTTCTAAAATAATTTTAATGAATATTACTATGAATAACTATGAATCATGGCACCGGCTCCGTCCTTATTTGCAAAAATAGAACAATCACAACAAGCATTATGACAAGTGGCGTGTCCTACCACCGGTAAGTAAAAAAACAATGCACTACCTAATTGTGTTATTTAAGGCGACTGCATGACCTAAAGCGCGGTCTTTGTCGGACTGCATAGAAAAGAAAGAGAAGCGCGATGACACAACGCTGTTATTTTATTGCAAAATAAGAAACAATTATCTATTTACAAAAAATCTATTGTTTGGACTAAAAAAAAATAAAACACTAGTGCATATGAAAGTACAGAAAGTACAGAAAGTACAGCACATCAAGCTGGCCAAAACTGTCGAATTTTCCCAATCAACTTTGAACCTTATGCTGTAGTGATAAAGTTCAAAATCTGTTAAAGAAATTTGACAGATTGTGGTAGCTTGATGTACTGGCGTTTGTACCTACCTGTTTCTACACTTTCTGATCTAGCTCATGGATTTCCACAAATAACGTAACACCTCTGATAAAATTACATAGATTCGATTCGATTAATAAATTCGAGTCATAATTATTTTCAGAACTAAAGCATAAAAACCAATGAAAATACAATGAACGCTTCCCCTTAAATGTTAATCAGCACTTTGTTAAAGTGCGCACTGCGTAATTAATTTGCTTACACGAGCAGTCCACAATTTACAAATGTTTGGAATTAGAAATATCATCCACGACAATGTATGGTCAAATATAACACTTTCAAAATATTATATTTTAGTTGTAGATGTCATAGAGGACTTGTGGCTGTCATTCTTAGTATATTGACAGGACAGGCATTTTGGGTAGTCAGAAGCCCGAAAGTCGGGACCGCCTCTACAAGCGAGAGAATCGCGGCGATATTATCTATACACAGGGGCGTAGCTACCGCCGTATCTGCCGTATCAATTATACGGGGCCCCCGGGCCACGGGGGCCCCGTATTTAATTTGAATTGTTTGTAAAAATTTTGGAAAAAGTGACATAGATAATTATGATGAATAAATATTTCTCTTTTTTTAATTTATGCAAACATTTTTTTTTCTTTTGTGAGAAATCTTTACCCTTCCTAAGGGCCCCCAAACAAATTTTTATACGGGGCCCCGCCAAGGCACGCTACGCTTCTGTCTATACACTCTCTTAGAACGTGTCTCCACACGGCGATATAATATCGCGGCGAAAATTTGATGGCACGGCGAAACTATCGCCGTGATTCTCTCGTTCGTGGAGGCGGCCCCTGACTAACAGTCCTACCAAAGGGTATCGTATTACCCAGTAACTGTGTTATGGAGGTCAGATAGGCAGTCGCTCCATGTATATACTGGTATTCAGCTGCATCTGGTTAGACTGGAAGCCGACGCGACGACGCCCACATAGTTGGCATGAGGCTAGGTATCTGCCTAGTCTCCTTTAGTGATGAGTTGGCGTGAATGAGATGTTGCCAAGTTACTGTTTGAAAGTCATGACTACCGATGTAGTACTGTAATCTATATATCAATCTATACCAATATCTATATAAAAAAGACGGGTTAGTTGGTTAAAATACACCAATTTCCAAAGGTCAAATACGCCAAAGGACAAGAATAAAAATAATTATTAAAAGAAGCAAATCATAATTGTTTTAACAGCTCCTAATAGATACCGGACTGTTTGTATTTCGAGCGACAGAGATAACGCTCTACGAAGCCGAAATTAGCCGATTGTCTCTTTCCAAAGCTCGATGTGCAATATTTATCGCCGGGTACTGTACACTATTTATAACTCAACAACGGCTGGACCGATTTTTATGATCTTTGATTTGTTGGATTTGTCTCCGCCCCGAATAGCAGAATAACTATTAAAATATAGGAAAATTTTAAGAAAAACAAGTAGGTAAGAAACACAACATTTATTGACTCCAAGGCGGTACAAAGTTCGCCGGGTTGAGACAGTTCAGTTTTGTCGGGGGTCCCCCCACAGCGCATACGTCCACGTCGTGATCCCCGGGCAACGCCGTGTCTGACCACCGTAACGGAGTGGCAGACCGGCGGCTAAAGTGCGCTGTGACTTGCAGCCAACACGCGGACGACTGCAAGGATGCGGAAAAAACAAACTCGAGACGCCTCCGGGCGATTTTTAACAGAATGTCCCTCCGGGGACGATACAAACGGCCCTTCTCAGGGCCAACACAGTGGCCCCTCCCAGGGCCAATCCACCGGCCCTTCTAAGGGCCACGTTGAAGCTGGCCGCGCACCATCTGTGGCCAGTTTATCAAGTCTGCAGGCGGAGTTTTCGGACTCCGGCGAGTCCGCCATGGACACGTCGGCGGCCGAAAACGACCGCGTCCAGCGGAAGCGGGCCTACCTGAGGCTCGGGTCCGGAGGCTCCTCGGGGTCTGTGGGCAAGTCGGGGAAGAGGCCGAAGTCGAAAAAGGCCTCGACTCCTGCTCCGACTCCTGCTTCGAGTCCGACCCACGACGTGGGTCTGGTGGACGCCGAGCGTCAGTTAGGCCTGGCAAGGAGGGAGCAGCTGCAGCAGGACCTTGAGGAGAAGGTCGCTGCCAGGGAGCAGCAGGCGCGGTCCGCCAGGTCGAGGGCTGGCTATGGCACATCCAATGTGCTGTACGCCGACCACTCCCTGGCGGAGCTGGAGCGCATGGCACTCCAGGACAAGGAGGAGGTACTGGAGGTCGCCTCCAAGTCTTCAAACCTGAAGGGGACCTTCCAGAAGGCCCTCAAATGCCGGGCCGTGAGCTTGCACGGCATTGTCACCGAGCTGGTGCAGCGCACGGCCACAGAGGAGACGCGGCAGCTGCAGGCGAGGGTGGATCGCCTGCAGCTGGAGGTCAGCCAGCTGCACCAGAAGCTGGCTGAGGCTACGGCCCGGCAGGCCCAACCTGCGCCTGCTCCTGCGCCTGCCCCTGGTCCGGCAGAGGGAGGCTCCTCCCCCCCTGGCAACCTCGTGGAAATAATCCGCGGGGTTGTCATGGAGGAGAGGGCCTTCATCAGGGGCTGCTTCGCCGGTATTGAGGACCGGCTCCCGCCGGAAAAGCGGCTCCGCCCGCCGCTAGCGGCGGATAAGAGTCCGCCACCGACGGAGCCGGTGCCTGTACCTGCGCAGCCTGCGGGAGACCCGAAACCGGGTGCGCAGACCCAGGCCCCGAAGCCCTCCAAGGGCAAGGGGAAGGGCAAGGGGAAGGGCAAGAGGAGCACGGAGGCCCCTCAAACCCCCACCACAAGCGCGGAGGGAGCGTCTGCCTCTCCGGCAGCCCCCCAGAACACGCAGCGGGAGGACGCCATGCTCCCTTCCACCACCCCGTCCAACCAGGCGTGGACGGAAGTGGTCAGGGGGGGAAAGGCCAAAAAATCCAAGCCCGCTGCGACTGCTTCGGCAGCCCAGAAGGCTTCGGCGGGCGGGAGGAAGTTGGTTCCTCCCAAAACTGCGGCGGTCGTGGTGACCATCACCCCGGAGGCTGCAGAGCGGGGCGAAACGTACGAGTCCGTCCTAAGACGGGCTCGTGCTAACGCGGATCCCTCCCGGCTGGGGATCGGCAACATCACGTGCCGGCGCACCCAGGCCGGAGCCCGAATTTTTGAGTTCGGGGGGGAGCAGCGAGGCGCAAACGCGGACCTCTTTGCAACAAAGTTGCAAGAGGCCATCGCGGATGTGGCAACGGTCGCCAGACCCGTCAAGACCGCATCCTTGGAGGTGATCGATATGGACGATTCGGTCACCAAAGAGGATGTGGTGGCGGCCGTTGCTGCTGCGGGAGGTTGCAGCGCCAGCGCCGTGAAGGGGGGAGCCATCAGGCCCGGCCGCCGCGGCATGGGCGCAATCCGCGTCGAGTGCCCAGTCGCCGCGGCGGTGGCCGCCCTAAAGGCGACCAAGGGACGGCTGCTCGTGGGCTTCAGCTCGGCCGTGGTCCGGCCGCTTGAGGACAAGCCTGCGCGGTGCTTCAAGTGCTTCGCGCCGGGCCACACCCGATCTAGGTGTCCCTCCAAGTTCGACTGGGGAGAGTCTTGCTTCCAGTGCGGACAGGAGGGACACAGGAGTGCCGCTTGCAGCGTCGCCACGCCACACTGCCCGGCGTGTGCTGCCAGCGGCCGCCCCGCGGGGCACAGGATGGGGGGCAGGAGTTGCCAGCCTCCCGCGAGGAAGGGCATAGTGCCGGCGCAGGTTCGCCCTGTTGCCGCCACCACCGCTGTCGCCGCTGCTGTTACTCCAGCTCAAGCGGCGGTGGCTGATGAGGGGGGTGCGATGTCGGAATAGTGGATTCCTATCACCGCATCCTCCAGGCGAACACCAATCACTGCAGAGCGGCCCAGGACCTGCTGGTGCAGGCCATGGCTGAGTGGTTGGTGAACGTAGCGGTGGTCGCCGAGCCCTACTCGATCCCCGGCAGTTGGCTGGGTGACGAGGACGGCTTGGTGGCACTAGCGGCGCGGTCCTCCACAGACTCCCCTCCCCTCTCGCTATTAGAGAGGGGACCGGGATACGTGGCCGCCGCGTGGGGAGAGATAGCCCTCGTGGGCGTCTATTTCTCCCCAAACCGCCCTCTCCGGGACTTCGAGAACTATCTTGGAGTCCTGGCCGCCGTGGTCGGCAGGGCGGCGCCGCGTCAGGTCTCCGTATTGGGAGACCTGAATGCCAAGTCGGTGACCTGGGGCAACCCGGCCACCGACCATCGCGGGCGGGCAGTGGAGCAGTGGGCAGCCTCCTCTGGGCTCTCCCTCCTCAACAGAGGGAACGTCCAGACATGCGTGCGGCGACAGGGTGGCTCGATAGTGGACGTCACTTTTGCCACCTCTGCGCTGGCCGCGCGCGTGCTGAACTGGCGGGTGGATTTGGTGGAGACCATGTCGGACCACCGCTACGTGCGGTTCGACATGTCCACCGGTGGCCCCGGAGGGACGCGGCCCCTCTCGGGGCGGTCAGCGTTTCCACGGTGGGCTCTCACCCGCCTGGACAGGGAGGCGGCGGCAGAGGCGGCGTTTATCCAGGACTGGCTTTCGCCGCCTTCCGCCGGCTTGGACGTAGACATCGCGGCGGGACACCTGAGGGACTCTCTGACCGAGGTGTGCAATTCCAGCATGCCTCGGGCCGGCCGACCGCTGCCCAATAGGGCGGTGTACTGGTGGTCGGCCGAGCTGGAGAGGCTCCGAGCGGCGTGCGTGGAGGCCAGAAGGGCCTACGCGCGGAGCCGGCGGCGGCGTCGACGAGACCTCGCCCACGAGGACCACCTCTATGAGGTGTACATAGAAGCAAAACTGGTCCTCGAGCGGGCCATCGCCGCCGCCAGGGACTCGGCGAGAGCGGAGATGCTGGAGGGTCTCGACAGAGATCCCTACGGGAGGCCATACAAGGCGGCGCGCTACAAGCTGCGCCCCTATGGTCCCCCGGTGGCCGAGACCCTGGAGCCCTCATTCTTGGATGGGGTGGTTCAGTCCCTGTTCCCGTGCAGGGACAACTTCACCCCACCAGTGATGGACCCTCCGCGGGGGATAGCTCCGCCAGCCGAGGAGGAAGAGGAGGCCCCTCCTGTCACGGAGTCGGAACTCAGCGCGGCGATTGTGCATATCCGCGCCAAGAAGACGGCTCCGGGCCCCGACGGTGTCCCGGCGAGGGTGGTGGCAATTGCCGCCACTCAAATGGAGGAGCGGTTTCGGGACCTCTTTAGCGCATGTCTTGCGTCTGGGAGGTTCCCGAAACCGTGGAAGGAGGGACAGCTGTGCCTCCTTCGCAAGGAAGGCCGCCCCGCAGACTCGCCCTCGGCATACCGACCCATCGTCCTGCTCGATGAGGTCGGCAAAATGTTCGAGGGGATAATCGCTGGCCGCCTAAAGAGCCACCTGCGGAATGTGGGGCCGGACTTGTCGGACGCACAGTTCGGTTTTCGGGCTGAGCGTTCCACAGTGGACGCGCTGGCCCGCCTTAAGGGCCAGGTGAAGGAGGCGATGGAGGCGGGGGACGGATTGTTGGCGGTGTCATTCGACATAGCCAACGCCTTCAACTCTGTTCCCCACAGCACCATCCTAGAGGCACTCCGATTCCACGGGGTGCCTTTATACATGCGGCGTCTACTGGCCAGCTACCTGGAGGATCGGGCGATCGTCCTCGTGAACAGGGCTGGCCAAGTCCGGCGGTACGCAGTCGAGTCCGGCGTTCCACAGGGATCGGTAGTGGGACCTCTCCTCTGGAACGTTGGCTACGACTGGCTCTTGCGGGGAACTCTCCTCCGAGGCACGAGTGTCATCTGCTACGCCGATGACACCCTCCTCACCGCCCGGGGGGAGAGTTTCAGGGAAGCGGCCAACTTGGCCTCGGCAGGCGGATCCTTGGTCGCAGGGAGGATCCGCCGCCTAGGATTGACGGTGGCGCTGCACAAGACCGAGGCCGTGTTCTTCCACAGGCCTCGGCAGCGCCAACCACCAGACGCTCACATCTTCGTGGAGGGCGTCCGAATCGAGGTGAAGGCCCAGATGAAATATCTGGGCCTTGTACTCGACAGCAGATGGCGCTTCGGCCCGCATTTTAGCGGGCTGTCGACGCGCCTGCTGAAGACTGCGGGCGCCCTCTCGTGGCTGCTCCCCAATTTGGGGGGGCCCAGCGCGCGATGCCGGCAGCTCTACGCCGGCATCTTGAGGAATATGGCCCTTTACGGGGCCCCTATCTGGGAGGACTCCCTCCACAGGAGGGAGAACGCCGCCGCATTGCGGGCCCCCCAAAGGGCCATAGCCCAGCGGGTGGCGAGGGCCTACCGCACGGTCGCCTTCTCGGCGGCATGCGCTCTGGCCGGCACCCCGCCTTGGGAACTCGAGGCGTGGGTGCTCGCCAGAGTGTATGAATGGACGGCGGGGCGGAGGGCGAGAGGAGAACACCCCGCCCCCGAAGAGCGGGAGGCCGTCCGGCGGGAGGCGAAGGACGCCATTGTCGTCCACTGGACGCGGGACCTCGCCGCCGCAGCCTTCGGCCGCCGTACCCTAGACGCGATTGGGCCGGTCCTGCGAGACTGGCTCGAGCGGTCGCACGGGTTCGTCTCCTTCCGTCTGGCGCAGGTGCTGTCCGGGCACGGTTGCTTTGGATCGTACCTGCACCGTATCGGGCGGGAGGAGACGCCGTCGTGTCACGGCTGTGGCGCGGCGGAGGACACGGCGCAGCACACTCTTGAGGTGTGCCCGTCGTGGTCCGAGCCGCGCCGCAGTCTCACCGCGGCGATCGGAACGGACCTCTCGCTCCCCGGCTTGGTCAATGCCATGCTTGGGGACGAGGGGTCCTGGGCGGCAGTCGCCTCCTTCTGCGAACACGTCATGTCCCAGAAGGAGGCGGCGGAGCGCGCGCGGGAGGAAGACCCTCTCGCGCCGCCGCTCCGAAGGCGGAGGAGGGGTCGAAGACGACGTCAGTATGACAGTCACCTCCGACTCCTCCCAGGTGGAAGCCAGCAGGCGACGGGTGCGGGGGCACCCTCGCCTGTATTGCACAGGCTTCCACCAGCCAGGTAGGCGGGCATGCGCCGGGGGGGTTGTGGACGCAAAGGCTGAGCCGGATTCCCATGACCCCTCCATCAAGGCGACGAGGGAACACCGCTGAGTTTTAGTGGGTATACTGCCACCTTGGCAGGGAGTCCCACATACTCCGTATCGTCCCCCGACGATCGGAGATGCGTAATGTCATTTCTCAGCGACAAAAAAAAAAAAAAAAAAAAAAAAAAAAAAAAAAAAAAAAAAAAAAAAAAAAAAAAGTTCAGTTTTGTCGGGAGTTACGGCCTTTTTTTTATCGTGGAGAAATGCTCATGCATTCTGCACTACCACGGGGAGATAGTGCAGTTATGTGGGACTCTAACCCACTAAAACTCCACGGTGTCCTCCTCTGCCGCTTACGGCGGGAACACGGGCACGCGTTAGCACTCATCCGTGAACCCGCCGCGGCTGTCCGTTACCGGACTCTCCTCTGGGGAGTACTCCCCATCGCCGGCGTACCAAGAACACATAGCACGCCTTGACCACCCCAGAGACCAAAACAGCACATGGACGCCAGACGACCCCGGCTTACGAGATGTAAGTTGTAGCTTCAAACCCAGAGAGGTGCTTTTTTTTTACTAGCCTACGATCATCATTCACGAGCCTGCGCGTCTCCTTTCCTGTTTTGTCGGAACCTGTCCAGCTCGTCCTGCTATCTCCTACGTAGTCTGCTGCGACTTCTACTCTCTGTCTCAGGGCACCAATTCTGTGCAGGTCCACAGTTTTTCCAGCATACGGCAGCCATGTCCTGCCCAGACCTATTTAAGTTGACAGGCGCTTTACTTTGTGCGCTAGTTTACATCCCCATTATAATAGTAAAAAAATATTCAACGTCTAAAAAATTAAAAAGAGTACTTAAAAAAAACAACCGTCTTCCAAAAAAAAACCCTAAAGAAAGAAAGAAAGAAAGAAAAAGTATTTATTGCACTACAAAGTAAAATTATTTTCGTAAGTCGATGTCGTTGGTTCTGCATTTTCGTTTTTTGACACCGACTTTTGAAATTAAAGTTATTTTTTACTTTGCAGTGTTTTTTTTGGAAGTCGGTTGTTTTTTTTGTAAAAAAGTTTTTATTTTTCCCATTTTAGTTGTACCTCCTACCCCACACAAATTCATATAACTACTTGCTATGTGAATATAAGTGACAGGAAGCTATTGAACACATCTGCCTACCCTTTTAAAGGGTACAGGCGTGATGTTATGTTGTGTGATTGCGTAAACAATGCATACATTATGCTATAGCAGCAATCGTGGTTGATTTGCTGGCATTTATTGAATATTCGACGATCCTGCATACTTAACTCTTTTGTTGACTGAACACAGTTACACACACGTTTTTCTTGCATGGTTTATTGGTCGTGTGCAGGCACGGTCGTCAGTGTCGTATGGATCTCTATGGAAGCTTTTTGACAGACACGTCTTTTCTACGGCACAGTCTAAATACCGTACCCGTGCCGTGTATAAAGTGTCTAACTGTAGGTATATGTTTACTTTAGTATATTAAACTGGTGTCGACCTCTATTACGTTTCCTCGACTCATACTTATAAATATACAAATAAACATTATACCTTTATCTTTGATTAAAACGTTGATTTATATTTAAGGAGACATGCTATTCACATGATGTATATTTACTTTGTAAATTATTATTTTACTTTAATTATTGTGAATGTGAAGACTATGAGAACGACGCAGGTCCTCACCGGACACGGAAGTTTCGGGAGGTTCCTGCACATAATCAGGCGGGAGGAAACGCCCGGGTGTCACCATTGCCAGGATCGCCCAGAGGACACGGTGGAGCACACGGTGGAGGTCTGCCCCGCCTGGGCAGAGCACCGCCGTGTCCTCGTAGAGGCGATCGGCAGCGGCGGCGACCTCTCGCGTCCAGGCCTGGTTCAAGCCATGGTCCGGGGCGAGAGGGAGTGGGGGGCAGTCGCCTCCTTCTGCGAAGCAGTCATGCTAGCGAAGGAGGCGGCGGGACGGCTGTGGGAGTGAGCCTCCCTTCCCAGCCGCCGCGGGAGACGCTCCGGGCGTCGGGGGCCGCGCGACGACTCCCGGCCACCGTAGGCGCGGGCCTGCGGGCGGAGAGTAATGGGTAGCTCACCGTCCGATCAGGACCAGGCCCGTGCCGGACGGCGCGTACGTGTTCCACGCGCGCCTCAAAGAGATGTCAGCATCAAACGAAGGGGCCCGTAAGGGCCGAAGCCTGCCGAGTCAGCGGGATTGTCCGAAAGGGTTACCGCTGGCCCGGAACATAAAGGGCGAAGGAAGGAACACGGGTGGGTTTTAGTCAGTAAGAGTCTGACACTCCCTTCCGCTCCACCCAGAGCGGGAGGAGTCATTTGATGATTTCCCATCCTCAAAAAAAAAAAAGGACTATGAGAACCAAGGTAACCGATATAGCCCAAAGAATTGCCAAACTTAAGTGGCAGTGGGCAGGGCACATTGCTCGCAGAACAGATGGCCGATGGGGCCGAAAGGTTCTGGAGTGGCGACCGCGTACCGGAAGACATAGCGTTGGAAGGCCTCCCACAAGGTGGTCCGACGACCTTGTGAAGGCCGCAGGAACCCGTTGGATGCGAGAAGCACAGAACCGGTCGAAGTGGAGGTGCTTGGGGGAGGCCTATGTCCAGCAGTGGACGTTTTTCGGCTGAAATGATGATGATGATGAGAGTCTTCATAAAATAAAAAAGAATGATGTTAATTATGACAATATATTACGAGACTACGAGTATATGCTTATCATTAGTAAACCGTGTGAGATAGGTACAACTAAAAAGAGAAAACTAAAAACTTTTTCCAAAAAAAACTACAAAGTGAAAATTCGGAAGTCGGTGTCAAAAAACCAAAATGCGAACCCAACGACACCGACTTCCGAAATTAAAGTTTTTTTCACTTTGTAGTGTTTTTTTTTTTCGAAGTCGGTTGTTTTTTTTTTTTTTGTAAAAAAGTTTTTTATTGTACCTATAGTGTTTAGATATAGATCCCATCACGTCTCTAGAGTTTCGTTGGCTAATTTAATTTGACCCTGTAATTTCGTCATGTCCGTCTATCCTGCCGTCCATATGTCTGTCTGTCTGCCCCACAGAACAATATTACTCCTAGCGGAGGCCTGTCCGTCCGTCCGGACGACACACATAGCCATTTTACTCTGATTGGCGGTATATAGATGAAAATTTGATAAGAACGTGTATTCCGCTAAGCAATGGTATAGTGCCATTACGGAAAAAATTAGGGGTGGCACTCCCCATAAAGGAAATCGAAGGAAGAAAAATAAAAAAATCGATTGAGGTGATATTAAGAAAGAAAAATGCGTGACGTGCGAGCGTGCGTGATGCGTGCGTGCGTGTTATAAATTTGGTATTACCCGCGTTTAAATATGAGACATGGCTCCTCAGTCCAATACGGATACAAATGCGATTATGATGCTTGTCCAAATGAAATGAAATGAAAACGAAATGAAAATTGAAATGAATTGAATGGCCCCGTTCCCAAAGTAGTTTAGTTTGATGGTCTTGTACCCGAAACTGTCAAATTTTCCCAATCAACTTTGAATCTTATGATTTAGCGATAAAGTTGAAAATCTATTACTTCCAGATTGTAGTAGCTTGATGTGCTGGCGTCTGTACCACACCCCTAAATATGACCACTAATGTCATTTCTGATACTCTTTATAGTCTTTATGTACTTCGCCTTAACTTACAAAACAATTCAATTTAATGACACTTGAACCTAAGGCACATTACGTACATGCATTCGTTCATTTGCAATTCAAAACGTAACAAATCAAAATCTACAACACAAAATGTTTAAAAATCTCTAGTTCTTTCAACATTTTGTGTGGAAACCGTTAAGAGGTGTTCACTTGTGCGTAAAACTGGATTGGTAAAAGTGTTCGTATTTTGAATTTTAATCAGGTTTTTTTTTAAGTCGGCGTCGAATTTTAATTATTTGTAATATCGTTATTAATAATTTTATATGTGAGTTTTATAAAGATATATTTTTTTAACTAAGTGTATATTATGCCTATAATGTTCCCATCCCACTGCTGGGACACAGGCCTCCTCTCTTCGTGAGGGAGTGGGCAACAATCTACCACGCGTGCCCAGTGCTGGTTGGTAGATGTCACTGCTCTTCAAAATGCTGGTTCTCGGATATTCCCGTTTCTCACGATGTTTGCCTTTACCGTTTTGAGAGCAGTGGTGATGAAATTATTTACACAGAATTCGAACCCACGATCGTAAGTCGGTGGCGTTACCATTACTGGGCCACAACTGCTCTTATATTAGCTATGGTAACAGTTAATTAAAAACAAAGTAAAGCTGGGTCGTTTTTAGTATGAACAATTCAAAATAATAACATAAATAAAGACACATAGAGATACTCATCAAGTCTGCAGATTCGCTAGTTAATTTGATTTGACCTTGTATACAATGGGCGGCCTTATCGCTTTCTGCGATCTGTTCCAGGCAACCTTGGAATGGACGGCTCATAATAATATGCGGCATGAGATCGATATACCCTTTTATAATTATTATTATTTATACCTCTTAGAAATCCCCCCTCCTCTTATACCTCTCTTTTCTTTTATATTTTTTAAATAATATTTTCTTTACAGATAAGTTAATTCAAAACAAAACAAAATTTTAGCATAAAACCATGGGTTTTCTTGAAAGGGATACATCGGATCTTCCTGCAATACCGGAGTTTTATCAAGGAAAAACTATATTTATCACTGGCGGTTCAGGTAAGATAAATCTTATTTCATTTTGGGTTCTATTGCTACTTGGTTTCAGCCCGTGGATATTTTCAGCCAGGTAATTATAACATAACATTCAGCCAGGCAGTTATAACATAACATTCAGCCAGGCAGTTATAACATAACATAACATTCAGCCAGGCAGTTATAACATAACATAACATTCAGCAAGGCAGTTATAACATAACATAATATTCAACCAGGCAGTTATAACATAACATATCATTCAGCCAGGCAGTTATAACATAACATTCAGCCAGGTAGTTATAATATAAAATAACATTCAGCCAGGCAGTTATAACATAACATAACATTCAGCCAGGTAGTTATATCATAACATAACATTCAGCCAGGCAGTTATAACATAACATAACATTCAGCCAGGTAATTATAACATAATATAACATTCAGCCAGGTAGTTATAACATAATATAACATTCAGCCAGGCAGTAATAACATAACATAACATTAAGCCAAGCAGTTATAACATAACATTCAGCCAGGTAGTTATAACATAACATAACATTCAGCCAGATAGTTATAACATATAATAAGGCATGTATTCCAGGGTTATGCAGAGGTGTGCCTATAGGGCACCCATATTTCGCCAATTATGTTTGAGTCTTATATAATAGGGAGCGAACTTATTGCCTTCAATTGGACAGAAGGCTTTTTTTTTCAGGATGTTAAATCATCAAATGACCCCTCCCGCTCTGGGTGGAGCGGAAGGGAGTGTCAGACTCTTACTGACTAAAACCCACCCGTGTTCCTTCCTTAGCCCTTTATGTTCCGGGCCAGCGGTAACACTTTCGGACAATCCCGCTGACCCGGCAGGTGGACATTAGTAGCATCTAACACTGTATTTAAAAGAGAGGGTCATACTAGGCGTACATACAGGGCAATTGCACGCGTCGACGCGTGCAGTTGCTTTTGCGGTTGATGCGTGCCTCCCGTGCGAACTCACTCATAAATCACTCAATTAGATGCAAACAGAATTTAATTATCCCATGGCCCATTTGCGTTTTTCAATCTCCAACGAAACAACCTGACAAAATAATGTATGTTTCCCTACATTTTATTTCATTTCATTTCGACTACCTTCAATCCTACAAAAATGTTATATTTTCCAGGATTCATCGGCAAAGTCCTGATAGAGAAGCTGCTGTACTCCTGCACTGGTCTGGATAGGATATACCTGCTGATCAGGAACAAGAAGGGGGTCAAGTCTGAAGACAGACTGGCTCAACTGTATGCTTCGCCTGTAAGTAACCTTTTCCCGACTATCTTAGGGTCGGCTTCCAGTCTAACCAGTTACAGCATACCAGTATTTTCATGGAGCGACTGACCTGTCTGACCTCCACAACCTAGTTACTGGGTAATTCTATACCACTTGCAAACTTTTTGGCTACTGACTATTACCTGTAGCTACTGTCAAAGATCTACAAATGTCAGCCGAAACCAACTACTCAACGTGCTTGTAACCTAACAACATAAAAAAAAAACAGTGGCACTCCGGCAGTGCCGACAGAAGTGAAAACAAAACACAAACAGAATACTTTGCCATCACTCACTGACATATCGGATTTAAAACCGAGTACACCCCGAAGATAGCCGAACACATTTGAATGAAGCGCGGTGTCGGTAACAGTGTCGCGAGTTCAATGGTTTTTTCAATCTCAAAAAATGCCCAACGCGCCTATAGAAGTATTCACTTCAAAAAGGTTGAAGATGATTATGGAGGTGATGAAGCCGTTGTCTATAGAAATTGTTGAAATGGTTCCAAAAAGTACGACGCTAATCGAAATAATTTATTCCAGTGTTTCGAGCGACTTAAAAAAGAAAGACCCAATGCCTTCGAGTCGAAGGTCTTCGTCGTATCAGGAGATGTTCTGGAAGCTGGACTTGGTAAGTGTTTTCTATCTAAAGAGGAAATGCGGTCGGAGAGACTTTTGGAAAATCGGTCGTAATTTGAGGTTTGACTGTTTTCTTCCTTTTCCTCCTCCAATATTGGACCAATTTAAAAGATATTTCATAAACTGAATAAGAAGGATCTAGACTGTGTTCCTATGTTTTTCTTTTTTCATTAATAGCTGTCAAATTTGAACACTAGGCCTCTGTTGACGCGTCGATAGACGCTTAATGGTCTCCGCCCAACATCAATAAAAGTCCTCCAGACCGTATTTCGGCCACGGCGGCCAATCTCAACGGAGACTAACTTTCGGCGCGGGAGATATTATAGTGCGCAAGTGTGCGCGAAGACACAGGTGCACTCCCTCCTCCCTCAGAGCCAAACCACACGGGCGGTGCGGGCCGCACCGCAAGCCACTTCGCCGCGCTGGCGACCACACGGGCAGAGCGGCGTCGCAACGTTCTACGGAGCCGCGGCGGCGCCGCAGCGGCGGCAAAATGAGGGGTTGCCTATCGCGATGCGACAGTCTGTAATACTACAAACAACTGCGAGCGGCGCCGCTCCGGTGCCGCTCCGGCTCCGCTCTGCTTACACCCCTCCCCGCCTCGTCTCGATTCCGATGCGCGCGCGGTGCGGCGCCGGAGCACACCGCACGGCGCCATGTGGCTACAATGCATTTTTGTATGTAGAAAACCGCAGCGGCGCCGCTCAGGCGCCGCGCCGCAGCCGCGCCGCCCGTGTGGTTTGGCCCTGAGCCAAACCACACGGGCGGTGCGGCGCCGCACCGCAAGCCATTTCGCCGCGCTGGCGACCACACGGGCAGAGCGGCGTCACAACGTTCTACGGAGCCGCGGCGGCGCCGCAGCGGCGGCAAAATGAGGGGTTGCCCATCGCTATGCGACAGTCTGTAATACTACAAACAACTGCGAGCGGCGCCGCTCCGGCGCCGCTCCGTCTCCGCTCTGCTTACACCCCTCCCCGCCTCGTCTCGATTCCGATGCGCGCGCGGCGCGGCGCCGGAGCACACCGCACGGCGCCATGTGGCTACAATGCATTTATAGAAAACCGCAGCGGCGCCGCTCAGGCGCCGCGCCGCAGCCGCGCCGCCCGTGTGGTTTGGCCCTCACTCTCATAGTTCGATGGGACGGCAATCCGACACGACCGGAGAGAGATCAGGCGCAGGACCAACGGCTAACGTGCTTTCCAAGCCACGGGGGTATCACACCGCAAACTTCCAAACTGCGGGCTGTTACTAAGAAATATCCAATGGGGAGTTAGGAGTACGAACTCCCACCGACCAAAACCCCACTACTCTGTTTTTTAGGGTTATGTCGGCATTACCCTCCGATCTTTCCACACGGAGGGTATGTATGAGGATTTTCTCACGGGTAAAAAGGTGTGGTTTATGCTGATACCAGAGAACAAGGAGAATTTCTCTTTGAAATACACTACTGGTACTTACTCCTTTTCGTAGTTGCATGACAAAAATCAATTGGACTATTTTGAACTTTGGAAGTTGAAAACAACAAAAGACTGCGTCGATCAACTTATGTTTTTTCAACAAGTTCAATTGTTGGATACGATTAATCTAATTGACTTCAGGAAAGTAATTTAAATTCAACCCGTTTTTAATTATTTGGAATATTAACAAAGACTGTTTATTCTTTCGAGTTATTCTGGTCTGATCCCCTGAACCCTAAGGGTTCTATGGGTCCTAGCATGACGTAAATTAGCCTGTAGCCTTCCTCAAGAATGCAAAAAAAAAACGGCTATCAAATGCAAAAATAATTTTTCAAATCCGACTGGAAGTTTCAGAGATTAGCGCGTTTAAAAATAAACTCTTCAGTTTTATAATAGACAAGCTGCGCCCCGCGGCTTCACCCGCGTAAGTGTTGATCCCGTGGGAATATCGGGATAAAAAGTAGCCTATATGTTAATCCAGGGTGTCAGCTACCTCCTTCTGCGAACACGTCATGTCCCAGAAGGAGGCGGCGGAGCGCGCGCGGGAGGAAGACCCTCTCGCGGCGCCGCTCCGAAGGCGGAGGAGGGGTCGAAGACGACGTCAGTATGACAGTCACCTTCGACTCCTCCCAGGTGGAAGCCAGCAGGCGACGGGTGCGGGGGCACCCTCGCCTGTATTGCACAGGCTTCCACCAGTGCCGGACGGGAATGGCCAGGTGTTCCCGGCCATTCCCGTAGCCCCCCAGCCGGGGGGACATGCGGGGCCCGCCAGTTAGGCGGGCATGCGCCGGGGGGGTTGTGGACGCAAAGGCTGAGCCGGATTCCCATGACCCCCCATCAAGGCGATGAGGGAACACCGCTGAGTTTTAGTGGGTATACTGCCACCTTGGCAGGGAGTCCCACATACTCCGTGTCGTCCCCCGACGAGCGGAGACGCGTAACGTCATTTCTCAGCGACAAAAAAAAAACAAAAAAAAAAAAGGGTGTCAGCTACCTCCATACAAAATTTTATCAAAATTGGTCCAGCTGTTTGAGCGTGAAGAAGTAACAAAGATATAAACACACACACACACCCTCTCTCACACACACACACTCACACACTCACAAACTTTCACCTTTATAATATTAGTGTGATATAGTGTGATGTGATACTTAATTAGTATTTTTGTTTTTATCTCGTTTTCAGGTCTGTCACAAGAAGATCGAGCTCTTCTTGTCAATCGAGTAAACATCATCTTCCATGTAGCTGCCAGTGTCAGGTAAGATATCTATGTAAATTATAATTAACTTCACAATGAGGGCAATCCACTGATCTCACTGACCTGTATTGTATGATAGAGAGAGGTCAGTGACTAACCTGTATTATACCTTGGTGGGACAATCTCATCTGTATTCGCCACTAGAGGCGCTAGTGTAGCGTGAGGTCTCGGAAATGTAGAATGTCACTATTTGTGGGTGGGCTACGCGGGTTTATTTCTAACTAGAACACATTTTTTGTTTGTTTAAATATGATTTTAATGTAAACTTTGTTTTCACGCCCGTAATAACAAACTTTGTGAGCTATACTTCAGGACCTTACTCGACAGTGGCGCCAACTGGTGAGCACAAAAACGGTAGCCCTAATTCTATGTGGTGGGCTGGCCATTTTTTTCGAAAGATCTATGGTCGGTAGAGCAGAAGAGTCCTGGAGTTGAGACCGCGTATCGGTAAGCGTAGCGTAGGGCACCCCCCAGCTTGGTGATCCGACGACCTTAAGGGGACTATGACCTAAGCGCGGTCGCTGTCGGACTGCGTAGAAAAAACTTTTTAACAAAAAAAAAACCGACTTCCAAAAAAAACACTACATAGTGAAAACTAACTTTAATTTCGGAAGTCGGTGTCTTTATATCTGTATTTTAGTTTTTGCCACCGACTTCCGAAATTAAAGTTATTTCTCGCTTTTTAGTGGGTCTGTTTATAATGTATCTAAGTTGCAATAGCCTAATGTCAACTTGCCCATCGCCTTTTACAAAATATTGCTTTTCCCGATGCAGGGACGTTAATTGTTGAGGAGTTCTCCTAGTATTCCACCATCAGCCCCATTTCAACATTCGCATTGTGACGAGCATAAATTGCTTGGCAACCATATTAAAGTAATCGAATCGCAACCCGTGAAATACTTATTATTGAGTAGTTCCGGTGGCCATCTGTGGTCTTCTTCATCAGTTCCACTTCACCAAATGGTGGTTTCCGAGAGTTAATGCAAGAGTTACTATAAAAAATACCCAAATCACTATAGATGTGCCTATGATATTTGAGGAGTTCCCTCAATTCCTCATGGATCCCATCATCAGAACTGGATTTTGATAAAAATGGGACCAATCTGGAAGTGTTTCCTATTCAATAAAAAACAATTTTCCAAATCGGTTTATAAATGACGGCGACCTGACGTAACAAACATTAAAAAAAAATACAACCGAATTGAGAACCACCTCCTTTTTTTGAAGTCCGTTAAAAAGAAAGAGAAGTGCGATGACACAACCCTGGTAATTTATTGGATTACGGCCCACTTCTTTAAAACACTTGATTTACTTTCAGGTTCGATGACACGTTAAAATTCGCAGCACGGATGAACTTACGAGGAACCGTGGAAGTTATGGAGCTAGCTAAAGATGTCAGAGAATTATCTGTAAGTAAATTCAGAGAGCAGTGGTGGCCAAGTGGTAACGGCCGCGACTTACGAGTTGTAGGTCGTAGGTTCGAACCCAGACAGGCGCTTTACTTTGTGTAAATTATTTCATCACCACTGCTCTCAAAACGGTGAACGAAAACATCGTGAGGAAACCGGCATGTCCTAGAACCAAAAATTCGAAGACATGTGACATCTGCCAA
Organism: Luperina testacea; assembly: GCA_927399505.1. NCBI lineage: Eukaryota > Metazoa > Arthropoda > Insecta > Lepidoptera > Noctuidae > Luperina > Luperina testacea. The sequence continues at coordinate 6,844,273 of OV656783.1, read as the reverse complement.
CCCGCACCGGGCCCGCGTGGTGGCCCTTACGGCCCACTCCCTCTCACCGAGAGGAGGCCTTTGTCCCAGCAGTGGGAACATTATAGGCTGATTATGATTATGATGAATTCAGTTAGAAATCTATTATCAAGCAAGAAATCATGGCAATTTAGGTACTGTCGCCACTGTAGATACTGTCGTGATTTCGCCAGGCATATTAACCGTTTGAAACCCGTAATTTCTGAAACAACTAAAAAGCTTTTGTGTCTCGCATGGATTCACTTTCATACAAAGGGTTAAGTCCTGTGAAGAATCCATATCCTATCAAAAATTAGCTGAACGCCCTTTAGGGGGAAAAGGACCTCCGTATTTCCGTGTTATATAATATTAGGCATTTTATTGGCGTTGGCCATCTGTCCCACAGCCGACCAGGAAGCGAGTAGCTCTCAATCATTTTGTCGCTCAAGAAACATATAAGTGGTCACTCCGACAACTCTGATCCTCGCGGAATCGTCTTGAGCCGGTCTGAAAGAGCTTTATGTCCATGCAATAAAAGTGAAACGGATGACATTCGCCCCGTTTTGGTTCGGACGACACGACTCGACGCCGAGTGTGGTGATGACTGATCCGCTCAAGACGATTCCCAGCCGATAAGTGTTCCTTCCTTAGCCCTTTATGTTCCGAGCCAGCGGTAACCCTTTCGGACAATCCCGCTGACCCGGCAGGCTTCGGCCCTGAGGGGCCCCTCCGAATGACGCAAAAAAAAACCCTATAAGTGTGGTCACTCCCATGAGACATGAACGTGAGGCTATGATTTTTCTCTTATCTATGATGTTTCTCTTCACAGGCACTGGTCCACGTTTCCACATCATACTCCAACACGAACAGAGATCCGATCGAGGAGGTCCTGTACCCTCCGCTGGCTGACTGGAGAGACACGCTGGAGGTCTGCGAGAAGGCTGACGAGAATACCTTGAGGGTGCTTACTCCCAAGTAAGTTTATATTGCCCGAATTGTAAGAAAGAAAAGAATGAAATTACGTACGACCAAAACCATCCGTCTGTGTCCGTCCGTACGTCGGTCCGTACGTAAGACCATACGTAGATGAGCTGAGCTGAGCTTTTTGATGTGTAAACTTCATAGACCTGATGGGTTCGATACCCATCAGGGAGACCTGCAACCAGGAAAATCTGTTTTCATTAGTTTTGTCTTGTTTCTCAACAAGACAAAACTAACGAAAACAGATTTTCTTAACTCCTACTTCGCTCCAAGAATTTATAATAAAATACCTGATCAGATAAAACAATTACCTGTTCACAAGTTCAAGAAAACTTTGCAAAAAATTTTAATTGATAAATGTTATTATACGGTTGACGAGTTCTTGAACGATTAATTTAGTAACTTCAACATTTTCTCATTTCTGTGCTAATATTTTGACTTATTTTTTTTTTTACTATTTTGACATTTTAATTTTTTTTTTTTTTGACTGTAAGCTTTAAAATTACACACATTTGTATGTCTTACCATAGACAAAACATAGCGCACTATATTTAGCTATAAGATCTGTATTTTTTTTGTTACCTATGTTTTACAAATAATAAATGATTTGATTTGATTTGAGTAACAACAAAACCAGCAGTCCTTGAACCCGAAAAAAAAACATCAAAACTTTTTTGTTTTTATTTTTATCGTGTACCAATCACGTCTAAAGAGTTTCACTAGCTAATTTTATTAGAATTTTATAATAATAATGGTGTTCCTTCAAAAGTTAACGGTTCCTTGCCAAACTTAGTTCTCAAGTTCTCATCTTTGGTAAACAAAGTATTTATGACTTCGAAGACCGGAGGAGGAGAAATCTCCACAGCAGGCGTGATCACCTCAAGAGTAAGCCACCCTCCAACATACAATACCATTACCACAATGGCATTCAAACGTGTCCGTACTGTGCACGTATCTTTACAGTGGAGATAGGTTACGGTTAGGTCACGAAACCTACAATTGTTGGAAACAATAGCGGTCACCGTAGCCGAAATCGGCATGGGATGTACCTATATCTTCGGTAAAATCTGACGACTACTTTCTAAGTTGATAATTATAATCAGGTACCTAGGAGAGCTACCAAACACATACACCTTCACGAAGCAGCTCGCAGAGCATGTGGTGTACGAGTACAGAGGACAGCTGCCGGTCATCATCGTCAGGCCTTCTATAGGTAAGCAGACAATCATTACCTATTCTACAACATAGGATGATGAGATGTTCCTAAGATGGCCTGAACATTATAGCCAACAAGGTATCGGACCGATGACCTTATTATTAGCCAACAAGGTCTATCGCACCAGACCTTATTAAAACCAACAAGGTCATCGCACCAGACCTTATTAAAACCAACAAGGTCCATCGCACCAGACCTTATTAAAACCAACAAGGTCCATCGCACCAGACCTTATTAAAACCAACAAGGTCATCGCACCAGACCTTATTAAAACCAACAAGGTCATCGCACCAGACCTTATTAAAACCAACAAGGTCATCGCACCAGATCTTATTAAAACCGAAGGAAGGTCTCAAGAATCAGCTGGATGCGGGAAACACAGAACCAGTCGATGGGGAGGTGCTTGTTTTTCCCAAAAAACACTTTTTTTTGTTAGTGTAAAAAACACTTTTCTGCTTGCAAAACGCTGATGATAAGGGATAGGTAGGCTACCTACTCACTAAGACACTATTAAAAAAATTGCGTAATAATCTGCCAGATAAATTATCCGGAAGGGATTGAAGATTTTTATCCATTTTGTTCTTTTTTTTTCAAAATGGCGACCACGCAACATACCTACCTAAGTATATATAAATAGATAGCTAACATCAATGTAAAGAGAAAACATACCTAATAGGACCAAACCCCGTAAAGCGTCACGTTTCCGAGATGTTAAAGTTTAGATGAGATGACGCTTTTAAATAAAATCAAAATGGCGAACAGGTAGGTATGACAGATGGCCGATGGGGCCGAAAGGTTCTGGAGTGGCGACCGCGTACCGGAAGACGTAGCGTTGGAAGGCCTCCCACAAGGTGGTCCGACGACCTTGTGAAGGCCACAGGAACCCGTTGGATGCGAGAAGCACAGAACTGGTCGAAGTGAAGGTGCTTGGGGGAGGCCTATGTCCAGCAGTGGACGTCTTTCGGCTAAAATGATGAAGTGAGGATATGAGGTCGTTGAATTGAATATTCGTATAAAAAACAATAGATTTAACATGCAGGATTGGTTCCTGTGTCTAATGCGCCTGCCACACACTCGACGAGTGGCATGGGAAGTAACGAGGAAAGGAGGCAGAGACATAGTGTGGCAACATTACTCGTCATGCCACACGTCATGCTCCTCGTCCTACCCACTGCTCCCTATTTTGTCGGTTTTTGCGCGCGAGTCAAAGGACCGGCAATACGAGTGCGAGTGGCCGGCCACATAATCGCGCGGTCGCAGTCTGCATGGAGCGCTCGCGCAAGACGCACGCGTATGCAAAATTGGAAATTATGTCGTCGCCAAGCGTGGAATGGTCAAATGAAAAGGTGTTAATAATCCACCATCTCCGTTGGCGAGGACGACGACGACGATGTATATTTCTTTTTACTACATTAATATAATTAAGTAGCTATACTAAAAATGCATAGCGCGCACGCTGCCACCGTTTCAACGTCCATTGTCTCACCAAGGCAAATGACAAGTGAGGAGCGTCGCGATTAATTGCGCGAGTAGAGCAGTGTGTGGGCAGAGAGGGCAACATCGCGGCAAATCACGGCAGCGCGAGGAGCATAGCGATGAGCAGCGCAAGGAGCATAGTCTGGCAGGCGTATAAGAGGCAATGTTTTATTTTTCAGTGGTAAGCAGTGTGGAGGAACCAATGCCAGGCTGGGTTGAGAGTTTCAACGGTCCTGTAGGAATATTTGTCGCTTGTGGCAAAGGTAAGTTCTCATAGAAACATTTCTTATTTATGTGTTACTAGCTTCCGGCCGCGGCTTCGCCAGCGAGGTATGGCGATAAAAACTATCCTATGTCTTTCCCCGGGATGCAATCTATCTCTCTGCCAAATTTTATCGAAATCTGTTCATTGGTTTTGGCGTGAAAAGGTAACATACAGACAGAGAGACAGAGTTACTTTCGAATTTATAATATTAGTATATGGAAGTATGGATTATGAAGACCTAAAAGCGCGCTTAAGAAAAGAAAGAGAAGCGCGATGACAGAACGCTGGTAAAAAATCTATTGGTTCGACTAAAAAATTAAAACAGTGCTTAAATTAAAACGTGTATTAAAACTAGTGCTTTAGTATGTTGCTTGTAGAATAATCTGACAAAAAATCAGAATGATTGTATGTAAGATTAATATGGTTTTATTGTAAAAAGAAAGTTTTTAGAGGCAACTTCATGATTTTTTTCTATCGTATCAAATTAGTTGTATTATGTTTTCACCACACTATTTACCTAGCATATATCCTCAAGAATATCATATAGGTATTTTCCTGATTTTGTTTACTGTAGTCGATCATATATATGTAACTATGTAAATACTTTTAGGCATTATAAAACTTGCGTTTTTTGAGTTTAGGTCCTGTAGTCCCGTCTGACAACCAGTCTTACCAAGGGGTATCGCATTACCCAGTAACTGAGTTGTGGAGGTCAGATAGGCAGTCGCGCCATTTATAAAACTGGAATTCCACTGCATCCGGTTTGACTGGAAGCCGACTCCAGTTGGGAAAAGGCTGGGCAGATGATAATGTGTTGTTATGTTATTTATGTTAAACAACCATAATATGTACCTATGTTGATTGCAGTGGTGAGTGTGGTGACCCAGTACCTAGTATGTAATGGCCCCGAGTTACGAACTGTGTAGGTCGTGAATTCGAATTCAGGCGGGCGCTTTACTTTATGTAAATAATTTCATCACCACTGCTCTCAAAACGGTAAAGAAAAAAACATCGTGAGGAAACCGGCATGTCCTAGAAGCCAAAAATTCGAAGACATGACTGTGACATCTACCTATCTCTGTGTTTTTTATAATACATTGGTAAAACATTAACAACTTCTCAATAATTGTACTCATCATTATGAACAACTTTTACTATGGGACCAAACTTGAAATCGCGAAATAAAATCAATTGTAGGTACGCTACATTATGACGAGATAAACGAACATAAATGGAGGGAACAGATGATTTTATTTTCGCGATTTCTGGTCACTCAACTTGACCTTTCATTTTAGTGATGTCACGCCGATATTCAAATGGTGAATATCAGCGTGACGTCACCTAAAATCACATAGTAAACCTGCTCAAATAGTCATTAAATGTAACTAACTACATTGGTACGCGATAGATGGCGCTGATCTGAATAAATTTAAACTTTTTGATAGAGTGAAAATTTCAAGGAGAGTTTAAATTATAAATATTAGGCATTATTATTAGAACGAACGTAATAAAAAATCATTTATAATTATGAAAATTCATGTTATTTAAAAGTTACAAGGTAATATTTTTACGACGCGTTCCATGATTATATTGCAAACCTAGATGGCGCTGTTTTCAATTAAGTAACTCTGATGAATGTTCGAAAAATGGTTTGTAAATCTTATTTGTAAAGATTTTCGCATTAGCAAATTGCTTTTGTTCTTGTATAAATTATCACCATTACAAATTATAATGAAAAATACGGTGTCATTAGGTTATCAAATAATTGGGTATTTCAACTTTCACTAGCAAGTCTTCGGTAGTATAGTGGTAAGTATCCCCGCCTGTCACGCGGGAGACCGGGGTTCGATTCCCCGCCGGAGAGAATCTTTTTGCATTTTCTATTTAAGCTTTAATTGCAATATCTTTATTTCTTACTACTGTTTCATGAATTTTTACGTCTATAAAACCTCTAATGTCTTAAAATATATCTTTTTAGGTATAATGAGGACCCTTCACACGAAACCTGACATTATTTGCGACTTCATTCCTGTGGACACGTGCGTTAAGAATATTATTGCAGGTTCATGGATCAGAGGGACAAAAAAGTATGTACCTAATTGTTCATCATCTGCTACACTTTTCCCAACTACGTTGGGGTTAGCTTCCAGTCTAACCGGATGCAGCTGTTGATGGTTGTAGAGGTCAGATAGGCAGTCGCTCCATGTAAAAAATTTTTTTACAAAAATAAAACAACCAACTTCCAAAAAAAAACACTACAAAGTGAAAAATAACTTTAATTTCGAAAGTCGGTGTCAAAAAACGAAAATACAGAACCAACGACATCGACTTCCGAAATTAAAGTTATTTTTCACTTAGCATCTAAGTAGTGTTTTTTTTTTTGAAAGTCGGTTGTTTTTATTTGTAAATAGGTTTTTATTTTTCACTTTTTAGTTGTACAGACGCCAGCACATCAAGCTACCCGAAAGTGTCAAATTTTCCCAATCAACTTTGAACCTTATGCTCTAGCGATAAAGTTGAAAATCTATTAAAGAAATTTGACAGATTGTAGTAGCTTGATGTGCTGGCGTCTGTACCCACCTACCCCAAACAAATTCATATAACACTACTTTTTTTTTTTTTCTGGATGGGAAATCATCATATGACTCCTCCCGCTCTGGGTGGAGCGGAAGGGAGTGTCAGACTCTTACTGACTAAAACCCACCTGTGTTCCTTCCTTCGCCCTTTATGTTCCGGGCCAGCGGTAACCCTTTCGGACAATCCCGCTGAATATAACACTACTTGCTATGTGAATATCAGTGACATGAAGCTATTGAACACATAACATAACAACACGCCTGTACCATTTAAAGCTAACCCTTTAAATGGTACAGGCGTGATGTTATGTTGTGTGATTGCGTAAACAATGCATACATATGCTATAGCAGCAATCGCAGTTGATTTGCTGGCATTTATTGAAGAGTTCCGTTGTCTGTCTCCGAAACTCATCATCAGATCTTTACGAAATTTAAATGGGATCATTTCGGAATAAACATCTTTCGAACAAAAAAAAAAATGCAAATCCGTCTATACATGACGGAAGATAAGACCGCAAATACATAAAAAAACATGCGAATAGAGAACCTCTTTTTTTTTGAAGTTGGTTAAAATACTGGTATTTGTATTTTACATGGAGGAACTGTGGGCAGTTCCTGTTTGTAGGAGCCTTTATATTACCCAGTAGTAGAGATCAGATGGGTCTGATCTCTACTACTGGGTAATATAAAGGCTCCTACAAACAGGCGCGACACGTGATAAAATCGCACGCGACACAAAGGCACCGCACGTCGCGAAACGAGCGGTGCCCTTGTGTCGCGCGCGATTATTTTGCGTGTCGCGCCTGTTTGAAGGAGCCTTAAACCACCTTGGTAAGACTGATTGCCTGACCCGTAACTATTGTTGCTGACCTACCTTATGTAAAAGCGTATTTACATCTCTACCTAATTGGCGTGATTTTATGTTAATTCTTTTGTTTTACTTCCAGACTAGAACTAATTGACGACATACCAATCTACAATTGCTGCTCCGGAAAAATTAACAACATTCTGATGGGGGACCTGGTAGAGATGTCAAAAAACGTCTCCAATGAGATCCCTTTGGATGGCATGCTGTGGTATACGGGAGGAACCATCACTACAAATGCCAAGTTGCATTATATCAAGGTAGGTCAAAGGTGTGTTTTTCTTGTGTATGATGTATTTCTGCTGCCGCTATAACAACAATTACTAAAAACACAATGAAATAAATATTTAAGGGGAGCTCCCATACAACAAACGTGTTTGTTTCGGTGTTTTTGCCTTGTGGTACCTACAGAACCCTTCGTGTGCGACTCCGACTCGCACTTGGCCAGTTTTTTCTCTGCGTCTTATTTACCGCAAATAAATGTATTTTCTTTCTTTTTTTCTTTTCAGGTTTTAATCCAGCACTTGCTGCCAGCCATGCTGGTTGATTCCCTACTCTGGTTGTTTGGCAAGAAACCAATGTAAGACATTTTTATTTAACTTTTATTTTATGAAAATCCAGATCCCAGTCCTGTTCTAGTTACAAGATTTTTTTTTGTATTCAATGCCAAAAGTAAATTTACATTAATGTGTCTGTCTGTCTATCACAAACAATTTTCTCAGAAACAATTTTTAAGTAGTTTTTAAACAGGCATTATTTTAGATTAGATTCTAATACTGGCTGGCAGGGACATCGACTCGCAAGCTATAACTGTTTTTTTAGGCTATATTTTGTCCTGCTGCACAACTGCTGGTAGACCCGTATGTATGTATACAGTATGTTAACTAACAGAGGGCGTTCCCGTATACCAATCAATTAGATCGCCGCACACACGGCCCGTCATTCATAAATGAATTCCGACATTGCTGTCCTTCAAGTACGCGTGTACAGAGTGTTTCTTTAACGTATCAATTACCATTTTTAGTGAATATTTTAAAATAAAAAAAAAATAAAAACATTTTATTTTCGAATGGTAATATTTTTTTTAACATGTATGGATGCTATACTATTGCGGGTTAACGGGAACGCCCTCTGTTAGTTAACATACTGTATAATTATGTATGTTTGTATGTCCGCAATTTTCTCAAAAACTAATTAAGCAATTTTGATAATTCTTTCATTAGTGTGATCTACATGTACTTTCAGGAAGGTTTTAGTATATAATACACTAGGTAATTATTAGGAGGTTATATGCATAAATGTACTGCATCTCCGGCATTTCTATGCGAATTTTGATAATTCTTCTAGTCCGTGTCTTTAATTCTTCAATGCACTAGTGTTAATTGAATTTGTGTGGGGTAGGTTACAACTAAAAAGTGAAAAATAAAAACATTATTACAAAAAAAAACCGACTTAAAAAAACTACAGTGATAGATAACTTTAATTTCGGAAGTCAGTGTCAAATAATTCCCACGACTGTATCTATTTTATTATTTTTTGTTTTTTAGTACATTATTATTATCTTAAACATTGCAATGTATGTTTAACATAAAACCGTTTAACTGAAAAAGTTTTTTTACCAATTTTTTTATTTTCTAGTTTTTAGTTTTTATTTCGCATTCTGTTTAATTCATTTAGTGCTTGAAAAAAAAATTGTTATCAGCCCTTTGGTAGCGGCGGCCATCTTAGATTTCAATTTTGCATAGTAAATTGTATTCTACTTGTTGAGACCTTTCATTTGATACCCAAGTTGATGGGATTAATAAAACCTAAGTTATCCGCCATTTTGTAGAGGCCGCCATCTTGGATTTTAATTTTATATAGTACCTACATTGTATTATACTGGTTGAGCACTTTCATTTGATACCCATATTGATGGGATCGATAAAACCTACGTTATCCGCCATTTTGTAGCGGCCGCCATCTTGTATTTCAATTTTTTATAGTATATTGTATTTTGCTTGTTGAGCCCTTTCATTTGATACCCATATTGATGGGATTGATAAAACCTACGTTATCCGCCATTTTGTAGCGGCTGCCATCTTGGATTTCAATTTTTTATAGTATATTGTATTCTGCTTGTTGAGCCCTTTCATTTGATACCCATATTGATGGGATTAACAAAACATAAATTATCCGCCATTTTGTAGCGGCGGCCATCTTGAATTTATAATGATAATGAATAAACATAATTGTATTGTCACCAAAATCCAAAGTGTATTCAAAATTTCAGATTAATCGGTTGACAGGAAGAGGGTGAAATTTGAATTACTAAATATGACCCAAGAATAAATAATAAAACAAACGGGGTGAGCTAAATATAAAACCGTTTAAATATAAAACCGTTTAAAAAACCGTTTAAAAAACCGTTTAAAAACCGTTTAAAAACGAAAATGCGGAACCAACGACACCGACTTCCGAAATTAAAGTTATTTATCACTTTGTAGTTTTTTTTTTTGAAGTCGGTTGTTTTTTTTTTTTTTGTAAAAATTTTTTGCTATAGTGGACTGTGGGTTGGTTTGATTTCCAGGAGATGAGGGATAGGAAGTACGATAAATAGCAATTTTTACCTTGAATACTAATCCGAAGACATCTTTATTTGCACTTGAAAAAGGAGTGTCACAATACAACTGACATGATCTGTCAAGATGACAGTAGTACAATGTTACAATGTGTAAATATTAACTAAAATGTTGCAATTTCCAACAGCCTCCCCTTTTTCTTCCAAAACTTCCTGTCTTGTGCGAACTCTGGCCATGATCAGAACGTCAAACCACCTTCGCTGAGGTCTACCTCGACGGTGATGTCCTCCCTCAGGCGTCCAGTGAGTGACGACCGTTGCTCATCTCTCCGGGTGGATTCGAGAGATGTGTCTGTCCCACTTCAGCCTGGCTGTTTTCCAACATCCGCTACTTGAGTTATGGAGCACAGAGTGGTGTTTCTAACTCGATCTATACGCTTTACACCTATTAACTCTGACGATGTATTAACTTTGGAACCTCACCTCACACAGACAATGGTCCACCTTTCATCCTGCGCCGCATGCCCTGTCACCTGTGCACTTGATGACCTTATGACTGCGTCAGTGGGCGAAATTCACGCAGCTGAATTTTGGGCCAAAAAATAAATGCTTAAACTTTTTGCCATCGACACGCTAAGAAGAAGATTAGGAAACCTAGTTATTGACTCTAAGACCAAAACTACTGCCGGGTCAGCGGGATTGCCCAAAAAGGTTACCGCTGGCCCGGAACATAAAGGGCTAAGGAAGGAACACGGTTAGGTTTTAGTCAGTAAGAGTCTGACACTCCCTTCCGCTCCACGAAAGCTTAAAGTGGTGGTTGACTGATAGAAAATGCCTATGGCATTAAGTTTGGTCCGCCTCTGTACATTTGTTTGTTTAAAGTACTAAATAAATAAAAAACTGTCAAAGCTCACTAGATCTTTTCTTAACGACACTTTAACCCTCTACAGGCTAGTCAAAATCCAACGCCGCATCTACATAGCGGACCGCGCCCTCAGTTACTACACCACCCAGCAATGGACCTTCGACAACCAAAACTTCATGGCACTGCGCTCAGTACTCAAAAATACTGATAAGAAACAATTCCACTATGATCTTGAGAAAACGGACCAGATTGAGTATTTTGCTAAATGCTGCTTAGGAGGCAGGAGGTTCCTGCTGAAGGAAAAAGACGAGGATATTCCGAAAGCTAGGAAGCACTGTAAAAGGTGCGTATAGTAATTTTTCTGACCAATATTTTTGTAACCGACTATGGTGAAGCTAAAAAAACTTTATAACAAAAAAAAAAAACAATACCAAAAACAGCCAATTCCAAACAAAAAAAATTCTAAAGTGAAAAATTACTTTCATGTTGGAAGTCGTTTGTTATTTTGTCTTTGTAAAAAAAAAAAAATGATATTAATTGTCGCTGAGATGTGATTTTAAACGTTTTTAATTATTACGGGAATTGGACTTCTGTGGTCCTAGCTATTGAAACGAACCAGCAGTGCGATTCTGTAACCATCTCACCGAGAAAACTTAGGTGAAGTGAGCGTGGAGTGAGCTGTCAATAGTGTCAATTCCTAGCAAAAACAAACTCACATCACCTAAGTTTTCACGGTGCGATTTTTACAGAATTGACCGGCTGAATTCCAGTTCAATCAAATGCAGCGTTTTTCTACTGAAAACTGAAAATATTTCATTTTATTTTCAGAATGATGATCCTAGACCACGCCGTCCAGGTGGTCTTGCACGTCTTCATCTTCTGGTGGGTCTGGATGAAGCTGGCGAACTATTTTGGTTTATATAGTAATTTCTTCTAAGATACCTATTAAGAAAGAAAGAAAAAGAAGAAAGAAAATACATTTATTTAGCACAGACTAAGAGACACACAATACACCAGATAGTTAGATAATAGTCGTACATCAGGTAAAATTAATTAGAATGATTTATTTTAATTATTTTTAGATTAGATTGTATGTATTATTTTTTGTCTCCTTTACTTTTTCACACGCTGTCTACATCTCTCTATTTATTGTCCTATCGCAGGTATGCTGGAAGAGATTTCTTATGAAATAAGCATCACCTTTGTACCTATTTTTCTGTTCTGTTTTATTTCGTGTCTGTTTATATATGTGTGCACATAAATGGTAAATAAATAAATAAATTAAAATAAAAAGTGCAAAGTCCGATGTAAGATATTAGCAGAAAAGTGTGCATCATAGCTGCGCCAAACAGGCCCAGTTCAGCAAAAATGCCAGACAACTGGTGCCTGACACTGGTTTTCAACTGGACCTGATTGCTATATTGAGTAGTCGTGGGTGGCTCAATAGAAACGGCCGTGACTTACGAGTTGTAGGACGTAGGTTCGAATCCAAACAGGCGCTTTAATTTGTGTAAATTATTTCATCACCACTGCTCTCAAACGGTGAAGGAAAACATCATGAGGAAACCGGCATGTCCTAGAACTAATCATTGAAGACATGTGACTACTACCAACCCGCACTGGGCCCGTGTGGTGGTTACGGGTCACTCCCTCTCAAAGAGGAGGCCTGAGAACTCGTGAATTATACAGCAGGACTGCCGTCCAATCAAAAAGACTCGGGGCCTAAAGCCTTTGAGTTCCTTGAGTCGTGAACTATAAAGTAGAGGACTGCAGCCCAATCAAAAAGACTCGCATATTATGAAGTATTTGAATTGTTTAAGTAGAGGATTGCAGTCATAGTCACTTATTAAGTTCGAATAAATAATAAATATGGCTAAAAAAGACATGTAAATCATCGTCACGTTATTAACGGTCAGTCGCGAGTTCTTTTCATAAGACAGCTCTTTTTTAAAAGGACTCAGTTGTTAGTTCTTTTTAGGAAAGCTAAGTTTTTATTTAAAGGACTTAGTCTTGAGTTCTTTTTGTAAAGAGTGAGCTGTTTTAAAAGACTCGGTTTCGAGTTCTCGTTGGCAAGACTGGAGTCTATTTTAAGAAGACTAAAAACTCAGAGAGGCTTGAACTTTTACTTATTCTTTTTTGACTTGAGTCTTCAAAAAAAGACTCGAGTCTCAATAATTAGGACTATAAAGACTCAGTTCTTTTACAACACTACACTGAGACGTTGCCTGGGGTAGCAGCGCGGTGCGGGAGGGGTGTGGCGACGTGATGCGAGAGCTCAGTGATTCGTCAACTTGTGACAACTATCACCCCTCCCGCACCGCGCAGCTACCTCAGGCAACGTCTCAGTTAAGCGGTCGGTCTATAAATACCAATATTATTTTGATTTGCTAGATAGCATATGAAATACTGCCGTCATAATATGGTGAATAGCCGTAGTTACATCAAAGTGTATTTTGTATAAGTGACAGTTTTGTCTGAAGTGTAGTTTAAAACACGGTTGATGACTGTGATGATTCAATAAATAATTATAGTTTCTAATAATACCTTGTTTTTTTTTTTTTAAATAGATATATGTTGTAGCTTGATTATCCCTTTCATTTTTGTAAAAAAATTAATAATATTATGCTATCTCTAAGTAGTTTACAATATTGTGAATAACGCCTTCTCAAGCTAGAATAGAAATTTATTTAATTACTAGCTTCATCCACGTGAAAAAACTAAGGGCCTGTTCACCACGTTTTTTAAACGCGTCGTCGACGCGCCTTTGTAGCGATACAGACGCGATACGCACGCGAGTCAGACGCAGCCTGTAGACCTTCTGTAGGAAAAAAAGTGAGCCGTCACGGGACGCCTCTGGCAGATGTGAAACATCGACATTTTTTTTTTTTTTTTTTTTTATTTGAAATGGGTTTGCTCTTGACTCTAGTCTAGGTCAGAGATGACAGAGACAAAGTCTACGATGGAGTGAGCTCACCCAGAAGAAGCCTGTTCACTCTTACTTTGAAGAAAGTTATCATCATTATTCATTATTTTGTAAAAGTAATATGATTGAAAAGAACAGATTGCGATATAAACTAAATATGGCATAATGATAAAATAAAATATTACGATTTTTTCCAGAAAATGATGACTGTTTATTTAATAAATATTTATTTTCATTAAATATAAAAACTGTGTGGCGAGAGAGAGATAGCTTAACGCCGGATCGAGTGGGAAGAGAATCGCAGTCGATTGCGCATGGCGACGCGTCGCCACACAGTACACAAGACTGTGACTGTATATATACACCATCATATAGCGTGGCGCCGCGTCGCCACGGCATGCGTCGCCACGCCGGTTTGTTTTACGTGCGGCTATAGATGTTTCACATCAAAAAGCGCGCCGTCGACGCACGTTTATAAAACGCGCGTCAACGGAGAGTTTAAAAAACGTGGTGTGCACAGGCCCTAAAACTATTACTAACTAACTTTATAAATAAATGCAAAACACAAACAAAAGAAAACTTGACATGGCGTTGTGGTACTCTTTCTCATCGCTGTCATGCGGTAACGTGCCCAGAATACTAACAGCATTACCACGTTGAATGGCAATGCTAATTCTTTGGCCAAAGAGCGAGCTAGCCCTCTGGTCACGTGAAGTGTCGACCAGTAGACGAGAAGTTTCCATAAAAAGTAAAAGCCCATAACGGCGACTACGCTTTCCACTTAAGTTATAAAGTTAGGTAACTACATTTTTGAGTCGCCGTTATGGGCGTTTACTTTTTAAGGATACTTCTCGTCTGCTGGTCGACACTTCACGTGACTAGAGGGCTGGCTCGCTCTTTGGCCAAAGAATTAGCATTGCCATTCAACGTGTTAATGCTGTTACTGTTAGTATTCTGGGCACGTTACCGCATGACAGCGATGAGTAAGAGTACCCCAACGCCATGTCAAGTTTTCTTTTGTTTGTGTTTTGCATTTTTTTTTTAACGGTTATAAAGTTTACAGTAGCCCGCGAAATTCAAATTGTCTTATGTTTTTTGCAATTTGCTGGTCAGTATCAGGTTGTATGTTGATCTAAATATGATTGATTTATTTGAAACTGAACCCCCCACCCCTGGATCTCCTGCTAGTCTTATGTTTTAACTAGCTTCCGCTCGCGGCTTCGCCCGCGAGGTATGTCGATGAAAAACTATCCTATGTCCTTTCCTGGGATGCAATCTATCTCTCTGCCAAATTTTATCGAAATCCGTTCAGTGGTTTAGGCGTGAAAAGGTAACATACAGACTGACAGGCAGACACACAGACACACACAGGTTACAGACAGGTTACTTTCGAATTTATAATATTAGTATGGATTTCTGTCTTATCCACTATAACTAGGTCTGACCCCCTTACTCTGACAGGTAAGTACAGTCAAGAGAAAAACAGTTGTTCATGTCCGTAACAATATTTATTTATAGAATTACATTAAAGGTAATCTAAAAAATATTCAATACATCTCTCTAAGGGCGCATTCCAACAAACTTTTATACTACATAGAATAAGTCTTATCCTGAGTATAAATTTTGAATTTTTGCCAATTTTTCCATACTAGAACAGGTCAGACGTTTACGATGGGATGGATGGGATGGGATGGTTTATGATGGGTCTTTTTACACCCTGTATATGGGTAATGAAATTTTATTGGAGACACCTATATTAGTATTTAATTCTCCTTTCCCTTTTTCGAGATACAGTGGTGCTATTCTGTAAAAATCTCACCGTAAAACTTAGGTGAAGTAAGCGTGGAGTGAGCTGTCAATAGTGTCAATTCCTAGCAAGAACATGAATTCACTTCACCTAAGTTTTTTAGAGAATCGACCAGCAGTTGAATAATCAGGTACTCCAAAGGGATTATCCCTTAGTCGGTAGGTAGGTTTGTGAGTGTAAAGTTTGTGAGTGTGTGTGTGTTTATATGTTTGTTACTTCTTCACGCTCAAACGGCTGGACCAAATATGATAAAATTTTCTATGGAGGTAGCTGACACCCTGGATTATATAGGCTACTGCTTTTTATCGCGATATTCCCACGGGATTGACACTTATGCGCGTAAAACTGCGGGGCGCAGCTAGTAAAACAATAAAAACGTTTAGCAGTTCAAACATTTGGATTACAAGAATTTTAAATCATAATTTGGGGTGTCATAGCTGAAGAGGAAACATGTTTACGTTTGTAAGCCTTCAGTTTTATTTAATTTCAGTTTAAAAGAAACTCTTTTTTTCCTTTGAAATCAGGTATTTCAAATAGGTAGTAATTTTGTGGAAATTAAAAGACAGTTATTTAAAAAAATATGTTTTCGTTTATTTTCAATAATTAATAGTTTTTATTTTCAATAATTAATAGTTAACTATTTACAAAACAGCAGACCAAGTACCAAATGTAGAGAGAATACTTTTTTGCTTTAAATTATTATTATTATTTACAATGATTATTCATTTTAAATAATAATAATTTTATTACTACAATTTAAATTTATTCAAGTTGTTATTTTGCTGAATAATGAAAAACAGTTACTGTTGAATAAAACACAAAATGTAGTTTCATTACTTAATAAGTTATTCAGCAGAAAATAACAATAACATAAATAACAAGAAATCCGATTAATTAATTAATTATAAATACAATAACTATTTTTTAAATATCACATCTTGAGTTGGTAATTCTTCAGGCCTAGGCCGAGAGACGGCATTTGGCCTTAATTACCAAGGCCTAACTTTTACCTATAGGTACATGACCTTAATAAGGTCTAATAAACTTAATTTATTTACACAACATAACTTTTAAGGCCATTTTAATCTAGGCCTGGCCTAGGCTTAGTCAATGCCCTGTTCGCACCCATACTAAGAATATAAATAGTTAAGATAATTATTGTGGAAGATATAAAATGGAATTGGACATACTTTGGTCTCAGACCGTAATATTAATGTTACGGTCTGAGGCCAAAGAAAAGCCATATTCTAGATTTTATACAATCTATAGTCTTTTCATTACAGTATTATTTCTTTAAAAATTCTACAAATGATTATTTTCAAGACAATTTTGATCTGTGGTTGTTATAGCTTCCACAATTTAGAAATGATGAATCAGGCATACATACACATTTACTTATTTTATATTTCTTATTTCTACCCTAAACTAACTGTCTATAAGGAATAACAGGTAGATATGGTTTTGTTTATGAATACAGATGAATAGACGAATGTTCTTGAGCAATACGTTAACTTTTGTACTGGAATTGGACTTGAAAAGGCCTCAGTATAGGGACTATTTACCTACAAGGAAATTGATTAAGACCTTAAATCTAAATGAATTGCTGGTGATACTGTGAATTCGAAAACGTGGCCTTAGATCGGAAACTGAGACTTAGAACTCAAGCATTTAGTTCATATAATGTCATATAAATCAAGCATTAAGTTAAACATAATTTACAAAATAATATGGAATGTAGATTAATTTTCATTATTTTTATTTGTCTTTTTATGAGCTGAAATAAATAAATTTATAGGTACTTAATTTCACTGGCGAACATTTTCCAAATAAAAAAAAAAATATTGAAAAATAACGACGTTTTCCGAAAAGTTAGCAAGGCGGCAAAGGTTCTCGTTTTAAAAAAAATATTTCCACAGTTTTTTGGCAATTACCTACAATGGCAAGATATTTTAGACGGAATAATTTAAGTAGACGTTTTATTTAGGGGATTATATCACATTATAAACGAATAATAAAATAAGCTACCTAATTTAAATAAAAACGTACCATTAAAAATAATTTCTGAAACGCATTATTATAATAATAATTATTTTTGAGCAAAGAGCACTTTTTCTTCCTAAGTTGGCTGACAAGTTACTACCGTCTTTAGTCCCACAATTTAAATAATCAAGTCCCAGGAATAAAACTAGAATAATATTGAGAAACACATGACATTCACCTTAACTCGACCCTACCCTTTAACAATTTATAATTAATTAAATAATAGAAAAAGAAAAATACATAATATAAGAATTCTTAAGATTCTCAATTCGGATATTCTAAGAGAAGCGGAAAATGAATTGAGATTAAAAGAAAACATGCTCCGATTTATATACAGCTAAAAATTATCAGTCGTAAATCATGGCAAGATAATCTTCATACCCTATCTTAGTTGGTATAAAGATCTACAAACTTCACTTGAAGTTACATAACTTCAAACTTAAGACTATGAAGTTTATCTCCTATCATTCGAATCTAACTCTTTTAATTTCTCAGACCTTTCAGTTTCATATTTTGTTGTAACTAAATCAGAACCGTCATCTAGAATTTCCAAATACTTATACTCGTCTTCAGAATCGCTTTGTTTAATAGCTGAATATTCCATATCAGTCTTCAAATCATGACCAATTTCATGGCCAAAATTCTTTGACCCACTCCTCTCAAAAATGTTCTTAACATGCTTATATTCTTCTACCACTTTGTCCTTTACACTCCCTACAGTATCATATACTTTATCACTTAGCTTAGAACTTAGAGTCTTTAATTTTTCTGATTGCATTTTTAGTACGAAATGCTTATAGTCAGACTCGTTGTCCGTATCACGGAGAGGTATTTCACAGGGAGTGTAGATATCCTTTTCCTTCCAGTGGTCGAAACCTTTTTGTTTCCTGAACATGACTTTGAACGTGAGGATGTAGACGGTTGACAGAATAAAGATGACGCCGGTGATGAATAGTAGGTACATGGCTCCTTGTTCCACGATTGGGAGGATGTTCAGGTAGAGGTTGAAGCGTTGTTTCATAGAGGGCGGGAGGGTGTACATTCTCTGTGGACAAAAAAACAAAGTGTAATTAGCATTTGGAAGATAAGTTTGGTTTTAGAATAGGTCCAAGGTTTCATAGTGTGGTAGCAGGCATAAAAAGATGACATTAAATCCAATATGACTTAAAATGTCGACGGTTGCAGATTTCTAAATTTCAGAATTCTAAAATAAAAAGTCTCCCATACGGAACCACCGTATGGGAGACTTTCATATTATGCATATAAATGATAAATGATAAATGATTTTATTTCTGTAAGTAGGTTTGCACAAACACTTTTACACGTCAATCATAAATTTTTTAAACTAGATGAGGTCGGCGTTTCCTATCTGACTACTCTGAGAAGAAAGGCCGAAACAAACTCAGAGGTCATAGTCTCTTTTAAAGTCCAGACATAATCTTGGTCAAGTTATATGAAGACCATGTAGGTCGATGTCTGAGATGGTCTTTTGAGGAAAGAACCACACAGATATAGTAAAAAGCTGTTATTTTGAAATAAACACTAACCTTTTATTTATTTGTATATATGTATAGATTTAACCCTTGGGATTTATGCAAAAATTTAGGATAATTATCATCATAATCATATAGCCACTGGACAAATCACGTCTAGAATAATCTAATGAATTTTAATTTTACTTACAATATCAAACCACAGCAGCGGAAGGTACATATTGGAGAAGCGTTCAGCATTCTTGATTGAGGAGATGTCTCCTAAAGCCATGTTGATCTGGAACTTGGAGCTGACATCCAAAGGTAGACCGGAATAGGGTTCGATCCAAAATCTGTAAAGAAGAACATTTGGTTAGGCTGGATTCTTGCTAACAGTAAATTTTATTCTGCCGATATTGCGTTACACACTATCGGTAGGAATCTCTTTCAATTTGACAGTTCAACAAAATTCATTGCGTTATTTACGTTGCTGAGCAGACAAATTCTTTGAACATACGAAGCAATGCATTAGCAATATCCTTGAAAATTATTCAGACTAATGAGACTGATAGTGTGTTACGCTATTAGGGCGCTGTTCTGCAAAAATCTCACTGTGAAAACTTAGGTGAGCTATCAAGTCAATAGTGTCAATGCGCTGCCCAAACATAGGACACCGTAAAACGCTCAGTTTTTTTTCTCGCATAGTTATGCGTATTGATATTGTATATTACAAGCCAGAAAAAAAATTTGTGTATTATCAAATAATCAAAGAAAAGACTTATTTAAAACTATTTCACTAAAATAAAATAGTCAGAAATGTCTCTTTGCAAGGAAAGAGATACATATTTAGGTTACAAAGATTTTTGGCGCTCAAATTATGTTATCAGGGTTGGTAAACATTTTGCAATTGCTTCGTGAAAAAAGAAGATGGTTACGTTAGTTCCGATTGTCGTAGATCTTCTTATGTTTATTCAAAGTAGAGAAAGAAGTAATAACGTGATAGGTTATTATTGTGTGATGAAGAAGAAGAAGTAAATTTAAATACTTACGCAGTCTCATGCTGTTCCTGGTTAGGGGTAAGACCTTCAACTTTGCTGAAGAGGACATCATCTCCCTTCCAAAAGTGAGGATATGAGAGCGCGATGGGGAAGCCGTAGTAGCAGTCGGTAACGTCGATCAGGCCTTGTGGTAGACATTTACCTGTAATAAAATAGGTTACAGTTATTTTGAGGACTTCCTGGCCAGTGATTTTAAATTTTATAAATTTTAGAGGATTTGCTGGTAGATGATCTTAAATTTTATACATTTTTAAGGATTTGCCGGTAGATGATCTTAAATTTTATAAATTTTTGAGCATTTTTTTGGCTAATATAAAGGACGTGGCTATTAAAGACAGACTAGTGGTTGCAAGCATGACAGCTGAGCACAAGGTCCTAGGTTCAATCACCAGCCGGGTAATTGCGTTACACACTAACAGTAGCAATGGCTTTCATTTTGACAGTTGAACAACATTCATTGCGTTATTTACGTTGTTGAGCTGACACATTTGTCGAACATATGAAGCAATGAATTAGCAATATCCTTCAAAATGTTTTAGATTGAGATTGATAGTGTGTTATAGACGCGATTAGGTTTCGGGTCGGCCGCAGAACTAAAGAATTATTGGGTTTTCTGAAAGAATTTCTCAGTAGCAACTCAGCGTCTGAGTTCGTGCCCGACTGATAACAATAGACTCGCCCTAATATATGAGACTTATAACAATTCTGGTGAAATGTGTGTGTAGTATTACATCTTAGTGTGCATACACACGAAAGATACGCGTTGATAAGAGAGGCAACTGCAATCGTCGACGCGTGTCTCTCGTGCTTCAAAATGTTAAATAGCCTACAAGGTCAATCAGTTTTCAGAATTTATTATTCGTCGTATTTGAAACCTGAAACAGTTTCATTTTGATATGTACTCACCATGTCTACAGAAGCACTCATTCTCCTTGATATGTTTGCCGTTATCCAACATGTTCTCAGGGAAGGTGTACTTGTAACCTTTCAAACCGCTCTTTTCGCCTTCATCCACGGGGATCTGTTTAACAAAGGAGTTATAATTATAGATTTTTGCTGACAAATGCTTACTTCATGAGGTAGAAGTACTTCATTGAGTAATACGCTAGGACACAGCTGGTATTATAAGGTGGTCTCTCTCGGGGGCTAACATAGTTTGTAAGTATTACTAACAACAATATGAATCACGTGTGTTCGATATAAATAAATAATAATAAATAATAACTATCTTTTTCTTCTCGATGACAATCTAAATGGACTAGGCCCAGAATTCGGATACGTGTTTGGCGCCATCACTAGCGTCCACCAGTTCCTGTAACGTAAAGCTGACAGGACACGTAGGCCATGATATTAAGTGTCCCATAGTTTGTGGAACAGCTCCACATTTACACTTCAAGACCGAGACGTCTATGAATCTCCACCTAACTGGTTTTCCTTGCTTCGACCAAACTGGGTCTCGAGTCTGTTTAAAGACTTCCTCCAGGTTACCTAAGGCAACCCATTGGGCTATGATCGCCTCTATAGCTTGAGTCCCATTTCCGGGGTTTTGTTTCTAGCGCACTCAACACTGCACTGCTCTAATTCATTATTTTGTTTCTTGAGGTGTTTATTATAGTAGTTTTATCTCACGAAGCGACGCGCGCTTTACTTGTGGTTATTTGTAACCACAGCGTGTTTGTACACTTAAAAATTCTGTACCTACTACACTGAGAGTTCGCTCTATGGAAACGATAATGGCGCCTGCAGGTGTAACAAAACAGTCACGTGGTCAAATTGACATGACAGAAATCATAACAGTTCTTTCAGTAGATTTTTGACAACTTTGCTATGCACTGCCTTAAAAAGAGAGAGAAGAAAGAGATAAATGATAGAAAAATAGATTTATAATAAAAACTTACCAGAGGAGCAGCCCTGCACAAGCTTTTTCTATAGAACAGAATGCTCTCGTTCTTCGTAACTCCACCCTTGAACTTCGTGCCATCGGAGGCGTACTGCACGTTGGAGCAATGCTTGCCGTTCCACTGGGGCAGGTCCGTAGATCCGCGGTAGGTGTCGATCAGACCCGAGTTTCTGACGTCATCGGTGCCCGTGAAGACTGTCTCGTAGTCGCCTTCGAAATCGTACATCTGGAAGAGAAGAGTTAGATTATGATGTTGTAATGACCAAAAGATTCTAGGAACATAAAAAATTTGCAACCAGGAAGATGCAAGATCCTTCAATCAAGCTGCTTTTTGCATTCAATATGAAGCTTAGGTATACTGGCTTTATTCAGTTAGATGCAATAGTATATTTAGACTAGCTGGTTCCAAGCAGTAACTTGGTTATAAAATTGTTCCTTTCTGGAAGAGAAAGCAAGACTGGCAGAAATGCTTGTCAGTTTTCGTTATAGGTGTGGTGTATCTCTCTTGATCTCACTGATGACAAATGACGATCACGAAAAAAGACTTGTAATTATAAAAAAAACATATCTAAAGGAGACTTACCCGATCAATCAATCCCAGCTTATCAAAATAGATCCAGCCCGGGAGAAAGGTGTTGCCCAGGGTCATCAGCTCCGACTTGTATCCCATCATGAACTCTTTAGCCGTCATCTTGGCGAGGGGCTTGGTGTTCGTCAAGGTGATGAGGTTGTTGAGCCCGAAACGAGTGAACATGTCCTTTTTGGACACCACGTTGGCTATGCTCTGTGGAGAAAAATGGTGTTGGTTAGTTCAGGATTAACATAACGGAGGAGTTCCTTGAGGACTATTATACACACGCATTTTGCAAGTTACCTAAAATAAAAATTATCAGTTCGATTCAATACTGTGAGTGTGTTACGCAGTTACCACGTTGCCCTATTTCTATGGAAGGCAGATTGCTGTACCTCCTTCGAAGTGTCTTACGCAATTGCCCCGTAGACCTATTTCTAAGGAAGTTTGATTGCTATAACTTCTTGGCATTCCAGATTAGGAAATTCTTAGTATTCTTATGAGTATTTGTTTTAGCTTATGTCTTTACTAAGTAACTATGTAAATACCTGGCATCTAGAATTTAAACAGTGTTGACTGCTTGTGTAAACATTATGCAATTTGTATACCTAAAAGTAAATATTGGAACGCGTTTGACACGAATATCGTGTGCATGTTTGCAATACTTGCAAATGCCCTTTTTGTAAGTATGTTAGGGTCGACCTCTAGTGGAACAAGATAGGAGTGAATATCAGAATTTTGCTAAAAGCCGTCTAATTTCTGATTTCCAACACCGTGTTTTTTTTACGAATTTCTTGAGATAAACAGTGACAGATGAAGTAGCAACTGCTTTAAGATAAAATTAACTTCAAGATATATAAAGTCCCATTAAAATGAATGGACAAACTTTTAGAAATCATTCAGACCACCAAAATAAAGACGATGGTAAAAAAAATGTATAAGAAAAACGCATACCTAGATACTTACAAGAAAAATAATCAGCTAACGAAAATACACTAATGTGCAGGGAATTTATTATTTTACGAGTAGGTCAAAATAAAATCTGTGTTTTTTTTTGCTTGGATATCTTTGTTTAGACGAACTGAGCGCTGTGTTAAAATTTGTCCATCTATTTTAATGGGACCCTGTATATCAAATAGAATTTTTATAGAGATGATCGCGTTCAAACAGACAGACGGCTATCAGAGGGACTATCGTGTAGATTTTAAACAAAAGTAACCTAATCCTATGTTATTTTAGTAAAAGATAATGCATAACAGCATAATTCGCCCATAACGTTCCCACTGCTAAAAACACCACACGGGCACAGTTCGAATTGGTGTTTGTCACACGATTTTCTGATTCTAGGACATGCCAGTTTCCTCACGATGTTTTCCTTCACCGTTTTGACAATAGTGCTGCTGAAACAATTACACGAAGCAAAGCGCGTGTCTGGTTTCGGACCTTCGATCTATATAACTCGTAAGTCGAGGCCGCTACTGCTCCACTAATTATTTTGAGACAAACGGAACTGCCTACTTTTAAGAGGAAGTAGAAACATCCTGAAGGAACTAAACTCCATTCTCTGGTAAATCAACGGGCATTTATGTACTACATACAGTATTTGTCTGTCCTTCCCCTTTTTAAATCCATCCTAAGGTTGTCTTTAAAATATCGCTCTTAGCGATAAGACCGCCCATTATTAACCCTTTGTACAGTTTCTATATTTATGTCTGTAATTTATATGGTGTACAATAATAAAGAGTATTTTATTCTATTCTATTTTATTCTATGCACACTCACAACTCGTGTCAACATTTCAATACACAAATGCCGTGCAAGCCTTGATGTAGCAATGTGGCCCATCCTTTGAATTGAGCAAGAAACTCACTAGTATGGAAGTGTTTACATTCTTCAAGTATTTTCTCAAGTTTGTATGTCCTTCCGATCTAAAGTAGGGAATGATTGAATAAATATTTGCTAGAGGAATATTATCTCGTTAGCAAGTTACTCGTGTAGTCTTCCGATTTGAAGCAGAGGGACTCAGAGCTAAATAATAATCTTTCAGTTGATTTTGTTTTTGTTTTTTGCCAAATAAATAAAGAGATATTTGATACTAGCTGCGCACCGAGGTTTCACCCGAATAAGTGTCGATGCCATGGGAATATCGGGATAAAAAGTAGCCTATATGTTAATCCAGGGTGTCAGCTACCTCCATACACAATTTTATCAAAATTGGTCCAGCCGTTTGAGCGTGAAAAAGTAACAAACATACTTATAAACACACACACACACAAACTTTCGCCTTTATAATATTAGTCATATTAGTGTGATTTGACTGCTTTTGATCTTTGGTTTGAACTCAGGGTTTATCAGAGTATTACTATGATTTTACATTAAGGGTGATACCTACTTATAAAATTTCGTGAAATGTCAATAAAAGTAAACTAACTAGAGGTAATAAATATTTATAGCGAATTCCAAACCAGCATAGTTATTCACTACCATCCGACAGGCTATTGTATCGAAAATGACACATTGCGATAACTTGATTTGTCTTGCCTCCGACAGCAAAAAGCTGTCCGTAGAATAAAAGTCATCTATTCGATTTAAACTGACAAACATTTCGCGGTTTGGACTTGTGAACAGCGGTCAGAGGACTGACTCCTAAGATAACATTGACTGATGTTCGATAAGGTACGGAAGCGTAACGAGTGGTTGTGAATATCTACACAGGTGTGGCATACAAACGAATATTTTATTCATTAGTTATCTAAATAGATAATTAAATATTTATAAATATACGAAAACGCTCGTTAAAAACGGCACGATTATTATATTATTCGCCAGATTAGAATGAATATAAATTAAAGACAATTTTGAATGAGTATTTAGCATCCTCTTGATCGTCTTCTATTTTGGTACGAACTTTATGTATAGTTTTAAATGTTTTGCCGTGAGGCACACTTTCCTGCTAATTTCTTACATTGGACTTTACATTTTTTATTTTTATCTTAGTTTTTATCTGATGTACGACTATTATCTAACTATCTGGTGTATTGTGTGCCTCTTAGTCTGTGCTAAATAAATGCATTTTCTCTTTCTTTTTATTGGTATATTGGCGTGTGCTAGCTGACATGGATATAGCAGATAGTTTAATTTAATGATTTGAGTTTCTTTGTCTTGTAATGTTAAAAATTAATTTGCGTAGGTATCCACTATTTATTCTACAGAACCAAGTTCAGACAGCTGTGCTGTTGGGAAGTTCTTTTTTCTTCTTCCCATCTAATGCCGGCGCTACACATTGGCCTTGTCCATTGGTTCAGACTTGGCACCACTTCTAATGTTGAGCAAAATCAGTAAAATCCTGTCCAATATTTGTCTAGGCCCGATACACACATTGGAGCCAATGCTCCAAGGCTACATCTTAGGTAAAATTATGTCCAATGTGTGGCCCCAGCATAAAGCACTAGGAAGTGATGTCGGGCGGGCGTTTTGGAGAACTGTTTTATGAAATTTTGACGTTCAAAAAGTGATGATTCTCAGCCTAAACTAAATAATAACTTTTAGTTTTGTTCGTACCGAGGTAAAAATATTATCCAGTCAGTAGGTACGGTGGTAGCACAGCTAATTATCCAGGGTTTGACAGCCGTACCTAAATATAGCCACTCTTGGAGGATATTTTAATGATGGCGCATTATGCAAATACCCGTTTGTATCAAGCCTAACGTTGATTGATAGAAAATGAACATGAAGTTTATATTACGATAACTTCAAGTAACCTTTTACCGCGCATCGTTAGATGAAGCAATCATCGAAAAGTCTGGAATCGATCAAGAAGTACTGCGCGATTTAGAAAGGATTTTATACGTTTGATGCTAAAATTTGTTTTAAAGGATTTCATATAACATAACATCACGCCAGTAGATTCCCTAAAGGTCTAGGCAGATGTGTACCTATTATGGTATATATCAGGGGGTGAGCCTATTGTTATTAACAAACCCTGACTCCAGACTGCTACGTTTTGGAATGGGCAGTTGCCCATACGTGTACGTGTAGCGTCATAATTAGCAACATAAAATGCACATAGTTTAATACCCAATATTTTTTTTTTAAATAAACGTGATTTTATTGAAGTCAACACTAAAAAGATCTAATAATAGATCTAGTGATTGATCATTGTGGTGATTGCATATAATATGCAGTCATCCATCATTAATTTATAATTAGATTCCTATTAGACGACTATAGATAACGTTATTGGTACAATGTTATTGTAAAGTTTAATTGGCTTTATTGGTTGTATCATTAGTTTTATTGTGTTAATTATGGTCCCACATACTAATTGGTAATAATACCCTAATTAACTAAACTTTTAAGGAAGGACATGAAATCTAAGATAAACATAAGTTTGTATATTACACGAGCGATACCCGTCGACGAGAGTGGCAACTGCAACGGTCGACGCGTTTCGGCGACAACCGTCAATGCGTGTTGCTCGTGTATTGCGATGAAAATCGAGTGTGCGTTCCGACCTGCGGGCGAAGCTAGTACGGTTATGAAATCCCTTCTTTATTTATGGAAGATTTAGTGGTCGTTTATGAAGGAGTTAGCATTGACGATAAATGCGTAAATTAACTGCGTTTTAACATTTTAGCAAAGAGGATGTTACTAAACTCAGGTTAAAGGTGCAGTATTTCCGATTACAACATTTCATTGAGAATTAGAATGCACAGAATATGATGCAGCAGCAGGGTAGTTGCGTCAAGGCTCCTTCAAACAGGCGCGACACGCGATAAAATCGCGCGCGACACAAAGGCACCGCAAGTCGCGCAACGAGCGGTGCCTTTGTGTCGCGCGCGGTACGCGCCGCGCGACGCGCCTGTTTGCAGGAGCCTTAAGTCTCTCTCCCTCTAAGAGCAGTGGTCTGCCAGTGGTTTCGGCCGCGACTCACGAGTTGTAGGTCGTAGCTTCGAACCCAGATAGGCGCTTTACTTTGTCTAAATTATTTCATCACCACTGCTCTCAAAACGGTGAAGGAAAACATCGTGAGGAAACCGGCATGTCCTAGAACCAAGAATTCGAAGACATGTGACATCTACCAACTCGCACTGGGCCCGCGTGGTGGATTACGGCCCACTCCCTCTCACAGAGAGGAGGCCTGTGTTTATAGGCTGAATATGAAAAGCTTCTCGTTTCATGTGCCAATCCCCTCGCTCCCAGCCTCATCCAGGACGACATATTACCATTTTGAGTAGAACCTGTTTATTTACCATAAAAAAAAAATAGGTTTGAAAAACTTACCAGCAAGGCGATGTGTGGCAGGTAGAGGGTATCATTCTCCTGGTTTCCTTCAGACAATTCTTCGACCCAGGTCAGAGGATGCTTAGGAATAGCACTTAACGTCGCATTGTCGTTGAATTTCAACACTTTGTGTTCCAGAGATTCTCTGTAAAAGAAAAATAATATGAAATAGGTGTCTGGTACTCCCACATCTTCATCGTTCACTATGGGACTTATAACGAGGTCCCATGTTATGGGTATGTCCATTATTAGATGTGGATCTATGATGACGCGTGTTCGCGCCATCACCAACAGTATACTCAGTGTTTTCGCAGTATTGAAGTGGTGAATGTGGTGTTTGTACAAAGAAATACTGTAATAATATAGTTTTGACATTGAGTAAGCACTGTAAACGCGTTCACGAGCGTTCAGAATTGTTGACAGCTGTCATAATCGTAATATCTAAATCGGAACGCATAGCTAATTCGAAATTGATTCCTAGTGGATATTGTGATGTAAAATTGGTGTAGTTTTGTATCTCAAGTGTCTGCGCAACTGGACAATATGTGTAATCATTGAAACAGACGCGATCCCGGTAAAATGGAGCTGAGAATGTTATTGTAGTTTTGGCTACCTCAGCTAAGTTTACCGGGAAACTTGATTCGATACATTTGCTGCCAAATACTCCTAATACATTAGAATGTGTACACCCATATTCTAATGTCATGAAAAATGCTAACTGATGACTAGGCGGCATGGTCTCAGACCTTAGCCTTAAAAAAAAAAAAAAAAAGCATAGCTAATTCGGAATGCGTCGCGAAAAGCTTAGGTCAATCCTGTTGAAAGTCGGCGTAGAATTACGTAACGCTTTGGAAGCGATTGTCACTTGTTTCAAACTGAAACTCAAAGCGTCAGGCAACAGCAGGGTGCAAAGAGGGTTTAGGCCCTCAGCGCCCTAGCATATAATGTTCCCTCTGCTGGCACACAGGTCTCCTCTCTTAGAGAGGGAGTGGGCTGTAATCCACCACGCGGGCCCAGTGCGGGTTGGTAGATGTCACATGTCTTCGAATTTTGGTTCTAGGACATGCCGGTTCCCTCACGATGTTTTGCTTCACCGTTTTGAGAGCAGTGGTGGTGAAATTATTTACGCAAAGTAAAGCGCCTGTCTGGATTCGAACCTACAACCTACAGCTCGAAAGTGTTACCACTGGGCATTGCTCTCAATTAGCACAAGACAATAATTCCTGAATAATTCCTTTAATTTTTTATTTATAATTTTTTCCTTGTCTGGCCTTCCCCTTTTTAAATCCATCCAAAGGTTGTCTTTAAAAGATCACTTTTAGCGATAAGTTGTGTCACCCTTTGTACAGTTTCTATATTTATGTATGTAATTTATATGGTGTACGTAATAAAGAGTATTCTATTCTATTAAAATAGTTAGGTATTTATTTAGTTACTAACAACAACGTAACAAGTTCTTTGAATAGGAAATAATTAAAAGAATGAGAATACATAGTTTTATAATGAATATGTAATTAAGGATCATCTTTTTAATTGTTCTTAGACATCTTTATTTTTTTAATTATTGAGGTTAGTTCAGAAGACAAATAGAATATTAATAATCCTTGTTGCCTAGAAACTATTTCACTCCACGCTCACTTCACCTAAATTTTCACGGTGAGATTTTTACAGACTAGCATCGCTGTTCTGTAAAGTTCACTGCTCACTTCACTCGAGTGAGCGCACACAATTCGAAAGCGAACTCATTTGTTTTTAAAGTAAATCATCGCGGATTCACAACGTGTCACTTCGAAATTCGAACGGTGACTCATTCGAATTTCGAAGTGATGTTTAGAGAATCATACATATTGCCCACCTCCTTGAATGGCATAACCTATTTAATTTTTTTACTTCTGAACCACGTTTTAATGACCGCCGCGTTGGTCTGTTGAGCATTCGGGGTTCGGTTCCCAGGTCGAGAAAAGTGTTAAAGAGTTTTTCCATCAGGAATTTCTCAGTAGCAGTTCGGAGTCTGGATTTGTGCCGACCGATGACAATAGGCTCGACCCCGTGGCGAAATGTGGGTGTATTATAGTTAAGTACACCACTACCTAACCCTAAGGAGATTACAGGCGTGATGTTATGTTTTACGGACATACCTGTAAACATATGGTCCAACCTCCTTGACCTTGATCTTGTCGTCGATGCCAGCCATGTACTCCTCAGCATTTGTGACGTTGAAAAGAAATACTTTGGTATACAGCTCTACTTCTGGCTTCCTCCACATTTCAAAAATTTCGCCCCCATCGGTTAGCATCGCTTTCTGAAATAATTTTATCTTTGTGAATTTTAAGAACTCAGTGATTTAACAACACTCAGTGAATTTTACAAAATATCGGTTCTAAATTATTTATTATCGGTTTTAAATTTCTAAATTATTAATGATATTGAAAGCCTAGTGTTACTAAGACCAAAAACTTTGTGGTTTTAAAATGGCAGCAGTGCCAGGTGGCGGTTTCTAGTTTCTATCTACCCCCATGGGAAGAAGGCATGAGTTTATGAATGAAAGCTTGGTGGATTGAAAAAAATCTGCGGTCTCAAAAACTTAGTGAACCCCAAAACTTAGTGTATCTCAGAACTCAGAAAACTCAGTTGAAAATAAAATGAAAAAGAACAAACCTGCTTGAAAAAGAAGTCGTATGGCTTCACGAACAGTATAAAACAGCCAGCTGATAGTGCGAAGAATCCCAGCATCAGCAGAATGAAAAGACCTGGAGACAAAGAAAAATATTGTTAGAGAAACTCAACAATCATTACCTTGCCCAATTATTTTGGGGACGGACATCTAACCGGATGCAGGTGAATACCCGTATTTTATATGGAGCGACTGCTTATCTGACATACACAATCTAGATACTGGGTAACACGATAATCCTTGGTAAGACTAATTGTCAGACTTTCGGAATTCTAAAAACAATGACATTTGCTTACTTTTTAAAGTATTACATTATTTTAATTATTGTGAATGTGAAGACGATGTGGGTCATTTTATCATTTATTTTATTATTTTTATATTTTTTTATAATTCTCTCCATGGTCTGGCAGTTTGAGTAATTTATGTGGCCTACCCAAATGTCCTTTCTTTGATATTGTTCGTCGAATCGTTGAGCTCCTTAAGTCTTGAGTTGAGCTGCACGATTTCTGACAAATGCGTGCACTGACTGGACAGGTCCTCTCAATCTGTGTGGTTCTTTCCTCATAAGACCATCATCACCTACATGGTCTTCATATAACCTGACCAAGATTATGTCTGGACTTTAAAAGAAACTATGACTTCTGATTGTGAGTTTGTTTCGGCCTTTCTTCTCAGAGTAGTCAGATAGGAAACGCCGACCTCATCTAGTTTAAAAAAATATGATTGACGTGTAAAAGTGTTTGTGCAAACCTACTTACAAAAATAAAATCATTTATCATTAAGACTAATTGTCAGACTTTCGGAATTCTAACTACACGTAAAACTGAAAACGCTATTACACGATTTTTTTCAATAATTTTAGATCTGGGAAAGGACAATTTATAACGATTATGTAACAGTTATTTCATCTCTTATTTCGAGTTGGCGTAAGTTTACAATTCCATCCAGTATACGATACATGGATAAAATGGTAAGGGGTGACTTGCACACCCAAAAATGGGGTAACGAAAAGTGACGCTTAGTGACGTCGCGACAACGGGGCAACATATCCTGCTTTATTAAAAATATTATTACATGTCAATTAGATACACTTTTGCCTACCACTTTGAGTACGCCTACCACTTTGAGTATTGCCTACCACTTTGAGTACTATATTATCCCAAAGACACGTTTCTAGTATCTTACACGTACAATAATTACATATAATACAATTATTACAAGGCACTATTATGTGTTATGTCATTATGTCACGTTGTCATAATGTTTCTATAGCAAATTATGTGAAGTCGGCAATTTGTTAAGGTGACAATGCTATGAAAGCCATGCTACAATATTATAATTTTTTCTATTTATATTTTTGCTTTTCTTGTATTGACATGAAGTATATGAGGATTTCTATCCTGATTATATGTCCCTATGTGTATATATGTTATGTGTGAGGGTATGTATGTGTATAAATATGTGTAGATATGTGTGAGGTCACAATAATGTCCAGAAGGACATATAGTGGACACTGGACATACATTGGTGATGTTATTCAGAAAGTTTAGGTGCATAGTACTCGCAACTGGCGTGCATGTATGACCAGATGTATTAATGTAAACGAAGCAAAAGTAGTATGCGAGGATTGCAGCAGGTGGCGTTCTACAGTTTCTGCCTACCCTCTTGGAAAAGAAGGCGTGAATTTATGTCAGTATGTATATGAGGATAGCTCATGCTGTAGTAAAAATATTAGCCAGGCAGCGGAGTGTACAGTACCCGGTGATAAATATTGCACATCGACCTTTTTACACAAAACCGTTTTATACAAAGAATAAAAATAATTATCAAAAGAAACAAATCATAATTGTTTTGACAGCTCCTAATAGATACCGGACTGTTTGTATTTCGTGCGACAGAGATAACGCTCTACGAAGCCGAAATTAGCCGATTGTCTCTTTCTAAAGGTCGATGTGCAATATTTATCGCCGGGTACTGTATAAATGTTCGAAAAAGTCTGAGCTGCAATACGAGAGGCTTTTGTCCAACAGTGGACTGCTGTATGATGATGATGATGACGTAAGAAAGGGTTAAAACTAGTGTGGTATATTGTGACAAAGTCACGGGCAACATGTAGTTAAGCATATCTATACTAATATCTATACTTCTATACTAAAATTATAAAGCTGAAGAGTTTGTTTATTTGGTTGAACGCGCTAATCTCAAGAACTACTGCTTCGAATCGAAAAATTCTATTGCGTTGGATAGTCCATTCATCGAGGAAGGCTCTAGGCTGTAGAACATCACGCTACGACCAATAAGAGCGGAGAATCAATGGAAAATGTTGCAAAAACGGGAAAAATATCTGATAAATGCCATCCCATTTAAGTGTTTTGGATGTTTGTTACTCAATCACGCGTAAACCGTTAAACAGATTTGGATGAAAATTGGCACATAGATAGACCATTTCCTGGATTAACACATAGGATACTTTTTATCCCGATATTCTCACGGGCTCGAAACTGACGCGGGTGAAACCGCGGGGCGCTGCTATAAATGATAATATCGTACTCTAAGTCACCTTTGCTCACGACATTTGTTACGTTAGCGACTATTATCTTATAATTATTTTATAGTTCAAGATAATTTTCAGTTGGCTATTTTGCTGCTTACTCAGTTATAAGGAGCAGTAGATTATCATTATGTAATTGGCTGATCGATCGACCTGTGCGGCTGTTATTATTTAAACCCATGGACATGGTTTCAACATAAAATTAATTAGGTACCTATTTACCAAGAGTTAATTACAAAATGAATTCCACACTGCAGGTTTCTGGTACAATTCCCACAAATTGTCATTATATTCAATCATGAGTTATATTTGCTCCAATTACACTGAAATTGGTTCTTATACTGTATTATTATTTTATATTATTTTCTATCGATCTGTGTTATCTACCTATGTTTCCTTTATAGATATTTGCATTAATCTCATTTATTGATACGAGACCGCCATGTAATTATTGCACCATTTTAGTTTAGATACAGCTTCGATGTTTTTTTTTTTTCAAATAACTATTTAGTTTGAGAATATGCCAAAAATGTTTCAGGTATGTATTCTATATATTGATATTAGTCAGTATGGAAAAGACAATCAGAGATTTTCAAATACAATAGGTATGAATGACTCTGAACTTTTTTGAAGTGAAAATTTCTTTAGGCGCATTGTGCATTTTTTGAAATGGGAAAAAACCATTGAAGTCGCGCCACTGTTATCGTAAGCGACACCGCGCGTGTTTTGTTTATAAGACGATTCATAAAATACCCGCTTCGGATGTGTTCGGCTGTCCTCGGGACGTACTCGGTTTTAATGTATATCCGATATGTCAGTGAGTGATGGCAAAGTATTCTGTTTGTGTTTTGTTGTGTAGTGGCACTCCCGGAGTGCCACTGTTTTTTTTTTTAACTTCTGTTACTGCATCTGAATTTCTCGATTTTGTCGTCGTTTAGTAGGACTATGCGTTGTGTGTCAGTCAGTCTCGGAATTGTTTTTTATTTACGTTTAAATGACAATTAATAAGCATCTCTGTCAGTCCCTTTATAACTGTAGTGTGAAGGCCAGGCCTTGCTCGCGAGTTCTTGGTCAATTAGAAATAATTTCTGGCCTTCCAAAGAACCATGATGTACTTAATCATTTTATGAAAACAGTTGACAGTAGCTTTCTGTAATGTTCACTGCTCACCTCACTCAAGTGAGCGCACACAATTCGAAAGCGAACTCATTTGTTTTTAAAGTAAATCATCGCGGATTCACACGAGACACCGTTCGAATTTCGAAGTGACGTTTACTTGTATTCTGCAAGCCAGTTTTGTCAACAAATAAACAACAATTTGTCAAAAGCTACCTTTACGACATAAAAATAAAGTTAATTTTCCATTGAAGATTGTCTCGAATAGTTCATGTAAGTTAAATAAACCATGCAATGAAAATTGTATCATACGTAGAATAAATAATAATAATAATAATAATAATCGTTTATTTCTTAATTCAAAATTACAATATGGAGGTATTGTTGGTCCCAAACTAGGCACAGCCTGTGTCTTGGGCACCATTACATAGTTAAATTAGAGCGCCTTTTTAATTGCAACGTCATTTTCAAGTTCAGGGTTAACCGGCCTAGTTTTAAATACATAGGAAATAATTTAAATAGGGAGGAAGATAAAATATGAGTTTTTTTTTTCATTGTCATGTTGACTCACTTACTTTCCGGGTAAGTAGAGTTGCAAGTCATTGACATCAGCTGATTAACGGCCTTCTAATTACAGTATAAGGAAGAATTGTCATCTTGCAAAGGAGTATTGTGTTAACCAGTAACTGGGTTCTGGAGGTCAGATAGGCAGTCGCTCCATGTAAAATACTGGTATTCAGGAGCATCTGGTTCAAGTGCTGGGGTCTTGTCCATAAGGAATGAAATCGGTTAAAAAGGCTGGCTTTTACTTGGTAGTTAATTACTTTTAATATCGTACAGGCTAAAGGCTTATTTATTTCCATTTAATCGTCAGGGAGTCGGGTCAGTCAAAAAATGAAGTTAGGCACCCATTCCAAAAAAGAAATAAATTCTGACGGAAAGTCCCAAAAACACTTGTAAAAAAAAAAAAAATTCCAAAAATGTTTGGTCCTAAATAAATGATTTATTTATTTATTTTTTATTTACTTTGCCTTGACTTGAGAATCGAACCCATGACCTCATGCTCAGCAGTTGCAATCACCACAGACTTGTAAGTCTGTGAACTAGTCTAAACTAAAGCTGCTAAATATCATTGATAACAACTATTACAACCGGTCAAGAAAGAGTCGAAATTCCGGTATGGAAATGATTCCGTTTCAAACAGGAAATTAATTTAATAATGTAATAGTTTTCGTACCACCTGCTCGATAAAGTGAAATATAATGTCATGCAAACCTAACCTAAAGTTCGTTATTATAGTCTAGGTCTAGCCGGGTAATAATATTGTAACGAGTGTTATTATAACCCGCTGGTCAATAATGTGATATGAATTTGGAACTTTAATTCAAATTTCGTAACGAAACTGTTACAAAAAATTATGAAGAGCTAAGGCACAACGACGTCACTTTTTGTGTTGTCTCGTATGTGTGCGTACACGCAAACACGAAAAGTGACTTTGTTTTGCACCAACTATTTATTTATAGATTAGACAAGACGATATAACCTACTGCGCCTATTTTTTTATACATTCGACTAGAAGTCAAAGGTGTAAAAAATTCGGGGCACCAATGAATTGATTGAAAGTTTTTATTTTTAAATTATGTGTAAATTATTTTTGTCTCAGTTAGAAACTGTCGTGGTGGTTGTTAGACTTTCTTTTTTTTTGTCAGGTTACACTTTATATACAGGTAGGTATATAAAGTGTAAGCTGTCAAAATAACACCAATACAAATTGAAATGTTTTGAGATAGACAAAATTGGTAAGACTGTGAATAATTGTCATTACTATATTAATTAGGTTTAAAATTTCAGATCATAAAATACTTAAACCAAAAATTGAAATTGATTTCAAATTTTTTGAATTTTTTCTAAGAAACAAACAGTGTTGCCAGATTATCTAGGTAACAAAAGTATAAGAGATATAGAGAGGTAGAGTATAAGTACTAATTTTGACAGTTCGTTGACATTTCGACATGTGCTGCAAAAATAAATTGAATATTGCATCCGGTGCAACTCATCTAATTGACATTGACATTGTCTAAACTAATAACAACATTCGTTTTAAGTATGTATGTTTGAATTTAATACATTAGTCTTCCTAATTCATAACTTAGAATTAATTTTTACATCACTTCGTTGAGAATCCGCAATGATTTACTTTAAAAAAACAAATGAAAAATAGGTATCTACGCTTTGGAATGGACAACTAGCTTCATATTTTCTGACTGACTGACTTTTTGACAATTCAAAAGTGCCTGTAAATGGTTTAATTGAAATAAATGCTTTGAGTTTGAATTTGAATGAGTTCGCTTCCCGAGGAAATCAATAATTTTGTTATTATGATAATAGATGTCTGTCGGGTCAGCTAGTAAATAATAAATACAAGAAATCTTACTCGAAAAACCGGTTAAGGGTCTAATTTGCTATGCCTTTGAATGTTAATTAAAATCATAAACGGATACAAAAAAAATATATTTGGTATAGGTATCAATAAATTCGTGTCGGTTTTTTTGCTAAAGGAGTACATACCTACGCATTACATAATTCTGATAGATGATCCAATAAAAACATTAATAAAAAAATCCATATAATTATTCTCGACATTGTTTTGTTATCCGTGGTGAGAGCCATAAGCCATCATTTAAAATACAAAAATACATACAAATGACACTAATATTATAAAGGCGAAAGTTTGTGAGTGTGTGTCTGTGTGTGTGTTTATATGTTTCTTACTTCTTCACGCTCAAACGGCTGAACCAATTTTGATAAAATTTGGTATGGAGGTAGCTGACAGCCTGGATTAACATAATATAGGCTACCTTTTATCGAAACTTATGCGGGTGAAACCGCGGGGCACAGCTAGTACATAATAAACACCATCTAAAGAAAAAAAAGCAATCCTGGTAGTAGGTATTCACTAAATCAATTCCATTGGGCTTCAAAAATCATTATCTGCCTTGCCTTTTCCCAACTATGTTGGGGTAGGCTTCCAGTTTAACCGGATGCAGCTGAATGCCAGTATTTTACAAGGAGTAACTGCCTATCTGACCTCCACAACTCAGTTACTGGGTAACACAATATCCTTTGTTAAGACTGATTGTCAGACTTTCAAGCTTCTGACAAGGACAACCCGTAAAACTTGAAAACGCTTTCACAGAAACAATATTCGAGAAAGTCAGTCAAATATACCTACACACTTAGATTAATAACGCCCTACACAAGATTTTAAACCCTATCTTTTTTGACGTGACAACGTCTAATAAATCGATGAAGCTGGTTGCACTCACGAAAAAACATGACTCATGTAGCGTTACCTCGCGGCCTCGCTCTGTAGCGTTCCATGGCGGCTTGAAGTGCAAGCGAATATTAACAAATGCAATGCAACTATTCCATCAGTATTTTCTTATGACGTTGTCACGTTCAACTATCGTCAGTAAACCGACTTTACAGACAACCGATTTTATTATTAAATTACAACTCGTGTTTTAAACATTTAAGGGCTGAGTTTTCCATCGCCAGATAACTTTTATTCGAGGAATAAAATTGACGTTTGACAGTTTTTGAATGAAATAACTGTCAAAATTTCAAAATTATTCCTCGGAAAAAGTTACCAGATTATTGAAAAATCAGCCCTCAGTATAATAATAATGTTTTTTTTTCTGGTAAGACTGTCTTTGTCAGACTTTCAGACTTTTCACTACGCGAGATGTATGAATGACGGAATGATAAACAATGACTCATATACAATGTAGGTACATTTATTTAATTATTTACACAATATCGTGTGCTCAAAACTATACGACAACACGCTTACCGATAAGTAATTCATTAATATACTCGTAATATAAAATTGAGGGCAATACGCGTCTATTGGGTACATAAACATTATGCATTAACGTATCTTACAAATATTAACGGGCGTCAATAATTTACTTGATAACTTTCAAGGATGATCTAAATACCTTTAGTGGCGAAATCTGAGCTTCTAGAAATCACGATAATAGTTACTCCCGTCTGCGGCAGTCGTAGACGCGTCGACTGCAGCCGCCGACACGTCGACGACTGCAGTTGCTTCTGCTTATCGCCCACTCCCTCTCATAGAGAGGAGGCCTGTGTCCCAGCAGTGGGAAAATTCTAGGCTGATCATGCTAAACATTTCGCAGAAAAAACTAAACAAACGTACAGACATGACTAGTCATAACCCCATTTATCCAAAGTTGACTAAACGTGTCAACCGCGACACCAGTCTACAACTGGGTCGCGGTCAGCATTGTTTAGTAAACAAATAGTTATTTCTGATAAATTATTGACAAAAATATCACGTAATTAGGCCATACTCTATTTGGATTGGACTCTCTGTGTCACAGAAAATGACATCTGCGCTTCCACTTACGACGCCGTGGAAATTGCGAAGTTTTGGTCCAACAAAGATCTGAAATACAGTCTTTTTTTTTGCTAAATGGTCCCGCTCTTGACGCCGATCATGCACCATGGAAAGCGAAAGATGAGGTCTATAATGGAACGAGCGTGTCTAGAAGATTCCTGTTCACTCTTGCTTCAAAGCAAAGCTGCCTTCAAAGGCAGACGGGTTAAATGTGGGAGGGAACACAGATGCCGGCAGAGAGTTCCATACTTTGGCTGTGCGCATAACAAAAGTGGAGGAGAAGCGCTGAGGAAGACCTCGTCGGGATATCAACCAAGTCGTGCCGGACACGAAGAAGGAGAAGCTCAAACTCAAATTTTTTGCCATACGTTTGTCTCCTTGGTGTTAAGCATTTCACGTCTGAATAGTTTAAAAATTCAGTTCTCCTTATAGGGAAGCCAGAAATGTTAATTTAGCTTAAGGCGAAAGCGCCAGGGTAGCCCGCGAAATTCAATTTTTTTGAGGTTTTTTGGAATTTGCTGGTCAGTATTAAGTTGTATGTTGATTAATATATGAATCGCGGCCGTAAGAAATATGTGTTTACAGAATTATAATCATTAAAGTCATCAACACAACTCTCTAAGACCACGTAAGTCCAAAGAATAACTGTTTCATGAAATCATCATTCTTTGGACTTACATGGTCTTAGAGAGTTGTGTTGATGACTTTAATGATTATAATTCTGTAAACACATATTTCTTACGGCCGCGATTCATATATTAATCAACATACAACTTAATACTGACCAGCAAATTGCAAAAAACGTAAGAAAATTTGAATTTCGCGGGCTACCTTAGCTTAACATTTCTGGCTCATGATTTGAGAATGTAACACGTGAAAACCTCTGGCACAATCTGGCAAGATAGATTCAGTACATTATTCTGAACCCCTGCACTGATTTGACACTGACATTTTGACCGCGCAGGTAAGAAAGAGCTGATTTTTATTTGATAACTCGATCATTTTTTGCCTGCTAACCTGGAAGTCTAAGGGGACTATCTAAAGCGCGGTCACTGTCGGACTGCATAGAAAAGAAAGAGAAACGCGATGACACAACGCTGGTAATTTATTGCAAAATATGAATCAATTATCTATTTACAAAAAATCTATTGTTTGGACTAAAAAATTAAAACACTAGTGCTTTAGTGTGTTGCTTGTAGAACAATCTGACAAAAAAACCGGGTTGATTGTATTGTATCTTTATGATTTTTTTCTATCGTATCAAATTAGTTGTGTTATGTTTTCAACACACTATCTACCTAGCATATATCCTGAAGAATATCATATATTTTTCTGATTTTGTTTACTGTAGTAGATCATATACTTTTATTGCCTCTAAAACTTGCGTTTTTTGCGTTTAGGTCCTGTGTAATCCCCGAGATGTTATTTGTGGGCACCGTCAGTTGGGATTGGTCATCTTTTATGGCCGATTCCTATAACATACGGACAGTTAAAGGTTAAAATTAAGACTCTTTTATCTTTACCAATAATGAAGCAAAGACCTCAGAGCTTTGCATAGTAGACCCTAGTAGACCCATAACTATGGAAGCAGCTATCACAGGTACAAATTATCTTACGGATCTATTTATATTCCCAGTTTGGCAACAAGAAAATGCTACTATTGGTAAGCAAAACCATCGTTTTTGTTTATAGGAACCGAGCATTAGTCGCCACAGTTTATTTCAATTATTTTATTTTTGGTTGTTTTTTGTTTCTATTTTCTGTACTCTGGACGCTTTTAATGTGTATGTCTTTTTTTACATCGTTCTCACATATAACTATATTTTTTTTTAATGATGTAACTAATATTTTTGTTACGTTATAATTTAGACGATTGTCCATGGAGTTTCTATCCCGTTCTTTTCCATGCGTACATCTTACGCTTTGAAATAGGCAACTGGTTTCATATGTCTGACCGATTCCTTGACAATTCAAAAGTGCCTGTGAATGGTTAATTAAAATAAATGCCTTGAGTTTGAGTTTGTTTTGTATACAAAGGGCATCGCCTAAAAATCAGTCCGGATGTACTTTTAACCTCCACACTACCTGAATAAAAATACTTCCTGAATAAAAATACATTTCGCCACATTAACAAAATAAGTAAACATATTTACTGTAAACAAGTCTATTTAAAATACTAACTGAATATACAAACATTCTAGAACACTCATGTAGCACGTAGAAATAAAAATATTGACTACATTAATTTAACAGTTTTTTATTGATTCCGTGTCGGTTCTATGCACTTTTTTGTTCCAAAGCTAATTTGGAAACATTTAATCAACAATTCAATAACAAGGTAAATCGAACTAGGGTACCTAACAGATTAAAAATATGCAAGCTTTAAAAAAATGGACGTTGAATCTTTAATCCTGTTGATTATCTCAGTCTTTTTATGACGTTACTAAATGATTCAGCAGAATTTAAAATTTTAACATGACATGACGGCTTTTTTCCGAATGGTTTGGCAGAGGTGTACCTACCTACGGAACACCTATATTTCGCCAGTTACTTGGTCTGTCTGTCTGACAACTAGTCACTTAGTAAATGGGTTGTGGAGGTCAGATAAGCAGTCGCTTCATGTAAAATACTGATATTCAGCTGCAACCGGTTAGACTGGAAGCCGACCCCAACATAGTTCGGAAAAGGCTTGGTTAATGGCTAGCCTTTTCAGGCAAAAAGAAATAAGAAAAATGGTCTTCAAAGTCCAGGTAGGTATGCTTTCCATAGAACCAGTTAGGAATTATCAGCTTTAATCATGAATAATTTCACCACTACTCGCAAAACGTTGAAGGAAAACATCGTGAGGAAACCGGCATGTCCTAGAACCAACAATTCGAAGGCATGTGACATTTACCAACCCGCATTGGGCCCGCGTGGTGGATTACAGCCCACGCCCTCTCCAACGTTGAAGGCCTGTGTCCCAGCAGTGGGCACATTACAGGCTGATAATGTAAATATTCGTACCAAAAATGTTTCGTTAACAACATTACCACCACTACTACTACACCACTACCTACCACTAGTTTATGGCCCTATTTTGTAAATATTTATGTAAATCAATTATTTCAATAAACAATTTCAATTCATTGCGTTACTAACATTGTTGAGTTTTCCAACAAACATCGTCGGCATACATGTCTTGTCAAGACGCTGTCTCATTTAAAAATGGAAGGCCCTGTCTTCTGTGATACAGTTTTTCAACTAGTATAGCGGGTGAATGAGGGTTTTCTGAAATGACGTTCGCTAGGTGGCAGCACTGACACGTCAGATCCAGGCATCTGTCAAAGAGCCTATATTTTCTTTAGTCATGACTGAATGATGAACGAATGAATGAATCGAATGATGAACGTCATCATATATTTTATATTGGAAGACCTCTTGTCACAGTGGTGCCAACTGGTGTCGTAAATTTTGACGAAAACCCTCATTGCGTAAGTCTTTAATAATAGGAATGTCGTCCATTTTGACAGTTCTACAACATTCATTGCGTTATTTACATTGTTGAGTAGACATATTTTTTTGACATAAGAAGCAATCAGCAATAACCTTCAAAACTATTTAGCTTAGGTAATATTGATAATGTGTTACGCAATTAGGGGTGCTCGTGGAAAAACTCCAAAGATGTATGGAGAATTCAAATAAGACAAGGATAATGTGTCAAAATATAACATGCAATGATTGTTTACGATAAACAATCTATACATATCAATGATTTCAATAGTAAATGCTAAGTCATGGTAACGGAATCAAAATTTTTGTTAAAGGTTTTTATGTTTAAAAATTTGACTATTCTATAACTGTACTGTAACGTTGGAATGTTATGTTTC
This sequence comes from Luperina testacea, assembly GCA_927399505.1. Lineage (NCBI taxonomy): Eukaryota > Metazoa > Arthropoda > Insecta > Lepidoptera > Noctuidae > Luperina > Luperina testacea. Next base: position 6,801,785 of record OV656783.1, on the reverse strand, counting down.
AGGGGTCAATGAACTTTTTTTTTTGTTAACCGACTGCAAGCATACCAAAAGGAAGGTTATGTATTTCAACGGTTATGTTCCTATGTTGATATATTAATACAGGGTGTCCCGTAATTAATGAATAATCTCTAAAGGGGTCATTGTACTCATCATTATGAACAACTTTTACTATGGGACCAACAAGCATACCAAAAGGAAGGTTATGTATTTCAACGGTTATGTTCCTATGTTGATATATTAATACAGGGTGTCCCGTAATTAATGAATAATGTCTAAAGGGGTCATTGTACTCATCATTATGAACAACTTTTACTACGGGAGCAAACATGAAATCGCGAAAAAAACAGCTGTTCCCTACATTAATCGCTCGCTCGCTCGTCAAAATGAAGGAAACAGCTGATTCATCACTTTTGCCAGTAACCTTGAATTCGGCACCTGTTCCAAATGTTTTTAATTAACAGTGTGAAGATTCATGTCTAATTAAACACATTGGCTTGCCTTAGAGAAGAAACTTGGTATCATTTTTTGATTGCAAGATTTTCAAGATTATAAACCTAGAAGGTAACATTAGGTAACCTTTAATACTTAACTAATTGGCCTAGCCTTTTTCCTACGATATTGGGTTCAGCTTCCAGTCTAACCGGATTCAGCTAAATACCAGTACCTACCTATTTTACATGGAGTGACTGCTTATCTGACCGCCAGAAGCCATTTACTGGGTAACACTATACCCCTTGGTAAGACTGGTTGTCAGTTTTTCGGATTTTTGATTACCCGTAACGACTGTCAAAGATCTACGAATGACTTGAATAACAGCCGGGACCAACGGTTTAAAAATACCTGTCTCAACAATATCTAAGTATATTTATTAGAAAAATACCTAAATCTCTTAGGGCTGAGTTTTCAATCATCTGATGACTTTATTCGAGGAATAATTTTGAAAATTTGACAGTTATTTCATATAAAAACTGTCAAACGTCAATTTTAGTCCTCGAATAAAAGTTATCTGGCGATGGAAAAATTAGCCCTTAATGGACTAAACAAAACAAAACCGCAAGTCATGTTATTAAACGCGGATGGACGAAAATAAATAAAATTTTTGTTTTGATATTAATGTAGTGTTTGTTATTCTGGGGATTATTTAAAGCAAAAAAGCGACTTAGATGTTTTTAATCCGAGTTGATAAAACGAACGGAAAGATACTGTAATTTTATCAAAACTGTTTGGTAAACAGATTAATTTATTCCAACTTGTTCCTACTTTTGCATGTGCAGACGCCAGCACATCAAGCTACTACGATCTGTCAATTTTTTTTAATAGATTTTCAACTTGCTCGCAAAAGCTAATGGTTCAAAGTTGATTGGGAAAATTTGACAGTTTCGGGTAGCTTGATGTGCTGGCGTCTGTACCTACTTTACTTTTCTTAGCTTTTTCCAAAAAACATCGGCGGCATACATATTATGTCTTGTCAATACGCTGTCTCATTTTAAACGGTAGGCCCTGTCTCCTGTGATAGTTTTTCAATTAGTATAGCGGGTGAATGAGGGTTTTCTGAAATTACGTTCACTAGGTGGCAGCACCAACACGTCAGGTCCAGGTATCTGTCAAAGAGCCTATATTTTCTTTAGTCATGACTGAATGATGAACGAATGAATGAATCGAATGATGAACGTCATCATATATTTTATATTGGAAGACCTCTTGTCACAGTGGTGCCAACTGGTGTCGTAAATTTTCACGAAAACCCTCATTGGGGTGCAGGTTTAATTCCTATGCACTGTGACGAGGTTAGTTGCCATTAATTGGGCACAATTCCAGACTTCGGGCTGCTTTTCATACTAACTATGAGATACAGTTAGTGAGGTGGGCAATAATATGTTTATGGTTCTCTAAATATCACTTCGAAATTCGAATGGAGTCACCGTTCGAATTTCGAAGTGACTCGTTGTGAATCCGCGATGATTTACTTTAAAAACAAATGAATTCGATTTCGAATTGTGTGCGCTCACTTGTGTGAAGTGAGCAGTGAACTTTCCAGAATGACATTACTGAAGGAAAATGTTTACAAAAACTTTTGGTAACAAAATAACAACGACACTTCTACCTACAGTGTTAAATTAATTGCTTCATGAATATTAAAATACATAATGGGTTCCAAGTAACTTAATAAATTATCAAATATGCATTAATTACGCTAAAAATAGAACACACTGGTTTTAATTCGACAACAATATTGCGTTGAGAATTTTTTTTGATAAAAGTATCATGTACGAAGTATAAGATTTGGACAGAAGGACCAGTTAGGATTAAGACCAGTTTTAATGTAGGTACTTATGGTAATGAAGCTATACACACTTGAAAACAACAAAAAAAAAACAACTTCTGGGCTTGCTCGTTCAATCATAGACCTCATCCATCACTTTTCACTGGGCAAGATAGAGGTAAGGTGCTGGCCACATTTCGATTAAAAAAAAAACGAGAAGCAAAAATGCTTAAAAGTCTATTGTGAGTTAAGAACTGGGGGCCTAAAAAGGCCACTTTAGCAGAATCATAAAAGAATAACATTATGAATTATAATATAGCGAAGACAGTCCGTGTTTTTCTTTTTTTCGCTGCACTACGTAGCGGACTGATTGGTATTTTATTTAGCACAGATAAAAAAAAATAACTGAAAAATGCTTCACCAATCGAATTTGATACGATTAACTTAACAGTTAACTGTCCATTATGATTCATAATGTTATCCTTCAATGATTCTGCCAAAGTGGCCTTTTTAGGCTCCCTAAATCATCCATGTCCTGGAATGTTCATGCTTATAAAAGTGCTCATGGCGTGGTAAAAGTGCTCATGGCGCGGTAAAAGTGCTCATGGCGCGGTAAATGTGCTCATGGCGCGGTAAAAGTGCTCATGGCGCGGTAAAAATGCTAATGCCATGGTAAAAATGCTCATGCCGAGGTAAAAATTCTCAAAACGTGATAATAATGCTCATGCTGGTTTAAAAATTCTCATGCCATGGTAAAAGTGGTTATGACATGGTAAAAATGAGTGTGCCTTGGTAAAAATATTAGCCAGTCAGCAAAATGATAGCGGAGCTGACCGGTCTTCTTTGCTTTAGCCAATGAGCTGCTTTTATTCAGATTTCATTGCAGACTTCTTTTATAAATGGTATTTCTGTACATTTTATTTTTGTTATACCTATACCTTATATCCGGTTCACCTTCGCTTGATGCCATTTTTTGTGGATATTATAGTAATAGGTATAGGTAAGGTATCTAATTGTAAAAATCTGTTTGTGTACCGTAATATATTTATAAGTTTATTTTCGTTTTCATTTTGGTAAGCGATGATTTAATTTTACAGTACACGCATCGTCGTTAGGTATAGTACAGTTTTTTTTAGTGATTTCTCAATTATTAAGTTCCTTCTTCTCATAAGTATACAAATTTACTTACACGTAAAGCAAAAGCACTAGGAAGTGGTGAAGGGCGGGCGTTTTGATGGACTGTCTTATGTAATTTTCGACGTTCAAAAAGTGATGATTCTCAGAATAGTTTGATTAAATGAGTTTTGTTTTTTTTTTCTTTTTTTTTATGCGTTCTTCTTTTTAGCGTGTCGATGGAAATCCAAATTGTGTCAGCCCAAAACTTATTATCTTATAGGTATACGTTCGAATTTCGAAAACAAAACCCCTTCTTTAAAAAACAGATGATCCCTTTACCTATTAGACTAAGGCTGCCTATCCACCTGAGATGAGCGATAATGCGTAGCGAGGAATGTGTGTGAAACCAACCAATAACATCGCTTCATTTTTGTAGCTTGAACTAAGTTAGCGTTGGTATTGGTTAGTTTCACACACATCCCTCGCTACGCATGCTCGTTCATCTCTGGTGGAAAGGCAGCTTATCACGAGTTTACGGTGTTACATAAAGGCTTATTAATTACTAAAAATGGAACAATGATAATACACAAGAAAGCATTGCCTGTTGTAAACTGAAGATGTTTGTTATCATGGGGTCAAAAGCAAGACTTTCTTATCTTATAATATTATTGTTTTAAGACCAATGACTTCAAAATATACCTACACATACACAGTTTTTATGTCTAGCTTTTTCGCAACTATTTCGGGGTCGGTTTCAAATCTATAATAACAGCAGTATTTTACTGCGTATATTATGTTACAGATCAAAAAGCTTCCATTTTTTTAGTCATATTTTATTACCCAAAAAATGTTCACACGCTGGTTTAAATAAAAAATTGGTACAATATACTTTGATCGAACGATCTTCGTGCGTCATTATAATACTTCATTAGAATATCATTTTTCGAACTGATCGACCGATCTTCGTGCGTCATTACCAGTGGCCGGAATAGACCGACTATATTTACCTAAACTTCGGAGAACAGAGACAGAAAGTGGAGACTTCCTTATGACGAATTTTTTTTCCCGGAAATCGAGAAAATTCTTTTAAAAGGTTGAAAATAAGCTTTATTTAAGACGTGTAAAGGCTATTTTTTTTACTAAACTTGCAATTGACAAATCTTAGGAATTTTCACTTAAAAACAAAACTCTTCATAAGCTGCTGTTCGTCCTTGTGACATAATATTATATCGTATAAAAAAAAAATAAAGTTTATTTCAATAATTGTTTACAATGATATCTACACATATCATAAAGGCTATAATTTATTGTTACTAATGAATTAGACATCTGTAGCCGAACTAGGCGAAAGCCTGCATTTCGGCTATCAGCGCACAAACCCTCAGATAATAAACACTTAAAAATAGCCTTAAAAGAGATGTTAACATTTCGTAGATTAAAAAAAAAGTTTTGTCTTTGGTTTGATAGGTGGTCTGTCTATCCATTAATTAAATCAGTAATTAAATGTCCATAGCGGATCTATTCATAAGGCGTCAATTAAAATTTAATTACTAAGACCTACGTCATTCTGTGTTATTAATCCAAATGACTACGACGCAAAATAATTAAAAATGTTTATGTGTTTGGAAAAACATACTTAACGGGCTTACAGGACCTAAACGCAAAAAACGCAAGTTTTAGAAACAAAAAAAGTATAAGATCGACTAAAGTAAACAAAATCAGAAAAATATATGATATTCTTCAGGATATTATACTAGGTATATACTGTGTTGAAAACATAATACAACTAATTTGATACGATAGAAAAAAATCATGGAGATACCTCTAAAAACTTTCTTTTTACCGTAAAATCCATACTAATATACATAGGTACAATCGTTCCGATTTTTTGTCAGATTATTCTGCAAGCAACGTAATAACTACACACTACTGTTTTAATTTTTGTGTCCAAAAATAGATTTTTTGTAATTAAATAGTTGCTTCATATTTTGCAATAAATTACCGGGGTTTGTCATCGCGCTTCTCTTTCTTTTCTATGCAGTCCGACAGTGACTGCGCTATAGGTCATGTCAGCCCCTTAATGACATTATGTGATAAAGATTGGCGAGTTATGAATAGAAGTAGTCCGTAGCAATAAAAAAAAAATTAAAACACAATTATTTTTTTATTGCTTACGGTGAGTGTAGGTACCTCTGAGAGATAAATTAGTTACTAATAATGTAGAAACTTAATCTATACTAATACTAGCTGACCCGGCCACGCGTTGCTGAGGCTAAGGTTTTTGTGCAATAAAATAATATTCCGATTATAAATGGAGATGTGAGCTATCTCATCTTTCAAGTTGGACCAAACGATTAAGATCGGTTAAGTAGTTTAGGAGTCCATCGCGGACAAACATCGTGACACGTAATTTATATACAGTATGTTAACTAACAGAGGGCGTTCCCGTTAACCCGCTATAGTATAGCATCCATACATGCTAAAAAAAATATTACCATTCGAAAATAAAATGTTTTTATTTTTTTTTATATTAAAATATTCACTAAAAATCGTAAATTGATACGTTAAAGAAACACTCTGTACACGCGTACTTGAAGGACAGCAATGTCGGAATTTATTTAATTAAATAAATTAGAATTAATTAAATAAATAGAGTATCAATTTACGATTTTTAGTGAATATTTTAATATAAAAAAAAATAAAAACATTTTATTTTCGAATGGTAATATTTTTTTTAGCATGTATGGATGCTATACTATTGCGGGTTAACGGGAACGCCCTCTGTTAGTTAACATACTGTATATTAAGATTATAAAGAGGGAACCTTTGATTGACCCGTGCAGCTGTTATCTGTCAGCGTCGAACCCCTGCCACGAGCCACGAGACCCTGATCATGGAACTCAAAATCAAAGTCACGGCCGATGCCTGAACTTTAAATTAGTTATATATGTCGAGATAACACATAATCACACTAATATTAAAGGCGAAAGTTTGTGAGTTCGTGTTTATATGTTTGTTACTTCTTCACGCTCAAACGGCTGGACCAATTTTAATAAAATTTTGTATGGAGGCAGCTGACACCTTGGATATGGCGCCCTCTAGCGGACATAAAGTCATGAATCTATACTAATATTATAAATGCGAAAGTGTGTCTGTCTGTCTGTCTGTATGTTATCTCTTCACGCTTAAACCGCTGAACTGATTTAGATGAAATTTAGTATAGAGATAGTTTGAGATCCGGGAAAGGACATAGGCTACTTTTTATCCCGATATTCCCACGAGATCGACACTTTTGCGAGTGAAACCGATGGGCGCTACTAGTTTTGTATAAATAGACTATATTTGTCGCACTGACAGGAACGTATTTTCTCGACGACCGGAATGTAAATACTACTGGGAAAAAGCTGGGTATTCCAATAATATAATATGTAAATGGATTAATTAATTTTTATTCAATACATAATTACATAAATTTCACCGAATCTTCGAGAGATTGAATGGTCGCCGACCATCACCCACTTGTTTTGGCAAACCTTGGAATACGTTGTGTTATCTTATTACATTTCTTAATGTAATAAAAAGGTAAAAACAACTATTAATTTTATTAAAATGGCTTTTTCCGCTTTATGTCTGACCATGAACCTTGTATGAACTATCAAAGGTGTTATATAAAATTTTCTTTTTTAAATATAAGACTGGTGATTGCGGTGTTAGTGTTTCAAACGATTAAGAACCTTATTCTCAATTGCAAATTAGGTTTATATTCGTATGAAACGGTCGTTTTACTTGGCGAAGTAAATTCAAAGTGCGATCTCTGAATCTTGCCCTAAGACAGCCGGATTTAAAGCTCCTGCAAACAGGCGCGACACGACACGCGACACAAAGGCACCGCAAGTCGCGCAACGAGCGGTTTCTTTGTGTCGCGCTCGATTATATCGCGTGTCGCGCCTGTTTGTAGGAGCCTTTATGTGTTTGTCCTGGCTGTCATTCGTAGATATGTGACTGTCGCTACGGGTTGTCAGAAGCCTGAAAGTCTGACAACATTTCTTACCGCATGATTTTATCATATTTAGATTCATACAATCGTTTTATTGTTTTAAATTATTCGGTCGTAAGTTAATAAGCAACCAGTTTTACCGAGTACGATACACGGTTACCCAGTAACTGGGTTATGGAGGTCAGATAGGCAGACGCTTCATGTAAATTACTGGGATTCAGCTGCACCTGGTTAGACTGGAAGCCGACTACGACACAGGACTGGAAAAAGGTGACGACAGTAACAATTTTAAATCCATACTAATATTAAAAATTCGAAAGTAACTCTGTCTGTCTGTCTGTATGTTAGGTACCTTTTCACGCCTAAACCACTGAACGGATTGCGATAAAATTTGGCAGAGAGATAGATTGCATCCCGGGGAAGGACATAGGATAGTTTTTATCGACATACCTCGCGGGCGAAGCCTCGGGCGGAAGTTAGTAATTTTATATATTACCTCTATTTTAAATATTTCTAGAACACCAAGAATATGAATCAAGACCAGTCATCAAGTAAATAATTATAATTACTGTGTAATTCCACAACATGGACGTTTGTTGGAATATTCTGCAGTGCGTACAAGTAAGGTAAACAACCATTTTATTGTTACGTAAGGTACCTACAAAATAATTATAGCATTGTCGTGAATATCAAGGTTCTTTGACATTATTTTTGTTATGTAGGTGATTTGAAGTAAAATAGTCTGCGGAAGAAGAACCATCCATACTAATATTATATTATAATTCAAAATTTATTATGAACACACCCTCGCGTAATTAGCTTATAACGTTCCCACTGCCGGTAAAGAGGCCTCCTCTTTTTGAGAGGGAGAGGGCCATAATTCACCACCCTGGTCCAGTTCGGGTTGGTGGATGTCAAATTTCTTTGATTTTTTTAACATGGGTTCCTCACGATATTTTCCATCACCGTTTTGAGAACAGTGGTGATGAAATTAAACACACAATGTAAAGTACAGACTCCAGCATATCAAGCTACCCGAAACTGTGAAATATTCTCAATCAACTTTGAACCTTATGCTTTAGCGATAACGTTGAAAATTTATTAAAGAAATTTGACAGATTGTAGCAGCTTGATGTGCTGGCGTCTGTACCTGCCTGGCTTCGAACTCACGACCTACAAGTTATAAATTGCGGTCGATAAGACTTTCTGACCTAAAGATGAGCTGTATAAATAAATCATCGTTACATTATAAATAGAAACACTTTTTCAAAATTAAACCCGTTAGTTTAATCTATAAAAAACTGTTTCTGTGTCAGTTCAACCACAGACAGTTAACAAAGCAAAAACTATTGATAGACACATTGAACACTATGGCCTTGGTCAAATTATCTCAAAGAGATCACGCTTCGTACAATCGTTTTTTTTTATTATTTAGGTCGTAACGTCTGTCAATCTAGACTCTATAGACAAAATCAAACTGGTTCCTAATTTAATTTATATTTTTTTTTTAATTTTATGACATTGATTTTTATAGTCTGTGACTACAGTAACTCACGCACTTGTTAAAATCCTAGGAAAATCATCTACTTTTACAATATGTATTTGTAAATAATTTGTAAATACACACACACAGAGGACCATATATGTATATATATCACATAATTGATTTACCTGTCATTGCTTATTGACATAAGTTATACAAAAGCTTATGTCAAACTTATTGAAAGTGGTTGTAGAAGTACGGAACGCTTTGAAAGCGATTGTCACTTTGCTAAAGACATAGAAGTTGCGTTGCATACCAGAGCCCAAGCCAGAATGTCTCATGTACAGACGCCAGCACATCAACCTACCCGCAACTGTCAAATTATCCAAATCAACTTTGAACCTTATGCTTTGGCGATAAAGTTGAAAATCTATCAAAGATATTTGACAGATTGTAGTAGCTTGATGTACTGGCGTCTGTACCTGTGATTACCGACACCTCGTCAAATTGGAATAGAATGGTAAACTTGGCAAGCGTGGTGTGGGAAGCTCCTCAGTTTCATGGACTGAAGACCTGAAAGAGGTGGCTGGGAAAGACTGGATGCGGAAGGCTGAGGACAGGGTGTTGTGGTGCAGCCTGGGCTAGTCCTATGTCCAGCAGTGGACCGCAGTCCACTCCAATCCATCAGCTCAGCTTATCGCAATAGCAATTCGATTTCTATGGCAATCCATCAGGATTGCCATAGAAATCGAAATAAATGTAGCTTGGAATGAGGGTTTTCTGAAATGACGTTCGCTAGGTGGCAGCACTGGCACGTCAGGTCCAGGCATCTGTCAAAGAGCCTATATTTTCTTTAGTCATGACGGAATGATGAACGAATGAATGAATTGAATGATGAACGTCATCATATATTTTGTATTGGGAGACCTCTTGTCACAGTGGTGCCAACTGGTGTCGTAAATTTTCACGAAAACCCTCATTGGAATAAAGAAAGAAAGAAAGAAAATACATGTATTTAGCACAGACTAAGAACAGAAATCCAGGACATCATAATGCCCAATTTTTAATAAATATATCTTTTGGCTTTGAATCGCAAAAAATAACTAATTTAGTCAGCAGCAGTGCGATTCTGTAACCATCTCACCGTGAAAACTTAGGTGAAGTGAGCGTGGAGTGAGCTGTCAATAGTGTCAATTCCTAGCAAAAACAAACTCACATCACCTAAGTTTTCACGGTGAGTTTTTTACAGAATCGACCGGCAGTACCCGTTTCACATTGGTAGGAAAATATTATACGGTAGCGAGTATAACAAAACCTATTAAAATATATTAATTAACCATTTAACCGGTGATCACATTCCTTTAACGAGCTACTAAAACTTAATTTGATATTTTTATTGTTAAATTCAAGATGGCGGACGGATTATTTGCGGTTTTTGACGTTTAGGAGAATCACATGTCGCGCGTCGTGTCAATTGTTAATTTATGGTAAATTGGTAAATAATTCACTACAAAAGATGTTTGCGCGTGTTTTAATAAATTAATTCTCACAGTTTTCTGAATTAAAACAGTATAATATTTAAATAAAATTTAATATTATTAATAAAAACGATATATCTATACTTTATTCACAACATATTATAGGTACCTACAATAGGTAAAACGAATATTTAATGCAAAATTAAAACTAAGTTTAAGTAAAAAAAAGCAATAAAAAGTAAGTATGCTTTTATAAAATTTAATATTATTAATAAAACTATAAGTATCTATACTTTATTCACAACATATAGGTACCTACAATAAATCGAATATTTAATACAAAATTAAAACTAAGTTTAAGTAAAAAAAAAAACAATAAAAAGTAAGTATGCTTTTAATTTTTTTAATAGCAACTATGATAGATTTATGTTTCGATAATTATGTAATAGAGACTCAATATTTTTTGGAGATTAGGTACCTACATGAATATTTTTTTTATATTCCGTTTTGTTTTACAATATTTTACTTTAATAAGGGCCGATTTTTCAAATATCGCTATCTAGCGTGTAAAAGTATCTGGCTTTTTATCAGGAGAATAAATATTTTCAATCATATCTTTAGGTACTTATTTCTTTATAAAATTGAATTCATAAAATATGATAGTTTATGCTCAAAATTTTGGGGTATTCCTCGAAACGCACCAACCTTGAAACGCACCAAAAGTATTCCTCGAAGAAAATTAAATATTAATCAAAATAAAAATACTTATTATAAATTTATTCCTCGAAATTCATCAACGATGAAACAGAGAAGAGCATGAAGGATTTGTAATAAATGATATCGATAGACGTTCCATTTGGTGCGTTTCAAGGTTGGTGCGTTTCAAGGAATACCCCGAATTATGCGACGAAAAATATTTTATGAGTTTGTTTTAAGATTGTTTTATCAAGATACTATTTCAGGTATTTCAATACGCCTAACTGTGCCGCAAAAAACTGAGCGTTTTACATGTGCCTACCGCATTCAGCCTCATTGGTAAAATGCGCTCTTAGTCTCTGGTCAGTAACTCAGCCGTCAAATTCAATTCCCGTAATTAAAAACGTTAAAAATCTAGTGGCAACCTCATCTCAGCGATAATTAACGTCATTAACGTCAAAAACTTGTCAAAACCGTAGGGAATTTAGATGTAGGTATTTTGACAGACAGACTGTAGGAGAATTTTTGACAGACAGACTGTAGGAGAATTTGTGACAGACAGACTGTAGGAGAATTGCCCCTTAGATATTAAAGCAGTGGTCAGCGGGAATAACAACAACAATAATTTTAAAGTTCAGATTTATTCATTCAATCTTTTTACTATGTTATTGAAGTTGTCAGAAATCAATAAAATTTAAATTGGACAGTGATTGATCGTGTGTCCAAAGACCAATTTTAAGTTAAAAAAAAACATGTATTTATTATACAGTTTCTTATAAAAAAATAATTACCAAGCAACAGTATGGTGAAACAATTTATAAAACACATACCCATTGTATGTTTTATAAATATATATAAAAATTTATAAAAACGGAAAGTGCGCCAGCAGCAGGCGCTTTTTTCGTTTTATCTACATATTTTTTCTTTTGGTAATTTCAATAAATTATAATTATAATCGTTTAGTTTTGTGCCTCGTTGGTCTATAGTGGACGCAAGTGTTACTGTTGAGTATGAAGTCCGGGTTCCTGGTTCCCAGGTTGGCAAAGTATTATTTTGTTTTTTCTTCTTTTTTTATCTGTAATTTCTCAGTAGCACCCCGGAATCTGGATTTAAGGCCGGTTGATAGCAATAGACTTGCCCCCATTACATGAGACATTAACATATCTGGCGAAATGTGGGGGCTCTATAGGTAGGTAGAGCTCTACTAATCCTCAGGCAATACAGACTTGATTTTATATTATTTATGTTTATAATATTAATATTATAATACAAGGACTATAATTGCACAGTTTATACACAGCTATTTTAAGAGACTACTTATATTTATGTTTATATGTAATATTATAATACAAGGACTATAATTGCACAGTTTATACACAGCGATTTTAAGAGACTAGTTAAATTTATGTTTATAATATTAATATTATAATACAAGGACTAAAATTACACAGTTTATATACCTACAGCTATTTTAAGAGAGTTATAAATTTTATGATGCTATCTTTGTTCAAGTGATCGAAGGATGCTATTAAAACTTTATTGGTCTAACATTGTTAGTCTGACTCGTTTGTTGGCATTTTGTGTTTAAATGTCAAATTCATACTTGTACGGAATAGATTTTTTTGAACCACACACTGTTAGATAGGTACTAAGAGGAAAAAAATCTTGTGCCGAAATGTGGTCCTTATAAGTTTTAATTCAGCCAAAAACTATTTTATAGCTTGAATGAAGTATGTAGGTATCCAAGCTCCGTGGTTCCGAAAGCACGTTAAGCCGTTGGTTCCTCCGGCTGTCATTTGTAAATCTTTGACAGTCGTTACCGGTAATCAGAAGCCAGGATATTTGACAAACCCTGGATTAACATATAGACTACTTTTTATCCCGATATTCCCACGAGATCGAACCTTATGCGGGTGAAACCGCGGGGCGTAGCTAATACAAATATATTATAGAACTAATATATACAGAACATGTTTTCCTTCATCGTTTTGAGAGCAGTGGTGTTGAAATTATTTACACAAAGTAAAGCGCCTGGATGAGTTCGAACCCACGACCTTACAGCTCCTACAAACAGGCGCGACACGCGATATAATCGCGCGCGACACAAAGGCACCGCTCGTTGCGCGACTTGCGGTGCCTTTGTGTCGCGTGTCGTGTCGCGCCTGTTTGAAGGAGCCTAAAACCGGCATGTCCTAGAACCAAAAATCGAAGACATGTGACATCTACCAACCCGCTTTTGGCCCGCGTGGTGGATTACGGCCCACTCCCTCTCACACAGAGGTGGCCGTGTCCCAGCAGTGGGCACATTATACACATATTATCTATGCTTACGCTAAAGAAGCTATCCATTGTTTATTTCATCTTCTGCTACTCACAAAGCCATACAAATAAAATAACTATCATCAATTAAAATGTAATACTTAGGTGTCGCACAAGGAAATTTTCCAGCTGTCTTGTGCGATTTCCACGCGGAAAGCAAGAACGTCATCGAGAATAATATGCATGTCGCTGACATTACAAACATGCTGACCGTTTTGCAAATTGTCTAGAATTAAAAAAAAAAGAAAATGACAAACATTTAACAGAGTATGCTTAGATGGTTTAGTATTGTTGAAAGGACAAATTAAAGGCTAGTAAAGGCTCTTGCAAACAGGCGCGACGCGCGACGCGAATCTCGCGCGACACTAAGGCACCGCTCGTTGCGCGACTTGCGGTTCCTTTGTGTCGCGTGTCGCGTGTCGCGTCGCGCTTGTTTGAAGGAGCCTTAACAAAAATAAATGTTTGAAGTGAAAACTTCTTTATGAGCGTTGAGCAATTTTTGGTATAGGATATAATGGGTTCGCGTTACCGACTTTTAGCTAGAAGGGTGACCACTATTATATTATTATTATTTCATTGTTTAGGTTATCACTTCTGTCGGCAGTCAACTCAGTATTTTGTTTGTTTATCTATATTCAAGAAATATAACGCTGGGATGAAAAGTACCTAATTACTTCCGTTTACCAACCCATAGACACTTGCTCCATCTATACTAATATTTTAACATGGTAAAAATGAGTTTGGTTGTAGAGGGTAATCTTCGGAACTATTGCTGCGATTCCGAAAATTCTTTCACTAATGGGAAGTTAGGATATTGACAATAGGATATATTGTACGTTAAAACAAGAAATTTCACACAGACAATGTCGCGGTCAGAGGCTAGTGCTATGCTATGCTAAAATACTGGTTTTAACAGCATCCAGATAGACTGGAAGCCGACCCCAACATAGTTGGGAAAAGCCTAGATAAATGATGATTAATGTTTCTGTTAGGCTGTGCGATCCCTTAGTCATTCACACACAATTCAGCGTCACCGACCAACTGGAGCACAGTATACCTACCATATCAGCGACTCGAGCGTGACAGTTTAGTTTCGTTCACTGTCCAGATAAACCACAAAATGCGCCTAAAGAAGTTTTCACATCACTAAACAAAATACGCTAGAATCTATTATGTTCACTAATAGCCACGTTCTCGAAACTTCACTAAAAATTAGGAACTTTTAAAACTCAACGATATTGAATTCTGCCAGCGACTTGCAGTGACAAAGACAGTGCACCATACCGGTTTAAATTCCGCCCATACCACGCAGAGGTCGGGGTTCGTTTCCACGGGATTATTTATTCAACATCCGATAAGATTCTGCCCTGCCTTTTAAAAATAATAATAAAAGAATAATATTATTATACGTAGACAAAAATAATGTGATAATAACAATCGTGATTTTTAATAAATATCTTGAATTAAAACACAGTTAATTCCTTATATCCTTATTCCTCGTATAATCTTGTGGAGCACAACTTAACGTGCTTATTTTCCGCATTTTCATTCTAAAATAAAAGAAATAACCAAACAAAGGATGAGGGCGCCACTGCGCGGTCGGCGTTTGGTCGGCGCCCTCTTAACAAATCACAATATTGCCCGTTTTCACGTAAATACACGCGTTGTTGGATTTGTTGGAAAGTTGGAAATCCAACTACGAACTTTCATTTAGGCATTCATTTAGGCGTCCCCTAGGGATAGTGAAAACGGGCATATGACTATAATAATCTTTATATACCTATACAGTGGTATTTTATAATAGTCTCTTCAGAGAACATTCTGAAGGTGGAGGGCTCAGATCTCATCTATCGTTTTCCATCAGGCGTGATAGGGGTCAAGAGCGGGCCAAATTAGTAAAAAAAAAAAATATTATCACATTTTATCGTATCGTATACCGTATAACAATGTAAACGGTACCGACAAAACCACATAACAGCAATTATCCGATGACGCTCGCAATCTCGCGACAGATACTCGCTAGTCGTGTCATTATATTAGGCACGTAAGTACTGTGCGTACGTCACTATTGTTGACATTGTAGGAAATGGCTGATTGGTTGAACTATACCTTTGTACTGTCAACGAAGTTCATTGTCACGCAAATTGACACGTCATGTCAATTTGCCATGTTACAGGCATTCGTTCATAGTTATGAAAGATTTCTCATAATTAAACACATTTGACATTGGCAGAAAGAGGGTTTTCGTGAAAATTTACGACACCAGTTGTCACCACTGTGACAAGAGGTCTTCCAATATAAAATATATGATGACGTTCATCATTCGATTCATTCATTCGTTCATAATTCAGGCATGACTAAAGAAAATATAGGCTTTTTGACAAATGCCTGGACCTGACGTGTCAGTGCTGCCACCTAGCGAACGTCATTTCAGAAAACCCTCATTGTCGACATCGGCACTATTGCCATAGAGAAAAATAGAATAGTTCTTTATGAAAGATTAGAAAGTCTCGGTCTGAAACACAGAATAGATACACCTAGATAACGCAAGATCAACTACTTCGCGTGCGAAGCTTACGTACAAAAATCGTAAGCTAGTTTTTATCGAATACTAATTAAAAATTTGCATATTTCGTTCTACGGCGTATTTCTTGAACTTAATAGGTTCTTTTCTTCTTTCTTCTTTTTTTAAAAACGTTGCTCCACACTAGGAATTACTCCTGTATCGTGGGTGCGTTTACAAACATTTAAAATTCACATACACAAACAGCCAGACCCGGAACAACTACCTGTAGGCAATACAAATATTTGTTCCGTGCGGGAATCGAACCCGCGACACGCAGCGCAGCAGTCGATCGCTCAGCCACTGCGCCAACCGTGTCGTCAAATGTTGTCAATGTCGTCAAAATGTCGGTTAATTCTGACGTCTATCTATACTAATATTATAAAGCTGAAGAGTTTGTTTGTTTGGTTGAACGCGCTAATCTCTGGAACTACCCGTCGGATTTGAAAAATTATTTTTGCATTTGATAGCTCAATTCTTGAGGAAGGCTATAGGCTTTTCAACATCACGCTATGACCCTTAGGAGCCGAGCAAAAAGAAAAAAAGTCAGTAAGAACGCTAAGCAACAACGAAGTAATAGCGCGGGCAGGCGATGAGATGCGACGGGGTGGGTCGGGGGAACAAGAAATTTCACGCGGACGAAGTCGCGGACAGAAGCTAGTTAGTTATATTAGGGTAATCAAGTAATGTTTTGAAGTTATTTCGCAAAACTGGTTTGACCATCCACAGGGTCAAAATAAATTACCTAGCGAAACATTGCAAAGGTGTATATATATATATATATAGGTATCGAACTATCGATAATGAGGGTTTTCTGAAATGACGTTCGCTAGGTGGCAGCACTGACACGTCAGGTCCAGGCATCTGTCAAAGAGCCTATATTTTCTTTAGTCATGACTGAATGATGAACGAATGAATGAATCGAATGATGAACGTCATCATATATTTTATATTGGAAGACCTCTTGTCACAGTGGTGCCAACTGGTGTCGTAAATTTTCACGAAAACCCTCATTAAAAAATAAAATAGATGTTTTTGGTGGGTCAACCACCGCTCGTAATTCTGCTAATTGAAGTTTGAGTTGAGAAAATCTTTTCTTAATTTCCCTACATTTTGATAAGTTTTTTTACATTTTGTTTGTCGCCGATAATATGACGACAGCGACTAGATTTGAACTACGAGAAAATTATTTCATTATAATCTACATTTTAAATTACGAGAATTGGTTTCAGATCATAAGAACACTGCTATAATAAGAAACATAGATATCCGATAAGAAATAACCATTTTCAAAAAAGGGCGTGTAATTGTTTTGTTTATTTTCCGTCAAAATTTAGGAATTTACTAAGAAGGTAGCTTGATACTTCAACAACACAATCAATATTAATTTAAATAATTGACGTATGTCACTAATAAAAAATAAATATGAGAATAACAAAAATAAAAGGGTTCCGTATCATCGTATGATTAACAATATTTTCTAAAAACGCTGAAAAACACACATAATTATCTTGTATAATGATCTAAGAAAATGATTATTCTCCTTACGGTAGGTAGATGCGCAATAGGGAATATGCATGATTTTTTTTTATTTAAAAAATTAATCCTCATTCATGTAATAAACAGTTTAGTTAAACTGTTTTTCGAATAACTATAAAATTAAAAAAGATATGAGCCATCGAAGATTTGTTTTTATCTCTTTCTCGCAAAACGAAATTTAACACGGAGTTTATATTATGGCCGTAGTGACATGTGACGTCACAGTCTATGTCGGATCTCTCTGTCTAATTGGTGTGCAATCAATAGTTTTAAATGCTCATATCGGCCGTGTTTCTTGGCCGATTTTAATTTTAATTTCACTTTTTGTCATCTCTACTACGGTATTTTCATATTTTGTTAATAAATGCCATGAAAAAAATTCATGCATATTCCCTATTGTAGACCGTGAAATTCGATTTTTCTTACGTTTTTTGCAATTTTATTTTCAGGTCAGTGTCAGGTTGTATCTTGATCAAAATATGATTCGCGACTATAACAGGTACATATTTACAGAACTATAATCATTCTAATCATCAATGCATCTTTCTAAGTTAGATTTGTTTCATAAGAACAAATCTCTTATGGAAAAGTGCCTATGGAACAAATCTAACTCAAAGAGATATATTAATGATTTAAATGACTATCATTCTGTAAAGACATATTTATTACTAGCTTCTGCCCGTGACTTCGTCCGCGTGAAATTTCTTGTTCCCCGACCCACCCCGTCACATATCATCGCCTGCCCGCGCTATTACTTCGTTTTTGCTTAGCGTTCTTACTGACTTTTTTGTTTTTGCTCGGCTGCTAAGGGTCATAGCGTGATGTTGAATAGCCTATAGCCTTCCTCAAGAATTGAGCTATCAAATGCAAAAAGAATTTTTCAAATCCGACGGGTAGTTCCAGAGATTAGCGCGTTCAACCAAACAAACAAACAAGCAAACAAACAAACAAACTCTTCAGCTTTATAATATTATAAAATTCAGCTTTATAATATTAGTATAGAAGTATAGATAGTCGCGTCGCGAATCATATTTTGATAACCTGACACTGACCTGTAAATTGCAAAAAACGTAAGAAAATTTGAATTTCGCGATCTATCACTGCGCATTCACCTTATATGAGTATATTGCACTTTATTTTATTTTGTTTTAACGACCATAGTAAGTACAGACGCCAGGACATCAAGGTACTACAATCTATCAAAATTCTTTAATAGATTTTCAACTTTATCGCTACACCGTAAGGTTCAAGGTTGATTGGGAAAATTTGACAGTTTCGGGTAGCTTGATGTGCTGGCGTCTGTACATACTCTGTGAAAATTTCAAGTTTCTACCTGTTATGGTTCAAAATAATACAGCCCTGTGACAGATGGACCGGCGGCGGACATACCTACGGATAGCGAAGCCTCAGTAATAGGTTCCCTTTGGCGCCCTTTGGGACGGAACCCTAAAAACCACAAAATGTCGCATAACAAAAACAAAATAAAAAAAAACAATTTAAAAACATTTAATGGCGACCAAATTGTATAAAATTAAAGACATTGGAATATTTATTTATGTGTTTTTGCTTATAATGTCCGGTTCCTTGTTCCATTATCTGCGTGCGCGCTTAAAATAAATATAAAAATGTAGCTACCGGTTCTTTTTAGTATAACATACAAACTCAAACCTTCCTATTGGCGTATCTACGGCTTTTTTCCAAGGCCTGGCCCCTAACTTGTTTTTTCTTTCGGCAATCCTCCTGGTTACTCTCCGTCTGAGAATAACGGAGGGTTATGTCTGGCTAATACCGACTAAAACCTGGAAGAGATTGCAGAAAGCGATAAGGCCGCCCATGGTATGTTTTGTATTCATAATTGTATTTTTTTTTTGTTATGTATTTTCTGGTGTACAATAAAGTATATATAAATAAATAAATCCCCACTGTTCCTTCTACTGTCATAAGTCGGTAAGTCGGGGGTCCGGGAGATACTTGGCATTCGCCGCACCCCCGACTGGTATCAGCCCGCTCATGCCCCCCCCCCCATATACGCCTATGCGCCTTCCTTTCATGAGGGTAGGCAGAAACTATAGAACACCGCCTGCCACGATCCATACATCCTCCTTTTGCTTTTTTTACGTTCATACAGCTGTTTTTTTTTGTATGTTTGTTATGCAAAAATGTGAAAAAAATTTTTTTTACGTAAAAAACAACCGACTTCCAAAAAAAAAAAACACTACAAAGTGAACAATAACTTTAATTTCGGAAAAAAACGAAAATGCAGATCCGACGGGAGAAAATAGTTACCTAAGTAATTGTAGGTATACCACAAGAAAAAAATGCGCTATTTCGGCGACTGCGTCTTCAGTTTAACCGACCAAAATGTCAGAGTGCATTTTATATTTTATTTATTAGGTAACCAACTAAGTATATGCAATAAATGACATTAAAATATTTAATGAGAATATAAAACGACTATAATGTCATTTAAATGTAACACAATTGTTAGAATAACATTGTAATGTTAACATAAATACACAATTCTATGAATAAGCGCCGTATATTGTTTTACTAGCTTCCGCCCGCGACTTCGTTCGCATTAAACTTGTTCCCCCAAACTACCCCCGTCGCATCGCATCTCCTGCCCGCGCTATCACTTGGTTTTCCCTTAGCGTTCTTTTTTTCAGCTTCTTAGGGCCATAGCGTGATGTTTTATAGCCTTATAGCCTTCCCCAAGAATTGGGCTATCAAATGCAAAAAGAATTTTTCAAAGCCGTCTGGTAGTTCCAGAGATTACCCTCTACATACAAACTTACAAACAAACAAATACCCCTTCTTGATACTATACTAGGTATATTAAAGATAATTCTTTAAATAAGCACCGTATATTGTTTTATTATTATTCACTAGTTTGACTTAAAACGTATAAAATAATCATCTACTGAATGAATTAGTATTAATTATTATGTGTATTAGTAAATTGATATTATGTACTCCGATTATTTCCTCATACCTTTATAAGAACAAAGAAATATGTCATGTTAATAGGCGATAGTCCTGACCTGTCCTCCTATACCTATTAAAAGCGTTTACGCCGTACGGCATTTCATACAAACTTTCAAACCCTTGTTTTTCGAAATGAATGAACCGATTTTAATGAAACTCCGATTTTAATGAAAGGCGCGACTAGAATCAATTCAATTTTACTATAAGTTTTGACATTCAAAAGTGCCTTTAATGTGCCTATTTGAAATATATGATTTGACTTTGACGTATACCTTAGTCGCTCCTTGTAAATTATGGGTATTCCGCTGCATCTGATTAGAGCTATTACGCACTGTCGACTTGTCGCCGGCGACTCGGTCGACGGCGTCGACTGGTCGCCGGATGATGCCTATGTTTTGGTCGCCGAGGAACCGAGTCGCCGGCGACCAGTCGACAGTGCGTAAAAGCTCATATTGTAAACTTGAAGTCGGCATTTCGGGCATAAGTGCCCAAATGCCCGGGCAAGAATCCAATTCCTAGTCTTGCCTGATTTTCAAAGTTATGTCTGCCAGTAATAATGTCACATTTCTCCTATCACTTAGTCCGTGTAGTGTGTTCACATATTTTCACGTAGCATGCGTCTGTCGCAGCACATGGTTTAATATGTATCTCTTCAGATCTTTACAAGAATGCACGTTTAATTTAATTCCTAGAACGTCGATAATGATATTGGAATCCTATAAAATACTGATGTTTTGTTGTTTAATCACCTAAAGACCTTATATTTCCTGCCGGGTCAGCGGGATTGTCCGAAAGGGTTACCGCTGGCCCGGAACTAGATTTGGAACGTTTTTACTGTTTGTGCTTTCTGTGCGTGTCATTATAAAATATTTCTCTTTTTTCCTTTCACCATCTTCGATAAAAGGGTACTTACTTACCAATTTTTTTAAGTACATATTAGTGTTTATCTCGACGAATAATCAGTATTAACGAGTAACTGTAACTAAAAGCGCATTTGTATCGCCGCGCGGAAAAACCCAGAACCCACTAAGTAGGTACCTAACCTACAATTTTTGTATCTTTTTTGTTCGGCTATAAATAGCTTTATTAAGTATTTGTTATTCGAGAGTAATTTTTTACCATACCATAATCTTATCCAAACATTATAATATTTATATGAAAAAAAAAAGACAAATGTTACTCAATGGTCGCCTAACTACCTCAAAACAACAACAAAACAATCATCATCAGAAATAGCTCACAATTAAAAAAATCGAGATTTCTATATTATATACCTACACCTACCATTTTAGTTTTTTTTTTTTTTTGTAAAGCTATTTATAACTTCATAACATGTTGTTCAAGAGTATTTTTATACCAAAAAAAAAACCGGTAACAGTAAAAACCGACAAATCTTGCGCAATGGCCGCCTTAAAACTTCTCTAGAATTTTTTAAACCACGATCATCAAAAATAGCTCATAAAATATCGAGTTTTTTTTAAACTAAACACCAATCAAGTTTTTTTTTAACATCTATTTATAGCTGAGGGGCCCGTGGCTAAATAATAACAGCCGAACAGGTTGATCAGGTTAAGCTACGCATGCCGCGGTTGGTCTGTGAATGGGTGACCATTTTTACATATCGTAACCTTTCCGCCACTCAGAAAGCACGTTAAACCGTTGGTCCGTTGGTGGGCGGATGACAGGCGTTACGGGTAGTCAGAAGCCCGAAAGTCTGACAACCAGTCTTACCAAGGGGGGGGGTCTTACCAAAAAGGAAGGAACAATAATTGCTCGAGGTCAAGGGTGATTCGGACTGTGAGAGATTGCAGGAAGACATAGATAGAGCGGTGCAGGGAGCCATAAAAATAAACTCGATTTCAACTCGGCGAAATGCTCAGTGATGACATTTACCTACGCGCACGAAGACTGCATTAGCCTACGAAAGTAGAGGAAGCGCTGAAGCAGCGAGTGTCTCAGGTACGAGATCTAGGAGTACTGCTTACCCCGAATCTAACTTTCCGGGATCATATAGCTAAGATTTGCAAGAAGGCATACAGAAACCTGGGTTTCGTGCTGAGACAGTCGCAGGGATTCACAAACGTTACCACGCTTAGGATGCTGTTTGACGCTTTGGTAAGGAGTCACTTAGAACACAGTGCTGTGATTTGGGCTCCTCATGAAGCGAAATACAATGTCATGCTGGAGCGAGTACAGGATAAATTTACAAGAGACTTGAATTTTAAACTTTACGGTATAGAGGTATGAGGAACAGAGTGTAAAGTTCACTCATACTCTATAGAAAAGGGAGGATCCTCCGACCAGACGGGTGTTGTGTCTGGCGGGCAACTGCCCGTTGATTCATGTCGGGCCGTTGTATCTATGCTAGTTGCGCGGTAAACTTTGCTTGCGCGATGCATTGTTTGCATGTGGCGTTGTAGATACCGCTACAATGGGGTTGCCCATTTTAACCGCTGATGTATCCTACACTGTTTGTACTGGGTATGGTGGGGTCCAACGAACTCAGAGTGTGCCGGGAATTTACACTTGCGGCGTATGCGCTAAAGCTCCTGCGTGGAGTAGCTTATAACCCGGGTGTGCTGCGTCATCTGAAGCTGTGCGTACCAGATCGGTACGTGTGGAGGTGGCGGTGATCGCCACTGCTGGCCGTGCCTGCTGCCAAAACCAACCTGCTGTCAAAAACACCCCTCATCGGATGAGGGGTGTTTTTGACAGCAGGTTGGTTTTCCTCATCTACACAATATCTGTACTAAACGAAGCGCATGAGAGAATTGACATATTTCCGTGCAATCTGAGTGAATTCGCAAGAGTTTTGTTGAATTTTGTTAGTTATATTTAAATATTAATATTCTGTTTTAAGTCTGATTTTATATTTTAGTTTAAGATTTTATAGCATTAAATTTTTTTTTGTATTTTTATTTTTAAAAACCTAAACTTTAAAAATACAAAGCACTATAATAGTGCTTTGTATTTTTAAAGTTTAGATTTTTAAGTATTAGCCGTAAGTAGATCTTTCATTTTATTTGGTAGGTATGTGTTTGCAAACCACTATTGAATTGGGTTCATCCTGTAAAGATAGTGTGTGCAAGCTTAATAAATAAATACATATTAGGTAATGTATTCAATTTGGTAGGTACTTTTATCCACTAAAATTAGAATATGAAACGAGTGTTTTAAAGCCCTTTCAAAAGAAAATTTCTTAATTTTCCATTTAAAGAAAAAATACGTTTACGTGTACGTTTTACGTTTCTATCTTCCAAGATAGAAACGTAAATAAAAATAAATAAATGGGCCGTCGATAATTATCAACCAAATAAGTGCGGACTAAATCAGATTAAATTATTCGAGAAATTATACAAAGCATATAACAAAACCAAAGGTCAAATTTGGTCAAGTTAGGTAGGCAGTGATCACAAAAGCAATTTTAATTTAAAATTTACTTATAGAAAGAAATAAAAAAATATGTTAAGTATTGAGAAGTTTCATTTACCGTAGGATTTTTCCCAAACAAAAAAATCCTTACTGGACAAGAAAGAAAAACTTATGAAGCGGTAAACAATTATGAACAATTTGTTTGCATAAATCATCGTATTTTCCCACGGAATATAATAATTTACTTATTTAAGGTATCTAATAGTAGCAATTAAAATATTTTTCAGAAACAAAACTGGGTATGTACCTAATTATAATGTTGTACAAAGGACAAGGCTTTGGCAGGCTTTGTGACTTCTAGAATTTTCTTTTTGTTCGACGATAAGTGCTAAAAATAACCCTACGAACTAATTTCATTTTTATCCTGCATTGTAAAAAGTGCTTTTGGCGTAAAAAACCTGTAATTTATATGTAAGAGAAAAACTGGCTCCTGGGTTACCTGTTGATATGACAGGAGCCAGTTTTTCTCTTACATATAAATTACAGGTTTTTTATACGCCAAAAGCACTTCTTCACAGAAAATTCATTCATATCTTAAGTATAAATAGCTGGCGTCAAATAAATTCACATTAATACCTTAATTAAATACAAAATAGAAAAACACTCACTTTTCGGCTGCCTCCCGATCTGTCCCTGCTTTCTTCTTTCAAACAAACGGTTAATAATGGCATTCTTCCTGTTATTAAACTCCACATCGTCATTAAACTTATTGTTCAATACTTCACACTCAGCAAAATTCGCCTCAAAGTTATCAATTTCCGCTCTCCTGGGACGATTGTTCGACGAATCTTTCAATTCACTCGTGTTCACAGTGGAATACCTCTTGCCCGCCACATTGTTCCATATTTGCACTAGTTCCTTCATTTTTCCGTCTTAACACAACAAGAATAATTATAAAATCACCAATGTTTCTGGTAACTAATTGACTTATAATTTGTATTTAATAGCACTAGTATAATTCCGTAAATAATAGTACAATTTGAAACGTCAGCTCGTTCTCAATGTTAATCGTTCAATAAACAAGTTTAGTTTAATAAACTGATATTTATATCAATCACAAAATACGTTAAAAAATATAATATAACATCAGAGTCACATCTTTAGCTCTCTCAATCGCACACTATTTCAAAAATTCGAATTCGGTTCGGTTTTCGTATTTCGAATCGCGCGCGCTAAGAAATAAAGGTATGGCATGCACGATGCACCGTGGGCTGCAGAAAACTTGTGTCTAACATGATCAGCGGTAGAACTCACGCTTATATAAATTTCGCAAGCCCGCAGCTGCGGAGCGGTGACGTATGTAAACCAGTTTTTTTTAATAAACATTATATACTCTTTTGTCTTAATATGCTTCTGGTGCAAATCAAGTGAATAGGATAGGGCGTAGGTCATTTTGTATTCATTGCATTGCACGTGGAAAAAAAAATTATTGCATTAGGCAATATTATATACAGATAAGTAGCAGTTTTTGCAAAACAAAGGAAAATAAATAAGTTAAAAAAAAATAATGTTGACATTTGAATATTGCAATATACAAATAAACACTGTTTATTTTTTTAAATAACTCGTAAAATTTACATACAATAGTTTCCATATTATATTTGTTAAAAAATAAATAAATAAGGAAGAGAAAACTGATTTACAACGAAATATAGATTAACAAAGTCATAGTAAAATAATTTATTTTGAATAAGCACATAAAAGGTAAAATAAATAAAAGGCACTTCTGAATGTCATAAGCATAACGCAATAAAAAAATTTAACTTAGTACCTTTATGCTTTTATAATACATACGCGTTACCTTATATTTTTATTATACAACAAAAGGAAAAACGTGAAAAAATATGTCATTTAAGTACCTAACACTAAAATATACATATTATATACAAGTATATAATAAAAAAACGAAAAGAAAAGGTAGTAGCTCATTGGGCATCAAAAAATTCGTCCGCATCGCTGTCAATTGCAATGGGATAAGTGCCCAAAAGGCTGACAGCATTACCACGTGGGATGACAATGCTGATTCTTTGGGCTAAAAATACACCAGCCCTCTAGTCACGCGTAGAGTCAACCAACCGCTTGGCGATGTCCCGAAATATTCGATGAGCACTCGGACCATATAGAATACGGATGGGAAATATTTCCCATCATACGGACTTTAGTGTAAATTGTAAAATAGGTTGTGTGTTAGAAATAAATTCTTCAAGTACCTAACTGAATAAAGTAAGTAACATAATGTTTTCCAAAAAAAATAAAATTTTTTCTTGTCTTGTTTTCCGATCCAAATTTTTTTTGTTGCAAATAATGAGGAATCCATAAAAAATATTATTCTCATACATTGGCTACGTGCGATTATTAGTTTTAAATAGTTTGCAATATTTTTGCAAAATATATTTTTTTTATAGTTTCCGTCTTTTTTTTTTTCAAATACCCATCGTTTCTCAAATAAAACGATCGCTTTACAAATGTCAATGTCACGCATTCTTGACATTACACTATTTCCTATACGTAACAGCGGTTAGTATCGAGACCGTAGTGACTCATTATTAATGACTTAGTGTATTAATTTAAAAGTATTATGTAGGTACTTACTTATTGGGTACGTTCAGTGATGGCTTTATAATTGTGTTATAAATTAGTTTAGAAAAAATTCTTATACTAAGTGTAAACAAATACTCAAGCGATATATTTTTTTAAATTTTTTTTTTTCGTTAAAAATCTTTTGATCAACTTATGAATCTACTCTCCATCTAGTAAAACTCACACCGTGAAAACTTAGGTCAAGTGAGCTTGAAGTGAGATTTCATTCCACCTGATACTAGGAATTCATTTTTTACCCGATTACGGAGGGTACATGGTTTTAACCGGTATGTATGTATGTTCATCTGTTCCCTCATAATTTCAAAAGCACTTATAATAATTTGACTAATGAGGCATCGTTAGAAGCGTCTCGACAGTCCGCTGGTTATACATATATAGGCTATGTCACGCCACACTAAGTTTAATATGGCGCCCTCTAGAGGAGATAAAGTAATGAATTTATAAATAAATATTTTTGGATGGTGCCTTGTTGGGTATCATATGAAAGGGTTTAATTAGCACATAAAAAAAATATAAATATTAATGAAATAAGCCCCATTTAAAACTAAAACCCAACTACTGAAAAGCATGAAACAAGAAAGTACAGACGCCAGTACATCAAGCTACCCGAAACTGTCAAATTTTCCCAATGAACTTTGAACCTTATGCTTTAGCGATAAAGTTGAAAATCTATCAAAGAAATTTGACAGATTGTAGTAGGTTGATGTGCTGGCGTCTGTACCTTCCTGTGGTCGCATGCTACCATCCATACCTACTAATATTATAAATTCGAAAGTAACTCTGTTTGTCTGTCTGTATGTTAGGTACCTTTTCACGCCTAAACCACTGAACAGATTTTGATCAAATTTGGCAGAGAGATAGATTGCATCCGGGGAAGTAGATAGGATAGTTTTTATCCTGATATTTCACGGGATCGACACTTGCGACTCACACTTGTTTCCTTTCTTTCTGTCCTGGATTTGACTTTCTGTCTTGATTGGATACTGGGTTCAATGCCCGGGCATTGGATTTTTCCGTTATGAAATTCTGAGCCTGGGACGGATTCAGTTCCTTTTTAGCTCATTCATTCATTCATTTATTTCTTGTTTGTCACAGGTAAAAATACAAGTCTTATAATTAGTATTCTTGTATCTCTGCAACATACCCATGGGGTGGACAATATTTATTTGTATGTCAATATTATTGGCTATGTTAAAAGAAAGAAAAAGAAAGAAAGAAAATACGTTTATTTGCGACAAACATGACGCATAAAAGTAAAAGACACAAGCAACAGAAAAAACAAAAATAACAATTTGGGAGAAAGTATGCGTCACATCTACGCAAAACGGCCAACGCTCAGCATAATGCTAAGACCCTATACGAGACAGAGCCCCAGCGCTGGTTTTCAGCGACAGCCGGTGATTGACGTGATGACGTCAGCCAGTGCAGCATACGATTAGATATAAATAAAAACAACAATCAAAATAAGAAATAAAATATAACATTACAAAAAGTGGTATGAACATGAAATGTTTATATCAATCCGCCGGTTATTAAAAATCTGGGCGCAAGCGCAGCTGTCACAAATTCGCAAGACGACACAAAAAAAAACCATAAAAAAAAAACCCTATTCAAATGTCCTTTCTTTGGTATTGTTCGTCGAATTGTTGAGCTCCTCCAGTTCTGAGTTGAGCTGCACGATTTTTGACAAATGCGTGCACTGACTGGACAGGTCCTCTCAATCTGTGTGGTTCTTTCCTCAAAAGACTATTTCAGACACCAATCTGCATGGTCTTCACATGATCTGACCAAGATTTTGTCTGGACTTTAAAAGAGACTGTGACCTCTGAGTTTGTTTCGGCCTTTCTTCTCGGAGTAGTCAGATAAGAAACGCCGACTTCATCTAGTTTAAAAAAATTTGAATTTAAAAAAATTTGATTGATGTGTAAAAGTGTTCAAGTACAAACCTATTTACAGAAAATAAATCATTAATTATCATTTATAATACAATTTCAAACTTAATTGTTGGTGGTTACTGGTTGTTATGCATTGTATTGGTTGTTTAGACCACCTTTTACATTCCTTATTTCGGTCATACAATTTACGTTTAATAAGTCAATAAAAATAAGTTTATCATGACGTCAACATGTAACTCGGGGCATATTACCATAGCTGGCGTAAGTACCCACTACTCTAAACTAATATTAACTAAAAAAAAGAGAAAAGATTTGATTGTTTTTATGTTCGTTGCTAACGTATTCACCTGAATTACCTGAATTAGAACATAGGATACTTTTATACACTTACGGGATCGAGAGTTATGCGGGTGAAACCGCAAAACGCCCGCTAGTATAATATACACAGTAGGATGCACCTCTGTCCACCCCTTTGGGGAGTACAAGTAAGCGTGATGTTATAAAACGATCAATTATTTTTTGGGGTACATGTATGATAAAGATAACTTGTAGCGGCATCGACACCGCCACATATTGTGAACAACGCATCATACTGACGTCACACAAGATCCTGCATCGCGCAAGCAAAGTTTACCGCGCGACTAGCATACATAATAACGTCCTGACATCAATCTACGGACAGGTACACCAGACAACACCCGTCTGGCCGGTGGATCCTTCCTTTTCTATGGAGAATAAGTGAACTTTACACCCTGTTTCTCATACCTCTATAAACTGATAAGATGAAATATATTTATTTAAAAATGAATTATTTCCGTAAAAGGAAAGTTGTTTATAAGGCTTGGCCTAAATCAAGGCCGGTGTAGTTCCGGTTTCTATACGTCATTTACAATACCGGAGAATATTATATTCCGGCTCGTGTCTTTGGCCCAAATTCCGTATTTTTACCGTGACTTGGCAAAATTTAAAAAAGAAAAGTATTTTTTATGACTCGCAAAGAAAGAACACAAACTAAATAAAATAATACAAACAGAAAATTAAAAAAAAAAAACCAACAGTGCCTACATTAAAAAAAGTGAGCCGTCACGGGACGCCTGGCAGATGTGAAACATTGCGCATGGCGACACGTCGCCACACAGTACACAAGACTGTGACTGTATATACATATACACCATCATATAGCGTAGCGACGCGTCGCCACGGCATGCGTCGCCACGCCAGAAATTTGTTTTACGTGCGGCTATAGATGTTTCACATCAAAAATAAAAATAAAAATTACATAGGCACACCATAAAATTTACCCGCTTCTGTGGTTCTAGATAAATGACAATCGCTTTCGAGGCGTTTCGTATTTCTATAACGCCTTTCAACAGGATTGACATAAGCGTTTCGGTAGCTTGTTAATCAAGCTCATGTTTAACCCAGATACTGCGACGGACCTTTCAAAAAACCCAAAAGCGCATACGCACGACATGCATGGGGTCGTATGCATGTCGTACGTATGCGTTTTTGGGTTTTTTACATAATATTACGACGGACCTTTTAAAAGTCCACCTTCTCCTGGCTTTTTTGGAAAATATTGTTTCAGTGAAAGGTCTTTTCTCCATAGAAACGCTCTCGCTTGTTTTCTTTCACTATGTTATTGCCTTCAAGTAAGCACAAA
The DNA here is from genome assembly GCA_927399505.1 of Luperina testacea. Lineage (NCBI taxonomy): Eukaryota > Metazoa > Arthropoda > Insecta > Lepidoptera > Noctuidae > Luperina > Luperina testacea. The sequence continues at coordinate 6,771,755 of OV656783.1, read as the reverse complement.
TTATCGTCATTCCAGATTTTTTTTTTTTAAATTATCTAAACAAGTAAAAAAATTGAAGTATCAATTTTAGCGCCCGCCCGATGAGCAATCCATTTAATGAGGGTTTTCTGAAATGACGTTCGCCAGGTAGCAGCACTGACACGTCAGGTCCAGACATCTGTCAAAGAGCCTATATTTTCTTTAGTCATGACTGAATGATGAACGAATGAATGAATCGAATGATGAACGTCATCATATATTTTATATTGGAAGACCTCTTGTCACAGTGGTGCCAACTGGTGTCGTAAATTTTCACGAAAACCCTCATTGCAGAGTTCACAACATGAAGCAAGTCGGCAACGTGTTGTTTTTTTTTTTTATTTGAAATTGGTTTGCTCTTGACTCTAGTCTAGGTCAGAAGTGACAGAGACAAAGTCTACGATGGAGTGAGCTTACCCAGAAGAAGCCTGTTCACTCTTACTTTGAAGAGATTCGGGTTGTATGCACTCGGAAACACAAACGCAGGTAGAGAGTTATATTTTGTTTATTAGTTATTTATTTATTAGTTATTTTTTATTTATTATTAGTAGGTACTAGCGATATTTACCTAATTTTAAACTTCCTAAGAAAAAAAGGGCGCGTGACGTCGTTACCAGATCGCTTGCCTATGCGCATGTATGTGCATCCGTTTCTCTAAATTTTCCTTATAATACATTGAATTAAATGTTTTAATTTGACGCACCTGTTCAATGTCATCCCGTATAGGACTTTATTTACTTTATTTATTTAAGGAAAAACAAACAGTAGCACAATAAGAAACAGTCATAAAATCTTAAATATAACATTTAAAACAATTATGCTACCCACTATGTTCTCCAAATCTCCACAGATTACAATTTAAAGTACTTAAAACTAGTAACACAGATACGTTATTTATATAACAGTCATTGTCCTAGAACTCATACAGTATCTAACTAACTTTTTTTCTTTTATAAATTTAAAATTCCAGATTTTAAATTTATAAAAGAAAAAAGTTAGTTTTGTGTACGTACATTATTAAACATTACGTTATTATACAAGGGGTAACAGAAAAACCGCTCAAAGGACTTAATCATAATCTGGCGAAATATGAGTCACCTATCCTTTATGTAATACTAGCTTCCGCCCGCGGCTTCGCCCGCGAGGTATGTCGATAAAAACTATCCTATGTCCTTCCCAGGGATGCAATCTATCTCTCTGACAAATTTTATCGAAATCCGTTCAGTGATTAGGCGTGAAAAGGTAACATAGAGACCGACAGAGTTATTTTCGAATTTATAATATTAAGTATGGATATAACGCTGATTGGGCAAGCCCCGCGAATGTTATGAAGCCATCTTAGTTTGTAACCGTTTATCAATCGAATGACCACTAGAATGGTCGCGGTCAATGTCAAAGTCAATGGAATGGTTATTATAGCTCAATAAATGCTGCGGTCATTGTTTGCATAATGCTAGGTGTGATATAAATATAACAGTTTAATTTGGAATGTGGGGTATTTTTTTTTTCAGGATGGGATTCATCAACCCCCAGGATCACTTCCATCAGGATGGAAATCATGACCCCTCCCGCTCTGGGTGGAGCGGAAGGGAGTGTCAAACTCTTACTGACTAAAACCCACCCGTGTTCCTTCCTTAGCCCTTTATGTTCCGGGCCAGCGGTAACCCTTTCGGACAATCCCGCTGACCCGGCAAAAAGCACATTTCGTGCCTATGATTTGAACTTCCAATCATAGGCACACGCAGTCTTGAAACCTCTAGTCTATCTAGACGATAGCAGAAAAAGGGTAAATGTGATCCACCTATAAAGAAAGAAAGAAAATACGTTTATTTGCGGCAAACATGATGCATAAAAATAAAAACACAAACAACAGAAACTCAAAAATAACAATTTGGGAGAAAGTATGCGTCACATCTACGCAAAACGGCCAACGCTCAGCATAATGCTAAGACCCTATACGAGGCAGAGCCCCAGCGCTGGTTTTCAGCGACAGCCGGTGATCGACGTGATGACGTCAGCCAGTGCAGCATACGATTAGATATTGCGTTCCCACTGTTGGGACTCAGGCCTCCTCTCGATGAGAGGAGTACTTCTTTTTTCTCAAATACCAAAGGCCTAGTTTGACCTTGAACTTACCCACAAAAAAGTATTTAAGCATACAAATACTCCTCTTTTGGTAAGTGTTAATTTTTACGTTCAATAAGTAACGGCTGGGAAATCCTTACGTAATACTTAATACATTTTCACACGTTTAGCGTCATATACTTTAAACTATCTTCTTCCTGCGACTTCGTCCGAGTAAAATTTCGTGTACCGCCGACCCACCCTGTCGCATCGCATCGCCTGCCAACACTATTACTGCGTTTTCACTTAGCGTTCTTTCTTACTTTTTTCTTTTTGCTCGGTTCCTGAGAGTCCTACCCTGATGTTTAATAGCCTTGTAGCCTTTCTCAAGAATTGGGCTATCAAATGCAAAAAGATTTTTTCAAATCCGACTGGTATGGTCCAGAGATTTGCACGTTCAAACAAACAAATTCTTCAGCTTTATTTATTATTAGCATAGTAAACACATAGATTTAACGGAATATGAATTACCTAATTAAAAACCTGTATAGGTTACAACATTCACGTCCTTATTACAAAACAAGGCTTGTCTTCTTTCGTTTTTAAATTTCGAAATATAATCTGACAAAGTTGACGTTCTTATTACAAAAAACTGACATTAGTTGTAAATTTTGCACTAAGAACTTTACGTTTTTCAGAATAAAGTTCAAAAAACAGTAACTGACTCGAAGGGTTAGCTTTGGTCTAAAGTTAGAACTCATTTTGTAATAAGACGGTTTGTGTTTACTTTAATTTTACTCCCAATTTAGATCATACTCGTACCAGGCAGAGGTCTATCCATACTAATATTATAAATTCGAAAGTACTTTCTATCTGTCTGTCTGTCTGTCTGTCTGTCTGTTTGTATGTTACCTTTTTACGCCTAAACCACTGAACGGATTTCGATAAATTTTGGCAGAGAGATAGATTGCATCCTGGGGAAGAAAGAAGAAAGAAAGAAAGAAAATACGTTTATTTGCGGTAAACATGACGCAAAAAAGAACAAAACAAAAAAAATATACAAGGACATAGGATAGTTTTTATCAACAAACCTCGCGGGCGAAGCCGCGGGCGCGCAAGCTAGTATTACATGTATATAGTATACCCACATTTCTCCAGTAATGTTTTATTCCCATGCTCAGACCAAATAAAAACCAAGATAGCGGGCTGTCAACGGTAAAGTGAAGCCGGTTTCGTAAACATGTGTGCACATAGTGAGGTGTAGTTTGATTGTAAATGTTTGCGTGTGAGCGTGTATGCACAGAGCGGAGGTGTAGTTTTTGCATGCTTCACTGTATTGTTCGCAGCGCTATGTCTTGACTTTTTATTTGGTCTGAGGTTCCAAGTGGTAGTGGACGAGCCTATTAATTGCCATCAACCGAGAACAAATCAAGACTCCGGGGCTGCTACTGACAAATTCCAGATAGAAAAACTATATAATTATGATTTCTGACAAATGCGTGCATGACTGTACAGGTCCTCTCAATCTGTGGTTCTTTTCTCAAAAGACCATCTCAGACATCGTTCTACATGGTCTTCATATAACCTGACCAAGATTATGTCTGGACTTTAAAAGAGACTGTGACCTCTGAGTTTGTTTCGGCCTTTCTTCTCAGAGTAGTCAGATAGCAAACGCCGACCTCATCTAGTTTAAAAAAAATGTGATTGACGTGTAAAAGTGTTTGTACAAAGTTGCAAACCACTTACAAAAATAAAATCATTTATCATTTATAAACATAAGCCTAGTTTCACCTTGGTCTTAACCACAAAAATGTATTAAATATACAAAAAACCAGTTCCTTTGGTGAAAGTGTTAATTTTTAGGCTCAATAGGTAACTGGGAAATCCTTAAGCAATTCTTTTATAATTTTCACACGTTTAGCGTCATCACAAGAATGTATATTCATGCTTATTTCCAATTTTGGTTAAAACTAAAGTTAGCATGTAACTATGAATTCGGAAATACCATAAAATCGAAAAATTGCTGTCATACCTTCTTTACGTAGGAGTGTGTACAATGTCCTTTGCGTACACCGAAAAAAATAATTTTGTAAACAAGCATACTATAAATTAGAAGATTATATCCAAGATAAGAATGCTTTGAAACATGCTGGTCCTGCTCCATAGGACAATCTAGAGTCTAGACAAAATCAAACTGGTTGCTAATTTAATTGTAAATTTATTCTTTTTTTATTTACATTGATTTACATTCTGTATCTACTTCAACTCACACCCTGACTTATTACTTGTATTTTTTTTTAAATTTAAATCGTTTACTTTTACCATGTTTGTAAATATGTGAGCACCATGTCAGATAATTAATTTATATATCAGATAATTAATTTATATGTCTTGGTTTCATTTTTAATTCTTTTACCTATTGTGGTATAGTAATTTTGTTTTAGGTGCATCGTCTTCACATTATTATTATTATATAATTAATGTATGCAAAATATTGTAAAACATTTTAAAAGAGTAACGGTGGAGTTTCTTGTCTATTCTTCTCCATACGAAAACAACCTTTTGGAATGGGCGACTAGAATCAATTCTGTTTGTTGTGATTTCTGACGTTCAAAAGAGCCTTTTATGTGCGTATTTGAAACAAATGCTTTGACTTTGACAAAAATTTGTCTGCTCAAGAACGTAAATAACGCAATGAATGTTGTTCAACTGTCAAAATGGAAGCCACTCCTATTGTTAAAGACTTACGCAATGAGGGTTTTCGTGAAAATTTACGACACCAGTTGGCACCACTGTGACAAGAGGTCTTCCAATATAAAATATATGATGACGTTCATCATTCGATTCATTCATTCGTTCATCATTCAGTCATGACTAAAGAAAATATAGGCTCTTTGACAGATGCCTGGACCTGACGTGCCAGTGCTGCCACCTAGCGAACGTCATTTCAGAAAACCCTCATTACCCCGTAGTTCAAATTCAATTCGAAATTTGAATCTGTCGGGAACAATTATCGCGTTGCGAAGCGGCTAATGCGCGCTTAGCTTCAAGGCTCCAGTAGACAGGCGCGAAGCCTATTTCTATAAAGTTTTCATAGAAATCGTTCTACTAGAGTCTCGTCGCGCTGTCGCGTCGCGCCTGTCTGCAGGGAGCAGTCGCACGCGACTTGACGGCCCCTATGGCTACGTATCGATTTTTTCAGGCTGAAAACTAGGTCACGTCCATTGCCACAGTCTATTATAGCCGGTACCACATGGACCGTGTGGCCTAATGGATAAGGCGTCGGACTTCGAATCCGAAGACTGCAGGTTCGAGTCCTGTCACGGTCGAAGACATTGTTTTGCTTGGTTTTATAATGTTTTGTTGTTTCTTGTTACGTTTATGACTTGGTAAAAAAGGTTCCGCTGGCAAATTAATTACAGAATTAGATACATAAGCAGAAAAAAGCTCGTTATTTCATTCAGAGTCAGGATATTTAAGATTAATTATGCCTGTTTTCTCAAAAACCAGGTGACACCTAAATGCTAAATGTCATGCGTAAACATCAAGTAATTCTCCGATTCGTAATGCTTATAGAACTATTACTGGTTACCTAGCAACACATTTTAAACTATATTGACAGACATTCAAATACACTTAACTTGTCTATAGGCTGATTTTTCCAACGCCGGATAATTTTATCCGAGGAATATTTTTGAATTTTTGACAGTCCTTCCATACAAACTCAGCGCTGATTTTTCAATCGACTGATATTTTTTATTAGTGAAATAAAATTGACGTCCGACAGTTTCTGTATGGAATAACTGTCAAAAGTTCAAAATTATTCCTCCGATAAAGTTATCTGGAGTTGGAAAAAATAGCGCTTTTTTTAGACGTCAATTTTATTCTACGAATAAAAATTATTTGTCGATTAAAAATCAGCCCTTTAAAAACTACAGACACAGAAAAGTGTCAATAAAGCAAAGGAGGTGCGTACTGAGAAACGAATGGTGACACAGGAGTGGTTTTTAGAGCTTTTGTTTGTTAGCGTTGTTTGGCTTGACTTTAGTGAAAACAGGCATTAAATTACACTTAGACTTAGAACACAGGTTATCCTAGTCTAAGGGACTTAATTATATAAGGTCCTATTAAAATATATGGACAAACTTTTAGAAATCATTCAGACCACCAAAATAAGGACGATGGTAAAAAATATATAAGAAAAACGCTTAGATACTTACAAGAAAAATAATCAGCTAACGAAAATACACTAATGTGCCGGCAATTTATTATTTGAGGTCAAAATAAAGTCACTTTAATCAGTGTTTTTTTTTTTTTTGCTTGGATGTCTTTGGTTAGACGAACTGAGCGCTGTGTTAAAGTTTGTCCATTTGCGACTAGCTTCAACTTTCTGACTAACTGACAGACTATTTAAATTTTGACAATTCAAAAGTGCCTGTACAAGGTTTAACTGAAATAAATGCTTTGAGTTTGAGTTTGAATTTTAATGGGACCCTGTATACATTTTGCACAGATCTTGCAACTTTTAATGAATTGTAATGTACAGATGCCAGCACATCAAGCTACCCGAAACTGTCAAACTTTTTCAATCAACTTTGAACCTTATGCGTTAGTGATAAAGTTGAAAACCGAATAAACAAATTTGACAGATTGTAGTAGATTGATGTGCTGCCGTCTGACATTATAAATGTGTTTCTGTATTTTTTGGTGAATAATCCTTTATTATTATTACTTTAAGTAAATAGGCTTTTAGGGTATGGGCAGAAACTGCCAAAACGCGACGTGCTACGATTTTAAGTTTAACATACTCGATTTAGTTCAATACGGGAAAAAGACGAGAATTTACTAACTAGATACATATCTAACTATTCAGTTAGAATTATTCTTTCTATCTAAAAGTGAATTCTCGTCTTTTTCCCGATTTTTTTTTTTTTTTTTTTATAAAACGTTGCCCCACACTAGGAATTTCTCCTGTATTGTGGGTGCGTTTACAAACATTTAAACTCACATACACAAACAGCCAGACCCGGAACAACTACTTGTAGGTCATACAAATATTTGTTCCGTGCGGGAATCGAACCCGCGACACGCAGCGCAGCAGTCAATCGCTTAACCACTGCGCCAACCGTGCCGTCAAAAAATTTACTTTTAGAAAATAAAATACTCTTTGGGGGGCTCGTGGCTAAGTAATTACAGCCGCACGGGTCGATCGATCATGTTAAGGTACGCTTGCCGCGGTTGGTCCATGGATGGGTGACCATCTTTACATACAAGACCCCTCTGTGCCACGGAAAGCCGTTGGTCCCGGCTGTCATTCATGGATCTTTGACAGTCGTTACGGGTCGTGAGTAGCCCGAAAGTCTGACAACCAGTCATACCAAGGGGTATCGTATTACCCAGTAATTGGGTTGTGGAAGTCAGATAGGCAGTCGCTCCATGTAAAATACTGGTATTCAGCTGCATCCGGTTAGACTGGAAGCCGACCCCAACATAGTTGGGAAAAGGCTAGGCAGATGATGACGTGATAGAATACTCTTTATTTTATTTGAAAGGTACTCTTTTTATTTTATTTATTTTTATTATGTACACCACAAAAATTACAGACATTTGTACCTATAATTTTGAAGAAATACAATCAACTCTGGTTCACACGTTGCACGTGTGAACCAAAGTTGATTGTATGTTATAAAAACTTATTTTATTTTTGTTCTAAGTCAAGAATTGTTATGTTAATGTTATTACATTACATTTGTGTTGATTATCACGAATTTTTTGTTCCTAATTTTTAAGAATGATTATAAACCCAGACTTCAAACAAATGACTGAGAAAATGTGATTAATACCTTTTCACACCACCTGCTCGAAAATGTCAAATTATATGTCAAGCAACCTTAACCTAAAGTGAGTCATTAGTGGCCGGGGGCACAGCCGGTCAATAATGTTGTACTGGATTTCATTATGACCCGCTGGTCAATAATGTGATTTGAATTTGGAATCTCACATGCTCAGCTAAATTGGCAGTATAGTACTAACAAACACCCTTTGGTGCCAGAAAGAGGAAAGCTATTCTCGATACCCTTACTACGCGTGGATGATATTCTCGATTTCCTACAAAATCATAACGACTGCTTCTTCATATCGTTGCCATGTTTTCGAAGACATAATATTGTAAGAATAATTAGATAACTACGAACCATTTTTTAAAAGGAATGGAATTGCATATAACTAACTAGTTCTAAATATGTTATTCTTACTGTTTGTTTATTTAATAAATACTTTATTTTTCGTACTATGGCTATTATTTTCTCACAGTAGGTGTAAAAAGTAGAGTATCCTCCTCTGGGCTAAAGGTGTCTTTGCCTTGGGCTAGCTTGAATCCCTCGCTGCATTCAGGATTCTTGTATTAACTCCCTCGCTTCGCTCGTGAGTTAAACTCTTAATTCCCTCGCTGCGCTCGGGAGTTAAATCCCGAATCCTTCATTGCGCTCGAGATTCAATATGACGCCCGTGACATAAGACACAACTTTAGCCCCTCGGTGCATAATCTACTATTATTCGCGTTTTATTACCCTATGCAGTTTTGGTACAATTAACCCTTAAAGGGGGTCATTTGTAGCACTAGCCATCATTTCATTCAAAGTCAATTTTGACCAACTTTTGTTCAATCTAGGCCAACTTTAGATATTTTCTTCGGTAAATAATAAACCAAGGCTGTAAAATAATAATATTTAAAACAAAAAGCGACAGTTAAATTCGTGTAATCAACCGATGTTTCGAAAATGGTTCTGTTGTCCCCGGTCTACCCTACCAATATTAATTCAAATCCGATTTGATTCAATTTCAAAAATATCGGGAGAGTCTAAAGTATGATTCATAAAATGACTCAAACGTGCTAATTTTTTTACCTCACTTCAAGTAAGTGTGATATTGACTTTTCTTTATACCTGAGTAAACATAACACCTCATTTTCTCGATGGGCTATGGAGGATATAGGTACCTGAGTAAACATAACACCTCATTTTCTCAAGGGGGGTATGCAGGATACACCCACATTCAATTTATTTATTTATTTAATGAAGACGGTTAAAACCAATTACACAAATTAAAAACACAGTTTGTATATAACAGGGGTGGCCAACTTGGCTTGACCCACGACCTACTGTTCACTGACGACACCCTGTGCGATCTACCAATTACATACTTCTTGAAATCTTAAATGAAACAGCATAGTTCAGTACACAATTATGTAGTATATTTTATTTTATTATGAGGGAAAATATAACTCGTAACCATTCGTAACTCCGTTAAGGCTCATTCAAACAGGCGCAACACGCGATATAATCGCGCGCGATTTTGCGCGTGTCGTGAGTGTTTGTAGAAGCCTTAAATCTGTCGTCAACTGAAGGACGGAGTGACAACCGCCCGCGCCCCACTCCTGCATCCCACACGCTTCCCGCTTATTGTTATCAATGAAAACAAAAGAGAGCTATGCTGCATAGAAGAGAGGATAATTAATAACGTGACGGAACGGCAATTGAAATATGACACAAGATGATGAGTGCAGCAGTTAGTCATTAGGTACGCTGTGCAGTCTGTTCGACGTATTTATATTTTTTTTCCTTGCCACGATCGACTAGTCTAATAATCGCGATCGACCGGTTGGCCACCCCTGGTATATAACATACATAAAAGAGACAATATAAAATCATCAAGTTCAGGTAAAAAGTTAACAACACTTTCCTAAATCTTGAATTGTTGGTTCGTCAAACCAAGTGTCAAACTCAATTTTTTCGGACGGGCAAAAACACTTCTGGTGTAGGGACAAATGTTATGCCCCGAACAAATTTTATGTATGACCGTAAGTGATACGGCGCGCGTAGGAAAAGCTCGATAACTTCGGCTGAAACTAACCAGACTTGTTTTTGTCGAGTTGACACCTAGTTACTTACTGAGTAACAAGATACCGCTTGCCCATCATTGGAACAGTAGTATTAGTAATCCTGGATTGGCGTAGTTCAGCTTATCATACTAATATTATAAAGGCGAAAGTTTGTGAAATGTATTTGTTACTTCTTCACGCTCAAACGGCTGGACCAATTTTGATAAAATTTTGTATGGAGGTAGCTGACACCTTAAATTAATATATAGGCTACTTTTTATCCCAATATTCCCACGGGATCGACATTTACGCGGGTAAAACCGCGGGGCGTAGCTAGTGATTAATAAAGATGACTTGCATTTATTGTTAACTTATTTGCTTAATATAAAAAGATAAAATATAGGCTCATCTTTATACCTGAGAAATGTGATAATATTATGGCGCAAAAATTCGTAATGATTTGCACAAACTTATGGTAATCTAATACTTCTACAGCATACATCTGAAAGGTCAACCGACCCATAAATTTGGGTCGATTAGGTATTGAAGTTTGAGTGTGAATGTCGATGGCTTTATGAGTAGGGGAAGACCAAAGAAACGATGGATGGACTGTGTGAATGATGATATGGTTAGAAAGGGACGACTAAAGGCTCCTTCAAACAGGCGCGACGCGACACGCGACACAAAGGTGCCGCAAGTCGCGCAACGAGCGGTGCCTTTGTGTCGCGCGCGATTATATCGCGTGTCGCGCGTGTTTGTAGGAGCCTTAATGGAGAAGTATGGAAGAAAAAGAGATGTTGCGAGGACCCTAAATATATTGGGATCAGGGGAGGTGAAAGGTGATGATGATTTTTTTTATTTCATAAAATATTTATTTATTTAGTGTTTACATACCTAATTTAAAAAGCTAACAGGCTTAAAATAATAATAATATTGTTGCCAAGAGCCTCGACCAACACCTGAGGAGGCTCTCATTAGGCAGCTAGATCAAGGGCTTGATACAGAGAGCGGTACACCTGGAAACGGCTCGTATTGTTAGGAGATTCCTTTCTCTGGAGCCCTCACCGGTATCGGGAACAGGGTATAACATATTACAATTTTATAGTAAATAATAAAAAAAAAAAATTCCAAAAAAACAAAAAAAACAAAAAAAAAAATGGGAACCCTTGGGTTCCAAATTTTTTTTTGTTTTTTAAATATGAAATTTCTACCTTTTGTAACAAATTTGGTTGTAATTTCAACAAAAACCATTATACATATTTTCATTTTGTTTTCTGTTATTTACTGCTGAAATACTAGAGCTATCGTGTAAAATTATGGTTTCTATGTAAATTTGGAGCTTTTGAAGAAAAAGTTAGTCCTTCTCTATTTTAACCATAATTTTTCACATAATCATGCAAATTCAAGAGCAATTTTTGTAAAAAAAAATTACTACTAAAATGATTATTTTTTATTTATTAATAACCAACTTATGTTAACAGTTTGCACCACACAACAAGTAGTTAATATTTGTAATTACACATGTCATACAATCATAAAATTAGGTTAAATCGCATAATAAAAACTGGACAAAAGATGAAATTAAATTCAATGTAACAAAATTGGTCAACGTTCATTAGATAAAAATTAGATAGTATTAAATAAACGTAGACAAAATTAGATAGAATTAGGATAAATTGGAATAGAATTATTAATAATAAGTAACTATTGATTTAATTTATTTACTCCAAAGAGATTGTACTGGGAGTGCAGGCATTTAGTTCAGTGGGGCTCTTGTCTAAGTAATACCAGCCGCATGGGTCGATCGATCAGGTTAAGCTACGCTTGCCACGGTCGGTCCGTGGATGAGTGACAAACTTTACATACCAAGCCCCCTACGTGGCTCGGAAAGCACGTTAAGCCGGTGATCCCGGCTGTCATTCGTGGATCTTTGACAGTCGTTACGGGTAGTCAGAAGCCCGAAAGGCTGACAACCAGTCTTACTAAGGAGTATCGTGGTACCCAGTAACTGGGTTGTGGAGGTCCGATAGGCAGTCGCTCCATGTGAAATACTGTTATTCAGCTGCATCTGGTTAGACTGGAAGCTGACCCCTACATAGTTGGGAAAAGGCTAATAGGCAGATTGATTGAATTTAGTTTAATCTCGGATTTAATGCCACCAACTCCAGTGAGTTGTTGGCATCATCAAACATCTAAAAAGATTTTAGTAGAATAGAGGTCAGTACTTCTTTTCTACAAAAAGCTTTTTACAGTACCCGGCGATAAATATTGCACATCAACCTTTGGAGCTTGGAGTTTGGAGCGCTTCCATTATGCGCAGGGTACGCGCCAGTCCCAACAACATCCTGAAAACTATAGCTGATAGGTGGGACAGCCCCATACTGGGACATTGGATGCGCCTACATGCCACTGTGGGGTATTAATTAATTAATAGTTTGTGTTGTTTTTCTGATAGATGTAAGTACTAACACTAGTTTATAAGTTCTATGTAGGAATACTAACCAAATGGCTAAGCACTGTATTTTAACTACTAACACTAGTAATAAGTTATAATTTATTGTTTACTAACACGCTGGATCACTGTTGTCCGAAAATAAAGAATATTATTATTTGGAAAGTGACAAGCGGCTAATTTCGGCTTCGTAGAGCGTTATCTCTGTCGCCCGAAATACAAACAGTCCGGTATCTATTATGAGCTGTTAAAACAATTATTATGATTTGCTTCTTTTGATGATTATTTTTATTCTTTGTATAAAATACAAAAAAGGCAAAGGTCGATGTGCAATATTTATCGCCGGGTACTATAGATGTTTTATGCAGTCGAGATTTTTTATTGAAATATGCACAAGGATTTCTTTTGTTCTTAGGTACTAAACATTTATTAAATAAATATTAATTTGCCCTAAGTTAAAATTATGTTATTGTCATACTAACGACGTCATTCAATTTTATTACAAGTTGTTTTATCCTAAAAAGATTTGCAACCTTTAGAGGTATCCTTCAACTTACAATAAAATCTTTTGAATCGATCATGACTCAGATATACCCATCTCCTTCTTATATTGGAAAATTCTGAAGTGCGAGAGGGACGGACACAGGTTGGGAATCCAGAAGGTTACTGCGGTTTTTACTGCAATCGACATGTAGTTTATTTAAATTAATAGTGTTTAATGGAAAAATACTAACATGTTTGTTTATTAATTGCAATTTACTGTTTGCCGTATGACGTCAGTGTTAGTTCGAGAAAAAAAGGAATTGCATGGAAAAGATGCATGAGTCATGGTTTTTACTTCAAAGTCAAAGTCAATGCATTTATTTCAAATAGGCACATAAAAGGCACTTTTGAACGTCAGAAATTACAACAAATAGAATTAATTCTAGTCGCCCATTCCAAAAGGTAGTTTTCGTATGAGAAGAATGGGCAAGAAACTCCACCGTTACTCTTTTAAAATGTTTTACAATATTTTGTATAATATATTAATAATATGTGAAGACGATGCACCTAAAATAAAATTACTATACCACAATAGGTAGATACAGTACCCGGCGATAAATATTGCACATCGACCTTTGGAAAGAGACAATCGGCTAATTTCGGCTTCGTAGAGCGTTATCTCTGTCGCATGAAATACAAACAGTCCGGTATCTATTAGGAGCTGTTAAAACAATTATGATTTGCTTCTTTTGATAATTATTTTTATTATTTGTATAAAATCGATAGGATCGAATAGGGTCGATGTGCAATATTTATCGCCGGGTACTGTAAAAGAATTAAAAATGACACCATGACATATAAATTAATTATCTGATAGATACATGGTGTTCACATTCTTCTTCATCTTTTGTTTAGCCTGTTTCCAATTACTATGTTGAGGTCGGGTGCCATTTTAATTGTAAGCAGCTGAATACCAGTATTTTATATACAGTGACTGCAGACCTCCATAAAAAAATCAATAAACAAAACTCCTCCAGACCGTATTTCGGCCACGGCGGCCAATCTTATTAATTTTTTTATTTGACAAGGGTTTGCTCTTGACTCTAGTCTAGGTCAGAGATGACAGAGACAAAGTCTACGATGGAGTGAGATTACCCGGAAGAAGCCTGTTCACTCTTACTTTGAAGAGATTCGGGTTGTATGCACTCGGAAACACAAACGCAGGTAGAGAGTTCCACTCTTGTGCTGTGCGCATTATAAAGGAGACTAGCCTTCGGCGCGGGAGATATTATAGTGCAGGCGTGTGCGCGCAGACACAGGTGCACTCCCTCTTCCCTCACTCTCATAGTCCGATGGGACGGCAATCCGACACGACCAGAGAGAAATCAGGCGCAGGACCAGCGGCTTAACGTGCTTTCCGAGGCACGGGGGCATCACACCGCCGACTTCCAAACTCTGGACTGTTACTAAAAAATTCCTAATGGAAAAACTCAAACAATCTGGGAGTCGAACCCAGAACCCCACAATCAGCAGTCGCGCTTACAACCACGAGACCAACGGGGCAGTTATCTCCACAAGTTCACAAACCAGTTACTGGGTAACACGATAACTCTTGGTAAGACTGTTTGTCAGACTTTCGGGCTTCTGACTACCCATAACGACGGTCAAAAAACTATCTGAGACCCCGAGACACGGAGGAATCACGGTATGCAATAGATGGTTACCCTTCCATGGCCCTTCGCTCCGTTTTACCCCTCAGCCGTATCAGAATACCAGCGCTGCGGTACTTATTTTTTAAATATCGTTTAGTGAAGGTAAAAATCCCACACTCGCCAACCTCACCCCCGGAGGTCGGGTGCCTTTTTTTTTATTTTTTTTTATTTGAAATGGGTTTGCTCTTGACTCTAGTCTAGGTCAGAGATGACAGAGACAAAGTCTACGATGGAGTGAGCTCACCCAGAAGAAGCCTGTTCACTCTTACTTTGAAGAGATTCGGGTTGTATGCACTCGGAAACACAAACGCAGGTAGAGAGTTCCACTCTTTTGCTGTGCGCATTATAAAGGACATTTGAAAACGCTTAGTGCGAATGTGCCTTTGATGGTTTCCGCCTGACAACAAAAAAAAAAGGTGTTTACGTCAGCAAGTTGGTAGTGGGAGTAATCTTGCACCACGAGAATATCCATTTTTGTAACGCTAGGTACCTAAGTAGTATAAAAATCAGCACTGCCGGTCGATTCTGTAAAAATCTCACCGTGAAAACTTAGGTGAAGTGAGTTTGTTTTTGCTAGGAATTGACACTATTGACAGCTCACTCCACGCTCACTTCACCTAAGTTTTCACGGTGAGATTTTTACAGAATAGCACCGCAGTACTGTGGGGCCCCCCATAGCACGCCGGAATAAATCGGTTTCTTGTATACTCGTTGGCGTATTTTTGACAGATTAACACTGAGATCAGACTGTTAACGTTCTTAAAATTACGAGAATTTCCCCCCAGGTAAGTTTTCACGGTAAGATTTTTACAGAATAACAACGCTGGTATTGTTAGAAAACCGGTTAGACCTGAAGCCGACCCCAACATAGTAGGGAAAAAGCTAAGGTGAACTGACGAGGACCTACGAAGAACTGGGAATGTGCCTTCAAGAAAAGAAAGAAAAGAAAAGAAAGAAAAATTGTTTATTCTGCACATACAAAAACGCACATCGTAAATAAAAATTAAAAAAGACATAGAACAACTGAAACCTGTATGGAAATGATGGAAATGTTCACAAGCATGAAGTAAACAATGTTCTCAGTAATCTTAGTGTAATTACTGGGATTTCCAAATCATATTTATATAGTTAAAGTTAGGCTGTGGTCATAATAAAATTTAAATTATAATAGTTTGTCATAAAAATATGCAGAAATAAGTACCCGTTAGGGGGGGTTTGTGTTTGCAAATTTATGGTTTGGCTTCCACAACACGCTTTGCTGCTTACTTGCTTGGCTTGGTTTTGTAGACGCAAACCTACCTTGCCTTCTCCTTCAGAGGAGGCAGGGTGGCGTGGTCTTGAGGGAGAGCGCAGCGGTCGTGTAGATCCTCAAGGCAAGTCTGGTGATGTTCCTTCTCGAGGTTGCTCCCCGTTATTGGTCTAATTCCATATGAATTAGACGTAACAGAAATCACTGGGCGAATTACCTCAGGGGTGGCGAGGTCATGCCCCTGGGTGTCCATCATCAAACAAGAGCTGATGATGGACAGCAATGACCTCCCGCGTGTTTGTGCCGTGCGCGGGGACCCGTACGGAGGGATGAAGGAATCCTGGTGGTTGAGTGGAGCAGGTTGCACACAACACACCACTTTGGCCCAGATTTCCTCTTACACGGGAGGTTGTGGGGTAGCTACCCACTATCAACCGGCTGAGGCATCCCGTAAGAGGGATGTCAAGCGAGGAGCGGCCTAGTGGGGGAGGGCAGCCGGCGTGGCGTGGGGTCTCGGGATGAGTTGCGGCATAGTCTCGTGTCGTATACAGTCCTGTGATCTTCCGTCGCGTGCGGGCTCGTCAATTTCTTACTAGGCTGGTCCTATACCGTAGGAGTAGCTCTGGCGATCGCTCGTTGAACGGGCGACGTCCCCGACTGAGGGCTCCGTGGCGGGTGGAGAGCTCCAACGGTGAATCATAAACGTCCAAAGTTATGGATAAAGAGACCAAACCAACATTTAAACCACAAGCTGCGTCCCACTCGTCGGATGCGCTTACAAAAACAATTGTACCAAAGGCTGCGTCTTCAGATGCGCCATCGACGTCCAAAACAGGGGTCGCGTCTCAAGATGCGCCCAAGCGGCAACTGCCTAGGGTTGCACCCAAAAAACAAAAACGCTCGGCTGCGTCCAAGGATGCGATGAGGAAGGCAACCGCAAAGGATGCGCCACAACTGGCTGCGTCCCGAGCGATCCCAACCTCATCTGCGTCCACGGATGCGCCCCATAACCTAACCCTGACACAAAGGCCAAGGACAGCACTCGCTCATGGCGACTCGAGGAGTACTGTGGAAGTGGATGCGCCCACAACACGGGCTGCGTCAACGACTGCGGACTCTGAGAGAGACCTGGCGAGTCTGGCCGAAGCCCCATGTGCAGGAGCTTCAAACGACAACAAATGGCAAACAGTCATTAACAAGAAAACGCCCCTCAAGGCGGTGTCGGCTACGGCTGAGAGGCCAAAAGGCGAGGCTGCCACCGGCGCTAAGCGCAAGCGCAGCGAGAGGCCAAGAGGGCGAAAAAATGTAAACAAAACCAACATCATACCACCGACCAGGGCGCAGAAGCGTTCGCGTCCCGAGGATTCCGTCACACCAACCGGGGTTAGCAAGAAGAGCAAACCTGCTCGCTCCCGGATGGTTGACGGAACCTTGGTGAGCTACGCTGAAGCGGCTGCGTCATACAAGAACAACGAGCTTTGCGTTGCCGTCATGACCGAGCCCTTTCAGGAAATGACGCAGGAGCAAGCGGAGGGGATCCGCCAGGTAATAGAAAACCAGCTCCGAGCTCTGCTAAAGGCTCCTGAACCAACAGAACCAACAGACACAGATCAAAGCACCGCGATCCACTTTAGAGGCCGGGCCCACTTTGCTGAGGGCGTCCTCAAAACTTGGTGTGAGGACGACTTCACAATGGCCTGGCTCAAAGGGGTCATAAACAACATATCGTCCCCGTTACCGGGGACCAAGCTCACCGTTCGGCCTCAAGCTGACATACCTAAGAAGGTAATGTGCATGCTGTTTGTCCCCGAGAACAGCGAGGACACAGCTGAACTTCTTAGGATGCTGGCGAGGCAGAACCCTAATCTTAAAATGAACACCTGGACCCTGACACACGAAAGGGCTAGACAGGAGCCCCCGGGTACCTGTCTCTTCTTTCGTGTGCCGGAGTCCATGGTTAAAACAATAAAAGACCAGCAACGGCGGGTATACTACCTTATGGGCTGTATTTACATCCGCTTCCTGGAGGAGGGTGGTACCAGGGAGGATGCCGCCGCAAAAATATCAGGAACAGCCTCGGGTGCGCCTGAGAGGGAGCCTGGTTCGCCGCCTCCTGGACGTTCCCCGTCGCCTCCCGCGATGGGGACTGCTGAGGAGGCGGTCGATTTGGCGACTTCCATGGCCGCGCTGGAGGTTCTCTCAGCAGCGGGTTCAACGAGGGATCCACCCTCGTCCGGTCTGATTTCGGACGAGGATTGCTTTCCGCCAGGGGAGAGTAGTGAGGGCGAGGACAGCAGCCTCTGCTCCTCTCCTTTGCGGGACTAGGATCCTACAGACCAACCTCCAGCACAGCCAATCTGCGTCGGCTACCTTGCGCAGAGTGCTGGAAAAACAGCAAGGAAAGACCATCGCCCTCATCCAAGAGCCGTGGATCAGGGGCGGCAGAATATGCGGTCTTGGCAACATCGGGGGTAAGTTGCTACTAGACACCTCCGTTAGTAACCCGCGCACCTGCATCTTTATTCCAAAACATGTACCTAACCTTTTAATTAACGAATTCTGTTCAAGGGACCTGACAGCAGTCAGGCTTTTCAGAACTGAACAAGAACTCCCGGACATCGTACTAGCCTCGGCATACCTGCCAGGCGATGAGGACGTGCCTCTGCCAGAGCTCGCCTCACTGGTTGAGTACTGTGAAAAGGAGAAACTGGAACTAATCATCGCGACAGACTCCAACGCGCATCACACGCTATGGGGTAATGATAAAACCAACAACCGAGGTGAGGAAATGCTTGATTTTATTCTTAGCAATAACCTTGTTTTACTCAACAAGGGCTCCGAACCTACCTTCATAAATGCAAGATCTCAAACAATAATTGACTTAACTGTAGCAACCATAGGCATATCAAACTC
This sequence comes from Luperina testacea, assembly GCA_927399505.1. NCBI lineage: Eukaryota > Metazoa > Arthropoda > Insecta > Lepidoptera > Noctuidae > Luperina > Luperina testacea. The sequence continues at coordinate 6,752,985 of OV656783.1, read as the reverse complement.
CATACAGGACTGGCATGTGTCCACCGAGATATCATGCTCAGACCACAGATGGATCCGTTATACTATTAACTTCAACCTAACCAAACCACAGCCAAGAAGGGTTCCGCGCAATACGGACCAAGTCAGATTCACTAAACTAGTCGAGGCTGAACTTGGTAGATTACCCGCCCTTCCGGCTGAAATACCAGTAACCAACTTAGACGAACATGTAAACAACATCACACACATACTCCTATCTAGCTATGAACAGTCTTGTCCCCTCACGGTACCTAGACAGGGAGCTCGCCATTCCTGGTGGAGTCCTGAACTGGAAAGACACCGGCAGAAGTTGAGAAGACTGTTCAACAGAGCTAGGAACACACGGTCGCCAGTAGATTGGGACCGATATATAACAGCTCGTAAAATATATAAAAAACTGATACGCCTCAGAGGTAGGAATAGTTGGAGGCGTTTCTGTACTAACATTGAAAGTAACAACCAGGCAATGAGGGTCAAAACCTGTCTTGCCCAAGAGACTAACCACTCAATAGGATGCCTAAAAAAACCAGATAACACATACACAACAAACGACGCTGAAACAAGTGAACTACTCCTAACCACCCACTTCCCAGGATGCCAGATTGCCGCCCAGCAAAGCTGGGAACTACATAGGGATAGGGCCACAAACAGCCTAGATTGGGAAGTGGCGTTGGAAGTAATTGATAAAGACAAATTAACATGGGCAATCAACACCTTCCTACCTTTCAAGGCAGCAGGACTGGACGGTATTTTCCCGGCTCTGCTCAGGTGGAGTCAAGATGTACTGGCCGACTACCTCGTTAGGGTGTTCCGAGCCTGCCTGGCCCACCGCTACATTCCCTTGAAATGGCGGGAAGTAAAAATAATATTTATACCGAAACCAGGTAGGGGTGACTACACCCAGCCCAAATCTTTTAGACCTATAAGCCTTTCTTCGTTCTTCTTGAAGACACTGGAGAGGCTGGGGGATAGGAAGATCAGATCCCAGGTTTCGGTACAAAGACCACTACATCCTAATCAACACGCCTACTGTGCAGGCAAATCAACTGAATCAGCACTTCATAGCGTAGTCTCACGCATAGGTAATGCTCTAAAAGCCAAAAACCCAACCCTAGGCGCCTTCATTGATATAGAAGGTGCTTTCGACAAAACTAACTTCGTCAGTATCGAACAGGCACTTGCCACACACGGTGTTGCGCGAACACTCATAGAATGGATTAATAACATGTTAAAATACCGAGCTATTCAATTCACCGTGAACACCACCACACGAGGTATCGTGAGTAGAGGCTGCCCACAAGGTGGGGTGCTGTCACCACTGCTGTGGAATTTAGTCGTTAATGAGCTTATCTCAGAGCTCAACGCCAGCAGTCTGTACTCAGTGGGATACGCGGATGACATAGCAATTCTGATTTCGGGTAAATTTGAGGGCATCTTATGTGATCTCATGAGAAAGGCCTTCAAAATAGTCGAGAGTTGGTGCACGAAGCACGAGCTATCGGTTAACCCCTCGAAGTCAGAACTAATAATGTTCACCAACAAGAGAACTCTTGGACCTCATAGGCTCCCAAAACTTTTCAACACAGAACTAACATTGAAAGACGAAGTCAAGTACTTGGGGGTGATTCTAGATAGCAAACTGCTCTGGAACAAGCATCTTGACTACAAACTTAATAAAAGCACAATTGCACTCTACCAATGCAAAAAAATGTTAGGGAAATCATGGGGGCTCTCTCCGAAGATTACTCTGTGGATTTACAAAGCGCTGATCAGGCCAATGTTGGCTTATGGCGCTCTGGTTTGGTGGACGAGGACAGAACTCTCGACCACCATTACCAGACTACAACGCTTCCAACGACTGGCCTGCTCAGCTACCACTGGCTGCATGAAAACCACCCCAACAGCAGCCATGGAGATAGCCCTTCAATTAACTCCCCTTGACCTGTACATACAGCAGGAAGCGGCGCTAGCCGCCATCAGGCTGATGCATCTGGGCATATGGGGCAAAAACATTACCAGTCCACACGCTAAAATCCTGGACCGGGCGATTGAGTACCAGCCTCTCATCGCTGCCCCGTGTGACAGAACACCAAACCAACCGATGTTCAACAAAAACTATATTATACAAACAGTTCAGGAAGAAAGGGATCAGTCAGGAGTCAATGAAGTGCGCATCTATACAGACGGCTCTAAGACACAAAACGGTTCAGGTGCTGGCGTACACTCCCTTGACCTCAATATTAACTTTCACATACCACTAGGCACACATAGTTCGATCTTTCAATGCGAATGTGTTGCCTTAACACAAGCTGCAACAGCAGTAAAGCGCTTAGGCATCCGGAACTATGGCATTAAATTCCTATCCGACAGCCTATCTGTGCTCAAAGCTTTAGCAAGCAAACAAACTAACAATAAGCTAATTTTTGAGTGCCATCTAGCTCTGGAGAGTTTATCGACGTCTAATCGTATTACTCTCCAGTGGATCAAGGGGCACAGTGAATCTCTGGGCAATGATGCTGCAGATGAACTTGCGAAGAGAGGCTCTGACATGAGGGTGCTAGGCCCGTACCCACTTCTCCCTTTGCCTTTCTCACAATTTCGTGCGTGGATTCGCCAAAGATCGACCGAACTCCATAACAACAGATGGTCACGGGCAACAGACTGTAGACAGTCAAAATTGGCTCTACCAATGATACACCCGCGATTAACCAAAAAACTTCTCAACCTGAGTAGGAATAACCTTAGAATAATAATAGGTACAATTACGGGCCACAACCTCCTTAACAAACATCTTTTCAACATAGGCGTCACGGACAGCCCCCTCTGCAGGGGCTGCCTTGATGCCGAGGAATCAGCCGCCCACGTCATCCTGGATTGCGAGGCCGTGGCTTCTCAACGTGAAGAAATCCTCGGAACAATGAGGTCGCTCCGCGAAGCCTGTGAAGCTCCCAGGAAGCTTCTGTGCTTCTGGGCGGAGCTAGGCTGGCTCTGTTAGCCAGAATCCCCACGCACAACGGACCGAGTGAGAGTCTAAGTGCGGAAAAGGGAGTCCTATCATCATCATCATCATCAAGTACCCGTTAATTTTCCGGTTAAAAAAAAACTCACCGAATGCATAGCCTCTTCTTTTTTTAAGTTAGTTAAAAAAGAATCAAAGTTTATCCAATAAATACTACTATAATACTTTGGCGTTGAAACTCTAGGGCCATGGGGCCCGAAGTGCCCACTTAGTATTTCGAGACATCGCCAAGCCATTGGTCGACTCTTCACGTGACCAGAGGGCTGGCTTATTTTTGGACCAAAGAATCAGCATTGCCATACAACGTGGCAATGCTGCCAGTCTTTTGGGCACGTTTCCTGTTGACAGCGATGCGGATGAATTTTATGATGCCCTTTGATTATTTTCCCTCCTTTTTATTTACTTGTACGTATTATTACTATTATTAATATTGAATTTTATGTGTTTATAAATACTATATTTTATTAAGAAATCGTGGAAGGAGGAGTGGTGGCCCAGTGGTAACTGTCGCAACTTACAGGTCGTAGGTCGTAGCTTCGAACCTAGACAGGCGCTTTACTTTGTGTAAATTATTTCATCACCACTGCTCTCAAAACGGTGAAGGAAAACATCGTGAGGAAACCGGCATGTCTTAGAACCAAAAATTCGAAGATATGTGACATGTACCAACCCGCACTGGGCCCGCGTGGTGGATTATGGCCCACTCCTCTAACGGAGAGGAGGCCTGTGTCCCAGCAGTGGGAACGTTATAAGCTGTTTATGGTTATTAAGAAATTTAAGAAAGAATTTGCTGAAACTTGGATAAGAAATTAATGTTTTACTTATGGTATGACCATAGAAATGTAAAAAACAGGAGAAGTGGCAAGGGGGCGTGTCTCTGTCCATCCAACATGAGCAGCATGGGCCTGTACTAGGCAAATGGCCGTCTCCGCGAACTAGTGCGCTTTCGACCGTGATCGTGATAAAATATAAAAATGCCGAGTTGTTCAGTGGTTTCCTGTAAAAACCGAAGTCAAAATGAATACTTCGTATCTCATGGAATCACTTACCATATGTAAGTAAAGTATTCTTTCATATATCTATGGATATGATTAAACCAAACACACACACTGACATTGCTCGTGGAACAGCCGACAAGGCTGAAAGGTTCTGGAGTGGCGAACGCTTTCCGGAAAACGTAGCGTTGGAAGGCCTCCCACGAGGTGGACTGGGTATCACCTGCTAAAGGCCGTAAATATCCGCTGGATGCGAGAAGCACATTACCAGTCCAAGTGGCGGTGCTTGGGGAGGCCTATATCCAGCAGTGGACGTCTTTCAGCTGAAATGCTTATAACTAAACCACTCAGAAAGACAAACATTTAATTATTTCATTGTTTAAATAAATTATTTGCAATAATTACCGGTTTTAATTTGATTACTTTTAAGAATAACACACTAAGATATGTCAACGCAAACATTTTATAGTTATTTTAAGACTCAATATAATGTATTTGTCGATATAATTAGCAATATTGCAAATCGGTTTATCTAGTTAGGTATGTGATGGTTTACAATACTAAGTGGCTAAATGGCTAATAAAATAATGAACACAGCAACATTATGACTAAGTTCGGTACGGATCGGTAACAGCGGTACGGATCGATCGATCAGGTTAAAAACTTTAGCTTAGTAAAATGACGCTTAGGTGTTACTTAAATGACTGAAATTGGCGTCTTTTTGTTTTTTCGCGGCCTTCAAAGTCAAAGTCAAATTATTTATTTCAAATAGGCACATTAAAGGCACTTTTGAACGTCAAAACATACAGTAAAAAACACTACAAAGTGAAAAATAACTTTAATTTCGGAAGGCGGTGTCGTTGGTTCTGCAGTTTCGTTTTTTGACACCGACTTTCGAAATTAAAGTTATTTTTCACTTTGTAGTGTTTTTTTGGAAGTCGGTTGTTTTTTTTTTTTTGTAAAAAAGTTTTATTTTTCATATTTTAGCTGTACCCCAAACAAATTCATATGCCACTACTTGCTATGTGAATGTCAGTGACAGAAAGCTATTGAACACATCTGCCCAACCCTTTAAAGGGTACAGGCGTGATGTTATGTTATGTGATTGCGTAAACAATGCATACATATGCTACAGCAGCTAACGCGGTTGATTTACTGGCATTTATTGAAGAGTTCCGTTGTCTGTCTTCGAAACTCATCATCAGATCTTTACGAAATTTAAATGGGACCATTTCGGAATAAAGCCCTTTCGAATAAAAAAGAAATTTGGCTAATCCGTCTATATATGACGGAGTTATGCCCGAACATACATAAAAAAAAAAACATAAACATCCGGATTGCTCCTTTTTTTTAGAAGTCGGTTAAAAATTGAATTGATTCTAGTCGCCCCTTCCAAAAACAAGAAGGCAAGAAACTCCACCTTTACTCTTTTTAAATGTTTTACAAGGTTTTGTATACATAATAATTATAATTACATGTGAAGACGATGCACCTAGAATAAAATTCGTCTACCACAAAAGGTAAAAAGAATCATCAACCAAGTCTTGTTTTCCTAGTATTCTGTACTAGAAAAACAAACAAGATTTGGTTGATGATTCTTTTTACCTTTTGTGGTAGATTAATTGTAACAAACGAAACTTATTTGACATGCATATCTCTAAACTCGGTCCGAAATGGGTTATTAAAAAGTTAGACTATGGGTACCCATAGTCTAACTTTTTACCGAGACCGCCGCAAGCGTACGCTTGCGGCGGTCGGTCCGTGGATGGTGGTCATCATCTTTACATACCGAGCCTCGGAAAACACGTTAAGCCATTGGTCCCAGCCGGGACAATGAGAATAACAGCCGTCATTCTTGGATTTTTGATCTTTTGTTACATGTCGTCAGGAGCCTGAAAGTCTGACAGCCAGTCTTACCAAGGGGTATCGCCCAGCAACTGGGTTGTGAAGGTCAGGTGGGCAGTCGCCCCATGTGCATAAAATGCTGAAATTCAGCTGCATCTGGGTAGACTGGAAGCCGACCCCAAGGTAAATGGGAAAAGGCTAGACAATCTGCCTTATAGATTATCTAGCAAAGTAGCCGTCGTAAATTATTTAATGGATGATCGATTTTTACTAGATCGTAATATGTGCCTTTGAGAGCTATACCGGGTCAAATTAAATTAGCTAACGAAACTCCGCAGACGTGATTGGTCTCGATATCTAAACACGATAAAAAATGGTGTTTTTTTCATAGGGGTCAACGACCGCTGGTCGAAGAAAAATGCTTTATCGTGTTTAGATATAGGTACCGATCGATACCAATGACGACTGTGAAGTTTACACAAAAAAAAACTGTTTTTAAACTGATATTTCAAGTGAATACACTGACTGCGGTCAACGACCCCGCAAAAAAAAAATCAAAATATTTTTTTTTTGTTTTATTGTTTCGTTAACGATACAACATACTTGTACAAGTTATTATAATTATTATTTTAGGACTAGCAGCTGCACCCCGTGGTTTCGCTCGCATAAGTCACCGAAACGATAACCGATAGGATAGTAGGGTAGGATAGTATAGTATAGTTGCCGCCAGATAACAAAAAAATAAAAGTCATTGATCCGACTTGTACCAAAAAGTCCAAACTTATTCGACATAGATCGCTCGTCATACAAAACTGTCGCTAATACTGCTTCGGTCTAATTTCATAACAGCGTCAAGGACGCCCCTTACCGCGATACGTTTGTGTTGATCGTGTCAGTGACACTGCCCTAAGATTTTTTTGTATCGTTTAGAAATATTGGAAAACATTGGTAGACGGGTGTCAATAACTTTTTTTTTTTGTTATCTGGCGGTAACTTTAGGACTGTTATCTTTAAAATTACATAATATGTAAATATTATATTGGAAATTGAAATAATCCTATACCTACGCAATTGTGAACATATCCTAGGAATTAATTTCATATTTACTTCGAGAAGGCGGCGGAAATTTACCTCAGACTCGGAGACCGTGACGAAATGTATAATATATGTAATAAATATGCTCTTGTGGAGTTTTCTATATTGTCATGGTTCAATTAATTCAAAGGAACGGCCTCTTAGCCAACCTGCGCTTGGCATGGAAACGTTAATGGAATGTAGAAATTGTAGCCGATAAGTTTGTCGAAGGTCCTATAACACCAAGTCCTATAACACCACTCTGCCCACCGCAGAGAAGAACGGTTCTGGGTGCCAACTCTCCCTACGCGAGGTTTTGCAGGGTTGTGAATGATTGCAGTGATCGGATCGACCTCCATTTTGACAGCTTAGGCAAATTGAAAGCCAGTTTTTACAAGTTTCTCAGCCCTGCATTATCTCACTGGGTGGGTGAATTTAGGCTACGTATAACTTGTTTTTTGTACTACCTAATTTTATCTGGTTTAGTCTGTTTTGTTTTTTTCTTTTAAACTTGTTTGTTTTAATTTAGTTTAACTAATTTATTAAGTTCTAATAAGAGCAACTTACATATATATACCTACATACACACACATACAACACACACACACATGCACATTCAGTCTTTTATTCCTACTTTTTTAAGTTACGACAACTATTTGTGTGCATGCAGAGTTTACCTATAAAAGTGATTGTTACACTTTACTCCGATTTGTTGCTTTTGTTTATATTGCTTAAAATAGTGTATACAATTGTTGGTGAACCAAATAAATAAATAAAGGGACGATGGCCGGTAGAGCAGACGGGTCCTAGAGTGCAGACCGCGTATCGGCAAGGTAGTTTGAGACGCGCCTCAGCTATGTAGATGAACTGGCGACCTTAAGATAGATGGCTGGGACTAGGGTTACCATTTAGAAATTTGAAAAGTCCTGACAGAAAGCCTGATATTGATAATAATTAATTTGATAAAAAAAAAGAAAAAAAAAACAATGTTAACATAAATAGTAGTTATCTATCTGTAGGTACACTTGAGTTATGCTAGTTAACAAATCAGGTAGGTTTTGGAACCAGCACCCCTACTAAGTTATAAAATAACTTGTGTTAAGGACAGTGGTACAAGCCCATACATAGTTCAGTTTCACATAAGAATTGCAGGAGAACAAGTGTTTTTTTTTATTGTTTGTTAACATAAGACCATAATGTGTAACATAAGACCATGTTTGTTCGTGTGTGTGTGTGGGGGGGGGGGTGTAGTGTGAGTGTGTGTGTGTAGTGCGAGTGTGTTATGATGATTGTGCGTTTGTTTGTTATGGTGATTGGTGTGTGACATTTCAATAAAAGTCCGGGCATTTTAGTCACAAAATCTAAACATTACCCACTCAGTTATAGTGGATGGCATGGTAGCAGATGCTGGCGAGGGGAGAGGAGGTTGCGGTGTACGGGGATCTACAAAAAGTGCGCGCTGAAAAATATAAAAATTAATATACCCATACCAGAAACTGAGACACACAATGAGAAAATATTACCGTTGTGATGATACTACCAGCTTCTTGCGAATGTGTTCGCGAACCTTAACTTTAAAGGATAATCGGTTGGTTGCCATCCTGATTTCCTGGGGGAGCGCATTCCACAGAGAGATAGCCTGAACGAAGACGAAAAGTGAAAATGTAAATAGATGATAATGATGTAATGTATGTTTTGTGTAAATTATTTTATCACCACTGCTCTCAAAACGGTGACGGAAAACATGGTGATGAAACCGGCATGTCCTAGAACTAAAGTTAACCTTTTTATCTTATCTAAGTTACCATAATAATTTTGCTTGAACTAGGAGTAGATTCACAGTGATTGTGCACCGGATGCGGTTTGAACTCACGACCTCTTTGTTTGCCAATACTCACCAGTAACATATTACATATAGTTGGACCCACTTTACCGTCCATAGATAGTACATTACGATACGTGTGACTTAAGGAGCTGACATGACCTAAAGCGCGGTCACTGTCGGACTGCATAGAAAAGAAAGATAAGCGCGATGACACAACGCTGCTAATTTATTGCAAAATATGAAGCAATTATTTCATTACAAAATATCTATTGTTTGGACTAAGAAACTAAAACATATTGTGCATCCAAAGTTAAACATGATATTCGTTTTGACTTATTATTTATTAATTTTGACTGTAAGAAAACAGAATATAGAAATTAAAAATCCATTAAAAGATTATGAGCCAACAAAGATTGGTTTTTCTTGCCATTTTTAACGTAAGTTTGAGTGAAATAATTAATAAAACAACTGAAAAATCCCTAATAGCCCTCTCCATTGCCCTTTGGGTCACTTTTAGCCTTCCTATAAGGCCCATTGTGAGCGACCACGTTTCAGTGCCATAAGTCATCACTGGCAACACGCACTGGTCAAAGACTTTCGTCTTGAGACATTGCGGTATATGGGACGATAAGATATTGCGTAGCTTCCCGAACGCTGCTCAGCCGAGTCGGATTCGACGATTGACCTCTTTCTTGAAGTTAAACTTACCAACTGGACAGTTTGTCCTAGGTAAATATACTCGTCCACGACTTCGAGTGTAGCGTCTCCGATCTTTATGAGAGTGGGTGTTACATGGGCATTTGACATGACCTTCGTTTTGTCCATGTTCATTTTAAGACCCACTCTTTCGGAGGTTCTACTGAGGTCATCGAGCATTGTACTGAGGTCCTCCATAGTCTCAGCCATGAGTAGGATATCGGCGGCAAACCGAAGGTGAGTTATGTAGGTACTCGCCATTGATGTTAACGACCACGACCACGACCGTGACCGTGACCACGTCGACTAATGTAAACAAGTTAATTACTTTGTAAAATACTCTTACATAGCTTTAAATATGTTTAACTACAGTACCATGCTGCTAATTAAAAAAGTAATCTTCACAAACGTCCAACATAACCACTTAATGGAAGAAAAACATTGGGTTTTACTTAATTAGTTAATAACAAGAAAAATAAATTAACATTCAACGTAAAAAGAACTAAAAATCATGCAATTTTAAAATAACGACGTATGAAAACAGAGAACATAGGTACGCCATTTTGAATTTTCTGTTAGTCAAATAGTTTTAAAGTAATTCGCGCACCGAGGGTTCCGTACCATCATACTTTTAATTTTTTTTCAACCGCGAGGCCTATATTCATCAGGGAATTTTAATACTATGCACTGCGATGTAGAATATTGCAGTTTTATGTGAGCGCCATCTCTTGACCGATAGTGGAATTAATGTAACTTTTGTTGATGATTTCTGAAAAGTGTGCTATTTAGAGACTTCGTTTTATTTTTCCTGTAATCTTTACATAAACTTCTATCACATAGAAGTACTTCCGATTTTTCTCTTTGCAAACTTCGGAGACCAGGGGGTACGGATTTTTTTTTTACACTTTTCATCATGTCGAAAACTAAAAAAAAATAAAAAATGTTTGAAAATGTGCAAACTGCGCTATTTCATATGATACCCCACATGCCCTAGTCACGACAGCCGAATACTGTGCTCGTAAATACACGGGCGTGGGCTCGCTCACACGCCGCACGCGACTTCCTGGTGCGACGGCGGCGGCGGCAACAACCGTTTTGGCAACCGGCGCGGCGGCGGCGGCGGCGTGTCGGTCATCCGTCGTGACGTCAAAGCACGCTCTCGGTAGCGTGTGATATTTTAAGGGTCCTCGCTCAAATCCTGAAAATACCGTGTGTTTAAAGAAATTTGTAGATGAATCCTTTTGTGCGTTTTCAATATAAAAAATATATGTTAAACTAAAGGTCATCACAAATACATTGTATTGTTTAAAATTTTAATAAACTTACTCAAATTTTATCAAAAAATCGTAACAAATAGGTCCTTTTTCAACCTAAATTGAAAATTTTCTCTATAACGACTCAATAACTCGGCATGAATTTTATACCAAAAAATACGTAATGTAATGACGTATTTAACAATGTGTATTGATTTTTTTTTTCTCTTATTTTTTTTAATAATAATATTTTTGACGTGACAACGTCTAATAAATCGATGAAGCTGGCTGCACTCACGAAAAAAACATGACTCATGTAGCGTTACCTCGCGGCCTTGCTCTGTAGCGTTCCATGGCGGCTTGAAGTGCAAGCGAATATTAACAAATGCAATGCAACTATTCCATCAGTATTTTCTTATGACGTTGTCACGTTCAACTATCGTCAGTAAACCGACTTTACAGACAACCGATTTTAAAATCGGTTGTCTGTAAAGTCGGATTTTTATTAATAAAAATCCGAAATTTCGCGAAAAGCACTATGTCACTCCCGCACTCGTCCCTCTCTCTCTCGTCGTTTCATCGTAAGTTAGTACGGGGCAGCATGCTCAAGGTCATTGGGCAATGTAATGCCCTTAATGAGACCGTAGCCTTACAGAATGCAGCTGTGAACCAGTATTTTACATGGAGCGACTGCTTGTCTGACCACCACAACCCAGTGAGTTTTTGCGCCACTTCTTCCCGAAAAAGTACTAGGAAGTGGTGAAGGGCGGGCGTTTCGGGGGACTGTCTTTTGTAATTTTGACGTTCGAAAAGTGATGATTCTCAGCCTAGTTTGAATAAATGACTTTTGATTTTGATTTAAAGACTAATTGAAATAAATTTATCGTGTGACATTCGATACCTATTATATTCTTTTTTTGAAATTTTATGCAGTTTACATTATACACATATGACATCTAAAAGTTAGTTGACAATGACATTTTCCAACTTTAGCTGTGACGCACCAAATTATGATTTAAAATTTATAGTTTCAAATGTTTGAACACTATAACGTTTTTATTCACTAACTAGGTGAATAAAAACGTTATACCAATTACCAACCAACGTTTTTCAGTTTTTTATTTGAAAGACACGTGGCGCCATCTATTATCATAATAACGTTATTGTTGTTTTCCTCGGGAACAGCATTTTTTTTCAGGATGAAAGGCGTTTCTGTACACCTGACAACGTATATGCAAAATTTCAGGATGATCGTTTCAGTGGTTTAGGCGTGGAAATGTAACAAACAAACTTACTTTTCGCATATAGTTAGGTTTAAACCTATAACTTATCATAAAAAATTATTAAGTAATCCCTCAAGATAACCTGATTTTTTTTTTTTTTATCTAAATGTCGTTGTATTACAGCTGAAGTGAGGGGCCCGTGGCTAAATAATAACAGCCGCACAGGCCGATCGATCAGGTTAAGCTACGCTTACCGCGGTTGGTCTGTGGATGGGTGACCATCTTTACATACCGAGACTCCTCCGTGCCTCGGAAAGCACGTTAAGCCGTTGGTCCCGGCTGTCATTCGTTGATCTTTAACAGTCGTTACGGGTAGTCAGAAGCCCGAAAATCTTACAACCAGTCTTACCAAGGGGTATCGTATTACCCAGTAACTGGATTGTGGAGGTCAGGTAGGCAGTCGCTCCATGTAAAATACTGGTATTTAGCTGCATCCGGTTAGACTGGAAGCCGACTCCAACATATTTGGGAAAAGGCTAGGCAGATGATATACATTATATATTACAGTAATGGTGGTTTTCCTTTTTTTTTCAGTAAATAGAATGTTCAGTCATTAAAAGTTACTATTTTGTCTTTTGCTGTTTTACAAACATTTCTTCTTACTGTTTAAAGTCAGTAAGTCTTTACTAATAAAACAGATAGGCAGTCGCTTCATGTAAAATACTGGTATTCAGCTGCATCCGGTTAGACTGGAAGCCGACCCCAACATAGTTGGGAAAAGGCAGGCAGATGATGATGACAGCTGAAGTGAGGCCACTGTATGTAAACATTTAAATGAGCTGAACTAATTGAAGTCCTATGCAGTAACAACAAGCAAACTAGGTACAGATGTTCTATGTCACGAAGCCCGTTTGGCTATGAATGTTGTCAAGCGTGCACATGCACATTGTGATCAACAGAGATTCAACAATGGGAGAAGTAAAACGGTACACATTCGCGGAAATAGCCTCATGCGACGGCAGCAAGGGGCAGCCGCTGTGGGAGCGCGCTTGTCGGGATACGTCACTACTACAATCAAAGCCGAACGGACTTCGTGAAATACAATATCTGTAACTTTACTAATGTGTATTTATCTTGGAGATGCAGCCAAGTTGAAAATGGCGGGATGAACGGTACAGATTTCCAAAATCGGAGGCGCATGGGCTCGCGAACGATGGAAGGAATAGGGCAGGGGTGGCGAACCTTTATGGATCAACGTGCCATTTTTTGTAAAGAAATGTTTGATGAGGTCATAGATGTGCCATTTTTTTTGTGATTACAGGGAAAATTATAAAACAATACTATCGATTCCGCGCTTCCCGCCTGCTGCTCCTTACACCGCGCCAACTCACTCCGTAAAGTAGGCTCAAACGCGTTCGTTTGTTAAATTTCAGTGTATTACGTAGGTACTTTTTCGATCGAAGGCGTGCGCAAAATAATTTGTCGCGTGCCATCAATGGCACGCGTGCCACTGGTTCGCCATCCCTGGAATAGGGTAAGACCCAGGATTGGGGCAGCACAGGCAAACAAAAAAAAAACACCCACACAATTATTGTATCGTATTACCTCAAACGTGGTACAATTCCACTCCATTGTATGCACGGATATCGGGTATTTCTTAATCACTGCAAAAACCCGATACGAGCTAGATTATTCATAATTAGTCTCAAAGTTTATTTATAGCACTTGTAATAGTGCTTATTTATTTTGAAAACAAGATCTGACCAGTTTTAAAAGAGCTACGAAGTTTTAACAAATGGTTTTCGTTTTTAGTAACTATTTATTGTTATAGCGGCAACAGAAATACATCATCTGTGAAAATTTCAACTGTCTAGCTATCACGGTTCATAAGATACAGCCCGGTGACAGACGGACAGTGGAGCCTTATTAATAGGGTCCCGTTTTTACCCTTTGGGTTCGGAACCGCAAAAAGCGTTACATCATTAGAAGGTCAATTAGTTTATAGAGGATTAGTAAAATATTTCCTGTTCTAAAATATAAATTGAAAGATATTAAGTATGCCATGTCGGCTGCAAATAAATTATAAAGTAATGACGCACTTCGAGACGTAGAATACGCCATTTTTTTCCCAGTTCCGTAGTTTTGTTATTTACAAATATTGATTTATTAACTTTCAGGTAGGTACTTTCCGCATTTAGTTATTTGCTTTCCAACTTTCACTTTTGACTTTGTTCCGGACGTAAAAATAACCTCGGTTGTACTGTACGATTATTTTTACATTTAAAGTATTCTGGTCACGTTTCCGGATATCAGAGATATGGACGAGTATTTCGACGCCTGTCATATTGTTTTTGTATTTATATGTGTAGTACAGTAGTTAATTAGTTTTATTTTTAACCGACTTCAAAAAAGGAGGAAGTTGTCAATTTGGATGTATAATTTTTTTTATTGGCCGTTCGTATACTCGTTTAAAGGCTCTGCCTTTGTGTCGTGTCGTGCCTGTTTGAAGGAGCCTTATCGCAAAGTAGTCGTCAGTGTGCGTATCAGCGAACATACCTGACGCACTACAGTAAGGTGGAAGCCTCAACAACGCCCTAAAGGCATTGTTGTTGTGAATGCGCAGGGCTTTGTATGCTTTTAGGGTATGGCTATCCCAAAGGCTGCTGGTGTAAAATGTTTGGCAGCAGGCCTTGAAAAGAGTTAGTTTCAAGGGAACTGAACAAACACACTGAAAAAAAAATTCTTACAAAGTCAAAGTCAAATCATTTATTTCAAATAGGCACATTAAAGGCACTTTTGAACGTCAAAACTGACGGTAAAATTGAATTGATTCTAGTCGCCCCTTTCAAAAGGTAGTTTTCGTATGGAGAAGAATGGGCAAGAAACTCCACCGTTACTCTTTTAAAATGTTTTACAAGTTTTGTGTATATAATATAATTATATGTGAAGACGATGCACCTAGAATAAAAGAAGTCTAACCCAAAAAAATAATAAAAAGAATTAAAAATTAAGCAATTACAGGTAAATCAATTATGTGATAGATACCTGGTGCTCACATATTTACAAATTATTTACAAATATTGGAAAAGTAGATGACCTTTCCAGAACCCTAACAAGTGTGTGAGTTACTGTAGTCACAGTACTACAGTTACTACACCACAATAAAGCGCGAAATGTTTGTAAAACAGTAAAAGCCAAAACAGTAACTTTTAATGACTGAACAAACTATTTACTGAAAAAAAAACAACAAAAAAAAAAAAAGGAAAACGACCATTAGGTACTGTAATGTAAGTAAAATATTTCAATGGTTTGAACGATATCACCAAATGAATAAAACAGTTAATTTTGTGACCTTTTAGCTACTTGAAACGTTAAAGTTTACTGTCATGACGGTAACATTTTGCCTCAAGCTTTACCTGTTTTCGGAGCAGTAAAAAATACTGTTTTGAATGTTAGGCTTATATGGAGCCTGCCGGGTCAGCGAGATTGTCCGAAAGGGTTACCGCTGGCCCGGAACATAAAGGGCTAAGGAAGGAACACGGGTGGGTTTTAGTCAGTATAAGAGTCTGACACTCCCTTTCGCTCCACCCAGAGCGGGAGGGGGACATTTGATGATTTCCCATCCTGAAAAAAAAGGCTCATATGGAAGTGTTTAAAGCAGTTTATTTTTCATTTTTATTTAAGTACTGCTTATTTCTTTCAGTGGCATTAAACCTTCTGCATATCATATTATTTCCCCTCACAGCTAGTGCCCTATTACATAGGAATTTTACATAACTGAAACATGGATGTACTATAGGTACCTCTGCCTAAAATCTTCTGTTATGTTTGTTATTTCAACAACCCAAATCGTAAAGTGCATAAGAAAATTTTCCATTCAAAATGTCTGGCCTGATCCTCTATTATAAATTGATACGTAATCTCGAACTATTTCTCTTTTAAAAGGGATCAATTCAATCTGGCTGGCCTCAGAGATGACTGACCAACTTTTGCAACAAAAAAAAAACAAATTGGAAAAATATTCCATTCTAAAACTGGTGTTTATTTCCTGATAAATCAATGACCGCTTGGTTCAACTTAATCTGGACTAAATTTACTATTATAACATGATCTCTTTTTACATAAAATATCTACTTTAACGAGGGTCAATATAATTTGGTTCATACTACCTGCAATGACCATTTTAGATTGATCCCCCTTCTTACTCAATTTGTTCCTACGGAGGGGTCAGTATAATTTGGGTTGTTAACGCCTGTCAGAATTACTGACCGGTTTTTGCACAAAAAGTTATTTTTGTATCGAGGCAATTTAAAAATAACCTTCTAAGCTATAAATATTCCGAAGCTGTCTTAGTGTGTCATTAGAGTCATTAGTTTACCCTGTGTTTTTTTTTTGCGATCGTCATTCTCTTCGATCTTTTACAATTACGTCGAGATAAAACTTTCAGTAAGGTTCACACATTACCAGCAATGTACCCACTTCTGGGACTCAGGCCTCCACTCTGCAAGAAGGAATTTACCATAGTGCAACACCCGGATCCCGTGCGGTTTGTTGTTCGCTAAACAAAAGCTTTTTCAATGCGTTAATTCAGTATTTTTGAAGTGAAAACTTTTGGGCATTTTTTGAGATGGGAAAAAAACATTGAACTCGCGCCACTGTTACCGTAAGCGACACCGCGCGTGTTTTGTTTATAAGACGATTCAAAAAATACCCGCTTCGGATGTGTTCGGCTGTCCTCGGGAAGTACCTACTCGGTCTATATGTCAGTGAGTGATGGCAAAGTATTCTGTTGTGTTTTGTTTTCACTTCTGTCGGCACTCCCACTCCGGGAGCCACTGTTTTTTTTTTCTTTTAAATCTAGTTCATAAAATTTTGAATAAAGAATAAGCGTGACAATTTAGGCACGAGGTAACTACAACCCATAAGAGTTATCTTAGAATCCGAGCGACCCCTCCCGACCCCCGCGCTGTTTCCTTTCTCGACTTCGACGCATCAAAATAATAGTATAAAAAATACACTCAAAACCCGGTACCCCCCCCTTCTTGGGGCAGTCGGGCAAAATACTAGTATACCCACTTAAATAAAATGTAAAAAATAGTAATTTTGATAAAAGGTACTTACGGTTCAATTTGTACATCATGATGACGCCGCTCTTTTCTCCTTATTTTATAATAAAAATAATTTTAATAACTAAATTATTAATACAAATATTAAATTTTAAAAGATTCTCTCTAGTTTGGTACTTAGTATTGTTATAATTTTTATAATATTATTTTTCATGTGAACTAATGCAATTAAAAGTTTCCACACTATTCTCCGCGCTCCGCGTGGGATTCCTGTAACAAAATAGAAAAAAAAAGTTAAAATTTTAAATTACGAATTCAAAACATTAAAAATATTATTAGGAACCTACAATGACTTTTTCCACGAGTACGAAAGGTCACGAGTACGAAAGATGTGTGGAATACAAGGTCATTAAAAATTAACTAGCAAAACTCCGCAGACGTGATGTATATCGATATGTAGGTAAACATGATAAAAGCAAAAAAGAAATTAATTCAATGCTGTTTTTGTGGGGATGATTATAATGATGCTGTGTCAAATAAATTGATTCTTTATCGAGGTTTCTGCCATGTCAACCAATCACAAAATTAAAATAATTAACATGATAAACGTTAAATGTTTTTATTTTTGTAAATTGGTTTGCACAAACACTCTTACACGTCAATCATATTTTTTTTAAACTAAACTCTTTTCCAAAAAGAACGGGCACCTTAGATTTTTTTCTCTACTTCTATGAAGAAGAACAAGAAATAGGTTTTATTAATTTGACGATGTATTGGCATGTTATTTGAAGCATCCTGGCATGATTCTTTACGTTCCAATTTTAAAATTAATAAAAGAAAAATAATGATTATTGTGGATTATTCTAAAATTGCTTTAATAATGGCGCGAATTGCTGAAACGATTTTTAACTGATTACGATATTTTAAAACTTTTTGGATATTTTCTGCAAATTAAACAATTTAATCTTTCTTTTTACATTAAATACCACTTTTTGATATGAGTGATAAAGCGATAAGGGCCGGTAAAGTTATAGCCCTACTTGAAGAAGGTTGTTCGCAAACTTACGTGTCTCAGCGGCTAAATGTGAGTCGGTTCAACTATCCAGAGGACTTGGCAACGGTATCGAGAGACCGGTTCGGTCAAAAGAAGACCCGGTTCGGGAAGAAAACGATGCACAGAACCAAGAGATGACCGCTTTTTGGTGAGTCAGGCTTTGCGGAATCGTAAGGCGTCAAGTGTGGACCTGAAGAAGAGCCTTGAAGAAGTAAGAGGAGTAGAAGTTAGCTTGTGGACGGTCAGGAGGAGGCTTTTGGCTGCCAATATCAGGAGTTACCGCCCAGCTCGGGGCCCTAAATTACTCCGTGAGCACCGTGTTGCTCGACTTCAGTTTGATCGGAACTGTGCTTCATGGACTCTGGAGGACTGGAATAAAGTATTGTTTTCTGATGAAGCTAGAATCTCTTTGTATGGAGAGGACCGACGCCGGCGAGTGCTGCGAAGACCACGGGAACGCTATGCGGAAATGTGTTTCGAAGAAATCACTCCTTATGGCGGAGGCTCCGTTATATTTTGGGCAGCAATTAATTCGACGAAGCGTACGGAGTTAGTTTTCATAGAAAATGGAACATTAAATGCACACCGGTACAAAATGGAAGTCCTAATTCCATATGCACAACCCACATTGACTGCACTTGGGGAAGATTCCATTTTTATGGACGACAATGCTCGCCCGCACCGTTCTGGCGTCGCGGCGACGTGGAAGCGTACATGCAAGAAGTTGGGATCCGTCGTTTATATTGGCCAGCTCGAAGTCCTGACCTCAATCCAACATCACCTGCTCCACAAAACATCAGGGAGCTAAAAAGAGTCATTGCAGAAGAGTGGGAACGTATTCCTCAAAACGTTATTAAAAACATCGTGGAAAGCATGCCCAGAAGGATTCAAGCTGTGATTTTGGAAAGAGGAGTTCATACTCGTTATTAGGTACATTTGTAACTTTATTTAATTAAAAAAGTAAAAAAAAATCTTGTCTTTATTGCCGACCACTTCTTATTGTTACGCCCAAACAATAAGAAGTGGTCGGCAATAAAGACAAGATTTTTTTTTTACTTTTTTACATCGGTTTTAAAGAATCCATCGTTTTTTTTTCTTTTAATTGCCCGAATTCACTTCACGCGCATTAATTTACACGATTATAAGTATACAGACTACGTCAAAGAAATAAATTTCATTTAATTAACCCGTGCCCGTTTTTTTTTTGCAAAAGAGTGTAGATGAGGTAGGCGTTTTCTATCTGACTACTCTGAGAAGAAAGGCCGAAACAAACTCAGAGAGGTCACAGTCTCTTTTAAAGTCCAGAAATAATCTTGGTCAGGTTATATGAAGACCATGTAGATCGATGTTTGAGATGGTCTTTTGAGGAAAGAACCACACAGATTGAGAGGACCTGTCCAGTCAGTGCACGCATTTGTCAGAAATCGTGCAGCGCTACTCAAAACTTAAGGAGCTCAACGATTCGACGAACAATACCAAAGAAAGGACATTTGGGTAGGTCACATAAATTACTCAAACTGTCAGTCAATATGTATATAAAAAAAAAAACTCAAAATGCAGAAATTAGAAGCAGCTCAATCCCAAGCCTTTTTGTCCTCAATATAATCTTTAACGGTATAAAAGGCTTTCTGGCACAACTTACGTTTAATGAATGATTTTTTATTAAGGCTTAGATCTTGAACGTGGCTTGGTAGTTTATTATAAAAGCGTATACATTGGTATCTGAACGAGCCACCTATTTTCTTGAGCCTTGTTGTAGGTACAACAAAGTGTTTGTTTCTAGTATTTATATTATGGATAACACTGTATTTTTTAAACAATTTTATATTTTATGGGAATACATTTTTTTTTCATAAATATAATGAGAAGGCAAAGTCATTACATTTAATCTCTTTGAATTTGTCTCTGAGTGTCTCGGATTTAATTTATAAATTGATCGAAAAGCTCGCTTTTGGAAAACAAAGATAGTCTGAATATCGGCGGCATTTTACCCACAATAGAATACCGTACGACATTACACTATGAAAATAGCTAAAGTACACTAAACGGGCAGTCTCTATATCAGTTTAATTACGAATTTTTCTAACAGCGTATGCTGCGGAACTTAGCTTTATTGACAATATTTATCTATCTACCCCGCTGAAACTTAGCATCCAAAGTTATGCCCAAACATACTGTGCTGCATGAGATTTGGTTAGCAAGTTACCTTATCGGGGACTTGTTCTGGCTTTTTAATGAACTCTTGTTTCCCTTAAATTTGATCTGCACCCTAATTCCGTAACACACTTTCAATGACAATCTGTTAGTCAAGTATATTGTCTCACTCACTGGCGAACCATCACAAGAAAGACTGAAGTTGTGGCGAGACAGTGTTCTACCCGCTGAAGACCTCCCACTTGGACATGAGTTACCTTGGATAACCTGGAAGTCTTTAAATAGACTTCGGACCGCAGCAAGGAAAAACTGATCAGGTGGAGATTCATAGACGATTCCGCCTTGGAGAGTAAATGTGGTGCAGTCCCACAAACGATGGGACACTTAATATCGTGTCCTGCATATCCTGTCAGCTGCACATTACGGGAACTGGTAGACGCTGGTGATAGCGCTAAACAAGTAGGTAGCCGACTTCTGGGCAGAATCCATTTAGATTGCTACGGACATGTTAAGAAGAAGAATCACAATCTGTATAACTTTGAAGGATACTGCTTATCCATTGCTCGAAAAATTTGTCAGCTCAACCACGTAAATAATGCAATGAATGATATTGAAACCTTGTAAAACATTTTAAAAGAGTAACGGTGGAGTTTCTTGCCCATTCTTCTCCATACGAAAACTACCTTTTAAATAAATAAATCAATTTTATTTCAAGTATCACAGACTCATAAAATAAATACATAATAAATTCACACAGTCACATTACATACACAATATTTTCAATAACAATTTCATTTACTTAATTCGATTTACTTTTGGAAGGGGCGACTAGAATCAATTCAATTTCACTGTACCTAAGTTTTGACGTTCAAAAGTGCCTTTAATGTGCCTATTTGAAATACATGATTTGACTTTGACTTTGACTTAGAACTGTCAAAATGACAGACATTCCTACTGTTAGTGTGAACCCGCTGACCAGAACCAGGGGGCTTACTCTCCAAACTAATTTCAATTCCAAAGAGATGCCAATATGATTCCAATGTTAATTTACAGTCACGTGATTCGGTACTCCTGAAAACAATATTGTCAACAATTACCCCACGCCAAGCCCGAACCCAATTCCACTTAGTTCTCCAAAATGGACACCCAATCTAAAAATCATTTGGCGCTAGCATCGAACTCAAGAGTACGAAACGTCACAATTCCAAAGTCGATCTATCGGAATTAAATTGAAGAGTAAGCACCCTGTATTGATAATAATATTTAAGTATCTTGAATGCCCACTAATTAAAGGAATTTTGAATACAATTAAAATTGCCAGCAAAGACCAACTGCGCAAATGTTATGTACAAAACATATTTTTTATTAGAACCTGATGTGGTCCGGTTTATTTTCGAAGTGGTTATGTAAATATATTTTTATTAGCTGCGCCCCGCGATTTCACCCGCATAAGTGTCGACCCCGTGTGAATATCGGGATAAAAACCCTATGTCCTTCCCCGGGATGCAATCTATTTCTCTGCCAAATTTTAAGACGAAACAAGAACGATATGTTATCTCTGTCATGTATTTAAAACGAATGAATGACGATTCTACAGTCATCGCAGTGTGCAGTGGTTCCGCGATAGCGCGCCCTCGCGCTCGGTCCACGGATGACGGTTGTGCTGTGAATAAATTGTGTTTAGTGTTTGTTTATTATTATTTATACATAATTATTGTTAAAAAAAAAAACTTGCGTGTTTATCTAATTAATGCTTTGTCTGGTTTAGTCTGTTTTGTTTTTTTTTTTAATCTGTTTGTTTTAATTTAGTTTAACTAATTTATCAAGTTCTAATAAGAGCAACTTACACATATATACATACACACACATACAACACACACACACACACATTCACATAGTCTTTTATTCCTACTTTTTTAAGTTACGACAACTATTTGTGTGCATGCAGAGTTTACCTATAAGTGATTGTTACACTTTACTCCAATTTGTTGCTTTTATCTATATTGCTTAAAATAGTGTACAATTATTGGTGAACCAAATAAATAAATGCTTCTGATAAATAAACATCGAAATATAAGACAATAATCTAACACTAATATATACTCGTATTGTAATATATTACGTACAGTGCGTGCCACGTAAGAAGAGACTTGACACACCACGTGGTCTGACATGCGCAGAACACGATTTTAGGTATCTTTAGCGGTATGAGGTCTGAGTGCGGGACGGGACCGGACGTCATAGGGGCGGCGGAAAGAGGTGGGGGAGGCGGGGTCAAGTCTCTTCTTACGTGGCACGCACTGTATGTAATAAAAATATTAAGAAAAAAGGAGGAGCTCATTGGGCATCAAAAAATTCGTCCGCATCGCTGTCAATGGGATAAGTGCCCAAAAGGTTGGCAGTATTACCACATTAGATGGCAATACTGATTCTTTGGGCTAAAAATAGACTAATAGTGCGATTCTGTAACTATCTCACCGTGAAAACTGAGGTGAAGTGAGCGTGGAGTGAGCTGTCAATAGTGTCAATTCCTAGCAAAAACAAACTCACTTCACCTAAGTTTTCACGGTGAGATTTTTACAGAATCGACCGGCAGCCCTCTGGTCTCGTGAAGAGTCAACCAGCCGCTTGGCGATGTCCCGAAATATGCTATGAGCACTCGGACCCCAAGGCCTAGTGTTTCTACCCCAAACGGCTCAAACTCACGGCTGCGCGGAAAAGGTTCATTTCAGCATGAATGCCAGACAAATGCTGTCTGACGCTGGTTTTCTATTGAACCTTTAGGGAAAAGTGACGCACAGTTTCAACATACCTAATACCTACATACTTTTTATACTTATAATTCAATAAATAAACTAGTAATCAAAACATATCGTTACAAAAACAAAAAAAATAACGAGAACAACTAAATTTTACGAAAACCTGTTCTTCACGATATTAAAATGATAAATTTGTGTCGTACGCAATTAGGGTGCAGCTCTGAACAATTACAACCCAATTAAAATAATTAGGTGACTGTCAGTTTAGACGTCATTCGCAAATATTTGACGGTTTTTTAAGGTGCCTACCTTCAAAGACGAACGCAGGAACTATAATTGTCTTGGTAGTATTATGCTACCTACCTAAACTGATATTGCCTCAAGGCTCCTTCAAACAGGCGCGACACGCGATATAAGGCTCCTTCAAACAGGCGCGACACACGATAAAATCGCGCACAACACAAAGGCACCGCAAGTCGCGCAACGAGCGGTGCCTTTGTATCGCGCGCGATTTTATCGCGTGTCGCGCCTGTTTGAAGGAGCCTTCATTCTCTAAGTAGGCATTTCTGAATTCATTGAACTTAATGTATGCTTTCTGGCTTTGCCTCATGCCGAAAACGACGAAGTTTAATCTTAAAAATCTAGTTCAAAAAGGTTAATCAAACCTGTCCATTACGAAAGAACCAAACTAAAAATATCCCAAGTATTTTTAGCCTTGTATATTATTAACTTCGGGTTTTTAACATGCAAAACATTAAACTAAATTGGGATAATCTAATGCTGCGTTCTCACGGCCCGCTTTCTGACAAGCCAGATCGCGCCAGGCCAACGGGCTGTGGGAACCATCGCATCCGATGAGGCCTTCGCCCGTCCGTCGGGAGTTGGTAAGTTCAAAGGAGTGGCGAGTCGCGGCGCAGGGAGCACCAGTCGCGGCCTGTACGGGCGAGTTTCTTTATGCTTTGTTTATTAAATAATTGGCCTCTGAATAAATCCACAGTGCGCACCGTATCACTTGACATGTTGAAATAGTGGCCAACAGGCCGCACCAGCACCAGGCTCGCACATGCACCGTGGGAATGCACGGCACGAGCCGCAAAAGGCCTCGAAAAGCGTAGCCCTGTCGCGGCCTGACAGTTAACGGGCCGTGAGACCGCGGCTTAAACTGGTTTGATAAAAAAGGTGCACCTCCAACATTGAAAAAAGGAAGAAAACGTCCAGTGTATCGACGTCAATTTCTTGGTTGTGCGTCATCACTACGTCAGAAGCATAAACCCATGTCAGTGTACAAAGTGTCTAATTACAAAATCATATCCATACTACGTATATACTGATAAAAAAACTGAGGAGTTTGCTCGTTTGAACGTGCTAATCTCTGGAACTACCTTTCGCATTTGAAAAATGATTTTTGCATTTGATAGCTTAATTCTTGAGGAAGGCTGTAGGTATATAGGCTCATACACTCTCAAAGGAATCAAAATTTATAGTGCGTCTGTGCCTCGGAAAGCAGGTTAAGGGGGAAGCGCTAAGGTAGCCCGCGAAATTCAAATTTTCTTACGTTTTTTGCAATTTGCTGGTCAGCATTAAGTTGTACGTCGAGCGAAATTTGATTCGCGGCCGTAACAAATATGTATTTACAGAATTATAATCATTAAAGTCATCAACACAACTCTCTAAGACCACGTAACTTCAAAGAATGACGATTTCATGAAACAGTTATTCTTTGGAGTTACGTGGTCTTAGAGAGTTGTGTTGATGACTTTAATGATAATAATTCTGTAAATACATATTTGATACGGCCGCGAATCATATATTAATCAACGTACAACTTAATACTGACCAGCAAATTGCAAAAAACCTAAAAAAAATTGAATTTCGCGGGCTACCCTGGCGCTTTCGCCTTAAGGTGATTCCAGCTGGATCTTTAACAGTCATTACGGGTAGTCAGAGGCCAAAAATGTTAGTTACCTACCTACTGAATTTGCATGATTGGCAAAACATAAACATGTTTTGTTCTAAATTCTATTTTTACCATGTTTTTATTTCGTGTTTTTATGTTAATTAATATAATTATTATGTTAACATAATATGTCGGGACCATGGGGGCCCCGGTTTTTTGGAAGGCGTATGAAGCCAACTCGCAGAGGCCCGTTAGATGCTTTTAATGAAATGAGGCACCAACCGACGATTGTCCTTATACGCACTATTTTTACCTATTATTATGGAATTTATTTTAAATTCTCTAGGTATTATTTCTTTTATTTATCTTATCCATGCTAATAATATAAATTCGAAAGTAACTCTGTCTGTCCGTCTGTCTGTATGTTACCTTTTCACGCCAAAACCATTAAAAGGATTTCGATAAAATTTGGCAGAGAGATAAATTGCATCCCGGGGAAGGACATAGGATAGTTTTTATCGACATACCTCGCGGGTGAGCCGCAGGCGGTAGCTAGTACTTATATAAATCTATCTATATATATAAATAAAAAAGAATGATCAAAAAAGGACTATAATCTGTAAAAAGTTATGCGAAGTCATACATAAAAAATATATATATGTACGCGTCATCTTGAAAACCTCCTCCGTTTTTTTGTCGGTTAACAAAGTCGGATTTTTTTTTCCAGGATGGGAAATCATCAAATGACCCCTCCCACTCTGGGTGGGGCGGAAGGGAGTGTCAGACTCTTACTGACTAAAACCCACCCGTGTTCCTTCCTTAGCCCTTTATGTTCCGGGCCAGCGGTAACCCTTTCGGACAATCCCGCTGACCCGGCAATCCCGCTGACCCGGCATCCCGCTGACCCGGCAAACAAAGTCGGGTTACTTACACTAGAGGTGGGCGAAGTAGGTACCTATATCATTTTTGCGATTGGAACATTTGCATCTTGATCACTGAAATGATCCGAAACACTGATATGTTTCATTTGGATCATCGGCTCAAAGGATATAAAATACAGAACCAAAATCTGTGACAGTATGAGTGATACAGATCTCATTTGGTATCTTTTTCCGACTTGTATAGATTGTAATTATGTAGCCCGCTCACTCGCGACTATACACGAGTCTATAGTTAAGTAAACCAGTGTGTCTCAGTCTCCTCTTGCTCGCTGACTGCTCAGTCGCCTCGCGAATGACGCGTCGCGCGGAATGAGCACAGTGCAAAGTAAAGGCTCCTGCAAACAGGCGCGAATCGCGCGCAACACAAAGGCACCGCTCGTTGCGCGACTTGCGGTGCCTTTGTGTCGCGCGCGATTTTATCGCGTGTCGCGCCTGTTTGAAGGAGTCTTAATGTATCAGATCGAAATGATGCGTTTGAAACGTTGTTACTGAACCAATCTTTTGAATCACTTCAATGATCCGGATCAGTAAGTCGGTTCCGTAAAGAGTTACACACGCCTAAGTTACACCATTTATAGTTCTCAGGAACGGCTGGACCGATTTTTATATTCATTGATTTGTTGGATTTGAGTCCGCCCCGAATAGCAGAATAACTATTAAAACATGTGAAAAATACACAAAAAAATTAATGAAGACAATTCATTTTCTCATACAATTTGTATTTATTGATTCTGAAGCGGTATGATGTTCGCCAGGTCCGCTAGTTTTATATAAAACACACAGTTCACATACAGTTCGAGTTCAAATAACTACCGCTCTGAAGTAGGCAACAAATCACTGCGCAGTAGTTAATCCTATGAATAAAACAGCAGCGCGCATGCGCGGCTAGCGAAAACCCTAGCTTCAGACACGGTAATAATATCTTCAGAGCGGCAAAGTTATTTGACGCGAACTGTAAGTAGGTACCTACTTATTTTTAAATATTTTTATTACGGAATCACGGACCATACTACCGGTAGTTAGGGCTCCAGAGACGGGACGTCCCTCACGATGCGGTCAGTGGGTCGTCTTAGGGGATGCGAACCGTATCGAGGCGTACTGCCTTCTGAATCCGGCTCTTGATCCAACCGCCAAGGAGAGATATTGATCGAGGCTTTCGGCCATCAGGCCATTGGCCGATGCGACAATGACAGCCGAGCTCACACTCCACATGCGAACAACCTCGTGTGCTAAGTCTAGATAATTAATTGGTTTTATTCTCTATTAATATTATTCTGATAAATCTAATTTCCATGACAATGATCGGGTCAGTGGGCCGTCTTAGGGGAAAGAGATTGAAATATTTAGTAGCAGCTAACTTACCTACTTTGGCATAGATATCAAATTTTTTCAACGTCACTATCACAAGTAAGTACCAATAAAAAACCAAAACACATACTTCTAACCAAAAAAGCCTACACTAGACCATCATTCACTTTATTATTTTACCATAAATCAAATGGCTATCCTCACTGACCACTAAACTTGACTACACTGAAGTTATGTTTTGACACAAAGATTCCGATTTATAGTTAAAATATTCTAAATGTACCCACAGTTAATTAGACCATATACGACAGGCGGTAGATTGAAAAACATAAAGATTACTCTGTTACACGAAACTTTTAAAGTAATGCTTTTAAGAGCGTTTACTCAGTTCGGCATTTCATACAAACTTTCAAGCTCTTATTTTTTGAAATGAATGAACCGATTTTAATGAAACTTCATACGCATAATCAGGATACAAAGGTCTAAAAAGTTAGTTAATGATTAGATTTACGTGCTTTCCGAGGCACGGGGGTAATAAACCGCCAACTTTCAAACTCCGGACTGACGAATTCCACATTAGGCACCCGCTTAAATGGCACCTGAGTGAATGCACCTGACAGGACTGGAGTGTCAGACTCTTACTGACTAAACCCCACCCGTGTTCCTTCCGTAGCCCTTTGTGTTCCGGGCCAGGGTACCTAACCCTTTCGGATATTCCCGCTTTGAATGAAAAGTTTGATCTAATTTATCTTTATTTCTAATATTAAAATTATGTCTAACACTTATTTTATTAAAATGATGACATTTTAGACTATTATTTATTACTAAAGATGGAAAAAATAAATTTACATCTAATACTGCGTTCGCGATTTATTTGCCAAAAATGTAAGCAAATATGAATGAATGGAAAAATAACTTTAATTCCTACACAAAAAAGTAAAGTTCAGTTTACGTTACAACTTCAAACATTTTTATAACTTTTTTAATAGTGCTAGTCACTCTGAAATCAACTTAATTGTCATTGAAATAAAGTTGATAATTGTTTTTAAATAGGGCAGAGGTATACAGAATTTCGCACTTTTACTATAGATAGTTCTCGTTGTATTTTCGACCACAGGACCTACCTAACAACTCCTTATCGCTAACCTGCAATTTACAAAAAAAAAAAATTACTTACACTTCGTCAAAAGAATTAAAATCCAAATAAACACGAATACCGCTCATTGTCCACAAGAACTTCCACTCAATCCTACATGAACAACTAAAATAATAATTATCCCGAACAACACCCAAATTAATTATTTGTAAAATAATTATAATTATCCCAACCACGTTAGTTTTGTCTCTGGAGGAATTATCTAACACGGCACGTTTCGACCCGACCGCTTCGGATTGTTTAATACGTTATCAGGACTACAAAATTTAATGCAATATATTGATTGATAACTGTAGTTAATAATGTAATATTATTTTATTATAATAATGAGCTTGTGGGTCTTCTCGTGGACTGCGTCTTTGGTTTAGTGGTCGTATCGTATGCCCGACGGTGCTACAGACTAAAAAAAATAAAATAAAATCTTTTTAATTCAAACATATTTTGCCCATAATATTGGCTTAGCCTGATTCACAAGCGTGCTAATATAATTTTAATGCAAATTGATTTTAAATAATTGAATATGGTCACCCATCTACCGATCAGCAGCGGCAAGCTTAGCTTAACCTGATCGATAGACTCGTGTGGCAGTTAGTACTTAGCCACAAGCCCCCTCTCTCGTTTTGTTTGACTAGTATATACAAAAAATGTTTATTTTAAAATTCTCGATTTATTTTATATATACAATTTCATGTTTTTTTTTTCTATAAATAGGGGATTATGTTAGATTAGTGTCCTAGTTGTCCTACGCTACTACGATTCTACGTTGACTATACGCTTTGGAGGCTACGAACATTGCAACACTTCCGTAAGCTCCGCTACGCTTTAGGACTACGGGCTTCGCTTTGATTTGTTAGAAAACTGTAGGTTTTGGTGACTATAAAAGTTTGTAGTCGCTACGCTCTCGTAATCTCCGCTACGCTTTGGAGACTACGAACTTCGCTACGCTCTCGTAAGCTCCGCTACGCTTTGGAGACTACGAACTTTGCTACGCTCTCGAAGCTCCGCTACGCTTTGGAGACTACGAATTTCGCTACGCTTTCGTAGACGACGCTACGCTTTCGTAGACGACGCTACGCTTTCGTAGATGACGCTACGCTTTTTGACTACGAGCTTTGCTACGCTTTCATAGTAAACTTGTGGCTATGAACTTCGCTACGCTTCCGTAGACTACACTATGTTGCTACGTAGGCTGAGTTACTGACTTAATCTACGCTTAAAACACCACTGGACTTAGACTATCGGCTAGTTTAATGGCAAACACTGGAAACTGCCGAGTTGACGCAACTATCTAATCGGTAAAACTGACAATCAGTGAAACTGACTAATAAACGAAACCGGCAAATTTAATAAACTGACGACTGAGGGAAACTGACCAGTGATACGCGGTCTCGTTGCAACGATCCACGCGAACTCTGTAACAATTTTTTATAAGTAGGACTATTCCCACATAGAAAAGACCACAGTGTAAACAAGTGACAAGTAAACGAATTTCAACAGGATTGGGTTTAAAGAACTTTATTTCTGATAAGAACTTAAAAATAATAGTTCGCTTATAATAAGATACTTAAAGTGATTATAACTAATACTATTGTAGCGGTAACTACAATGTCATATGCGAACAACGCGTCATACTGACGTCACGCAAAATCCTGCATCCCGCAAGCAGAGTTTACCGCGCAACCAGCATATATACAACGCAACGGGCTGACTTGAATCATCGGGCAGTTGCCCGCCAGACACAACACCCGTCTGGTCGGAGGATCCTCCCTTTTCTATAAAGTATGAGTGAACTTTACACCCTGTTGGCTACTTTTTATCTCGACATTCCTACGGGATCCGCACTTATGCGGGTGACAGATTTGGATGAAAATTGGCACATAGATAGACCATTTCCTGGCTTAACGCATAGGATTTTTCTTTTCTTTCTTTCTATTATTTTTTACCTAACTTAAAAGAGAGGTTATGCATTCGGTGAGTTTTTTTAACTGGAAAATTAACGGGTCCTTATTTCTGGATATTTTTATAACAAACCATTATAATTTTAATTTTATTATGAACACAGCCTAACTTTTGATTTTTCTTTTCTTTCTATTATTTTTTACCTAACTTAAAAAAAAGAGGTTATGCATTCGGTGAGTTTTTTTAACTGGAAAGTTAACGGGTCCTTATTTCTGGATATTTTTATGACAAACCATTATAATTTTAATTTTATTATGAACACAGTCTAACTTTAACTATAAATATGATTTGGAAATCCCAGTAATTATACTAAGATAGCAGCGCCCCGCGGTTTCACTTGCGTAAGTTTCGATCCCGTGGGAGTATCGAGATGGAAACTATCTTATGTCCGTTCCCGGGACTCAAACAATCTCTATACAAAATTTTATCTAAATCGGTTCAGCGGTTTAGGCCTGAAGAGACAGACAGACAGACACACTTTCGCATTTATAATATTAGTATGGATTATTAAATCTCTTAATAGATACCTGTTTTTAGTTTATCTCATAAAATACCAACATCATTATTATAATATAGTACTTTGATAAGTTGAAGTAATGTTATAAAATTAATAAAATGCTTCCTCTCTCCTAACTCACTTATTTTGCTGTGCCCGAAGGGTCCATAAATGATCTCATTATAAGTTTACCACCTAAGAATACCTACATGTGGAATGCAATAAAAGTATTGAGCATTGAGTCTTGTAAAAAAATGTAAATAAAAAAAAATAAAAAAAAAGTAAATGTATTTTCTTTCTTTCTTAAACTAGGAAAAAAAAGAAAATATAAAACGGCGCAGAACAGCCTTTATCAGAAGTAGTCATTCTTAATAGTTGTTTGACAGCTTCAATATCATCAGGATTGTCCAGTTCCTCGTGGACGTCGTACGACAGCGGCTCCCCTGACACCAGCTGTCAAAAGACAGCCGCCACACAATCATCGATGCGACGACAGACAACTGTACTGCTGGGGAGTTTCTTGCGCCACTTCTTCTCCCCAGCGAAAGCACTAGGAAGTGGTGAAGGGCGAGCGTGCCGGGAGACTGTCTTTTGTAATTTTGACGTTCGAAAAGTGCCGATTCTCAGCCTTGTTTGAATAAATGACTTTTGATATTGATTTTGACGCCTTGCTAGAGTGAGAACAGTCCTCAGACCGTATCCCAGCTATGGCGTCCAATCTCAATGGAGACTAGTGTTATAGACTTCCGTTCCTGCATTAACCAGCTCGACTTAGTCATTTAAATACATAATCATTTTAACGTCAATATTTTAGTATTTAATAGGTAATTTGTTATGAAATTGTTTAGCTATACGTTTGATTCATTCTTGGTGTTTAAAATAATCAGAATTGTTGAATCCATTATGGCGCCTTTAGGTTGTCAGCTTCCGGCGCGCCACGTATTAAGTTTAAGGGGGAAGCGCTAAGGTAGCCCGCGAAATTCAAATTTTCATGAAACAGTTATTCTTTGGACTTACGTGGTCTTAGAGAGTTGTGTTGATGACTTTAATGATTATAATTCTGTAAATACATGTTAGTTACGGCCGCGATTCATATATTAATCAACGTACAACTTAATACTGACCAGCAAATTGCAATAAACCTAAAAAAAAAACAAATTTCGCGGGCTACCCTGGCGCTTTCGCCTTAATACTTTATTTCATTTATTTCTTTGTTAATAATTTGTTATTTAATTTTCCTCATTACCTATAGTTAGTAATGCAATTAAAATATTGATAATGTGTTACGAAATTGCCCCGCCGGTTGAAAATCTTTGTGGAAATACGAAACGCTTTGAAAGCGATTGTCACTTGTCCCTCTTAACTCTGGTATTCACACGAACCCATTACACATGCTTCTGATATACATTGTTTTCTCAACAAGCTCACGTGTTGAGAAAAAGTGTGCAGAAGTAGATACATGAAACGTGCGGGTAGATATCAGAAGTCAGAGGTAGCATTGACGTAACGCTGTATCGAGGACGAACGAAAGATAGTTGTGTACTGTGGGTTTGTCTAACTTTATTACTTAATATCTCGATAACGATTACATACAGGCATACAGGCGTGAATATACATGGATAAAGGCTCCTTCAAACAGGCGCGAAACAAAGGCACCGCAAGTCGCACAACGAGCGGGCCTTTGTGTCGCGCGCGATTCGCGTCGCGCGTCGCGCCTGTTTGCAGGAGCCTTGAAACCCAATCTACTTGCTTAAATTTAAATACATATTTGAGTTTTATTGACCGCAAAACTAGTGTCATCAGTTTAATTTGTAAGTAGATTATTAAACATCAATAAATTACTCATATCGAACAATTTATGTTAACATAATTATAAACACATTGTTATAATGTTTGTATACACCGGGCCGCAATGAAAGTGGGTTGATTATAAAAAATGCGATAACTTTTAAAATATTGGAGCTAGCTTTATGAAGTAAAGGCTGTATTATAGACAATTTAATAGTGCCATCAATGTCATAAAAGTTTAAGATTATGAAGTTTATTTTGAACAAGAGTAAATTAAGTAAAAATTAACATTTTCACTAGATTTCTAAAAATGTGCTACGGTATTAAATATGCAATTTTTCCACATTTTAGTATTTTGTATTGCCACCACGGGCTGTTAATACAGTTGTTACATGGTTTGGCATGTTTTCCACCAGATTTTTAAGCTGATGCTGAGGAGTATTCTCCCTATCCTCTATCAAGGCTTCTTTCAGTTCAAGAAGCGTGATTGGAGAGACATTCCGCTAGCATACCTACACGTCTTCCCTGTTCGTCCCAGAGATGCTCGATGGAGTTCAAGTCTGGGCTGCGTGCTAGCCACTCCATGCGCGTGATAGTGACATCTTCAAGGTCGACAAATACTATATTGTCACTAAGTGATAAAACCCTTTCAAATAAATAAAGATTAAAAACTAAAATTATTGTACCTTTCCGTGGTCGCATTCCGCTGTACTAACATATTTAAAAGCTTTGGTAGCATGCGACCGCGGGGTGACGGGAAGGTACATTTTTGTTTCATTCTTTTCAGTAGTCGAGTTTTAGTTTTTAAGAGGGAGGCGCTAAGGTAGTCCGCGAAATTCAAATTTTCTTACGTTTTGTGCAATTTGCTGGTCAGTATTAAGT
Source organism: Luperina testacea (assembly GCA_927399505.1). NCBI lineage: Eukaryota > Metazoa > Arthropoda > Insecta > Lepidoptera > Noctuidae > Luperina > Luperina testacea. The sequence continues at coordinate 6,719,577 of OV656783.1, read as the reverse complement.
TGTACGTTGATTAAAATATGATTCGCGGCCGTAACAAATATGTATTTACAGAATCATAATCATTAGAATCAGTAATTTCGCTGGCTACCCTAGCGCTTTCGACTCAAACTTTTTGTTTTAGAATGCTGTTGTTATTTCCCTACAGGCGCTGTAGTAAGGAGGTCGCTTTATTTCGCATAATTGCATGGAAACCATCTGTGCGAGCCTCTGCGAAAATTCCCAGCAATAGGCACCTTTGTTACATACCCAAGTAGCACAAAATAGCTTTATAATCGATGGATAACAGAATTAGCATATTATTATAGCTTTATAAGAAGTCTACATATAGGCATTATAAACCACTATACAGCTCTTGTAATGCTAATTTGGGCCCCAAATTATACAGCCTTAAGTGTAAGAATGGCATTTTAGCAGCATTATATTGGTTGTCTACCGGAATGATAAACGCATTATAATGGGCTGTGAAAACAGGTTAAAGCAGTGCGCATATGTTAAATGCGGCTCTTATACAGCTTGTACCATTACAAAGGCAAAATAAAAACATTTTCAAATATTATTTTTAATTTCTGTTATTATTAATAAATCTTGTGTAAAAAGAACATGGATACTTTCAACAAAAAAATATAAGTGCTACAAGGCAAGTAATTAAACTCTTGTTTTTTTTCTCTATGAGTGAATTAAGGTTGCGAGTATCAGTTTACTGTGAAAGTACCTATGTATATATTTGAATCAAATATTTCATGCGCCTTCAAATTAAAGAGCTATTTATTAAAAAAATATTATAAAAATATGTGGAATTGTAAAAAAAATTATGCTCTTACGAAGAAATCTTTAGTTTTAGTCATTATGATACCTGTATTGTACCGGCCGGTCAATACCATAGGTTGAAGTCCTTTCTAAAGGACTATTTACCATAAAATTAAATTTTAAATATTATCGATACAAAAAGCAAAATGGCGTAAGCATAATTAAAAACTTTAGGCATGCGGATGCCGGGTATACGACTTATTGCTTGTTAAAATTCTTGTCATTATACGTTTGTATAGATAAAGGCTATATAATATTTTGATGAAATGCTTTTAAAAAGCTGGCATTAAAACAGCACCAATGTACACCGTTAAACAGTTGTGACCCATGCGAAAGGTCGTTATAAAACATAGAGCAGTTTTAAAGAATTTTAAAATGCTTTTTAATAGCCTAAGCCGTAATTAATGCTTACATACGGCCTACACTTTTGTATAATGCTTACAGCTGTATTAGAAGCTGTATAGAGACATAAATTATGTCTAAAATAAAACCTTTAGCTGCACAAAAGATTGAAAAAGAGGATTATATAGCTTTAGGAACTACAAAGTTAATAAAATGCTGTTATACAGAAGCAAGACATTGCTAAAACCCTTCAAATTCTATAACGAAGCTAGAAGAAATTTTCTGGTCATCACTTTTTCCATTATATCGATTTTGTGTTACTTGGGTAGGACCTTAACAATCTATATTACACATCACTTGACATCACGCCTGTATATATTTACCAAAGGGTTAGATAGAGGTGTACCTACAGACGCCAGCACATCAAGCTACCCGAAACTGTCAAATTTTCCCAATCAACTTTGAACGTTATGCTTCAGTCATAAAGTTGAAAATCTATTAAAGAAATTTGACAGATTGTAGTAGCTTGATGTGCTGGCGTCTGCACCTACATGTAAAACAACCACATTTAGACAGTCTTGTTTAAGAGCGTTATTACAAAACCGAAGTGCTCAGTTTTAGGTAAATTCGACGGCGCGCGGCAGCAGATGCGCACGTGTGCGTCTAGGGAAGAACGCTATGCACACATACAAACCGCTATGCGTCGGACGCCAGGATCAAACCAACAAGAGCCTTCGTTTTCAAAATGAATTAAATTACTGTTATTATAGTTCATGAAATATTATTTGTACCGATGAGTGTTACCTACAACGGTTTGAGTTACAATAGGGTCATACAAATTTACTTCACTTTTAATTTTTATTTTATAAAGAAAAAAGAAAGAAAATTTGTTTATTCTGCACAAACAAAAACGCACATTGCAAATAAACACCACACCACCACCACCACCACTAAAGTGACAAACTAGCATACGGCCCGCTTGATGGTGTGTAGTTACCGCAGCCTAAAGCAGTGTTGCCAGTGACAGATAGTCAAATGTAACATGAGAGAGCTCAAAAAGTAACATTTTCACGAGAAAAGTAACATTACCTTATTTTTTTGTGGAAAACGACTAATAATAACATGGCACTTTATTACATAAAAAAAAGCTGTCCCCTTAGTAGGCTTCGAAAGAATCGTAATAACAAACTGAACTGAACCAACACGGATGCCACTACTAGGCTGTCGCTCACTCGCCTAAGTAAGCGGGATGGGTCATTTAGAAATTCACGCGAGTGAGTGAATATGCGATACGACAAACGAAGTGAAAAATTTTCGCGCTGTCGTCGCGTCAGAATTTGGTCACAAAATCAAGACAATCAAGTGCGCCAACATGACAAACGAAACCTTTGCGTTCCGTTTCATGTTTATTTTTTGTTTTCTGAGAAATATTTTTTATTAAGTCTTAAAAGTAACATTTTGAGGCGTGTAACATGGAGGTAACATGAGAGGGTCAAAAGTAACGTAAAATGTTACAAAAGTAACATACTGGCAACGCTGGCCTAAAGACGCTTGCATTGCCAGAAGCTGCATTACTTGCGCGTTGCCAGCCTCTAACATTACTTACAAATACTTTTGTGCTACTTTTATAAATACTTTTTGTACCTACTTTTTTACGAAGTTTAATATATTATGTAATTTATTTAGCAGGTAGGAAGACATTTTAGTACTTATTTATAGAAATAAATGCAATGTGATGTTGTTTCTACAGTTTGGATAAAAATCGGTTGTCTGTAAAGTCGGTTTACGGACGATAGTTTAACGTGACAACGTCATAACAAAACATTAATGAAATTGCCGAACGCGGAGGCCGATTCGGCAGCGTTCGACATCATCTGTCTCTCATCGCTCGTTCCGCGCTCTCGCTTGCACTTCAAGCCGCCATGGCGTACCTACAACGCTACAGCAGAGCAAGGCCGCGAGGTAACGCTACATGAGTCATGTTTTTTTCGTGTGTGCAGCCAGCTTCATCGATTTATTAGACGTTGTCACGTCAAAAAAGTCAAAAGAAAATAAAAAAGACAAATCAAAAGTCGTTTTATTAAAATTAAAAATTACAACTGTGAACTGAGACACTAGCAGACAGACGGACGGTCGGACATCGGAGCCTTAGTAATAGGGTCCCGTTGGCACCCTTAAGGTACGGAACCATAAAAAACCAGTATAATAATTGTAAAATAATTAAAATAATATTCTCCGAAGCGGCATAGACCGTGCTTTCCTCGAATCTATGATTTCAGGAAGCACGCACTCCTCATAAAATTCTTACCGCTGAGCTTCTCTTGCGCGTTTCAAATTATCGGCCAAAACCTTTTTTTTTTATTTTGACAGCACCAAAAGTTCTATTTTTTTCTATTTTGCCCATTATTGTGAACTATTGTCTGAAAATAATTAATTAAATTAAAGTTGGAGATGACAATAAATAAAAAAGTCAGAAAAATTAAAAACAACAACTATATTTACGTATGTTTTTTTTCTATAATTATATTCGCGTTGGAACATCATAGGAAAATAATTATATTATATACATTACAATCAGAACATAACTAATTAAAAAAAAAACTCACTTGTATCAACAAGTGTTGGTCGCTTTTTATTCGTGGCGAATTGTCGAACGAGATCACGTGACGGCAGCAGCGAGTGAGCGCTACGTCCTCCCTCTGAAAGCGCTCGGCGCGGACTAAAGCTAAGACCGTGCATCCCGAGATTTATATTGATAAAAAAGCATTGCATAAAACAATTGCTTAAAAATATTATTTTACTTCAAAATAGAGTATTTTTTTTTTTCAAGCAAGGTGACAAAGTAACCTTAGTTATTAAACACTTTTTGTTTGAATTTCTATTAAATATTCAGAGATAAAAAATATCATTTCGGCTGAAAAAATATCATTAACTCTCTGTTTTACGGAATTATTTTTGGTTTATTACTGTATTAAACATAATAAATTGATGTATGCATTCCAAAGTAGAAGATACAGTTGTACCGTGGACATTTTTATAAATTATTAAACTATTATATCTTCGATGTAACAGAGCATCGCGAGATGCCCGAAATTAAATTTTTATGAAACAGCCTTTGCAGGAACAAGTTTTTTACTGATTTATGTAAACAAACTGAAATATTTATTGAATGCGCTCCCAAAAGAAGGAATTAAACTTTCTCGGGCATGTATTTTTTTTACTATTGTGACTTTAGTTAAACCATAATCACAAATCAAAACTCGAGTCAAACGCTCTAAACAAGAAAAACTTGTGATAGCGCTCTTAAGTCGCATGTAGGTAATAGGGGGCAAACTTACTGCCATCAAACGGGCATAAATCCTGCATCCAGGGTGCTACTCCGAAATTCCAAATAAAATACCCAATAACATTTTTCTTGACCTGGGATCGAACCCAGGACCTCATGCTCAGCAGAACCTAGCGCGCTTGAGATTACTGGAACTACAAGGTAGTTTAAGCTGTAATTATAATGCCAAAGTTTTCAAATGTCCTTTATAATGCGCACAGCAAAAGAGTGGAACTCTCTACCTGTGTTTGTATTTCCGAGTGCATACAACCCGAATCTCTTCAAAGTAAGAGTGAACAGGCTTCTTCTGGGTAAGCTCACTCCATCGTAGACTTTGTCTCTGTCACCTCTGACCTAGACTAGAGTCAAGAGCAAACCCATTTCAAATTAAAAAAAAAGTCATAGTATTTAATAAAATAATATCTTATCATGTTATTGCTGCAATATTACTTCAAGTATGTCAGTAGGACGGATGATCAATGCATAAATTTAGATAAACTGTATTTTTTTGGGAGCAGAAGATTTCACAATTAGTGTAATAAAGATAAGTAGAGCATATTATTATAATTAGGAGTCTGTGTGAACATAATATTCTCCTGACCGAAATTCGGGCACGGTGGCCAATTTCAAACTCAAACTCAAAGCATTTACTTCAATTAAACCATTAACAGGCACTTTTGAATTGTCAAAAAGTCGGTCAGTCAGAAAATATGAAGCTAGTTGCCCATTCCAAAGCGTAGGTAGGTACCTATGGAGAAGAACGGGCAAGAAACTCCATGGACACTCTTTTTAAATTATAGTTTACAAAAATATTAGTTACATCATTACTTTTGTTTTTTTTTTTTTAACTCACTCTCATAGACCAGTGGGAGGGTAATCCGACACGACCGGGTGGAGATCCTTAGAGGGTTTTCGCACTACATCCGATCCGGGTCCGAATATCTTCAATAAATCTTCAATAATGATTCATTGAAAGGGTATTGAAGATTTTTATATGGAGCCTGTTATAATATCTATGGTCGCTCCATTTTGTTTTTCGAAATGGCGGCTAATTATGAACTTTATATAAATAGATAGCTGACATCAATACAAACAGAAAACATAGGTAATAGGACGAAAAAAGAGACACGCTTCCGAGGTATTAATGTTCAAAGTTAATCACGTGACAACCATATTTTTTTGTACTTGCAACACCTTTTTCCATAGATATTTGAGATAATCACCGTGAATTTTTTTTAATATTCTTATCCATTTTTTTTTAATAAAAAAAATATTGGGTGGACCATTTAACATCACGGCATACTAAAAACGATCACTCATCCTTAAATTGACCGAAGCATAGAGCAGCAACCTCACAGACCATAAAATCCACATAATTGCCATTTAAAATCATATAACCTATTAACGGTATAATAATGTAAACAAAGGATAATAAAAAAAAACAATTTCTTGCAATAATTTAATTTTAATACGTTAACCTAACCATTTCTTATGAACTAGAATTAATTATAACGTAATTACATGATAACTCACTAACCTTTGGCGTTAAACTTAAACTACGGTAACTTTTTATAATATTATAATGAATATGGTGATCAGGAAAATCTAGGCGAATTGATACTCTCCCCTCCAGGCGCGTTATTATCGGTCGATAATATCGGATGCGATGCTGATTTTTACCCCTTTATTCATAAACGTTGCGTAAAACTTATCTTTAATCATCGTTTATAAATAAATCCCTTAATTTGCTAGACCAATATTACAGCTAATACTAAATAATGTCATGTTGACAAGACAATGTCAATCGCAGCTGTCATTTTAGTCTAGCTAACCTTCTTAGTGCGTCGATGGCAAAAATATAGTTTTTTTTCTTAAATTTGTGTTAAAAAAATAATGATAGGTACCTAATTAAAAATCAGAGTTTGATGAGTTTGATAGAACCCTGAAGTTTTGGAGTTTACAGACCCTGATTGAGACTGTCAGAAATAGCCTGGCCTCAAATCAAATACGTTTATTGTGTATCCTGCCACGAAGCTACTTGTCTATACTTAATTACTGGGATTTTTATATACTCAGTGCTGATTTTTTCATCGCCAGATAACTATTATTCGATTAATTAAATTGACGTTTGACAGTTTTTGTATGAAAAACTGTCTGAAATGTTTAAAAAAATCAGCCCTTAATGCTTTTAATTTATCAGGATTTTAAATATTTTCAAAACAGATACCATCCTCTTTAAGGCTCCTTCAAACAGGCGCGACACTCGATAAAATCACCGCTGACGGTCAGAAAGGCACTGCAAGTCGCGCAACGAGCAGTGCCTTTATGTCGTGCGCGATTCGCGTCGCGCGTCGCGCCTGTTTGCAGAAGCCTTTACAAGACTCATCACAAGTACCTCATTTCTACCTAGGTCTAATATCCAATTTTATGTCCCAAACTCGCAGCAGTTATTCTAATCCAGTCCACATAGGAAGCGACCCTGGTGTACACTCCAGGTCTGGCTCTCCTGGCACACCCTGACCCCCAGGAGACCACGCCGTGCAGCTGCCATCTGCTGGAGCCCATGCAGGCTAGCGGACCACCGGAGTCCCCTCGACAGGCGTCAACGCCGCCTGACAGGATACCTGTGGAAATATGGGAATTTTTAACAGGTTGTAGTGGCTCGAAGGTCTGAAGGTCTTCTTCATCAGCGTTAGAAACTTGGTGAGTATTAGTATAGCATAATCAGCCTCTACTGTCCCCACTGCTGGCCACAGGCCTCCTCTTTGTGAGAGGGAGTGGGCCATAATCCACGACGCGGGCCCAGTGCGGTTGGCGGATGTCAATGTCTTAATTTTTTTGGTTCCAGGACATGCCGGTTCCTCACGATGTTTTCCTTCACCGTTTTGAGAGCAGTGGTGATGAAATAATTTTTAAAAAAGAGGAGTTTCTTTATTCAACACTCACGTTTGTAAGTTCGCGATTTTCTCAAAAACTAATGAATCAGTCTTGATAATTCTTTCACTAATGTAATCTACATACTTTCAGGAAGGATTTATTAAACAGTATATCAGGTTATTGTTAGCAAAAGTTGTTGAATTATATTATTGTTTCAAATCGAAGAGCATGGGGTGGGTCGATTTTTTTGCACGCAAGTGTATTACAGCACTGTTTTTCCTTTTAGCCTAAATAATCAATAACGCCTTGATAATTCTCAATAGCAATCATTTGCGTTACTACAAATACCTGCTTTCATCTTGTAACCAAGATTCAACTCAAACATAACTGCATTATATGACTACTTCATATTTTTGAGAAAACTATCCATTTTAAACCCACCTGCACAAATCATAGAGTCCAATATAGCCTGCTGTCTTCCACCGAGCACCTGGCTCTTCCTACAAGTTGTAAGGTCTAATACTGGCACTGCAGCTGCCCTCAGAGTTGGTGCGAAGTTCTCTGTATTCTCTGAAAACAAAGATAGGGTGGAATAGTGAAGATTGCTCGTGAACAAAGTATTAGTCTCGACACAAATCGCAAAAAAAACTTCAATTAGGACACAGAGTGTCAGTGTCGCGATAAAAGATAGATAACTAATTAGCAGCGCCTGTGGATTTATTTTGAGCAACGTTTATGGCTTGAGCGTATAAGTCTCATTTTACAAGGCTGTTCCTATACGGTATAAATCATTTTAGCGCAGCAACCCACAAAAACTCATAAATCTGGCTCATTATGCCATCAATTATTTGTCAAAAAAAAATTACATTCGGAGGATCTAAAAAATATGAATAGGTATATTAGTAGAAGTGCCAACATAAACACTTTTCTCTTCGGACAAGCATACTCGTTTATGACGCAGTGCCACACCAGGTTTAAGTGCTGCAGTGGACTGTGGTTGAGCTGGTGACGGTGATACTTTACATTAGCAAAAGAAACTGATATCCTGGAGATAGCCAAGTTGCCTGACGGTTCAACACTTGTACTTTTCATTGATTAGACCCTAGCAACTAGTACGACTAAGTATAAATAGATGACGTTGCCATTGCCGTATCGCCGTCAGGCAAGCAAATAGGATGCACACGAGAGTAGAACTGCACGCCGCACTGACACACCAGGGTCACATCCATATGCTGCAAGCTGCAATGGACTAAATTGGTGTGGAAACTGTTATGGCTTACTTTGGCTTAATGATGGTGTTACATTGATGGTAATTCAGTGATCCGGCAGTCTTTGACACTATGAAAGGAAGTTTTTGTGTAAAAGTGCATTGACAGACTGCTTACAAAGGCTTACTCCCAAAGTCGCCAGAACGACCAGCCTTGTCTTTAAGTTATCATTTCAGGCGAAAACGTCCTCTCCAAGGCCCAAGCCAAGCCCAAGCGCCGCCTCATTGACCGGTCCTGTGTTTCACGTATCCAGCCGAATCTAACGTCATCGGTCTACCAGACTAAGGCAGATCACACACTTCGACGCGCCACGTGACGGGGCGCAGATAATGCACATCAGCGTTTAATTTTTTACATACAAATTAAATAAAAACGCGCTCCCGCAACCGATAGCTAAAGAGTACCTAAATTAAAGTCTTCAATCTTCAGTCTTCGTAGTCAGTGTGAAAAGCTGGTATCTTCCACAAGACTTCACAAAAGCAACCTTTCCTAATTTGCGAGGTACATGGCTTTTATGATTTTTTTTTTTCCTTGAGAATCTTGCTGCATGTCTGCCATCTATGGGTCATAAGACCCACTTCTAAAAATGTTATCACAAGCCTAACAAACATCCTGACGGCTCAGGGTGCTTACTCTTTAATTTAATTCCGATAGATCGACATTGGAATTGTGACGTTTCGTACTCTTGAGTTCGATGCTAGTGCCAAATGATTTTTAGATTGGGTGTCCATTTTGGAGAACTAAGTGGAATTGGGTTCGGGCTTAGCGTGGGGTATTTGTTGACAATATTGTTTTCAGGAGTACCGAATCACGTGACTGTAAAATTAACATTGGAATCATATTGGCATCTCATTGGAATTAAAATTAGTTTGGAGAGTAAGCCCCCAGGATGTTTAAACTAAAATCCTACCTGCTTTCCTTACCCACAATACTTAGCTATCCATACTAATATTATAAATTCGAAAGTAACTCTGTCTGTATGTTACCTTTTCACGCCTAAACCACTGAACGGATTTCGATAAAATTTGGCAGAGAGATAGATTGCATACCGAGGCAGGACTAGGATATTTTTATCGACATACCTCGCGGGCGAAGCCGCGGGCGGAAGCTGGTTTCTTTATAGATTACAAATCAGAAGTGATGGCAACAGTGTATACCTGCCTGGAACCCCCAGCCGCTGACCGCACACCACTTGCCAGCCGTGACGCCATCTTCAGGTAAGCATATAGGACGCACGTGTGAATTGAACTGCACGCCACTGCCAGACCGGGAGACCAGGATCACTGCTATGTCGTTACTGTGGGGGCCATCTGAAATTATAATAGACAAACGTGATTAGGAACTCAATGTTAGATGCTGCCGTAGGCAATCAAAATGCTGGTGGAGATTTGAAGACTTAGGACCAAAGAACCCGTTTTTTTCTCGCGAGGCGTGCGGGTGACTCTATTGAGCGCCTTGTCGTGCAGGGTAGAGTGAAGGGCACTAGATCACGCAGAAAAAAATATGAATCAAGTATTTAATCATAGAATGTTGCTTGTAGAATAATCTGACAAAAAACTAGAATAATTGTATGTATATTAGTAGGTATAGTTTTCATTGTAAAAAGAAAGTTTTTAGAGGTATCTTCATGATTGTTTTCCTATCGTATCAAATCATTTGTATTATGTTTTCAACAGTATATATCCTGAAGAATATCATATATTTTTCTGATTTTGTTTACTGTAATCGATCATATACTTTTATTGTTTCTAAAACTTGCGTTTTTTGCGTTTAGGTCCTGTAAGCCACTTAAGGAATTCTACGTTTCATGCATTTGCTAACAGCCTTTTTCCTTATTTAAAATAATGGGACTTACTTTTCCTGAATTCCGGGTGTCGCACCACCTTCTCAGCCAGGAACCGATGCTCATGCTTATCTTGCACCTTCAGACGATGCTCTCCGACTACTATTCGAATGTGTTCCAGATTTAAGGGTTGCTGAAACACCAGAAATATTATGTTTTTTACTAATGACAAGACTATATTATTTTTTATGTAATTTTCTCCCTTCACACGTCACGTATATACTTACTAGCTGACCCGGCCACGCGTTGCTGTGGCTAACGTTTTTGTGCAATAAAATAATATTGCGATTATAAATGGAGATGTGAGCTATCCTATCTTTCAAGTTGGATCAAACTGCACACGGTGTACAAATTTGATTAAAATTGGTTAAGTAGTTTAGGAGTCTGTGAGAGGATTATTACTATGTAGGAACACTAATATATGTAGTTGGTTTTTAATCTATGGTACGCCGCCGGCTGGGGGATCGCTCTGCACCGCGAACCAGCTTGCAACGTTATAAAATTAAGTCTCATCTGATGATTGTAAAATACATAATAATTATAACTACTGAAGTGTTTCAATTATATAAAACACATCTTACATAGTCCATCGCGGACAAACATCGTGACACGTAATTTATATATATTAAGATGTATATAGGTAGAGACAAGTATTAGCATTTTAACAAACACGCATAAAATATGATCCATTGTGTGAGACTGACGTCCATACTGGAATATTCTGTGTGACGGATCCCCAGGCTCTAATCCTTAATTTAATCTAATTAACATTACAAAAGCAGATTATATGCTTTTAATGCGTGTATCGCAAATATAATTAGACTAGCTTCTGCCCACGACTTCGTCCACGTGAAATTTCTTGTTATTCCGACCACCCCGTCGCATCGCATCGCCTGCCCGCGCTATTACTTCGTTTTTGATTAGCGTTCTTTCTGACTTTTTTTTCTTTTTGCTTGGCTCCTAAAAACATAGCGTGATGTTAAATAGCCTATAGCCTTCCTCAAGAATTGGGCTATCAAATGCAAAAAGAATTTTTCAAATCAGACTGGTAGTTCCAGAGATTAGCGCGTTCAACCAAACAAACTCTTCAGCTTTATAATAATAATAATATATAATATTATTTATAATATTAATTAGTATAGATGATATTTCAAGTAACAAAAGGGCAACATACTTTGTCAAAGCAGTGCGCGGCTGACAGCACCAGCCTCTCGGCGATGACAGCGCCCCCACAGTGGTGCTCGAAGGTCAGCTTGTCTACGTCCAGCATCTGAATCTCCACCTGGAAATACAATTATACTTATACAATGAGATATGTTTAAGGGGGTCGTGGCTAAAAATATCAGTCGCACGAGTCGATCTTCAAGCTTCTGCAACGTTTACCGAGGTCGGTCAGTGGATGGGTAAACATTGATTACATGCCGAGACTCCTCCGTGCCTCGGAGAGTACGCTAAAGGTCATAGCACACGTATCAAACGGGAAAGGGATCGGCACCGTATCAACTCGAGCCGTTCAGTATTATTTGTATGAAACATCCTACTGCAGCGCACACTAATCTGAATCGTAACGTAATCGCCTCGCCTCGCTGTGCGGTGCGTTACGGCTGTACGTTCCCGCGCTTACGGCTCGTCGTACCCGCGCTTACGTCTCTCCGTACTCGAGCTTACGTCTCTTCGTCCACCCTTGCCCCTCTCAGCCCTCCGGCTCTCTACCGGAGCTTCTGATCCGCTTTGGTTATGTGCCTACGTTAGGTTGACGTCTGTTTGACGGCGAGGCGAAAGCTAAAAGAAAAAAGTCAGAAAGAACGCTAAGCGGAAACGAAGTCGTGGGTAGAAGCTAGTGACTGATGAGTACCGAGTTATGAGATTCACTCCGTAATAACATATTGTTGGATACTACTACCCGGCCCAGGAGCGCGTGGGACGCGGTGACTGCAAGAAGGCTGCCGCAGGCGGCAGGCCAGGCTCTCTGGTCTTTGTTTGGCGGTCTATGGTTTCTGACAGCGTTGCGTGCAGAAGCGCTATCCGTCAAATGTCAGCCGTTCGGTGGTATCTGGTATCTCAATGATCTCTTGTTGATTTCTTTAATTTGATTAGTGGTGATTTTGTTCCTCTGATTGTAATTGTGCTATGGTTGATATATAATTCTTTTTATAATTCATGTAATTACTTTTTGGGATATCAAATAATTATTCTATTTAATTGTGATTTCAAGTCTGTCCGAACAATATTTATATCCCATTCATCCACAATACCACATCTATTTCGTGACTTGTTTACTAGAAACCAGTGAAAGCCGACCTTAACACCATTAAACTGAACCGATCATCTTCAAATCACAACTCGTCACTCTCAATTTCTTTTAAACCCAAAGGCTCCATTGACTGAGTATGCATTCAAAACATAAACACCATGAAAAACTCATTACAAAAAGTGAAAGTCGCCATAATTACGCGCCGTTCGTTTTCGAACGTAACAAAGTCTGTCAACTTGACATTATTTTGGCGGCTTATTTGCGCGGGAACGAAACAAAGATGGTGGTTATGCAATATGTCATCTTTGTACACTTTTTGGTTTTGTAACGAAAGCAGGTAATAAATTATTTTTATGTAGTATTTATTATTATGAAACGGGTTGTTTTGTGTGAGTAATGTGTTGCTTTTTATAATATGAGTCAAAATTTAAGTATCAACTGTCGGACGATACAGTTACGATGAGTTAGTCGGCTGAATTTTTATTCGCGATTACGATGTTGGTCCCATGGAGAAAGTTGCTCAGTTTAATGGTCTGTACAATGCGTGCCACGAAAGATGAGACCTGACCCCGCCTCCCCCGCTCTTTTCGCCGCCCCTATGACGTCCGGTCCCGTCCCGCACTCAGACCTCATACCGCTAAAGATACCTAAAATCGTGTACTGCGCATGTGAAACCACGTGGTGTGTCAAGTCTCATGTTTCGTGGCACACATTGTACACGCCCTTAAATTTGGCTGGTCTTTGAAAATTAACCCTGTACTATAACATAAAAAATGCTTGTAACTACGCATTTTTGAAGTGAAAACTTGTTTAGGCGCGATAGGCATTTTTTGAGATGGGAAAAAACCATTGAACTCCCGCCACTGTTACCGTAAGCGACACTGCGCGTGTGTTGTTTATAAGACGATTAAAAAATACCCGCTTCGTATGTGTTCGGCTGTCCTCGGGATGTACTCGGTTTTAATGTATATCCGATATGTCAGTGAGTGATGGCAAAGTACATATTCTGGTTTTGTTTTGTTTTCACTTCTGTCGGCACTCCCGAAGTGCAACTGTTTTTTTTTTTTTCAAATATTTGGGATAACTTAAAAAAAATTCAATACAAAGGACATTAAATGCAATTGCAACTTTTAAGTTACACGTTTGGGACAGTAGGTATTTAAGGAAAAATGTGAAGTACTTGAACTGGGAGTTTATGGGGATGTCAAATCAATCAATATTTTGTCGGTTTTGAATAATAATATACCTACTTAACATGGGACCTTATATGATTTCCCCAGAAACTAAGCTACTACTCTGCTTGCCTGTTTAAACGATTTAAAAAAGAGAATAATGGTGCCGATTCCCTTTGTTCACAAACTAAACTAAATCTAAGTTCAGTGCATCTTTTTCTTTCTATTTCATTAAGAAAAGGACAGAAGATAAATTTTAATTTAGTCCTGTCAAATTAATCAGCGCCTGACACTACTCCATACAAGTTGAGACGTGATTGAAAACTTGCCTACTAAAAATACGTCAATTTACGTCAGGCGCTCATTAATTTGACAGGACTAACCTATTTACCTTCTGTCCTTTTCATAGTGAAATTGAAAGAAAAAGATTCACTGAATTTAAATTTAGTTTGTGAACAACAGAATCGGCACCATTGTCAATTTGGTCATTCTGATTTAGTGCGTTTACAGGTTTACGTGATCATTTGGATTTGTGCCCGATTGATAAGCTCTCCCCTTATTACATGAGGCGAAATATGGGCGTACTATTAGTATACCGGGTCAAATTAAATTAGCGAAACTCCGCAAGCGTTATGGGTATATGGGCAGAGCTTCGTTAGCTAATTTATTTTGACCCAGTATACTAACCCAACTTTTTGGGGATTAATATGTGTGTTGTTATGTTATTTTATTTGATCAATATTTTTAATGCATCATGATTGGGTTCACTTTTTTTTTACTTCAATGTAATGGATTGTGTGAATTGCCACGAATAAAGATAGGAGCAGTGGTGGCCAAGTGGTAACGGCCGCGACTTACGAGTTGTAGGTCGTAGGTTCGAACCCAGACAGGCGCTTTACTTTGTGTAAATTATTTCATCACCACTGCTCACAAAAACGGTGAAGGAAAACATCGTGAGGAAACCGACATGTCCTAGAACCAAAAATTCGAAGACATGTGACATCTACCAACCCGCACTGGGCCCGCGTGGTGGATTACGGCCCACTCCCTCTCACTGAGAGGAGGCCTGTGTCCCAGCAGTGGGAACATTATAGGCTGATAATGATGAATGATGATGAAAGATAGGTCTAAATCGTGTCTAAATCTATGTCCAGCAGTGCGATTCTGTAACTATCTCACGGTGAAAACTTAGGTGAAGTGAGCGTGGAGTGAACTGTCAGTGTCATCCACCTGATACTAGGGATTGACCAAGCGTACCTACATTTACATAATCGAGATTTTAATAATATTTTTATGCTAATTCTATTGATCATTTTATATAATTTCGAAGCTAGTATTTTAGTTGTCAAACTACATATGGGGTTTTTTTATTTAAAAAAAACCCATAAGTCTAGGAAAAAAAAACAATATTGATATTTCAGAATCTTAAAAAAAAACAATATTGAGATTCTGAAATCTCAATATTGTTTTTTTTCCCTAGACATGGGTTTTTTTTAATAAAAAACCCCATAAGTAGTTAGACTTCTCCTTATAATAAACAGAGGCGCAAGCGCGTCACGCACTAACAATAATTAAAATAAAACATTGACGTTTAAGACTAAAAGAATTAACATAAAAAATATTAATAAAATCTCGATTATGATTGTAAATGTTTGCTTGGTCAATCCCTAGCATCAGTAGGATGACACTGACAGCTCACTCCACGCAAGTATTCACGGTGAGATTTCGACCGGCTGTAGTGGCTGAAGTCGGGATGTGGATGATGATCATGATCACAATGTCTCCACAAAATTATTTGCCAAGTAATTTAACAGGAATTTACGAGAAGGAATGCAAAATATTGTAAAGCATTTTAAAAGAGTAACGGTGGAGTTTCTAGCCCATTCTTCTCCATACGAAAACTACCTTTTGGAATGGGCGACTAGAATCAATTCTATTTGTTGTAATTTCTGACGCTCAAAAGTGCATTTTATGTGCCTATGTGAAATAAATGCTTTGACTTTGACTTTGGTAGTGAAACAGGTTCTTGGGAAAATTGCGCTTTACAACAGAAGGCCAATTCTCGTTATTAAAAAAGTTCAAAAACTAGTCGTAGTCTCATCTCGGCGATGAAAAAAATGTTAAAAATTTTGGGAACTTAGAGGTTTTTTTGAGAGATTGAGACAGAGATCAAACTTGGGGGCCTAAAAAGGCCACTTTGGCGGAATCATAAAAGGATAACATTATGAATCATAATAGACAGTTAACTGTTAAGTTAATCGTATCAAATCCCATTGGTGAAGGATTTTCCAGTTATTTTTTTTTTATCTGTGCTAATATACCAATCAATCCAATTCAAATCCAATCCCAATCTCTTTGATTATACCTTCGCAGTGCAGCGAAAAAAGAAAAACACGGACAGCCTTCGCTATATTATAATTCATAATGTTATCCTTTTATGATTCAGCCAAAGTGGCCTTTTCAGGCCCCTTGAACGTGCCTAAAATTACCAGAATTGTCCCTCTGATGGATAGAATATAGATCGAACAGAACACACAGACACAGAACAAGAGGACAGATTAGTTTATAACTTGATAATCACACACAAACTACTAGAATCCGTGACAATAAGTAACGAATGCAGTCGTTCTATCAATAAGCCATGGGGGTGTCGAAGTGGTAAGTAATTATAATTGAAAAATATAGATTTACAGAATAAAAATACTTGTATAGAATCAGACTAAACATATTATTGTGAGGATGAGAAAAAACTACGATGATGAGAAATTGCTTGCTTTACTTTTATTTGCAATGTGCGTTTTTGTTTGTGCAGAATAAACAAATTTTCTTTCTTCTTTGTGGGAATATCGGGATAAAACGTATAATAAGTGTTAATTCAGGGGGTGAGCTACCTCCATACAAAATTTTATGAAAATTGGTCCAGCCGTTTGAGCGTGAAGAAGTAACAAACATATAAAACACGCTCACAAACTTTCGCCTTTATAGTGTGACAAGTGTGATTTATTAACTCCGCTAATTAATTACTGAACCAATTTAAATGTTTTAGACAGAAGGCTTACATTAGAAACAACACCATAATTATAAAAAAGACATCAACTTTTCGTCCCAGAAAAAGCTTCAAGCGAAAAATCAAGGGTTTCAATCCACTTCTAAAAATAAAAATTATACTTACTTGCCACGGAAAAGCCCCATAAGGAGTTTCAGTTCCTCCGACGATCTTTCCAGTCCTCCTCGGGTTAAAATCCACTGTCCTGGTACCACACTGCATTTTTTCCGCCTTCCCTGGCTTCGGCACTAAGTTCTGGTTGAAATAATTCGACGAGAAACTAGAAAAGGCCTTTGAAGGCCTCGTCCTGTTTTTATAATATTCCGAGTGATTGACTCTGTTCAGGAAATAATCGCAAGTGACTGTACTTAAAAGGAACAACAAAGAAAAAATGTACTTCAGCATTTTTTCGTGTTTCTAAGCTTCACCCGTAACTTTCAAAGCCTTAACTTGTTTAGTTACTTTAAATACTAAAATTAAATTGAAATCCTTAAAAGTAAAATTGTGAAATCGAAATTCAAAATCTGAGGCGTCCACACATTGTAACGGCCGAAAACTAAATGAGACATTACTGGTCCGTTTTTATTTTTTTTAAACATCCTTGGTTGAGGCTTCGATTACAATGCCATGTGTGACATACACGGTAATGTGTGTCACTAGATTGATCTGTGGATGCATCCTTTGTTTTTTTTTTTCAATGTAAGGACTTTTGTGATACAAGTCATTGTATTTTTTTAAAGGTCAATGAATGTAGATCTAGACTTGCAATTGTGCAATGATGTTGAATTCGTCTTTAACGAGCTTTATTGTTGCCAAAGTTTGTATTTTTTTGTGCCTTATTTATATTAGTATCTAGTTGTAATGGCAATCATATCATTGGGTTTTAATAGGTTTTATATTCTTTTATTTTATCTATTTTTTTATAGATTCTTGTATATTTTGTGAATGTGAGAACGTTGTGGGCCTTGTAAGCTGTAGATTTGCAGAGCATTTTCTATTTTATTAAGTATCTGGTACTTGTTGACAGGTCTACACTACCCTCCTATTCCTGTTAATACTGTAATTTAAAAACATTATAAAAGCATTAAGCATTATTATTATTTTTGTAAGAGTAACAGTGGAGTTTCTTGCCGGCTCTTCTCCATAGGAAACGACCGATTGGAACCGTGCACCTAGCTTCTGACGTTTCATATATGCCCATGTAGGTTTATGTGAAATAATATATTATGAATTTGATTTTTTATTTAGCCTTACCCCACTTTTGCAATTGGAATTATTGTGTACATTTTTATCTTATAATTTACATTCAGGACTTATAAGAAACGCTTGATACTTTAACAAGAAATGCAAGTTCACACGAACTACACATTCGCCTTGGCTACAAGGAAATCAAAACTGTCGACAGCAATTCTATAGATCTCGTAGCAATATCTCAAGATATATCATCTCAAAACAAATCTCGTATATCCGCCGCCCGTTCAATGTCGTCCTAAGCAAATACTACAGTAATCGTAGTAGTCGCATTCCACGCGCTCATGTTTTCCATTTATACTGAAAACTAGAATTTACACTGAATCTTCTATAATTGTTTTGTGAGCTGACTTTTCTCAGAAACTAAAAATTTTATTTAGTACCTCACGTTCCATCATATACAACGTGTCCCAAAATTCAACGAAAAGCACCAGAGGGTGGATCTGATCATGGCTACTCGAGAAAAAATAATTAAAATTGATTTTTGTGTAAAAACTAAAGGAATTCTGGGATTTTTAAGGGTTGTGGTCGATAGCAGTGCTACTTATGTTGCCGATACAAAAAAAAAACCAGAAATATTTGAAAAATTGTGGTCATGGTAGTTAAAAATATCTTATGGGGTGTCAATTGCTCCACCCAGAGCGGGAGGGGTCATATGACGATTTCCAAACGACAAAAAAAAAGGTGTCCATTGTCTAAGGATTTCAATGTATGACTTTATGAAACGGAGATTAATCTATTGTGTACAGATTTCTGCAGCATCCTAATGTTTTATGTAAATGTTCTCTATTTGTTTTTATTTCCAAAAAATTTACATTTTTTTTTCATTATTTTATCTCGAGTACTCATGAGAAGATCTACCCTCTGGTGGCTTATCGTTGAATTTTGGGACACGTCGTATATAGAATTTGCGCAACAAACTAATGACATATTTGTGAATTACTTGATACGTGGTGAGAAGAATGTTTTTTTCAGAAATAAAACGATTATAAGGTTAGTATTAGACATCGATAAGAAACTTTTTAAAGAGAGCAATGGTAGCCTACTGACCGTAAGTTATGAGTTGTCGTAAGTTCAAACCAAGACACGGCGCCTTACTTTGTGTGAATTGTTTCATCAACTGCCGGTCGATTCTGTAAAAACCTCACCGTGAAAACTTAGATGAAGTGAGTTTGTTTTTGCTAGGAATTGACACTATTGACAGCTCACTCCACGCTCACTTCACCTAAGTTTTCACGGTGAGATGGTTACAGAATCGCACTGCTGTAAAGGAAAACATCGTGAGGAAACCGGTATATCTTAGAACCAACGATTCGAAGACATGTGACATCTACCAACCCATACCTACTAGGCCCGCGTGGTGGATTAAAGCCCACTGAGAGGAGGCCTGTGTCCCAGCAGTGGGAATGACTACCTGAACCTCAGACGTTACTAAGTTGAAATAAACTAAGCTGACTTCTGCCATGGGCAGAATATAAGCATCACCTTGCCTTGGATACTATATTAGGATTACCCAAGAAAATGGAAACGCTAAGATTGGCCTGGCCGCAATTCATAAATAGTTACAGATGGAAAACGTGGTCCAGCCGGTCGATTCTGTAAAAATCTCACCGTGAAAACTTAGATGAAGTAAGTTTGTTTTTGCTAGGAATTTACACTATTGACAGCTCACTCCACGCTCACTGCACCTACATTTTCACGGTGAGATTTGGACAGAATAGCACCGCTGTAGCTTTATTTTATTTTTTTATTTATTTATTAGGGACAAAAAACAGTTACATGATACAAAATACAGAAAAATACTAAAATAAGAATAACAAACATGTAACCCACACCATTGTCCACGTTTTAACTAAAGGTTAGGAGTGCTAAAGACATAAAAAAGAAAGAGAAAAGTAAAACAGTAGTCGCTGCCACAATAATAATGCTGTGATACTTAGCTTAGCTTAATCTAACTTAAAATACTCGTTAGACAAAATATCTAGAGCCATTTTCTTAAATGATTGCTTAGATAGATAAAATATATCCAGTTCCATAAAACGCGTGTTGTAAGAATCAACAAGGCGACGAAGAGGTGCACGTTCCCCAGCATTAGTCCTGCATGTGTCTTTATGGAATAGTTGAGGGACGCGCACCCCCCTTCGAATAACACTTCTGGGTACCTTGTAACACAATTTGTCTGTTAGGTCAATACAATCAAATTTGTTACTACATATGCCGTGCAATGTCATGACATCAAGTAACAGCCGCCTAGATCCCAAATCCAGTACGCCATACCGCTTCAACAGCTGCACGTAAGGAACCTTTGATTGGAAGCACTTATAGTTCATAGATCGTAAGAACTTCTTCTGTACCCTTTCAATTCTAGTACCGTATTTGTCGTAGAAAGGGTTCCAGATAGGGACGGCATATTCTAACTGGGATCGCACCAAAGTCTTATAAAGCAATAAGAACGTAGCGGGCCGCACAAAGTCACGCGACGACCTCATAACGAAACCATACATCTGATACGCCTTGTTCACTATATTGTCAACGTGTTTGTCGAAGTGTAAACTGGAATCCAGTGTGACTCCCAAGTCACGAACAGAACTAACAACATTTAAGTGTGCGTTATTAATCGAATAATTAAAATTTATTTTAATTCTCTTTTTGGTAAATGAGATGGCATGACATTTGGGAAGACTGAGAAAGAGCTTGTTGTGGTTACAGTATGTATATAGTCTATCTAGGTCCATTTGAAGAAGTAGACAGTCTTGTATATTCTTGCAAGATTTATAAATTTTTATATCATCCGCGTACATTAAAAAATTTGAGTTGATAAAACATTGTTTAATGTCATTAATAAATATAACGAAGAGAAGAGGGCCTAAAATGGATCCCTGTGGTACGCCAGATGTAACAACTATTGGGTCTGACTCGTAACCATTAACAACAATTTTTTGGGACCTGTTATAAATATATGACACAAACCATCTAAGCAAATTCCCACGTATTCCGTTGAAGGCTATTTTTTCTAAAAGCAGTGTATGATCCACCTTATCGAAAGCCTTCTGAAAGTCCGTGTACACAGCGTCTACTTGAACTTTTTGATCCAATTTTTCAAATAAGTAGTTGGTAAATACTAACAGATTGGTTGTGGTTGAACGACGTTTGACGAAACCGTGTTGCTCGGGTAAAATAAGCTGATGAATGTGGGGGTACACGGCGTCATGCACAAGACTCTCAAAAACCTTGGACAAAGTAGAGAGGATAGAGATGGGACGATAATTCTCTACATTGTTCTTGTCACCAGTCTTATAAACAGGGGTTATAAACGCACGTTTCCAAATTGCGGGAAAAACACCCTCACGTAAACATTTATTAAAAATTATGTGTAATGCAGTACACAAGCTATCACACGTTTGTACGAAAAAGCTAGGCGGTAAGCCGTCAGGTCCAGCCCCTTTAGAGGAATCTAAAGATTTTAAAGCGGCTCGTACATTTTCCGTGGATAAACATATATCGGCAATGCACGATGAGCCACTTGCATAGTGACCAGGTGGTTGCCATTTAAGAGGGTCCAAAGTAGAGGGTTCGTAGACAGAGGAAAAGAAAGATGAAAATAGATTGCAAATGTGTATGGGGTCATCTGAAGAAACATTTCCAAAATACATACTAGCCGGATAGTTAGCTTTTCCTTTTCTAGATGAGATGTAGGACCAGAAATGCTTTATGTTCTTGGGAATGCTGTCCTCGACCGAATCAATGTACTTCCGATAACATTTAAATGACTCTCCGTGGAAAAGCTTGCGATAGTTAGAAAATTTAAAGTAGTCAGATTGATTTTTGTACTTCTTCCATCTTATCCACACCCGTTCTTTAGTTTTAAAGATTCTTATCAGAGAGGGTGTAAACCAGACAGGAAAACTTGAGTTTCTTATTCTAGTAAGCGGAACTTGTGACTTGATAATACCGTACAATTTCTCGTAAAAGACGTTGACAGCTTGATCTGAGACAAGGTGAGATAGTTCCAAGTTCCAATCAATTTTACGCAGGTCAAAATTTATATTATCGTAATTAGCTTTATGAAAGTTATGTCTACGGACAGAGCGGTGTTCTAGTGGGGTGTAATGCGTATTCAGACAAGTCAATACAGAGAAAACTGGATGATGATCATCGGGGTCAAGCAGAGCATTGCATGGTACGGACTCGCAGTCAACATTTGAGATAAATAAGTCTAGTATTCGACCTAATTTGTTTTTAATAATATTGAATTGTGAGCCACCAATTAAATTAATGAAGTTCAATAATATTCGACCGATTGTGTTCGAAACCTGTGCGATTGCATGATTCCCATGGTCAAACCAGTCAATGTCAGGAAGGTTAAAATCACCGACAACAAAGTAAGAGTCGGTAGAGGGATCATTAGCTAAGTCTTGCAGCATGTCTAAGTAATGTGTATATATTACTTCATGTGTTCGCGGTGGTATGTACGCAGCGCTGATGATATGGCGTTTATTATGTTGGGAAGCAGGCAGTTGGACAGTGATCTGTTCAACTTCCGCTCGGACGAATTGTGTCGGTAACTTGGTAGGACGCAGTTGACGGAGAACAGCTATTAGAACTCCCCCGCCGTCGCCCTTATTTGTCACAGAACGATCACGATCACATCTGAAGACCACGTAACGATCGTCAATGAATTCATTATCCTGGATGCTGGGAATCAGCCAGGTTTCCGTCAGTATGATAACGTCATAGGAACATGCCATAATATTCATGTACAATGTGTGTAACTTCGTGCGGACCCCTCTACAGTTCTGATAATAAATCACAATGTTATTAGTAGCCATTGATAAGTAGAATCTTACAATAGCAATAACAATTAACATACTTATTTTTGATACATGATACAGAGAAAGTAATTCCAAATTTGAGGTCGGGTGCATCACTGTGTAAAACTTTATGCAGGTACGTAGGCATTAAAATATAAAATTGTAACAACACACGCTTAAGAAACTGGAAGAAGTATAACATTGGAACTGTGATTGATAGCACATAGCATGAAAACAAGAAAATATGATTAGTTGGAAAAGAACAGCAGTACATACATAGCTCAGAGGGAACGTAGATTAAGGCAGATGCCATGCACAAAAGTGAGAAGCAAAAGGAAAACACGAGTCCAAAAAACAAAAACGAAGCAGCAGCGCACATCGAGTCGTTAAATTGAGTTCTCGGTACCGGTCTTCTCGCTAGCAGTGATCTTTTTGAGATCTTCAATGGATCGAATCGCAAATGACTTGTCTCCATCCCGTTCACGTACAAGCACCGTCGAGTTCCTGATCCAAACATATTTAAATCCATTTTTCTTGGCGAATACTTTGGCCTCACGAAATAAAGCCTTGTTTTTCAGGGTTAGATGCTCATTCAAGTAGACTGATACAGCGGTAGCGCCTGGAATTCCTATCTGATCTGACTTGAGACTCTTCGCATTACGGTAGGCGCTGAGTATATTGTCGCGAACGATCCGCGATCTGAGCTTTACAATTAAGTTCTTAGGCTTGCTATCCTGCTGCTGTGCATGTGGGACTCGATGTATTGCCACGATTTCACTTTGCGGCACCGGTGAATGAATGGCTCTACCTATAGACTCCATAATGGTTATAAGGTTCTCATTGCGTTTCTCGGGCACGTTGCAAATCTCAATGTTGCACTGGCGTGCCTGCTGTTCCATGGAGTCAATCTTTGCTTCAAGTATGGCCACCTTATGTTGGCAATTGTTATTGCTGGCCAATTCATGGAAGCGCTTCACATATTCTCTATGCTCCGTCTCCACGGCATCTATGCGAGTCTTCATAACCTCGTATTCTATATTAAAGAATTTAATAGATTTTTCAATCTCTTCAAAGGATTTTTGAATAGAGGAATTCTGCTGCCTTACCTCTGAGACATCTGTCACTAATTTATTAAGTATTTTATCCTGGTCGGCCTTCCAAGACTGCAGCATGTTCTTTAAATCTTCGAAACTATCCGTCTCCGTACAGCTGTCGTCACCTCGAAAACGCTTATTGCTCGACCTTGTGGTAATATTTACCGAATCATAGGTTCTACTTTCCGGGGCCAACATGGCAGGAGAAAGGTCGGGTTCAGATTGCGTCTCCAATAGAACAAGGGCATTTGTGGGGCCCTGTGTGGGTGAGCGGGTCTTGCGAGGCATGGTTGGCCAATCCGTAGAAACTTAAAAGTATCCGTGAAGAGTCAAACGGCTGGGCAGTTGATAGGGGTCAACTAATTTGCATAAACAGCTATATGACGAGTTGGTTTGGAGTGTACAAGCACCGAGAAATATAAACAGATAATTAAATGGTTGGGGTGGCGCCACCAGTCGCGTTCAATGCACTTGGTCGCACTATATTCGTCGCTGGAACGCTCACACCTACTTTGTCGTCGGAGAGTTGGCAGTACTGACTGCTAGCGAATATTGCGCGCACGCAGGACTATGGTCGTTATATCAGTTCTCACAACCGCCAGGATTCTGTGCACTCGCGGGTTATTCAATGTGACACGACACTTTTTGCTCTTTTTTCGATATCTAATATTATTTGTATTACACTTCGTAGAGGATCGAAAACAATTATTGGTGGATTTACACTACACAAGACTTGTGTTTAACGGAAAAGTAAAAGTATTGACAACCGATAATTAATTTTGCAGAACCAAATGAGTAAAAGCACGACTTAACGGTCTCGGAGCGCGTTCCGAGTTTTTTCGCGCTTTAATTGATAATCTAATAAAAAACTTAGAAAACCCAAACATTTTTCCATCATAAATAAAAACCGTAGCTCCCATGGAAAAATCAAGTCACAAATCTTCATTATCTACAAAAGTATTTAGGATAACATTTAACGGCTAATTAACTAGTAATTTTCCTGAGAATCATCCACATTATTCCGTTATTTTGTGTGTAAATTCTAATGACTTATGTGCATACAATTTTCCATTCATAGAAGCATGAATGGAAAAGTTTGTACGTGACTCTTTTGCAATTTAAATTAGTTTGGTACATATTTTAAGAAAGATCAATCAATCGACCTAGCATTTTCCCAACTATGATGGGGTCAGCTTACAGTCTAACCGGAGCAGCTGAATACCAGTATTTTACATGGAGCACCTACCTGACCTCCACAACCCAGTTACTGCGTTACACGATTGACGATACTTCTTGGCAAGACAGGTTGTCAGACGTTTTTGGCTTCTGACTACCAGTAACGACTCTAGCCATTGGTTCCGTAGAAAGATCTATGAACGACAACCGGGACCAACGTCTTAACGTGCTTTCCGATATCCAAGCTGTATTTATTATTAAACGTTATTATAGTAGTGTTAATTTACAGTACCCGGCGATAAATATTGCACATCGACCTTTTTACACAAAACCATTTTATACAAAGAATAAAAATAATTATCAAAAGAAGCAAATCACAATTGTTTTAACAGCTCCTAATAATACCGGACTGTTTGTATTTCGTGCGACAGAGACTTAACGCTCTACGAAGCCGAAATTAGCCGATTGTCTCTTTCCAAAGGTCGATGTGCAATATTTATCGCCGAGTACTATGTTTTACTTTGCTGCCAAATCTCATGTCATTGAAATAAGTAAATCTGTTGCTATTACGTCACAACAGCAGCTAACATCGATGTGTTTATTTGTTTGAACGTGCTAATCTCTGGAACTACTACTTAGTCGGATTTGAAAAGTTTTTTCGCATTTGATAGCCCAATTCTTGAGGAAGGATGTAGGCTCTGTAACATCAAGCAAAAACGAAGTAATAGTGGCGATGCGATGCGATGGGGCGGGAAGGAGTCGCGGGTAGAAGCTAGTATTTAAATATTGCAGACTCTATAGACTGCAGAAAAAACTAATCGGAGACTTGATCACTTTGATTTTTTTACGATTACTGACAATTTAGCACTGACTGGACGGGTCCACTCAAATTTGTGTGGGTGGTTCTTTCCTCAAAAGACCATTTCAGACACTGATCCACACCTGATCTTACCAATTTTATGCCTGGACTTTAAAAGAGACTTTGATCCCTGAGTTTGTTTCGCCATTTCTTCTCAGCGGTAGTCTTAAATGAAATGTCGAATCCATCTAGCTTATTTTTTATTTTATTATGACGTGTAAAAGTAATTCTGATTTCCTTTATATATAATAAATGAAATGAAATTTTATTTATTTTCCAAAATAAAGGTAAATACATACTTACATAATAACATGGTAAAGTAATTAAACGAAACAAATAAAAACAATGCAAACACGGTAAGCAATTTCCTTTCATTTCATTTCCCTCCCATCCTAAGTAGCCTTTTTTTTTTTTTTTTTCAAGATGGGAAATCATCAAATGCTCTGGGTGGAGCGGAAGGCAGTGTCAGACTCTTACTGACTAAAACCCACCCGTATTCCTTCCTTAGCTCTTTATGTTCCGGGCCAGCGGTAACCCTTTCGGACAATCCCGCTGATCCGGCAGGCTTCAGCCCTGACGGGCCCCTTCGGTTGATGCTGACATCTCTTTGAGGCGCGCGTGGAACACGTACGCGCCGTCCGGCACGGGCCTGGTCCTGATCCTAAGTAAGAGAACATTTTTGGTCCTTCGGAGCTTCGGACCAATCATGTCCAAAGACGATAAAGATCTAGCAACAAGTTCCGGGTTGCATAAATGCGAGCGCCACTCTCCTGTCACTCATTTAATTGTCAAAAAGACCAGTGACAGCTAGGGTTGCCAACCTTACTATACCTATTTTTTTTTTGTCCCTGAGAAATGACGTTACGCATCTCCGCTCGTCGGGGGACGACACGGAGTATGTGGGACTCCCTGCCAAGGTGGCAGTAAACCCACTAAAACTCAGCGGTGCTCCCTCGTCGCCTTGGTGGAGGGGTTATGGGAATCCGGCTCCGCCTTTGCGTCCACAAACCCCCGGCGCATGCCCGCCTAACTGGCGAGCCCCGCATGTCCCCCCGGCTGGGACCTTACTATACCTATAATAACAAATAGCATCCAGCTATATTGTAGTCCGCGCGGAATAGTTGACCGCGCCTTAGGTATGTGAGCGGTGGGACGGAGGGGCGGGGCGCTTTGTCATTACTCAGTACGTGCGTTGCGAACACTAGGCAACCCCGCCGCCCTCGCCCCCGTCCTCACCAACCGTCCTACCCAAGGCGCGGCCAACTAGTTCCGCGCGGACTATAGCGGCCTAAAAAATTACTATATTTTTTACATTCCAATACAAAATGGCGAAATAAGCACAATAGGGCTACTAATAATCTCATAAGATGACCTAATGGTATTTTGTACTTAACCTTAATTTATAGAGTGGTTCTAGTATTTTAAATAAAATGAAAACCTTTTAAGGCTCCTTCAAACAGGCGCGACACGACACGCGACACAAAGGCACCGCAAGTCGCGCAACGAGCGGCGCCTTTGTGTCGCGCGCGATTATATCGCGTGTCACGCCTGTTTGTAGGAGAGGCTCCTACAAACAGGCGTGACAATGTATTACAAAAGGCTTGAAAAAACACTTTTTTTTTTAATCTATATATTTTATTATTTTTTTACCAGTCTACTATATTTTTACAAGTAATGGCTTCGAAAAGACTATTATATGTATTTGATATAAAAAAAAAGTTGTCAACCCTAGTGGCAGCCGTAAAAAAATATCCTCATGAGAAGACAGACAGTACACAGTTACGCAGAAGGACCATTCTTATCAAATATTTCATTGCGTTTCATAACTAGTTGAAACCAGACGGAATACCGCCATCTATTTGACCCAGTTCCGTTATTTATTGTACATTAGCATATTATCTACTGCGCGTAACTTTGACCTATAATAATTTTGCAAAGGACATATTATACACAGATGTGTGGCGTACGGTTAGGAAGACAATTGGTTATGAATACCTATTTATTTAGTTTCTTAATGCAACGGTAAGCTTGTGGAATGGAGTTTGAGAAGTAGTTATGCTCATATAGGCCTATTTCTGACAAACTTCTACCGACAGATGTCTGCTAAGTAAAGAAATTGATGTCTTCAAGAGGAAAAGGGTAGGATAGAACCGACTACCGACTAAAGGCTCCTACAAACAGGCGCGACACGCGATATAATCGCGCGCGACACAAAGGCACCGCTCGTTGCGCGACTTGCGGTGCCTTTGTGTCGCGTGTCGTGTCGCGCCTGTTTGAATGAGCCCACTAGACTAGCTTAAATAAATAAATCCCTTAACAATGCGTAGGACAACACTAGTCGGCATTCCGCTGGAAATACTGCACCACCTAAAAATGCTGAGAAGAAGGTGTGGTATTAATACCACACCTTCTTCTCAGCATTTTTTTGATTTATTTATTTAAGCGACCTGGGGGCCTAAAAAGGCCACTTTGACAGAATCATAAAAGGATAACATTATGAATCATAATGGACAATTAACTGTTAAGATAATAGTATCAAATCCCATTGGTGAAGGATTTTTCAGTTATTTTTTTTGTCTGTGCTAAAATACCAATCAATCCAATCCAAATTCAATCCCAATCTCTTTGATTATACCTACGTAGTGCAGCGAAAAAAAGAAAAACTCGGACTGTCTTCGCCATGTTATGATTCATAATGTTATCCTGTTATGATTCTGCCAAAGTGGCATTTTTAGGCCCCCTGGCCTGAGATAGCTCTATATAGCGTCCCAGCAGACCCGTAGTAGATGGCGCGACGAGTTGAACAAAACAAACGATAAGTGGTCCATTTTAGCCCTGGATCGAAAGAGCTGGAAGTCATGGGATGAGGCCTTTACCCAGCCACACCCAGCCACCCACATGATGCCATGTGCTTCGTTGGGTCATACTGGACGAAAAAAACTACAGCCTGCCAATGAAAGTGTCGGCAAGAACAAAAGAAAAACTGCTCGAATAATGTTTTTTAAATGAAGATTTTTTTTTTGTTGTCTTTACTACACACACACACACACACGCTTAGTAATCCGAGGCCGAATGAGGTGATTTGTAAAATACTCATTAATAACTTTGAACTAACTAGAGCATAGGGCTCAACCTCACGTTTTTCGATGATTCAACTTAATTTCAAATTTATCACTTAGTTTTTTGACGTTGTTATCTAATATCTGACAGCAGTGGGATTATTGCGTAACACACTAACGGTAGCAATGGCTACACAACAACACAACATACGACACGACACGACACACGACACGACACGACACGACACACGGCACGACATGACACGACACGACATTTTAAAAACATTTATTGTGTTATTTACGTTGTTGAGCAGATTTTCTATTCGAATATTTGAAGCAATGGTTTAGCAATATCCTTCAAAATATGATTCAGATTGTGATTTACAGTGTGCTACGCTACAAAGGTGTTGGATGAGAGTAGGATCTCTTCTCTTTTATCTTGCCATTATGGCTGTCTCGTTCAATGGTCTATAGAGCGGAACTGCTGAACCAGACCCTATGTCCGCCACCCTAATTGATGGCGGCGTTAGTACCGATTTTCGCCACGCCTCAAAAGATCCTTGTACCGTTAGTATCTGGAAACATCTAATTGTTCTACAGTACCCGACGATAAATATTGCACATCGACCTTTACCTTTTTTGTATTTTACACAAAGAATAAAAATAATTATCAAAAGAAGCAAATCATAATTGTTTTAACAGCTCCTAATAGTTACCGGACTGTTTGTATTTCGTGCGACAGAGATAACGCTCTACGAAGCCGAAATTAGCCGATTGTCTCTTTCCAAAGGTCGATGTGCAATATTTACCGCCGAGTATCTACTTTGTTCGTTTATGATCGCACTTCGGTTTCACCCTACTCCTTTAAATTATAAAGAGCGTGATGGAGCGTGGTGGTGGTTGGTGAAGTGTGGTGAATATACACATCACTGATCACTAGCAGTCTCGTCTCTCCTTCACCTTTTAATCCAAAGGTTGTCTGTATAAGGTCGCTTTTACCAACAAGATCACCCATTTTGTCACCCTATGTAAAATTGCTACATCTTTATCTGTAATTTTTATGGTGTTGGTATGTATCTACAGACGCCAGCACATCAAGCTACCCGAAACTGTCAAATTTTCCCAATCAACATTGAACGTTAAGCTTTAGCGATAAAATTGAAAATCTATTAATAAATAAATTTGACAGATTGTAGTAGCTTGATGTGCTGGCGTCTGTACATATTTTTTCTTGTTGATTCGTAAAAAGGTTAATATATCTAGGCTAGGTCACTATATCTAGGTTTGCCCTGATATAACAGTTTCTATGAGCTGTCACCTTGCGCCACTTAGATCCTACAATGACATATATCGCCTCTTTACTTCAATAATGTGTTATCTTGAATATTGAAATGCTCAGACATATCACGTTATTGAAGTAAAGAGGCGATTTTACTATTATTAAGGGGCTACGCATGCCAATGCGTAGTTCTTACAAACGCAATACCAAAATAATTTGTAAATCAAAACATATTCTTAAGCTAGTGTGTGTTTGTTTTGATTGGATTACAGAATATCTAGGTTCCCAAATATATATTTTGAATGGACTCTTATCTAAAGTCAAGATATGAGAATTTAATTTCTTAATTTTTCAAAAAACACAAGTTACTCGATTCCGACTCCCACAGAATGTTCTAAATACTTATGTTAAAAATAAAAGAAGTTCGTATAAATACTAACGGTTACAGAAAAGTTTTCATTGGTGACATGCACGAATCGAAATTAAGAAAAAAGTACACAATTATTTGACTCTTATCACTACTGTGCACTAGTCTCCCTTTGTCTTTACTGTATTGCATAAGATTCAAAATGTGCCAATTCATGCGAGTCGCCTATAGAAAAAATCATATTATTTAAAAGTGACGTTTCGCACGTTTCGTGCGAGAAACATCGTGCGATACCTACGACTAATAAGCCCTCCTCGCAATCAATAATAATAACTCCTCACACTATATATTAACATACATACATACATTACAAACACAGTTACGTTATATTACGGTTATCACGCTATCGCTAAATGTCACCGTGTCAGAGATGGTAATCAGTCCATTGTGTGAAGGATCCTCCCGTTGGAAAGGTCTCTGTAACGGTCGGGCTGCTTCCAGGTAAACTGGTCTTATCAATACACGCTTTTCATAACATCACGCTTAATTTCCGCGAGAGAGGGGCCCGTGAAATAAATAATAACTGCCGCCAGTGGTCTCGAACGTCAAATGGCCAAATCGGTAGAGTTGCCCACAAATATCGGTAGATTCGTACCCAAAATCGGTAGGTAAAAAAAGTTTATTGAAGATTACATTTATTTTTAAAACATAAAAATAACTTTGTTGATTATTAAGGACATAAAAAAAACCTAAACTAGAATAAAAGGGTATGTCCCCATACTTAGGTATACCTTTCTCAAAGTCGGTAGGGATTTAGGGAATACCTATTAATCATAGACAAAATGAAATGGGTTGCCTGCTCAAAAATGTAAAAACTGTATATAATCGGAAGGATCTCCTATTCTCAAAAATCGTGAGAAATTGTTTACATTTCGGTATTTCGGTAGAATCGGTCCCATATCGGTAGAAATACCGAAAATTCGCTAGGTTCGAGACCACTGACAGCCGCACAGGTCGATCGATCAGGTTAAGCTGCGCTTGCCGCGGTTGCGTCTTTGAATGGGTGACCATTTTTACATACCGAGACCACTCCGTGTGTCTGTTGGTCCCGGCTGTCATTCGTGGATCTTTGACAGTCGTTACGGGTAGTCAGAAGCCCGAAAGTCTGACAACCAGTCTTATCAAGGGGTATCGTATTACCAGTAAAGTACCGGTATTCAGCTGCATACAATGCGTGCCACGTAAGAAGAGACTTGACCCCGCCTCCCCCGCTCTTTCCGCCGCCCCTATGACGTCCGGTCCCGTCCCGCACTCAGACCTCATACCGCTAAAGATACCTAAAATCGTGTACTGCGCATGTCAAACCACGTGGTGTGTCAAGTCTCTTCTTACGTGGCACGCACTGTACAGTTAGACTGGAAGCCGACCCCAACATAATTGGGAAAAGGCTAGGCAGGTGATCACGCTTGATTTCCGCGAAGAAAGGCAGCGACAACCCACGTGTTGCCTTTAACCAACCAACCCAAGAATCGAGCCCTGAGGGCCTAAACAAGATGTGAGTGAACTTAGCAGATCATTGTCCAGCAGATCAAAAATAAAAATGAGTTCTTTTCGCATGCAGCTGAGTTCTACAGTTCCTGATACTTTTTAGAAATAGTTCTGGCGTTTTTACCTGAAAAAGTCAACTGGCATAATGATCTGCCAACTTCCCGTAGCAGATCATTTTGCAGCGAATCAAAAATAAATGCGAGTTCTACTCGCATGCGGCTGAGTTATACAGTTCCTGATACTTTTTAGAAATAGTTCTAGCGTTTTTACATTAAAAAAGTCAATTTACAAAATGATCTGCCAACTTCCCGTAGAGTGCCAGCAGATCATGGCAGAACGTTAAAAGTCGAAAAATACAATTTTATCGTTTCAAACAATTCATGAAAACTAGAACTCTTTCGTTTTTCACAGGCTAATATCAGAACTACAATCTAGAACTCGATCTGAGTCCAGAACTCGCATCCAATTGCCAGCAGATCATGGCAGAACGTTCAAAAAGTCGAAAAATAGAAAAATACAATTTTTATTGTTTCAAACAATTCTTGAAAGCTAGAACTCTTTCGTTTTTCACAGGTTAATACCACTACTACAATCTAGAACTCGATCTGAGTCCAGAACTCACATGCAAGTACCAGCAGATCATGGCAGAACGTTCAAAAAGTCGAAAAATAGATAAATACAATTTTTGTTGTTTCAAACAATTCTTGAAAGCTAGAACTCTTTCGTTTTTCACAGGTTAATACCAGTACTACAATCTAGAACTCGATCTGAGTCCAGAACTCACATGCAAGTACCAGCAGATCATGGCAGAACGATCAAAAAGTCGAAAAATAGAAAAATACAATTTTTATTCTTTCAAACAATTCTTGAAAGCTAGAACTCTTTCGTTTTTCACAGGTTAATACCAGTACTACAATCTAGAACTCGATTTGAGTCCAGAACTCACATGCAAGTACCAGCAGATCATGGCAGAACGTTCAAAAAGTCGAAAAATAGATAAATACAATTTTTGTTGTTTCAAACAATTCATGAAAGCTAGAACTCTTTCGTTTTTCACAGGTTGATACCAGTACTACAATCTAGAACTTGACCTGAGTCCAGAACTCACATGCAAGTACCAGCAGATCATGGCAGAACGTTCAAAAAGTCGAAAAATAGATAAATACAATTTTTGTTGTTTCAAACAATTCTTGAAAGCTAGAACTCTTTCGTTTTTCACAGGTTAATACCAGTACTACAATCTAGAACTCGATCTGAGTCCAGAACTCACATGCAAGTACCAGCAGATCATGGCAGAACGATCAAAAAGTCGAAAAATAGAAAAATACAATTTTTATTCTTTCAAACAATTCTTGAAAGCTAGAACTCTTTCGTTTTTCACAGGTTAATACCAGTACTACAATCTAGAACTCGATTTGAGTCCAGAACTCACATGCAAGTACCAGCAGATCATGGCAGAACGTTCAAAAAGTCGAAAAATAGATAAATACAATTTTTGTTGTTTCAAACAATTCATGAAAGCTAGAACTCTTTCGTTTTTCACAGGTTGATACCAGTACTACAATCTAGAACTTGACCTGAGTCCAGAACTCACAAGCAAGTACCAGCAGATCATGGCAGAACGTTCAAAAAGTCGAAAAATAGAAAAATACAATTTTTATTGTTTCAAACAATTCTTGAAAGCTAGAACTCTTTCGTTTTTCACAGGTTAATACCAGTACTACAATCTAGAACTCGATTTGAGTCCAGAACTCACATGCAAGTACCAGCAGATCATGGCAGAACGTTCAAAAAGACGAAAAATAGAAAAATACAATTTTTATTGTTTCAAACAATTCATGAAAGCTAGAACTCTTTCGTTTTTCACAGGCTAATATCAAAACTACAATCTAGAACTCGATCCGAGTCCAGCACTCACGTGCGAGTGCCAGCAGATCACGGCAGAACGTTAAAAGTCGAAAAATACAATTTTATCGTTTCAAACAATTCAAGAAAACTAGAACTCCTTCGTATTTTACAGAGTAATATCAGAACTACAATCTAGAACTCGATCCGAGTCCAGAACTCACGTGCGAGTGCCAGCAGATCATGGCAGAACGTTCAAAAAGTCGAAAACTAGAAAAATAAAATTTTTGTTGATTCAAACAATTCATGAAAGCTAGAACTCTTTTGATTTTCACAGGGTAATACCAGTACTACAATCTAGAACTCGATCCGAGTCCAGAACTCACGTGCGAGTGCCAGCAGATCATGGCAGAACGTTAAAAGTCGAAAAATACAATTTTATCGTTTCAAACAATTCATGAAAACTAGAACTCTTTCGTTTTTCACAGGCTAATATCAGGACTACAATCTAGAACTCGATCTGAGTCCAGAACTCGCATCCAATTGCCAGCAGATCATGGCAGAACGTTCAAAAAGTCGAAAAATAGAAAAATACAATTTTTATTGTTTCAAACAATTCTTGAAAGCTAGAACTCTTTCGTTTTTCACAGGTTAATACCAGTACTACAATCTAGAACTCGATCTGAGTCCAGAACTCACATGCAAGTACCAGCAGATCATGGCAGAACGATCAAAAAGTCGAAAAATAGAAAAATACAATTTTTATTCTTTCAAACAATTCTTGAAAGCTAGAACTCTTTCGTTTTTCACAGGTTAATACCAGTACTACAATCTAGAACTCGATCCGAGTCCAGAACTCACGTGCGAGTGCCAGCAGATCACAGCAGAACGTTAAAAGTCGAAAAATACAATTTTATCGTTTCAAACAATTCATGAAAGCTAGAACTCTTTCGTTTTTCACAGGTTAATACCAGTACTACAATCTAGACCTCGATCGGAGTCCAGAACTCACATGCAAGTACCAGCAGATCATGGCAGAACGTTCAACGACTCAGATCGAGTTCTAGATTGTAGTACTGGTATTAACCTGTGAAAATCAAAAGAGTTCTAGCTTTCATGAATTGTTTGAAACAATAAAAATTGTATTTATCTATTTTTCGACTTTTTGAACGTTCTGCCATGATCTGCTGGCAATTGGATGCGAGTTCTGGACTCAGATCGAGTTCTAGATTGTAGTTCTGATATTAGCCTGTGAAAAACGAAAGAGTTCTAGTTTTCATAAATTGTTTGAAACGATAAAATTGTATTTTTCGACTTTTAACGTTCTGCCATGATCTGCTGGCACTCGCACGTGAGTTCTGGACTCGGATCGAGTTCTAGATTGTAGTACTGGTATTAACCTGTGAAAAACAAAAGAGTTCTAGCTTTCATGAATTGTTTGAAACAATAAAAATTGTATTTATCTATTTTTCGACTCTTTGAACGTTCTGCCATGATCTGCTGGTACTTGCATGTGAGTTCTGGACTTAGATCGAGTTCAAGATTGTAGTAGTGGTATTAACTTGTGTAAAACGAAAGCGTTTTAGCTTTCATGAATTGTTTGAAACAATAAAATTGTATTTTTCGACTTTTAACGTTCTGCCGTGATCTGCTGGCACTCCAACGTGAGTTCTGGACTCGGATTAAGTTCTAGATTGCAGTTCTGATATCAAACTGTAAAAAACGAAGGAGTTCTAACTTTTATGAATTGTTTGCAACGATAAAATTGTATTTTTCGACTTTTAACGTTCTGCCGTGATCTGCTGGCACTCCAACGTGAGTTCTGGACTCGGATTAAGTTCTAGATTGCAGTTCTGATATCAAACTGTAAAAAACGAAGGAGTTCTAACTTTTATGAATTGTTTGCAACGATAAAATTGTATTTTTCGACTTTTAACGTTCTGCCATGATCTACTGGCACTCGCACGTGAGTGCTGGACTCGGATCGAGTTCTAGATTGTAGTTTTGATATTAGCCTGTGAAAAACGAAAGAGTTCTAGCTTTCATGAATTGTTTGAAACAATAAAAATTGTATTTTTCTATTTTTCGACTTTTTGAACGTTCTGCCATGATCTGCTGGTACTTGCATGTGAGTTCTGGACTCAAATCGAGTTCTAGATTGTAGTACTGGTATTAACCTGTGAAAAACGAAAGAGTTCTAGCTTTCAAGAATTGTTTGAAACAATAAAAATTGTATTTTTCTATTTTTCGACTTTTTGAACGTTCTGCCATGATCTGCTGGTACTTGCATGTGAGTTCTGGACTCAGGTCAAGTTCTAGATTGTAGTACTGGTATCAACCTGTGAAAAACGAAAGAGTTCTAGCTTTCATGAATTGTTTGAAACAACAAAAATTGTATTTATCTATTTTTCGACTTTTTGAACGTTCTGCCATGATCTGCTGGTACTTGCATGTGAGTTCTGGACTCAGATCGAGTTCTAGATTGTAGTACTGGTATTAACCTGTGAAAAACGAAAGAGTTCTAGCTTTCAAGAATTGTTTGAAACAACAAAAATTGTATTTATCTATTTTTCGACTTTTTGAACGTTCTGCCATGATCTGCTGGTACTTGCATGTGAGTTCTGGACTCAGATCGAGTTCTAGATTGTAGTAGTGGTATTAACCTGTGAAAAACGAAAGAGTTCTAGCTTTCAAGAATTGTTTGAAACAATAAAAATTGTATTTTTCTCTTTTTCGACTTTTTGAACGTTCTGCCATGATCTGCTGGCAATTGGATGCGAGTTCTGGACTCAGATCGAGTTCTAGATTGTAGTTCTGATATTAGCCTGTGAAAAACGAAAGAGTTCTAGTTTTCATGAATTGTTTGAAACGATAAAATTGTATTTTTCGACTTTTAACGTTGTGCCATGATCTGCTGGCACTCGCACGTGAGTTCTGGACTCGGATCGAGTTCTAGATTGTGGTTCTGATATTAGCCTGTGAAAAACGAAAGAGTTCTAGCTTTCATGAATTGTTTGAAACAATAAAAATTGTATTTTTCTATTTTTCGACTTTTTGAACGTTCTGCCATGATCTGCTGGTACTTGCATGTGAGTTCTGGACTCAGATCGAGTTCTAGATTGTAGTACTGGTATTAACCTGTGAAAAACGAAAGAGTTCTAGCTTTCAAGAATTGTTTGAAACAATAAAAATTGTATTTTTCTATTTTTCGACTTTTTGAACGTTCTGCCATGATCTGCTGGCAATTGGATGCGAGTTCTGGACTCAGATCAAGTTCTAGATTGTAGTACTGGTATTAACCTGTGAAAAACGAAAGAGTTCTAGCTTTCATGAATTGTTTGAAACAATAAAAATTGTATTTATCTATTTTTCGACTCTTTGAACGTTCTGCCATGATCTGCTGGTACTTGCATGTGAGTTCTGGACTCAGATCAAGTTCTAGATTGTAGTACTGGTATTAACCTGTGAAAAACGAAAGAGTTCTAGCTTTCAAGAATTGTTTGAATCAACAAAAATTTTATTTTTCTAGTTTTCGACTTTTTGAACGTTCTGCCATGATCTGCTGGCACTCGCACGTGAGTTCTGGAATCGGATCGAGTTCTAGATTGTAGTTCTGATATTACTCTGTAAAATACGAAGGAGTTCTAGTTTTCTTGAATTGTTTGAAACGATAAAATTGTATTTTTCGACTTTTAACGTTCTGCCGTGATCTGCTGGCACTCCAACGTGAGTTCTGGACTCGGATTAAGTTCTAGATTGCAGTTCTGATATCAAACTGTAAAAAACGAAGGAGTTCTAACTTTTATGAATTGTTTGCAACGATAAAATTGTATTTTTCGACTTTTAACGTTCTGCCATGATCTACTGGCACTCGCACGTGAGTGCTGGACTCGGATCGAGTTCTAGATTGTAGTTTTGATATTAGCCTGTGAAAAACGAAAGAGTTCTAGCTTTCAAGAATTGTTTGAAACAATAAAAATTGTATTTTTCTATTTTTCGACTTTTTGAACGTTCTGCCATGATCTGCTGGTACTTGCATGTGAGTTCTGGACTCAGGTCAAGTTCTAGATTGTAGTACTGGTATCAACCTGTGAAAAACGAAAGAGTTCTAGCTTTCATGAATTGTTTGAAACAACAAAAATTGTATTTATCTATTTTTCGACTTTTTGAACGTTCTGCCATGATCTGCTGGTACTTACATGTGAGTTCTGGACTCAGATCGAGTTCTAGATTGTAGTACTGGTATTAACCTGTGAAAAACGAAAGAGTTCTAGCTTTCAAGAATTGTTTGAAACAACAAAAATTGTATTTATCTATTTTTCGACTTTTTGAACGTTCTGCCATGATCTGCTGGTACTTGCATGTGAGTTCTGGACTCAGATCGAGTTCTAGATTGTAGTAGTGGTATTAACCTGTGAAAAACGAAAGAGTTCTAGCTTTCAAGAATTGTTTGAAACAATAAAAATTGTATTTTTCTCTTTTTCGACTTTTTGAACGTTCTGCCATGATCTGCTGGCAATTGGATGCGAGTTCTGGACTTAGATCGAGTTCTAGATTGTAGTTCTGATATTAGCCTGTGAAAAACGAAAGAGTTCTAGTTTTCATGAATTGTTTGAAACGATAAAATTGTATTTTTCGACTTTTAACGTTGTGCCATGATCTGCTGGCACTCGCACGTGAGTTCTGGACTCGGATCGAGTTCTAGATTGTGGTTCTGATATTAGCCTGTGAAAAACGAAAGAGTTCTAGCTTTCATGAATTGTTTGAAACAATAAAAATTGTATTTTTCTATTTTTCGACTTTTTGAACGTTCTGCCATGATCTGCTGGTACTTGCATGTGAGTTCTGGACTCAGATCGAGTTCTAGATTGTAGTACTGGTATTAACCTATGAAAAACGAAAGAGTTCTAGCTTTCAAGAATTGTTTGAAACAATAAAAATTGTATTTTTCTATTTTTCGACTTTTTGAACGTTCTGCCATGATCTGCTGGCAATTGGATGCGAGTTCTGGACTCAGATCAAGTTCTAGATTGTAGTACTGGTATTAACCTGTGAAAAACGAAAGAGTTCTAGCTTTCATGAATTGTTTGAAACAATAAAAATTGTATTTTTCTATTTTTCGACTTTTTGAACGTTCTGCCATGATCTGCTGGTACTTGCATGTGAGTTCTGGACTCAGATCGAGTTCTAGATTGTAGTACTGGTATTAACCTGTGAAAAACGAAAGAGTTCTAGCTTTCAAGAATTGTTTGAAACAACAAAAATTGTATTTATCTATTTTTCGACTTTTTGAACGTTCTGCCATGATCTGCTGGTACTTGCATGTGAGTTCTGGACTCAGATCGAATTCTAGATTGTAGTACTGGTATTAACCTGTGAAAAACGAAAGAGTTCTAGCTTTCAAGAATTGTTTGAAACAATAAAAATTGTATTTTTCTATTTTTCGACTTTTTGAACGTTCTGCCATGATCTGCTGGCAATTGGATGCGAGTTCTGGACTCAGATCGAGTTCTAGATTGTAGTACTGGTATTAACCTGTGAAAAACGAAAGAGTTCTAGCTTTCAAGAATTGTTTGAAACAACAAACATTTTATTTATCTATTTTTCGACTTTTTGAACGTTCTGCCATGATCTGCTGGTACTTGCATGTGAGTTCTGGACTCAGATCGAGTTCTAGATTGTACTAGTGGTATTAACCTGTGAAAAACGAAAGAGTTCTAGCTTTCAAGAATTGTTTGAAACAACAAAAATTGTATTTATCTATTTTTCGACTTTTTGAACGTTCTGCCATGATCTGCTGGTACTTGCATGTGAGTTCTGGACTCAGATCGAGTTCTAGATTGTAGTAGTGGTATTACCCTGTGAAAAACGAAAGAGTTCTAGCTTTCATGAATTGTTTGAAACAATAAAAATTGTATTTTTCTATTTTTCGACTTTTGGAACGTTCTGCCATGATCTGCTGGTACTTGCATGTGAGTTCTGGACTCAAATCGAGTTCTGGATTGTAGTACTGGTATTAACCTGTGAAAAATGAAAGAGTTCTAGCTTTCAAGAATTGTTTGAAACAATAAAAATTGTATTTTTCTATTTTTCGACTTTTTGAACGTTCTGCCATGATCTGCTGGCAATTGGATGCGAGTTCTGGACTCAGATCGAGTTCTAGATTGTAGTTCTGATATTAGCCTGTGAAAAACGAAAGAGTTCTAGTTTTCATGAATTGTTTGAAACGATAAAATTGTATTTTTCGACTTTTAACGTTCTGCCATGATCTGCTGGCACTCTACGGGAAGTTGGCAGATCATTTTGTAAATTGACTTTTTTAATGTAAAAACGCTAGAACTATTTCTAAAAAGTATCAGGAACTGTATAACTCAGCCGCATGCGAGTAGAACTCGCATTTATTTTTGATTCGCTGCAAAATGATCTGCTACGGGAAGTTGGCAGATCATTATGCCAGTTGACTTTTTCAGGTAAAAACGCCAGAACTATTTCTAAAAAGTATCAGGAACTGTAGAACTCAGCTGCATGCGAAAAGAACTCATTTTTATTTTTGATCTGCTGGACAATGATCTGCTAAGTTCACTCACATCTAAACAAGTGGCAATCGAGCTTTCAAAGCGTTACGTTTTTTACTTCCAAAGGGATCGTCATACATATGATTGACGTGTAAAAGTGTTTGTATATACAGACGCCAGCACATCAAGCTACCCGAAACTGTCAAATTTTCCCAATCTACTTTGAACCTTATACATTAGCGATAAAGTTGAAAATTTATTAAAGACATTTGAGAGCTTGTAGAAGCTTGATGTGCTGGCGTCTGTACAAAGAGAAAAACTTCTAAAAGTGTTTGTACAAAGGTACAGTCACCAAAAGAGTTAAGTAACCAGGGTTGTCGGTTACTTAACTCCAAGAAGCTAATACATAGATAAAAGTGGAGGCAACACTCTAAATACCTAAGTAAAGACGACTGTGGTCGGACACTCTCTTTCTAAATACACACATAAGAACGAGACAGTGATATGTGTTTTCTCTGTCATATATAATATGTATGTATTCAGAAAAAGGGGTCCGACCACAGTAGTCTTCACTTAGGTATTTAGAGTGTTGCCTCCACTTTTATCTATGAACTTCTTGCTTAACTCCTTTGGTGACCGTACTTACAAAAAAAAAAACAGCAGAGGGTTTTCTGAAATGACGTTCGCTAGGTGGCAGCACTGACACGTCAGGTCCAGACATCTGTCAAAGAGCCTATATTTTCTTTAGTCATGACTGAATGATGAACGAATGAATGAATCGAATGATGAACGTCATCATATATTTTATATTGGAAGACCTCTTGTCACAGTGGTGCCAACTGGTGTCGTAAATTTTCACAAAAACCCTCATTCACACGTGCTAGAAGTGAAACCTTCAAAAACACTATCATTCATTCATTAGCATTATTATTAGGAAGTTTTATTTTATGAATTTACATGTCTCTAAAAAGAGACATGTAAAAACTGTCGCTTATTCGTGTCTTAAACTTTCAAATCTCAACGATGCTAAAGAACATCCTGATGATCATGATTCTGATTCTGTTTCTGATTCTGGTTCTGGTTCTGATTCTGATTCTGATTCAGATTCAGATTCCGATTCTGATTCAGATTCAGATTCGGATTCGGATTCAGATTCAGATTCTGATTCAGATTCATGGCAGATTCGGATTCGGATTCAGATTCAGATTCTAATTCAGTATCAGATTCTGATTCTGATTCAGATTCTGTTTCAGATTCTGATTCAGATTTTGAATCAGATTCTGATTCTGATTCGGTTTCAGATTCTGATTCAGATTCAGATTCTGATTCGGTTTCAGATTCTGATTCAGATTCTGATTCTGATTCTGATTCAGATTCTGTTTCAGATTCAGATTCAGATTCTGTTTCAGATTCTGATTCAGATTCAGATTCTGTTTCAGATTCAGATTCTGATTCAGATTCTGATTCTGGTTCTGATTCTGATTCTGATTCGGATTCTGATTCAGATTCAGATTCTAATTCAGATTCTGATTCAGATTCTGATTCAGATTCTGGTTCTGTTTCTGGTTCTGGTTCTGATTCTGATTGTGATTCTGATTCTGGTTCTGATTCTGATTCTGATTCGGATTCTGATTCAGATTCTGAATCAGATTCTGATTCTGATTCGGTTTCAGATTCTGATTCAGATTCTGGTTCTGTTTCTGGTTCTGGTTTTGGTTCTGATTGTGATTCTGATTGTGATTCTGATTCTAATTCAGATTCAGATTCAGATTCAGATTCAGATTCAGATTCTGATTCAGATTCTGATTCAGATTCTGATTCTGATTCTGATTCGGATTCTGATTCAGATTCTAATTCAGATTCTGATTCAGATTCTGATTCAGATTCTAATTCAGATTCAGATTCTGATTCTGATTCTGTTTCTGGTTCTGGTTCTGGATCTGGTTCTGATTCTGAT
The DNA here is from genome assembly GCA_927399505.1 of Luperina testacea. Taxonomy (NCBI): domain Eukaryota; kingdom Metazoa; phylum Arthropoda; class Insecta; order Lepidoptera; family Noctuidae; genus Luperina; species Luperina testacea. The sequence goes on along the minus strand of OV656783.1, from coordinate 6,676,882 downwards.
TGTGATTCTAATTGTGATTCTGATTCTGATTCAGATACAGATTCTGATTCTGATGCAGATACAGATTCTGATTCTGATTCAGATTATAATTCAGATTCAGATTCTGATTCTGATTCAGATTCAGATTCAGATTCAGATTCTGATTCTGATTCAGATTCTGGTTCTGGTTCTGGTTCTGGTTCAGATTCAGATTCTAATTCAGATTCTGATTCGGATTCTGATTCTGTTTCTGGTTCTGGTTCTGATTCTGATTGTGATTCTAATTGTGATTCTGATTCTGATTGTGATTCTGATTCTGATTCAGATACAGATTCTGATTCTGATTCAGATTCTAATTCAGATTCATATTCTGATACAGATTCAGATTCTGATTCAGATTCAGATTCTGATTCAGATTCAGATTCTGGTTCTGGTTCTGGTTCTGGTTCTGGTTCTGGTTCTGGTTCTGGTTCTGATTCTGATTCTGATTGTGATTCTGATTCTGATTGTGATTCTGATTGTGATTCTGATTGTGATTCTGATTGTGATTCTGATTGTGATCATGATTGTAATTCTGATTGTGATTCTGATTGTGATTCTGATTGTGATTCTGATTGTGATTCTGATTCTGATTCTGCTTCTGATACAGATTCTGATTCAGATTCAGATTCTGATTCTGATTGTGATTCTGATTCTGATTCTGATACAGATTCTGCTTCTGATTCTGATTCTGATCCATCCATCCATCCATCCATCCATGTCATTTGTAATAATAAAAAACAAAAACACTGTATCCTTCCTTCCTATCTCATTTTCTCCCACGTTAAATCTTATAATTATGTCTCTTTTTACTGTCGCTTTTTCGTTTCATAAACTTTCAAATCACAACGATGCTAAAGAAGTTTTCACTTCAAAAAGTTTTCAGTTTTTAGACTTTTACCTCTTGAAGATCGGAGGCCTGTGTCCCAATCCCAACATTGGAAACATTATAAGGTGATTATGATTATAAAATATCACTTTGTCTAGCCGTTTTTTTTTTTTCAGGTTGGGGAATCATCAAATGACCCCCTCCCGCTCTGGGTGCAGCGGAAGTGAGTGTAAGACTTACTGACTAAAACCCACCCGTGTTCTTTCCTTAGCACTTTATGTTCCGTGCCAGTGGTAACCCTTTCGGACATTCCCGCTGACACTTTGTCTAGCCCTTAGCAGTAGCGATTGCTTCTTTCTAATTATTATCCTTTATAACTAGCTCACTTATAGAATAATTTTAGCACATGATCCGTCTCTCTCTGTCCAGAACTGCTAAGGACCAATCTTTGTTAAGGAATCCTCATCGTCTCGTCATCCCACCGTCTCCGTCTGGGCCTGCCGCGATGTCGCTTGCCATTAAGCGGAACCCACTGGAAAGACCTAGGGTTGCCTTTTTCCAGCAGTGGGACAATATACATAGACTAGAAGAAACTAGAAAAAATCACATATAGTACCCGGCGATAAATATTGCACATCGACCTTTTTACACAAAGCCATTTTATACAAAGAATAAAAATAATTATCAAAAGAAGCAAATCATAATTGTATTAACAGCTCCTAATAGATACAGGGCTGTTTGTATTTCGTGCGACAGAGATAACGCTCTACGAAGCCGAAATTAGCCGATTGTCTCTTTCCAAAGGTCGATGTATCGCCGGGTACCATACTCGTCTCAACCGAATTCCCGTAACCTTCAAAGTGATTGACGTAGGGACCCTTACCACACAGCATCTTTACGTGAGTGCCAGGTCACGACTTTTTACATCTAAAATCACGTGTAAAAGTTCTGCTAAATCTGATAGATTCCTTTTCAAGCCATGCACATAGTCTGTTTAATACCGTAACAGGACAAAAAACATCAAAACATTGCCTCGATAAATGCTAAATAATTTAATTTATGTATTTATGAACTGCATTGATATAATATCATGATTGTACTTATGATATTACATTTGTCATGCAAAGAATTTCAGTGATTCATTGGCAGGGGTTAATGACATTTGGCATGAATTATATTATTTTTAGTTTAATTTTTTATATTCAAAATGATTGTTCATTTTGTATAGGTAGGTAATAATATAAAAAATAACTTACACTAAAGAAAAAAAACAAACAAATCACACTAATATTATTACGGCGAAAGTTTGTGAGTATGTGTGTTTATATGTACCGTAAAACGGGGCTATTTGGTTTTGAGTGGGGTATTTGGGACAACCCAGGTTTTTGAACAATTATGTCGATAATTTTCGTTTGCTGTTTGGTAGGATTTGTTTTATGAACTTTAGCAACACATTTATAGTTAACGTCATAATTGTCAACTGTCAGTGTCAGTATATTAAACAGTTTAGTAACAAATTTTGGTGAAAGAGTCAGAGACCGTTTTTTACGTGAAAATTTAGGCGGCAAAACTTCTCGCACAGCGGAAAATCCTGACTGGTAAGAGTTCTGTTGTTTTTAAATGACGAGTATATATATTATCACTATGTTTTCTTACTGGTATTTAATTTTGTCATGCTTATAGTTTTTGATTTATGATTGATAATGTGTCTGGGGCTTTTTGGGACATCGTTGCGGGGCTTTGTGGGACAGTGTCCCAAATAGCCCCTTCACTTTTATGCATTTGTGTACAATTGATTTTCATTTATTAATATATCTATCATTATGTATTTACAAGGTTTTTTGTGGTTTTCAGATAAAGTACAATTGTATAATGGTTCGAAAATATTCAAGAACATATAGAAACTTAAGAAAAGGTAAACGGTACATGCCATACTTCTCTTATAGTAATGATGACTTAAACAAGGCAATATCAGACGTTAAGTCTAAAAAACTGTCTACTAGAGAAGCAGAACAAAAATATGGCGTACCGGGTACCCAAAAGTACAATTAACCGTCATTTAAAATCGGAAAACTTACTGTATTCTAGGCCAGGGCACCCTACATTATTTTCAGAGGTGGAAGAAAAAACGTTCGTCAATTATATTAAACATATGGGGGACTGGGGATTCCCCCTAGATCTAATGGATTTGAGAGTCTTCGCCCAAAAATATTTACAAAGAATAGGAAGGACGGTTTATAGTCTTAAAGACAATTTACCGGGACGGGATTGGGCGGCTTGTTTTATACAGCGACATAAAGATGAAATATCTAACAGATGTGCTGCAAATATATCGTCGGATAGAGCAACCTTAAGTTTAGAGGTGATTGATGCATTCTTCGACCACTACGAACGAAATTTGGAAGGTGTTGAAAATGACTGTGTAATAAATTACGATGAAACGAACCTGACCGACGACCCTGGATGCAAAAAGTACATTTTTAAGCGTGGGAAAAAGTATCCAGAGAGGATCATAAACAACTCTAAATCATCTGTGAGTCTGATGTTTTCTGGCACAGCATCAGGACTTCTTTTACCAGTATATGTTGTGTATAAAGCAGAACACTTGTATGACACGTGGCTCTTAGGAGGCCCAGAAGACACAAGATACAATAAATCGAAAAGTGGGTGGTTTGATTCGCTATGTTTTGAAAATTGGTTCCAGACGATCATTATTCCTTGTGCAAAAACGAAAGAGGGAAAAAAGATAGTGCTTATAGGAGATAACCTATCGTCGCATTTCTCGACTAAAGTATTGGAAGATTGATTGTAATACAAAATTACGTTTATTTGCTTACCACACATTCTGCAGCCTCTTGACGTAGCATTTTTTGCTCCTTTAAAACATTATTGGAGAATTATTTTAACTAACTGGAAAAAAGGCGAAGGCAGAAAATGCAAAACCCTTGCTAAAAACAGCTTTCCTTTCCAGTAAATGTATGTAAATAAGCTTTAAGTTTCGACATTCTTACCGTTCATAGAAGTTTACATAACCTAGTAATAAACGAGTTTTTGAAAAAAAAATTTTTCTTCTTAAAATTCTACCAATCCCTAAAACAAAAACATTATTTTATGTAGTTTTTGTCAGTCTTTGTCCCAAGTATCGATAGACTTGTTGAAAGTGGCTGTTTTGTCTCAAAATATGCATTTTATATCGGTTTTTCAGTGCTGTCCATAATAGCCCCAAATATGCGATATTTGGGACAGCCTCATTATTTTTTTATTTTTCTGTTCCTGTTACATGTAGCTACTTCAAAAGTATGTCTGCAGAAGTAAGGAGTTCTCCGACACCCGTACAATTTTTTCACCATAGTAATTTATGTGAAATAAACAAGATATTTGGTAAAGTATCTCAAAATATGTCCCGAATAGCCCCGTTTTACGGTAGGTATTTTTGTTACTTCTTCACGCACAAACGGCTAGACCAATTTTGATAAAATTTTGTATGGAGGTAGCTGACACCCTGGATTGACATTTGCGCGGGTGAAACCGCGGGGCGCAGCTAGTACAATATAAAACAGAATTATGAAGTATACCAAACCTATAGATAATATTGCAGACAACAACGCTGTTTATAGATTAACTATACAATATATTTTATCAGTGAAATAATAATCGCTAGAGTTACAAGTACTTACATTTTTTTATTGTAATCAATTAACTATCGTGCGTAAGATTTATATATTATCTGTATATGGGTTAACAATGGTGCTTATAATCGGTTTTATTTAGATCACATCGTAAATCAATCGAAGCCCAACAAAAATTTATAAAATTACAATAAGATAGTACCTACCCACCCTTTTTCATTGTCTCTACACGTTGGTCACACAATGGTAATTTCATACTGTTAAGTAGCCAAAATCGACTAACAGTTGTCAAAAGTATGTGGTCATGATTTACCCGATTTTTTTTATTTTGATGTCAAAAGTATTTGGTCGTGATTTGGCCAGAACATAAAGGGCTAAGGAAGGAACACGGGTGGGTTTTAGTCAGTAAGAGTCTGACAATCCCTTCCGCTCCACCCAGAGCAGGAGGGGTCATTTGATGATTTCCCATCCACAAAAAAAAAACGCTTGTTTTAGAAACAATAAAAGTATATGATCGACTACAGTAAACAAAATCAGAAAAATATATGATATGCTTTAGGATATATGCTAGGTAGGTAGTGTGTTGAAAACATAATACAACTAATTTGATACAATCGAAAACCGATGAAGATACCTACCTCTAAAAACTTTCTTTTTTACAATAAAAAACATACTAATATACATACAATCATACTGATTTTTTATCAGATTATTCTACAAGCAACATACTAAAATACTAGTGTTTTAATTTTATCGTCCAGACAATAGATTTTTTGTAATTAAATAATTGCTTCAAATTTTGAAATAAATTACCAGCGTTGTGTCATCGCGCTTATCTTTCTTTTCTATGCAGTCCGACAGTGACCGCGCTTTAGGTCATGTCAGCTCCTTAAACTGATGTCAGCATCAAATGAAGGGGCCCGTCAGGGCCGAAGCCTGCCCGGTCAGCGGGATTGTCCGAAAGGGTTACCGCTGGCCCGGAACATAAAGTGCTAAGGAAGGAACACGGGTGGGTTTTTGACTTCCCATCCTAAAAAAAAAAAGAAAAGCCCCTTAAACTGTTCGAAGAAGTCTATACATGTAGCCCAGCTGCCATCTTTCTGACTATCATGGCCCTGTGGTCCATAGATCACGCTGATACGAAAGAAAAAGTCGTCAACTGTTAAAAAATGTGAGCGTTGGGACTGAGGGGCGGGCGCGCTTTGTCATTACTCAGTACGTGCGTTGCGAACAACAGGCAACCCCACCGCCCTCACCCCCGTCCCCACCCAAGGCGCGGCCAACTAGTTCCGTATATTTTACCTTACTCTACGTTGCCTTTAAGGCTCCTTCAAACAGGCGCGACACGACACGCGACACAAAGGCCCCGCAAGTCGCGCAAGGAGCGGTGCCTTTGTGTCGCATGCGATTATATCGCGTGTCGCGCCTATTTGTAAGAGCCTTTAGGTTTCACCAAAATGTTGCGCACCCCTCCCTATCCCGTGGCATTGTATTGTCAAACATGAGATGCGGTATCTTCGCAACAGTTAACTGAATATTCTGCTAAAATGTCACTGTTGTGTTGCATGATTCAGCTTTCTTCTTGAATTAAAGCCCGATCATACGTACCAATGGTGCTGAAATAATGTACACAAAGTAAAGCGCCTGTCTAGGTTTGAACCTATGACCTGTAAGTCGCCACCGTTACCACTGGGCCGCGACTGCACTCAAAACGGTGAAGGAAAACATCGTGAGGAAACCGGCATGTCCTAGAACCAAATTCGAGAACATGTGACATCTACCAACACGCATTGGGCCCGCGTTGTGGATTATGGCCCACTCCCTCTCATCGAGAGGAGACCTTTGTCCCAACAGTGGGAATATTATAGGCTAAATGCTTGTTATGCATAATAGGTACGTACCCCAACCACACCACAACGACAACACGTGGAAAATAACGTCGTTGCGCGTGCAAAAGTCGCTATGTGTTATTTAGTTATTTTCGGTTCTTAATGCAGTTTTAATCGTTATTTCAATACACACATACTGTATAAACAGCTATGTGATAAGTGCAATATTTAAAGAGTTAAGGAATGTAGCTATGTGATATTCATACATCGAAAGTTCAGTATAAATAAACGCGCTAAATGTTATAATTCATATAGATCAAATAAGTTCACTAAACACACATAGTGACTTTTGCACGCGCAACGACGATAAACAACTTATTCACACGGACCACATTTGGAAGTCAAAATCTACCGTGTAGGCGATACCGACCACATCAAGGCCACGTCACAACCACCAGCGAGACAGCACGCTAGCAATCTGTCTGTCTGCAAACATTAGCCACAATTTAAACACATCACGACTATTAGAGACATTGCAACCACATACAAATTTTGTAATTACCACAATGCAACTGCAAGAAGCTACAGCGACACTATTCACACGTAACCACAGCTTACCCCCGTGCCGGATGACGCGTATGTGTTTCACGCGCGCCTCAAAGAGATGTCAGCATCAACCGAAGGGGCCCGTCAGGGCCGAAGCCTGCCGGGTCAGCGGGATTGTCCGAAAGGGTTACCGCTGGCCCGGAACATAGAAGGCTAAGGAAGGAACACGGGTGGGTTTTAGTCAGTAAGAGTCTGACACTCCCCTCCGGTCCACCCAGAGCGGGAGGGGTCATTTGATGATTTCCCAACCTGAAAAAACAAACCACTGCTTACCCACATGTTCTTGCTGCGATGTGGTGTAGTTCTGAGTATTCTATTATATTCTATTCTATTCTATTCTGGTACGCGTGATCGGGCCCTTAGATGGCGTTATTCCTTCTAGAAGGTGTATCGTGTTACCCAGTAACTGGTTTGTGGAGGTCAGATAGGCAGTCGATCCATGTAAAATACTGGTATTCAGCTGCATCTAGATCGTTAGACAGGAACCAACCGATCCCGACATGTTTTAAAAAAAAGAAGGCAAATAATGATTCCTTCTATATGATTGACAAATTTTAACACAGCGCTCAGTACGTCTAACTAAAGATATCCAAGCAAAAAAAAAAACATTTTATTTTGACCTAAAATAATAAATTGCCGGCACATTAGTGTGTTTTCGTCAGCTGATTATATGAATTTCTTGTATCTATGCGTTTTTTTTATATATTTTTTTACCATCGTCCTTATTTTGGTTGTCTGAATGATTTCTAAAAGTTTGTCCATCTATTTTAATGGGACTTTACATAAGGTTTTACTTCTCTAAATCGTCCTAGCCAAATAATGTTATCATGGCAATAATTCGAGACTTGGTTTCTGTCATTCAACTGCTACCAGCCTCGCTGCGAAGATCGCTTTCCATCAGACGAGATCGTCGTCAAGAGCCCATCAGGCAATAAAGGATCGTCGCTCCACCTAACCTGAGGCCGTCCTACACCTACTTTTTGTTGCTTCGCGGTATCACTTGTCTACCCCATTATTCATCGGTACTACGGGTAATATGGCCGATATTTACGGACGATAGTTTAACGTGACAACGTCATAACAAAACATTAATGAAATTGCCGAACGCGGAGGCCGATTCGGCAGTGTTCGACATCATCTGTCTCTCATCGCTCGTTCCGCGCTCTCGCTTGCACTTCAAGCTGCCATGGAACGCTACAACGCTACAGAGCAAGGCCGCGAGGTAACGCTACATGAGTCATGTTTTTTCGTGTGTGCAGCCAGCTTCATCGATTTATTAGACGTTGTCACGTCAAAAAAGAACGTTGACCACACTAGGAATTTCTCTTGTATCGTGGGTGCGTTTACAAACATTTAAACTCACATACACAAACAGCCAGACCCGGAACAATTACTTGTAGGTCATACAAATATTTGTTCCGTGCGGGAATCGAACCCGCGACATGCAGCGCAACAGTCAATCGCTTAACAACTGCGCCAACCGTGCCGTTAAATATTCGTTGAGCTATATCGATTACTTACTACAATTTCTCTATTGGATTACATTATAACGGGCTAAGCGTTTTCAAATGTCCTCACAGAAAAAGAGTGGAACTCTCTACCTGCGTTTGTGTTTCCGAGTGCATACAACCCGAATCTCTTCAAAGTAAGAGTGAACAGGTTTCTTCTGGGTAAGCTCACTCCACCGTAGACTTTGTCTCTGTCATCTCTGACCTAGACTAGAGTCAAGAGCAAACCCATTTCAAATAAAAAAAGAAAAAAAAATAACGGGTTCGAACTTTCCGTAAGACTCCAGAATTACCAAAGCCATAGGTACCCTAAGATTGACGATGGTAAATGATATAATTATATTTCTGTAAGTTGGTTAAAAAAAAAACACTTTTACATATTAAAAAAAAAACCGGTCAGGTGCGAGTCGGACTCGTACACGAAGGGTTCCGTACTTAAATCCGTACCACTGTACAATATTTAAAACTACATATTAAGGGGCTTACATGACCTAAAGCGCGGTCACTGTCAGACTGCATAGATAAAAAGAAAGAGAAGCGCGATGACACACAGCTGGTAATTTATTGCAAAATATGAAGCAATTATTGAATTACTAAAAATCTATTGTTTGGATTAAAACACTAGTATTTTGGTATGTTGCTTGTAGAATAATCTGACAAAAAAATCAGAATGTATTATTAGTATAGCTTTTATTGTAAAAAGAAAGTTTTTAGAGGTATGTTCATGATTTTTTTCTATCGTATCAAATTAGTTGTACCTATTATGTTTTCAACACACTATCAACCTAGCATATATCCTGAAGAATATCATATATTTTTCCGATTTTATTTACTGTAGTCGATCATATACTTTATTGTTTCTAAAATTTGCGTTTTTCGCGATTAGGGGAGCCCCTTAAAAAAAAACACGTATCTTATGTGGTACGTCCTTTTTTTTGGTGTAAATGAATACATTATTTTCAACATCTGTCCATTGCAAAACAGCTCACCAGCATCGATCTTCGATACAGTTAACTCAATACAAAATGTTACTTGTCGCATGATTCATACTGATTGGAAAGTAGGCCACAAATGGTAATGTTTTTATTATTAAAAATGTTACGTCATGTCGTGCTTCCCATAAGGCGAAAGCATCAGAGAAGCTCGCGAAATTTAAATTTACGTGTTTTTTTTTTTAATTTAAAGTCAGTGTCAAGTTGTATGTTGATTAAAATATAATTCGCGACCGTAAAAAAATGTGTCATTACATATTTATTATCATTAGAATCAGCAATACAACTCCTTGAGTAAGAATTTGCCTCAAATGTCATGATTTCATGAAATAGTCATTCATTAAGGCTCCTTCAAACAGGCGCGACACGACACGCGACACAAAAGCACCGCAAGTCGCGCAACGACCGGTGCCTTTGTGTCGCGTGCGATTATATCGCGTGTCGCGCATGTTTGTAGGAGCCTTTATGGTAATATGAACTTAGAGAGTTGTGATGATGATTTTTATGATTATAATTCTAATATTTGATACGGCCGCGAATTACATACAACTCGACATTGGCGCCGATTCTCTTGTTCACAAAATAAACTAAATTTAAGCTCAGTGCATCTTTTTCTTTCTATTTCATTATAAAAAGGACAGAAGATAAATATTAGTTTAGTCCTGTCAAATTACTCAGCGCCTGATGTAAATTGTCGTATTTTTAGTAGCCAATATTTTAATTACATCTAAACTTGTCTATGGAGAATCTTAATTTGACAGGACTAAACTAATATTTATCTTCTGTCCTTTTCAAAATGAAATAGATAGAAAAAGATGCACTGAACTTAAATTTAGTTTAGTTTGAGAACAAGGGAATCGGCGCCAATGACAAATTGCAAAATAACATAAGAAATATTGAATCTCGCAGGCTACTTTAGCGAATCCCTCTTGTGTATTACGCCAAGGCATATGAACCGTTTCAGCTTTGTCCTTGAGATGGTAACCTACGATGCTTTTTTTATAGAAGACCACAGGTTTGTTAACAATCCAATACCTAATACTTATAAGAAATATAACTTCATAAGTGAATACATCGAAAATCTAACTATCTAATTATACTACCCTTTTTTTTATTTTTTGAGGATGGGAAAACCTCAAATGACCCCTCCCGCTCTGGGTGGAGCGGAAGGGAGTGTCAGACTGTTACTGACTAAAACCCACCCGTGTTCCTTCCTTAGCTCTTTATGTTGTCAGCGGGATTGTCCGAAAGGGTTACCGCTGGCCCGGAACATAAAGGGCTGTTGTGTGTTGGCAAAAAAATTAAAACTAAAATACAGATCCCAAGACACCGACTTCCGAAATTAAAGTTATTTCATAATTTTGAGTTCATTTCTTTTTGAAGTCGGCTTAATTTTTCTTATTGATATTGTTTAATCAATTATATTTTGGATAAATACTACGTGAAAATGATGTAGAAGTTTGGAGATATTCAGATAGAGGAGAAAAATTATTGCTAAATAAAAATAGACAAATAATAAAAAAATAAATAGACAAATAATAAAAAACATCGCTATATTATTATTGTAGAAGAAAAAACGAACTGTCTTTACCAATTAATTGCTATTTATACCAACCAAAGAATAGTATTCAATTTCAACGAGGAAATCATGGATCTACGCGCATTTTTGTAAAGGGCCTCTTAAAGGATGGTATAGAAGTAGGTAGTATCTATGGTACAAAATGGCCAGCCCCAACAGGGTTCTGAAAATGGTTGCTGACAGAGAGGACTGTCCGTATATGATTCACTGCTGTCAGTTACATGTGCCATCGTTTACTCAGAGGCGTAGCTACCGCCGTATCCGCCGTATCAATTATACGGGGCCCCCAGGCCACGGGGGCACCGTATTTAATTTGAAATGTTTGTAAAAATTTTGGAAAAAGTGACAGATAGATAATTATGATGAATAAATGTTTCTTTTAATTTATGCACACATTTTTTTTTTCTTTTGTGTGACATCTTTACCCTTCCTAAGGGCCCCCAAACAAATTTTTATACGGGGCCCCGCCAAGGCACGCTTTGCTTCTGCGTTTACTAATACTTACTTATAAGAACAATGTTACTAATCCTATACACTTCGCTTGAATTAAAGTTTTTGAATTTGAATTTGAAAATTACAAAGAACCTTCACAATACACCCTTAACATAAACACTTCATAACATTAAATTCAGAAAGCGAAAAAACAAAGTGATTCATACAAGGAACACTATCGAAATCTGTTGAGCAATTTCTGAGATGAATGACAAAAACTTTCTCTTAACTTTTATCGATTAACTTGTATTGTTTAATAATGAGCCGACGACCGGGAAGAATGTCGGTTACTGGGTCATTGGGGGACAGACAATGGTCTGTGTGGCCCATTGTGTGAATGTCGTGGGAGGATGGGTCATTACCTTTTTAAAATAACGTCCATTGTAGTTACAGACACAACACGAAGAAAGACTCGTTGTCATAATTATGTTTTTCTTTGAATTGCAGATTGTTTTTTGGGGGGTCCATTTTTTTTAATCTTGTGAGGAAGCAAGAAAATGGAACGGTAAAACTACCGTTATTCGGCTAAAAATGCGTACTTATTTATTTAAAAAAGTAATAATTTATTAACCGTTTTCATTTTTACCCAAAGGATAAAAACGGGACCCTATTAGGTACTCCACTGCCCGTCTGTCTGTCTGTCACCAGGCTGTATCTCATGAACCGTGATAGCTAGACAGTTGACATTTTCACAGATGATGTATTTCTGTTGCCGCTATAACAACAAATAATAAACATAAAATAAAGTTAAAATTTAAAGGGGTATAAAAGAAACGTTTTTTTCTGCGTTTTATGCCTTGTGGTACGGAACCCTTCGTGTGCAAGTACGACTCGCACTTGACCGGTTTTTAAGGACGACATTATTGTATTATCATCAAAGGATATCCCAAAGACGATTGGGTGGTTCTTACCAAAGTACTTTTTTTTAAGTTAGCATACGCTTTATGTATGTACGTATATTTATTGTATTATGTAAATGGTACACTACGGACTACCTACAGTATTTGTCTGTCCTTCCCCTTTTTAAATCCATCCTAAGGTTGTCTTTAAAAGACCGCTCTTAGCGATAAGACCGCCCATTGTGTCACCCTTTGTACAGTTTCTATATTTATGTCTGTAATTTATATGGTGTACATAATAAAGAGTATTCTATTCTATTCTACGCTGTCCCACATCTGAGCAAAGGCCTCCCCCAAAATCCTTTCAAGCATCCTTTTCTAGAGCCACCTCGACCTAACCTTTGCGGTACGCGTCTTGGTCGTCTCGCCAGCTTTTCCTGGGCCGGCCTCGGCGACTGCCGTGTGGAGGCTGTTCCCTGCACTTTTCTATGTACTTACACTCAAAAAATAACAAATAGGTGGGTAATTTATTTGTTTTGTTTACTAAATCTTAGTGCTTGACCAGACTGCAAACGCGGGCGCGGGGCGGAAGCGGCGCGGCGTACTCAAACATAATAAAGCCTTGTACGGACTGAGCGTTCTAAACGTGACCAAAACGAGAACGATAGTCCGTACCGGCAGGTACGGACTATTGTTCTTGTGTTCTCGTTTTAGTCGCGTAACCGACCACGCATACACAGGAACGCTTAGTACGTACAAGGCTTTAAGAACTTAATTTGAGCGTCAATAGCGGGCACGCGGGCGCGGGCTGCTAGGCGCAGGGAGCGCGTGGGCAAATCAAGGCATAACTCGTTCATACAAGTGGCAACAGTGAGGGCGCGTGGACCGGGGTTCTCAAACTACATAGTTCAAGCTTTTTTTTAGTAAAAATAAGTCCTCTTCATCCTTATATTTTGACAAACACTGGACACGACAACACTCAGAACGAAGCCGCGCTCCACTGCGGACAGGCGAATTGCGCGCGTTCCCGCACCCGCGCCGCTCTCCGCCCCGCGCTGCCAGTCTGGCCAAGCACTTAGAATACTATTTTTTTGAGTTAGGTAGGTAGATAAAAAGATCTTGCTACCCTAATGAATTGCCAACCTAGGGAAAAACTTGCTGGATTCCTCATCATCATCCACCGGACCACAGCCCGACTTCACTGACTGCTGACCGTGACCACAGGCCTCTCTTTTCATGTGCCAATCCCTACGCGCCTGTTCCAGTTTCATCCAGGTTGTACCATCGATGGAACTTTTGGTTTTTTTTTTTCAGGATGAGAAATCATCAAATGACCCTTCTCGTTGTAGGGTGGAGCGGAAGGGAGTGTCAGACTCTTACTGACTAAAACCCACCCGTGTTCCTTCCTTAGCCCTTTATGTTCCGGGTCAGCGGTAACCCTTTCGGACAATCCCGCTGACATGGAACTTTTGAATTACGTGAACTCAATAAAGTCGCCGAAGTGGTTTACATTTTTTTTCCTGTTGTTAAATGAATTCAAAAGAACAACCCTAAAGCTATTGTGTTCATCATCCCCCTAGTCTTCCCAACTATGTTGGGGTCGGCTTCCAGTCTAACCGGTGCAGCTGAATACAGTACCCGGCGATAAATATTGCACATCGACCTTTGGAAAGAGACAATCGGATAATTTCGGCTTCGTAGAGCGTTATCTCTGTCGCACAAAATACAAACAGTCCGGTATCTATTAGGAGCTGTCAAAACAATTATGATTTGCTTCTTTTGATAATTATTTTTATTCTTTGTATAAAATGGTTTTGTGTAAAAAGGTCGATGTGCAATATTTATCGCCGGGTACTGTACCAGTATTTTACTCGAAGCGACTGCCCACTGGGTGATACGATACCCTTGATAAGAATGCCGTCAAAACCGTGAATAATACCATACAGATTGTTGTCTAAGGAAAAAAAATATGGATGAGCAATCTCGCGGTATAAAACTCAATTCACAATGATAAATTGATCAAATTATTGTACATTACCGTAACGGTCGATCAATGTAACATTATTACAACAATATTATTAAATGATTGATGATTTTATGTCATACCACATAACGGAGCTAGTTTTGCGGTCATAACTATCACGACTAAATTCTTAGAAGAGCAAGCAGAGGCGTAAAATTTAATACTATCTACAGTTATGAATATTTCAGAATGGCTTGATTAACATATTTGTTTCTTACTAGCTTCTGCCCGCGATTTCGTTCACGTGAAATTTCATATTCCCCTGATCCACCCCGTCGCATCGCATCGCATCGCCTGCCCGCGCTAATACTTAATTTTTGCTTAGAGTTCTTTGTGAAGTTTTTTTTGAAGTGAAAACTTCTTTAGCGGCGTTCTACAGTTTTTTTGTAATGGGTAAAAAATGTTAAACTCGCGTCAGCCGGTCGATTCTGTAAAAATCTCACCGTGAAAACTTAGGTGATGTGAGTCGTTTGTTCTTGCTAGGAATTGACACTATTGACAGCTCACTTCACCTAAGTTTTCACGGTGAGATGGTTACAGAATCGCACTGCAGGACACGTGACCATGCAGCGTTGCCATTCTGTATAGGCTTACCCCCTTATATGCTTGCTCCTTTCCTAATAAGTAACTTACAAAGGAAAATACAGGAACGATGCTATGTAATAAAACCAAATAAATAAACAATAACAACAAAAAACATTTAATAAACTCATAACTTAAAACTTTCAACGTCTAATCCTGGTTAATCTTGAACACAGCTTTAGCAACGACACCCTTCTTCAGATCTTCTAGAGCCGAGCCATACTCTGACAGACGATAGGTCTTCACTCCCAGCTTGTGGTAGTCCACATACCTTGGAAAAGAGGATCATTTAATATAGTTTTCTTGAAAAAATAAAACAACAATAAAAAAACAACAAATTAAAATAATAAGTACAATAAAATAAAAAATATAAATAAATATACTAAAATATATGGTGTATTTTATTATTTTTAATTTTAGGAACAGTAATTGAGAGTTTTCGTGAAAATTTACGACACCAGTTGGCACCACTGTGACAAGAGGTCTTCCAATATAAAACATATGATGACGTTCATCATTCGATTCATTCATTTGTTCATCATTCAGTCATGACTAAAGAATATATTACAGGCTTTTTGACAGATGCCTGGACCTGATGTGTCAGTGCTGCCACCAAGCGAACGTCATTTCAGAATACCCTTATTGTGTTTCATTAGGTAGGATTTGGTAGGTTAAATTCTTATACATTTTTTTTAAATTGTCCATCAGTACAAACGTACACAGTTCCACCATAGACCTCACCCATCGCTTTCCATCAGGCGTGTTCGAGGTCAAGAGCAGGTCAATTCAGCAATAAAAAAACGCTTTTTCATACTACCCCCGCGGTTCCTAGGAAAACATTTCGTAGAGAGTTTTTCAGGAAAGAAAACTGGACATAAAAAGCTGTGGGACGATATTCATAAAATACAGAATACATTTTTAACCAGTGCGCAAACTAATCGTGAATTAGCCCATAATCGTTAAAACAGGATAAATTTTTATTATCCTGTTTTAACGATTATGGACTGATTTTTCCAACGCCAGAAAATTTTTTCCGAAGAATATTTTTGAATTTTTGACAGTTCTTCCGTACAAAATCTGTCAGACGTAAATTTATTCCACAAATAAAAATTGTCTGTCGATTGAAAAACAAGCAGCCCTAAGAATGTTAAAGAAGAGGAAGAAGGTTTACCTGTTGCCCATAGCCTTGAGCCAACTGATAGCGCTGGGAAAACTAAATGGATTGATCTTCACTCCGATGATTGTCAGCTCTTTGTTGTAAATGTTGAACGGGTTGATGCTGAAATTGAAGAAATTTGTATGAAAATAAAGGATTTTGATGATGATTTAAGTAATTAGTCCAGCACCCTTTGCAAAATACACCTTCAATCACAATCCGAGGATTTTGGAATTTCCTAATCGTAAACTCTAATTGTAAACTCTGTTGGAAATGACGTCACCGTTACGGGTAGTCAGAAGCCCGAAAGTCTCCTGCCTGAAAGGGTTACCGCTGGCCCGGAACATAAAGGGCTAAGGAAGGAACACGGGTGGGTTTTAGTCAGTAAGAGTCTGACACATCCTTCCGCTCCACTCAGATCGGAAGGATTTGATGATTTCCCACCCTGAAAAAAAAAGCCCGAAAGTCTGTCTTACTAAAAGTTAAAGTGTTACCTTACTGGAATGTGGAGGTCAGATAGGCAGTCGCTCCATGTATAATACTGGTATTCAGGTGCGTTTGGTTAGACGAGCCGAAACTTAGTTAAGGGAAAGGTAGATAAGGAGTTAGTTAAGTATAAGTAAGTATCCTTACGTGCTGGTGTGTGTAGGCGGACAGCAGCCAAATAGTACGTACTTGCCGCCCTCCTTCAGGTAGTTGAAGCTGATCTCCATCACCTTGCCCACTCCTGGAAATATGAGATTGAGTAAAATACTTGTGAAAAATTCCGGCTCAGCCAGAAACCGACTGAAATTGGTTTCTTTTACATCGAAATCGTAAACGAAACATAACTAAAACAGTGATTTGAATTGATCACGTGACTCAATTCAACAAACTTATGTTAGACCTCAACAGTGCTCATCGAGAAATTGAATCTCTATCTCTGGAAAATTCTAATCTTAAACAAATAAATGACGAGTTGCTAGTAAGAATGAATTTCTCAAAGCAGTCACGTGTAGTCCTGTGAGGAAACCTACACCAAGCATTCCTACACCTAAATAAACCGCTACGAACCACAACTATATTGTTCGTCGAATCGTTGAGCTCCTTAAGTCTTGAGTTGAGCTCCACGATTTTTGACAAAAGCGTGCACTGACTGGACAGGTCCTCTCAATCTGTGCGGTTCTTTCGTCAAAAGACCATCTCAGACATCGACCTACATGGTCTTCATATAACCTGACCAAGATTATGTCTGGACTTTAAAAGAGACTATGACCTCTGAGTTTGTTTCGGCCTTTCTTCTCAGAGTAGTCAGACAGGAAACGCCGATCTCATCTAGTTTAAAAAATATATGATTAACGTGTAAAAGTGTTTTTGCAAACTTACTTATAAAAATAAAATCATTTATCATTTATTTATCATTTGCATTAGAACTACAACTGTCAACTGATCAATGCAACAATAG
Organism: Luperina testacea; assembly: GCA_927399505.1. NCBI lineage: Eukaryota > Metazoa > Arthropoda > Insecta > Lepidoptera > Noctuidae > Luperina > Luperina testacea. The sequence continues at coordinate 6,659,356 of OV656783.1, read as the reverse complement.
TGGAATTGACAAACAATCGCTGAGTACGGAAATCGCACCGCAACGACAAAAAACCACAACAATGCATTTGGAATCGTCAAATAAGCAGACCAACTTAAAAAATAATGTCATCTCTGATATATAATCTATCTCTCAAACCAACTGCAACTTTAGCACTATAAAAACAGACAAAAACTATGTATAGTTATACTATAAAAATATATATAACAAGTTTAACAACATATTAGGTATAAATGAAAATTTAAACCCTTTGAACAAATTTTCATATTAGAACTATTTACTGTAATTGTTAGTAATGTAGATTTAAAAAAATCCTATTGCGACAGCACTCACGGATATGTCCAAAGCGTTTGACCATGTCAATCATGAAATATTATTAGGTAAATTAGATCGATATGGCATTGGAGGAAATATTTTAAACCTACTTAAAACTTATCTCAGTGACCGTAAGCATATTACTGTTTTAAAAAGAATATGCTCTTAGTAGTAGCTCTAACCTAGATAATTATATAAAATATCATGTCAAGGAAGTACCGTTGGCCCTTTGTTGTTTCTCATTTATATCAAAACTAATAATGTTATTATACTGTCCCAGATTTTATAAATGATAATTTTTAATATTTTTTAGTTTGTTTTTGTGTTTTATTTTTCATTGTTTGTATTATTTAGTTTTTAAGTACTCTAGCTTTTTTTAATCCTATTCATTTTAACATTTGTATGCCTTCACGGCAAAGCATAGCGATCAATAAAATTATGTTACTATAAGACCTTTATGTAAATACCTATGTTTTACAAATAAAGATTCTGATTCTGATTCTGATTCTGATCAATAATCTGCCAAAATGCACTAAATTTCAAACAGTTTTATTTGCTGATGATAGCACTCATTATACCATGCGAACAGATTGACACTTACCAAAATAATACATATATAGAACTCCATCCATTGCATAATAGATTGGCTAGTAATGAATGAATTAAAAATAAACATAGAAAAAACAAAGCTTATGACATTTAACCAAAAAACCGTAACCGCTAATTTAAATATAACACATGCTAGTCCAAGAATAGCTGAAACCAACAATGCCAGATTTTTAGGCCTTCAGCTGGATAGTCTCTTGATCTGGAAATGTCACGTAGAGATCGTCTGTAAAAAATTACACCAATACTTATTTGCACTCTATAATCTTGCAAAAATGACAAAGGAGTCTATAGTTCTCATATCGTACAAAGCATATGTGACATCTACACATGCACATGTACACATTGTACACACCTCCCACACACACAGCACGATATAATCTAAGAGTAAATTATAATTTTTTGATATTTTTTCACTTTTCATTTCTGTTATTGTATTTTATTTTTACTTCTTTTAGAATTGTATTTTGTAGCACACACGTTTGTCTATTCCTATATTGACATTTTAATACCTAAGCCAAATAAAATGGGAGAGGGGGCGGACTCCTGACGTAAAGGTACACCTAGTACAGGAGTCAGGGGCTTCATACAAGTTTCTGTAACCTATTGTGTCGATATAGTAACCTATTATGTCGATAAATAATAATAATTGCTATTATCACGGAATTGTGACACTGCACGGGGTTAGGTCTTATCATGTTTTCTGTTTGCATTGATGTTAGCTATGGATTTGTATAGGTATCATGCGTGGCCGCCATTTTTAAAATGGCGCGTCAGTAGAAAATAAATCAGTGTACAGTGCGTGCCACCTAAGAAGAGACTTGACACACCACGTGGTTTGACATGCGCAGTACACGATTTTAGGTATCTTTAGCGGTATGAGGTCTGAGTGCGGGACGGGAGCGGACGTCATAGGGGCGGCGGAAAGAGGCGGGGGAGGCGGGGTCAAGTCTCTTCTTACGTGGCACGCACTGTACCTGATGTATAATAATTATAATGGAATAATAGGTGGAAATAGGTACTAAAGTAACTTATACATGATCAACGGAAAGCAAAACAAGTAGGACTATCTACAAAAAGAAGTGAGATGCCATCAAAAACATAACTTGTAAAAAAAACCAAGTCTCGCAACTCAGTTCTTCTACCGTAAAAAGTTGTGAGATCCATGTAATACCAAGCCGGTTAATTTATTCAGTTTTCGGTTAATTTAATTTATTCCCTACTTAAGGGACCTTCAGTATTAAGTTATTACGTAATTAGCTAACCTAACAACATCTTACAGTGACCATATCAATATTAAAAATCTTTTATGTTTTAAATAAATAGATTTTTAATATTGATATGGTCACTGGTCTGAGTGTTCTGTAGGTATAAACATAAGACTGAATATAGACAAATAATTAGATTAAAATGTTACCTGTGCAGTCAATGATGACATCGTAGGTAACATTCTGCTTAATCTCCTTAGCTAACACGTCAGGTGTCACTAGTCTGAAGCCAGTATCTGAAACAATTAAATTAAAACACTCAAGTTTTTGTAGAAGAAAATAATACGAACTTGGACAAAATTCCTTATACTGCGTACATGATTTAGTTTCCAATTATGTAAACAAATATGTGTTATTGGAAAAATAATTTTAATACCCACATAAGCGTTCGGTTTAAGCTAAGTACTACTTTTTAACACAACTAGTCATTTTTAAAATCAACTTAATATACGTATACACTAGACTAAAGTTGATGTTCGTTTTAGTGGAACTGACATCATTTGGTAACAAGGATTTGAATAGACTGTATGTTTGACAGTATTATTCTTAAAAAGAGTAACCGTCGAGTTTCTTACCGGTTCTTCTCCATATGATACGACCAATTGGAACCGTGCACCTAGCTTCTGACGTTTCATAAGTGCCCATGTAGGTTTATGTGAAATAAAATATTTTGATTTTTTTTTCTTTTTTTTTATAAAAAAACCAAGGCTTTCATCATGGATTTATACAACTGACACCCCGATGCTCAAGCATCAAACTTTAGACATTGGGTGTTTAGTCAATTACGTAATCTGCAGACGGTGGATCGAAAAAAAAACCAAAGATATTTTAAAACTAATTTAATTAAAATGAAATTATTACAATAAATCTAGTGAAGCCTATTCGATGCTAGAATATGGAATGCCCGAAAAAATACTTAAAAATAATTAATTGCTACGATGAGTTTTGCTGCGTCGGCGGCTCGTTGCTGGACGGATGTCGACGCTGCAGTTTTCATGCGGTTGGCGTAAACAGGCAGGAATGCGCGAGGTCGGCGATATCCATTAGGGTTCCGTATTTAACACCTCCATCCGCAGAACAGCAACTATTTGCTCATATTGAGAGAAAATGTTGCTGGGAGTTCTTCTCGTTTTCTGGTCACATCTTCATACGTGTGTATCTTAAGAGTCTGCTGCTTTTCTCTGTCGCCTGCTCTGGGGTTCCAGCATTTGTATCTGCGGCTTATTACCAAAATGATTAATATGGTTGCGCATAGCACAATGACGTAAAACGGTATGGTGGTATGGTATAGAACAACTGGTTGAGTCTTGTCAATCTGAATAGGGCTTTCCATCAGGAGTTTGCTCTGGATGCTGTGGAGTTCTTCCAAGTTGACTGAATTGAACCCGATGATGTGAGTGGAGTCAGTCGTTTGATTCATGTCGTTGTAGGGGATTTTTGATAATTTTAGTGGCTGTCCTTTTATCTCGTTGCTGTCGTTGATGATTGTGAATTCTGTTGTTTGGAGGTAGCAGTCCATGGGAAGGGTGACAAGATAACTTCCCTCTAGAATATTGAAGTCTTTTCTGCCGCAGGCTAGCTGTACTTTGGTCGGTCGGGGCAGTGATAGAACATAGTGTTGGTCGTCCAGTTTTTCTACTGCTTGTTTGGAAAGTGAAATTTTGGTGTATTGGCAGGTGTCTTTTAGGCTTTGGTTGATGATGAGCTCTTGGATGCAATCAGGTTTTGTCCGGATCTGATGACTTGTCTTCCTTTCACAGAGATGGATGCTACTGTACTTCGGGCATTCAGCCTCTATGTACACGAATGATTTCTCGTTTGTTGCTATATAGGGAGAGGAAGGAATCAGGGCGAGTTGTTGCTTATTGGGTACAACGGATAGTTTGTATAGATCGTAGATGTCTGTAGAGACTATAGGAAAACTATATACTATTACTATTCTTTTCTCAATAAAGTAGGAACCTGGTTTTATAAGATTATAATATTCTCGTAATTCTAAATTTAGGACTTGATCTTGGTTGTACACGGATTTTAATTTATCTATCATGGATCTTAAAACTTCTATATCTATCATGGAGTGATGGGTGCTAGATGCACGTATAAAAGCCATTATGTTTTCTAATCTGATTATCTCTAACATTAAATCTTCTACGTTATTAGTTATGATTCCTAAAATTTGGGCAAATTTTGCAAATTTTATTAAACTGTAGTCTGTGTAAGCATTTTTCTCTAAGAGTACTTCTAATGTTGCGTTGATCCTTTCCTGATTTTTTGTTATTTGTCCTAGAATGGTACCATGTTGGGACATCCATTCTTTACTTAAGCTGATATGGTTGTTGAACTCTGATACTATTTTATTTTCATTATTTTGTAGAGTTTTAATAGCTTCGTCGTATTTTAGGGCATCTAGATAATCTAAATTGCCAGTAACACTTTTTATTACTGACCCAAGGCTATCTACAAGACCTCTTTTGACTCTAACAGGTTCCAAAGATTTTACTTGTTGTAGTACCTTACCAAGTTTGTTAGTAAGATAGTCAATCTGATATTCGTAAAGCATGTAGGTCTCGTTAGTAAGTTTAGTTTTGAAAGTCTGTAGTTGCGTCTGTACGGAATTTATTTTATCTTCTATGTCGGTCAATTGTATATACTGTATAAATGAGTGGTAATGTGTAGTAAGTCTGGTTGGTCCCAATCTGTATGGTAATAGTCCTGGTCCATCGGCTAAGGTCTCAAGTCTTATCTCTTGAGGATGAGTCGCATGGATTGTCAGTAGTAGCAGGATTCTGTAACAATTGGCTTGTTTTAGGAGCACGTTTCAGTCGTGCTTTGGCTATGGGCCCACGTTTTTTCGAAGTATATATGTGTATAGGCAGATCAGCGAGTACGGTGTCCTGCGTGTAACGTGGTGCAGCTTTTTGACGACTGGCAAAGGGGTTTTTGATGAAAACTTGTTGCTGAGGGGCATATTCTACTTCAGGCTCGCGGGTTTTATTCCTATTGTTGATTAGGGCGGTACGATTCGCAAGAGACGAGTCATTAATGATTTCATAAACTTGCTTCATCTGTTGTCTATGATTCTGCGCATATTGTTGTAAGATGTGCTCAGTCAAGTCTATGTCGATTGGGTCTCTGGGGTCAAAGTGTCCAGTCAGTAGGTCAAACGGTCTACATTTTGTGAAACTATGGATTGAGCTATTGTAAGCTATGATAGCGTATGGCATAAGATTAACTATCGGTTCGTCTTTATTTTGTAGTTTTAGAATTCTGATGTGTTCCAATAATGTTGAATGGAAACGTTCGATGTTACCATTGTCATTCGGACTATGAGGTAGAATTTTGTGGTGAATTATCTTATGAAGGCGTATAAATTCGGAGAAGAGTTGGTTCGTAAACTCAGTGCCATTATCGGTGATGATGGTCATGGGTAGTCCATGGTGGGTACAGAACCGTAATAGAGCTTGTATGATACTGATAGCGGTACCGTCTCGCAGGTGATACGCTTGGGCATATTTCGTGAAGACATCCATAAATGTAACATATTTTTCGTTTTGAACTGTAAAGAGGTCCATGTGAATAATTTCAAGAGGTTTGGTAGCTGGGGGCACTATGTTGAATCGAGGTCTTATTGGATTCCTATCGTACTTAGCTTGACCGCAAATGGTACACTCATTAATAAACTTAGTGATCTGTTCTTTCATCTTTGGCCAGTAGTATTTTCGTGAGAGGGCTAGATGACATTCGTTAATCCCACGGTGGTTCGTCTTACCGTCATGGTAGTGTCGGATAATGTCTTGTTGTCGGAGGTATTCCTTAACGTTCTCGAGTTCTGTCTTGGCTAGTACCAGGTTAAGTGAGGAACTTCTAAATTTGTCTTGTATGATGGGTATTATTGAGTACATGGCCAAGGGTGGATTAATCAGGATAGCCGTTTTGACTTTAGGATTCACATATTCCTTGATGGCATTAATTATGTCGTTCTCTAAATTGGATTCTGAAATTTGGACTGCAATTCGAGTATGATTTTCGAATGGCTTAGTTACTGTCGGTCGGCGTTTTATGTCACCTACTATGGTAAAGTGAATCTGTCGGTGAAATTTATTGAGAGCTTCATCTGTAATGGGGATTTCTAGTATCGGATGTTCATTACTGGTGTGCACGGTGTCAGTCGAGGAGTTTGTTAGTGGAGGTGGTGCCTCCGTTGGGTTGTTGATCATTGATCTAAGATCGTTGGTGTCTTCGGTCAATGGGTCGGTGTCAATCGAGGAGTTTGTTGGTGGAGGTGGCGCCTCCGATGGGTTACTAATCATTGATCTGAGACTTTTAATATTTTCGATCACTGAGTTGATCTCATCTGCTTCTTCGTTATGGATTTCTACTCGGGAGAGAGCATCCGCGTTAGTATTGGTTTTTCCTTTTTTGTACACTACAGTAAAGTCATATTCGCTTAGTCTGAGTCGCCATCTGGTCAATCGTGAATTTGGTTCTCTCAAGTTCATCATCCATTGTAAGGGTTTGTGGTCAGTCAGTACTTTAAATTTTCTACCGAAGAGATAAGGTCGAAAGTATTTCGTAGCCCAGACTATGGCAAGCAATTCTTTCTCAATGGTGCTGTAATTTAGCTCGCTTTCGTTAAGTGTACGAGAAGCGTAACAGACTGGTTTGTCGGAACCTATGGGTCCTTGAGACAACACTGCTCCAATAGCGACATTCGAAGCGTCTGTTGTGAGATTAAACTCCTTTTTGAAGTCTGGGTATTGTAGAATAGGGTCATTGGTTAGCAAGGTCTTGCAGGTTTCAAAGGCATTGACATATTCGGGGCTGAGGGTAACTTTACTACCTTTCTTTAGGCATAGGGTAAGAGGTTTGGTGATGCGAGCGAAATCGGGGATAAATTTTCGGTAGTACCCTAAAAGTCCTAAAAATTGTTTGATTTCCTTAGGGGTTTTTGGGATTGGATATTTTTGGACTGCAGAGATCTTGTCGGGGTTTGGTTTGATGCCATCCCTACTGATGATATGTCCCAGATAACCGGTTTCAAGTTTCAGAAATTCGGACTTGTCCATCTGGATTTTGAAATTGGACTCTCTAAGTCTTTCGAAAACTTTTTCCAAATTGTCCATATGCTCCTGAAGGGAGGTGCTGTACACTATAATATCATCAAGGTACACGAGGCAGATGTTGTTTTGAAGGCCTCTAAGAACATTGTCCATGACCCGTTGGAAGGTGGACGGTGAATTTTTAAGTCCCATGGGCATTCGAAGGAATTCGAAATGCCCGTGTTCCACATTAAACGCTGTTTTTGGTATGTCTTGAGGGTCCATCTCTACCTGGTAAAAGCCACTTGCCAGGTCTAGGGTCGTAAAGTATTGGCACTTGCCTAATTTGTCAAGGACGTCACTGATATTTGGTATGGGGTATTTATCATCTATTGTTTTTTCGTTCAATTTGCGGAAATCGACTACGAGGCGCCATTTCTGCTTTCCGGAAGCGTCAATTTTTTTTGGCACAACCCATATGGGCGAGCTCCATGCGGAATCAGAAGGTCTTATTATACCTTGTTCTAGCATCTTGGAAATTTGGTCCCTAACTTCTTCCCGATGAACGAAAGGGTACCGATAGCTCTTAGTATATGCGGGAATTTCGTCCGTTGTTCTTATGCGATGTTTAATTTTGTTGGTGAATGTCAATGGTTCTCCGTCAATGTAAAACACGTCTGCGTAACGAGAGCAAAGGGTTAGGAGATTAGCCTTTTCCTCTGCATTAAGGTGGTCCGTACGTAAACGCGATAATACGTCGTCAGCGCGATTTGATTGTTTCATTTGCGTGCACTTAGCATTGAACAGCTCTGCACGGGTTGGTTGGTCTAATGAAAATATGACGTCATTAGGAGTTGGGTTTTCTAACTCCACATAACCACGACTATTGGTAACAGTGGTAAGGCACTCGTGGATGATACAGTTACAAAATACTTGCGCGTTTACTAAAACGTCACCATCCGGGGCATTGATGGGTATTTTGACTAACTTAGAACTTTTAGCAGGGATGATGTCTTCATACAGGTTAACATTGCGTGAGTTGTATACTTTAATCTGGTTCGTAGCAGTACGCGTTATTAATTGGAAATCCTTTAAATCTATTTTAGCCTCCCATCTGGATAGTAAGTCCAGTCCTATAAGGCCATCAAAGTAATCGTGAAAACGGTAAACGAATAATTTTATACTGTCGGCCTCATTGAATTCATTAAAACACGGTAGCGTTATGGAATAGTCATTTCTGCTGACGCCGTGTACGTTTGTAACTTCGAAAGGGTCATAGTTAAGAGGATAATCATTGAAAAACTTTTGTACAGCCTCGGGGCTTATAAACGACTGGTTAGCGCCAGTGTCAATCAAAAATTTTAAAGGAGGGCAAGCAATTTCTATGTAGGGTAACTGTCTTTGGGTCTGTAAGTTAAGGTCTATTTTTGCTCTTTGGATGTCCTGTCCGACTGAAAATCCTGGTTCTGATTTGCATTGCTAGGGCCTGGTTGTGGCTCTGCCTCATTTGACATCTGATTATCAGAAGATGTAGTCAAGTTGGAATCAGTCATATTGATGTTGTAGTCAGAGTCACAAACAATGTAACAGTCATTTCCGTCCGTGTAATAGTCATATACTGGCTCGTAGTAATAGTCAGCTGAGTAGTAAGAACTATCAGGCAAAGCAAGTTCGCTGAGGTTTAATTCACGCGTCTTAAAATAATTATTCGGTGGTGGGTTCCCGTTACGTTGCCAATCGTGCCCTGGCATCATTGGTAATGGTTTCGGTGTGAAATGTTGAACACCGCTCATAGGTCTGGGACCGGAATTTTGTGGTGGATTAGTCCTCTGCTGCAATCTAAAAACGTTGCTTTGAGGGTTGTAGTTTGGTATTGGTGCGCGGAACATTTGTTGAGTCCGGGTAGGCATGCGATTTTGATGCTGGAAGTGGTTATTGAATTTAAAGGCCTGAGGCTGGGGTTGGTAGCCACGCTGTCCTACTGGAGTAGGCCAGTTAGGTACAGGGGGTCGCGGGACATTTAACGAGTTAAACGGCATAACAGGCATCATAGGAGGTTTGTATAAAATTTTGGGTGCGCCCTGAGAAGTTTGAGCCTTTGGTAAATCATTACGCTGTTGCAGGTATGTAATATTTAATTCTTCCTGCACGAATTCTAGGGCTTTTTCAATGGTTTCCGGACGCATGCAACGTATACGTGAGCCTAAAGGCTCCTTTAATCCACGTACGAAAGCCTGCATTGTCACTTTCTTATAAAGTGTCCGTTTTGCTTCAATAGTCGTTTGTAAGGTCTCATGTAACGTCACGTAAGTCATAATTGTACTAAACAAAGTCTGACATTGATCGTAAAATTCTTGCGGGGTCTTATTACCTTGCGTAGCCAACGAGAGGTCGTTGTACAAGGCCGTTTCGTCCCTCTGATCCGAGAAGTTATTAATTAGAGCTGATCTAATACCTGCCCATGTTTCAGGAATGCCATTTGAGTTGATGGTGGATGCGGCAGGCCCTGTTATCTTGTTTAAGATGCCATTTAAAAGACACAGGTTCCCTAACTCATTGCCTGGTTCAGCGCTTGCGTACTGGGTTACAATCCGGTCACAGATGTTAATGAACCTCGTCAATACATTGGGGTTTCCGTCAAAATCGGGCACAAGGCGTAGGGCCTTGAAAATTACATCGGGGTCGTAGGGCATTATTATAGGTTCAAATAAACTGTTTAAACTAGAATCTAATTCACTATCTAAGTCTCTGCTAATATCTACTATATGTCGGCGAGCCTGTCGCGATGCAGGTTCCTGACAATTGGATTTTTCGTGATGAAAAGTCTTGGACATAAAAGTAACTAGGAATAGAGAGGAAGCAACACGAGAAAGATTCTGGTGTACTCACATATATTTCATCTCTGGTTCTTCACCGTGAATCGATGTCTGGATTCTCCACGCGGCTCCGCAGCTTACTGTAGATTCTGGATACTCGTGACGTGACTTGATAGCCACCCGGGTGACTCGCGATCGTGGTGATCGATATGAGATGATTCTAACGCGATTCGCGAACCGGCCCGCGAGTATCCTACCGGCTGCGCCAATTACGTAATCTGCAGACGGTGGATCGAAAAAAAAACCAAAGATATTTTAAAACTAATTTAATTAAAATGAAATTATTACAATAAATCTAGTGAAGCCTATTCGATGCTAGAATATGGAATGCCCGAAAAAATACTTAAAAATAATTAATTGCTACGATGAGTTTTGCTGCGTCGGCGGCTCGTTGCTGGACGGATGTCGACGCTGCAGTTTTCATGCGGTTGGCGTAAACAGGCAGGAATGCGCGAGGTCGGCGATATCCATTAGGGTTCCGTATTTAACAAGTCTTTAGCAGGTAATTCTCTTGTTGTGATTGGTTTACCAAAATAACAAAGACCAACGAAACAGTTTTCTAATTTCCTATCAAAACATTGCAAGTAGAGATTTATGTTCAGAGATCGGAATTGGGTGTGTGAAAATACCTAAAGTTTGAAGCGGGACATAATATGGAGTTGTTACAACCACTTAAGTTAAACCGGTTTTGGATTTTACCGGTTAAGTTTCGGTTTTTTTGTTGTACATGTTCTTTACCTTTGAAATACCGAACTATAAACATTTACAAGCTGCTAACACAGTTCTAAATTAATTTTTGTTTTGTACTTTTCCGGTTAAAATTCGGTTTTTAAAAAAAAAAACTAAGACTGTATTACGGCTTGCAGATGTGTAAAATTCGGTGTTTCAGACGTACAGAACAGTTGAACTAAAAAACTGAATTTGACGTGGAAAAGTTCAAAACAAAAATTATTTTTAAAACTGTATTAGCAGCTTGCTAATGTTTATAGTTCAGTTTTTCAAAGGTAAAGAACATGTAAAACAAAAAACCGAAACTAAACCGGTAAAATTCAAAACCGGTTAAGTTAAGTAAGTGGTTGTAACAGCTCTAGTTATGTCTCACTGCAAACTTTAGGTATTTTCACACACCTAATTCCGATCTCTGCTATGTTTTATCGTAACATATAATTGTCAAATCTTACCCAATCTCTTGACGATGTCCAGTCTGGTGAGGTTCATCTCAGACACGGTCACCTCCCTGTGTCCGTGGTGGTGCAGGGTGGTGATCCATAGGTTTCCTGATGATAAGATGAGTTATTTTTAATTTATTTTTGTTTTTGGTCAGATGACAATTGGGCGAAGAGAACCACCGATTGGGTCCCACTAAACGCACGACGCCATTGCGGCAGACCAAGACAAAGATGGCGGAACGAGCTTGACTCCTACCATAAGGATTCGCAAAAGGCAGAATTGCGTGGAAAAGGGAGGGGGAAGCATTTTCCCAGCAGTGGGATAATACAGGCTAGTTACAGTACCCGGCGATAAATATTGCACATCGACTTTTGGAAAGAGACAATCGGCTAATTTCGGCTTCGTAGAGCGTTATCTCTGTCGCACGAAATACAAACAGTCCGGTATCTATTAGGAGCTGTTAAAACAATTATGATTTGCTTCTTTTGATAATTATTTTTATTCTTTGTATAAAATACAAAAAAAGGTAAAGGTCGATGTGCAATATTTATCGCCGGGTATTGTAGATTAGATTGGAGAGCTCTTGACCTCGATCACGCTGATAGAAAGCGATGGATAGGGTCTATGATGAATGGAACGTGTCCAGAAGATGCCTGTTCGCTCTTGCTTTGAAAGGGGTTAAATGTGGAAGGTTCATCAATATATGCGAGTAAAAACGGATGTAAAAAAACTCATCACCTAGCTGTTATCTACGCATCCTATACATCGAACTGAGTAACATTGAGCAAAATGTATTACAGTACCTGGCGATAAATATTGCAAATCGACCTATTCGATCCTATCGATTTTATACAAAGAATAAAAATAATTATCAAAAGAAGCAAATCATAATTGTTTTAACAGCTCCTAATAGATACCGGACTGTTTATATTTCGTGCGACAGAGATAACGCTCTACGAAGCTGAAATTAGCCGATTGTCTCTTTCCAAAGGTCGATGTGCAATATTTATCGCCGGGTACCTACTGTACTGAGAAACGGAAAAGTTTTCACAATGACGGGGAGTTCAAATGACTTTTTATTCCATCCATTAAATTCCTAAATACAGACCGTTCTCATACATTAATAAGAGTTGGCTTTCAGTCCAACTAAAAGCGGTTAAGTACAGAGAAAACACAACAGTCGAAGGTTAGGCCATTGCATTTGTGTGACTTTCGGGTTTCTGAGTACACGTAACAACCATCAAAGAATTCGGTGTCATGTCAGTGAGATGATAATAAATATAGATTTATATCGAAAGATTTGCCCTACCGCATTAAAAGATGATCACGTTTGTGTGTACAATGCGTGCCACGAAAGAAGAGACTTCACCCCGCCTCCCCCGCTCTTTCCGCTGCCCCTATGACGTCCAGTCCCGTCCCGCACTCAGACCTCATACCGCTATAAGATACCTAAAATCGTGTTCTGCGCATGTCAAACCACGTGGTGTGTCAAGTCTCTTCTTTCGTGGCACGCATTGTAATCGACGATTTATATCTCTGGCAATAGCGGAAGATGCTAATCGAGGCACAGAGGATTCTCGGTCTCTTGTAAGTGGTCATCAACTTAACATTTCAACGGGGTAATTGCGTAACAGTGGGAATAGGTTTCGTTTTGACAATTCAACAATATTCATTTTATTTTTTGAAGTGAAAACTTCTTTAGCGGCGCTGTGTACTTTTTTTGGAATGGGTAAAAACTTCTAAATTCGCGTCAGGTCACGTGACCCTGATCGAAAATTCGTAAGACGTAAAACGTAAGACGCGCGTTGTTGAGGACAGCGCCATCTATGCACATCGGGAAGAACTACGAGGGCCTCGCGTACTAACTACGTAGTTCATCCAACAACGACGAGATGGCGCTGAACCACGGATATATAACTGACGACGAGCTCCATGCGAGCGGCTTGCTTCTCTTACCACTGCCGCGACCAACACCACGAACTGAAGTCTATCCTGTGTGCTTATTTGTAAATCTGAATAAATTCCTTTCACGAGAAGAATAAACCAGTCACTTTGGTCATCATACCTGATTTGCAAAAAACCCTATAAAATAAGGAACACACCTTAACACGCGTGTTTTGTTTATAAGACGATTCACAAAATACACTCGTAATTGTTCAAGTTTTCACTTTTTTATTTTACTATTTATGTACACACATATATAAACAGATACGAAATAATCAGAACAGAAAAATAGGTACAAAGGTGATGCTTATTTCATAAGAAATCTCTTCCAGCATACCTGCGATAGGACAATAAATAGAGAGATGTAGACAGCGTGTGAAAGAGTAAAGGAGACAAAAAATAATACATACAATCCAATCTAAAAACAATTCACTTAAAAAAACTAAACGAATATTATAAGAATATACTTACATAAATACAAATAAAAATACATACTTCTATAATAAATATCACTAGAATGTTAATAAATATTAAAACGTAATCAGAAAACAATAATAAATACATACACAACTATGATAAAGTGGAAAGATAGTGTTCTTTTACCCTTCTCTTAAAAACTGCAACAGTTTGGCAGTCCCTAATTTCAGGCGGTAGTGCATTCCACAGCCGCACCGCGTGCACTGTGAAGGAGTAGGAGTAGAAGTTGGTGGAGTGGGGAGGGGACTTGAGAAGGTTTTTAAGATGTGACCTGCAAGGCGCATCTGCAGGGCATTCATTGTCTTATTTACGTTGTTGAGCAGACAAATTTTTGGAACATATGAAGCAATGAACTATGTACAGACGCCAGCACATCAAGCTACTACAATCTGTCACAATTATTTAATAGATTTTCAACTTTATCTCTAAAGCATAAGGTTCAAAGTTGATTGGGAAAATTTGACAGTTTCGGGTATCTTGATGTGCTGGCGTCTGTACATATAGCAATATCCTTCAAAATTAATCAGATTGTTGTTGTTGATAGTGTGTTACGAATTAGGGTGCAGCATGCTTGTATTCGATACATTTTAAGTATATATTGTCTCGCTTGAGCATATTAACTTACCAATGATACCAGCACCAAGAACGAGGATCTTCTGTCCTACTTTGAGGGGGGAGGCGCGGTCGAAGCCGTGGGAGACGCAGGAGTAGGGCTCACATAGACCAGCTGGAAACAAGACATGACCATTAGTAATAGATTTGTGTTAAATTATTTAAATTACTCTATCAATTAGGTGTTATAAGATTTTTTAATTTATTGGGTATAGCAAACAAGCAGACTTTTTTTTTTTGGGGATGGGTAATCATCAAATGACCCCTCCCGCTCTGGGTGGAGCGGAAGGGAGTGTCAGACTCTTACTGACTAAAACCCACCCGTGTTCCTTCCTTAGCCCTTTATGTTCCGAGCCAGCGGTAACCCTTTCGGACAATCCCGCTGAAAACAAGCAGGCTGCCACTGGGTCGTGAACAGCCACTGCATACAACTCGAACGTCGGGGCCATTACCTTGGGATCACAATTACTGTCTACTAGGGATGGTCTCAATGAATGACCCAAAAGGAGGTGTAAAGTGCGAGAGCTATAAAAGTTGTAGAAAATTGTATTAGCTTTCATTACGTAGCAGGTATTTTTTCTCTACGACGCACCGTTTTAAAGATATTAGCGAAAAACTAAAAAGGGGGACTTTTATCCCCCCCCCTCCTTACTCCGGCTCACCACACCTAGACGCGGGTACTTTTAGTATGTTTACTCCCTAAGCACCCTGAACAATTTCCTGAAGAAATCGCTTAGGACCTAGCTCACGCACTCTACAGTTTCTTTGTTAAGTGGACTAGTATTCAACAAAACCCTTACCTTGTTCAGTGGTAATCCCATCGGGTAACGCGAAGACCTGGTCCTGTGGGGACCTCACATACTGCGCCCATCCGCCATCCTTCCAGATGCCGATCGTGCTGTTAATGCCAGCTACAAGGCAGTACTGGTAGTCACCCTTACGACAGAAGTCACAGAGGTTACAGGACCTGCGAAAATAAAACATGATAAATGATTTTATTTTTGTAAGTAGGTTTGCACAAACACTTTTACACGTCAATCATATTTTTTAAACTAGATGAGGTCGACGTTTCCTATCTGACTACTCTGAGAAGAAAGGCCGAAACAAACTCAGAGGTCATAATCTCTTTTAAAGTCCAGACATAATCTTGGTCAGGTTACATGAAGACCATGTAGGTCGATGTCTGAGGTGGTCTTTTGAGGAAAGAACCACACAGATTGAGAGGACCTGTCCAGTCAGTGCACGCATTTGTCAGAAATCGTGCAGCTCAACTCAAGACTTAAGGAGCTCAACGATTCGACGAACAATACCAAAGAAAGGACATTTGGGTAGGCCACATAAATTACTCAAACTGCCAGACCATGGAGAGAATAATAATAAAAAAATATTATAAATAAAATGAATGACCCACATCGTCTTCACATTCACAATAATTAAAATAAGTACTGTGGGATTCTTAATGTCCTCGAATCATTGTAACGGCTGCATGGATTTTAATACATCGACCATCGACGCGTCTAGGTCGTGCGTTGGTTATAGGTGTTTTTATAAAACCAAAATGACGTAATTTAGACGTCAGTATAACGAATTGAATGAAAAATTATAAGTAGCTTGAATATGTGGGTATCAAAATTGTCTTTGGTCTGTCCGACTTTTTTTTTTTTATCGTCATCGGAGAAATGCTCTCATACCACGGGGAGATAGTGCAGTTATGTGGGACTCTAACCCACTAAAACTCCGACTTGGGTTCGAAGTCTATTTAGAGATTAAGCTTAGGATGATTTACAGGTAGATAAGATACTTACCGGTTAGGGTCAATGACGACCTTCTGTCCGACTTTGAATATGGAATTTTTGCCGACTTCGTGGATCACACCTGACGATTCGTGTCCAAGGGCAATGGGGCGGGATTTGATGGCTGGGAACTCACCCTGGAAAGAAGCATAGTAATGGCATAAGAAACCTATAATGTTCCACTGATGGGTCACATGCCTCCCCTTTATAAGGAGTAGGTCGTATGAAATTCCAGTGCGGTTTGGTGAAAGTCATAAATTGGACCACCCCTGAGGCATACCTTATTAAAAAAAACAAGCCAAGTGTGAGTAGGACTCGCACACGAAGGGTTCCGTACCACAAGTCATAAAACGCCGAAAAAAACTTTTCTTAAAAAGCCCTTTAAATTTTAACTTTATTTCATTTTTATTATTTGTTGTTATAGCGGCAACAGAAATACCTACATCATCTGTGAAAATTTCAACTGTCTAGCTATCACGGTTCATGAGATACTGCCTGGTGACAGACAGACAGTAGACGGACAGTGGAGTCTTAGTACCCGTTTTTACCCTTTGGATACGAAACCCAAAAAAGAATTTTCGAAATCGATCCACAATTATAAAAATGGAAATATCGCGTAACAAACATACAAAAAAAAATAACATAGGTACTGTTGAATTGAGAACCTCCTCCTTTTTGAAGTCGGTTAAGAAGACTAGGCAGACGATGATACATTTTATTTACCTGAATGATATGCAGGTCAGTACCGCAGATTCCGGAGTAGTGAACCTTCACTATGACGTCATCGTCGTTGATGATCTTGGGTATGGGATAGTTCTTCTGGAAGCTCAGCGAAAGCTTGTTACCGTCAAATACTACAGCCTCCATGATTGATTACTGTAACAAAAGATTATTTATAATTTTTTAATGCTTCGACATCTAGGGGCTGTGCCATTGCTGCCAACGGCGGATCAAAGTACCTATTATATCTCGTTTGCGAATTAGTTTCCAAACATGTAAACAAATATGAGTTTAGGGAAAAATAACTTTAATACCTACACAATAAAGTTCAGTTTACGGTACAAACAACCTTAATTTTTATGATTTTTTTTCAGAAACTAATAAACAACAAACAAACAACGAACGTAAAAAATATGTATAATTTACAGAATCATAATCATTAGAATCAGTAATACAACTTGTTAGGTTAGTATAATCCCAAAATGTCAAGATTTCATGAAATAGTCATTCTGTGGAATTACTTGGTCTTAGAGAGTTGTGTTAATGACTTTAATGATTATAATTCTGTAAATACATATTTGTTACGGCCGCGAATCATATTTTAATCAACGTACAACTTAATACTGACCAGCAAATTGCAAAAAACGTGAAAATAATTGAATTTCGCGGGCCAGCATTATTTAATAGTAAATACGTGAAAGATAAGCACGTGCGTAGGTAGGTATTCTGAAGAGCTGATAATCATAACCTCTGAGCAATCTCCGAGATTACAAAAACAACATGATTATGTGTTTATCTTTAAACACTTAAACAAAAGTAAATACAAATTTTTACACTAGATACTAAATTAAATGACTAATTAACTTACTATACAAATAAAAACAAAAACAAAGGACACTTAGGCGTCGAAGTACCTACTCGTCCGCATCGCTGTCATCCGGAAACGTGCCCAGAAGACTGGCAGCATTGCCACGTTGAATGGCAATGCTAATTCTTTGGCCAAAGAACGACCCAGCCCTCTGGTAAATAATAGTAAAGTAAAATAATATTACCGCTAAAATAATAGTAAAGTCATCATTAATAATTGTTGACCGACAAATCCATACTTAATATTATAAATGCGTAAGTGTGTCTGTCTGTCTGTTACCTCTTCACGCTTACACCGCTGAATCAATCTAGATGAAATTTGGTTTAGAGACAGTTTGAGTCCCGGGAAAGGACATAGGATAGTTTTTATCCCGATATTCCCACGGGATCCACACTTATGCGGGTGAAAGAAATCCGCGGGGCGCTGCTAGTATTATAATATAGCATTATCTGTACTACAAGGTCAAATTAAATACGATAAAACGAAAAAAAGAGTCATTGTTTTTTTTGGGGTTCAACGACTTTAGCTAGGTACTTGAAATATCAGTTTCAAAATCTGTTTTTGATGTGAAACATCTATAGCCGCACGTAAAACAAATTTCTGGCGTGGCGACGCATGCCGTGGCGACGCGTCGCCACGCTATATGATGGTGTATATACAGTCACAGTCTTGTGTACTGTGTGGCGAAGCGTCGCCATGCGCAATCAACTGCGATTAAAAAAAAAACACTGGCACTCCGGTAGTGCCGACAGAAGTGAAAACTTGAACAATTACGAGTGTATTTTGTGAATCGTCTTATAAACAAAACACGCGTGTTAAGGTGTGTTCCTTATTTTATAGGGTTTTTTGCAAATCAGGTATGATGACCAAAGTGACTGGTTTATTCTTCTCGTGAAAGGAATTTATTCAGATTTACAAATAAGCACACAGGATAGACTTCAGTTCGTGGTGTTGGTCGCGGCAGTGGTAAGAGAAGCAAGCCGCTCGCATGGAGCTCGTCGTCAGTTATATATCCGTGGTTCAGCGCCATCTCGTCGTTGTTGGATGAACTACGTAGTTAGTACGCGAGGCCCTCGTAGTTCTTCCCGATGTGCATAGATGGCGCTGTCCTCAACAACGCGCGTCTTACGTTTTACGTCTTACGAATTTTCGATCAGGGTCACGTGACCTGACGCGAATTTAGAAGTTTTTACCCATTCCAAAAAAAGTACACAGCGCCGCTAAAGAAGTTTTCACTTCAAAAATCGCGAAATCGTAATATTTTATTTTATCATTATGCCATATTTAGTTTATATCGCAATCTGTTCTTTTCAATCATATTACTTTTACAAAATAATGTCGATGTTTCACATCTGCCAGGCGTCCCGTGACGGCTCACTTTTTTTTCTATATAAACTTCACATAGGTAAACTTCACATGGGTATCAATATCTCAACACGATAAAACATAAGAAAACAGATAATCTCAACTCATTATTCAAGTAACTACACGAACAATGGTCATTAAACCCAGAAAAAAAAAACATCCAATCTTTGTTTTATCGTGTTTAGGTATCCCATCACGATTGCGGAGTTTCGCTAGCTGACCCTTTTATACTAATACCTATCATACCAATAATAAAGCTGAAGGATTTGTTTGTTAATTTGAACGCGCTAATCTCTAGAACTATAAGTCGGATTTTTCTTTAATTATTTTTCATTCGATAGCCCATTCCTGGAAATGGTATTAAGAGGGCGCGACTTGCGGTGCCTTTGTGTCGCGTGTCGTGTCGCGCCTGTTTGAAGGAGCCTTTATCCTACTTCCTACTATCCTACCAATATTATAAACGCGAAAGTTTGAGAGCATGGATGGATGGATGGATGGATGTTTGTTACTCTTTCACGCAAAAACTACCGAACCGATTCTGATGAAACTTTACAGTAATGTAGCTTATACATCAGAACAACACATAGAATACTTTTCATCCCGATATTCCCACGTGATCGACACTTATGCGGGTAAAACCGCGGGGCGCTGCTAGTAGGTATATAAATATTACTTACATATTGTTCGGACGACAGCTGCTATCAGAATAACTAACTCCAGTAAATACTTTAATACTTATGTTATTAACAATATGATGTAAGTAAGATAACTACACGAATGTTGAAAATAATACGTTTTATCTTTTAACTAGATGTGCCCCGCGGTTTCACCCACATAAGTTTGAATCTCGTAGAAATATCGGGATAAAAAATATCCCACCATAAACATTTTCATATAAAATTTTGCCAAGACGACACCACATGTTATTATGGCTCGCACTGTCAAAAAGTTATGAGATCTCATGTAGATCCAAGCTTCTAACTCTACACGCCCTAATTCTACAAGCCCTAACTTCACAAACTCTACACCTTACTCAAAATATGAGGCTTGGCCGTTTCGTTACTACAAGAACTATTGTATAACAGAAAAGTAATGAACATTGAATACATTTTTTTTCTTTCAAGTACGTAGTAATGTTTTCATTAATCACTACAAAACCGAAAATCACAAAGGACATATTTTTTGCTTCGAACCAAAACAGTGCAGAAATGTTGTATGAAATCTCATGGTTGCACAGTTTTTCATTAATGCACTGTTTTTTATTTAGATATAAATTTACCACAGAGGTTTAATGTCTCCCATTATGTTTAACATAAATTAATATATGCATTAGATCAAAAAGATACTGGTATAGTGGTATACACAGTATGTTAACTAACAGAGGGCGTTCCCGTTAACCCGCAATAGTATAGCATCCATACATGCTAAAAAAAATATTACCATTCGAAAATAAAATGTTTTTATTTTTTTTTATATTAAAATATTCACTAAAAATCGTAAATTGATACTCTATTTAACCTATTTACTCTATTTTTCTTTATTTATTTTTATTTATTTTTTTTTTATTTTTTTTATTTTTCTATTTATTTTATTAATTCTAATTTATTTAATTAAATAAATTCCGACATTGCCGTCCTTCAAGTACTCGTGTACAGAGTGTTTCTTTAACGTATCAATTTACGATTTTTAGTGAATATTTTAATATAAAAAAAAATAAAAACATTTTATTTTCGAATGGTAATATTTTTTTTAGCATGTATGGATGCTATACTATTGCGGGTTAACGGGAACGCCCTCTGTTAGTTAACATACTGTATATACCTACCTTACGCCCTTTTGCTTCCAATAGCAATTGCTTTCATTTTTAATGCTCATCAATACTCATTGCGTTATTTACGTTGTTCAACAGACAAATTTTTCGAGCGTATGAAGCAATGGTTACTAATATCCTTCAAAATTATTCAGATTGTGATTTATAGTGTTTTACGCAATTTTGGGTCCTGTCCAGTGCAGTGAGTATTTTTCGTTTGTGTTTATATATATTTATTGATATATGTCAGATTACAATGATCGTTAGTACAGTCGCTTGCAGATAAAACGGACCCCTAAACGCTCACTGCTTATAGTTTATTTGTAAGGCGGGGGGGGTCCGTTATATCTGCAGGCGACTGTACAACAGGAGCTTAAAGTCTATGTTAGTAGGTACACAAATTAAATATAAATAACAATTACATTTGTAACCCGGCTTCGTTGTTTACAGATAATTTCTTGGAAACCAGCTGATGATGGTTCCTATTTGAACTTTACTACTCACCACCGTGCTAAAGTAAATTTATAAGGTATAATCTGCAAGGAAGGATTAATTAAACAAGTACCTTCTTACACAATAAAAAGTTTATTGGAATTATACAAAATGAAAGTACACATACAAACAATGTGGCAAGCCACCAAATTAATGTACCCTTCCAGAGTCTATGGCATACACCCACACAACTAGTCTCCGTTCCTAGTGGTGTCAGTGAATGCCAGCCATGAGACTAAATAGCAGTTTCTCAGAGTCGCTATAGCGAGTCCGTGGGATGATCGAATTAACAACTTCTAGCTCAATCGAACATGTATTGGCCTTTTCCGGACTGTGCTCATAGAGGGAAAATAAACGCTATACGAAGCTAACCCGAGACACAAGATCCTTACAACAACTGGTCTTAAAACAACCTAGTTCCTACAAAAGGCCTAACTCTCTCATAGATTACACCATAATGACACACTGATAACACTCTCTATAAAACCTTCAGTATAATCCCTTCAGTTGACGGTTCAGGGTCCTTGGCGTCGTTCACAGGAGAAACCTGTGAACACACGCGAACGCGGCCTACGGACAAGATGGTGACGCTATCGTTACCTGGAGTGGCGAACTTCCCTCATCGCCTGGATTCGGTTAGGTAAAGCCTTCCTAATGTCGGAGGACCACACCGCAAGGGAGAACCATAAATCCGCCTGCGCTTCAATCACCACACGGCGCAACACCAAGGCATCGAATCAATCGCACCAAACTTATCAGGCTAGCATAAACAGCCAGACGGAATTCTGCCAAAACAGCTCCTACTTATCAAAACCCATCGGGTTATTTGGGCACATCCCAATCCTCCTAGGATTAACCCCTAGGCTCGAGTCCTTGTTCGTAAAAAACGGACACCGTCTCCGCCTATTCCTCCAGACCAATCTCACAGTTTCTCGAATCATCTTCCACAGACTATATAGATTTCTTATCGATTTGTAGCTTCACTTTATCAAACATTATGTTTGACATAAAATGTGGTAAATTATGTTAGTTTGTTTATTTATTCTTCGATTATCCAATAAACTTGCAGTTAAATAACTAAACCAAAAAAGCATCAACGCCATCTGTGTCACGCAAAACAGCGTTGACAACCCTGGCGTAGTCCGCCGTTATTTTCAACAGGTGTCGCTACTAGACACAATCAATATGTAATTTTGCAACGTCACACATTACGATTAGAATCATTCCCAATTAAAATTTGACTTTACCATCCCAACTACGATGCGTGCCCAAAGCGAAGCAAAGCAAAAAAAACATTGGATACTGAAATTTATCAGAAATTATCCTCAGAATATTGTTGCTGCTGCCGCGTAATATACCTAACCAGCAGCGACGACACCCGCTTGCGTCTTATACGCACAAGAGTGTCACATCTAGTCTATTTAAGCTTTGGTGACACCCATGAGGTGATAAGCAAGTATGATAACCATGTTGTACCAATCTCAGCCAACAGCAGGCCACACTTTAACTATTTTTGACAATCACACTAATATTATGAAGGCGAAAGTTTGTGAGTGTGTGTGTTTATATGTTTGTTACTTCTTCACGCTCAAACGGCTGTACCAATTTTGATAAAATTGTGTATGGAGGTAGCTGACACCCTGGATTAACATATAGGCTACTTTTTATCTCGATATTCCCACGGAATCTAAACTTTTGTGGGTGAAACCGCGGGGCGCAACTAGTGATAAAATTAAGATAATTAGCACGGATATAGATATACCTAGATAACGCAAGTATCACTATCTGTATGAAAACAAGCGTACCATTTTTTGACTGTCTACTATGACGTCACAAGCACTATTTAGTGATAGGAAAATCAAATCGATTCAAAGACGCCGCCGCGTGCGGCATCCGTCTCGCCCCACCCCCGGGACCTAGCACTAGCGCTCTCGCTCACTCTCACCCAGCCAGCAGCCGGTCGATTCTGTAAAAATCTCACCGTGAAAACTTAGGTGAAGTGAATTTGTTTTTGCTAGGAATTGACACTATTTACAACTCGCTCCACGCTCACTTCACCTAAGTTTGCACGGTAAGATTTTTACAGAATAGCACCGCAGTACCTACTGCAAGACTGAGCGTGAAAGTGGCGGCTTACGATTTTTGTACGTAAGCTGAGCACGTGAAGTAGTTACTCTTGCGTTATCTAGGTGTATCTATATCTGTGATAATTAGATTTAATTCCTCCAATTCCAATCCCTTGAAGCAGTGAAAAAACCAAACTTCTAAGTCAACGCATTCAAAAGATACGGGAGTTTATGTTCGATTATGCCGCATATTATGACACTCGCAAGGGAATCAAAACCTACAGGGTACTTCCCGTTGACCTAGAATCATGAAATTTAGCAAGAAGCAATGTCATGTAGTACAAGTAAAGGAAAAAAATCCGAAAACGGTTGGTACAGACACCAGCACATCAAGCTACCCGAAACTGTCAGATTTTTCCAATCAATTTTGAACCTTATGCTTTAGTGATAAAGTTGAAAATTTATTAAAGAAATTTGACAGATTGTAGTAGCTTGATGTGCTAGCGTCTGCACATACCTACAAATTTGTACGGAACCCTCGGTGTGAGTCCGACTTGCACTTGACTGTTTTTTTTTAACTTTCCAATGTCCCACCGCTGGGCAAAAGCCTCTCCCAAATCCTTCCAGGCATCCTTTTCTAGAGCCACCTCTATCCAACCCTTGCGGTACGCGTCTTGTTTGTCTCGCCAGCTCTTACTGGGCCGGCTCAGCGGCGCCGTCCATCCTCAGCAGGCACTCCACGTCTGGAGACTGTTGCCGAACGATCACTTGTCATGCAGCTGACGTGACCCGCCCAATCACATTTCAGCTTGACAGTCTAAAATAAATACGCCTACGTCTAGGAGTCTAGGAACCCCGTTTTGGAGCACAGCGGGATTTTCCGAAAAGGTTACCGCTGGCCCGGAACATAAAGGGCTAAGGAAGGAACATGGGTTTTAGTCAGTAAGAGTCTGACACTCCCTTCGGCTCCACCCAGAGCGGGATGGGTAATTTTATGATTTCCCAACCTGAAAAAAAAACCCGAAAGTCTGACTTACTAAAAGTTAAAGTGTTGCCTTACTTGGATGTGGAGGTCAGATAGCCATTCGCTCCATGAAAATACTGGTACTAGCTGCATCCGGTTAGAATTATTGAAGCTAGTCCCAATTTAGTTAGGAATAGGCTAGACAGATGATGATATAAGATGAAAAGCATATACTTTCCTAAGTATACAAATAATTAAGTAAATAACACACAACCTAAGTGCCACTACAAATTGGCATCCACAGACACGTTTAAGGATCCATTTTTTTTTGAGGATGGGAAATCATCAAATGACCCCCCCTCCCGCTCTGGGTGGAGCGGCGGAAGGGAGTGTCAGACCCTTAATGACTAAAACCCACACGTGTTCCTTCCTTAGCCCTTTATTTTCCGAGCCAGCGGTAACCCTTTCGAACAATCCCGCTGACCACGTTTTAGGATCCATTTGTTTACATTTTCTTCAGATAGGTACTTTTAGACAACCATAATTATCACCTAATCTACTATTAAGAGTAAACTAGTTGCGAGCTCAAACTCACTGGTTGTCAAGGCCAAAAAGCACGCTGTCTCACCTTGCTTCGTGTCTGACAGAACTAGCATCAGTGATGAGACGCTAGTCTACACGAACAACGTCTAGTTCTCACGTACAGAAATACCATTCCGAACTGATAGGCGCGTAAAAAAATTCGAAAACTGCTTCGGAAAATTGAGTTTTATGAAAAAACCACTGCGCAAATCAATTACAAATATAGTTTATTGAACTCTTCGATAACTGAGCTTTGTCGGTACGGACTTGGTTTTGAAGATTTTACAGTTCTTTTATTACTTAATTACACCCAAAGTTACGTTGAAAATAGCAAGAAAAACGAAGTCAGGCGATGCGATGCGACGAAGTCGCGGGAAGGCTCCATCTTTTATGATCTGTTTAAAACAAAGTTCCCCACTTTTGGTGGTATCGCGGGTGCAAACAGTCTGGACTGACCCGGAATATCTCCTGGTACCTACCAAAATGAAGATGGGGTATAGAATCGAGATGGAACTTGTGACCCGTAAGGCGAAAGCGAATAGCTAAGCCACTGCGTCAACCATACCACTTATGGTACGTATTAGGTACAACTTACGTCATTTTGTTATTGTTTGTGCGTAATAATTGAAATAATAAGAGGCCAGGGAAAGAATGATTGACACTAATAAGTCCCAATTCGATTTTGGCCACAAAGTGAGCCTTTGAAGGAAACTAATCCCTGTTATTAATTTAAACTAACGAAATTGTTACCGATGGAAAAGAAGAGCGAATCTGTGAATGACAATAAAATGTGTATTTATTCTATTCATTCGTACTTACTTATTTAGTTGAGCTGATACAAAAATGCCAAATAGTAGAAAAAACAAAATCATCCATTCTACGTAGGTCGGAATTTTAGTACTGCCATCTAGTATCCTTAGGGGAAACTACTTCCACTACTTCGTTGCTATCCTGACATCTATTATCGAGTAGATTTACTATTATGGTCGGATACCGTTACCGTTTTACCGACACAGCAAGGCGTGGCCATGACAAAGTCATTTATTTATATAGAACGAATGAGTGTGACCAGCTCTAAGGATACATTATGAATTTTATCAATAACTTAAATTGAAAAAGTAATACTAATAAAACATCAAATAATCAACTTCAACCTGGTTTGTCATTTACATTTCATTGATTAGATTCAATTATAATTTATTTTTTACGTGGCATTACGAAAAATTTCGCAGTACTCGTTCATTCAAAATTCACATTCAAACAAACCATTCAAACGGAATAAAAAAAAACGAAGTTTTCTGTTGTTGTGTGAGAAATGATGCGTGTTCCGACAATGGAGTTTAAAAAATTGGTTTATTTAACAGTATTACTGTGTTTTACAACAATTGGTGAGTAAAAACAGTTAAATTAGAGCCTAATTTAGTGTTTCCACGAACTAAAATGGCGTAGTTTTACGTATTTTTACTAGTACACGCCTTTTTGCTTGGTACGTTTTCAACTTTTTGTGCGATTGTTGATTGACACACCCTATGATCGTTGATGATTATTTCAGAATAATTTGTATGAGTTAACAATGAACAGCAACGTTTCAGCAATCTTCTAATTAGTTAATTTATCTTTTGTTTCCATCAGCCAGTACCTAATAAAATTTACTTGACATATTTTTTCGACGTGTTTTCGGTAAACTTCTTGATGTTGTTTTATTGTCGTCAATACTTTTACGTGCGTCAAATATGTAATTTAAAAAATTACATTCTATTTGTTTTTGAGCAGTGAGTTCGTTTAACAATTCATCACCATATTAAATATGGTGATGAATTGTTACCATATTAAATATGGTGATGAATTGTTGAGCAACAAACTCACCAGCAGCACAGCACAGCTGTTGAGTTAAAAGAACTTTAGTCTATACAAAAGTTATCATCTACCTAGCCTTTGCCCAACTATGTTGGGGTCGGCTTCCAGTCTAACCGGATGCAGCTGAACACCAGTTTTTTACATGGAGCGACTGCCTATCTGACCTCCACAACCCAATTACTAGGTAATGCGATAACCCTTGGTAAGACTGGTTGCCAGACTTCTGGGCTTTTGATGACCCGTAACGACTGTCAAAGATCCACACTATACAATAGTATGAAAAGTTAATGCTTAATACTACAGGGAATTATTATACATCTAACTAACTACTTACTTACACTATAGTCCATGCGGAACTAGTTGGCCGCGCCTTAGGTTTGTGAGCGGTGGGACGGAAGGGAGGGGGCGCTTTGTCATTACTCAGTATGTGGGTTGCGAACAACCCTGCTGCCCTCACCTCCCACCCCACTCAAGGCGCGGCCAACTAGTTCCGCACGGACTATAGCTGAGGATACACATCCCAGTAGCTGGCACAGAATTATGCAAGTAGCTTGCATGTCATTATGGTATTCACCTATCAGCTTGCATGCCGTGTGCCATAAGAACTTCTGACTCCGGCTACTTGCGAACTTTTGTGCAAATTCAGCTAAATTTTATAAAAAAGTAAAAGCTGTTCATAATGATGAGTACAATGACCTCTTAAGAGGTATAATAACCCTGTATAGTTCAATTATTTGTAACTGGGTAAAATGTAAGTGCACATACAGTTGATGTAACCATCAACTGTATGTGCACTTCAAGTAAACTGGTAGGGAGGGTATCCACCCAAGGTTAAGGTCACTGTGCATACTCCTCTGTCTACTGCCTCTGGGAATCCTGCCATGATTCTGAGCTTAAAAACTGTTCTTTCAACTTAACAAGTTTTCTGTTTATCCATCTTAGAATACTCCTATATCTATTTTCTTATTGTTGTATACTCTAGACTAGAGGTATGTTAATAAGATACTTTCTCAAATTTTGACCAACTTTAAATAATAAATTTAAAGTTGGTCAAAATTAGAGAAAGCAACAATAAATTTATAATGTTCTATTCTAACTTAATAATGTACTTTTTCAGCATCAGCACAAAGGACCCCGACAATATCTCACATAACTCAGGAACAAATCAGGGACATTGGTGGTCAGGTCGACTTGGACTGCTCCGTGCATTATGCTCAGGACTTCCCCGTTATTTGGGTAAGTTATTATTAATGTAATTATTCTATATTTGTTAAGTATTATTTTTCTCCTGTAGTAAGTTTTATTTTATCTACAATAAAGGGGTAACGTTTGTAAGTTTGGATGTAGGAGGTAATCTCCGAAAGTTCTCATCCAATTACAAAAACTCTTTCTCTCATAGAGAAAACTACACTATTGCCATTATTATAGGATCTATTTTGTGGTATAGTTGGCTTCCACACGGTTGGAGTCATGGGCAGAAGTTAGGCTTTAATAGTTTGGTTATTAATGTCTTATAATTTCAATTTAATTATACTATTTTAATTTATTCAAAGTATTTTCTTTTTTAATTAATAACTTACACATACAAATGAACTGAGGCAGACTCAATGCCTTAGTTAGGGGATGCAGAGACAAATTGTTTTTGGTATTTATTGAATTAAACTTACATAGGAGTAGAACTCATTGTTATGAGGAAATGCGGTCAGAGAGACTTTTGAAAAAACCTAAGTAAAAAGTCATAATTCGAGGTTTGGCTCTCGCCTATTTCCTCCTCCAATATTGGACCAATTTAAAAGATATTTCATAAACTGAATAAGAAGGATATATATACCTAACTGTGTCCTAATGTTTTCCTTTTCTCATTAGTTTTAGTGCTTATAAAAACAATGTATCATCAAAAAGGAAAACAGGGACATACAAGTATGTAGTTAATATTTATTATTCTGTAAAAAATCATTAATCAGAAATAAAACAGGCGAGAGTGTTTCTATGTAGAAACAACTACCCGTATTTCCTCTTAAGGAGCTCTCCAGAGATACTTCTCCGGACGATCTGTATAAACTATTAATTCCATTTCATTGTTTCTCTGATAAATATATAATATTTTTTAAAACAATGCATTCTCTCTGCAATTTATTATCACTCCTCAATAGTAACAATAAGCACATAATTAAGTACTATGGACCTATTCAATTGTCAAACAAAAGATATCAGTTAACCCATTGACTTTTGAGATAACCTTTGACTGGAACAGTCTATTTTTACATACAGGGTGTCTGGCGGCAGATATACACTAACAATCCGCATAATATTGCGGATTTAACACGTTCAATGCCGCCGACACGCCTAGCGTGTTCTTGCGAATTTCTATAACTACGCCTTGAACACGCCAGGCGTGTCCTAAATGTTTCAGTGATAGTGCGTGGCTTTATAGGGCGGCATCGCTATGAACTTCAATAAAATTATGGTGGCAGTGAAAGTGTTAAAAGAAAACATTCGTCGAGGAATCGGCGCAATTGAACCGAGCTTACTGCAGTGTGTGGCGCGGAACACGATGTAATCTTTAAAAAAATGAAATCCGACCTTTTACACTATCTACTTTTACTTTTAATTAAACGATATGTCAAATACTACTTTTTTTATAAATTTTTGAAAATATAAATCTGCCTCCAGAGACCCTATCTAATCCTCTAAGGAATTGCAACACAATGCAACTTTTCGGTCCAAAATTCACCACTCTTTAACAACCTTTCTACTGAGAAATTCCTGATACAAAAATCCAAAAAACACTTTGCCGTAACTGGGAATCGAACCAGGGACCACAGGCCCAGCAGTAGTGCTTGCGTCTACTAGACAAAAAGAAAAGACGGAAAATAAGTTTATTTGCAGCAAACGCGACGCATCAAAAAAAAAAAAACTTAACAATTTAAATAGAAAAAAAAGAAAAAGACAAGAGAGAGAGTTTTTAAAGAGTACCTATTCTATCTATCTATCTGGGAAGAAAAGACATACTGACTCCAAATTAATTGGTATAAGCATAAGAGAAAGATGCTTATGAACATTTACCTCCATTTAATTAAATATTTTCTTTGCAGGTAAAATACGATCGTTTCAAGACCGTGGAATCCATCCCTCTGTCCAGCAATGCTAATCTGATCATCAAGGACTCACGTTTCTCTCTGAGATTCGACGATGCTACTGCCACTTACACACTTTCGGTAAGTAAGAATTAAGCTAAAGATTGTCTGACAACCCATCTGACAGTAACTGGGTTGTGGAGGTCAAATAGGCAGTCGCTCCACGTAAAATACTGGTATTCAGCTGCATCTGGTTAGACTGGAAGCCGACTCCTACATACATCGTTGGGAAGACTAGGTAGATGCTGTAGCTGTTGATGGCTAGTTGCTATTCCACCAATTCGCACTAAGCGTTTTCAAATGTCCTTTATAAAGCGCACAGCAAAAGAGTGGAACTTTCTACCTGCGTTTGTGTTTCCGAGTGCATACAACCCGAATCTCTTCAAAGTAAGTGTGACCAGGCTTCTTCTGGGTAAGCTCACTCCATTGTAGACTTTGTCTCTGACACCTCTGACCTAGACTAGAGTCAAGAGCAAACCCATTTCAAATAAAAAAAATAAGATGATGATAATAATAACTACTTATATTCATGAGAGCAGTGGTGGCTGAGTGGTATCAGTCGCAACTTACGAGTTGTAGGTCGTGGATTCGAACCCACCCAGGCATTTTCTGTAAATTATTTCAGCACTGCTGCTCTCAAAAAGGTTCATCCTTTTCACTAATCGGGTTTTAGATTATAAACTTATTTTTTATCTAATTATTTTGAGGCTTATTTCAGCAATATTTAAATTTTTGAAATGTGTTAATTAAGCCTTTTCATAATGATACTCAACACGGCACGATTAAGATTAGATCATGGCTTTATGTCCGCCAGAGGGCGCCATATTCAATTAATTGTGACGTCACATAGCGCCAGCGTTAGCGTCAGTTTCTTTAATATGTATTAGTTTATTATTGTATAAGATTATTTGTGTATTTTTTCTATGGGCCTTAGTTGCCTGATAATAAAATGATTATTATTATTATTATAGCTTATAAGCAGCGGACGATCAAGACACTTCCAACGATACCTCATTTGTCTAATTACGACAAGTAGTTTAGAAGTTATTAGGGAACATATTATGAACATACCGCTCAAAATCATAACCCTCCATTTTGCTTCGCCGTAGTCGGGTAAAAATTGATATAAATTCTCTTCCAACAGATCAAGGATATTCAAGAGAACGACGCCGGCTGGTACCAGTGCCAAGTACTAATGTCGATCAGTAACAAGATAACAGCTGAAGTGGAGTTACAAGTCCGACGACCACCGATCATTTCTGACAACTCAACGCGTTCGGTGGTAGCTAGCGAGGGAGAGAGTAAGTAAAACAGAGAGTACTATTGAATCAGCGGGATTGTCCGAAAGGGTTACCGCTGGCTCGGAACATAAAGGGCTAAGGAAGGAACACGGGTGGGTTTTAGTCAGTAAGAGTCTGACACTCCCTTCCGCTCCACCCAGTGCGGGAGTTGATGATTTCCCATCATGAAAAAAAAAAGAGTACTTTTGGAACAAAAATTACGAACTTTCTACTTCTTAGCGTGTCGATAACAATCTAAATGGACTCGGCCCAGAATTCGGCTACTTGTTTGGCGCCATCACCAGCATCCATCAGTTAAGTGTCCTATCATTTGTGGAATAGCACCACATTTATATTCCAAGGCGGTGACATAGTTGAATAATTCATATTTTTCATTTGTCTCCAGGTGTCCAGATGGAATGCTACGGCGGTGGGTTCCCGCCGCCGAAGATCTCCTGGCGTCGTGAGAACAACGCCATCTTGCCGACCGGTGGATCTATCTACAGGTAAATATAAAATAATTGTATTCATACACGAAATATTTTATGAGAACCTATAAGTGGTAATGAAGCCTTAGAAACGAAAAAAAGTAATATTTAAGTACATCTGTGAATGGGTGACCAATCTTTGCATAACGAAACCCCTCCGTGCATCGGAAAGCACGTTATGCCGTTGGTCCCGGCTGTCGTTCGTGGATCTTTGACAGTCGTTACAGGTAGTCAGAAGCTGGAAAGTCTGACAACCAGTCTTACCAAGAGGTATCGTATTACCCAGTATCTGCGTTGTGGAGATCAGATAGGCAGTCGCTCTGTGTAAAATTCTGGTATTCAGCTGCATCCGGTTAGACTGGAAGCCGACCTTAACATAGTTGGGAAAAGTCTAGGCGGATGATGATGGTCTATGGTGTTAAGAGAAATTTCGATTTTACCGTTATAGTAGGCTAAAATAGCTACTGATTGGGTCCCACATGCCATGCAACATAGCGGTAGACCAAGACGAAGATGGAGGGACTGACGAGACTGGCCCTCAATGGCAAAGGACTGACATATGTGGGAAGGGGAGAGGTAGATCGATTCAAAGACGCCGCCGAGTGCGGCACCTGTCTCGCCCCACCCCCGGGGCCTAGCGTCAGCGCTTACGCTCACCCAGCCAGCAGTACGCAGCAGTGCTATTCTGTAAAAATCTCACCGTGAAAACTTAGGTGAAGTGAGCGTGGAGTGAGCTATCAATAGTGTCAATTCCTAACAAAAACAAACTCACATCACCTAAGTTTTCACGGTGAGATTTTTACAGAATCGACCGGCTGGACTGAGCGCGGAAGTGGCCACCTATGACTTTTGTACGTAAGTTAGGCACGCGAAGTAGTTGCTCTCGCGTTATCCAGGTGTATCTATATCTGTGATTAGTATACATAGATATTAAACCATACTTATTTTTCTAATTACAGGGGCAACATCCTGAAAATCGCAACGGTACACAAAGAAGATCGCGGTACATATTACTGTGTGGCTGAGAACGGAGTGGGCAAAGGCGCTAGAAGGAATATTAACTTGGAAGTGGAGTTTGCTCCTGTTGTGACGGTACCCAGGCCGAGATTGGCTCAGGTAAGAATTGTCAACTAGAAAAGGATACATGTAGATAATATGTATCCACTTATTAAAAATTCATCACCACTGCTCTCAAAACGGTGAAGGAAAACATCGTGAGACAACCGGCATGTCCTAGAACCAAAAATTCGAAGACATGGGACATCTACTAACCCGCACTGGGCCCGCGTGGTAGATTACAGCCCACCCCCACTCACAGAGAGGTCTGTGTCCCAGCAGTGGGAACATTATAAATTTATTATGCGTTTTTTTTTTAGAGGATGGGAAATCATCAAATGACCCCTCCCGCTCTGGGTGGAGCGGAAGGGAGTGTCAGACTTACTGACTAAAACCCACCCGTGTTCCTTCCTTAGCCCTTTATGTTCCGAGCCAGCGGTAACCCTTTCGGACAATCCCGCTGACCAAATTTATTATGCTTACGCTTACATTTATGTGCGGTCTAAACATACATGAACCTCACGAATTTATCCAATAGAGGCAAAACCTACTAAACATCACGTACTTCTTTAAAATTGCTGATGAAAAAACCCAATAAAATAAGTATGGAGGCTCATTTTATTTATTTATTTTATAATTTATGTACACACAGTAAAATACATAGGGATATGACATCATTATAATTTGAGTACAAAGGTACTTATTGTGTTTTTTCATCAGGAATGTTTCAGTAGCAGCTCTCGGAGTTTAGATTTGTGCCCGATTGATGGCAACAGGAAACGTACAGACGCCAGCACATCAAGCTACCCGAAACTGTCAAATTTTCCCAATCAACTTTGAACCTTATGATTATAAACTTATAAAGTTGAAAATCTATCAAGGAAATTTGAAAGATTGTAGTAGCTTGATGTGCTGGCGTACAAATAAACATAATTTCGTTTCATGTGCTTATCTCATTTTTCTATAAGTATATTATTGTGTACTAGCTGCGCCCCGCGATTTTACCCGCATAAGATTCGATCCCGTGGGAATAGCGGGGTGAAAACTATGCTATGTCCTTTCACGGGACTGAAACTATGTCTATGGCAAATTTCATCTAAATCGGTTCAGCGGTTGCGTGAAGAGGTAACAAACAGACAGACAGACACACTTTCGAATTTATAATATTAAGTACTACAGCGCCCTGCGGTTTCAACCGCGTAAGTTTCGATCCCGTGGCAATATCGGGATAAAAAGTATCGCTATGTGTTAATCCAGGAAATGATCTATCTATGTGCGAATTTTCATCCAAATCTGTTCAACGGTTTACGCGTGATTGCGTAACAAACATCCAAACATTTTCACGAACTTTCACATTTATAATATATCAGTAGGATTAAAAGATATAGTATGGATTATTTATTTTAGGCCCTACAATATGACATGGACCTGGAATGCCACGTGGAGGCGTACCCACCGCCAGCTATAACTTGGCTCAAGGATGAAGTGCAACTGTCCAACAATCAGCATTACAGGTAAATAATCTTACGCTTAGTACTATAGAAGTATAAGGAACATGGTGTGAAGTTCACTCATTCTCCATAAAAAAGGGAGGCTCCTCAGACCAGACGGATGTCATGCCTGGTGAGCTACTGCCCTACGATTGATGTCGATAATGATATATATGCTAGGTATGCGGTAAACTCTGCTTGCGCGATGCAGGATTTTGCATGACGTCAGTGTGATGCGTAGTTCCTATGTGGCGCTGTAGATGCCGCCACAGTACAATATGGCATGTCCGAAATTTGTGTAGAAGGCTGCGCAATAACATTTTTTAGGAACCAGATGGTGACATGACATGAGGGGAGTGGGAGAGCATACGCGTAAGTTCGGAAAGCCTATATTATACTCAGAGCGGTCATGATTCCTCGGCCGTACTTACACTAAGTGAGCCCGCACACCAGGAGTACACTAATAATATCACGATAATTGTGGCGCCACATTCGAAACGCGACACATTTAACGCCCTCGTATATCTGTGCGCGAGCACGCACACCCAGGACACAATTGTAGCGGGTGCACTATGTAGCGAGACGTTTGCCGCGTTACACGAATTCAAGATCGAACACGTTCGTTTTTTGTGTTGCTTTGGTTTGCAAAAATGAAAGACAACATTGAATTTTACGTTGAGTTTCTTGCAGAGGTTGAAAAACCCCTATATTGTATAACCATACGCTCTCTGATTATAGCAACAGACGGATGAATGTCGGACGAATGTCGACATCATCGTCGTCAGACGATTATGTCGACATTCTCAAAACGGTGGCCTGTGACAACTGTGCTTCCGATGTATACGAAACATTTGTAGTAAGCTGAATTGTAGCGCAGTAACTGTGGCGATGTAAATCTACGATGCGTGTAGCATGTGGCGCTGGTGTGCGGCCTGACTTAAGATTGTTTACCCTGAAGGGTTAGGCAGATATGTTATAATAGCAATATATTCGTTGGGCAATCGACATTGTTGTCGATAGCCTACGTTAGTGGATCCAACCACGTCACTATCTCACCGCAAGACGCAGGGGCTGTACTATGCTACGCTCCGCAAAAATAAAGTATCGTCTTGTTATTTTTACATGACTTGTCCAGTCACTTAGCGACATACTTAGGTAGTAGTTAAGGAGCAATGTATTTGCTGCAAAAATAGTACAGCCCCTGCGATATTTGAAAACAAAACGTAAAAGCAAGAAATATTTTACGAATATTTTAAAATAAGATGCTTTGCATTTTAATTAAAAAAATCGTTTGCGGCAATTTTACCATAGCAGTGTGTAAACTTAAAAATAAGGAATTAATGAAAAATCTCTTTCTCACAAAATATACTGATACAAAATCGTCCAAAATGTTTTATTAGGTTTTTTGTTTAATATTACGTTCATGGTCTGTTAATTATTTGTAAATGATTATAAACCATTATGACAGTTTTTTGTTTTTAAGCTAAAAATCTAAAAACTGAATACCAAATGAAAAGCGGTTCAATTATTACTAAATCATAAAAGTCTGATTTAAATAAAAAAAGTCAGTTTTTTTTTGATGTGAAACATCTATAGCCGCACGTAAAACAAATTTCTGGCGTGGCGACGCATGCCGTGGCGACGCGTCGCCACGCTATATGATGGTGTATATATACAGTCACAGTCTTGTGTACTGTGTGGCGACGCGTCGCCATGCGCAATCGACAAAATAATGTCGATGTTTCATATCTGCCAGGCGTCCCGTGACGGCTCACTTTTTTTTTTAAAAACTTCTATATTTTATTTTTACAAGCTTCTATTAGTTCCTGAAGATGTTTTAGCCTGCCTTTTTGCTCTTGTGTTCGGTCAGACTCAAGAATAGCCAGAAGTTTATCGATTTCTTGTTTATTGTATTGATACGTTATATTACTGCACGGGAGCGAGGAGGGCCGATTTCCGTAAACTGAAAAGAAAAAGCATGTAAACATAAATAACTATTGTGTTAATACAAGGCGACTGTGTTAAAACAAGCGACTCCTGGGAGTCGTCAAGTCTCGCATGCAAAGATTTAAATCGTTAGATTTACCCTCACCGTACTTATGTCGTGTGAAAAGTGTCCATACTACGTAGTGAAGAGAGTGATTTTACACATACCGTGTAAATTGTGTTTCCATGGCAGCATGCCACATTATGTGTCAGAGGTGTCAAAACGAAACAGAAACACAACCAACTTTTAACGTGGTAAGGCGGATCTAACGATTTAAATATTTGTAATAAAAAAAACAATGGTGGAGTTTCACTACACCATTGTTTAGCGGTACAAGTAATACACTTTTATTTGGGTTTCGTACCCAAAGACTGCCAAAGGGACCCTATTGCTAAGGCTCCGTTGTCCGTCCGTCTGTCACAGGGCTGTATCTACTGAACCGTATTAGGTAAACACTTGAAATTTTTACAGAGTGTGTTTAACTAAGGCGGCTATAAAATTTAATAAAGCTACTTTTCTTTCCTTTACTTGATGTAAATCATTTCATCACCACTGCTCTCAAAACGACGAGGGAAAACATCGGGAGGAAACGGTTTTTCCATTTTGATTAATATAACGCTACTAGTCTCCGAGTAAAATGACTGTGTCACCACTATTACCGTGCTAAAACGCACAAACTACAGTGATGTACTGCCGACATGTACAGTCAACAAAAGAGATAAGTTTGCAGGATCGACGGATACACAATGCGTGCCACGAAAGATGGGACGACCCCGCCTCCCCCGCTCTTTCCGCCGCCCCTATGACGTCCGGTCCCGTCCCGCACTCAGACTTCATATCGCTAAAGATACCTAAAATCGTGTACTGCGCATGTCAAACCACGTGGTGTGTCAAGTCTCTTCTTTCGTGGCACGCATTGTACATAGTTGAAGTTGTAAGAAACCGATGGATGTTCTCGAATAAAATTTATTTTTATTGATGGAAAACAAACAGCACATTTATCAAATAAAATTTCAGTCGACAACATCCATTAGTTTCTTACTAAACTTCAACTATATCCGACGATCCTGCATACTTATCTCTTTTGTTGACTGTACCTACAAACTAATTACCTATTTACATAATTAAATATTGTCTAGACCAGTGGGGTAATTGCGTAACACTAACAGTAGGGATGGTTAAACCGTAGGAATGCATTTAGCAGACAAGTTTTTCGATTTTTTTTTTTCTATTGCACCTACTGAATTTTGTTTCTGCATCACCCTAAGGTAGACTGGTAGAAAATGCCCAAGGCATTAAGTCCGCCTTTGTACAGTTTTTTACTTGTGCATAAAGTTTAATAAATAAATAAATAAAATAAAATTAACTTTAATTTCGGAAGTCGGTGTCGTTGGTTCCGCGTAACACACTATCAATCACAATCCGAATAATTTTGAAGTTCTATTAAGTTCGAACAATTTGTCTGCTCAACAACGCAATAAATGTTGTTGGAACTGTCTAAAAGAAAGCGATTCCTACTGTTAGTGTGTTATGCAATTGCCCCGCAGGTCTAGACTAACTAACAGTGGCGGACTAACAGGGGGGCGGAAGGGGCGGCCCGCCCAGGGCCTCCGGTCTTGGGGGGCCCCCAAATGCCTCCGCGTTCCTTTAAAAATGTGCTTAGTACCTACAATTGTACATAATTTCATCAAGATCAAAACACTACAGCCATCTAAACTTTTTACGTGGTACTAATATTCTTTTAACTTTGCTGAACGCGTCCAATATGCTGGGAGAATTCCCGTCTTTGTAGCGGGTACTTCCCCAGAAATCCCTGAATGAATGAAGTGCAAATAATTCACTCTTGTACGTGTACGCCTACATTTACATTCACTACGTTCTATTTACGTCGAAAAATAAACATAGGCCTCATTTAACAAATATTGAATTTCATTACATTGATAT
Source organism: Luperina testacea (assembly GCA_927399505.1). Classification (NCBI taxonomy): domain Eukaryota; kingdom Metazoa; phylum Arthropoda; class Insecta; order Lepidoptera; family Noctuidae; genus Luperina; species Luperina testacea. Next base: position 6,621,150 of record OV656783.1, on the reverse strand, counting down.
TTAATAGTTTTTTAGTGTGTACTGATATTTTCGCGAACAGATAAGCCTTTTTTCAAATTGTAAATTAATAAACGCGATCATATCCATTCAAAGTAATTTCATTAAAAAGTGTAATAATTAATAAAAAAGTAATAAAGAAGAAAAGTGGCGTTGCCGACGAAATTAACGAAACAAACATAAACACTTATTTATACATACAAATGTGAACTGAATAAAAAGCTTGTAAAACTACATTTTTTTAAAGCCGGGGGCCTCATTCAGCTTTGCTACCGCCCCGGGCCTCTGACGGGCTTAGTCCGCCACTGCTAACAAACAAGAGATTACTTAGTTAAACTTAAAACTTACCTGCACAAATGACAGAACACAGTACTAATAGTATCAACATTATGCTGAACAACTTCATCTTACAAATTATACGTTCTCGTGCTACTGCTGTTAGTTAATAAATAGCTGATATTGTATTTAAACCGGCAGCACACGCTAGGTATTTACAAACACTAATATTCGCTATCGGGTATAAAATACCACAGAATTTAAATAGCATTTATCTAAGAAAATTTTGTTTATAGCACTGTGTGACCTAAACTCTCATTTAACTCACGCTTTTCAGTGACTATTTTTTTTACAAAAAACCGTGATATATGTAATATAAGTGCGCGTTTAGGTCACGTCAAAATAAAAAAAAGTAAAAAAAAATAGTATGATGCGTACTATTTATCTTATTATCGTATTGTATTATTTTATATTTATTTATATATTATACTTTATTCTACACCAGAAAACACATAACAAAAAAAAAATACGATTATTAATACAAAACATACAATGGGCGGCCTTATTGCTTTCTACGATCTTCCAGGCAACCTTACTTTTTTTAAATTTATTAAGATGCATCTAATATTTTTATTGATATTATTTACAATAAATAATATAACAAATTCAAGTTCTAAATTTTACAGGTTTTATAGTCCAGTCAAAATAGACAAAAATAAGTCATAACTTAGACAAAATTCGCATAGAGCTGAAAATTGGCTGAGATGTTAAATACATCATTATTAATGAAATGTCAAAAATCCCCTTCGATCCTACTTCTGCAAAAAAAAATATTCAAGGTCAAAAGTACAAAATTAAGGTTTTTTCCATTTTTCTTGAAAACAGTAAGTATTATAGTGAAAATAGATCAGACAAAAGTTGTAGATCATACAATTCTCTACAAAAATGATCCAGTCACTTTTTCTTTTACGACTCACCATTCGTGAGATATCGCGGTTTTAATCATTAGAAATTTCATATTTTACATAATATGCACACATTTCCGCACCACCTATGAGGTAATGTACTTAGTACATTTTTTCTAACGTGGTTTCCCCAGTAGGTGATGGAGATAGCCCTTCAATTAACTCCCCTTGACCTGTACATACAGCAGGAAGCGGCGCTAGCCGCCATCAGGCTAATGCATCTGGGCATGTGGGGCAAAAACATTACCAGTCCACACGCTAAAATCCTGGACCGGGCGATTGAGTACCAGCCTCTCATCGCTGCCCCGTGTGACAGAACACCAAACCAACCGATGTTCAACAAGAACTACATTATACAAACAGTTCAGGAAGAAAGGGATCAGTCAGGAGTCAATGAAGTGAGCATTTATACAGACGGCTCTAAAACACAAAACGGTTCAGGTGCTGGCGTGCACTCCCTTGACCTAAATATTAACTTTCACATACCACTAGGCACACATAGTTCGATCTTTCAATGCGAATGTGTTGCCTTAACACAAGCTGCAACAGCAGTAAAGCGCTTAGGCATCCGGAACTATGGCATTAAATTCCTATCCGACAGCCTATCTGTGCTCAAAGCTTTAGGAAGCAAACAAACTAACAATAAGCTAATTTTTGAGTGCCATCTAGCTGTGGAGTGTTTATCGACGTCTAATCGTATTACTCTCCAGTGGATCAAAGGGCACAGTGAATCTCTGGGCAATGATGCTGCAGATGAACTTGCGAAGAGAGGCTCTGATATGAGGGTGCTAGGCCCGTACCCACTTCTCCCTTTGCCTTTCTCACAATTTCGTGCGTGGATTCGCCAAAGATCGACCGAACTTCATAACAACAGATGGTCACGGGCAACAGACTGTAGACAGTCAAAATTGGCTTTACCAATGATACACCCGCGATTAACCAAAAAACTTCTCCGCCTGAGTAGGAATAACCTTAGAAAAATAATAGGTACAATTACGGGCCACAACCTCCTTAACAAACATCTTTTCAACATAGGCGCCACGGACAGCCCCCTTTGCTCGGCATCAAGGCAGCCCCTGGGCTGCCTTGATGCCGAGGAATCAGCCGCCCACGTCATCCTGGATTGCGAGGCCGTGGCTTCTCAACGTGCAGAAATCCTCGGAACAATGAGGTCGCTCCACGAAGCCTGTGAAGCTCCCAGGAAGCTTCTGTGCTTCTGGGCGGAGCTAGGCTGGCTCTGTTAGCCAGAATCCCCACGCACAACGGCCCGAATACGGGAAAGGGAGTCCCATCATCATCATCATTCCCCAGTAGGTATACTCTACGATCTATTGTAATAAAGAAAGTTTGATCAGATCGTATCCTTTTAATTGAAAGAATCCTCGTAGTAATATTGGTAATGAGTAAAGTGGAATAGATTGTTTTTTCCACATGTATATAAGATAATTGTCTAATTCTACTTCGACAATTATTTCTTCGTCTTTATTTTCTTCTTCTTGCAGAAGTTCGCTGTTCTAAGAAAAGGGATGCATCATTTGTCTCCTCATTAATATCATAAATATCTTCATCTGTTGTATTTCTTTCAATATAACATGTAGAAAAACAACCTATTCCACTTTGATCATTAGCAATATTACTATTCTTGCAATTAATAGCATACGATCTGATCAAACTTTCTTTATAACAATAGATCGTGGAGTATACCTACTGGGGAAACCACGTTAAAAAAATGCGCCAAGTACATTATTACCTCATAGGTGGTGCGGAAATGTGTGCATATTATGTAAAATATGAATTTTCTAATGATTGAAATCGCGATATCTCACGAATGGTGAGTCGTAAGAGAAAAAGTGACTGGACGATTTTTGTAGAGAATTGTATGATCTACAACTTTTGTCTGATCTATTTTCATGATAATACTTACTGTTTTCGAGAAAAATGGAAAAAACCTTAATTTTGAACTTTTGACCTTGAATAATTTTTTTTGCAGAAGTGGGATCGAAGGGGATTTTTGACATTTCATTTATAATGATGTATATAACGTCTCTGCCAATTTTCAGCTCTATGCGAATTTTGGCTAAGTCAAATGTCTATTTTGACTGGACTATTAAGGTACAGACGCCAGCACATCAAGCTACCCGAAACTGTCATATTTTCCCAATCAACTTTGAACCTTATGCTTTAGCGATAAAGTTGAAAATCTATTAAAGAAACTAGCTGTGCCCGCGACTTCGTCCGCGTGTAATAGTGACTTTTCGGGCAGCATATTTTGAATTACATATACCGTCGTTTGGGCAGCTAAAAATTTACTTTACAGTAATGCGTCTCTGTATACGATATTTGACGTATGGCCATCGGGCATGAAAGCATAGGTACAGGCTCCTAGGATTGCTAACCCGTGACAGAGCCACATACAACTGACCGTGCGAGAAACAGCTGATACTTAGATCTACACCCACAACTTTCAGCGTCTGACCTTGGGCTTTATTAATTGTCATCGCAAAACATAGGCTGACTGGAAACTGGACTCGTTTAAAACTAAATGGAAAATTGTTTGGAATCAGAGGAATCCGAGGAATGAAAAGACTTTCACCTTTTCCACACCCTGTTAAAATCTCTGCTTCTATCAGATTTCGTTGTAAATTGGTCACTTTTAACCTGGTGCCATTGCAAAGTTTTGGGGGGCTTAAATTTCTAAGAAGCATTATGGGTACGCCTACTTTTAATTTTATTTTATGTGCTGGTAGTCCAGGAGCATTGAGGGATTCTAAAAATTCTACTGGGTAGCTTGTAGATTCTCCTTCTTCCATGACTCTGTTAATGGAGATATACTCAACATAATCCCCCGGAACATAGCTCAAAATTTCAGCGTTTATTGTTGCTGCTTGGTCGTTGTACGTGCCTTCGCTACGAATAACTGAATCCTTATGGCAGCGGCGTGTTTTTTTTTTAACTATGGCATCTCGTAGTTGACCTTGACAGGTCGTGACTACTTAACCGGACTATCCTGTGGCTGCCTTGAGAGAACTCAAAGCCTCCAGCCAGGGGCTTAAATTAACTAAGTATACTAAGTGACTACACGCTAAGGGCACCCCCTGTGGGGTACGAACCTCGGCTTAGGGCATCGCTGGGGAGAGGGTAGCAAGTTGAGATAGGCTGGATCGATTTTTGATTATTTAAGAACGATGGGGTCGGCTTTTCCTAATTGACTACTCTGAGAAGAAAGGCCGAAACAAAATCAGAGGTCACAGTCGGGAATTTAAATCTACAGGCTCAACTGCGGCGCGGGCTGGCACTACTTCGAGCAAGGGTCGGTGGGGAGGGCACGCCACGATAGCGGCGGTAAGACCCCTCTTTGAGGAGTGGCTAGAGAGGCGTCATGGCACCCTCACCTACGGCCTGACGCAGGTCCTCACCGGACACGGAAGTTTTGGGAGGTTCCTGCACATAATCAGGCGGGAGGAAACGCCCGGGTGTCACCATTGCCAGGATCGCCCAAAGGACACGGTGGAGCATACGGTGGAGGTCTGCCCCGCTTGGGCGGAGCACCGCCGTGTCCTCGTTCAGGCGATCGGCAGCGGCGGCGACCTCTCGCGTCCGGGCCTGTTTCAAGCCATGGTCCGGGGCGAGAGGGAGTGGGGGGCAGTCGCCTCCTTCTGCGAAGCAGTCATGCTAGCGAAGGAGGCGGCGAGACGGCTGAGGGAGAGAGCCTCCCGTCCCAGCCGCCACGGGAGATGCTCCGGGCGTCGGGAGCCGCGCGACGACTCCCGGCCACCGTAGGCGCGGACCTGCGGGCAGTGAGTAATGGGTAGCTCACCGTCCGATCAGGACCAGGCCCGTGCCGGACGGCGCGTACGTGTTCCACGCGCGCCTGAAAGAGATGTCAGCATCATTCGGAGGGGCCCGTCAGGGCCGAAGCCTGCCGGGTCAGCGGGATTGTCCGAAAGGGTTACCGCTGGCCCCGAACATAAAGGGCTAAGGAAGGAACACGGGTGGGTTTTAGTCAGTAAGAGTCTGACACTCCCTTCCGCTCCACCCAGAGCGGAAGGGGTCATTTGATGATTTCCCAAACTGAAAAAAAAAAGCGTCGGTGGGGCGGGCAGCGGCGTGGCTCTCAGCGCGCTTTATATAGCCACGTCGTGTACGTACTCTGATAGAATACCCTAACAAATGTTTGCCGTGATTCTTTAAATTGACATAACTTTTTTATTTATGAATCGATTGACATGAAATAAACACTAAATGCTAAGTGAAGCTTACTACAATATATTAGTGAAAACCGCATCTGAATCGAATAAGCCGTTTCTGATATTAGCGTGCACAAACACACAGACAAACAGACAAACAGACAAAATAAAAAGTAATTACAATTTCGGGTTTGGCATCGATATAATAACAACTCCTGCTACTTTTTTTTTATATATTTCTATTGTACAGACACCACTTTTCTACAATTTTATTATATGTATAGATATGACAGATTGTAGTAGCTTGATGTGCTGGCGTCTGTACAAAGGTAATGCTTATTTTATAAAAAATCTCTTCCAGCATACCTGCGATAGGACAATAAATAGAGATATGTAGACAGCGTGTGAAAGAGTAAAGGAGACAAAAAAATAATACATATAATCTAAAAACAATTCACTTAATAAAACTAAACAAGTATAATGATAATGTTAATTACGTCTGTGGTATTTTGTACCCAGTGGCGAGTGCAGCCGGGTTCTTGTAAACAGGATTTTATTCACAACTACATTCTCGTCTGATGACTCGCAGTCGACTCGTTATTAACATGTATAAAAAGGTTAATATTTTCCTTATAACATCATCTGCGTGGCTTTTTCCCAACTATGACACATTTCAGTCCTCCAGATCGTGTTTCGGCCACGGCGTCCAATCTCAGCGGAGACTAGCCTAAGGCTCAAATTACACCGAGATGGCAGCGAAGCGGCGAGCAGTTTCAGTGTCATATAATTTTAAACTTTATCTTCATTACTATAATACATAGTATCGCTTGAGAAACTTGAGTTGTCGGAGTGCTCGCGGCGCCGCGGGCGGCCGCGCGACCTTTCAAGTACTTTTCTTTCATGTCCATCAGGTCATGTGCCAAGCACACTTCCACTGCGCTAAATTACGTAGGTGTTTTGTTAATTATTAATAACTGATTAATATGTTATACCAGCAGGCCCCGGCAAACTCCGTACCGCCTAAATGTATGAGGAAATGAATTATCTTCATTATTATTTTTTTCGTGACATTTTCCAATGTTTTTTTCCCGTCAAGTTCTTCGCGTACCCTATGGGTATAATAGGTACGATACAATAGAAAATCAATCGTGTCTCATTAGCGGAGCTTGAGAGGTCACTAGTTCTTCTGCTATTCGCGGCGGAGACAAATCCAACAAATCGAACATCATAAAAATCGGTCCAGCAGTTATAAATGGTGTAACAGCCGACTTTGTTTTATTTTATATAAGTTGTTGTTGTTGTGTGTTGTTGTTGTTTTGTTTTTTTTTTCTGTTATAATTTTATAAACCACTACCTGACCCAGCCATCACGCGTTGCTGTGGCTAACGTTTTTGTCATATGATATTGTTGTAAACTACATATTTTGAAATAAAATAATATTGCGATTATAAATGGAGATGTGAGCTATCCTATCTTTCAAGTTGGATCAAACTGCACACGGTGTACAAATTTGATTAAAATCGGTTAAGTAGTTTAGGAGTCCATCGCGGACAAACATCGTGACACGTAATTTATATACATAAAAGTCTGATTTAAATAAAAAAATCCAATATTTTTTAAGTCTTGATATTTATTAACCACGTTTACAATCTTGTACTCGTTCCATCAGATATTTTAGCCTTTCTTTTTGTTTTTGCGTTCGGCCAGAGTCAGGAAGATCCAAAAGTCCATCGATTTCTTGTTTATGGTATTGGTACGTTATTTTACTGCATGGTTGATGAATAATACCCCCGAAAACTGAAAAGGAAAAGTATATAAATAACAATAACCCTCCTGACGCAGTCTGATAAAAATACCTATTGTGTTGATAAAAGGACTCTTATAGTTGCCGCCAGATAACAAAAAAATAAAAGTCATTGATCCGACTTGTACCAAAAAGTCCAACCTTATTCGACATAGATCGCTCGTCATACAAAACTGTCGCTAATACTGCTTCGGTCAAGTTTCATAATAGCGTCAAGGACGCCCCTTACCGCGATACGTTTGTGTTGATCGTGTTAGTGACACTGCCCTTAGTTTTTTTTTTTGTATCGGTTAGAAATATTGGAAAACATTGGTAGACGGGTGTCAATGACTTTTATTTTTTTGTTATCTGGCGGGAACTATAGGAGTCTTCAAGTCTCGAGTGATTATAATTATCAATCAACTCAGTCCTTCGCTGTCCACTGCTGGACATATAAGCCCCTTCCAGGCTACGCCAGAAGACTCTCCTCCGCCTTCTGCATCCAATCTGCCCCAGCCACCTTTTTGAGGTCGTCAGTCCATATATCTGGAGGCCGTCCCACACTACCCTTGCAGTAAAGGTTTATTTATTTATTTATTAGGGACAAAAAACAGTTACATGATACAAAATACAGAAAAATACAGAAAAATACTAAAATAAGATTAACAAATATGTTACCCACACCATTGTCCACGTTTTAACTAGAAGTGCTAAAGACATAAAAAGAAAGAGAAAAGTAAAACTATAGTCGCTGCCACAATAATAATGCTGTGTTACTTAGCTTAGCTTAGTCTAACTTAAAATACTCGCTAGACAAAATATCTAGAGCCATTTTCTTAAATGATTGCTTAGATAGACAAAATATATCCAGCTCCATAAAGGTTTGTGTAAAGTGTCGTATTTCAACGTTGCATTCGTTATTTCACGAAAAAATCGCAATTGAAAGTTGCCAAGTGTTGACATATTAGTGCTCGTGACTACCTACAAATTAGTTATTTATTACTATTATTTTAATACTGTCAGCTTTTAAAATTATGTTTCCACGAATAAAAATCATGTTATTTACAATGCGTGCCACGAAAGATGAGACTTGACACACCACGTGGTTTGACATGCGCAGTACACGATTTTAGGTATCTTTAGCGGTATGAGGTCTGAGTGCGGGACGGGACCGGACGTCATAGGGGCGGCGGAAAGAGCGGGGGAGGCGGGGTCAAGTCTCATCTTTCGTGGCACGCATTGTAAATATTGTTTAGACTAGGTAATTGCGTGACACGCTAAGGCTCAAATCACACCGAGATGGCAGCGAAGCGGCGAGCAGTTTCAGTGTCATATAATTTTAAAATTTATCTTCATTACTATAATACATAATATCGCTTGAGAAACTTGAGTTGTCGGAGTGCTCGCGGCGCCGCGGGCGGCTGCGCGACCTTTCAAGTTTCTCAAGCGATACTATGTATTATAGTAATGAAGATAAGATTTAAAATTATATGACACTGAAATAGCTCGCCGCTTCGCTGCTATCTCTGTTTTTTTTGTCTTGTCTTTTTTAAAAAAACGTTGCCCCACACTAGAATTTCTCCTGTATTGTGGGTGCGTTTACAAACATTTAAACTCACATACACAAACAGCCAGACGCGGAACAACTACTTGTAGGACATAAAAATATTTGTTCCGTGCGGGAATCGAACCCGCGACACGCCGCGCAGCAGAGAATCGCTTAAGGGCCTTACTCTCGTTTAGTACCGTAACTCGGTCACTTTATGAAGCTTATAACTCATTAACGGTTTGGTTAGAAGGTCTGTAAAAAATATATGTTTGCTATAGATTCATGTACAGCATTTTTGAAACAGGGTTTTTTCATAAGGCTAATACTTTTGCCTTAAAAAAATATTTACCAAAACGCTATTTTCGCTAACATTTGCTTATAACTTCTAAACGGCTTTGATGTTTGGAAATATTTTTACACTGAAAAATTGGTGGTTAGAGGTGCTACATATTTGAAATAGCGTTTTTAAATCAATCAACAGTTGCAAAGACAATGCCCCATTTTGAGATATAGGTTCAGAGGTGCTCTGCGCGGGCGCGGGCGGCAGTCGTGCGTTAGCACTGAGACGGGGTGGCTGTGTCGCTCGCTGCTCCGCCCGGCTATCGATCGACTACGCGCGTTTGGCTGTGTTAGTGCAAATATTTATGAACGAATTGTATCAGTATGCGTTTATAGATTAGCTCGCTGCAGAGGGCCCATTTCTATTGTCCGCATGGACGCTTTATTAGTGGTGCCATTTCTAAATACTGTTTTTTTTTTATATTGTTTATTTTGTAAATATGTATAAGATAATTTGTAAATTGTAAATAAAAATGCCAAAGCAAAGCAAGTCAAGAAAAATACGTTTTCTCTACGACGACGCACCGTTTTATAGATATTAGCGAAAAACTCAAAAGTTGGAATTTTTATACCCCCCACTCCGGCTCACCTCCTAGACGCGGGGACTTTTAGTATGTTTACTCCCTAAGCACTCTGAGCAACTTTCTGAAGAAATCGCTCAGGGCCCAGCTCACGCACTCTACACCTCTTTTTGGTTTATTCGTTGAGTGGACTAATAAGTATCTATCTATCTATACTTAATCTTCTAAATAAAAATCTTTAAAACTTTATCTAATAAATAAAATTGGAGTGTCTGTTTGTAATATTAAAACAACCGCTTCAGGCCATTTTATTTTGACTGTTTAGAAAATAACTACATACTTACTCACAATAAAAAAAAATGTTTTCAAATACCTTAATTTATAAAAAATGAGCATTCTTAGTTGTCAATCTACGAGTAGGTATTTGCATTACTGAGTTTATTGATTACTACCTTCTCATATTCTTGTGCGGATTTATTTCTGTGACTGGGACTTTCACTAGCAGATAGGTGAATAAGGAGTAACTTAGGCTACTATTATTTTAGAAAAAAAAAAAGAAAATAGGTTCCCACGAAAAAAAATTAAAACCTATGAAATGAAATATTGAATAATATCCGATTCAAATAGGGAGGTTGTATAGGTACTACGTTTATTTAGGTACTTAACCAAATGTAAATAAATCATATAATAAAGAAACGGAGTATAGTTTTTTTTATTTTTTATAAGTGGATCCTATACGTGAAGATTCCTTAATTTCCAATGAAATTGATTGGATAAATAATAAAATAATATAGTGTTTTTGTTTTAGCCCAAGGAAATCGTTCACCAAATATTGTACTTATATAAAAATGCTAATACGAAAAACTAAAAATAAATAATAATTAAACTAAAATGCAAAAACGATCAAAAAGAACTAAATGGAGAAATATTAGAAGAATTTCAATAAAATTAACATAGGTATTTCTTTACGTGGCGGTGAATAGACGACTTTTATGTATTTGAGGGGGTGAAGCAGATGAAGTGGGATACGAATAGTCCCCGCCTTCGGCGGGGTGCACCGCGCGGATTTCGTCGATGAGCGACTTCCATTATATTTAGAAGCGTAATTTCGCGGCTCGAATAAGATGCACGATTGCCTCCGCCCTCTACTGTCCGGATTCTCACTGCGTAATCACCAGGTTCGAATCTCAGTGGACGGCATAATCTTTAGTTTTGTTATTTTTTAATTATAATGTACTTATCTTTTGTTTTGTTATTTTTTAATTATAATGCGCATATTTTTATTTTCTTATTTTTAAAATAATTCAATAAGTAATTGTTATTTTAATAAAAACAATCATTTTTATTCCTATAGTTATTTTTCTTCAGAATCTAGAGTAATATAATAAAAATAAAATAAAAACGTCCACCAAGCTTGATTCGGAAAAAATTATATACCTACAGTGTTTTACAAAAGAGTGTAAGCAATAATAATATAGTCTGAAAATTTTCAAACAAGAAAATCGGCAAAAAGTAAAATAATAATTAAAAAAACATATCAAATAAGAAAATAAAAAAAAACCAAATATGGAAAAGTTTGGATTTGAAGCCGGGCGTTAGTGGCTAAACTATAGTGACGTGACGCACGAGACCACTAGACCAATCGAGCTGTTGTAATATATGTCGAAATTACGCGTCATAATCTGTACAAACAAAATATGGTGTGTACAAAAAAGTAGGTACTTACTTTACAATTTGTTTCGTCGAATAAGATCTCTTTATTGCCTTCCGTTTATTTTCTTGTTGACCATTTTTTATATACTGATAGTACAAACATTTACACCAACAACATAACTTAGAAAAAACTAATCAAACAATAAAATATAATAAACAGCTTTCATCAACAAACAGATACCAAAGTACGTATCTACACTAGGTACCGACTCGAAATAATTGCAAGACTTCAAAGTATTTTATACGGCTACTCGCTCAACTACATAGGTACCCAACGCGTCAGTTTTCGCAAATGCGATCATTCTCCTTATCAATTAGAGTCTACGGAACAATTTCGTATGAAAGTATTTTTACTTTAATGGTTTGTGAAAATATTAATTGTAAACGCGATTATGCTCCTTATTCATAGAAGGTAACGGGTCAATTTCCTATGCAAGTATTTTTACTTCCAACTAAGATTGAAAATAATAATTGTAAAACAAAAGAATCTTCGTTTATTTGTGGAATATTTAATAATTATTGGTTAGCAACTCGGCATTCTTATTTCACGTGTAAACGTGTAATACTTAAAAAATATTTTTCATGTTTGATGTGAGACTCGAACCCGAACGTTCGCCATGCGATGTACAGTGTTAGCCACTTTGGCCACCGTAACGCTTGCGAACCTTATTGAAATTTGTAATAACAATCATGTGGCCAATTTGTAGTGTTGTCAAACGTTCTTATAGAAGAAGGTCATTACATTAGTACTAATATTGCTATGCCATAGTTTTGTGAGATTGCTAGTCGACTTCTGACTGTTTTTGTAATATACCTACCAAAATATTTTTTTTTACAATTTTTGTCTGTCTGTCCGTCTGTCTGTCTGTTTGTTCCCGCTAATCTCTGAAACGGCTGGACCGATTAAGACGGGACTTTCACTAGCAGATAGGTGAATAAGGAGTAACTTAGGCTACTTTTATTTTAGAAAAAAAAAGAAAATAGGTTCTTACGAAAAAAAATTAAAACCAATGAAATTAAATATTGAATAATATCCGATTCAAATAGGGAGGTTGTATTATACTCCGTTTAATTAGGTACTTCCAAATGTAAACAAATCATAATAAAGAAACGGAGTATAGTTATGTTTATAAGTGGATTCTATACGTGAAGATTCCTTAATCTCCATAGAAATTGATTGAATAAATAATATAGTGTTTTTGTTTTAGCCCAAGAAAATTGTACACCAAATATTGTATATAAAAAGGCTAATACGAAAAACTAAATATAAATAATAATTAAACTAAAAATGCAAAAACGATCAAAAAGAACTAAATGGAGAAATATTAGAAGAATTTCATTAAACATGCATAGGTATTTATTTACGCGGAATACAGAATTAATAAGTTATCGTAAACTCTGCGAACTCAACAATAACTTTTTTCTTAAATTCCACGCGGACGAAGTCGCGGGTAACAGCTAGTACAAAATATATCAGTCTTGCATCCGCCATTCCCTTCTGGAATCGTAGGCAAAAATGGCGACCTACGTGCGGCATGTCTGCGCTTCTGCATATTCTTTGAATTTCGTTTTAGTGTACCGCGCCACCGCACGCGTTTTACGTAGGACGCTTAGCTCCGCCCACATGCACAAGGTCAGTGAGCCATCTATACACCTTAACCACTGCGCCAACCGTGCCGTCCGATTTGAGCCTAACAGTAGGAATGGAGCAGACACATTTTTCATATTTAAAGCAATAGATTAGCAATATAAACTTACCTGTACAAATGAAAGAACAAACCACTAATAGTGTCAACGTTATCCTGATCAACTTCATCTTCCAAAATATACCGAATTATACGTTCGCACTCTACTGTTGTTAGTCAATGAATAGATTAGAATTGTATTTAACCCGGCGGCTCTCGCTTAAGGGGCCGGCGGAGCATGCAAAAACACGTTATGAGTAAAATAAGTTTTCTATAGAAATTTGAAATTCCTCAATATCTCCTCTCGTCTTTATATCAGAGTCCTTTCAAAATATATATTTGGGAACCTAGATATTCTGTAATCCAATGGGAATAAATACACACTACCTTAAGAATATTTTTGATTTACTTAATAATTTTGGTATTATGTTTAAATGAACTACGCTTTAGCATGACTTTTTATCAAAAAAAAACAACCGTCTTCCAAAAAAAAAACACTACAAAGTGAAAAATAACTTTAATTTCGAAAGTCGGTGTCAAAAAACGCAAATGCGGAACCAACGGCACCGACTTCCGAAATTAAAGTTATTTTTCACTTTGTAGTGCTTTTTTGGAAGTTGGTTGTTTTTTTTTATGTCAAATATTTTTATTATTATTATTTGTTTATTTTGTACCCAGTAGCGAGTGCTACCGGGTTAATAAAGTAAACAGGATTTTATGCACCTACAGTCTGATGACGCAACAGTGTTTTCCTTATACATATCTATACTAATAATAAAACAGAAGAGTTTGTTTGTTTGAGCGCGCTAATCTCTGGAACTTCACGTCGTACTTGAAAAAATATTTTAGCATTTGATAGCCCAATTCATGAGGAAGGTTCAACATCACGCTGACACTTGGGAGCCGAATAATAAGAAAAAAATGTCAACTTAATCTGTCTAGTACATTCGGAGCAATTTGTCTGTGACAGACGGACAGACAGACACACGAGTGATCCAATCAGGGTTTCGTTTTTCCCTTTGAGGTAGGTATGGAGAAGAGAGAAGAAACAAAGAAGGTGGTGGTGGTGTGGTAAGAGTATTCTATTCTATTCTATTCTATGGAATCCTAAAAACTCAGAAAGAATGCCAATTGAAAACGAAGTAACGGGGCACAGCTACGGGATATATTTCACGGGGACAAAGTCGCGGGCAGAAGATAGCTTATTACATAACTAGCTGACGACGTGAACTTCGTACCTACCGCCCCGCCAGCCGCTCTGCCCCCGCTTTTTAAAGGCTCCTTCAAACAGTCGCGACGCGAAACGCGACACAAAGGCACCGCAAGTCGCGCCACGAGCGGTGCCTTTGTGTCGCGCGCGATTATATCGCGTGTCGCACCTGTTTGTAGGGGCCTTAAATCTCTGATATCTTCTAAGATATTTATTTTAATGATATGCTGTAAAGGGCAATTTTGATCTACATGAAATGCACAACATGTGTAATGTATTTAATTGGATAAGGAATAATACTGTATTTTTAAAATATCTTGGTAAATATATTATTTTTGTAATATGTATGTAATAAATAAAAATGGTTACGGTGGGTTATATTTAGGACATAAACATACACCATCACGGACTTTTTTAACGATCTTTTTAAGATATACAATTCCGTAGTACATTAATTTGATCTATCTGGTAAGGTTTAGCCAGCGTTTGCAATGTAAGCGCACAAAAAATGTGTTTGTTACGACATCACATTACAAATCTTTGAATTTCTCGGCTTTTCTCTACTATAATATGCATGTATGTTACATATGAACCGTCCTCTTGAATCACTCTTATCTATTGCTGAAAACTGCAATAAAATTCGTTGACAGTTTAAAAGATCTAAGCTTACAGACTGCGGGAGCGACTTTGTTTTATACTATGTAACAGTGGCGAAGTTTCCATTCATCTCGATTCCAACCGGCTTCCCTTTGAAAAATGGCACAATCAGTATTCTATAGACAAATAATATAACCATATTAAAGACTAGCTTCCCGCGACTTCGTCCGCGTGAAATTTCTTGTTACTCCGACCCACCCCGTCGCATCGCATCGCCTGCCCGCGCTATTACTTCGTTTTTGCTTAACGTTCTTTCTGACTTTTTTTCTTTTTTCTCGGCTCCTATAGGTCATAGCGTGATGTTAAATAGCCTATAGCCTTCCTCAAGAATTGGGCTATCAAATGCAAAAAGTATTTTTCAAATCCGACTGCTAGTTCCATAGATTAGCGCGTTCAACCAAACAAACAAAGAAACTCTTCAGCTTTATAATATTAGTATAGATCTCCAGCTTACCTCAAGGGCCTGATCGACGAGCGAGTAAAACCGACGGTTTTATGGCTCGTCGGTAAAGCTCGCCGGTGTATCATGGCAATACCGCGGTTTTGTGAGTTGACGAGCCTGGCTCGCGGCTCGTCATGTTTGCTTCATTTTTTACTCGGCTCGTCGTGTAAAACCGTGCGTCGATCACGGCCGGCGAGCCAAGCCGGCAGTTATCGGCGACAGCGCTAGAGGACGGACTATAATTCGTCGTACAATTCTTCAGACATTCTCAGATAATTTCTGTAATCGAATGGTTCTGCCGACAACTCTCTAATTAAATGTGTATGTGATAATGATAACGCTTGCCTTCTCTGAATCCATCTTTTGACCCAAACCCGCGGGCGTCGCTTTTTTTTTCATGAAATCATGGTATAGGTACTATAATACCAAGATAGCACAAAGCTTCTTCGAATTTCGAACAAGACATGTTTACCACACTTGTATTCAGATACAACTGTCTTACTCGCAGGTCGGTCAGCACCGACGAGCCGCGAGTAAAACCTACGTTCTTTAAAACCGCGGTACAGGCTCGTACGTCGATCACCCCCACTTTACAAAAATTGACCCTTCGTCACAAACGAACAATTTCTTTCAGATTTGTGTTATTATAGGATTTATAGGTATAGTATGGATTTGTTTCTCCCCCAGAATCTCTCACTTCGCGACTGCGGACGAGTTCACAGACACCACTATCAGGGTTATCACAATTGAGAAGCGTCAGTACGGTCTCTTCAAATGCAAAGCTCAGAATAAACTGGGGACTGACGAGGGTCAGGTGGACTTAGTCGGTGAGTAAAACTGAATCTTAACGGTATAGTCATAGAGACAGATTTGATTTGTTTTTTTTTTTTTTTTTTTGAGTTGCATAAACGGGAAAGGGTTTTTTTTTTGTAATATTTCTTTTTAAATTCAATATTTAAAATAGCTTCCTTTGATTTTGACAAGCATATATTTTTGTATTTAGAATTTTTTCGGACTTTATTCCAAAATATTTTAATGTTTTTCAATTGCAATTGCATCTTGCAATGTTTAAATTCTATGTTGAATAATTAAACTGCGTATTTGTTGATGTAAGGTAAGCCGCAGGTCTGTGATATCAAAACCAGCACCATAAGACCAGCTCAAGTTTAAAATGTTACCACTGACTTGCGTCCTACTGTACAGACAGACGCCAGCACATCAAGCTGCCCGAAACTGTCTAATTTTCCCAATCAACTTTGAACCCAAAGCTTTAGCGATAAAGTTGAAAAAGACATTTGACAGATTGTAGTAGCTTGATGTGCTGGCGTCTGTAGGTAAAATACAGAGTGAGATTAAAGTTTTCGTTCGATTTATTCACACACCAACTGTTATAACAAAAACCAATAATGCCAGCGTATTACGGGTTGGCACTTGGCAGGGATTCGCAACCTGATGCCAAGGATTCAGTACGTACATGATTGTGAAACCCCATGCGTTGAAATATTTCGTCGTTTATTAAAAAAATACTATCAAGTGCAAGTCGGACTGGCGCACCGAGGGTTCTCTACAAATTTTTAGATATGTAAATAGTTTAACAGCACTTTTCTATAAAACAGCTGTTTTTGTTTTCGCTCAAGAATCATGTGTGGAATTCGTGGTTACAGTTTGCGCGTCGATGTCCGTGCCACCCTGAATAATAATAGGTCTTTGCCCTACAATGGAACAACTCCCACTGCGAAACAAAGGCCTCAAGAAGGCACGAGCAAAGGCTCGTGCCTCATGAAGGCACGAGTCGTTGCCCTGCAATGGGACAACTCCCACTGCGGAACAAAGGCCTCAAGAAGGCACGAGCCTTTGACCTGCAATGGGACAACTCCTACTGCGGAATAAAGGCCTCATTATACGAAGAAGGCACGAGCATTGATCTCCACGCTTGCTTAACGAGCATTGTCGATGTCAGACTTACATAAAACCAATATTTTAATTTGATGATCTCACTCTGTACCATTTTTCTCCATACTCCGCATGCATGGCTGCTACTCGTCGCATGCTACAACTGACGTCTTGTCTTTAGAATCTATAATCCCGGTCTGTCCACCGGCGTGTGGCACCGCGCGTTTTGCCGGCGCGGCTAACATCGCGCCGTCTGAGGCTACCCTTATGTCACTGTTCGCTGTTTACATCGTTTATGCTGCGAGGAGGTGAGTTTTAGCTTATAATTATGTTTTATAATAGACATTATTCTCACTGTGTTATAACGACAGATAAACAGCTTGTTCTAAGTTGTTTAGAATAGAAAGCATTTATTTGTCAGAATATTGTACAAAGTTGTCAATCGGTTGAATGCCGCAATTACAGAAACAATGAGGGTTTTCTGAAATGACGTTCGCTAGGTGGCAGCACTGACACGTCAGGTCCAGGCATCTGTCAAAGAGTCTATATTTTCTTTAGTCATGACTGAATGATGAACGAATGAATGAATCGAATGATGAACGTCATCATATTTTATATTGAAAGACCTCTTGTCACAGTGGTGCCAACTGGTGTCGTAAATTTTCACGAAAACCCTCATTATAAAGCCTGTGCCACGTGTCTCACATGGATCCACGTTCGGCTAACGAAGGATTAAAGAGCTTTTTTACAACAATAAAAGCATCTGTTGGTTTTGGTGCGTGGCGAAAATCGGAACTAACGCCGCCATCTTGATTTTTGTGACCATTTCACAAATGTTTACCAACAACGCCCCCCTGTCAATGTCACTTAGGCACCAGAAGATCCTTGTAGCACTACGTCCGTTCACAGAGTTATTTTACCTCTGACAGAAGCAACCCAAAAGCAACCTTATCTTAACGAGGATAAAGATCACTGTGATATTAGTAGACTTGTTAGTGGCGGCAGCCCAAAAGCAACCTTGTTTTAACGAAAACAAAGGTCACTTTGACTTTGACAGTGACGCAAAATCAAAGGTAAAATAACTGTGAATAGGGTGTACTTGTGCCACGAACGATTAACTGTCATCCGTGGCGATTCAAAAGTGTGATTTTCAATGTTTGTTTTGTTTTCTGCCATTTCCTTTGAGTTGCTAAAAACGACTGTCGTCAAACGCAATAAAATTGGGAACACGACACAGTGGGAATGGTGGCTCTAACGACTTTTTTTTATTCCTAATCATTTGACGTTTTTATAATTTCTAACGTGATAATATTATCGTGGACGTCCAGGGCATCACGCTAGGGCAGGGAAGTAAAATGTATGGCAATATATGAAGACGCTTTTAATGGATTTTGAAGATCCGTCGCATACCTACCTGTCCGCCATTTTAATTTTGTTTTTTCAAAATGGCGGCCCCGCATGTAACCTATTATAAATCGATAGGTGACATCAATGCAGACAGAAAACATAATAAGACCAAACCCCGTTAAGTGTCAACTTTACAAAATATTAACATTCAAAGTTGATCACATGACATCCATATTTTTTGCCCTTGCTTTTTTTTATCTTTTTGCATAGATGTGTGATTATTTTAAACATCTACGCAACAAGATGTAAGCAAGGGTAAAAAATTAAAGCGTCCGCCATTTTGAAAAATGTCAAAATGGCGGACAGGTAGGAGTGCTAGGCTACATATAAAAATCATCAATCCCATTTCCGTCCACGATAACTTTATAACGTGTACGTATTTGCAAAATTTTATGGACATGGACTTCCACTATAATATCGTCACGTAAAAACTTATAAAAACGCACAATAGGTGTATTTTTGATTCCAAAGAACTATATTTTTTTTGCATGTTTGGAAGAACATAGTTTATTGTTTTGCTTCATAGACTAAATATGTTGATGTAATTTTTGTATAAAAATTTATATTTATTTATATATTTTAGTTTTACTATTCATTTTCTTTGAGAAGACGAAAGACAAGCTTACCAAAATGCGATCAAGTAAATAAATATAAAAAATATAATATACTGTGCACGAGTGTGTGTTTCTGCAAATTGTTTTTTTAATTGACCAACTGTGTGTTTTTGGATTATGGAAAGTCTTTTTTGTACGCCAAGTTTTTCTTGAAAACGACTTTTCTTCTACTAAAGTCATTAAGTAATCTCTTAAAGTTTAAAATGTCGTCTCGTTTTACTAATCAGCCGGTTGATTCTGTAACTCACCGTGAAAACTTAGGTAAAGTGAGTTTATTTTTGCTAGAAATTAACACTATATGACAGCTCACTCCACGCTCACTTCACCTAAGTTTTCACGGTGAGATTTTTACAGAATAGCAATGCTGTTTTCCACTATACAAGGTGGAGACGACAATATGACAACAAATTAAACTTCGTATGACCAAATGACGTATCCAGACTGCATACAAAAATTCCAACCAAATATATCTAATGGTTTAGTCACTATAGCTACTCAAAGATTGGCAAAACCCATAAGCTTGGCCATCACTACTATTTAGTTTGTTTAAAAAAAAATCAAGTTTTCATTTTCGATGATAGGATTTATTTGATAGTTCTAAAATACTCCTTTATTGTATTGTCAGCGTTTTCATTCTTCTCCTTAGCGTGTCGATGGCAATCTATATAATGTGTATCTAGCTAGTCATTCACGAAATATTTTAAGAGATACACCAGAGCCAGTATTTATTTATTTATTTGGTTCACCAACAATTGTATACACTATTTTAAGCAATATAAACAAAAGCAACAAATCGGAGTAAAGTGTAACAATCACTTATAGGTAAACTCTGCGGACTCTCTCTCTCTCTCTCTCTTTCTAACTCTCTCTCTCTCTCTCTCTGCTTATAGGTAACTTTCTCTCTCTCTCTGTTATTATTTTTCAAGTCGTTTAAAAATTATTTTATGTTTCAAATTAATATACTTATTTATTTATTTTACCATTTATGCACACACATGTATAAACGGACACGAAATAAATCAGAACAGAAAAATTATTATTATTTTTTTTTTTTTTCGTTGCTATGACTTCTTTACCAGCTATAGAGGTTTCTCTAAAAATATTTCGTGTATAAATATTTAGACCGTACATAATATAATACAATCAGCCCATTTGGCTACCAACTTTAGTAGCGTCCATAGCGAAGCGATTTCATTTATTGTCATCTCCATATTGTATACACACGCGACATATCTAGCCATAATCACCAGTATATTTGAACTGGGGACCTAAAAAGGCCACTTTGGCGAATCATAAAAGGATAACATTATGAATCGAAATGGACAGTTAACTATTAAGTTAATCATATCATTAGGTTAATCCTGTTATGATTAACTGTTAAGTTAATCGAATCAAATCCCATTGATGAAGGATTTTTCAGTTATTTTTTTTGTCTGTGCTAAAATACTTTTGATTATACCTACGTAGTGCAGCGAAAAAAAGAAAAACACGGACTGTCTTCGCCATATTTTGATTCATAACGTTATCCATTTACGATTCTGCCAAAGTGGCGTTTTTAGGCCCCCTGGTCTTGCATTGCATAGGTTTTCCGTCCATTGCGAGGCCAGCTCATACTGGATTTACTGTTTTCTCACCTAGTGGAGTAAGTTGGGGAAAGTTCGGTGCTGGGATAAGACCGTACGATTAAAATTCGTGACTAATTTTGCAATATTGTGTATGGCTAAAGCGCCAGGGTAGCCAACGAAATTAAAGTTTTCTTACGGTTTTTCCCCCAAGTTCAATGGCTAATTTTGACTGAGGAGAGTTATATAGATGATTTTAATGATGATTATAATTCTGTAAACACATAATTGTTGCT
This sequence comes from Luperina testacea, assembly GCA_927399505.1. Classification (NCBI taxonomy): domain Eukaryota; kingdom Metazoa; phylum Arthropoda; class Insecta; order Lepidoptera; family Noctuidae; genus Luperina; species Luperina testacea. Next base: position 6,600,054 of record OV656783.1, on the reverse strand, counting down.
GTCGGGGATTATATTTTAATCAAAATACGACCTGATACTGACATGCAAATGGCAAACAAAACATAATTTAAATTCCGCGGATTACCTTGACGCCTCCTCTTTAATTCCTCCTTGATTATTCCTTGGTTACTAACATAATTTTTAAGTGTATTTACTAACAAAAATATGGATCTCTGTGTCTGAATCAAATAAATTATTATTATTATTTAATGCTGACAACACTGTTCTGTGCCATTTTATTCAGCCCCGTCAGTGGAGGCAGAATAAAATGGCGCAGAATTTGATTCGTACGGTCTTACCCAAGTGCCGGACTTACCCCAACATACCTTATACTGGAGAATCTTGTGTGAACTTCTAACCAACTATTAATCAATGTTTCCAGAGTGGCCAATGCCGGACATTAATTACCCCGGACTGCGGCCCGACCCGTTGGTCTACGGATCAGCCCCAAAAACTAACACACTACATATCTTGCACATGGCGACATATCTGTTCATTATACTAACTTAATCCTTGCGAGAAGCAATGTCGTGTCTATTATATTTCTGTAAATTACGGCCAAATTCTCAAACGACAATCTTGAGTCGTTCTTAAACGCGAAGAGACTGGTTACATGGGACTTATACAAAGCTGGTAACGGCGGTTTAACCCTCTCGCACTGCAGTTAATATTTCACTAGTGTGTTAAAATGAGTCGCGTGTGAGAATTTGACAGTATTTGGCAAAGATTTGCCCTTTGGGCAAAAAATGAAATGTTCATTTACAAAATGACACGTTTGTTCTCCCGTCTGGCATACCTTGTATTTTTTGTAACGTGCCAAAGTATGTATGCCATCTTAAATGTATTTCATGGTCGATGAACTTCTTTTTAACTTTAATATATTGAGTTTTTCAAGTAGTGATATCTATTGAACTCCGACTTTTTCCGAAAAAAAATAGCTTTTACAAGACAATAACTGAAAAAGTTAACCACTGTTTATGCAAATAAAATAATAAAACGCACATTAAAATTATATCGAACGTCAGCACGCTAGCTTAGCCTCACAAAGTAGTCATTACCATAGATACTAAAGTAAATATAAAGTAAAATAGAAGTAACTTGTAAGAAAATTACTGGCACAAAAGTCCGTTTAAGGTGAATGGCGCAGCGGTAGACCGCGAAATTCAAATTTTCTTACATTTTTTGCAGGTCAGTGTCAGGTTGTCTCTTGATCAAAATATGATTCACGACTATAACAGATATGTATGTATTTACAGAATTATAGTAATTAGACTCATTAATATATCTCTTTAAGTAAGATTTGTTCCGTATGTACTTTTCCATAAGAAATTTGTTCTTATGGAACAAATCTAACTTAGAAAGATGTATTAATGATTCTAATGATTATAATTCTGTAAATACGTACCTGTTATAGTCGCGAATCATATTTTAATCAAGATAAAACCTGACACGGACCTGCAAATTTCAAAAAAACGTAAGAAAGTTTGAATTTGGCGGTCTACCACTGCGTATTCACCTTAAGACTAACAAATGCACAATACTATACTACCCAGTTAATTAATTGTATTAAAAAATATCAGTAGTTTTCATATTTCGGATAGCCTTGGTATAGTATTATGGTAAAGGTAATAAGGTGTTATGTTATAGTTGTCGCATTTAGCATGGCACAAGCGGTCATTGACCTACCTACATTTTCTAGCATTTTTTATTTCCAAAGCTAAAATAAAGTCCGTTAAGGTCGTGAATCAATATCTATCGCGATCTTCTAGATGTTCCAATAACGAACAGCCATACATAGTTTATTATTTGGGTTCTTTCGGAGAGATATCTCTAGCCATTCTATTCTAGGTCATTGCCCTTCTCCTAATATTAGGAGAAGGGCAATGACCGCTATTGTCATGCCAAAACGCGACAACTATAGTTAGTCATATTATGAACTTATGAAAATATAAAATGGGCTTAAAAATCACAAAATAAATGTTTGAATCTTAACATAAACTTATAAATAACCAGGCCTATTTTCTTATTTTACTATGTAGCCATTTTAATATGTTGACATTCAGAACAAGACAGTTTTCTATATAGTGAACCATTTTATAGAAATAAGCAAACTTTATACCTTAAATATAGTAAAATAATAATGATAGAATTAGTACCTGCAGATAAATGTCTCATGTGTGTAACTTTTATAATATTTTTATACTGAACGTAATTAGGATTGTCACAGAACTATGCGAAGGTATATCTTGCAGCTAAATATCTTTTACCCATCGTATTTATGCTCTACTTTCATTTTGCAGCAAAGGGCAGCAGTAAAGAAATATATTATATTATAATATATTATATTTATCTATTTATTTATAAATAAATAAATAAATATTTTTCATAACTTTGTAATATACATCGCATCGCATAGCTACTGTAAAGGCGTTATTACACCTACACGATCGACATCGAACGGTGATAATATCACCGAGAAAAGAGAAGAGAAAAAAAAAGAAGAGAAGAGTTAGACAGACTCTGAAACGTCGATTGATCAATCGTCTAGGGCAGGGGTGGCGAACCTTTATGGATCAACGTGCCATTTTTTGTAAAGAAATGTTTGATGAGGTCATAGATGTGCCATTTTTTTTGTGATTGCAGGGAAAATTATAAAACAATACTATCGATTCCGCGCTTCCCGCCTGCTGCTCCTTACACCGCGCCTACTCACTCCGTAAAGTAGACTCAAACGCGTTCGTTTGTTAAATTTCAGTGTATTACGTAGGTACTTTTTCGATCGAAGGCGTGCGCAAAATAATTTGTCGCGTGCCATCAATGGCACGCGTGCCACTGGTTCGCCATCCCTGGTCTAGGGCAACCCCCTCTGCCCGTCTGTCCCGTGTCCGTGTGTCTCTGTATGTCTGTCTCTGCTTGCTCAGGTCTGGGGGACCCTCTCCTCGGCAAGGGCTTCTCTTTTCTTATACCAATCTCCACGTTCCCGTGCCAGCCTCATACCAGGGCCCGTACGAAAGTGTTTGCAGGACACATCAACTTGACGAAAATTGTTTTACCGCACATGGTTCTAAAAGCGCTTGACAATTCACATGAGACCTGGGTGCTTACTCTTCAATTTAATTCCGATAGATCGACATTGGAATTGTGACGTTTCGTAGTCTTGAGTTCGATGCTAGCGCCAAATTATTTTTAGATTGGGTGTCCATTTTGGAGAACTAAGTGGAATTGGGTTCGGGCTTGGCGTGGGGTAATTGTTGACAACATTGTTTTCAAGAGTATCGAATCACGTGACTGTAAAATTAACATTGGAATCATATTGGCATCTCATTGGAATTAAAATTAGTTTGGAGAGTAAGCCCCCTGAGTTTGATACTTGTCAAATACTAACTTGCTATGAAAGTACATATGACAACCCCATGAGCAATTTTCAATGAGTTCGAACCAACGATAAGGAATCATCGATTATTCTGAGATCGACGTGATCGAGGCATTGTCGCGACGTCGATCGTGTGGGTGTAATCACGCCCTAATATACTTTACATAAGAGTGTGTAATTATACCATTTATTATATCCCAGCTTTACTGCACTTTAACCTAATGATTTTTAAATGAAACTATTTTTTAAATCATAATATGAATTCAGTGTAATTTTGCTTTAATTTTAACAAATCAGACGTGCGATTTTTTGTCGCATGACAGAAAAATCGCGTCTTTGTATCAGATTTTACTTTTGTAGTTCGTATGAGTTTTTTTTTTTGTTGTGTAAATTGGTAATTATGTGTATTTTTAATCATTGTTTTTTATGAAATGTAATAAAAAAAATCAAAAATTGTAATTTTCAAATGTATTCTCGATCAAGCATTTTTAATTGTAAACTAACATAGTTTTGTAAAAGTGTTAGGAAGTAGTATAAATGTTTTTAATAGTTTAGATCTAAATTATACACTTCGAAACTTAATAATTATACAATTTGGATACAAGATAATACTTTACTCAAGAAGTAATTCGTTGTTTGAATACCAGTATTTTACATGAATCGACTGCCTATCAGGGAACCTAAAAGGCCAATTTGGCAGAATTATAAAAGGATAACATTATGAATCGTAATGGACAATTAACTGTTAAGTTAATCGAATCAAATCCCATTGATGAAGGATTATTCAGTTATTTTTTTTGTCTGTGCTAAAATACTAATAAATCCAATCCCTATCTCTTTGATCATACCTACGCAGTGCAGCGAAAAAAGAAAACACAGACTGTCTTCGCCATATTTTGATTCATAATGTTATCCTTTTACGATTCTGCCAAACTGGCTTTTTTAGGCCCCCTGACCTCCACAACCCAGTTATTTTGCTACACGACCTTGGTAAGACTGCTTGTCAGACTTTCTGGCTTCTAATTACACGTAACGACTGTCAAAGATCGACGAATGAAAAGCCAGGACGCTCGGGACTAATAGCTTATAACATGCTTTCAGAGGCACGGAATCTTGTATCCAAATTGTATAATTAACTGATTGTTTCAGTCTTATAATATTTCGACTTTTATTACAATATTCCATCCAATTGTAAGACTTTTAATGTTAGTAAATAATGTATACAGCATTCTCTAGGCAGCTTTTTGCATTGCAGAATTTACTGATGTATTTTTTTTTTATAATGAATTTTGAACTGACTTCTTTTATGCATTTAAATTTGTTTGATGACAATTGAAGGCAAGTTTTTGAAGATATTTATAATTATAAGGCTGTGGCGCCATCTACATCGGCACATGCGAACTACGTATCACACTGACGTCACACGAAAACCTGCATCGCGCAAGCAAAGTTTACCGCGCAACTATCAATAACGTCCCGACGACATCATTCGCAGGACCAACTCCGGTTAAGCAGACGAGAACCTCCTAGGTTTAACTGCGAAATGGCATTAAAATAAAACAATTGCAGGGCAGTAGCCCACCAGACACAACACCCGTCTGGTCGGAGGATCCTCCCTTTAGTTTTTACAGTTTGGGTCAGCTGCCAGCCTAACCAGATGCAGCTGAATACCAGAATTTTACTGTTTACTAGCCCCCACAACCTAGTTTCTGGATTACACGATATTCCTTGGTAAGATTGGTTGTCAGACTTTCAGGCGTCTGAATTGCAAGGATAGTTAAAGAACTACAAATGGACCGACGCTTTCGAAGGCACGGAGCGGTCTTGTTATGTAAATAGATGGTCACCCATCCACGGAGAGAAAGCGGAATCTGTAGCCTTTTAAAATGTGCATATCGATCAATTAATTACAATTTGCCATCAATTGTCATGTAAACATTTGACTGACTTTTCAACGTGTTTTTTCATGCTTTTCCCTTTTCTGTAGTTTAATTACTAAACGGTACCAACAGGAGATGCCTACTTAGTACCGTTTAGAAGAATTTGTTTATCAATTCATTGCGATAACACTTCGCTATCTATATTTTCGATACTACAGTCGCCGGCACGTAACTTGGCAGGAGTCCTTGCCTTTCTTTAACTTTCTTCTAAACAGACATGTTTGAAAATAAATTATAGCAATAACCATAGAATATTGAGAAGAAATTAAAGTGACCATTTGTGAAGTGAAAAGTTCTTTAGGCGCGTTGGGCATTTTTTGAGATGGGAAAAAACCATTGAACTCGCGACACTGTTACCGTAACCGACACCTCTGTTTTTAGTTTTGGCCAGCTTTTTTTAGTTTTACGCGCGGTACATTGACCGCGGAAGAATGACCTTCAAATATATTTATAGAATTACTATGTTTTTTCAAGTTTTCACTCCTGGAATGCCACTGTTTTTTTTTTTTGTTAAACTAAGTATATGCGTCAACTTACTCCCACAACGCCAAAACCATGCCAAGTTACGTGCCGTGGCCGACCCATGTACCTCCATACATATTTCTGCCACCAAATACTTATGCCTGTGTTAAAAAAAATAGAGTTTACTGGGGCAATTACGATCGTGGGAATATTCCGTTGGATTATAATTTCTACTTGAGTTTTACAAATTCTTTCACAGTTATTTTACCTCTGATTTTGCATCACTATCCAAATCACAGTGTTCTTTATTCTCATTACAATAAGGTTGATGTTGTGTTGTTCCCATTGACAAGTCTATCAGAATCATTGTGACCTTTATTCTCGTCACAATAAGTGTCGACGTCGTTGACGACTAACCTAACAGCAAAATTACGTTGCTGCTGTCAGAGGTAAAATAACAAAAAATTGAAAAGCGGCCGGGAAAATTGGTATTTTGTGTGAATTATTGAAATTTGGACAGTGTCGGCAGCTAGAATAAAATAACCGTCAAAAAGTATGAGTCTCGTACGATACTCATACTCTTTGACGACACGATAACCACACACTTTCCCTTCGATAAATACAGGCGTGAAATTATTGATACTATCGGTAGCGAAGTGTAATCAGTGGTAAATTGATTTATTATTTAAGACTTGCAAAGAATCTCAGTTTGTTGTATAATATCCCAATGTAAAGTGCAGTTTTTTGTTTGAATAAAGAAAATTTTGAAAATACTACTGACTTTTAAACCGCCTAGAACCTAGATCTACCTATAGTATAAAATATGACATGAAAGTAATGGAATTTGTCTGGAAATAAATGAATTAGCTCCTTTCATTTAAATGCTTAATAATTCCATTTGTAAATATTTTTATTAAAAAAAACTATTACAGAAATTAGTAGCGCACAGTATCCCGAGTTACCGGCGGATAGGGCTCCAGAGAGGAACCTAACAAAGCTAGCCGTGTCCGAAAGTACCGCTCTGTGAATCAAGCTCTTGATCCAGCACCCAGCAGCCCAACCACTAAGCATTTGGCTGTCACGGCTATCGGCACAGTGATCAACGAGTCCCACGTGTCGACAACCTCGCGAGCCAAGTCAATATTGACTTGATTTGTTTATCTATCTCTGCTTTCATGAGATTCCCGTCATGCGAGACCATTATAGAGAATTATAATTAGTCTACCTTTGGCTTTGACAACATGGAGGTCTGAACTACCGCGATATAAAGTATCCTATGTACGCCAGCACATCAAGCTACTACAATCTGTCAAATTTCTTTAATCGATTTTCAACTTTATCGCTTAAGCATAAGATTCAAAGTATATAACTACTGTAGGTAATAAAATCGTTTTGACTGAGGTTTTGACATTGAGTAAGCACTGAACGCGTCCACGAGCGTTCCAAATTGTTGACAGCTCTCAGCTGTCATAATCGTAATATCTAAATCAGAACGCATAGCTAATTCGGAATGCGTCCCGAAAAGCTTATGTCAATCCTGTTGAATGTCGTTGCAGAAATTCGAAACGCTTTGAAAGCGATTGTCACTTGTCTAGGCCAATATAGGTTATGAATACAGTCATGTTGTTTTTTTTTTTTTCATGAAACTGACGGTACCTACACCCTACTGTACTGCAAGTTGTAGGTACAGTAACGAGTGAAATAAAATGTGACATCGAAGGAACACCAAAAATATCTGACGTAACAAGCGACGCCAAAATAATTATAGGATCAGATATTATTGCAAGGCTTATAGAAAAATTTTATTGGCCTTACAATAAAATTTTTAGGCTTGTGGCTGTGTTTACACGATGTTAAAACTCAAGTGTCCTATTTTTACCCAACTGCGTCGGAGCTAAAGAGGAGGGTAATGTTTTTTTGTTTCCATTGTCCTTAACGATTACTTAGAACTACACTTATAATAGAAATTGTCATTTACACCATAATCGTTTTCTAATTAAAATACTTATAATAATTATTAGGTTTTGGTAACATTCGTTTTGTTGTACCTAACGTAATTATTTAAGCTAGTTACATATTTATTTATAGCACTGTGTGACTTAAACCTGCACGTCAGACTATACTTTTCCAAAGGATTTTGACGGGCTGAACTCGAATCTGGCCGAATCAAAATTGCTCTATCACGTCAGGGTTCGAGATATCCTAACCTAAAAGTGCAAAAAATACCGTTTTTTCTCATTTTTGAGGTTATAAAGCACGGCCGATCCTATTTTCATTCAAAAATTATTAATAGCTTCTCAAAGAATTAGTCTTTCTCTTTAAAATGACGTTGAGTTTACTCAAATATCTTTTTTTGTCGCTGAGATATCGCATTTTGAAATTTTCGTGTACGTGGATTGTTCTACGTTTGAGAATTCATACACATACAGTCTATTGACGAAATCACGAAAATCCTTCGGAAAAGTATAGTCTGGTTTCTGGGTAAAAATTTTGTCGACCCGTTTAATTATTTACACATGAAACTCAATGAATAACTTAGTTTGCACAACTGGTTTCGTAATGTAAATTGTGGCTGTAGGAATACATATCTATATTTCTAAACTAGCTGTGGCCGCGACTTCGTTCGCGTGCATGTCGTAGAACTAATTGGATTTTACGGGATTGTTTTTTGTGCGCTGAACCCTAATTATTTTTCTAAAATAAGTTACTCTTTATCAGCTTTCTGCCAGTGAAAATCTCGTCAAAATCGGTCAAGCTGTTTCGGAGATTAGCGGGAACAGAGAGACAGACAAAAATGTTAAGTTAAATAGTACATTACCTACTATTTTATAGCTCGTATGACCTGAACCCGCACATGAGTCACACTTTCCTGTGTAAAAATGGACGCCTGACTCACAGAAAAGTGTGACTAAGTGCGGGTTTAGGTCACACAGTGCTATAAATTGTTTTTTTGTTATAAGTAGTACCGTATATTTTCAAATGCATTTATTAAAAACCTGCTATTTTGACATTACAAAGACATTTTATTTATTTGTATAGATCAATATTATAATTTCCTAGTGTGTGCGTTTGAAGGTGTGATGGTGTGTTGTGGGTAAGGGAGGGGGTGTGATAACGCCAGACGTAACTCGAGGATTAATATAGAAAAAAAACTACACAAACAAAATGCATAAGTGTGTATTACAAAAATAAAGCCTAGCTAGAGGAATAATATAGAAAAAAAGGGTAATAGATGATATAACAACAAAATCTCTAATATTAAGAACATAATATAACAACGGAACCTATAATTTTAATTAATATAGCGATTAGTTAATATAATGAACGATTGATATAATTTTAAAATAACAATTTTTTATAAGCATAACATACATTAAATATAACATCGTTTGACATAACATACATTAAATATAAAATCGTTTAACATACCACTCAAAATATATAAAATTTATTTGGTGTAATATGATGAAAACGCATACTTTAAAACTTAAAAAACTTTGTTTTATTCTTTGTAAGTTCTATCGTAGTTATAGGTAATAGTAACCTAATTAGATATTAAACATAACTAGTAACTGATTACCACCTGCACTAAGATAAGTCGACGGAGCCCCGCTTAGCGGGGCTCCTATTACTGGGTGGTTTAAAAAACAAATAACCACGAAGGCTAAGGCGGGAGCGAAGCGGAGCAGAGCTCCCGCCTTAGCCTTCTAACCTAACCTATCCGAGTCGGGGTACTCTGAGTCGGGGTGTGACGTAATGACATAATAACGTCAAAATAACGAACGACACGTAACGTTAACGTCATAATGACGTTTTTTATATATTAAACGTTAGGCCTAATGATTTTCGATTAAATAAACAATATACATATTAAACGTTAGACCAAATGATTTTCGATTACATGAACGTTATATCAAACTACGTTATACTAATTAAGTTTTAGAATAAATAAATGTTATATGTAAAGAAATTATATCAACAGTTGGTATATCTCACGTTGATTATATCTTATGAACGATAATAAAATGAAATTAGACCAAATGAGTTTATTATACGTTATGAGACGCACAAAACTCATAAGTATTACAAAAATAAAGCCTAGCTCGAGGAATAATATAGAAAAAAAAACTGCACAAACAAAACGCATAAGTATTACAAAAAATAAAGCCTAGCTCGAGGAATAATATAGAAAAAACGCATAAGTATTACAAAAAATAAAGCCTAGCTCGAGGAATAATATAGAAAAAACGCATAAGTATTACAAAAATAAAGACAAATAAAACAAATAAAAATTCAGAGTTTGACAATGTTGAATAGATATTATTTATTGTTGTTACAGGCAAATTGGATTTGAATAAAGGCTTCTTCAAACAGGCGCGACGCGCGATAAAATCGCGCGCGACACAAAGGCACCGCAAGTCGCGCAACGAGCGGAGTCTTTGTGTCGCGCGCGATTATATCGCGTGTCGCGCCTGTTTGTAGGAGCCTTAAGGGGCTTACAAGACCTAAACGCAAGTTTTCGAAACAATAAAAGTATATGATAGACTGCAGTAAAAAAAATCAGAAAAATATATGATATTCTTCAGGATATATGCTAGATAGATAGTGTGGTGAAAACATAATACAACTAATTTGATACGATAGAAAAAAATCATGAAGATACCTCTAAAAATTTTCTTTTTACAATAAAATCCATACTAAAATACATACAATCATTCTGATTTTTTGTCAGATTATTCTACAAGCAACATACTAAAATACTAGTGTTTTAATTTTTTTGTCCAAACAATAGATTCTTTGTAAATCGCATATTCATATTTTCGAACAAAATACGTGCGTATGTGTGCGTAAACGCTGTGTAGCGACACTGCCGGCCGAGGCCTGATGCTATACGGACGTGTCGCTCTTTTCGCCGCAATATTTCCGCCAAGATTGTTATGTTTTTGTAAAGTTTTATTTGTAAATTCATTGTTTATTATTATTTGCATAATCTTCTTTGCGTAAATATTTTTATTTCGTGTAAATATAAAATACTTTGAAGTTAAAATAGCGTAACCTTGTTATCAATTATCATTTATTGTAAATATGAAGTGAAAAATTCCGTTCGGACTACAAAACGTTCATATAAAACGCTGAACATAATTATATATATATACGAAATAATTTATTTATGTACTGAATTAAACCTATGTCATATATTATTAATGTTAATAATGGTCACCAGTCGACCTAGTCAAATAACCCGCCCCGAACAGTTCCCGGTGCAAAGGTGCCCAAAACGCTTGCTGCATTGCCACGTTGTATGGCAATGGCTAACCTTTGCACCAAGAACGAGCCGGAGCGGGAGTCACCCGTTTTTTCACGGAGCTTGTGCCCTATCTCACTGATGAGCTTCTTGGCCTCAGTGCCCCAAGCACCCATGGTCTCCACGGCAATGGGCACAAAATGATAGCGGTCCCCCAACGGTGCGTACTTCACCCTCTTCCTCTCAGCGGCGTCTTCCGCTGCTGCCGATGGTGAGAGGACGGTGCGACCAAGGTGGCTGGCAGCAACAGTGCTGACGCAAGTTGCGTCCCAAATTAGGCACTTGCCGTTCTTCCAAGGAACCAGGGTCAGTCCGTCCGGCCTCTTGCCGTCAGTCCTGCACAGACCCGGAGGCTCCAACACGCAGGGGACATCAGCTGACACAAAAGCCCTCCGCACAATATCATTGAGCGCATGGTGACGCGGGAACCTCCCTGAGCAACGACGACAACTCAAAGCGTGATGGCCATCGGCCTCCACCATGGAACCGCAGGTGCATCTGTGGGGTTCACACACCTTGCAGCCCAGGCGGAGGGCCACCGCCACACGCAAAGAGTCGTCATCAAGCAACGTGCCCAGGTGAGGCGAAGGAAGCGCGTGCAACCATGCCCCCGATTCCGGCTGCGATACAGCCCTGAGTCTGGCTAAATCAGTCCCCGAGGAACCCATCATTATCTGTTCCTGGATCAGCCTGGACGTGACGTCGTCCCACGCACGCTGAACACGTGTTGCGTCAGGGCTTGCAGCCCCCACGTTGAGGACGGACCAAGCTGACCCGGCATCCAACACATACGGTATGTTTGCCCCATCACCATTGGAATCTAGAATTACAGTGACGAGGTCAGCTACCCCATGTGTTGACGCCAGGAAAGCCGGCAGACCCACATCACGCACGCACCGCACCCCAAGACCCCCGTACCGGATAGGAAGAGCCGCTTGCCTCCACTGCGCATCATTAAAAGACACATTCAGGATCGACTCAACCGTTGATTTTAGAGCACAGTCAAAGGAAAATACTTCCTCAGGGCAAAGCCAGGTAGGAGCGGTCCGCAAGAGATACATAATCTTGGGCAAGGCAAAACACATGCGTAATAACAAAATCGCAACGTGCGCGGAGAGATCCTTAAGACGTTCCTGAGCATTGAGGAGAAGCTGTTTACGGGAGGAAATGGCTTCTGGCACACCGTCAAGAAAAATGGGAGATCCCAAAAGAGAGAAGGAAAGAGGAGAAAGTTCCTTGAGGCCAGGTAAATGAGAACCAAAGCGTGAGAAGTGTGTATGAGCTCCAACGCCACAGGGAAAAAATTCGCACTTGGAGGGATTCACCTCCAGACCCAGCTCCTTAAGTTGAGGAACAAGGACCCCCAGGTCCTGGCAAACCTCTTCCGGTGATCCACCAATAATGCCATCATCAAGGTACCACAGGTTCAGCGACGATTTCAATCCAGAGATGACTTTGTGGATTGCTAAACTGAAAACAAGTGGCCCCAATGGATCTCCCTGCTGCGCTCCCACTTGAGACGAAATGAGACTATCACTAAAGAATAGATTGGAAGGAGAATAATACACCTGATAGAGAAAGGGGTAAAGGGAAGGAATTTTATCCTTGACCTCACTCAAAAGAACGTCTCTTTCTAGGGTGTTAAAGGCATTGCGTATGTCCAGTTTCAGCACCACGCAGTCCGAGTTCTCAGGATCCATGACGAACGCACGCGTCGCATGGATAGCGGCCTCGCACCCCCGATGCGTCCCGAACCCTAGTTGATGCGGCTGCAAGTATTCGGACATAGCTACTCTTACGGACCGGCACGCCAGCTTAGCTGTCAACCTTCTGAACACACTGCCGATGGCTATTGGTCTCAGCCCTCCGTCTTTTTTCTTGAGTGCGCAAAGAGAAGCACCATACATATAAGGGCAAACTACTGGATTGAGCTGACCACTCATTAAAAAGTTTGCGAGCTTTGTCAAACACTCCAGCAAACGCCGCCCATTCTCACCCGCAGAGCCAGATGTTAGCTCTTTCAGATGCCCCGGACGAATTCCATCCAAGCCTGCTGCAGAGCCACTATAAAAAGAGCTCAAGGCCAGCGCGACGTCTTCCACTGACGCAGTCACCCTTGGAAGTGACAAGTCCGGCGCCGATGGAAAATTAAGCGGACGCGATGGGCTTGGATGCTTGACCGTAAGGGCGCTTAGCGTGTCAGGGTCGTGTTGCGCGAACGAGTCGTCTGAAACCAGCAACCGAACCGCCCCTCGGAGGTCTCCCTCGAACACCTTAGACTCGATGGCTTTTCGAATCCCACGTGACTTAGCAACCCCTGCCACACAACCCGACTCATCAACAAACTGGTCAGCACCAACCGTCGACTCGACGTTTGCCTTCACCTTTGCAGTCATGTTTCCAGGCGCGTTCCTCGAAGGAACTTTCAGCCCACCAAACGCAAAAGTGAGAAGCGCGCCCCAGTCTTCCACACCGTTACAGCTAACGCACTTATCAATAATGTCGCACAGCTTGCCCGCCGCCTGGTTCCGAGCACCCTTAGGAATGTGCCTAAGAACAGGCGTACCCACCTTCAAGGCTGAGAGCCTCTCCAAAGGGCAAGGGCGCGGAACCAGCGGCACCTGGCTCACTGGCTGGGAATCGGTGAGAGTAGACGACGTCCGAGGAGTGGCGACCGGCTGACGCGCATTCCTGTGCATACGGCCTATATGGACCTTGAGCCCATGCGAGCCAAACGCACGTGAAGACCCAGGGCAGTGAGGACAAGACAACATTGCGGACCGGGCGTTTGGACGTCTTTATACATACAATACCCGCATTAACAACAATTAGGTACAGTAAATTAAATATGGCTACAACCAATATCACACATAGCTCAAATTTGACAATTACAAAATTTAAATATTAGTTGGTATATAAAAATTACCATATTTTATTCAATATTATTCAACATTAAAATATTTAATAATTATTAGATTATGTCCACGGTACAGTATTATACAGAACTCAAACAATGTTTTAAACAGTCAAATTAATAAAAAAAAGATAAACCAATAGGTTTTACCGTATCAAACAATCAACGTCGTTAACATAATTAAGTAGGTACTTATCGAATACATACAAAAACAACCAAACGAAAACAATGGACAAATAAGGACAAAAAAAAAAATTTAAATTAAAAATAAAACTTCTTTACACAAAAATATTCCTGACATAATATTGCAGCACATTAAAATTATTCATTCCATGTTATATTAATCGGTAATTAAGAACCACAAAAAGTGGTTTGCGTATGTGAGATGCGAACGCACAACACTTAGATTCAACTAGGTTAAGCAGCGTATCAAACCGCTCGACCAAACCATCTGTATTAATGAAGTTCTAAATTAGCGAATAGTTTGTTGTTGGAGAGTCAAATATTTTTTTAATGTGGGTAACAGTTTTTATTGAGAAACAGTTTGTAATGTTAACTTTCTTATTGTTTTTGCACTATTATAACTTTCTTTCACTTTATGTTTATTTACTGATCACAGCACTGTAGAATTGTAGATACGTTTATAATTGTTTATATCGAGATTTTGGTATTTTCACTCATTTGTCACTGTTAGTTTTTATTAATTCACTTCTGTTAGGTTAATCGCTAATCATACAATCATATTCGTTGTATTTTTGTAGATCGTGAAACTTGGACGCTACAATCACTTCTTCCGTGCACATAGCACATATTTAGAATTGTGAAATAAATAAATTTATAAAAACTTAATTAATTATTAAAACACTCGCGGTCTAACTTGGTGGGTGGAGCGACGGACGTGCGCCTGACCTGACTATCTACTACTATAGCTATACGAAATTAAAAAATAAGAGCATTTTATTATTATTGAATATTTATTTTTTTAACAATAAAACTATGAATTTAGAAACGTCTAAGATAGTGCAGTCATGACGCATATACGCATAAGCTCAATTTTTTCGACTACATTTGCAACTGTTACGTTAGCGTATGAGCCCGATGTGTAGATTTGTATTCAAGAGTCCCCGGGTTCGATTCCCAGGGATTCACTAACCGAAGTTTTCTTTTTAAATGTATTTTGAATTTATATATACATTTATGTATTTATTATTTTTTTATAAATAATAATTAAAACGTCTACAATGTAATTTTATCTTTCACAGGAGAAAGACAGTCGTAAATATCAACACGGAAGTTATTTCTAATGCGAAACTACAATTAAAAAAAACTAAAAGCACCTAATGTTTTTATTAACAGACCGCGACTTATTGATATTGGGCATAACGAAATAACAAATTCATCTAAAAATTGCGATGAAAATTATCACAAGCAAGATTTTGGTTTTTATTATTATTGATTTCGTTTATAATAAATAGATTCATAATTATTATGTATGAATGTTAGGTACCTATCTTTGAGGCTGTTTACACATTATGCCGCAGCTGCAGCGGCACCGCCACTGCCGCGGCGCCGCTGCATCAGTCACCCTTGGATTTGTATGAACACACGGCGCTGCGGCGGCGGCGGCGGCGACGAGTTTTGATAAAACCGTAGCAATACTCGCCGCCGAATCATGCTGCTGCCGCCGCCGCGGCGCCGCCGTGTGCAAGGGTTCATGCAAATCCAAGGGCAACCAATACAGAGCGGCGCGGCGGGGGCGGCGCCGCTGTATTATATATATTTTTTTTTTATAATGTACTACAGTCGCGCGGTACGTAAACACGCGATAACCCCTCCCGCCTACAGTATTTTAATTTCATCAACCTACTTGAGTTTCTTTCTAGTTTTGTGACTGTACTGTACCTATAGGTAAATATTTTTTTTTAACCGACTTCTAAAAATGAGGAGGTTGTCAATTCGGATGTTTCTATTTTTTTTATGTATGTTCGGACATAACTCCGTCATAAAAATATGTAGATGGATTTTCAAAATTCTTTTTTTGTTCAAAAGAGGTTTATTCCGAAATGGTCCCATTTCAATTTCGTAAAGATCTGATGATGAGTTTCGGAGACAGACAACGGAACTCTTCAATAAATGCCAGTTTACGCAATCACACAACATAACATCACGCCTATACCCTTTAAAGGGGTAGGCAGATGTGTTCAATAGCTTCCTGTCACTGATATTAACATAGCAATTAGTGTTATATGAATTTGGGCGGGGTAGGTAGGTACAACTAAAAAGTGAAAAATAAAAACTTTTTTACAAAAAAAAAAACAACCGACTTCCAAAAAAAACACTACAAAGTGAAAAGTAACTTTAATTTCGGAAGTCGGTGTCAAAAAACGAAAATGCAGATCCAACGACACCGACTTCCAAAATTAAAGTTAATTACTTTGTGTTGTTTTTTTTGAAGTCCTTATTTTTTTTTTTGTTAAAAAGATTTTTTATTTATAAAATAGAAACATGTTGTGAATGGAATAGAAAGAGTTCAATAAAAATACATGGTCTTTTTGATCAATAGATTTAATAAAAAAAACTTATTGACGAATTCAAACAACCAAAAACAGCACAATATAGTCTCTTTGCCATATTAAGTAAGTACTTGTACTTATTTCAATGAATATTTGTCACAAATTGCACGCTTACTGCTTACGAAACCGTCACACCGTCCGGCGTCCACTCGTCACTGCGGAGCATTCGAGACTGTTTGTTAACCGAGTGTAAACCGAAATCGAGGCGCGTAGGTATGATTCGCGTTCCGATCGTTTTTATGAAGATAGAATACTGTATAGATAAAAATACCGTGGCGGGCGGTGCGCGGCGGCGCTGCCGCAGACACGGCATAATGTGTGATAATGTGTAAAAGGCCTTACTTACTTGACAAAGGAGAATGGGTAGACCGTACTCAGACACAAAGTTAATTGCAGCATTATGAACTATGTTGATCTTTATTGCCCTCATAGAGTAGTTTGCTTAATTAATCCTAAGACAGCATGTCTGAATTCACTTGGAGAAAAAAGTTATGTGAGGAAATTGAATTGATTTATTAAAAGGAAATATTTAACCTATCCTTTCAAAACTTATTGACCTGCTAATGATGGACACTTTTTGAAATTAATGAACCTCTAAAAACTTTTTGTGCTTCTAATGATGCACTTTTTTAAATTATTGAGCCTCCTTTTAACTTAATTTAAAATAATTAAAAACGTAATTTAAAATCTTCTATTTTTTTCATTTTATTATTGCTGAATGGGCGGCCCGCTTTTGACCTCGATCACGCCTGATGGAAAGCGATAGATAATAAGTGATGATATGTGATGGTATTTTTTTTATAGATTGGAAACAGTGGTACCACAGGAAGATCACGATTGTGAAGTTATTGATAAAAGTACATATTCATCTAAACGTGTACTAGAAGAAATCTTTAGTATACAGGTAATATTCATATATTTTTTTATCAGCCGCACGTTGCAGCCGTTGCAGGGCAACATCACCTTGCCACAAACACGTTGAATTTTAAAAAAGAATTGATTTTAAAATTGAATAATGGATTAATGGGATTTTAGGTGGATAGTGCTCCTGTAAGTCAATATGATATCCAGACTGAAAACCAAGAAACAGAAGGGTTAAATTACAATATAGAAGTAAGTTTTTCCTCAAACATATCGTTACTTACGATTAAATCTGGAGGAAAATGATATTCCAAATGATTTTATGTTAAGTTCTCTGTGGCAGAGAATCTGTATTATGATTCAAGGTATTGCCGGCTATGCTCGAAGTTTACTTCATGACGTAGACAGCGACGTGGTGGAACGCTATCACAGCATCATTGCGAAATACGTAGGAGGGAAGAGAGTTAACTTTTACTTGAAAAATTCATATCAGACGCGATGCATTGCTTCAGCAGTGTCGTTCAATGAAGAAAATGCAATGTCAAAGCTATATAAGAAAATGGCCAATAAAAGCCCAAGAGGTAAACAGAAGATGTGGAAAGAAAGAAAACATAAACAAAAAATCCTCAGTAAAAGGTACACAAAAAAGAGAGACGGCTAATTTTCAGTAAAAAAACAAAGTGATAAGGACTATGGCCAGTCATGTGAAAACCCTGATATGCCGGTAGAAGTACTGGATAAAATGAAAAATGATATCATGAAAAAATTAAAAAAGACGGATGAGGAGCGAGCAACGATTGAAAGAAAAACTATTTTACAAAGTGCTAATGAAGAATGGCTTGATATGAGAAGATCTTTATTGACTGCATCCAATTTCGGTAGGGTTATAAAAAGGCGTACTAATACACCATGTTATAATTTAGTAAAAGATCATATACTTTACCTAAAAAAAATTGATCACGTCCAATCCATAAGCCATGGCCAACAAAATGAAAAAACCGCCCTCGCACATTTGGCTGTACAAG
Source organism: Luperina testacea (assembly GCA_927399505.1). NCBI lineage: Eukaryota > Metazoa > Arthropoda > Insecta > Lepidoptera > Noctuidae > Luperina > Luperina testacea. The sequence goes on along the minus strand of OV656783.1, from coordinate 6,581,601 downwards.
AACACATAATCATTAGACCCTGTGGTTTATTTATAGACCAAGAACTATGTTTCTTGGGTGCATCGCCTGATAGATTAACTATAGAAGATACTGTGGTTGAAGTGAAGTGTCCTTTGACAGCCAATCAATTATTTCCGTCTTGAGTTTTTCTTTTCCTTTCTCCTATACGTCAAAGGCAATATTTTCTTTGGATCAACTATAGCTGTCCTTGTGCTTGGTAATAAATACCAAGCATGTTTTTTGTTGATGACTAGTTTACCTGTTTTTGTTTTTTGCCATAAGTTTACCTTTTTCTTTTCAATTGCTGCTGCAAGGCCCATTTTATTGGCTGTAAAAAGGACACTTCACTTCAACCACAGTATCTTCTCCAGTTAATCTATCAGGCGATGCACCCAAGAAACATAGTTCTTGGTCTATAAATAAACCACAGGGTCTAATGATTATGTGTTCTTGTACAGCCAAATGTGCGAGGGCGGTTTTTTCATTTTGTTGGCCATGGCTTATGGATTGGACGTGATCAATTTTTTTTAGGTAAAGTATATGATCTTTTACTAAATTATCACATGGTGTATTAGTACGCCTTCTTATAACCATACCGAAATTGGATGCAGTCAATAAAGATCTTCTCATCTCAAGCCATTCTCCATTAGCACTTTGTAAAATAGTTTTTCTTTCAATCATTGCTCGCTCTTCATCAATATTTTTTAATTTTTTCATGAAATCATCTTTCATTTTATCTAGTACTTCTAGGCATATCAGGCTTTCGATATGACTGGCCATAGTCCTTATCACTTTGATTTTTACTGAAAATTAGTCGGTTCTTTTTTTGCTTGAGTCACAGTCAGATATCCAAATATAGTGGGTAGGCAAATATTGTTTAAAACCTTCCACTATAATTTTCTTTCACTCTCCATTCCTGTAGACGGACCGGAATAGTTTTTTAAACGAAAATGAAGATAAAAACGAAAATAAAGAGAAAAGCGATGGCAAAAATGAAGATAACGACAAAGAAGAACGTAAAAATTATGAAGAAAATTATTCACAACAAATGTTTGGCATTTGTTGTTACGTCTACACGTTTCTTAGATTTTAGTAAATTTTAGGAACAAAAATAATTTTATAACATGATCATGATGCATGGTGTAATATAAACGTGTAATCGTAAACCTGAAAAAAAAAGCATTTAAAACTAAATGTGGTAGGTATAATGTTAACCAGAAAAATAGCTTAAAAGTACGTGGTATAATGTAAATGTAAAAGAAACTCGTAAGTAACTACCACTTCCATATTTTTTAAATAAAAATGTTTTAAATTTGATTGAATCAGTTTTATTTCAAAATCATCCACATCCTTAATTTTTTCAAGTCACACTCAAAACAAATTAAATAATTTTTTATAAAAAAAAAAACAGCCGACTTCCAAAAAAAAAAACACTACAAAGCTACAACCAACGATACCGACTTCCGAAATTAAAGTTATTTTTCACTTTGTAGTGGTTTTTTTTGGAAGTCGGTTGTTTTTTTTTTTTTGTAAAACCCGTAAAAACAGTTTTTATTTTTCACTTTTTAGTTGTCCCTACCTACCCCACACAAATTCATATAACACTACTTGCTATGTGAGTATCAGCGACAGGAAGCTATTAAACACATCTGCCTACCATTTTTAAGGGTACAGGCGTGATGTTATGTTGTGTGATTGCGTAAATAATGCATACAAATGCGATAGCAGCGATCGCGGTTGATTTGCTGGCATTTATTGAAGAGTTCCGTTGTCTGTCTCCGAAACTCATCATCAGATCTTTACGAAATTTAAATGTGACCCTTTCGAAACAAACCTCTTTCGAACAAAAAAAGAATTTTGCAAATCCGTCTATTTATGATGGAGGTCGTCTATACAACGTGTAACAGAAACCCTATAGCTATCCTTAAGCACTAAAGATAACAGCTGGTATAGAGTCACTATACTTAGTTTCAACTCAAAATAAAATACTCTAAGAATTGATACCAAATTTTCGGTATCTTAGGTTTCTGAAATTCAAATCATAACAAACATGTCACCGCACTACGTAGGTCAATCACTTTACTTGCCAATATCACGATAAATCTCTTCCGTAATTCTGCGCGCCTAGTACTGTACTAGCCTACCAAACGCGGCGTCTTTGTCGGCGCGAACTGACGAGATCAAACATGCCGCCTACCGCTTTGGCGGTGCGGCGCGCCGTACCGCCAAAGCATAGGCGGCATGTGCGCGCGCGCAATACAATACCTACTTTACCGTGATGTAAAAATTAATGTCTAATTATTGATTTTCAGTTTACTCATTAATATTAATATTAAGCCAGAAATTGCACGTAAAAACCGAGATAACAAAACTTACGTAAAATATCGAAACAAAGTTTAGGTAGGTTAACTAGTTTCATCTCTTATTATTACTTATTACCGAGAAAACAGTAAAATCTTAAAGTTTTGCTTAATTTAGTAAATTGACTTACATTTTTAAAGGTGGGGTTCGATGTGGTGGCCTTGGTACTGTATGCACAAGGCCGCTCGCTTGTTCATAGACTCCTGAACATTGCATAGCATGTCTGGTGTGATTGTCCTGAAAGCGGCCTCAATTCGTACTTTCATTTGGTCCACTGTAGTCTGTATCACACTGCACTGCGTACACTGCATTTTTAATGTACCCCCACAAAAAAAAAGTCTAACGGGGTTAGGTCTGGGGATCGTGGAGGCCAAGCCACGCTTGTGCTACCACGCCCAACCCACTGAGCAAAGCGCGCATCTAAATAATGGCGAACATCTCGAGCAAAATGTGCCGGTGCACCGTCATGTTGGAAAATTAAATTATTCCTCATCACGAGATTGACATAGCTTAACACTGGTAGCACTGTGAGGACATCGTCTAATTCATTCCTCAGGAAGCTTAAATAATTTTGGCCGTTTAAGCTTTGCGGCAAGAAAACTGGTCCTACGACAACGTCTCCAATTATACCTGCCCACACGTTCAGTCGCCATTGGTGTTGAAATGACGACTCTGTCTGTCGAAGCATGCGGGTTCGTGTGAGACCAAACATGTTCATTGTGGATGTTGCTTATTCCCGCTCTCGTGAAGGATGCCTCATCGGTCCATAGTATTTTTGAACCAAAATCTGGCGAAGCTTCTGACTGGTTTCTGTACCACTCGCAGAAGGCCACGCGAGGCAAAAAATCTGCCGGTATCAGCTCCTGGGTACGACGGAAGTGGTATGGGTGCTGACCGTCATTGCTTAGCACTCGCCATACCTGCATGTGGTTAGAGGCACCCAGCGCTAATGCAGCTCGACGTGTGCTAGTGCGTGGATTGAGTTCAAAATGTTCCAGAACAGCTTCTTCAAATTCTGGATCGGTAGTACTCGGGCGACCCTCTGAAGCAGGTGCGTGGAATGACCCAGTTTGGTACAGACGATGTACCATCCGGCTAAAACATGCCGACGAAGGCAGCTGTCGACGGTCAGCATCTGGTCTATCCTCAATAAAACGGTGACGGTACAGTTCTCGGGCAGCTCGCAAATTACCATGTTCTGCTCCGACACACAACATCATTTCGTAATATTCGCTATTACTTATCGACATTTTCAAACACAACAAAAAAAAGTCAATTAGGTGTAGCCGTACTGAACTGATGCGCGTGTCACAGGGACTAGAAACGAGTGCACTAGACACGGAACAGACGTCGACTGGCGAGCAAAACAATAACAATGCTAAATAAATCTCCTATTCCCTGCTATCCTGGTACCTAAATATTATTTCGTTAAATTTAGATACCTACGAGTATAGGGTGGCTGTCCCAATTAGTGTCCATACTATTAAAAAATATTGTTCAAGGATTCAAGATTATTTTACATCTTAATAATAATTTCAACTAAACTCCGTTAAACTTTCAAGTAAATCTAACACACCAGAGTTACGTACCTAATTCAAATTCAAAATTGAAAAATCATTCATTTTTTTCACCACATCACGCAGCGGGACGCTGAACGTGCCCCCGCGCGTGATTTTTTACCAAATTCAATAAAAACGTGCTTCCGCGCGTGGAATTATCCGTTCCACGAACCCCGCTGCGTGACACGGTGCAGTGTGGGCCTCCCCTTAGATAATTACCAGCTGACTAAAAACAACATTCCCGCAACCTCGGAAATTCCCGCAACTCCGGAAAATTATTAAGTAATTTCAATCCATTAAAAATCATAATTTATGGGGCCGCGTTATCTCTTTAGAAGTTGTATTTACCAGGAGTAATTGAAACTACAGGACGGCAATTGGTGCACGTACCCTACTAACCCATTAGGTTTACACACACTAAGATGCTTACATTGTGTGTGTAACGACGTAATCAGGGTTCTGTGAGCAAACGATTTTCAATTCGGCAATAACAATTCCTAACTCATGCGGTCCTAGTACTTTTATTAATTTCTTTCCACAGTTAGATGCAGTTTTGCGACATTTTTTATTGACTTCGTTTGAATTATACTAAAGACTAAACGTGCTCAAACCAATAAAACCCATGTACTATTGATAAAGCACCGACAGACCGTGAACTTCCGATAATTCTTTCGGTTAGTCCTACAGACAAAAATTATGCGGGCGTGCTATTATTTTGTAATAAAAAAATAGTATTAACTTGTTGTTAATAGTTTTCGACATAATTATTAAAAAAAAAACCTTATTTTTAAAATTATGAACGGAACCGTGCAACCGAACTGTGATTTTATTTGTACTAGGAGAAGCATCAATACCGAAGAGGTGAATTGAAATGATGTTTTGGGTTCAGTTGGACAAAAATTCTTGTTCTAAATCCTTTTTCTATTCTAAGTTTTAATGGCAAATAATAATGTTTATTTAAGCAATTAATTCTTGGTAGGATACACGTAAGGATTCGATTTTTTATGATCAATTCAATGGTACGAGCTGACGATTTTTCGAAACAATTCGTTTTAATGCGATCTTCAAGCAAATCGATTCAATAGTAAGGTGAATCGAATCCCCTGGATCGTATGTGTAAAAATTATTATGATAAGGGCTCATAATAGTTCAAGTTCATGTTTGCCCAAAGTATTATGCTGACAATCATAAACAGCGAATAGGTAGGTTTATTTATTTCAAACAAGATCAATTACATACATAATTATGCCGACACTTTTTAGCTTGTCCGCATTATTTATGTTAGCACTAAGCGAAGATTGAAACATTTGATTTTAACCGACTACATCTGTACCATCTGAATGAAAGTCATTTAATTACGCTGGAAAGGTTATCAATTATTAATATTATTGATTAAAAGTTTAGACGTACCTACCTGACTGGCAACTGTAAATATGTCACAAAATAAAGGTGTGTTAAATGTTGTTTAAAATTTTTTTGATTACGATTTTTGTTGAATTTTTAGTAGATCGATTCAAGAGCACGGGATTCGTTCTGTGAATCGATTAAAAAATCGATTTAAAGCAAAACATCGTTTATCCTTATGGCCACCAAAATAAAAGGATAGGAATAACGTTGGGAAATTCAATACAGGAATATTGTTTTTTAATTAGGTATTTATTGTGTTGTAGGTACGATGGTAAGGTGGGGTGGGTGGAAGATTACTATTTACTATGTAGATAATAATTATCTACAAAGTAATCTTCTACAAAAGGACAACTACATAAAAAACCAACAAGTGTGTAAATAATACGTGACAGTGCAAACAGGTACCTAAATATTATTTCGTAAAATTTTAATACCTAGACCAAAATCAAAGCTTAGGAAAAGTCAGTAATAATATTTTGTAAACAAAAAATAAACATGCGGAACCTTTTATTCATTTTATTCAGAAATACCAGGAGTAAGAGGTTTATTTTTACTCACAAATGGTTCACTGACACCGATCAGCTGATTTAGTGCTAGTGATGTGTTTATTTCAATTTGAAAAGTTCGGTTTCTGGTATCAATGTATTAAAATTTCTCATAAGTTCTGAACATGTAGATATAGGATTAAAAAACCCTTCCAATATCGTTTGATATCATCCAAAGAAGCCGTGCCTTTCGTATGTATATACCCTTTCCGTTACACGTTGTATAGGACCCGAACATAAATAAAAAAAAAATAATAAACAAACCCGAATTGAGAACCTCCTCCTTTTTAGAAATCGGTTAATAATTTTGTTGTCATAACATAACTACTTGTTTCCGCGTCATCTATTGGAATACTCGGGCGTAATCGTAAATCGTATGCTGTATGTCATAATTGTGATGGGCGTCGTCGTTAGATGGCGTACGCGGCGATTGTGTATATGTGTGCATGCGTTTCTCAAGGACACTTTGCTCTACTAGTCCTCTTAAGAGAATAATCTAACATGGACAGAACTGAACTAATTAGGTTATACAGTGTTATTGAGTTTTTCCATCAGGAATTTCTTAGTAACAGTCCGGAGATTGGAAGTTGGCGAGAAAACAACAGATTTTTTTCATAACTGACGAAAAGTGTCTAAGATAGGGGCTAGAATCGTGTGCTGAATTCATGATTACCTTAAAAATAAAGAATTAATGGGCTTTGTAACGAGAATGAAAAAAATATCTCTTTCTCACAAATAGTGATACAAAATTGTCCAAAATGTTGTATTTTTTTGTTTAATATTACGTTCATGGTCTGTTAATTATTTGAAAATGATATTATAAATGATAATGAATGATAGTGTTTTATTCTTAAGCTAAAAATCTAAAAACTGAATACCAAATGAAAAGCGATTCAATTATTACTAAATCATAAAACTCTGATTTAAATAAAAACAGTCTGATTTAAATTTAGAAAATATTTTTTTTATTATGTTGACAAGCTACTATTTGTTCCTGACGATGTTTTAGCACGTCTTTTTGATGTTGTGTTCGTTCAGACTCAGGAATAGCCAGAATTTCATTGACTTCTTGTTTATAGTAGTAGTACGTTATTTTACTGCACGAGGGAAAGTGGGCCCGTTTCCTGGAATCTGAAAAGAAAAAGCATATAGGTAAACAAAAATAGCTATTGTGTTAATACAAGGACTCCCTAGGAGTCGTTAAGTCTCGTATGCAAAGATTTAAATCGTTAGATTTACCCTCACCGTACTTATGTCGTGTGAAAAGTGTCCGTACTACGTAGTGAGGAGAGTGATTTCACACATCCCGTGTAAATTGTGTTTCATGGCATCATGCCACATTGTGTGTCAGAGGTGTCAAAACGAAACAGAAACGCGACCATCTTTTGACGCGGTAAGGCGAATCTAACGATTCAAATATATGTAACAAAAAAAACAATAGTGGAGTTTCACTTCACCATTGTTTAACGGTACAAGTAATAACACTTTTATTTGGGTTTCGTACGCAAAGGTTTCATCTCTGACCTAGATTAGAGTCAAGAGCAAACCCATTTCAAATAAAAAAAAAAAAAGGGTGGCAAAGGGACCTATCGCTAAGGCTGTCTGTCAGTCTGTCAAAGGGCTGTATCTAATTAATCGTATTAGGTAAACACTTTAATTTTTCATAGAGTGTGTACTACTAAGGCGGCTATAAAATATAATAAAGTTACTTTTCTTTCCTTTACTTGGTGTAAATCATTTCATCACCACTGCTCTCCAAACGATGAGGGAAAACATTGTGAGGGAACGCTTTTTCGATTCTGATTAATATAACGCTACTAGTCTCCGAGTAAAATGACTGTATCACCACTATTACCGTGCTAAAACGCACAAACTATAGTGACGTACTGCCGACAGTACAGTCAACAAAAGAGATAAGTATGCAGGATCGTCGGATATAGTTGAAGTTTAGTAAGAAACCGATGGATGTTCTCGAATAAAATTTATTTTTATTGATGGAAAATAAACAGCTCATTTATCAAATAAAAATTCAGCCATAATTTTCTTACTAAACTTCAACTACATCCGACGATCCTGCATACTTATCTCTTTTGTTGACTGTACCTACAAACTAATTATTTAATTAAATATTGTCTAGACCAACGGGGTAATTACGTAAAACACTAACAGTTCCTACTGTTGGTGTTTTACGGAATTACCCCGGAATTAACCATTCCTATGGTTAAGCCGTAGGAATGCACTTAGCAGACAAGTTTTTCGAAGATATGAACCAATGTATTAGCAATATCCTTCAAAGTGATTCAGATTGTGATTCATAGTGTGTTAGGATGCAGGAGTCACCTAATGGCAGACCGTGGATCCAGACCGCGACGTGAAGTAAACAGTAAAATATACTTAACTAAAAATCAATCTAAAAATATTATACAAACAACCGACTTCAAAAAAAAAACACTACAAATTGAAAATTAACTTTAATTTCGGAAGTCGTTGTCGTTGGTTCCGCGTAAAGGCTCCTTCAAACAGGCGCGACACGACACGTGACACAAAGGCACCGCAAGTCGTGCAACGAGCGGTGCCTTTGTGTCGGGCGTCGCGCCTGTTTGCAGGAGCCTTGACACACTGTCAATCACAATCCGAATAATTTTGAAGAACGCAATAAATGTTTTTGAACTGTCATAAAGAAAGCGATTCCTACTGTTAAGGCTCCTGCAAACAGGCGCGACGCGCGACGCGAATCGCGCGCGACACAAAGGCACCGCTCGTTGCGCGACTTGCGGTGCCTTTGTGTCGCGTGTCGTGTCGCGCCTGTTTGAAGGAGCCTTTAGTGTGTTATGCAATTGCCCCGCAGGTCTAGACTAACAAACAAGAGATTACTTAGATAAACTTAAAACTTACCTGCACAAATGACAGAACACAGTACTAATAGTATCAACATTATGCTGAGCAACTTCATCTTACAAATTATACGTTCTCGTGCTACAGCTGCTAGTTAATAAATAGCTGATATTGTATTTAACCCGGCAGCACACGCAAGGTATTTACAAACACTAATACCCGCTATCGGGTATAAAATACCACAGAATTTAAATAGCATTATCTAAGAAAAATTTGTTTATAGCACTGTGTGACCTAAACTCGCACTTAGTCTCGCTTTTCTGTGACTTAAGTAGTCTATTTTTTTTCACAAAAAATCGTGACATAAATGCGAGTTTAGGTCACGTCAAAATAAAAAAAGTAAAAAAAAAATGTATGATGCGTAGGTACTAGTTATATTATTATCGTACTATTTTATATTTATTTATTTATAATATACAGTATATTAACTAACAGAGGGCGTTCCCGTTAACCCGCAATAGTATAGCATCCATACAGGCTAAAAAAAATATTACCATTCGAAAATAAAATGTTTTTATTTTTTTTTATATTAAAATATGCATAAAAATCGTAAATTGATACTCTATTTATTTAATTAATTCTAATTTATTTAATTAAATAAATTCCGACATTGCTGTCCTTCAAGTACGCGTGTACAGAGTGTTTCTTTAACGTATCAATTTACGATTTTTAGTGAATATTTTAATAAAAAATAAAATAAAAACATTTTATTTTCGAATGGTAATATTTTTTTAGCATGTATGGATGCTATACTATTGCGGGTTAACGGGAACGCCCTCTGTTAGTTAACATACTGTATATTATACGATTTTATTAATACAAAACATACAATGGGCGGCCTTATTGCTTTCTGCGATCTCTTCCAGGCAACCTTATTTTTTTTTTTATTTATTAAGATGCATTTAATATTTTTATTGATATTATTTACAATAAATAATATAACAAATTCAAGTTCTAAATTTTACAGGTTTTAAGGTACAGACGCCAACACATCAAACTACCCGAACGAAACTGTCAAATTTTCCCAATTAACTTTGAACCTTATGCTTTAGCGATAAAGTTGAAAATCTATTAAAGAAATTTGACAGATTGTAGTAGCTTGATGTGCTGGCGTCTGTACAAAGGTAATGCTTACCTATTTTATAAAAAATCTCTTCCAGCATACCTGCGATAGGACAATAAATAGAGAGATGTAGACAGCGTGTGAAAGAGTAAAGGAGACAAAAAAATAATACATACAATCTAAAAACAATTCACTTAATAAAACTAAACAAGTATAATGATAATGTTAATTATGTCTGTGGTATTTTCTACCCAGTGGCGAGTGCAGCCGGGTTCTTGTAAACAGGATTTTATTCACAACTACATTCTCGTCTGATGACTCTCACTCGACTCGTTATTAACATGCATAAAAAGGTTAATATTTTCCTTATAACATCATCTGCGTGGCTTTTTCCCAACTATGACACATTTCACATTTACCTTATACATCTAAATAAAATAAATAAAGTCCTCCAGATCGTGTTTCGGCCACGGCAGCCAATCTCAACGGAGACTAGCCTTCGGCGCGGGAGATGTTGTAGTGCACAAGTGTGCGCAGACACGGGTGAAATACGTACAAATACAATTATAAATAACTGATTATATGTTATACCAGCTGACCCCGGCAAACTCTGTACCCCTAAATGTATGAGGAAATTAATTATCTTCATTATTATTTTTTTCGAGAATTTTTCCCATGTTCTTTTCCCGTCAAGCTCCTCGCGTACCCTATGTAATACGATACAATAGAAAATCAATTGTGTCTCATTAGCGGAGCTTGAGAGATCACTAGTTATTCTGCTATTCGGGGCGGAGACAAATCCAACAAATCAAGTATCATAAAAATCGGTCCAGCAGTTATAAATGGTGTAACACCCGACTTTGTTTTATTTTATATAAGTTGTTGTTGTGTGTTGTTTTTTTTTTTTCTATGTTATAATTTTATAAACCATAATGATAGTGTTTTTTCTTAAGCTAAAAACCGAATACCAAATTAAAAGCGATTTAACTGTTATTAAAATCAAAAAAGTCTGATTAAAAAAAAAAACCGATATAAGTCTTGATTTTTATTAACCACGTTTACAATCTTGTACTCGTTCCATCAGATATTTTAGCCTTTCTCTTTGTTTTTGGGTTCGGCCAGAGTCAGGAAGATCCAGAAGTCCATCGATTTCTTGTTTATGGTATTGGTACGTTATTTTACTGCATGGTTGATGAATAATACCTCCGAAAACTGAAAAGGAAAAGTATATAAATGTGGGAAATGGAACGCAAGTGGAAGTAAGAGAAATGGAACGTAAGTGAAAGAAAGGGAGAAAGTACGAGGTATGAGGGAGAGAGCGATAGACGAAGGAAGGGGGACGACGCCATATGAGAAAGGACGGAAGGATCTGAGAAGGACGTTGTAAAGTGTAAGTTAAAAATAAAAGTAATTAATATTGAAGACTGCAGTATTTTATTGCCTGGAAGAACCCTGTATCCCACATAAATAACAATAACCCTCCTTCTGACGCAGTCGGGTAAAAATAGCTATTGTGATGATAAAAGGACTCTTGGGAGTCTTCAAGTCTCGAGTGATTATAATATCAATCATGGGTTGATTGATAATCCACTCAGTCTATCGCAGTCCACTGCTGGACATAAGCCCCTCCCAGGCTGCGCCAGAAGACTCTCCTCCGCCTTCTGCATCCAATCTGCCCCAGCCACCTTTTTAAGGTCGTCAGTCCATATATCTGGAGGCCGTCCCACACTACCCTTGCAGTAAAGGTTTATTTATTTATTTATTAGGGACAAAAAACAGTTACATGATACAAAATACAGAAAAATACTAAAATAAGATTAACAAATATGTAACCCACACCATTGTCCACGTTTTAACTAGAAATGCTAAAGACAAAAAGAAAGAGAAAAGTAAAACTATAGTCGCTGCCACAATAATAATGCTGTGTTACTTAGCTTAGCTTAGTCTAACTTAAAATACTCGTTAGACAAAATATCTAGAGCCATTTTCTTAAATGATTGCTTAGATAGACAAAATATATCCAGCTCCATAAAGGTTTGTGTAAAGTGTCGTATTTCAACGTTGCATTCGTTATTTCACGAAAAAATCGCAATTGAAAGTTGCCAAGTGTTGACATATTAGTGCTCGTGACTACCTACAAATTAGTTATTTATTACTATTATTTTAATACTGTTAGCTTTTAAAATTATGTTTCCATAAATAAAAATCATGTTATTTACAATGCGTGCCCCGAAAGATGAGACTTGACACACCACGTGGTTTGACATGCGCAGTACACGATTTTAGGTATCTTTAGCGGTATGAGGTCTGAGTGCGGGACGGGACCGGATGTCATAGGGGCGGCGGAAGGAGCGGGGGAGGCGGGGTCAAGTCTCATCTTTCGTGGCGCGCATTGTAAATATTGTTTAGACTAGGTAATTGCGTGACACGCTAAGGCTCAAATCACACCGAGATGGCAGCGAAGCGGCGAGCAGTTTTAGTGTCATATAATTTTAAACTTTATCTTCATTACTATAATACATAATATCGCTTGAGAAACTTGAGTTGTCGGAGTGCTCGCGGCGCCGCGGGCGGCTGCGCGACCTTTCAAGTTTCTCAAGCGATACTATGTATTATAGTAATGAAGATAAGATTTAAAATTATATGACACTGAAACAGCTCGCCGCTTCGCTGCTATCTCTGTTTTTTTTTTAACTTGTCTTTTTAAAAAAAACGTTGCCCCACACTAGGAATTTCTCCTGTATTGTGGGTGCGTTTACAAACATTTAAACTCACATACACAAACAGCCAGACGCGGAACAACTACTTGTAGGACATAAAAATATTTGTTCCGTGCGGGAATCGAACCCGCGACACGCAGTGCAGCAGAGAATCGCTTAACCACTGCGCCAACCGTGCCGTCCGATTTGAGCCTAACAGTAGGAATGGAGCAGACACATTTTTCATATTTAAAGCAATAGATTAGCAATATAAACTTACCTGTACAAATGAAAGAACAAATCACTAATAGTGTCAACGTTATCCTGATCAACTCCATCTTCCAAAATATACCGAATTATACGTTCGCACTCTACTGTTGCTAGTCAATGAATAGATTAGATTTGTATTTAACCCGGCAGCTCTCGGTGGAGCATGCAAAAACACGTTATGAGTAAAATAAGTTTTCTATAGAAATTTGAAATTCCTCAATATCTCCTCTCGTCTTTATATCAGAGTCCTTTCAAAATATATATTTGGGAACCTAGATATTCTGTAATCCAATGGGAATAAATACACACTACCTTAAGAATATTTTTGATTTACTTAATAATTTTGGTATTATGTTTAAATGAACTACGCTTTAGCATGACTTTTTATCAAAAAAAACAACCGTCTTCCAAAAAAAAAACACTACAAAGTGAAAAATAACTTTAATTTCGAAAGTCGGTGTCAAAAAACGCAAATGCGGAACCAACGGCACCGACTTCCGAAATTAAAGTTATTTTTCACTTTGTAGTGCTTTTTTGGAAGTTGGTTGTTTTTTTTTATATCAAATATTTTTATTATTATTATTTGTTTATTTTGTACCCAGTAGCGAGTGCTACCGGGTTAATAAAGTAAACAGGATTTTATGCACCTACAGTCTGATGACGCAACAGTATTTTCCTTATACATATCTATACTAATAATAAAACAGAAGAGTTTGTTTGTTTGAGTGCGCTAAACTCTGGAACTGCACGTCGTACTTGAAAAAATATTTTAGCATTTGATAGCCCAATTCATGAGGAAGGTTCAACATCACGCTGACACTTGGGAGCCGAACAATAAGAAAAAAATGTCAACTTAATCTGTCTAGTACATTCTGAGCAAATTGTCTGTGACAGACGGACAGACAGACACACGAGTGATCCAATCAGGGTTTCGTTTTTCCCTTTGAGGTAGGTATGGAGAAGAGAGAAGAAACAAAGAAGGTGGTGGTGGTGTGGTAAGAGTATTCTATTCTATGGAATCCTAAAAACTCAGAAAGAATGCCAATTGAAAACGAAGTAACGGGGCACAGCTACGGGATATATTTCACGGGGACAAAGTCGCGGGCAGAAGATAGCTTATTACATAACTAGCTGACGACGTGAACTTCGTACCTACCGCCCCGCCAGCCGCTCTGCCCCCGCTTTTTTAAGGGCTCCTTCAAACAGTCGCGACACGACACGCGACACAAAGGCACCGCGCGCCGCGACCGCGATATCGCGTGTCGCGCCTGTTTGTAGGGGCCTTAAATCTCTGATATCTTCTAAGATATTTATTTTAATGATATGGGCAATTTTGATCTACATGAAATGCACAACATGTGTAATGTATTTAATTGGATAAGGAATAATACTGTATTGTTTAAAATATCTTGGTAAATAACACAAATTTTTTTTTGTTATATGTAATAAATAAAAATGTTTACGGTGGGTTATATTTAGGACATAAACATACACCATCACGGACTTTTTTAACGATCTTTTTAAGATATACAATTCCGTAGTACATTAATTTGATCTATCTGGTAAGGTTTAGCCAGCGTTTGCAATGTAAGCGCACAAAAAATGTGTTTGTTACGTTACGTTTTCTCTACTATAATATGCATGTATGTTACATATGAAACCTTCTCCGTCCTCTTGAATCACTCATCTATTGCTGAAAACTGCAATAAAATTCGTTGACAGTTTAAAAGATCTAAGCTTGCAGACTGCGGGAGCGACTTTGTTTTATACTATGTAACAGTGGCGAAGTTTCCATTCATCTCGATTCCAACCGGCTTCCCTTTGAAAAATGGCACAATCAGTATTCTATAGACAAATAATATAACCATATTAAAGACTAGCTTCCCGCGACTTCGTCCGCGTGAAATTTCTTGTTACTCCAACCCACCCCGTCGCATCGCATCGCCTGCCCGCGCTATTACTTCGTTTTTGCTTAGCGTTCTTACTGACTTTTTTTCTTTTTGCTCGGCTCCTAAAGGTCATAGCGTGATGTTAAATAGCCTATAGCCTTCCTCAAGAATTGGGCTATCAAATGCGAAAAGAATTTTTCAAATCCGACTGCTAGTTCCATAGATTAGCGCGTTCAACCAAACAAACAAACAAACTCTTCAGCTTTATAATATTAGTATAGATCTCCAGTTTACCTCTTACAAAAATTGACCCTTAGCTTCGTCACAAACGAACAATTTCTTTCAGATTTGTGTTATTATAGGATTTATAGGTATAGTATGGATTTGTTTCTCCCCCAGAATCTCTCACTTCGCGACTGCGGACGAGTTCACAGACACCACTATCAGGGTTATCACAATTGAGAAGCGTCAGTACGGTCTCTTCAAATGCAAAGCTCAGAATAAACTGGGGACTGACGAGGGTCAGGTGGACTTAGTCGGTGAGTAAAACTGAATCTTAACGGTATAGTCATAGAGACAGATTTGATTTGTTTTTTTTTTTTTTTTTTTTGAGTTGCATAAACGGGAAAGGGTTTTTTTTTTGTAATATTTCTTTTTAAATTCAATATTTAAAATAGCTTCCTTTGATTTTGACAAGCATATATTTTTGTATTTAGAATTTTTTCGGACTTTATTCCAAAATATTTTAATGTTTTTCAATTGCAATTGCATCTTGCAATGTTTAAATTCTATGTTGAATAATTAAACTGCGTATTTGTTGATGTAAGGTAAGCCGCAGGTCTGTGATATCAAAACCAGCACCATAAGACCAGCTCAAGTTTAAAATGTTACCACTGACTTGCGTCCTACTGTACAGACAGACGCCAGCACATCAAGCTGCCCGAAACTGTCAAATTTTCCCAGTCAACTTTGAACCTAAAGCTTTAGCGATAAAGTTGAAAAAGACATTTGACAGATCGTAGCTTGATGTGCTGGCGTCTGTAGGAAAAATACAGAGTGAGATTAAAGTTTTCGAACGATTTATTCACACACCAACTATTATAACAAAAACCAATAATGCCAGCGTATTACGGGTTGGCACTTGGCAGGGACATTAATTCGCAACCTGTTATCAAGGATTCAGTACATGAATTCTGAAACCCCAAGCGTTGAAATATTTCGTCGTTTACTAAAAAAAAAAAACTGTCAAGTGCGAGTCGGACTCGCGCACCGAGGGTTCTCTACAAATTTTTAGATAGGTATGTAAATTGTTTAACAGCACTTTTCTATAAAACAGCTTTAACAGCACTTTTCTATAAAACAGCGGTCAAGAATCATGTGTTGAATCCATGGTTACAGTTTCCGCGTCGATGTCCGTGCCACCCTGTATAATAGGTCTTTGCCCTGCAATGGGACAACTCCCACTGCGGAACAAAGGCCTCAAGAAAGCACGGGCCTTTGCCCTGCAATGGGACAACTCCCACTTCGAAACAAAGGCCTCATGAAAGCACGAGCCTTTGCCCTGCAATGGGACAACTCCCACTGCGGAACAGAGGCCTCAAGAAGGCACGAGCCTTTGCTCTGCAATGGGACAACTCCACAAAGGCCTCATTATACGAAGAAGGCGCGAGCATTGATCTCCACGCTTGCTTAACGAGCATTGTCGATGTAAGACTTCATAAAACCAACATTTTATTTTGATGATCTCACTCTGTACCATTTTTCTCAATACTCCGCATGCATGGCTGCTACTCGTCGCATGCTACAACTGACGTCTTGTCTTTAGAATCTATAATCCCGGTCTGTCCACCGGCGTGTGGTACCGCGCGTTTTGCCGGCGCGGCTAACATCGCGCCGTCTGAGGCTACCCTTATGTCACTGTTCGCTGTTTACATCGTTTATGCTGCGAGGAGGTGAGTTTTAGCTTATAATTATGTTTTATAATAGACATTATTCTCACTGTGTTATAACGACAGATAAACAGCTTGTTCTAAGTTGTTTAGAATAGAAAGCATTTATTTGTCAGAATATTGTACAAAGTTGTCAATCGATTGAATGCCGCAATTACAGAAACAATTATAAAGCCTTAACGTGTCTCACATGGATCCACCTTCGGCATACGAAGGATTAAAGAGCTTTTTTACAACAGTAAAAGGATCATTTTGGTGCGTGGCGAAAATCGGAACTAACGCCACCATCTTGATTTTTGTGACCATTTCACAAATGTTTACCAACAACGCCCCCCTGTCAATGTCACTTAGGCGCCAGAAGATCCTTGTAGCACTTTACAGTCCGTTCACAGAGTTATTTTACCTCTGACAGAAGTAACCCAAAAGCAACCTTATCTTAACGAGGATAAAGATCACTGTGATATTAGCAGAAATGTTAGTGGCGGCAGCCCAAAAGCAACCTTGTTTTAACGAAAACAAAGGTCACTTTGACTTTGACAGTGACGCAAAATCAAAGGTAAAATAACTGTGAATAGCCACGAACGATTAACTGTCATCCGTGACGATTCAAAAGTGCGATTTTCAATGTTTCTTTTGTTTTCTGCACCTCCATTTCCTTTGAGTTGCTAAAAACGACTGTCGTCAAACGCAATAAAATTGGGAACACGACACAGTGGGAATGGTGGCTCTAACGTCTTTTTTTTTATTCCTAATCATTTGACGTTTTTATAATTTTTAACGTGATAATATATTATAGTGGACGTCCAGGGCATCACGATAGAGCAGGGAAGTAAAATGTATGACAATATATGAAGACGCTTTTAAAGGGTTTTGAAGATCCGTCGCATACCTACCTGTCCGCCATTTTAATTTTATTTTTTCAAAATGGCGGCCCCGCATGTAACCTTTACCTATATAAATCGATAGGTGACATCAATGCTAACAGAAAACATATTAAGACCAAACCCCGTTAAGTGTCAACTTTACAAAATATTAACATTCAAAGTTGATCACGTGACATCCATATTTTTTACCCTTGCTCAAATCTTTTTGCATAGATGTGTAATTATTTTAAACATCTACGCAACAAGATGTAAGCAAAAGGGTAAAAAAAATTAAAACTGCCGCCATTTTGAAAAATGTCAAAATGGCGGACAGGTAGGAGTGCCAGGCTACATATAAAAATCTTCAATCCCCGTTCCGTCCACGATAACGTTATAATGTGTACGTATTTCCAAAAAAATTATGGACATGGACTTCCACTATAATATTATCGTCACGTAAAAACTTATAAAAACGCACAATAGGTGTATTAAGATTCCAATAAACTATATTTTTTTTTTGCATGTTTGGAAGAACATAGTTTATTTTTTTGCTTCATAGACTAAATATGTTGATGTAATTTTTGTACAAAAGTTTATATTTATTTATATATTTTAGTTTTACTATTCATTTTCTTTGAGAAGACGTAAGACATGCTTATCAAAATGCGAAAGTAAATAAATATAAAATGATAATATACTGTGCACGAGTGTGTGTGTTTCTGCAAATTGGTTTTTTAATTGACCAACGGTGTGTTTTTCGATTATGGAATGTCTTTTTTGTACGCCAAGTTTTTCTTGATAACGACTTTTGTTCTACTAAAATAATTACATAATCTCTTAAAGTTTAAAATGTCGTCTCGTTTTACTAATCAGCCGGTTGATTCTGTAACTCACCGTGAAAACTTAGGTAAAGTGAGTTTATTTTTGCTAGAAATTAACACTATATGACAGCTCACTCCACGCTCACTTCACCTAAGTTTTCACGGTGAGATTTTTACAGAATAGCAATGCTGTTTTCCACTATACAAGGTGGAGACGACAATATGACATTAAATTAAACTTCGTATACCAAATGACGTATCCAGACTGCTTACAATAATTCCAACCAAATATATCTAATGGTTTAGTCACTATAGCTACTCAAAGATTGGCAAAACCTATAAGCTTGGCCATCACTACTTATTAGTTTGTTTAAAAAAAAATAAGTTTTCAATTTCGATGTTAGGATTTATTTGATAGTTCCAAAATACTCCTTTATTGTACTGTCAGCGTTTTCATTCTTCTCCTTAGCGTGTCGATGGCAATCTATATAATGTGTATCTAGCTAGTCATTCACGAAATATTTTAAGAGATACACCAGAGCCAGTATTTATTTATTTATTTATTTATTTATTTGGTTCACCAACAATTGTATACACTATTTTAAGCAATATAAACAAAAGCAACAAATCGGAGTAAAGTGTAACAATCACTTATAGGTAAACTCTGCGGACTCTCTCTCTCTCTCTCTCTCTCTCTCTGCTTATAGGTAACTTTCTCTCTCTCTCTCTGTTATTATTTTTCAAGTAATTTAAAAATTATTTTATGTTTCAAATTAATATACTTATTTATTTATTTTACCATTTATGCACACACATATATAAAAAGACACGAAATAAATCAGAACAGAAAAATTATTATTATTTTTATTTTTTTTTTCGTTGCTATGACTTCTTTACCAGCTATAGAGGTTTCTCTCAAAGTATTTCGTGTATGAATATATAGACCATACATAATATTATACAATCAGCCCAAAATTTGGCTACCAACTTCAGTAGCGTCCATAGCGAAGCGATTTCATTTATTGTCATCTCCATATTGTATACACACGCGACATATCTAGCCATAATCACCAGTATATTTGAATTGGGGGCCTAAAAAGGCCACTTTGGCGAATCATAAAAGGATAACATTATGAATCGTAATGGACAGTTAATTGTTAAGTTAATCGAATCAAATCCCATTGATGAAGGATTTTTCAGTTATTTTTTTTTGTCTGTGCTAAAATACTAATCAGTCCAATCCAAATCCAATCGCTATCTCTTTGATTATACCTACGTAGTGTAGCGAAAAAAAGAAAAACACGGACTGTCTTCGCCATATTTTGATTCATAACGTTATCCATTTACGATTCTGCCAAAGTGTCGTTTTTAGGCCTCCTGGTCTTGCATTGCATAGGTTTTCCGTCCATTGCGAGGCCAGCTCATACTGGATTTACTGTTTTCTCACGTAGTGGAGTATGTTGGGGTAAGTTCGGTGCTGGGATAACACCGTACGATTGAAATTCGTGACTAATTAATTTTGCAATATTGTGTATGGCTTAAGCGCCAGGGTAGCCAACGAAATTAAAGTTTTCTTACGGTTTTTCCCCCAAGTTCAAAATGCCCTATTCAATGACTATTTTCATTAAACCATAATATTTGAGGCTAATTTTAACTGAGGAGAGTTATATAGATGATTCTAATGATGATTATAATTTTGTAAATACATAATTGTTGTTGTCGGGGATCATATTTTAATCAAAATACGACCTGACACTGACATGCAAATGGCAAACAAAAGATAATTTAAATTCCGCGGTCTACCTTGACGCCTCCCCTTTAATGCTGACAACATTCTGTTCTGCGCCATTTTATTCAGCCCCGTCAGTGGAAGCAGAATAAAATGGCGCAGAATTTTATTCGTACGGTCTTATCCAAGCGCCGGACTTACCCCAACATACATTATACTGAAGAATCTTGTGTGAACTTCTAACCAACTATTAATCAATGTTTCCAGAGTGGCCAATGCCGGACATTAATTACCCCGGACTGCGGCCCGACCAGTTGGTTTACGGATCAGCCCCAAAAACTAACACCCCTCATATCTTACACATAGCGACATATCTGTTCATTATACTAACTTAATCCTTGCGAGAAGCAATGTCGTGTCTATTATATTTATGTAAATTACGGCCAAATTCTCAAACAACAATCTTGAGTCGTTCTTAAACGCGAAGAGACTGGTTATTACATGGGACTTATACAAAGCTGGTAACGGCGGTTGAACCCTCTCGCACTGCAGTTAATATTTCACTAGTGTGTTAAAATGAGTCGCGTGTGAGAATTTGACAGTATTTGGCAAAGATTTGCCCTTTGGACAAAAAATGAAATTTTCATTTACAAAATGACACGTTTGTTCTCCTTGTATTTTTTGTAACGTGCCAAAGTATGTATGCCATCTTAAATGTATTTCTTGGTCGAAGAACTTCTTTTTAACTTTAATATATTGAGTTTTTCAAGTAAGAGATATCTATTGAACTCCGACTTTTTCCGACAAAAATAGCTTTTACAAGACAATAACTGAAAAAGTTAACCACTGTTTATGCAAATAAAATAATAAAACGCACATTAAAATTATATCGAACGTCAGCACGCTAGCTTAGCCTCACAAAGTAGTCATTACCATAGATACTAAAGTAAATATCAAGTAAAATAGAAGTAACTTGTAAGAAAATTACTGGCACAAAAGTCCGTTTAAGGTGAATGGCGCCGCGGTAGACCGCGAAATTCAAATTTTCTTACGTTTTTTGCAATTTGCAGGTCAGTGTATGGTTGTATCTTGATCAAAATATTATTCGCGATTATAACAGATATGTATTTACAGAATTATAGTAATTAGACTCATTAATATATCTCTTTAAGTTAGATTTGTTCCGTATGTACTTTTCCATAAGAAATTTGTTCTTATGGAACAAATCTAACTTCGAAAGATGTATTAATGATTCTAATGATTATAATTCTGTAAATACGTACCTGTTATAGTCGCGAATCATATTTTAATCAAGATAAAACCTGACACGGACCTACAAATTTCAAAAAAACGTAAGATAATTTGAATTTGGCGGTCTACCACTGTGTATACCTTAAGACTAACAAATGCACAATACTATACTACCCAGTAAATTAATTGTATTAAAAAATATCAGTAGTTTTCATATTTCGGATAGCCTTGGTATAGTATTATGGTAAAGGTAATAAGGTGTTATGTTATAGTTGTCGCATTTAGCATGGCACAAGCGGTCTTTGACCTAGCTACATTTTCTAGCATTTTTTATTTCCAAAGCTGAAATAAAGTCCGCTAACGTCCTGAATCAATATCTATCGCGATCTTCTAGATGTTCCAATAACGAACAGCCATACATAGTTTATTATTTGGGTTCTTTCGGAGAGATATCTCCAGCGGTCGTTGCCCTTCTCCTAATATTAGGAGAAGGGCAATGACCGCTATTGTCATGCCAAAACGCGACGACTATAGTTAGTCATATTATGAAATGGACTTAAAAGTCACAAAATAATTTTTTGAATCTTAACATAAACTTATAAATAACCAGGCCTATTTTCTTATTTTACTATGTAGCCATTTTAATATGTTGACATTCAGAACAAGACAGTTTTCTATACAGTGAACCATTTTATAGAAATAAGCAAACTTTATACCTTAAATATAGTAAAATAATAATGATAGAATTAGTACCTGCAGATAAATGTCATGTGTGTAACTTTTATAATATTTTTATACTGAACGTAATTAGGATTGTCACAGAACTATGCGAAGCTATATCTTGCAGCTAAATATCTTTTACCCATCATATTTATGCTCTACTTTAATTTTGCAGCAAAGGGCAGCAGTATAAGAAATTTATTTTTCATAACTTTGTAATATACATCGCATCGCTACTGTAAAGGCGTTATTACACCTACACAATCGACATCGAACGGTGATAATATCACCGAGAAAAGAGAAGAGAAAAAAAAAGAAGAGAAGAGTTAGACAGACTCTGAAACGTCGATTGATCAATCGTCTAGGGTAACCCCCTCTGCCCGTCTGTCCCGTGTCCGTGTGTCTCTGTATGTCTGTCTCGGCTTGCTCAGGTCAATTCACATAAGACCTGAGTTTGATACTTGTCAAATACTAACTTGCTATGAAAGTGCATGACAACCCCATGAGCAATTTTCAATGAGTTCGATCCAACGTTAAGGAATCATCGACTATCCTGAGATCGACGTGATCAAGGCATTGTCGCGACGTCGGTCGATCGTGTGGGTGTAATCACGCCCTAATTTACTTTACATAAGAGTGTGTAATTATACAATGTATATATCCCAGCTCTACTGCACTTTAACCTAATGATTTTTAAAAGAAGCTATTTTTTAAATCATAATATGAATTCAGTGTAATTTTGCTTTAATTTTAACAAATCAGACGTGCGATTTTTTGTCGCACGACAGAAAAATCGCGTCTTTGTATCAGATTTTACTTTTGTAATTCGTACGAGTTTTTTTTTTTTTTTTGTTGTGTAAATTGGTAATTATGTGTATTAACATAGCAATTAGTGTTATATGAATTTGGGCGGGGTAGGTAGGTACAACTAAAAAGTGAAAAATAAAAACTTTTTTACAAAAAAAAAAACAACCGACTTCCAAAAAAAACACTACAAAGTGAAAAGTAACTTTAATTTCGGAAGTCGGTGTCAAAAAACGAAAATGCAGATCCAACGACACCGACTTCCAAAATTAAAGTTAATTACTTTGTGTTGTTTTTTTTGAAGTCCTTATTTTTTTTTTTGTTAAAAAGATTTTTTATTTATAAAATAGAAACATGTTGTGAATGGAATAGAAAGAGTTCAATAAAAATACATGGTCTTTTTGATCAATAGATTTAATAAAAAAAACTTATTGACGAATTCAAACAACCAAAAACAGCACAATATAGTCTCTTTGCCATATTAAGTAAGTACTTGTACTTATTTCAATGAATATTTGTCACAAATTGCACGCTTACTGCTTACGAAACCGTCACACCGTCCGGCGTCCACTCGTCACTGCGGAGCATTCGAGACTGTTTGTTAACCGAGTGTAAACCGAAATCGAGGCGCGTAGGTATGATTCGCGTTCCGATCGTTTTTATGAAGATAGAATACTGTATAGATAAAAATACCGTGGCGGGCGGTGCGCGGCGGCGCTGCCGCAGACACGGCATAATGTGTGATAATGTGTAAAAGGCCTTACTTACTTGACAAAGGAGAATGGGTAGACCGTACTCAGACACAAAGTTAATTGCAGCATTATGAACTATGTTGATCTTTATTGCCCTCATAGAGTAGTTTGCTTAATTAATCCTAAGACAGCATGTCTGAATTCACTTGGAGAAAAAAGTTATGTGAGGAAATTGAATTGATTTATTAAAAGGAAATATTTAACCTATCCTTTCAAAACTTATTGACCTGCTAATGATGGACACTTTTTGAAATTAATGAACCTCTAAAAACTTTTTGTGCTTCTAATGATGCACTTTTTTAAATTATTGAGCCTCCTTTTAACTTAATTTAAAATAATTAAAAACGTAATTTAAAATCTTCTATTTTTTTCATTTTATTATTGCTGAATGGGCGGCCCGCTTTTGACCTCGATCACGCCTGATGGAAAGCGATAGATAATAAGTGATGATATGTGATGGTATTTTTTTTATAGATTGGAAACAGTGGTACCACAGGAAGATCACGATTGTGAAGTTATTGATAAAAGTACATATTCATCTAAACGTGTACTAGAAGAAATCTTTAGTATACAGGTAATATTCATATATTTTTTTATCAGCCGCACGTTGCAGCCGTTGCAGGGCAACATCACCTTGCCACAAACACGTTGAATTTTAAAAAAGAATTGATTTTAAAATTGAATAATGGATTAATGGGATTTTAGGTGGATAGTGCTCCTGTAAGTCAATATGATATCCAGACTGAAAACCAAGAAACAGAAGGGTTAAATTACAATATAGAAGTAAGTTTTTCCTCAAACATATCGTTACTTACGATTAAATCTGGAGGAAAATGATATTCCAAATGATTTTATGTTAAGTTCTCTGTGGCAGAGAATCTGTATTATGATTCAAGGTATTGCCGGCTATGCTCGAAGTTTACTTCATGACGTAGACAGCGACGTGGTGGAACGCTATCACAGCATCATTGCGAAATACGTAGGAGGGAAGAGAGTTAACTTTTACTTGAAAAATTCATATCAGACGCGATGCATTGCTTCAGCAGTGTCGTTCAATGAAGAAAATGCAATGTCAAAGCTATATAAGAAAATGGCCAATAAAAGCCCAAGAGGTAAACAGAAGATGTGGAAAGAAAGAAAACATAAACAAAAAATCCTCAGTAAAAGGTACACAAAAAAGAGAGACGGCTAATTTTCAGTAAAAAAACAAAGTGATAAGGACTATGGCCAGTCATGTGAAAACCCTGATATGCCGGTAGAAGTACTGGATAAAATGAAAAATGATATCATGAAAAAATTAAAAAAGACGGATGAGGAGCGAGCAACGATTGAAAGAAAAACTATTTTACAAAGTGCTAATGAAGAATGGCTTGATATGAGAAGATCTTTATTGACTGCATCCAATTTCGGTAGGGTTATAAAAAGGCGTACTAATACACCATGTTATAATTTAGTAAAAGATCATATACTTTACCTAAAAAAAATTGATCACGTCCAATCCATAAGCCATGGCCAACAAAATGAAAAAACCGCCCTCGCACATTTGGCTGTACAAGAACACATAATCATTAGACCCTGTGGTTTATTTATAGACCAAGAACTATGTTTCTTGGGTGCATCGCCTGATAGATTAACTATAGAAGATACTGTGGTTGAAGTGAAGTGTCCTTTGACAGCCAATCAATTATTTCCGTCTTGAGTTTTTCTTTTCCTTTCTCCTATACGTCAAAGGCAATATTTTCTTTGGATCAACTATAGCTGTCCTTGTGCTTGGTAATAAATACCAAGCATGTTTTTTGTTGATGACTAGTTTACCTGTTTTTGTTTTTTGCCATAAGTTTACCTTTTTCTTTTCAATTGCTGCTGCAAGGCCCATTTTATTGGCTGTAAAAAGGACACTTCACTTCAACCACAGTATCTTCTCCAGTTAATCTATCAGGCGATGCACCCAAGAAACATAGTTCTTGGTCTATAAATAAACCACAGGGTCTAATGATTATGTGTTCTTGTACAGCCAAATGTGCGAGGGCGGTTTTTTCATTTTGTTGGCCATGGCTTATGGATTGGACGTGATCAATTTTTTTTAGGTAAAGTATATGATCTTTTACTAAATTATCACATGGTGTATTAGTACGCCTTCTTATAACCATACCGAAATTGGATGCAGTCAATAAAGATCTTCTCATCTCAAGCCATTCTCCATTAGCACTTTGTAAAATAGTTTTTCTTTCAATCATTGCTCGCTCTTCATCAATATTTTTTAATTTTTTCATGAAATCATCTTTCATTTTATCTAGTACTTCTAGGCATATCAGGCTTTCGATATGACTGGCCATAGTCCTTATCACTTTGATTTTTACTGAAAATTAGTCGGTTCTTTTTTTGCTTGAGTCACAGTCAGATATCCAAATATAGTGGGTAGGCAAATATTGTTTAAAACCTTCCACTATAATTTTCTTTCACTCTCCATTCCTGTAGACGGACCGGAATAGTTTTTTAAACGAAAATGAAGATAAAAACGAAAATAAAGAGAAAAGCGATGGCAAAAATGAAGATAACGACAAAGAAGAACGTAAAAATTATGAAGAAAATTATTCACAACAAATGTTTGGCATTTGTTGTTACGTCTACACGTTTCTTAGATTTTAGTAAATTTTAGGAACAAAAATAATTTTATAACATGATCATGATGCATGGTGTAATATAAACGTGTAATCGTAAACCTGAAAAAAAAAGCATTTAAAACTAAATGTGGTAGGTATAATGTTAACCAGAAAAATAGCTTAAAAGTACGTGGTATAATGTAAATGTAAAAGAAACTCGTAAGTAACTACCACTTCCATATTTTTTAAATAAAAATGTTTTAAATTTGATTGAATCAGTTTTATTTCAAAATCATCCACATCCTTAATTTTTTCAAGTCACACTCAAAACAAATTAAATAATTTTTTATAAAAAAAAAAACAGCCGACTTCCAAAAAAAAAAACACTACAAAGCTACAACCAACGATACCGACTTCCGAAATTAAAGTTATTTTTCACTTTGTAGTGGTTTTTTTTGGAAGTCGGTTGTTTTTTTTTTTTTGTAAAACCCGTAAAAACAGTTTTTATTTTTCACTTTTTAGTTGTCCCTACCTACCCCACACAAATTCATATAACACTACTTGCTATGTGAGTATCAGCGACAGGAAGCTATTAAACA
Organism: Luperina testacea; assembly: GCA_927399505.1. Classification (NCBI taxonomy): domain Eukaryota; kingdom Metazoa; phylum Arthropoda; class Insecta; order Lepidoptera; family Noctuidae; genus Luperina; species Luperina testacea. The sequence continues at coordinate 6,554,822 of OV656783.1, read as the reverse complement.
CATCTGCCTACCATTTTTAAGGGTACAGGCGTGATGTTATGTTGTGTGATTGCGTAAATAATGCATACAAATGCGATAGCAGCGATCGCGGTTGATTTGCTGGCATTTATTGAAGAGTTCCGTTGTCTGTCTCCGAAACTCATCATCAGATCTTTACGAAATTTAAATGTGACCCTTTCGAAACAAACCTCTTTCGAACAAAAAAAGAATTTTGCAAATCCGTCTATTTATGATGGAGGTCGTCTATACAACGTGTAACAGAAACCCTATAGCTATCCTTAAGCACTAAAGATAACAGCTGGTATAGAGTCACTATACTTAGTTTCAACTCAAAATAAAATACTCTAAGAATTGATACCAAATTTTCGGTATCTTAGGTTTCTGAAATTCAAATCATAACAAACATGTCACCGCACTACGTAGGTCAATCACTTTACTTGCCAATATCACGATAAATCTCTTCCGTAATTCTGCGCGCCTAGTACTGTACTAGCCTACCAAACGCGGCGTCTTTGTCGGCGCGAACTGACGAGATCAAACATGCCGCCTACCGCTTTGGCGGTGCGGCGCGCCGTACCGCCAAAGCATAGGCGGCATGTGCGCGCGCGCAATACAATACCTACTTTACCGTGATGTAAAAATTAATGTCTAATTATTGATTTTCAGTTTACTCATTAATATTAATATTAAGCCAGAAATTGCACGTAAAAACCGAGATAACAAAACTTACGTAAAATATCGAAACAAAGTTTAGGTAGGTTAACTAGTTTCATCTCTTATTATTACTTATTACCGAGAAAACAGTAAAATCTTAAAGTTTTGCTTAATTTAGTAAATTGACTTACATTTTTAAAGGTGGGGTTCGATGTGGTGGCCTTGGTACTGTATGCACAAGGCCGCTCGCTTGTTCATAGACTCCTGAACATTGCATAGCATGTCTGGTGTGATTGTCCTGAAAGCGGCCTCAATTCGTACTTTCATTTGGTCCACTGTAGTCTGTATCACACTGCACTGCGTACACTGCATTTTTAATGTACCCCCACAAAAAAAAAGTCTAACGGGGTTAGGTCTGGGGATCGTGGAGGCCAAGCCACGCTTGTGCTACCACGCCCAACCCACTGAGCAAAGCGCGCATCTAAATAATGGCGAACATCTCGAGCAAAATGTGCCGGTGCACCGTCATGTTGGAAAATTAAATTATTCCTCATCACGAGATTGACATAGCTTAACACTGGTAGCACTGTGAGGACATCGTCTAATTCATTCCTCAGGAAGCTTAAATAATTTTGGCCGTTTAAGCTTTGCGGCAAGAAAACTGGTCCTACGACAACGTCTCCAATTATACCTGCCCACACGTTCAGTCGCCATTGGTGTTGAAATGACGACTCTGTCTGTCGAAGCATGCGGGTTCGTGTGAGACCAAACATGTTCATTGTGGATGTTGCTTATTCCCGCTCTCGTGAAGGATGCCTCATCGGTCCATAGTATTTTTGAACCAAAATCTGGCGAAGCTTCTGACTGGTTTCTGTACCACTCGCAGAAGGCCACGCGAGGCAAAAAATCTGCCGGTATCAGCTCCTGGGTACGACGGAAGTGGTATGGGTGCTGACCGTCATTGCTTAGCACTCGCCATACCTGCATGTGGTTAGAGGCACCCAGCGCTAATGCAGCTCGACGTGTGCTAGTGCGTGGATTGAGTTCAAAATGTTCCAGAACAGCTTCTTCAAATTCTGGATCGGTAGTACTCGGGCGACCCTCTGAAGCAGGTGCGTGGAATGACCCAGTTTGGTACAGACGATGTACCATCCGGCTAAAACATGCCGACGAAGGCAGCTGTCGACGGTCAGCATCTGGTCTATCCTCAATAAAACGGTGACGGTACAGTTCTCGGGCAGCTCGCAAATTACCATGTTCTGCTCCGACACACAACATCATTTCGTAATATTCGCTATTACTTATCGACATTTTCAAACACAACAAAAAAAAGTCAATTAGGTGTAGCCGTACTGAACTGATGCGCGTGTCACAGGGACTAGAAACGAGTGCACTAGACACGGAACAGACGTCGACTGGCGAGCAAAACAATAACAATGCTAAATAAATCTCCTATTCCCTGCTATCCTGGTACCTAAATATTATTTCGTTAAATTTAGATACCTACGAGTATAGGGTGGCTGTCCCAATTAGTGTCCATACTATTAAAAAATATTGTTCAAGGATTCAAGATTATTTTACATCTTAATAATAATTTCAACTAAACTCCGTTAAACTTTCAAGTAAATCTAACACACCAGAGTTACGTACCTAATTCAAATTCAAAATTGAAAAATCATTCATTTTTTTCACCACATCACGCAGCGGGACGCTGAACGTGCCCCCGCGCGTGATTTTTTACCAAATTCAATAAAAACGTGCTTCCGCGCGTGGAATTATCCGTTCCACGAACCCCGCTGCGTGACACGGTGCAGTGTGGGCCTCCCCTTAGATAATTACCAGCTGACTAAAAACAACATTCCCGCAACCTCGGAAATTCCCGCAACTCCGGAAAATTATTAAGTAATTTCAATCCATTAAAAATCATAATTTATGGGGCCGCGTTATCTCTTTAGAAGTTGTATTTACCAGGAGTAATTGAAACTACAGGACGGCAATTGGTGCACGTACCCTACTAACCCATTAGGTTTACACACACTAAGATGCTTACATTGTGTGTGTAACGACGTAATCAGGGTTCTGTGAGCAAACGATTTTCAATTCGGCAATAACAATTCCTAACTCATGCGGTCCTAGTACTTTTATTAATTTCTTTCCACAGTTAGATGCAGTTTTGCGACATTTTTTATTGACTTCGTTTGAATTATACTAAAGACTAAACGTGCTCAAACCAATAAAACCCATGTACTATTGATAAAGCACCGACAGACCGTGAACTTCCGATAATTCTTTCGGTTAGTCCTACAGACAAAAATTATGCGGGCGTGCTATTATTTTGTAATAAAAAAATAGTATTAACTTGTTGTTAATAGTTTTCGACATAATTATTAAAAAAAAAACCTTATTTTTAAAATTATGAACGGAACCGTGCAACCGAACTGTGATTTTATTTGTACTAGGAGAAGCATCAATACCGAAGAGGTGAATTGAAATGATGTTTTGGGTTCAGTTGGACAAAAATTCTTGTTCTAAATCCTTTTTCTATTCTAAGTTTTAATGGCAAATAATAATGTTTATTTAAGCAATTAATTCTTGGTAGGATACACGTAAGGATTCGATTTTTTATGATCAATTCAATGGTACGAGCTGACGATTTTTCGAAACAATTCGTTTTAATGCGATCTTCAAGCAAATCGATTCAATAGTAAGGTGAATCGAATCCCCTGGATCGTATGTGTAAAAATTATTATGATAAGGGCTCATAATAGTTCAAGTTCATGTTTGCCCAAAGTATTATGCTGACAATCATAAACAGCGAATAGGTAGGTTTATTTATTTCAAACAAGATCAATTACATACATAATTATGCCGACACTTTTTAGCTTGTCCGCATTATTTATGTTAGCACTAAGCGAAGATTGAAACATTTGATTTTAACCGACTACATCTGTACCATCTGAATGAAAGTCATTTAATTACGCTGGAAAGGTTATCAATTATTAATATTATTGATTAAAAGTTTAGACGTACCTACCTGACTGGCAACTGTAAATATGTCACAAAATAAAGGTGTGTTAAATGTTGTTTAAAATTTTTTTGATTACGATTTTTGTTGAATTTTTAGTAGATCGATTCAAGAGCACGGGATTCGTTCTGTGAATCGATTAAAAAATCGATTTAAAGCAAAACATCGTTTATCCTTATGGCCACCAAAATAAAAGGATAGGAATAACGTTGGGAAATTCAATACAGGAATATTGTTTTTTAATTAGGTATTTATTGTGTTGTAGGTACGATGGTAAGGTGGGGTGGGTGGAAGATTACTATTTACTATGTAGATAATAATTATCTACAAAGTAATCTTCTACAAAAGGACAACTACATAAAAAACCAACAAGTGTGTAAATAATACGTGACAGTGCAAACAGGTACCTAAATATTATTTCGTAAAATTTTAATACCTAGACCAAAATCAAAGCTTAGGAAAAGTCAGTAATAATATTTTGTAAACAAAAAATAAACATGCGGAACCTTTTATTCATTTTATTCAGAAATACCAGGAGTAAGAGGTTTATTTTTACTCACAAATGGTTCACTGACACCGATCAGCTGATTTAGTGCTAGTGATGTGTTTATTTCAATTTGAAAAGTTCGGTTTCTGGTATCAATGTATTAAAATTTCTCATAAGTTCTGAACATGTAGATATAGGATTAAAAAACCCTTCCAATATCGTTTGATATCATCCAAAGAAGCCGTGCCTTTCGTATGTATATACCCTTTCCGTTACACGTTGTATAGGACCCGAACATAAATAAAAAAAAAATAATAAACAAACCCGAATTGAGAACCTCCTCCTTTTTAGAAATCGGTTAATAATTTTGTTGTCATAACATAACTACTTGTTTCCGCGTCATCTATTGGAATACTCGGGCGTAATCGTAAATCGTATGCTGTATGTCATAATTGTGATGGGCGTCGTCGTTAGATGGCGTACGCGGCGATTGTGTATATGTGTGCATGCGTTTCTCAAGGACACTTTGCTCTACTAGTCCTCTTAAGAGAATAATCTAACATGGACAGAACTGAACTAATTAGGTTATACAGTGTTATTGAGTTTTTCCATCAGGAATTTCTTAGTAACAGTCCGGAGATTGGAAGTTGGCGAGAAAACAACAGATTTTTTTCATAACTGACGAAAAGTGTCTAAGATAGGGGCTAGAATCGTGTGCTGAATTCATGATTACCTTAAAAATAAAGAATTAATGGGCTTTGTAACGAGAATGAAAAAAATATCTCTTTCTCACAAATAGTGATACAAAATTGTCCAAAATGTTGTATTTTTTTGTTTAATATTACGTTCATGGTCTGTTAATTATTTGAAAATGATATTATAAATGATAATGAATGATAGTGTTTTATTCTTAAGCTAAAAATCTAAAAACTGAATACCAAATGAAAAGCGATTCAATTATTACTAAATCATAAAACTCTGATTTAAATAAAAACAGTCTGATTTAAATTTAGAAAATATTTTTTTTATTATGTTGACAAGCTACTATTTGTTCCTGACGATGTTTTAGCACGTCTTTTTGATGTTGTGTTCGTTCAGACTCAGGAATAGCCAGAATTTCATTGACTTCTTGTTTATAGTAGTAGTACGTTATTTTACTGCACGAGGGAAAGTGGGCCCGTTTCCTGGAATCTGAAAAGAAAAAGCATATAGGTAAACAAAAATAGCTATTGTGTTAATACAAGGACTCCCTAGGAGTCGTTAAGTCTCGTATGCAAAGATTTAAATCGTTAGATTTACCCTCACCGTACTTATGTCGTGTGAAAAGTGTCCGTACTACGTAGTGAGGAGAGTGATTTCACACATCCCGTGTAAATTGTGTTTCATGGCATCATGCCACATTGTGTGTCAGAGGTGTCAAAACGAAACAGAAACGCGACCATCTTTTGACGCGGTAAGGCGAATCTAACGATTCAAATATATGTAACAAAAAAAACAATAGTGGAGTTTCACTTCACCATTGTTTAACGGTACAAGTAATAACACTTTTATTTGGGTTTCGTACGCAAAGGTTTCATCTCTGACCTAGATTAGAGTCAAGAGCAAACCCATTTCAAATAAAAAAAAAAAAAGGGTGGCAAAGGGACCTATCGCTAAGGCTGTCTGTCAGTCTGTCAAAGGGCTGTATCTAATTAATCGTATTAGGTAAACACTTTAATTTTTCATAGAGTGTGTACTACTAAGGCGGCTATAAAATATAATAAAGTTACTTTTCTTTCCTTTACTTGGTGTAAATCATTTCATCACCACTGCTCTCCAAACGATGAGGGAAAACATTGTGAGGGAACGCTTTTTCGATTCTGATTAATATAACGCTACTAGTCTCCGAGTAAAATGACTGTATCACCACTATTACCGTGCTAAAACGCACAAACTATAGTGACGTACTGCCGACAGTACAGTCAACAAAAGAGATAAGTATGCAGGATCGTCGGATATAGTTGAAGTTTAGTAAGAAACCGATGGATGTTCTCGAATAAAATTTATTTTTATTGATGGAAAATAAACAGCTCATTTATCAAATAAAAATTCAGCCATAATTTTCTTACTAAACTTCAACTACATCCGACGATCCTGCATACTTATCTCTTTTGTTGACTGTACCTACAAACTAATTATTTAATTAAATATTGTCTAGACCAACGGGGTAATTACGTAAAACACTAACAGTTCCTACTGTTGGTGTTTTACGGAATTACCCCGGAATTAACCATTCCTATGGTTAAGCCGTAGGAATGCACTTAGCAGACAAGTTTTTCGAAGATATGAACCAATGTATTAGCAATATCCTTCAAAGTGATTCAGATTGTGATTCATAGTGTGTTAGGATGCAGGAGTCACCTAATGGCAGACCGTGGATCCAGACCGCGACGTGAAGTAAACAGTAAAATATACTTAACTAAAAATCAATCTAAAAATATTATACAAACAACCGACTTCAAAAAAAAAACACTACAAATTGAAAATTAACTTTAATTTCGGAAGTCGTTGTCGTTGGTTCCGCGTAAAGGCTCCTTCAAACAGGCGCGACACGACACGTGACACAAAGGCACCGCAAGTCGTGCAACGAGCGGTGCCTTTGTGTCGGGCGTCGCGCCTGTTTGCAGGAGCCTTGACACACTGTCAATCACAATCCGAATAATTTTGAAGAACGCAATAAATGTTTTTGAACTGTCATAAAGAAAGCGATTCCTACTGTTAAGGCTCCTGCAAACAGGCGCGACGCGCGACGCGAATCGCGCGCGACACAAAGGCACCGCTCGTTGCGCGACTTGCGGTGCCTTTGTGTCGCGTGTCGTGTCGCGCCTGTTTGAAGGAGCCTTTAGTGTGTTATGCAATTGCCCCGCAGGTCTAGACTAACAAACAAGAGATTACTTAGATAAACTTAAAACTTACCTGCACAAATGACAGAACACAGTACTAATAGTATCAACATTATGCTGAGCAACTTCATCTTACAAATTATACGTTCTCGTGCTACAGCTGCTAGTTAATAAATAGCTGATATTGTATTTAACCCGGCAGCACACGCAAGGTATTTACAAACACTAATACCCGCTATCGGGTATAAAATACCACAGAATTTAAATAGCATTATCTAAGAAAAATTTGTTTATAGCACTGTGTGACCTAAACTCGCACTTAGTCTCGCTTTTCTGTGACTTAAGTAGTCTATTTTTTTTCACAAAAAATCGTGACATAAATGCGAGTTTAGGTCACGTCAAAATAAAAAAAGTAAAAAAAAAATGTATGATGCGTAGGTACTAGTTATATTATTATCGTACTATTTTATATTTATTTATTTATAATATACAGTATATTAACTAACAGAGGGCGTTCCCGTTAACCCGCAATAGTATAGCATCCATACAGGCTAAAAAAAATATTACCATTCGAAAATAAAATGTTTTTATTTTTTTTTATATTAAAATATGCATAAAAATCGTAAATTGATACTCTATTTATTTAATTAATTCTAATTTATTTAATTAAATAAATTCCGACATTGCTGTCCTTCAAGTACGCGTGTACAGAGTGTTTCTTTAACGTATCAATTTACGATTTTTAGTGAATATTTTAATAAAAAATAAAATAAAAACATTTTATTTTCGAATGGTAATATTTTTTTAGCATGTATGGATGCTATACTATTGCGGGTTAACGGGAACGCCCTCTGTTAGTTAACATACTGTATATTATACGATTTTATTAATACAAAACATACAATGGGCGGCCTTATTGCTTTCTGCGATCTCTTCCAGGCAACCTTATTTTTTTTTTTATTTATTAAGATGCATTTAATATTTTTATTGATATTATTTACAATAAATAATATAACAAATTCAAGTTCTAAATTTTACAGGTTTTAAGGTACAGACGCCAACACATCAAACTACCCGAACGAAACTGTCAAATTTTCCCAATTAACTTTGAACCTTATGCTTTAGCGATAAAGTTGAAAATCTATTAAAGAAATTTGACAGATTGTAGTAGCTTGATGTGCTGGCGTCTGTACAAAGGTAATGCTTACCTATTTTATAAAAAATCTCTTCCAGCATACCTGCGATAGGACAATAAATAGAGAGATGTAGACAGCGTGTGAAAGAGTAAAGGAGACAAAAAAATAATACATACAATCTAAAAACAATTCACTTAATAAAACTAAACAAGTATAATGATAATGTTAATTATGTCTGTGGTATTTTCTACCCAGTGGCGAGTGCAGCCGGGTTCTTGTAAACAGGATTTTATTCACAACTACATTCTCGTCTGATGACTCTCACTCGACTCGTTATTAACATGCATAAAAAGGTTAATATTTTCCTTATAACATCATCTGCGTGGCTTTTTCCCAACTATGACACATTTCACATTTACCTTATACATCTAAATAAAATAAATAAAGTCCTCCAGATCGTGTTTCGGCCACGGCAGCCAATCTCAACGGAGACTAGCCTTCGGCGCGGGAGATGTTGTAGTGCACAAGTGTGCGCAGACACGGGTGAAATACGTACAAATACAATTATAAATAACTGATTATATGTTATACCAGCTGACCCCGGCAAACTCTGTACCCCTAAATGTATGAGGAAATTAATTATCTTCATTATTATTTTTTTCGAGAATTTTTCCCATGTTCTTTTCCCGTCAAGCTCCTCGCGTACCCTATGTAATACGATACAATAGAAAATCAATTGTGTCTCATTAGCGGAGCTTGAGAGATCACTAGTTATTCTGCTATTCGGGGCGGAGACAAATCCAACAAATCAAGTATCATAAAAATCGGTCCAGCAGTTATAAATGGTGTAACACCCGACTTTGTTTTATTTTATATAAGTTGTTGTTGTGTGTTGTTTTTTTTTTTTCTATGTTATAATTTTATAAACCATAATGATAGTGTTTTTTCTTAAGCTAAAAACCGAATACCAAATTAAAAGCGATTTAACTGTTATTAAAATCAAAAAAGTCTGATTAAAAAAAAAAACCGATATAAGTCTTGATTTTTATTAACCACGTTTACAATCTTGTACTCGTTCCATCAGATATTTTAGCCTTTCTCTTTGTTTTTGGGTTCGGCCAGAGTCAGGAAGATCCAGAAGTCCATCGATTTCTTGTTTATGGTATTGGTACGTTATTTTACTGCATGGTTGATGAATAATACCTCCGAAAACTGAAAAGGAAAAGTATATAAATGTGGGAAATGGAACGCAAGTGGAAGTAAGAGAAATGGAACGTAAGTGAAAGAAAGGGAGAAAGTACGAGGTATGAGGGAGAGAGCGATAGACGAAGGAAGGGGGACGACGCCATATGAGAAAGGACGGAAGGATCTGAGAAGGACGTTGTAAAGTGTAAGTTAAAAATAAAAGTAATTAATATTGAAGACTGCAGTATTTTATTGCCTGGAAGAACCCTGTATCCCACATAAATAACAATAACCCTCCTTCTGACGCAGTCGGGTAAAAATAGCTATTGTGATGATAAAAGGACTCTTGGGAGTCTTCAAGTCTCGAGTGATTATAATATCAATCATGGGTTGATTGATAATCCACTCAGTCTATCGCAGTCCACTGCTGGACATAAGCCCCTCCCAGGCTGCGCCAGAAGACTCTCCTCCGCCTTCTGCATCCAATCTGCCCCAGCCACCTTTTTAAGGTCGTCAGTCCATATATCTGGAGGCCGTCCCACACTACCCTTGCAGTAAAGGTTTATTTATTTATTTATTAGGGACAAAAAACAGTTACATGATACAAAATACAGAAAAATACTAAAATAAGATTAACAAATATGTAACCCACACCATTGTCCACGTTTTAACTAGAAATGCTAAAGACAAAAAGAAAGAGAAAAGTAAAACTATAGTCGCTGCCACAATAATAATGCTGTGTTACTTAGCTTAGCTTAGTCTAACTTAAAATACTCGTTAGACAAAATATCTAGAGCCATTTTCTTAAATGATTGCTTAGATAGACAAAATATATCCAGCTCCATAAAGGTTTGTGTAAAGTGTCGTATTTCAACGTTGCATTCGTTATTTCACGAAAAAATCGCAATTGAAAGTTGCCAAGTGTTGACATATTAGTGCTCGTGACTACCTACAAATTAGTTATTTATTACTATTATTTTAATACTGTTAGCTTTTAAAATTATGTTTCCATAAATAAAAATCATGTTATTTACAATGCGTGCCCCGAAAGATGAGACTTGACACACCACGTGGTTTGACATGCGCAGTACACGATTTTAGGTATCTTTAGCGGTATGAGGTCTGAGTGCGGGACGGGACCGGATGTCATAGGGGCGGCGGAAGGAGCGGGGGAGGCGGGGTCAAGTCTCATCTTTCGTGGCGCGCATTGTAAATATTGTTTAGACTAGGTAATTGCGTGACACGCTAAGGCTCAAATCACACCGAGATGGCAGCGAAGCGGCGAGCAGTTTTAGTGTCATATAATTTTAAACTTTATCTTCATTACTATAATACATAATATCGCTTGAGAAACTTGAGTTGTCGGAGTGCTCGCGGCGCCGCGGGCGGCTGCGCGACCTTTCAAGTTTCTCAAGCGATACTATGTATTATAGTAATGAAGATAAGATTTAAAATTATATGACACTGAAACAGCTCGCCGCTTCGCTGCTATCTCTGTTTTTTTTTTAACTTGTCTTTTTAAAAAAAACGTTGCCCCACACTAGGAATTTCTCCTGTATTGTGGGTGCGTTTACAAACATTTAAACTCACATACACAAACAGCCAGACGCGGAACAACTACTTGTAGGACATAAAAATATTTGTTCCGTGCGGGAATCGAACCCGCGACACGCAGTGCAGCAGAGAATCGCTTAACCACTGCGCCAACCGTGCCGTCCGATTTGAGCCTAACAGTAGGAATGGAGCAGACACATTTTTCATATTTAAAGCAATAGATTAGCAATATAAACTTACCTGTACAAATGAAAGAACAAATCACTAATAGTGTCAACGTTATCCTGATCAACTCCATCTTCCAAAATATACCGAATTATACGTTCGCACTCTACTGTTGCTAGTCAATGAATAGATTAGATTTGTATTTAACCCGGCAGCTCTCGGTGGAGCATGCAAAAACACGTTATGAGTAAAATAAGTTTTCTATAGAAATTTGAAATTCCTCAATATCTCCTCTCGTCTTTATATCAGAGTCCTTTCAAAATATATATTTGGGAACCTAGATATTCTGTAATCCAATGGGAATAAATACACACTACCTTAAGAATATTTTTGATTTACTTAATAATTTTGGTATTATGTTTAAATGAACTACGCTTTAGCATGACTTTTTATCAAAAAAAACAACCGTCTTCCAAAAAAAAAACACTACAAAGTGAAAAATAACTTTAATTTCGAAAGTCGGTGTCAAAAAACGCAAATGCGGAACCAACGGCACCGACTTCCGAAATTAAAGTTATTTTTCACTTTGTAGTGCTTTTTTGGAAGTTGGTTGTTTTTTTTTATATCAAATATTTTTATTATTATTATTTGTTTATTTTGTACCCAGTAGCGAGTGCTACCGGGTTAATAAAGTAAACAGGATTTTATGCACCTACAGTCTGATGACGCAACAGTATTTTCCTTATACATATCTATACTAATAATAAAACAGAAGAGTTTGTTTGTTTGAGTGCGCTAAACTCTGGAACTGCACGTCGTACTTGAAAAAATATTTTAGCATTTGATAGCCCAATTCATGAGGAAGGTTCAACATCACGCTGACACTTGGGAGCCGAACAATAAGAAAAAAATGTCAACTTAATCTGTCTAGTACATTCTGAGCAAATTGTCTGTGACAGACGGACAGACAGACACACGAGTGATCCAATCAGGGTTTCGTTTTTCCCTTTGAGGTAGGTATGGAGAAGAGAGAAGAAACAAAGAAGGTGGTGGTGGTGTGGTAAGAGTATTCTATTCTATGGAATCCTAAAAACTCAGAAAGAATGCCAATTGAAAACGAAGTAACGGGGCACAGCTACGGGATATATTTCACGGGGACAAAGTCGCGGGCAGAAGATAGCTTATTACATAACTAGCTGACGACGTGAACTTCGTACCTACCGCCCCGCCAGCCGCTCTGCCCCCGCTTTTTTAAGGGCTCCTTCAAACAGTCGCGACACGACACGCGACACAAAGGCACCGCGCGCCGCGACCGCGATATCGCGTGTCGCGCCTGTTTGTAGGGGCCTTAAATCTCTGATATCTTCTAAGATATTTATTTTAATGATATGGGCAATTTTGATCTACATGAAATGCACAACATGTGTAATGTATTTAATTGGATAAGGAATAATACTGTATTGTTTAAAATATCTTGGTAAATAACACAAATTTTTTTTTGTTATATGTAATAAATAAAAATGTTTACGGTGGGTTATATTTAGGACATAAACATACACCATCACGGACTTTTTTAACGATCTTTTTAAGATATACAATTCCGTAGTACATTAATTTGATCTATCTGGTAAGGTTTAGCCAGCGTTTGCAATGTAAGCGCACAAAAAATGTGTTTGTTACGTTACGTTTTCTCTACTATAATATGCATGTATGTTACATATGAAACCTTCTCCGTCCTCTTGAATCACTCATCTATTGCTGAAAACTGCAATAAAATTCGTTGACAGTTTAAAAGATCTAAGCTTGCAGACTGCGGGAGCGACTTTGTTTTATACTATGTAACAGTGGCGAAGTTTCCATTCATCTCGATTCCAACCGGCTTCCCTTTGAAAAATGGCACAATCAGTATTCTATAGACAAATAATATAACCATATTAAAGACTAGCTTCCCGCGACTTCGTCCGCGTGAAATTTCTTGTTACTCCAACCCACCCCGTCGCATCGCATCGCCTGCCCGCGCTATTACTTCGTTTTTGCTTAGCGTTCTTACTGACTTTTTTTCTTTTTGCTCGGCTCCTAAAGGTCATAGCGTGATGTTAAATAGCCTATAGCCTTCCTCAAGAATTGGGCTATCAAATGCAAAAAGAATTTTTCAAATCCGACTGCTAGTTCCATAGATTAGCGCGTTCAACCAAACAAACAAACAAACTCTTCAGCTTTATAATATTAGTATAGATCTCCAGTTTACCTCTTACAAAAATTGACCCTTAGCTTCGTCACAAACGAACAATTTCTTTCAGATTTGTGTTATTATAGGATTTATAGGTATAGTATGGATTTGTTTCTCCCCCAGAATCTCTCACTTCGCGACTGCGGACGAGTTCACAGACACCACTATCAGGGTTATCACAATTGAGAAGCGTCAGTACGGTCTCTTCAAATGCAAAGCTCAGAATAAACTGGGGACTGACGAGGGTCAGGTGGACTTAGTCGGTGAGTAAAACTGAATCTTAACGGTATAGTCATAGAGACAGATTTGATTTGTTTTTTTTTTTTTTTTTTTTGAGTTGCATAAACGGGAAAGGGTTTTTTTTTTGTAATATTTCTTTTTAAATTCAATATTTAAAATAGCTTCCTTTGATTTTGACAAGCATATATTTTTGTATTTAGAATTTTTTCGGACTTTATTCCAAAATATTTTAATGTTTTTCAATTGCAATTGCATCTTGCAATGTTTAAATTCTATGTTGAATAATTAAACTGCGTATTTGTTGATGTAAGGTAAGCCGCAGGTCTGTGATATCAAAACCAGCACCATAAGACCAGCTCAAGTTTAAAATGTTACCACTGACTTGCGTCCTACTGTACAGACAGACGCCAGCACATCAAGCTGCCCGAAACTGTCAAATTTTCCCAGTCAACTTTGAACCTAAAGCTTTAGCGATAAAGTTGAAAAAGACATTTGACAGATCGTAGCTTGATGTGCTGGCGTCTGTAGGAAAAATACAGAGTGAGATTAAAGTTTTCGAACGATTTATTCACACACCAACTATTATAACAAAAACCAATAATGCCAGCGTATTACGGGTTGGCACTTGGCAGGGACATTAATTCGCAACCTGTTATCAAGGATTCAGTACATGAATTCTGAAACCCCAAGCGTTGAAATATTTCGTCGTTTACTAAAAAAAAAAAACTGTCAAGTGCGAGTCGGACTCGCGCACCGAGGGTTCTCTACAAATTTTTAGATAGGTATGTAAATTGTTTAACAGCACTTTTCTATAAAACAGCTTTAACAGCACTTTTCTATAAAACAGCGGTCAAGAATCATGTGTTGAATCCATGGTTACAGTTTCCGCGTCGATGTCCGTGCCACCCTGTATAATAGGTCTTTGCCCTGCAATGGGACAACTCCCACTGCGGAACAAAGGCCTCAAGAAAGCACGGGCCTTTGCCCTGCAATGGGACAACTCCCACTTCGAAACAAAGGCCTCATGAAAGCACGAGCCTTTGCCCTGCAATGGGACAACTCCCACTGCGGAACAGAGGCCTCAAGAAGGCACGAGCCTTTGCTCTGCAATGGGACAACTCCACAAAGGCCTCATTATACGAAGAAGGCGCGAGCATTGATCTCCACGCTTGCTTAACGAGCATTGTCGATGTAAGACTTCATAAAACCAACATTTTATTTTGATGATCTCACTCTGTACCATTTTTCTCAATACTCCGCATGCATGGCTGCTACTCGTCGCATGCTACAACTGACGTCTTGTCTTTAGAATCTATAATCCCGGTCTGTCCACCGGCGTGTGGTACCGCGCGTTTTGCCGGCGCGGCTAACATCGCGCCGTCTGAGGCTACCCTTATGTCACTGTTCGCTGTTTACATCGTTTATGCTGCGAGGAGGTGAGTTTTAGCTTATAATTATGTTTTATAATAGACATTATTCTCACTGTGTTATAACGACAGATAAACAGCTTGTTCTAAGTTGTTTAGAATAGAAAGCATTTATTTGTCAGAATATTGTACAAAGTTGTCAATCGATTGAATGCCGCAATTACAGAAACAATTATAAAGCCTTAACGTGTCTCACATGGATCCACCTTCGGCATACGAAGGATTAAAGAGCTTTTTTACAACAGTAAAAGGATCATTTTGGTGCGTGGCGAAAATCGGAACTAACGCCACCATCTTGATTTTTGTGACCATTTCACAAATGTTTACCAACAACGCCCCCCTGTCAATGTCACTTAGGCGCCAGAAGATCCTTGTAGCACTTTACAGTCCGTTCACAGAGTTATTTTACCTCTGACAGAAGTAACCCAAAAGCAACCTTATCTTAACGAGGATAAAGATCACTGTGATATTAGCAGAATTGTTAGTGGCGGCAGCCCAAAAGCAACCTTGTTTTAACGAAAACAAAGGTCACTTTGACTTTGACAGTGACGCAAAATCAAAGGTAAAATAACTGTGAATAGGGTGTACTTGTGCCACGAACGATTAACTGTCATCCGTGACGATTCAAAAGTGCGATTTTCAATGTTTCTTTTGTTTTCTGCACCTCCATTTCCTTTGAGTTGCTAAAAACGACTGTCGTCAAACGCAATAAAATTGGGAACACGACACAGTGGGAATGGTGGCTCTAACGTCTTTTTTTTTATTCCTAATCATTTGACGTTTTTATAATTTTTAACGTGATAATATATTATAGTGGACGTCCAGGGCATCACGATAGAGCAGGGAAGTAAAATGTATGACAATATATGAAGACGCTTTTAAAGGGTTTTGAAGATCCGTCGCATACCTACCTGTCCGCCATTTTAATTTTATTTTTTCAAAATGGCGGCCCCGCATGTAACCTTTACCTATATAAATCGATAGGTGACATCAATGCTAACAGAAAACATATTAAGACCAAACCCCGTTAAGTGTCAACTTTACAAAATATTAACATTCAAAGTTGATCACGTGACATCCATATTTTTTACCCTTGCTCAAATCTTTTTGCATAGATGTGTAATTATTTTAAACATCTACGCAACAAGATGTAAGCAAAAGGGTAAAAAAAATTAAAACTGCCGCCATTTTGAAAAATGTCAAAATGGCGGACAGGTAGGAGTGCCAGGCTACATATAAAAATCTTCAATCCCCGTTCCGTCCACGATAACGTTATAATGTGTACGTATTTCCAAAAAAATTATGGACATGGACTTCCACTATAATATTATCGTCACGTAAAAACTTATAAAAACGCACAATAGGTGTATTAAGATTCCAATAAACTATATTTTTTTTTTGCATGTTTGGAAGAACATAGTTTATTTTTTTGCTTCATAGACTAAATATGTTGATGTAATTTTTGTACAAAAGTTTATATTTATTTATATATTTTAGTTTTACTATTCATTTTCTTTGAGAAGACGTAAGACATGCTTATCAAAATGCGAAAGTAAATAAATATAAAATGATAATATACTGTGCACGAGTGTGTGTGTTTCTGCAAATTGGTTTTTTAATTGACCAACGGTGTGTTTTTCGATTATGGAATGTCTTTTTTGTACGCCAAGTTTTTCTTGATAACGACTTTTGTTCTACTAAAATAATTACATAATCTCTTAAAGTTTAAAATGTCGTCTCGTTTTACTAATCAGCCGGTTGATTCTGTAACTCACCGTGAAAACTTAGGTAAAGTGAGTTTATTTTTGCTAGAAATTAACACTATATGACAGCTCACTCCACGCTCACTTCACCTAAGTTTTCACGGTGAGATTTTTACAGAATAGCAATGCTGTTTTCCACTATACAAGGTGGAGACGACAATATGACATTAAATTAAACTTCGTATACCAAATGACGTATCCAGACTGCTTACAATAATTCCAACCAAATATATCTAATGGTTTAGTCACTATAGCTACTCAAAGATTGGCAAAACCTATAAGCTTGGCCATCACTACTTATTAGTTTGTTTAAAAAAAAATAAGTTTTCAATTTCGATGTTAGGATTTATTTGATAGTTCCAAAATACTCCTTTATTGTACTGTCAGCGTTTTCATTCTTCTCCTTAGCGTGTCGATGGCAATCTATATAATGTGTATCTAGCTAGTCATTCACGAAATATTTTAAGAGATACACCAGAGCCAGTATTTATTTATTTATTTATTTATTTATTTGGTTCACCAACAATTGTATACACTATTTTAAGCAATATAAACAAAAGCAACAAATCGGAGTAAAGTGTAACAATCACTTATAGGTAAACTCTGCGGACTCTCTCTCTCTCTCTCTCTCTCTCTCTGCTTATAGGTAACTTTCTCTCTCTCTCTCTGTTATTATTTTTCAAGTAATTTAAAAATTATTTTATGTTTCAAATTAATATACTTATTTATTTATTTTACCATTTATGCACACACATATATAAAAAGACACGAAATAAATCAGAACAGAAAAATTATTATTATTTTTATTTTTTTTTTCGTTGCTATGACTTCTTTACCAGCTATAGAGGTTTCTCTCAAAGTATTTCGTGTATGAATATATAGACCATACATAATATTATACAATCAGCCCAAAATTTGGCTACCAACTTCAGTAGCGTCCATAGCGAAGCGATTTCATTTATTGTCATCTCCATATTGTATACACACGCGACATATCTAGCCATAATCACCAGTATATTTGAATTGGGGGCCTAAAAAGGCCACTTTGGCGAATCATAAAAGGATAACATTATGAATCGTAATGGACAGTTAATTGTTAAGTTAATCGAATCAAATCCCATTGATGAAGGATTTTTCAGTTATTTTTTTTTGTCTGTGCTAAAATACTAATCAGTCCAATCCAAATCCAATCGCTATCTCTTTGATTATACCTACGTAGTGTAGCGAAAAAAAGAAAAACACGGACTGTCTTCGCCATATTTTGATTCATAACGTTATCCATTTACGATTCTGCCAAAGTGTCGTTTTTAGGCCTCCTGGTCTTGCATTGCATAGGTTTTCCGTCCATTGCGAGGCCAGCTCATACTGGATTTACTGTTTTCTCACGTAGTGGAGTATGTTGGGGTAAGTTCGGTGCTGGGATAACACCGTACGATTGAAATTCGTGACTAATTAATTTTGCAATATTGTGTATGGCTTAAGCGCCAGGGTAGCCAACGAAATTAAAGTTTTCTTACGGTTTTTCCCCCAAGTTCAAAATGCCCTATTCAATGACTATTTTCATTAAACCATAATATTTGAGGCTAATTTTAACTGAGGAGAGTTATATAGATGATTCTAATGATGATTATAATTTTGTAAATACATAATTGTTGTTGTCGGGGATCATATTTTAATCAAAATACGACCTGACACTGACATGCAAATGGCAAACAAAAGATAATTTAAATTCCGCGGTCTACCTTGACGCCTCCCCTTTAATGCTGACAACATTCTGTTCTGCGCCATTTTATTCAGCCCCGTCAGTGGAAGCAGAATAAAATGGCGCAGAATTTTATTCGTACGGTCTTATCCAAGCGCCGGACTTACCCCAACATACATTATACTGAAGAATCTTGTGTGAACTTCTAACCAACTATTAATCAATGTTTCCAGAGTGGCCAATGCCGGACATTAATTACCCCGGACTGCGGCCCGACCAGTTGGTTTACGGATCAGCCCCAAAAACTAACACCCCTCATATCTTACACATAGCGACATATCTGTTCATTATACTAACTTAATCCTTGCGAGAAGCAATGTCGTGTCTATTATATTTATGTAAATTACGGCCAAATTCTCAAACAACAATCTTGAGTCGTTCTTAAACGCGAAGAGACTGGTTATTACATGGGACTTATACAAAGCTGGTAACGGCGGTTGAACCCTCTCGCACTGCAGTTAATATTTCACTAGTGTGTTAAAATGAGTCGCGTGTGAGAATTTGACAGTATTTGGCAAAGATTTGCCCTTTGGACAAAAAATGAAATTTTCATTTACAAAATGACACGTTTGTTCTCCTTGTATTTTTTGTAACGTGCCAAAGTATGTATGCCATCTTAAATGTATTTCTTGGTCGAAGAACTTCTTTTTAACTTTAATATATTGAGTTTTTCAAGTAAGAGATATCTATTGAACTCCGACTTTTTCCGACAAAAATAGCTTTTACAAGACAATAACTGAAAAAGTTAACCACTGTTTATGCAAATAAAATAATAAAACGCACATTAAAATTATATCGAACGTCAGCACGCTAGCTTAGCCTCACAAAGTAGTCATTACCATAGATACTAAAGTAAATATCAAGTAAAATAGAAGTAACTTGTAAGAAAATTACTGGCACAAAAGTCCGTTTAAGGTGAATGGCGCCGCGGTAGACCGCGAAATTCAAATTTTCTTACGTTTTTTGCAATTTGCAGGTCAGTGTATGGTTGTATCTTGATCAAAATATTATTCGCGATTATAACAGATATGTATTTACAGAATTATAGTAATTAGACTCATTAATATATCTCTTTAAGTTAGATTTGTTCCGTATGTACTTTTCCATAAGAAATTTGTTCTTATGGAACAAATCTAACTTCGAAAGATGTATTAATGATTCTAATGATTATAATTCTGTAAATACGTACCTGTTATAGTCGCGAATCATATTTTAATCAAGATAAAACCTGACACGGACCTACAAATTTCAAAAAAACGTAAGATAATTTGAATTTGGCGGTCTACCACTGTGTATACCTTAAGACTAACAAATGCACAATACTATACTACCCAGTAAATTAATTGTATTAAAAAATATCAGTAGTTTTCATATTTCGGATAGCCTTGGTATAGTATTATGGTAAAGGTAATAAGGTGTTATGTTATAGTTGTCGCATTTAGCATGGCACAAGCGGTCTTTGACCTAGCTACATTTTCTAGCATTTTTTATTTCCAAAGCTGAAATAAAGTCCGCTAACGTCCTGAATCAATATCTATCGCGATCTTCTAGATGTTCCAATAACGAACAGCCATACATAGTTTATTATTTGGGTTCTTTCGGAGAGATATCTCCAGCGGTCGTTGCCCTTCTCCTAATATTAGGAGAAGGGCAATGACCGCTATTGTCATGCCAAAACGCGACGACTATAGTTAGTCATATTATGAAATGGACTTAAAAGTCACAAAATAATTTTTTGAATCTTAACATAAACTTATAAATAACCAGGCCTATTTTCTTATTTTACTATGTAGCCATTTTAATATGTTGACATTCAGAACAAGACAGTTTTCTATACAGTGAACCATTTTATAGAAATAAGCAAACTTTATACCTTAAATATAGTAAAATAATAATGATAGAATTAGTACCTGCAGATAAATGTCATGTGTGTAACTTTTATAATATTTTTATACTGAACGTAATTAGGATTGTCACAGAACTATGCGAAGCTATATCTTGCAGCTAAATATCTTTTACCCATCATATTTATGCTCTACTTTAATTTTGCAGCAAAGGGCAGCAGTATAAGAAATTTATTTTTCATAACTTTGTAATATACATCGCATCGCTACTGTAAAGGCGTTATTACACCTACACAATCGACATCGAACGGTGATAATATCACCGAGAAAAGAGAAGAGAAAAAAAAAGAAGAGAAGAGTTAGACAGACTCTGAAACGTCGATTGATCAATCGTCTAGGGTAACCCCCTCTGCCCGTCTGTCCCGTGTCCGTGTGTCTCTGTATGTCTGTCTCGGCTTGCTCAGGTCAATTCACATAAGACCTGAGTTTGATACTTGTCAAATACTAACTTGCTATGAAAGTGCATGACAACCCCATGAGCAATTTTCAATGAGTTCGATCCAACGTTAAGGAATCATCGACTATCCTGAGATCGACGTGATCAAGGCATTGTCGCGACGTCGGTCGATCGTGTGGGTGTAATCACGCCCTAATTTACTTTACATAAGAGTGTGTAATTATACAATGTATATATCCCAGCTCTACTGCACTTTAACCTAATGATTTTTAAAAGAAGCTATTTTTTAAATCATAATATGAATTCAGTGTAATTTTGCTTTAATTTTAACAAATCAGACGTGCGATTTTTTGTCGCACGACAGAAAAATCGCGTCTTTGTATCAGATTTTACTTTTGTAATTCGTACGAGTTTTTTTTTTTTTTTTGTTGTGTAAATTGGTAATTATGTGTATTTTTAATAATTGTTTTTTATGAAATGTAATAAAAAAATCAAAAATTGTAATTTTCAAATGTATTCTCGATCAAGCATTTTTAAATGTAAACTAACATTGTTTTGTAAAAGTGTTAGGAAGTAGTATAAATGTTTTTTTAATAGTTTAGATCTGAATTATACATTTCGAAACTTAATAATTATACAATTTGGATACAAGATAATACTTTACTCAAGAAGTAATTCGTTGTTTGAATACCAGTATTTTACATGAATCGACTGCCTATCAGGGAACCTAAAAGGCCAATTTGGCAGAATTATAAAAGGATAACATTATGAATCGTAATGGACAGTTAACTGTTAAGTTAATCGAATCAAATCCCATTGATGAAGGATTTTTAGTTATTTTTTGGCTGTGCTAAAATACTAATAAATCCAATCCCTATCTCTTTGATTATACCTACGTAGTGCAGCGAAAAAAGAAAACACAGACTGTCTTCGCCATATTTTGATTCATAATGTTATCCTTTTACGATTCTGCAAAACTGGCCTTTTTAGGCCCCCTGACCTCCACAACCCAGTTATTTTGTTACACGACCTTGGTAAGACTGCTGGTCAGACTTTCTGGCTTCTAATTACACGTAACGACTGTCAAAGATCTACGAATGACAAGCCGGGAAGCTCGGGACTAATAGCTTATAACGTGCTTTACGAGGCGCGGAATCTTGTATCCAAATTGTATAATTAACTGATTGTTTCAGTCTTATAATATTTCGACTTTTATTACAATATTCCATCCAATTGTAAGACTTTTAATGTTAGTAAATAATGTATACAGCATTCTCTAGGCAGCTTTTTGCATTGCAGAATTTACTGATGTAATTTTTTTTAAATAATGAATTTTGAACTGACTTTTTTTTATGCATTTAAATTTGTTTGATGACAATTGAAGGCAAGTTTTTGAAGATATTTATAATTATAAGGCTGTGGCGCCATCTACATCGGCACATGCGAACTACGTATCACACTGACGTCACACGAAAACCTGCATCGCGCAAGCAAAGTTTACCGCGCAACTATCAATAACGTCCCGACGACATCATTCGCAGGACCAACTCCGGTTAAGCAGACGAGAACCTCCTAGGTTAAACTGCGAAATGGCATTAAAAAAAAAAACAATTGCAGGGCAGTAGCCCACCAGACACAACACCTGTCTGGTCGGAGGATCCCCCCTTTTCTATACAGTATGAGTGAAGTTGACACCCTGTTTCTCATACCTCTATAAAGCGATGACCCTCAATATTAATCTATTTAAGGTGACAGAGAGAGACAAAGATATGTGACAGTTAAGCTTGTAAACCTCTTGGCAGTCTGTACCATTTTTAATTCATCATCTGCCTAGCTTTTACTGTTTGGGTCAGTTTCCAGTCTAACCAGATGCAGCTGAATACCAGTATTTTACTTTTTACATCCACAACCCAATTTCTGGATAACACGATATTCCTTGGTAAGATTGGTCTATTGAAAGTCTGACAAGACTTTCAGGCGTCTGACTTGCAAAGATAGTTAAAGATCTACGAATGACGGACCGACGCTTTCGAAGGCACGGAGCAGTCTTGTTATGTAAATACATAGATGGTCACCCATCCACGGAGAGAAAGCAGAATCTGTAGTTTTTTTAAATTTGTATATCGATGAATTAATTGTAATTTGCCATCAATTGTCATGTAAACATATGACTGACTTTTCAACGTGTTTTTTCATGCTTTTACCTTTTCTGTAGTTTAATTACTAAACAGTACCAACAGGAGATGCCTACTTAGTACCGTTTAGAAGAATTTGTTTATCAATTCATTGCGATAACACTTCGCTATCTATATTTTCGATACTACAGTCGCCGGCACGTAACTTGGCAGGAGTCCTTGCCTTTCTTTAACTTTCTTCTAAACAGACATGTTTAAAAATAAATTATAGCAATAACCATAGAATATTGAGAAGAAATTAAAGAATTAAACTCGCGACACTGTTACCGTAACCGACACCTCTGTTTTTAGTTTTGGCCAGCTTTTTTTAGTTTTACGCGCGGTAAATTGACCGCGGAAGAATGACCTTCAAATATATTTATAGAATTACTATGTTTTTTCAAGTTTTCACTCCTGGAATGCCACTGTTTTTTTTTTTTTTAAACTAAGTATATGCGTCAACTTACTCCCACAACGCCAAAACCATGCCAAGTTACGTGCCGTGACCGACCCATGTACCTCCATACATATTTCTGCCGCCAAATACTTATGCCTGTGTTAAAAAAAATAGAGTTTTCATCCCCCCATCTCGGAAAGAGTATTTTTGCTCTTCGATATCTGAGTGCAAAAGCTGTTTTTATCCGCTAGAGGATAAAGTAAATTGAATTTAGAACATCGTGTGCACTAAGTTTGTGAATTCAAAACATCATTAAACCTATTTACTTCTACCTCCTTGGTGCCGAATTTATCATACAACTTTTTTTTAATTTTTTAAAAACTCAGACTCGGAACATTCTTGGTGTAGGTACTTTTTTTAATTTGCTTTGCGCGCGCAATTTTCTTTTCACGTCATATTGTTAAAACCTTAGGTTAAAAATAAAAACAAGAAACTTGTAAACAAGTAAAAAATCTAAAATGTGTGAATCTAGCGACGACGAAGTTTATTTGACACCAACAGAATTGACTGAAACTGTTAAAAATGCGCAAATGAGCTTTCTCCCTCAACAATCACGCGAGAAGTATTTGAAACAGTACGATATGTTTAACACGTGGCGACTAGCTAAAGGAGCCAAAACTTTATCATAAAACGTTTTGCTGGCATATTTTATTAAATTATCCGAGACCAAGAAATCAAGCACTCTATGGAGTACGTATTCAATGCTAAAAGCAACAATAAAGATGAAAAAAACATATATATAGACACCTATCCTAAATTAGTGGCATTTTTAAAAAGAGCCTCATCATTTCCTCGCTGAGGTGGGATGAAAAGTTACGTGTTGCACTCGAGTGCAAAGATTTTTCACCTCGTGCTCTTTTGATTCCCTCGCCTCGCTAACGCTCAGGATTCTAATTTTTGAATCACTCGCTGCGCTCGTGATTCAATTTTAGAATCCTTCGCTTGCTCGGTCATCAAAATTGAGCACGCGGTTAAAAAGCAACTTTGCACTCTTGTATAACAAATAACTATTACTGGGGCAATTACGATCGTGGGAATATTCCGTTGGATTATAATTTCTACTTGAGTTTTACAAATTCTTTCGCAGTTATTTTACCTCTGATTTTGCATCACTGTCCAAATCACGGTGTTCTTTATTCTCATTACAATAAGGTTGATGTTGAGTTGTTGCCATATAAAAATTATTGTGACCTTTAATCTCGTCGCAATAAGTGTCGACCTCTTTGACGACTAACCTAACAGCAAAATTACGTTGCTGCTGTCAGAGGTAAAAGAACAAAAAAAAAGCGACCGGGAAAATTGGAATTTTGTGTGAATTATTGAAATTTGGACAGTGTCGGCAGCTAGAATAAAATAACCGTCAAAAAGTATGAGTCTCGTACGATACTCATACTCTTTGACGACACGATAACCACACACTTTCCCTTCGATAAATACAGGCGTGAAGTTATTGATAGTATCGGTAGCGAAGTGTTAATTAATGGTAAATTGATTTATTATTTAAGACTTGCAAAGAATCTCAGTTTGTTGTATAATATCCCAATGTAAAGTGCAGTTTTTTGTTTGAATAAAGAAAATTTTGAAAATACTACTGACTTTTAAACCGCCTAGAACCTAGATCTACCTATAGTATAAAATATGAAATGAAAGTAATGGACTTTGTCTGGAAATAAATGAATTATTACCTCCTTTAATTTCAATGCTTAAAAATTGCATTTGTAAATATTTTTATTTAAAAAAACCATTACAGAAAATAGTAGCGCACAGTATCCCGAGTTACCGGCGGATAGGGCTCCAGAGAGGAACCTAACAAAGCTAGCCGTGTCCGAATCCGAAAGTACCGCTCTGTGAATCAAGGTCTTGATCCAGCAGCCCAACCACTAAGCATTTGGCTGTCACGGCTATCGGCACAGTGATCGCAGAGTCCACATCCCACATGTCGACAACCTCGCGAGCCAAGTCAATATTGACTTGGTTCGCCTTGATTTGTTTATCTATCTCTGCTTTCATGAGATTCCCGTCATACGAGTCCATTATAGAGAATTATAATTAGTCTACCTTTGGCTTTGACAACATGGAGGTCTGAACTACCGCGATAATTATAAAGTATCCTATGTACGCCAGCACATCAAGCTACTACATCTGTCAAATTTCTTGTAATCGATTTTCAACTTATCGCTTCAACATAAGGTTCAAAGTTGATTGGGAAAATTTGACATTTTCGGGTAGATTGATGTGCTGGCGTCTACTAATTCTAGTCCTAACCCAAATCACCCCAGCTAACCTAATTTTTAGGGTTCCGTACCCAAAGTGTAAAAACGGGACCCTATTACTAAGACTCCACTGTCTGTCTGTCACCAGGCTGTATCTCATGAAACGTGATAGCTGGACAGTTGAAATTTTCACAGATGATGTATTTCTGTTGCCACTATAACAACAAATACTAAAAACAGACTAAAATAAATATTTAAGGGGGGCTCCCATACAACAAACGTGTTTTTTTCGGCGTTTTTGCCTTGTGTTACGGAACCCTTCGTGTGCGAGTTCGACTCGCACTTGGCCAGTTTTTTTAATATTGGTACCAGCAGTGTGATTCTGTAACCATCTCACCGTGAAAACTTAGGTGAAGTGAGCGTGGAGTGAGCTGTCAACAGTGTCAATTCCTAGCAAAATCAAACTCACTTCACCTAAGTTTTCACGGTGAGATTTTTACAGAATCGACCGGCTGTAGGATGTGTAAATAAATACCTTTTTGTTAGTGGCAAATGCGCAAATAGCGACTTGCCAAGAGAGAAAAAAATAAATAAATAAATAAATACCTAGATACTAATGGAGTATAAACATAAAAATAAACAGCAGATTTATTTAAAGTATTTATTTTTGGATAATAATAATTACAATAAATTTTACTTACAAAATACACATTTTATCCTTTTTTACTTTTATACATTTTATCCTTTTTTACTTTGTCGATAGTTTTAACATCGTGCATGTCTAGTCTAGTCAGAAAAACGCCTATTTTAGATATCACTATTTTTAATCTACTTTACAGCAAGGGGCAGATAAAGTGACATTCTATCATCGATAACAATGTTGGAAAATTCAAAAATGTAGGGGACTGACATACGCTATCGAGGCTGCTTTCCGAGTTGGGAAATAATCGATTTGAACGTGCTTAAACCCGTACCGAATTAGAGAGAGCGCGATAACGATGTCCCGTGAATCGTCATAGATGACCTCATGACATGGGCCATCTTGCGATAACACCGACCATGCCTTAGAATAATATCACCGTGAGCGCTGTCAAAAATGACAGTGTGTGTGTGAGGATGTGTCAATATGTGTTTTGTTTTGAGTTGAATCCTCTTCAAATTAAAATAACGTGGCATTTTCGAAATTGTGCTTTTAGCTGACAGAGAAATGTGGTGTTTATACAAAGAAATACTGTAATAATATCGTGTTGACATTGAGTAAGCACTGTGAGCGCGTCACGAGCGTTCCGAATTGTTGACAGCTCTCAGCTGTCATAATAGTAATATCTAAATCGGAATGGGTCCCGAAAAGTTTATGTCAATCCTGTTGAAAATCGTTGCAGAAGTACGAAACGCTTTAAAAGCGATTGTCACTTGTCTAGGCCATTAGGTTATGAATAAATACATCTTGTTTTTTTTTTTCATGAAACTATGACGGTACCTACACCGTACTGTAATGCAAGTTGTAGGTACAGTAACGAGTGAAATAATATGTGACATCGAAGGAACACCAAAAATATCTGACGTAACAAGCGACGCCAAAATATAGGATCAGATATTATTGCCGAGCTGTGCATAATAATATTTTTAGGCTTGTGGCTGTATTTACACGATGTTAAAACTCAAGTGACAAAACGGGGGGAAGACTGAAAAGTGCCCTATTTTTACCCGACCGCGTCGGAGCTGAAGAGGAGGGTAATGTTTTTTGTTTCCATTGTCCTTAACAATTACTTAGAACTACACTTATAGAAATCGTCATTTACACCATAATTGTTTTCTTATAATAATTATTAGGTTTTGGTAACATTCGTTTTGTTGTACCTAACGTAATTACATATTTAAGCTAGGTACATATTTATTAATAGCGATGTGTGACTTAAACCTGCACGTAAGTCACGCTTTTCTGTGACTTAAGTAGTCCATTTTTAAACAGAAAAGTGTGACTTAATTGCGGGTTTAGGTCACACGAGCTATAAAATAGTATACGATACGTGTGACTTACAATTAACTTAAGTCACACTTATCGTAATGTAATATTACAACAGTTTTGGTTTTTCAAAAATAATAAAAACTTGTATTTTGACCCCTATTTTAAATGAGACCACGTTATGCAATACCTAGCGAAAAATTCCCTTTGTATGTTTTCTACCTAACCCCGAACTATACAGTGTAAATCAGAAATGCGTGGTCATATTTAAGCCGACATCCGCAGAGACGTGAAAAAATCGCGGCGGGATATTTTCGCGCACTGCTTTGTTACTACTCGCTGAAGGACTAGGTATTTGGCCAACAGTTCTATAACGCCTCCTATAGATAATAAATATTAGGTCATCTGTTTTGACATTACTGTACCTACCTATTTATTTTTACTAATCGACATTGCAATCCTAATTCAACATCTATGTGCTACCTTAGATTTAATTGTTGACATTGAAGGTATAGTTTATTGATTTAATAATTGTTTTGACATTTCTGTATTAATTTCAAATTTTATGATTGATATTATTTTCTACAATTTTTATTTTTTTTATTTTATCAAAATTATTTTATTTTTTCCTGACATTTAAATTTTTGTTATTTCTTAAATTTTATTGTTGACAATTTGAAAATATTTATGCATCGCTTACACTTTAGCATTCTTGTTTTTTTTTTATATAATTTTAATTGATAATAGTATTTGTTGCACGTAGATAATTAATAATTAAATTTAAAATTGATGATCATATTTGTACGCCAAATGGCAAAACATAGATCGCATATGAAAATGTAACACCTGTTTGTAACCACCTATGTTAACAAATAAAGAATCTGAATCTGAATTTGCGCCGTGAGCTAAAAATCCAACAGTGGGATTTTATGACGCGCTGGGATGTGCTCTGTTGAATTCTCAGTGCTTGACTCGACACCAAGAATCCAGTGAGCGATAAGATAAAATCCCGCCGCGATTTTTTTTTTACGTCCGAGCGAACTCCGGCTAAGGATTTGGCACAGACCATCTATATCTACTCGATCCAAATGTTGTAAGACAACTGATTGTTTTTACGCGGTTACGATGTCGGTCCATATAGAAAGTGTTTCAGTTTGATGGTCTGTACCACACTTTTAAATATAACCACACATTTCTAATACATGGTGTAGAAAAAACAATAATATTATCCCTTCCCTTAAGCATTGAGTGATTTTTAAACCATCACCATAGTGCAACTTTAAACTATAAATTGAAAAAATAGGCTTCTTTGACACCTCTATAAATAAATGGGTGTGAGTTATTCGCCAAATTAATTATTATTGAATTATTTCTCTTAGGGGACTACAGGACTTAAACGCAAAAAACGCAAGTATTAAAATGCCTAAAAGTATATGATTGACTACAGTAAACAAAATCAAAAAAATATATGATATTCTTCTGGTTATATGCTAGTTAGGCATATAACTGATACAACAAGTAATTTGATACGATAGAAAAAATTTTGAAGATACCTCTAAAAACTTTTTTTTTACCTACATTTTTGGCAGTCTACAAACAACATCCTACTAAAGCATTAATTTTTTAGTCCAAACAATAGATTTTTTGTAAATAGATAATTGCTTCATATTTAGCAATAAATTACCAGCGTTGTGTCATTGCGCTTCTCTTTCTTTTCTATGCAGTCCGACAGAAATCGCGCTTTAGGTCATGTAGTCCCTTAAAAAAGTTTTATTTTTCCGAAAAAAAAAAGCTGTGTGGTCTCATTTACAGGGAGCTGTTTATTACATTCCTAAGTCAGTTAAATTTAAAATCACCTTTTCTTACGATTACTGTACAAGTTATAATTAAAATCACCATAATAAAGATAAGATCCGCCATAAAGCGTAGACCGCCAGGATGAAGAAAATGAATCTTGCTATCTGATGCAGATAGTATAATCTAGAACAAAAAATCTGGTTTAGAGATGTGTTTATTAAACTCATAATTTCGGGCAACAGCTGATCACGGGATCACCAGCCATACCATTGTTTGATCATCATTAGACATCGCGTCATATTCATTTAGGTATTGTGTTCCTAAGGCGGATCACACTCCAACGCGCCACGCGACGGGGCACGGGAAACGGAGCCAAATTCCGCGCGCGGAATCGCATTTTTATTGAATTTGTATGTAAAATACGCCCCCGTGCCTCTGCACCCCCGTCGCATGGCGCATTTTAGTGTATGATCCGCCTTTTAATGTAAAGTCCAAGGTTGTTAAGCAAATTGACACGCCATTTCATAGGCTGTCAAAGAGTAAAGGAAGGGATTTGAATATACGGACAATTTAAATTGGTAGTCACTTTGCATATCAATTAATTTAAACAATAAAATAAAAGAAATAAGTCTGTGTGAAGTTGCGCTACTTAATTTAATTTAACCTTGTAGGTATTTAAGAAATATATTCATTCCATGCTACGATACCTACTATGGAAGCCCTCCGAACCAGCACAAAACTTTTAAATCGATAGAAAAAAAAACGTAAGTAGGTATACCTTTTCCACTTAATCCTGGCTGCTGGTAGCGTGTCATCGCTCTCCTTGAAGAGGAACCTCCTGATGCCACCCAGGTAGTCCTGGAAGTACTCCTCCCAGTTTATGTCGCCCATGCAGAAGGGATATAACTGAAATATATGGTAGAATCTTAGATACAGGAAGTTGGCGGTGGTACATTTGTAAAGATGATTCAATTTGGTGTCTTGTCAAATTCATCTCATAAATGATATTGGTGAGCCATTCGTATAGGTACGAGTACGTAAAGGAGATTGAAGATTTTTATATGGAGCCTGGCATACATACTGTTGCGCGCCAAAAATAATGCTTGATACATCGCCATGTATCGCCATTAGTTACCACTAGCGCCATCTTGTATCGGGTAGCAGAACTAATACCTTGGCCTTGGTACTAGGACATTGACCCTTCCTGTAGGTACTAGTAGTTCCGAGAACTATCGACGTCGAGTCAGTCGGGGCCGCTATGTACTCGAACATACTAGATGTTTACAGAGTACCTCCTGTGGAACTATATAAGGCGGGCGCGCGCCGCGAGACATATAGTTTTGAGATAGTTTTGAGTAAGCTATACATGCGATAACATCGAAAGCGATATTCGAGTGCGACTAGAAGTGATCAGTAAGTGACATTGTGCTTCTTAATTAGTGTGTTTGAGCTGTAATTAGTGTTGGTGAGTAAAGTGTCATTTTTTGGTTATTAAATCGGCAGTTTTTATTGTAACGAACCCCAAGCTCGTAACAATTGGTGTCAGAAGCGAGGTTTAAAATGCCGATTTTACCCAAAGACGACATGGAGGGTATCCGTACCCGGAGTCAACGCCAGCAAGAGACGGACCAGAGGCGATTCGGTGGAACAACGCCACAGAGGTCGGAAGGCCAGCTACCGACCACGGAGGCCGGCCCGTCCACAGCTGCTCCGGCATCATCAGCACCAGATTTTGCTGCTCTGATGATGATGCTGCAGGAGCAGGCCCGCCGACAGGAGGAACAGGCTCGTCGGTTGGAGGAACAGCTCCAGCGGGACAAGGAGGAGCAGACCCGCCGACAGGAGGAGCAGGCCCGCCGTCAGGAGGAACAGGCTCGTCGGTTGGAGGAACAGCTCCAGCGGGATAAGGAGGAGCAGGCGCGCCGCCAGGAAGAGCAGATGCTCCTTATAAAGGACCTTCACGCTACCTTCGGTAAAGACATGAAGGAGGTGAAGGAAAAGGTTGCTCAACATGACAACCGTCTGTCGGAAGCCGAAACCCGAATCGACCACGTGAATAATCGGGTTGACAACGTGATGGCTGACATGAAGAAAACGCTGGACAACCTTAAACTGTGTGATGGAATCGCAGCTCCCGTAGCTACAACACCTTCGCTACGTGGATTCAAAGTGCCACCGTTCGACGGAACTTCTTCCTGGTCGGCCTACAAAATCCAGTTTGAGGCTGTCATGAAGGCGAACGGGTGGAATAAAAGTCAGGCCATGACTGCCCTCACCCTAGGCCTGCGCGACCAGGCCTTAACTGTTCTGGAAGCTCTCGGTAAGGAAGTGACTTACGAGCAGCTCCTTGACGCATTGGAGGCTCGGTATGGCGACGCTCACCTGGAACACGTGTTCCGTGCGCAGCTCAAGGATCGCGTGCAACGCAGCAATGAAAACCTGCAGCAGTGGGCCCTGGAAGTGGAGAAGCTGGTTCGCAAAGCGTACCAGTCTGTACCTGCACTTATTGATGGGAACCTGGTGCAGGCATTCATCGACGGCATCCGCGACCTTGAAGTTAGAGTTGCTGTGAGGCTCGGTCACCACGGGACGCTGAAGGACGCCTTGGCCCATGCACTGGAGGTGGAAGCTGTGCGGCAAGATCATCGTTCCCATCGCGTCAGGGAGGTTGCAGCGGCTACAGTTCGCGAGCGCAGTAAAGGATACAGCCCTAGGTGCTACGGCTGTGGGGAAAGGGGCCACCTTCGATCCAGTTGCCCTAAGCGAACTGCAGAAAGAGAAGACGGCCGATCTCCAGAGGGCAGTGCGGCTAACAGCACCGCCCAACACCAGCAGCAGGGAAACGAGTAATAGCCAGGACTGCGGGGCGGGTGCTGGCTGATGTTCAAAGAGCCCCAAGGATTTCGATCACACAAACCCATGACGGGAACAGCCTAATTATCAAGGGCGAGGTCGACGGAACACCTTGTAAGCTGACCATAGATACAGGAGCCTCTCGCACGGTCGTCAGTTCCCAACTTATAAGTCGGTTCCTTGGGGGCTCCGCACACAACCGAGAACACATTAATTTGGTAACAGCCACCGGTCAGCGCATACCCGTCCGTGGAGAGAAGAAAATGGAGTTGAAGCTAGGCAACAGAATCTACCTGCATAATGTCATCGTGGCTGATATAATGGACGATTGCATCCTGGGCCTTGACTTTATGAGGAAGAATTGTTGCGAAATTGACGTCAAGCAAGGTGTTTTGAAATGTGGGCAAGAGGAACTTTTCGTGGAAGGGGCGTTACCAGGAAATGTATACAGCCTTAAGAAGATTGTTCTTCCGCCGAGATCGGAAACGACTGTACCGGTTAGTCTTCCACGGAATCCTGGGCGAACTCCTCGTTGTGTACTCGTGGAAAGGGTAGACAATGACCTTCCATGGAAAGTGGCACGAACTCTGGTCAGAGCCACCGACATCTCAGGGGTACGTGTGCTGAACCTTTGTGATCAGGAACACATTATAGAAAAAGGCACACTACTTGGTACTTGCGAGGAAGTGGATTGGTTGCGTCGATGCCAATATCTATCGACTGGGACCCTCAGCAAAGATGCACAAACGAGAGTGACCACACTTTTAGAAGACTGCCGCAGCGCTCTGTCCCAAAATGAAATGGTCAAGGCAAAGAAAATGCTACTCAAGTACGCCGATATTTTCTCGTCAAACGATGCTGACATCGGGAGGACTGGCTTAGTTCAACACAAAATAAATACAGGAGAAGAATTGCCTACCCGTCAGCGGCCAAGGAGATTGCCGGTAGCACGTGAAAAGGAAGTGGAAACCATGATAGAGGGAATGATGAAGGATGGTGTTATTGAACCTTCATCTAGTCCATGGTGTTCACCCGTAGTGCTGGTAAGAAAGAAGGACGGCAGCATGCGGTTTTGTGTTGACTATCGTCGTCTGAACGACGTTACGAAGAAGGACAGCTATCCTTTGCCAAGAATCGATGACACGCTGGACATGCTTACTGGCGTAAAGTGGTTTAGCACACTGGACCTGAAAAGTGGCTACTGGCAAGTTGAAATTGATCCCAAGGACAAAGAGAAAACTGCATTCTCAACAGGAAAGGGTCTGTGGCAATTTAAAGTTATGCCGTTTGGATTGTGCAATGCTCCGGCAACGTTTGAAAGGTTGATGGAACTTGTACTTACCGGGCTAATTGGCGATGCCTGCCTGGTCTACTTGGATGACATCATCATCGTAGGCCGCACGTTTGAAGAACATCTTCAAAACCTGGAACGCGTGCTCATGAAGATCCAGAGTGCCAACCTCAAGTTAAGCCCGAAGAAGTGTTCACTATTCAAACGACAAGTTAGCTTTTTGGGATATGTCGTGTCTGAAGAAGGTATCCGCACGGATCCAGAGAAAATTGCAGCTGTCAAGGACTGGCCAGTTCCAAAAGACAAGACGCAGGTTAGAGCGTTTCTGGGTTTGTGCTCCTATTATCGGCGATTTGTCAAGAACTTTGCAGACATAGCCAAACCTCTGCATAAGCTAACCGAGGAGAAGCGACATTTCTGCTGGGATAATAGTTGCGACATCGCATTCCAGGAGCTAAAGGACCGTCTGTGCAATACACCTATTTTGGGATACCCTGATGTGGACAAGGAATTTATAGTTGACACAGACGCAAGTGACATAGGACTTGGCGGTGTGTTGTCTCAACGGAATGGTGATCAAGAAGTTGTGATAGCGTACTTCAGCAAGTCATTGTCAAAGCCGGAAAGGAACTATTGTGTTACGAGACGGGAACTGCTTGCGGTGGTAAAGTCATTGCAGTATTTTAGCAAATATCTTCTGGGTCGGAAATTCCACCTACGTACTGACCATGCTGCACTGAAATGGCTATTGCAGTTCAAAAATCCAGAAGGTCAAGTTGCGAGATGGATTGAACTACTGCAGGAATACGACTTCGTGGTCGAACATCGCAGCGGAAAATCTCATGGCAACGCAGATGCATTGTCAAGAAGACCTTGTCCTGAAGACTGCAAGCATTGTACTAGACAGGAGAGTAAGGAAGTGGTACCTGTAAGGATGCTTAAGACAGACCTCAACAACGAGTGGAAGGAAAGCCTACAACGTGCACAGCAGGAAGATTCAGACATCAAGCCGATTCTGGAGTGGATGAAGGCCAGTGCTCCTAAGCCCAGGTGGAGTGACGTCTCAGCGATGAGTTCGGTCACAAAAAGCTATTGGGCCCAATGGGACAGCTTGGTGGTTCAGGATGGAGTCCTGTGCCGTAAATGGGAAAATGCTCGGGGAGACAGCTGTCATTTGCAAATGGTTGTCCCTAAAGCTCAAGTACCGGATGTTCTACAGCTTTACCATAATGGTTGTTCAGGAGGTCACTTGGGTGTAAAACGGACTCTACTGAAGATACGAGAACGGTTTTACTGGGTCCACTGTCGGGACGATGTCGAGGATTGGTGTCGCAAATGTACAAGTTGTGCAGCTGTAAAGGGACCTCAGACTCGTAGTAGGGGTGCATTGAAATTGTATAATGTTGGTGCACCATGGGAAAGGATAGCCCTTGACGTTGCGGGGCCGTTTCCGGAAAGTGAAAGTGGTAACAAGTATTTCATGGTTGTGATGGATTATTTCACTAAGTGGCCGGAAGTCTTCGCCATTCCAAATCAAGAAGCTTCGACAGTTGCGGATAAATTAGTTCATGAAGTCTTCTGTCGTTTTGGAGTACCTTTGGAGATTCACAGTGATCAAGGAAGGAATTTTGAGTCACAAATATTCCAGGAAACTTGTCGAGTTATGGGTACTCATAAAACAAGAACGACTTCTTACCACCCACAATCGGATGGAATGGTGGAACGATTTAACCAGACACTGGAGAGGTATCTAGCAAAAGTTGTGGAAAATCGGCAACGAGATTGGGACAAGCACATACAACCGTTTTTGTTGTCATATCGAAGCGCTGTCCACGAAAGTACATCGGTGACGCCAGCTTTCGCAAACTTCGGAAGAGAACTACGGCTGCCTGCAGACCTGATCACCGGAATACCACCTGATGCCCCACGCAGTGTAACTGATTATGCAAATGATTTGCGGAACAAGATGAATGACATTTATGAGCACGTCCGACAATCGGGCCAGCAAATGTCTGAAAGGATGAAAACCCGTTATGACCGCAAAATGAATAATAAAGGGTTCGACGAAGGTTCACTAGTGTGGTTGCACAATCCAGTCCGCAGCAAAGGGAAATCTCCTAAGCTTCAAGCTAAATGGGACGGACCGTACCGGATTGTGACAAAGATCAATGATGTAACCTACCGGATACAGAAAGGTGCAAGAGGTACTCCTAAGATCGTCCATGTGGATCGACTGGCGCGTTATTATGGAGCCAATAATGCTCGGGACGAGCATGTCTTAGGAGGGGGCAGTGTTGCGCGCCAAAAATAATGCTTGATACATCGCCATGTATCGCCATTAGTTACCACTAGCGCCATCTTGTATCGGGTAGCAGAACTAATACCTTGGCCTTGGTACTAGGACATTGACCCTTCCTGTAGGTACTAGTAGTTCCGAGAACTATCGACGTCGAGTCAGTCGGGGCCGCTATGTACTCGAACATACTAGATGTTTACAGAGTACCTCCTGTGGAACTATATAAGGCGGGCGCGCGCCGCGAGACATATAGTTTTGAGATAGTTTTGAGTAAGCTATACATGCGATAACATCGAAAGCGATATTCGAGTGCGACTAGAAGTGATCAGTAAGTGACATTGTGCTTCTTAATTAGTGTGTTTGAGCTGTAATTAGTGTTGGTGAGTAAAGTGTCATTTTTTGGTTATTAAATCGGCAGTTTTTATTGTAACGAACCCCAAGCTCGTAACAATACTTTCCGCCATTTTGTTTTATTTTTTTTTTCAAAATGGTGGCCACGCATGGAACTTATATAAATCGATAGCTGACATCAATGCAAACAGAAAACATACAATGCGTGCCACGAAAGATGAGACTTGACACACCACGTGGTTTGACATGCGCAGTACACGATTTTAGGTATCTTTAGCGGTATGAGGTCTGAGTGCGGGACGGGACCGGACGTCATAGGGGCGGCGGAAAGAGCGGGGGAGGCGGGGTTAAGTCTCATCTTTCGTGGCACGCATTGTAGGTACTAGTACGAAACCCCGTAAAGCGTTCGTTTCCGAAATATTAACGTTCAAAGTTGATCACGTGACATGCATATTTATTTTGAGCATGCGTAGGTACATCTTGTTCCTTAGATGTTTTTGTAGTAATCACTCTGAATGTTTAAGATAATCATTTTAGTAATTATATTAAGATAAAATTAATTACGCATTGTGCTGATCCAGAAAGTTTATTAGGCGTAGTACAGAAAACTTGCCTTTATGTATAAACGTTATTGAAGTTAAGAGACGTGTAGATATCATCGTCAAAAAAAAAATTATTAAGCCTTCGAGTCTAACACGTTAATAATTACGCATGAGGACAGTGTTGTGGCGCAGCCTGGGAGAGACCTATTTTCAGCAGTGGACTGCAATAGGCTAAGTTGATTGAATAATTATTTACTTTAAGCAACATTTTAAAATAATCCCCTTTGCACGCATGTATTATTCACATTTTTTTAAGTCATATAGATAGGTACCTACTAATACTCGACTGAAAATTTTCCAAAGTATTTTATGTGCAGGTAGGCACCTGCACATAAAATACTTTGGAAAATTTTCAGTCGTTGAAACTTAAACACAAAACCAGTCAGAGAAAATTAAGACGGGGTCTATTCAGTAGACGATACTAAGTCCTAAATCAAGGTCAAGGTCAACTTTTGCAGGTCATCATCATAATATCATCTTACCTGTTTATCGGCTTCAGAAGTCTTCTCCCAAAGCTCTCTCGTCCGACTGTTGCAGAATTTGATTTCCCTCGTGCAGAAGTATGACAGGACTGAGGAGAACTTGTGGATCTTACGGTATACCTTTAGCATCCTAGAAGAAAGATAATGGTTAATTATTAGACTTGTATGAAAAAAAGAGTAATTAAAATTTAGTCCTAATGTTTTTCGGTAATCCGACAGTCGCGGAGAGAGATCTGGCGCAGGACCAATAGCTTAACGTGCTTTCCGAGACACGGGGGTATCATACCGCCAACTTTCAAACTCCGGGCGGTTACTGAGAAATTCCTAATGGAAAACCCATTAACAGTTTGTCTGATCTGTGAATCGAACCCAGAACTAGCAGTCGCGCTTGCGACCACGGGACCGTTGCGATATCTACAACGCCACATGCGAACAACGCGTCATACAGTCACGCAAAATCCTGCATCTCGCAAGCATAGTTTACCGCGCAACTAGCATAGATACAACGGCCCAACGTGAATCATCGGGCAGTTGCCCGCCAAACACGACATCCGTCTGGTCGGAGGATCCTCCCTTTTCTATGGAGGTTGAGTGAACTTTACAACCTGTTCCTCATACCTCTATAAGAACAATAATATTAGTATAGATGGATGTAGTTAACAGCCGCTCCAAGTAAAATCCACATCTAGCCACACTGGAAACAAAGCTTATCCTAGAAGGAGGCTAGGCAG
Source organism: Luperina testacea (assembly GCA_927399505.1). Taxonomy (NCBI): domain Eukaryota; kingdom Metazoa; phylum Arthropoda; class Insecta; order Lepidoptera; family Noctuidae; genus Luperina; species Luperina testacea. The sequence continues at coordinate 6,516,798 of OV656783.1, read as the reverse complement.
ATAAATGAAGGCATACTTACTTTGGCTTTTTTCCTAAGCAGACGGCTAAGCCATCAACTAGCGCAGCTGGTATTAAATGCAAGAATAACATGTAGATTTGGTTGATGAGCGCCGATTTCGTCAGCCTTAGTGAAATGAACCTGTAATGGGGGAAAAGTTGATTATTTTGCAAAATCAATAGTCATTTATTCAAATTAAGCCGAGAATCAGCACTTTTCAAATCAAAATTACATAAGAGAGCCCCCCAAAACACCCCCCTTCACCACTTCCTAGTGCTTTTGCTGAGAAGAAATAGCGCAACAAACTTCCCAGCAGCACAACTGTCTATTCAGTAAGAAAATAATAGTATTTATGCAATAGTAGCATGTTACATGTACGACAGTAATGAGTACTGCAGGTGAGTAGTGATACAGATATTCTATTTCACGAAGTCCGTTCGGCTTTGGTTGTAGTAGTGACGTATCCCGACAAGCGCGCTCCCACAGCGGCTGCCCCTTGCTGCCGTCGCGTGAGGCTATTTCCGCGAATGTGTACCGTTTTACTTCACCCATTGTTGAGTCTCTGTTGATCACAATGTGCATGTGCACGCTTGACAACATTCATAGCCAAACGGACTTCGTGACATAGAACATCTGTAGACTAGTAGTAAAGGCTCCGAATTAAGAGTTGTAGGTCGTAAGCACGAACCCAGGCAGAAGTTTTTTTTTTGTTCAGCACATATTGTCCCAATGCTGGCCAAAAGTCCCTCTTGGCAGGCGCTTTACTTTGTGTAATTAATTTCATCACTATTGCTCTCAAAAACGGTGAAGGAAAACATCCTGAAGAAACCGGCATTTCCTAGAACCAAAAATTCGAAGACATGAAGACATCTACCAACCCGCACTGATCCCGCAAGCCCTCTGACAGAGAGGAGTCCTGAGTCCCAGTAGTAGAAACATAATCCACCACGCGGGCCCAGTGCAGGTTGGTAGATGTCTTCGAATTTTTGGTTCTAGGACATGCCGGTTTCCTCACGATGTTTTCCTTTACCGTTTTTGAGAGCAGTGGTGATGAAATAAATTAGACAATTTAAAGCGCCTGCGTGGGATTGAACCTGTACAACTTGAATTCGGGGCCGTTACCACTGGTCCGCCATTGCTCACAAAAGTTGAGAGCAATATGGCAATGGTGGCATTGCGAAGATATTAGCAATAACATCCCACTCACCACACAGCCTCGGAGAAGGGATAATAATGTATCCACTGCATGTTCTTGGACATGAAGTCACCCCACGTTATCCTGTTCTCCACAGAACTGACGTAGTTGAAGATCGGAGGTTCTAGCGGTGGTGAACTGAAATGAAGGCATTAGATTAGTAAGTCGTTAAGTTGACTAAACTTCATAACTAAATAAAAGAACCACTGAGGAGGTCCCCCTGAACGTTAGGCAACATCGCGGAAGTCGCTTTCAAAGCGTTTCATATTCTACAACGTCATATTTGCCTAATACAATATTAATTATTTACAAGCATCCCAAGTTTTTGAAAAAATTTGCTGACGCACATTGATACGCGGAATTTTGCGCCAGGACAAAATTTTTTTTCTACAGGATTGACAGAAACGTTTTGGCGGGTAAGGATTTGCACGGAAAGGGAATGTTGTGAGATAAATTAGCTGAATAAGCCGAACGGTAAGCAACTGTGGTGAGAGCCTAGATAAGTTTCTGCATTTTGAGTGTTTTTGATGTTTTTTTTTTTTTTTTATATACACATTGACATTAATGATTATTTTTTTTTAACTGACATTTGCTTACTTTTTAAAGTATTATATTATTTTAATTATTGTGAATGTGAAGACGATGTGGGTCATTTAATTTAGACATTTTATATTTATTATTATTCTCTCTATGGTCTGGCAGTTTGAGTAATTTATGTGGCCTACCCAAATGTCCTTTCTTTGGTATTGTTCGTCGAATCGTTGAGCTCCTTAAGTCTTGAGTTGAGCTGCATGATTTCTGACAAATGCGTGCACTGACTGGACAGGTCCTCTCAATCTGTATGGCTCTTTCCTCAAAAGACCATCTCAGACATCGACCTACATGGTCTTCATATAACTTGACCAAGATTATGTCTGGACTTTAAAAGAGACTATGACCTCTGAGTTTGTTTCGGCCTTTCTTCTCAGAGTAGTCAGATAGGAAACGCCGACCTCATTTAGTTTAAAAAATTTATGATTGACGTGTAAAACTGTTTGTGCAAACCTACTTACAGAAATAAAATCATTTATCATTTATCAAGTGACAATCGCTTTCAAAGCGTTTCGTATTTCTACAACGACTTTGAACAGATCTGACATAAAGCTTTTCGATAGCTTATGTCAGTACAATATATTTTTGACTTTTCCATACTGTGTCACTTTGTCTGGGCCCTCAAGGCGAAGATGGAGGGAAGTGCTTGATTCCTGCCCAAATAATTGGAAAACATTAGCAGAGGACAGAACTAAAGAAGCCCTTATGTGTGACGAAGAAAAGGTTTGATTGGCAAGAAACACATTCGTGTACCCAACCGTACACTGCTTCGGAGGGTGTGCACGGAGAGGTTTTCCACGTTAACTGCGCGGTCCACGTTTTCATCAGATACTTTGGCTGCTCTGGAGCGACGCTTAATCCATTTGTCAGAGTACTAAAAATTACATACCTTCCTTTGTAAGCGTTGTGTACATTACGTGCGGCCACCATCAGGCAGTTGACCACCAAATCCACAGGCACTACGTCAGCTGACACCATCTCGTCGCACTGCAGCGTCCGTAGGATGCCGGTGGCTGGAATAAGTATGATGTTTGGTGAAAAAAAAAAAATAAATGACGTTCATTCAAAAAGATTATGATCCATCAGATGATTTTTTGAAGTTATCAAAATAGCTGGTCATTGGACAAAGGACTCCACAAAACAAAATCTCGAGTTCTTCATTGACTGCCGTCAGTAACGAATTATAGAATTCTTTACAGCTTATCATCTGTGCACTGTGGGACGGTGACCTGTCCAATCGATCGAAATTTTTTGCTCCACTAAGCCTGAAACCAGCGTACCCTCAATCAATAAACACAGCCTATCACCGTCCACAGCTGGAAATAGGCCTCTCCCAAGCTGCGCCACAACACCCTGTCCTCCGCCTTCCGCATCCAGTCTGTCCTAACCACCAGTCTTCTTTAGATCGTTAGTCCATCTAGCCGGGGGGGCGTCCCACACTACGTTGCCAATACGCGGTCTGCACTCGTCTACTCCACCGGCCATCGGTTCTTCGACAAACATGGCCAGCCCACTGCCACTTCAGTTTGCTTACTCTGCAAGCTACGATTGTCAATTCTACAATTCCCCGTCGCTACTGACTTCTTAAAACAATGTTAACTCAAAAAGAGTTGTAGTGTATGTTATGAATTAAGAATGTATGAACCACTCACCACTGCCCACGGTGACTCCGGTGGGTCCATACATGTTATCTAGCCATCCCTTCAAAGGCTCCTTCGCTGTCGATATTACTGCAAACAGATTGTTATTATATTACACGTGAGTTTGTTACACAATCAGGCCCATTCTTAACGCCTTTTAAATCAGAATAATTGTCACGTTTTTAACCAAATTGTCCTATTTGTTGTTTTCTCCGTATGCCTCTGTCATTGGCAAAAGTTTTATTATTGGCCATGCCAATTAACGTGCTTTTGAATGGGACTGACCGTTAATAAGACCTACTTTTAAAATTCAGGCTTATTAAAGCTAAGCTTTTCAATGGATCTTCGAATACCTACGTCTCCTCGCCGTTTTTATAATCTGTGCATACATTGACTTACCTTCAGGTGGGAGGAGTGATTGTATGAAGAAATTAATGATGATGAACTTTTTGCGCCGACCAGAAATAACATGGAACAAGCATAAGAGGATTGACTTACCTATAGCCGGCCTGAATATACCTATAGGCATGCCTCCCGCACTCACTCGCAGTTCCTTCTCCGCTAAAGCTTTTGTGAATGTGTACGTGTTTGGCCACGGTCCTAATACTCTGAAAATTTAAGAAGAACCATTTTAACTAACATGGTTTTAGCAATCTGGCGATGTTTAGCCAAAGATTTCGGCCAACGTGGGCTTGGCCATTACAAAACCCGTGCTCATCTCTCCATCATCTAACTAGCCTTTTCACAACTATGTTGGGGTCGGCGTCCAATCAAACTGGATGCAGCTGAATACCGAAATTTTATATAGAGGGACTGCCTATCTGACCTCCACAACCCAATTATTGGGTAACAAGATCCCCAGACTGGTTGTTAAGCTTTCGGGCTTTTGACTACCGTTACGATTAGTCAGAAACCCGAAAGCCTAGCAACTTACTGCGTAACGTGCTTTCCAAGGCACGGAAAAATCTTGGTATGTTACGGATGGTCAGCAGTCCAGGGACCAACCTCGTCAAGCGTTAATCAATTCATTATGGACCTACTTACAAATTTAAACTATAGGCCGACCGCTTAACTGAGACGTTGCCTGAGGTAGCTGCGCGGTGCGGGAGGGGTGATAGTTGTCACAAGTTGACGAATCACTGAGCTCTCGCATCACACCCTCCCGCATCGAGCTGCTACCTCAGGCAACGTCTCAGTAAAGTGGTTGGCCTATAGTTCCCTTCGCCCTCAGGATAGGTGGAATGACTGTCCTCGGCGTGTTGGCTCACTGGCATGGCATCGGCAGTAGGCTGGTAATGATACAGTTATCCTTTATTTAGAAAAAAAATACTCACTTCGGTAACATTTTATTGATCTGGTTATCCGAGAGCTTGTCAATCATCTGGTGAAGCTGTTCACAGTCGGCATCACATGGATAGAACTTCTCCTCGATTTCTGAGAGATGAGAGTTCGAGTATGCCGTCGATATGTGCATTAATACCTGGAGATAAGGTTTAGTTTTGATTTGATTAAATTACATCGACACTATTTATATATTATAATATAATATTATACCTTATCAATAATAGGATATAATATTAAATCCTATTACCTTAAAAATCCTATTAAGGTAATAGGATTTTTTCTCGACTGTCTCGGGCCGCTGGTCTTGTGTCTAGGTTCGGTTTTCGGGTCGGGCAAAGTGCGAACCTAGGGACAAATGACAACAGGCTTGCTCCCCCTACTGCAATATTCACATAGCCAGCCTATAATGTTCCCACTGCTGGGACACCAGCCTCCTCTCTTCGAGAGGGAGTGGGCTATAATCCACTGCTCGAGCCCAGTGCGGGTTGGTAGATGTCACATGTCTTCAAATGTTTTAGTTTTAGGACATGCCGGTTTCCTTACGATGTTTTCCGTCACCATTTTCAGAGAAATTTATACGCAAAGTAAAGCGCCTATTAGGGTTCAAGCCTACGACCTCCAACTCAAAAGTCGCGGCCCTTAATAGAAGATTCAAGTTCCAATATTAATTTCTTTGCGGGTTGGAAGAAAGTTGAATATTTTTTCTGGGTCTTGGCTCTTTTCTGGTTGGTTACCAAAGTATAGGAAGGCAGGATTATTTGCTATAAAGAATAGATGGACTTACGTCTAATTTTTTCATGTCCCTAGCCAGTCTGATTAGATGGAGGGGCGCTCTGACGTTGGTGACCAGGGCCGCTCGGAGGTGCTCGTCGAACTTGACTGTCGCAGCCGAATGGAAGATTATATTCACCTGCAAATCGAAGGAGGGATAAAGTTAAAACATTGATAATAATCTTGAAAATAACCTGGCAAGATAATTGTTGGTGTACACGGCAATTCTTTTAAAATCTCTTCAGCTATGGCGTATACTCTAAAAGCGGATCAAAACGGAATGAGAAAGCTTATAGTGGATAAGACAGAGATTAAAACAGAAGATGAACAAACAGGGGATCGAGGAGGAGGGGATCCAGGGGATCAGACCGGTTTGATAAAAAAAAATTTCATCGTGCGTTATTTTTAAAACCTTTGAAGAAAATATCGATAGATTTTGTGAAAGAATATTATGGCTAGGATAAACGCTGAGATGACAATTGATAGAGGTGTGTAGAAGCAAGCAAAGACGCTCTACGCTGACCCGAAATAAAGGATAAGGCTCTAACCCTGGTCAGCGGGATTGTCCGAAAGGGTTACCGCTGGCCCGGAACATAAAGGGCTAAGGAAGGAACACGCAGGGGCGGTATATTTACCTTCATAGAAGCCGAAAAGCCCGGCTTGCCCTAATAAAATCATAATTCACAACAACAAACTTACTTAAACCTATCAATAAATAAATATATTAAAAAAATATCAATCAATGAACTTGAACACAAACATTAATAACTGAAAATCAGCCAATCCCTCAGTTGGGCGTTTTTTTTATACGTTGAAAATCTGTGGGCTTGCCCTAATTTTGACCCCTAGGCACGCCACTGGGAACACGGGTGGGTTTTAGTCAGTAAGAGTGTGACACTCCCTTCCGCTCCCCCCAGAGCGGGAGGGGTTATTTGATTTCCCATCCTCAGGCTCTAACCCTTATCCTAATGCCTTCCTAGGTTCCTATGAAGAGATCAAGTAAAACTTACAGACAGATTTACTCGCGTTCGCATTGACGTAAACATATCGCGGCGGAATTTTATCGCGCACTGGATTTTCGTCTTAAGCCTGTTCGGCTTGAGAATCCAACAGAGCGGATCTCAGCGCGACAAAAAAAACAGTGGCACTCCGGGAGTGCCGACAGAAGAGAAAACAAAACACAAACAGAATACTTTGCCATCACTCACTGACATATCGGATATACATTAAAACCGAGTACATCCCGAGGACAGCCGAAGACATCCGAAGCGGGTATTTTTTAATCGTCTTATAAAGAGAGAAAAGAGTGGAACTCTCTACCTGCGTTTGTGTTTCCGAGTGAATACAACCCGAATCCCTTCAAAGTAAGAGTGAACAGGCTTCTTCTGGGTAAGCTCACTCCATCGTAGACTTTATCTGTGTCAACTCTGACCTAGATTAGAGTAAAGTTCGAATAAAAAAAAAAACAAATCACGCGCGGTTTGGCTTACGGTAACAGTGGGGCGAGTTAAATGGTTTTTTCCTATCCCAAAAAATGCCCCACGCGCCTAAAGAAGTGTCACTTCAAAAATCGGCGCTAAGAAGTGCGTTGAGAGACCAGTGCGAAAGATAAAATCACAGCAGGAAAAACACGTCCATGCAAACCTGGGATTAGTGAATTGATTAGAGTAACTGAACCAAACTAGTAACTTTGCGTTACCTTCTCGGTAAGCATCTGTCTATCAGTGAGGGTGAGTCCAAGCCCAGCGGCCTCACAGTCTGATGGCACCACCACTATCTTATGCCGGAACTTGGGCACCTCTTCCTTTAGCCTGTTGAACACCTGGAAATAATACAAAGAAATTATTAATCTGTCATTGTGTAAGTAGGACAACGGTTTTTCACAGGAAATGACCATTGCCGAAGATACCACTGCCTTCACTGCGATACCTCGCGATCGCAGTGAAGGCATTCATTCATTCATTGACATTCCTAAGGCACCACCTAATTCCCAACAGGCAGTGAGGTGTAAAGATGCCTCATTGCGATCGCAGTTTCGCTCGCTACCTCAATGTAACCTCCATGTAAAACAAAATATTTTGTTTTCACGTAGGCATCGAGGTAAAGCCCCAAGCAGCCCACAATGTATCGCAGTGAGGCATTCTTCGGCATGTGCGTGCGTGTTTATTAGCATGCATTTGTTTTAGATAGAGGTGACATCGAGGTAGTGAGCGAAACTGCGATCGTAATGAGGCATCTTCGGCATACAATGACCCTTACACCTCACTGCTTGTTGAGAATTAGGTGGTACCTATACTTACGACCAACAAAAATCACTAAATGCGTTTAGCACTGAATGTATTTAGTGAATTGTGGTACAGTGTGAACAATCATCTCTTCTACGGACACGGGACCGACATCTATTGTGCCTACGTTTCTTGAGCGAGAAAATAGCCGATAGCTACCTAGTCGGTCGCCGTCAGCGGTGGGGTGGGACACGTGTCTAAAGGTGAGAAGAACATAACTTCGAAATTCGAACGGTGTCTCGTTGTGAATCCCGCGGTGATTTACTTTAAAAACAAATGAGTTCACTTTCGAATTGCTTGCGCTCAGTTGAGTGAGGTGAACAGTGAACTTTACAGAAGCAGCACTTTGATATGATTGGTTAAAGACAGGTGATCAGTGGTCAAGACAAGACAATGTTTGTCAAAATATTTAAGTCCTGTCTCATTGATGGTTGGTGCAAATATTGGCAGTGCCGATTCCTTTACAAATATCCCTTGACCGAGATGTGTGTTTGGTTGTAACTTAAGCAGCTGTAGGCTAAAATTACAACCATTTGCGTACCTTATAATAGTACCCGTTGTAAGTTACCTATACATGTATGGGCCAAATCTACACTAATATTATAAAGAGGAAAACTTTGTTTGTATGTTTGTTTGATTGTAATGAATAGGCTCAAAAACTACTAGACCGTTTTTAAAAATTCTTTCACCATTCGAAAGCTACATTATCCACGAGTAACATAGGCTAAATTTTATTTTGGAAAAAAATAGGGTTCCGTAAGATATTTGGGTTTTTCGGACACAAGGTGTAAAAAATCAACCAGAAAAGTTTTTCTTAAACATTTTAAAATGCCTAAAAGAGCTAGGTTTCAACTTTCTAAAGATAGTTCTCAAGCACGGGCAGGAAAAATACGTCGTATGGGAGAATCTTCACCTGAACGTTCACAACGCCTTGCTGAACAAAATCAGAGAAACTCTCAGGTACGCGCACGAGAGTCGAGTGTCGAACGTTCGCAACGCCTTGCACAACAAAATCTGAGAACCTCTGTGTTACGTGCACGAGAGTCGAGGCTGGAACGTTCCCAACGTCTTCATGAACAAAATATAAGGACCTCTCAGTTGCGCGAAAGAGAGTCGAGTGTCGAGCGTTTGCAGCGACTTAGACCTCAGGCAGAGAGACAGCAGTTGTCCACAAATAGAGTTCGCAATCGAATTTTAGCTAACAGCAACAGACTGGCTTTCAGATATGATCCGCAGGTTGATTATGCACAACAAGCGTCCGTCCAAATCGGAGTCTTGAATAAGATCTATTCTAACTGCTCTGCCAAGAAATGGGCGGAGGAACCTAATGGTATGTGCTGTGCTTCAGGTAAAGTTTGTCTTCCTAACCTTCAGAAGCCGCCACAACCAATGAAAAATCTTTTAACTTATAATCATCCATTATTTGGTCATTTTTTTACAAATATACGTAAATACAATAGTCTTTTTCAAATGACTTCTTTTGGCGCAAAAGAAATCAGGGAAGGTAATTTTATGCCCACTTTTAAAATTGAAGGACAGGTGTATCATCTCATTGGTAGCCTTTTACCACCATCAGGCCAAAACCCACAGTTATACAGTATGTTAACTAACAGAGGGCGTTCCCGTTAACCCGCAATAGTATAGCATCCATACATGCTAAAAAAATATTACCATTCGAAAATAAAATGTTTTTTTTTTTTATATTAAAATATTCACTAAAAATCGTAAATTAATACGTTAAAGAAACACTCTGTACACGCGTACTTGAAGGACAGCAATGTCGGAATTTATTTAAAATAAATTAGAATTAATTAAATAAATAGAGTATCAATTTACGATTTTTAGTGAATAGATTTAATATAAAAAAAATAAAAACATTTTATTTTCGAATGGTAATATTTTTTTTAGCATGTATGGATGCTATACTATTGCGGGTTAACGGGAACGCCCTCTGTTAGTTAACATACTGTATATTTTATTTCGGATGCAGAGCAGTTATCGTTGCGATCAAGCATCGCGCCAACCTTAAAAATGGATTTAATTCGCGAATTACAGACCGCTCTGAATTATCATAACGTGTATATACGAAGTTTTAAGCAAAACTTAGAACTCAACTCCTCAGATAATTTAAAGTTAATTATTAATTCAGATCGCACTCCACAGACAGCACACAGAGGCAGATGCTCCTACTGTAAACGAGGTAGCCGTTCTCTTGGTCGATGAAGACAAAGGTCCCAGGGATATAGTCTTACACGGTAGAGACGGACAGCTCAAAAGAGTTTCTGAGCTACATCGGTCCTATGATTCACTACACCTACAGTATCCTACAATGTTTGTGACAGGAGAGACGGTTGTTTAAATATTTTCATCATTAACAACTTTAACATCCTCATAAAGACAATCTATGCAGCCTGCGGATAATGACAGCGTCGTCGATGTTAGTGTCGGTGTCAATGAAATGAAATGAAATGAAAAAAAAAAAAAAAACCAAAAAAATGAAAAAAAAAAACGAAAATCCCGTGAATGAATTGACCTGGGAATCATTTTGCTGGCCGTGTCTTTCCTGGGTAGGCTTTTTGCAGCGGTAACCGACATCCACGCGAGCGGAGCCGCGGGCGACCGCTAGTAATAAATAAATTCATAATTCAGATTTTTAATAATCGTATGTAGGATTATCCAGCTTAGATTTCCTCACGATGTTTTCTTACATCATAAGTCAGAGATGTCATGTCTTATTCAAAATAGAAAATTGTTTATTATCCAGATACTTAACACACAAGCAGGTTCACAGGTAGGCTTAAAATGGTACCTACAGCTAGGTTACATTAGTATTAGTTGCCACTGAGCCCTAAACTAGACAGTTAGTCTGTATCTTGCGGCTTTTTTTTTTTCGGGATGGGAAATCATCAAATGACCCCTCCCGCTCTGGGTGGAGCGGAAGGGAGTGTCAGACTCTTACTGACTAAAACCCACCCGTGTTCCTTCCTTAGCCCTTTATGTTCCGGGCCAGCGGTAACCCTTTCGGACAATACCGCTCAGGATTTGATTTCTAGGGGACTAAAGAGGTGATTACGGTGTGGAATTGTATGTGTGTGCTATTCAATCATTAAACTTAATAAGCCTATAATATTCCCACTGCTGGGACACAAGCCCCCTCTTTTCGAGAAGATTAGATTAGATTAGATTTCTTAATTTGTTAAACATTGTATACATACAAGAGCATGCAAGATATTACATAGTTTGAGTCCAATTATGTTTAGCCGTAAGTATCGGCGTACAAATATTTCCATAACAATGAAAAGAATTCATCATCATCATCAGCCTATAATGTTCCCACTGCTGGGACACAGGCCTCCTCTCAGTGAGAGGGAGTGGGCCGTAATCCACCACGCGGGCCCAGTGCGGGTTGGTAGATGTCACATGTCTTCGAATTTTTGGTTCTAGGACATGCCGGTTTCCTCACGATGTTTTCCTTCACCGTTTTGTGAGCAGTGGTGATGAAATAATTTACACAAAGTAAAGCGCCTGTCTGGGTTCGAACCTACGACCTACAACTCGTAAGTCGCGGCCGTTACCACTTGGCCACCACTGCTCTCGAAATGAATGAAAAGAATTAACAATACTAAAAATCGAAAAATGCAATTGCAAAGTTTTAATTTAGAAACTTTACAAATTAGAAATTATTTTTTATGTTATAATGTCATAATTCAGTTTAAGGCAAAAAACTTTAATGTCAATCAAATACAAGAATAATGTCAAAGTTACTACATGTCTGTCATTAAAAGATTTATGTTAAATTTACAAGATAGATGTCAAAATTAAAAGATTAATGTCAAAAATTACAGCCGTGGTCATGTAAATTTAATCTTAGTGTCAGGAAAATGTCGAAATTATTCAATCTAATTCTAATTAAACAAAAACTTTTCAAGGAGGAAGGAGTGGGCTATAATCCACCACGCATCCAGTGCGGGTTGGTAGAAACATGTCGTATGTCACATGTCTTCGAATTTTTGCAGATTTTCAAAAGTGGGATCCAACGAAAATAAATCTCGAACTCAGTGCGGGTTGGTAGATGTCACATGTCTTGAAATTTTATCGTTCCGGGAAGTGGCGGTTTCCTTACGATGTTTTCCTTCACCGTTTTGAGAACAGTGGTGATAAAATTATTTACACAAAGTAAAGCGCCTGGCTGAATTCGAACCCACGACCTAAAACTCGTCAGTCGGGGCCGCTGCCACTGGGCCACCACTACTCAATAAACATAAAAAAAAGTTTAACTTCATACTCAAAGGCCGCATTCTTGCAAGTGATCGAACCCGCATCCTTGTGCTTGAAAAGCAGTTCTTAATTATGGGCCTACAAGACATACCCAACATTGCACATCTTTTTATATAAAAATAAATAAATAATCAGGAAGCTACCTTGAAAACAAATCACTCAACAATATAATATATTGAGGACCCATAATTTCTCCAAAAAAAGCATTTAACTAATTACGACTTCCGTTTTCCTGAAGGTGAACTTTGTCATAACTTTTGACAATCATTATCTTTGGTTTGCCTAAAAAGGAGCTCATCTTCCTCGCCTTGGTTCGTCTGCCCGTAAAATGTCAAGGTCGTGGCTGTAACGGTCATGGCTACCATTTTTATGGGTTAAACTTGACACCTTTGCAGTACGTTTTGTTGAAATGAAAATAAGTTTGACGGCACGGTTGGCGCAGTGGTTAAGCGATTGACTGCTGCGCTCCGTGTCGCGGGTTCGATTCCTGCACGGAACAAATATTTGCATGACCTACAAGTAGTTGTTCCGGGTCTGGCTGTTTGTGTATGTGAGTTTAAATGTTTGTAAACGCACCCACGATACAGGAGAAATTTCTAGTGTGGTGCAACGTTTTAAAAAGATAAAATGACGCTCACTATAAATAAATCATTTGCCAAATAGTAAAAAAAAATGCAGGACGTAACTTTGACACTCAAACAAATATTAGGTCGCTCAAATATTATGAAGCTTCTAATTTTCTATTTTAAGTAACTCAAATTAATCTTTGTAAGTCGCTATTCTGTTGATTTCTCATCACTTGCAGTCAGTCGCTCACTTAGTAATACTATAACGTAGATTAATTCTTTTTGTCACTTATAAATTTAATTTACAGTCACTCGTTTAAATACTACCCATCGCAAATTAGTTATTTGTATTATTCATTCTTTTGAACAATCGATCGGTACGTAGAAAAAGTTAAAATACTTTTTTTTAAGCGTCGTAACTTCATAAGAGTATAAAACATTATAAAATCTTCAAAGTATATTTAAGTAATCAGAGCTCTATGAGATTATCTGTTCACTTCTCAACATTTTCAATTACTATACCCACGTCATATTTTCAAGATTTCCAACATTATACTTACAGGGTCATCAAAGATTTCCTCAATCCTGGTATAGATGTCCTTCCCCCTCTTCTGCCGCACCAGGAGGTACAGGTTCTCCACGCCTGGACAGCATCGGAGAAGCTTCTCGACTAGGATCTTGCCGAGGAAACCTGGGAAGGTCAATTGGGTAAGTAATTTTGGCAAGTTTATTGGTTAAGGGCGAAGCGCTAAGGTAACCCGCGAAATTCAAATTTTCTTACGTTTTTTGCAATTTGCTGGTCAGTATTAAGTTGTACGTCGACCAAAATATGATTCGCGGCCGTAACAAATATGTATTTACAGAATCATAATCATTAGAATTAGTAATACATATATAACTTGTTAGGTTAGTATAATCCCAAAAAGTCGAGATTTCATGAAATAGTCATTCTTTGGGGTTACGTTACGTGGTCTTAGAGAGTTGTGTTGATGACTTTAATGATTATAATTCTGTAAATACATATTTGTTACGGCCGCGAATCATATAATGGGTGTAGAAATTTATATATTTTTTTATAATATGTTCATTGATATTTTCGTCAATTGTGAACCGATTTTAACCGACTTCTGAAAAAAGGAGGAGCTTCTTAATTCGTCTGTATTTCTCTGTTTATGCGTGTAGAAATATATATATATATATATATATATTTTTTATAATATGTTTGGAAATTCTTTTGGTCGAGAAAGCTTACGCGTTGATCCCATATAAACTTTATTAACTTTGCTTGGGTAGTTTTTGAGTCGGCTTCAATAATACGTATTTTTTCCACTTAGTTTATGTTGATGATGTTATAATAACTACCTGTAACTGTTATTGACATAGAAAGTAGTGGTAGGTACACGATTTTATGTGGGGTAGGTACCAAATACCACAACCAAAAAGTTAAAAAAAAAACAACCGACTTCAAAAGAAAACACTACAACGTAAAAATAACTTTAATTTCGGAATTCGGTGGCAAAAAGCGAAAATACAAAACCAGAAACACCGGCTTCCGAAATTAAAGTTATTTTTCACTTTGTAGTTTTAGCAACAAAGACAGCATGAGATTCGGTGACTTTAAACTGAGTAGCGTTTGAGAATCGGGACGTAAGTTCCGTTTTCTAGAAAATCTAAAAAAAAACACAAGCTGATGTCAATTAGCCTGCCATGTTTGATTGGTTGTTATTATTTTAGTCTACCAATCATAAACAACTCATATGACATTTGTCAGCTTAATTTTATAAATATTTTTTAATAATTTCATTTAAGTATAAATGAAATTATTCAAAAATCGCAAACATCTGAGTGTCCCTGTTTCTTGTACTAGGAGTTCCTGTATCACAAGAGCCAGATTTCAAAGCAGGATATATAAAATACAGCAGAATAGTCTTACCTGTAGCACCAGTAATCAAAATATTCTTCCCATTATAAAACTTTTGAACTTCTGTCATATTTTCATATGTATTGTTCATATTCTCGTCGACACTATCGATACACTGGGCACAATAATTTATTTCCTTGTCATTCTTTACTAAATTTTCGTTGATGGCGTCACTGACAGAAATCAGCTGGGGGGCAGCCATCTTGGATTTGGTTTTCTTCAACAGTTTTTTTTATTGCATTTTTCTGAAACAAAAAGAAAATGTTATTAGTACCTGACTAATATTGTAAATAGAATTTATTACTAACTCTAATTATCAGTTTTCCTACATTCCGATCGCCAGCTATGACAATACCAATTTAAAAATGATAATAAAATTCACTGTTGCCTGCCTAGTAAGGTCTAGTGGTCGCAAGCGCTGCTGTTAAGAGGAAATGCGGTCGGAGAGACTTTTGGAAAATCCTAGGTAAAAAGTCTTAATTCGAGATTTGGCTCTCGCCTATTTCCTCATATTTCATAAATTGAATAATAAGGATTTAAACTGTATCCCTGTGTTTTTCTTTGTTCATTAATAGTTATATTTGTACACTAGGTTGACAGCGATTTAAATCGGCATTTTTTGAGGGTTCTAGTGCTTATAAAAATAATGTATCACCAAAGGGGAAAACAGGGACATACAAGTACTTAGTTAATATTTATTATTTTGTAAAAAATCATTGCTTTATGGTCATTAACTAGAAAGAAAACAGGTGAGAGCGTTTCTGTGGAGAAACGACCACTCGCTTTTGCTCTTAAGCATGGGGTTTTCAATTCGATCACCGATCCAAGGCAGGAAATATCATATAATATGTATGTTATTAAGTTTTTTAAATAGTTGTTCAAACAGCCTAGTAACTGGGTTGTGGAGGTCAGATAGGCAGTCGCTCCCTGTAAAATACTGGTATTCAGCTGCATCCGGTTAGACTGGAAGCCGACCCCAACATAGTTGGGAAAAGACTAGATCAAGTTTTTCAAATTATGTTAAAAAATCCTAAATTAGAATGTTTTAGTAGCAGCCTGTA
Organism: Luperina testacea; assembly: GCA_927399505.1. NCBI lineage: Eukaryota > Metazoa > Arthropoda > Insecta > Lepidoptera > Noctuidae > Luperina > Luperina testacea. The sequence continues at coordinate 6,501,147 of OV656783.1, read as the reverse complement.
CAATAGATTTGTGTCCTTTTAATAGCAAATCGACTACATATCCTAGCCAATCCTAGGTATAATCGATGTAGAATTAAAAAAAGTGCTAAAAAAATCCATCACAAAAATTTCCCGTGAAAATAAAATATTTTTTCTTCAAAAACCATTAAGAGAATACAAACATTTAATTATCTATGCAGTAACAGGTGGGCGATGTCGCGTGGTCAATTTAGTACGTCCAAATATTTGAACTGTTTACATAATAGTAAGTTATGTAAGTAACTGTGAGGGTTAGTAGGTCGCGATGTTCATAGATTACGTGTTCCGACTCGCAGTGGGTGAAGTGTGATAGGAATTCGCGGCTATTGCAAATAATTATGATGGCAAGTGATAGAAATCGATATGGGCGGAGATGACGAGATGTCGTCCGCGATACGCGTTCTATGATAATTTCTTTAGAAATGTGTAACGTCACGCTTGTGTTCCGATAGGAGGTAAGTAGATAGTGGCTGGACACGGCAAATGCAATGGGCATTAAAAGTATTATAATTTCTGACGTGACGATATTATCATGGGCGTCTACAACAACGATAAAGCGGGCAAGTGAAATGTATATTATTAAAAAAAATATATATATATACAATATAATACAGCTAGGGTTATTGGCAACTAGCTTCATATTTTTTGACTGACCGACTTCATGACAATTCAAAAGTGCCTGTAAATGGTTTAATTGAAATAAATGCTTTGAGTTTGAGTTTGAATTTATTATAAACAATACCAACATTGTCCTAGTGAGATACTTTCGAAAACGTCAGTCGAGCTGAATTGTTACAGTAATAGCATACGTAAATTACATACGTACAGTTTGTAATTCAGCCATTTCTTCAGAATTAATGCAAGTTAGGTACATACAGAAGTATAACTCTGAACAGAGATCGAAAATAAGTTCAAAATATGGAGGTTCCTAAAACACCTGCGGGGTAATTGCTTAAAACACTATTAATAACAACGAAATAATTTTATCATCGTCATCATAATTTGAGTCGAAAGACGGTCACTGCTGGATAGAGACCTTCAAGTGTCGCCACATCGTCTACGGCGACGTACCGTCAACAAAGGAGATAAGTATGCAGGATCGACGGATATAGTTGAACTTTAGTAAGAAACCGATAGATGTTGTCGATTGAAATTTAATTTGATAAATAAGCTGTTTGTTGTCTATTAATACAATTAAATTTTATTCGAGAACATCCATCGGTTTCTTACTTAACTTGCTATATCCGACGATCCTGCATACTTATCTCTTTTGTTGACTGTACCTACTGTACTCGCATTACACGTGAATTCGAGCGCAGAGGTGGTCGGCCCCTTACAAGGTGGACCGATGACCTAGTGAAGGTCACGGGAAAGTTTTCTACTTATTGAATGGGCCTTTTCAACTAAGCTACACAGTGGTTCAATGAGGGTTTTCGTGGAAATTTACGACACCAGTTGGCACCACTGTGACAAGAGGTCTTCAAATATAAAATATATGATGACGTTCATCATTCGATTCATTCATTCGTTCATCATTCAGTCATGACTAAAGAAAATATAGGCTCTTTGACAGATGCCTGGACCTGACGTGTCAGTGCTGCCACCTAGCCAACGTCATTTCAGAAAACCCTCATTCAATCATTTGTTAATGTCACACAAGCAGGTCGACACAGTCTCTGCCGACCCCACTTAGCTCGCCACTTGAAGTTTGACTAATTTTTGCTAAGTATATGATGGAAATATTTCCAGTACCTACTGCCGGTCGATTCAGCAAAAATCTCACCGTGAAAACTTAGGTAAAGTGAGTTTGTTTTTGCTAGGAATTGACACTATTGACAACTCACTCCACGCTCACTTCACCTAAGTTTTCACGGTGAGATTTTTACAGAATCGACCGGCTGAAGCTAGAGATTGACACCATTTTTTTTTTTTGAGGGTGGGAAATCATCAAATGACAAAAAAAAGTTACCTTCTCGGTCGCTCATGTGATAGAAGTTGTGTCGCGTAACGCCAGAACGGACAAGAAGATAATAAAACATTCAACCTTACACACTCAGCCGATGATGGGTCAGTGCGTCAAAATCACACATCACAATATATTTCACATAAACCTACATGGACATTTTTATGAAACGTCAGAAGCTTGGTGCGGTTCCAATTGGTCGTTTCCTATGGAGAAGAGCCGGCAAGAAACTTCACGATTACTCTTTTAAAAATAATTGGATGTTACTATGTTCTCAAATTACAGCGTCAATAGTTAATGGGAGGACAGCGTACTAACTGCATGTTAACAAAGAAACGCACCTTTGCGATCACAAACTTTATACTTTTAACTTGCTCACTCTACTAGATTCCTACAGGAATTTCTTTCTAAATATGTTAAAATAAACACAACCTTCACTAATATTATGATTGTATGTGACAATTAAGTAATACTGCAAAATTGCGACGTTCGCATTCTCAGCAACTTCGATAACAAATCACGTTTAAAAGAAATTGAGGTCATGACATCAATTTGCTTGGTCAGCGTTTTGACAAACTATGGTGTATTAAAAGAGCCTCCACGTCAATCAGCTTCGCTAACACCTTCATCATCGTAGGGTTTTTTTTTATCAGGATGGGGAATCATCAAATGACCCCTCCCGCTCTGGGTGGAGCGGAAGGCAGTGTCAGACTCTTACTGACTAAAACCCACCCGTGTTCCTTCCTTAGCCCTTTATGTTCCGGGGCAGCGGTAACCCTTTCGGACAATCCCGCTGACCGGCAGGCTTCGGCCCTGACGGGGTCATCGTAGGCTTTACAAACGCGGGTGGGTTAGCCTGCGGGGTAATTGCGTAACACCCTAACAGTAGGAATGACTTCCATTTTGACAGTTCAACAACATTCATTGCGTTATTTACGTTGTGGAGCTGACAAATGTTTCGAACAAATGAAGCAATGGATTAACAATGTCCTTCGAAATGATTCAGATTGTTATTGATAGTGTTTTACGCAATTTGGGTGGGTACTAGCGAAGTGTATTTCTGCAGTGAGACCAATTTCCGGCTCTATGTCTCCAATTTCTCACTTTGAACGCGACTTTCAACCTTAGAAACTATCAACAGCCTAAAGAACCATATACAGACGCCAGCACATTAAGCTACCCGAAACTGTCTGACTGACTGTCAAATGGAGCGACTGCCTGTCGCTCCATGTAAAATACTGGTATTCAGCTGCATCCGGTTAGACTGGCAGCTGACCCTAACAGAGTAGGGAAAAGGCTAGGCAGATAATACAAAAAAAAATACGCAAAAAAAAAACAAAAACAATAAAAAAAAAAACGAAAAACGAAACGAAACGAAACACGAAACGAAACGAACGAAATACGTTTTCTTTCTTTCTATTATGATGCTCTTCAGAGCACCCAAACGTTTACTTGACAGTAAACTGGATGGCTGCATGGAGAAGTCGAGTGTGGCCCAAGCTCAGATGGTTGCATGGCGTAGAACCAAGATTTAACTTTGTTGGAGTGAGAAATCTCAAATCTATGTACAGACGCCAGCACATCAAGATACTACAATCTGTCAAATGTCTTTAATATATTTTCAACTTTATCGCTAAAGCATTAGATTCGAGGTTGATTGGGAAAATTTGACAGTTTCGGGTAGCATGATGTGCTGGCGTCTGTACACATGGCGACACATCAAGCTATACATTTCCAGTTTTAGCTGAAATCGCATTGTATATATTGTTTTTCGTACAATCATAAGTCAGTTTATACTGGATATGTGTAGCTTGTTGTGTAGCCGTGCGAACTACTATTAAACCGACGACGTTTACGGGCTGATAAATATCACGACTCCGTTTAAATGTTAAATCTTTTTCGTTTTGTGTTGTGGGTCATTGACCCACTCAGTAAGTTAGCAGGTAGATACAGTCGCAACTTGCCATTGACAGTAGGTACAGTCATAAGCATAAATACCTTACGGTTACACAAAGGCCAAAAAGGATTTTCTCTTGAAATAAAAATAGCTACTTTGAGAAAAGACCTATTTCCTAAGGCGGGTCACAAACTACAACGCGCCACGCGACGGGGCGCGGGAAAAGGTGCCAAATTCCCCGCGTTTTTAGATAGATAGATAAACCATTTATTTGGCGCACACAAGAAGACAGCACAACATACAAAAGTACAGTATTAGATGATAATCAAATTACCCACATGATTATAAAACAAGGTGCCGATAAAAAAACAAAATGTAAACACATCGAAATAAAAGTAACACTATGACGAATACTTAAAATAAAATTAATAACGAAACATACACAGTGCGGTGTGTCTCAAGGTTGCACCAAATGGGAGTCCAGTTCAGCATGTGTTAGGCAAATGTACCTGACGCTGATATTCTGCTGGATCCCTGCAGTGACACACGGACGTTGAGAAGACGAGATAAATTGGTGTTGTGACAGGTGTTAAGTGCAGAGTGAAGTTTTATAAGTATACTCGACACTTTAATTATGTGTTCTACAATAAGTTTTGCATTGGGAAACGTTCTTGTTCGTAAGCGTGTTAGTATCGTGTTTTGATTACTTGATTCTTATATCATTTATAAAGTTATATGCAGTATATAATGTGTAAATGATTAATATTATAATTATAGTGACGTAGGTGCGTAAGTTTTTATTGTTTTTGTACGTAAATCACGCGCGCGGGCGCGTTATCTGCGCTCCGTCGCGTGGCGCATTGTAGTGTGTAATCCGCCTTATACTTAGTCTGGTTTTGATAACACTATGTTCGTAGCATAAACAACCTTTAACATTCCCACTGCTGGGACAAAGGCCTTCTCTACATAAGAGGGAACGGGCCGTAATCCACCACGCGGGCCCTTTGCGGGTTGGTAGATGTCACATGTCTTCGAATTCTTGGTTCTAGGACATGCCGGTTTCCTCACGATGTTTTCCTTCACCGTTTCAAGAACATTACTTTGTTCGTAACACCATAATTATGAATACTTTTGGGGTAAATCGCTTTCTAGATTCGAAAGCGATTAATATTTATATACTAATATTTTACATACTTTTATTTTCAGTTCATCGCTTTACCTACTATATGAGACTTATAACAATAACAGACGAAAACTGAGTGTAATAGGTACAGACGCCAGCACATCAAGCTACCCGAAACTGTCAAACAATCAACGTCGAACTTTATGCTTTAGCCATAAAGTTGAAAATCTATTAAAGAAATTTGACAGATTGTAGTAGCTTGATGTGCTGCGCGTCTGTACAGTCTGCATACTAGCAGGAGTAGGTATAGATGTTATGTTATACGTATTATGTCAGGGCCAACTATGCTAGAAGCATGGCCCAAACCACCTCACACCATGGATCATAAACCACGCCAAAACCATAGACTGGTTATAACCCGCTTTATCGCCCAGCCAGTCCTTATACCAATGTTCAGCGGCCAAGTACCGGCCGTAATAGTTACGAAAGTACGGTGAAATCCGGCGACTTGCATAATGGACACTTGAACTTGAACCAGAATTGTATATAATTATGTGTTATTTCGGCACGGCAAAGAGAGAGGTGGATTTGCAAACGGTTTTTCTGTTTGTATTTAGAGCGGCCATTTTGGAATTTTTGACAGCTATTTGAATTTTGAACAGTTTCGTCCGCGATTTTGTTGTTATGCAAACTTCATCCTTCCGATCAATAAAAGTCAGTCCAATGTGATCTGACTATTATTTGACCAGCCAGCTTTGCAGAGAGATCACAATGAGATTGTAATGACACCTTCACCCATACGGAGTTAACTGTATCAAGAGGAGATATTTGTACGTAACATCGCGCCTGTATTGTGTTAGGTTCTGTTATTTTATTTAGATTACCTATTTGATGCAATTTGCTGTATTTAGTTGTTTTTAATTAATTTATTTTTGTATTCGATTATTTGTAATCGACTTATTGTGATGATAATACCGAAAAGATAAAATTGGTGTGATTGTCTTTGGAAGTGTGGTCTATGAAAATGGAATGGCGGGAGATTGGTGGAAGGATATTTTTTGGTCTTGTACGATCGTTGCGACGAAGTCGGACGCAAAATAATTGATCTTTTACATTGCTGGTATTTCATCTGTATTTAAGTTAACATAACAATATTATACTGTTACTGAAGTGAGGCAGTTTTATTACAATTGCTCGAAGAGTTGGGCAGCAGAGGTATAATAGACTCCCGACCGATTTCGGCCACGGTGGCCAATCTCAACGGAAAATAGCCAGGTACGCAGGAGATATTATAGTACACAAGTGTGTGGGTAAACACAGGTGTACTCTCTGTTCCTTTACTCTCATAGTCCGATGGGACGGCAATCCGACACGACCGGAGAGAGATCAGGCGCAGGACCAACGGCTTAAGGCTCCTGCAAACAGGCGCGACGCGCGACGCGAATCGCGCGCGACTCAAAGGCACCGCTCGTTGCGCGACTTGCGGTGCCTTTGTGTCGCGTGTCGCGTCGCGCCTGTGTGTACGAGCCTTTAACGTGCTTTCCGAGTCACGGGGGTATCACACCGCCAACTTCCAAACCCCGAGCTGTTACTAAGGAATTCACAATGAAAAAAGCCAATAATACTTTGTCCAAGCCGGGAATCGAACCCAGGACCCCACGCTCAGCAGTCGCACTTGCAACCACGAGACCAACGGGGCAGAGGTGTACCTATAGTAGGTACAGACGCCAGCACATCAAGCTACTACAATCTGTCAAATTTCTTTAATATATATATATATTTTTTTTTTATTATTCGAAATGGGTTTGCTCTTGACTCTAATCTAGGTCAGAGATGACACAGATAAAGTCTACGATGGAGTGAGCTTACCCAGAAGAAGCCTATATTTTCAACTTTATCGCTACAGAATAAGGTTCAAAGTTGATTGGGAAAATTTGACAGTTTCGTGTAGCTTGATGTGCTGGCATCTGTACAAACACCTAGATTTCGCCGATTGTGTTTTAGAGGAAATGCGGTCGGAGAGACTTTTGAAAAAGCCTAAGTAAAAAGTCATAATTCGAAGTTTGGCTCTCACCTATTTCCTCCTCCAATATTGGACCAATTTAAAAGATATTTCATAAACTGAATAAGAAGGACTACTTCTGAGGAGTATACTGTGTCCCTATGTTTTTCTTTTTTCATTAATAGTTGTCAAATTTGTACACTATAGGCCTCTATTGACAGCGGTTTAAATCGCCATTTTTTAAGGGTTCTAGTGCTTATAAAAATAATGTATCATCAAAAAGGAAAACATAGGGACATACAAGTAGTTAATATTTATTATTGTGTAAAAAATCATTACTTTGTGGTTATTAACCAGAAAGAAAACAGACGAGAGCGTTTCGATGGAGAAACGACCACCCGCATTTCCTCACTTGTTGCAAACTCTGTGCTGCTACTGATTAATTCCAGATAGAACAACCTAATATGCACTTCATCCAACCCTTTAATTGTGCCAACTAGATCAACGAGATATTATAAGTATTATGCTAAATAAACTCTGTATGAATTAAAATACAATCCATACCAATATTATAAATTCGAAAGTAACTCCGTCTGTCTGTCTGCATGTTACATTTTCACGCCTAAACCAGTGAACGGATTTCGATAAAATTTGGCAGAGAGATAGATTGCATCCCGGGAAAGGACATAGGATAGTTTTTATCGACGTACCTTGCAAGCGAAGCCGCGGGCGGAAGCTAGTAAAAAAATAAATAATTATTTATATTAATATTTGCATGCCTTGTCATTGTTATAGGTTTATTATTCAGTTTGGCTTATAGACTAGGTAGCTTATACCCGAGACTTCGTCCGCGTGAAATTTATTGTTCCCCCGACCTACCGCGTCGCATCGCATCGCCTACCCGCGCTATTACTTCGTTTTCACTTAGCGTTCTTTCGGACTTTTCTTCTTTTTCGCGTGGTGCTAAATAGCCTACAGTAGCCTACAGGCTATTTAGCACCACGCGAGGCCTCTTAGGAAGGCTATAGCCTTCCTCAAGAATTAGGTTACCAAATTAAAAAAAAAAATATCAACTGGGTAGGTAGTTCCCGAGATTAGCGCGTTCAGACAAACAAACAAACTTATTATTAGTATATATAGATTAGTATAGATTGCCGAACTGGATAATAAAATGGAATTAATAAAATGCAGCTTTTCGCATGGTAAACTATATTATCGCCTACGGGGTGATACGGAGTTTGAAACGCCCGTGACTTTGGCCGGAACTACGGATTTCCTGCTTAGAGAGTAGCCCCCTGGAACAACTGGCAAAGTTTTCGGATGACAGCCGGGACCTCAAGCCACGGAGAGGTCTCGTTATGGAATTAATGGCCGCGAATATCGAGCCATACGGAATTTAAATCGCGTGCGTCACGAAGGCACCGCATGTCGCGCAAGTGCCTTTGTGTCGCGCGCGATTGTATCGCGTGTCGCGCCTGTTTGTAGGAGCCTTAAAACGGTGAAGGAAAACATCGTGAGGAAACCGGCATGTCCTAAAACCAAAAATTCGAAGACATGCGAGATCTACCAACCCGCACTGGGCCCGCGTGGTGGATTACGGCCCACTCCCTCTCACAGAGAGGAGGCCTGTGTCCCAGCAGTGGGAACATTATAGGCTGATTATGTGCAGCTAAACTCAGAACTTGAGGAGCTCAACGATTTAGAGGCTCAACGATTTAGTTACTTAACCATTAAACCAGTAACAAGCGGTTATTTTAATGCAATAAAATCGCAAGTCCTGCTAGTATGTAATGATACATATTATTTCACTTCACACTCACATAGGCTCAGTATCGCAAGTCCGCATACGTATCGTAACTCATTAGGTATGCGGGTTGCGTTCCCGCCGCACAAGGTTAGTGAAATGGAGCGTTGGGTCGATTCCGCGCCGCTGCGGACGAATATTTTGTGTGATAAGTAAGTATTGGACTATTGAATCTTCTTGTTATTTTAGAGGGGCTCGTGGCTAAGTAATTATAATAATAATAAGTACCTAAGCAGTCGCAGTCGTTCCATGGGTGGACACTATCTTTTTTTTGCGGATGGAAAGTCATCAATTGACCCCTCCCGCTCTGAGTGGAGCGGAAGGGAGTGTCAGACTCTTACTGACTAAAACCCACCCGTGTTCCTTCCTTAGCCCTTTATCTTCCGGGCCAGCGGTAACCCTTTCGGACAATCCCGCTGACCCGGCAGGCTTCGGCCCTAACGGGCCCCTTCGGTTGATGCTGACATCTCATTGAGGCGCGCGTGGAACACGTACGCGCCGTCCGGCACGGGCCTGGTCCTGATCGGATGGTGAGCTACCTATTACTCTCCGCCCGCAGGCCCGCGCCTACGGTGGCCGGGACTCGTCGCGCGGCTCCCGACGCCTGGAGCATCTCCCGCGGCGGCTGGGACGGGAGGCTCTCTCCCTCAGTCATCCCGCCGCCTCCTTCGCTAGCGTGACTGCTTCGCAGAAGGATGCGACTGCCTCCCACTCCCTCTCGCTCCGGTATATGGCTGGAACCAGGGCCGGAAGCGAGAGGTCGCCGCCGCTGCCGATCGCCTCTACGAGGACACGGCGGTGCTCCGCCCAAGCGGGCCAGACCTCCACCGTCTACTACACTACCACCTTCTACACTACCACTACCTTCTATACAATTTTCACATATCAAGACCCTCCATGCCTTGGGAAACTTCCCGGCGGTCATTGGTGGATCTCACAGTTGTTACAGGTGGTCAGAAGCCCGAAACTCTAACAACCAGTCTTACCAAGAGGTATCGTGTTAACCAGTCACTGGGTTAGGGAGGTCAGATACGCAGTCGCTCCTTATAAAACACCGGTATTCAGCTGCATACTGTTAAACTGGAAGCCGACCCCCAACATAGTTGGGAAAAGGCTATTCAAATCATGTTAACTAAGAAGAACGTGAAAACAACCTTGTTCTTGACCAACTAACAACGTTTTAGCCTAATAAAAAATACCTAAAAAGTCAAATAAGGGGTTACACCCACGAGTGACTTTGATTTTTGCGTATTTGCGCGGTTTCGTTCTAAGCTCAATGTCAAAGCTGTAACTACAAAATAGTTACAGGAAACGGATGTCGTCTGTCCCTTGCCTTATCAAGAAAAACACTTATAGAGAAGAACGCATTTGTATCGATAAAAGCCGAGCTGAGCCAATACATTTTGACGTTTTTTTTTTGTTTTTTTTTTTGGCATTTTGGCAATGTGGGCAGAGTTCCAGCAGCGTTATATCGTTGTTGCAATTTTGCTTACATGGGTAGGTGATTTTATTTTGTTTTTGTGAAATATTAGACATTGTAACTTATAACATCGCCTTGGATGATTCTGTAAAGGAGTTATAATTGTGGTTTAAATAAATAATAATAATAATAAATACATTTTCATACAGAAACGGGTCGAGCATTATCAGCAGGTTTGCTCAGCATGTATTGGAGAATTTTTCTGTCGCGTTCGTTCGTTGCCAAAGCCGGTTACAGAACTTAGTGATGGAAAATTCAAAACTCTCATCAAACGTGTCCTTATCAAGCTTATTATAAGATTAAAGACTACTTTGAAGACCAGGAGGCCTAAAAAGGCCACTTTGACAGAATCATAAAAGAATAACATTATGAATATTTAATATGGCGAAGACAGTCCGTGTTTTTCTTTTTTTCGCTGCACTACGTAGGTATAATCAAAGAGTTTGGGATTGGATTTGGATTGGATTGATTGGTATTTTAGCACAGACAAAAAAATAACTGAAAACTCCTTCACCAATGGGATTTGATACGATTAAGTTAACAGTTAACTGTCCATTATGATTCATAATGTTATCCTTTTACAATTCTTTTAGGCCCCAATGTAGTTTGGCAATAATTTCTTCTGCACATGTGGCTTCGGCATATCTAACTATATAAAATGTCTATTAACTGCTCTCAAATTATGATGTTTATTTTTTACATACTTCTTTGACACTTTTTTCTTGTTTCTTCTTCTTTTACTTCTTCTTTCTTTTTTCTTCTTCTTTCTTTCTTCTTCTTTGTCTTCTTTTTTCTTCTTTCTTCTTCTTCTTTTCTTCTTTTTCTTTCTTTCTTCTTCTTCTTTTCTTCTTCTTCTTTCTTCTTCTTTTTTTTTATTATTTATTTGACATTATATACAGAAAATTCTAATTTTTACCTCTTTATTAATGGTTGTAATGGCAATCATATCACTTGGTTTAAGTAGGTTTTTATATTTGATTTTTCATTTATCCTTTTGATAGATTCTTATTTGGTAATGTGAAGACTTTGTAGGCTTTGTAGACTTTAGATCTGTAGACCATTTTTTTAAATTTATTAAGTACCTGGTACTTGTTGACAGGCCTACGCTGTCCTCCCATACCTACTGTAATTTGAAAACATTGTAAAAGCCAATTATTTTTAAAAAAGAGTAACCGTGGAGTTTCTTGCCGGCTCTTCTCCATAGGAAACGACCAATTGGAACCGTGCACCTGGCTTCTGACGTTTCATAAGTGCCCATGTAGGTTTATATGAAATAAAATATTTTGATTTTGTGGACTCACCAGACCATTAAGAAAGTTTTACTTCTTTTTTTACTGCATTTAATATTTATAAAAATATTTAAAAACGTAAAAAATACTTAGTGATTTGGTATATACAATGTCCAAGTCCTTTTTATACTTAATGAGATAATCCAATTGTTTTCATTCATATTTCCCAAGGTATAATAATATCTCGAAAGAATTAGTTATATTTAATTAGCTCCAATCTCAAAATCTTTACGCTGCGGTGCATTGACGTGTTTCTAAATATAACACAATGTTTGTAATAACATGAGTTACGTTATAACAATCATCACGGGTAGTATCCGTGAAGGAAGTTAAGGATTGTGACATGATTCCTGACAGAAATTAGCCATTTTCTCCTTTTCCTACTACGTAGGTACAGCCGCCAGCACATCAAGCTACCACAATCTGTCAAATTTCTTTAATAGATTTTCAACTTTATCGCTAAAGCATAAGGTTCAAAGTTGATTGGGAAAATTCGACAGTTTCGGGTAGCTTGATGTGCTGGCGTCTGTACATAATATCGCGCCTCTATTACCCGAAGGGTTAGACAAATGAAGACCTATTACTTAAGCTGCCTTTCCACCAAAGATGAGCGAGGATGCGTAGCGAGGTATGTGTGTAAAACTAACCAATACCAACGCTAACTTAGTTCAAGCTATAAAAATGAAGCGATGTTATTGGTTGGTTTCACACACATCCCTCGCTACGCATCCTCGCTCATCTCTGGTGGAAAGGCAGCCTTACCTACAGTACACCCAGATTTCACCAGTTATCTTTTGAATACCAGTAGGTACACTCTGGACTGCTCCTGAGAAATTCCAGCTGGAAAAATCCAATATCACTTTACTCGTCCCGTGAATCGAACCCAGGACTCATGCGCTTGCGATCACAGAGCCAGACGACAAATTAAAATTATGTAAATATACTTTCAGAAACCAGACCGTATAACCTCTATCGCTCTCACATGGGCTGCCCTGACCGATGTTTATTACTGGATAACCTCGTGGGCTCTAAATGACCTTCTCAAAAAACATAACAATTTTTTCCTGACACCATTGGGCAACTGTTAAACTTTCTACTCATCATACGAAGTGGACAGCGAGGTGTCGAAACATATGACTAAGTATGATAACTTGTAAAACCCATTCAGAACTTTGTAGATAAACAAGAATGGCGAGAGAGGCTCTGATTGGTCTAATTGATTGAGTAATGTAGGATATTGAAACTTTTTCTGTAGATAAACAGAACCAAACCTATGTAATTTGTGCGATCTCTGGCCATGTTGGCCCCACAAACATCATTAAACACGTGAATCCCTCAAGCGTCCAATGAGTAACGACAGCCCCGGATCTGCGATTTTTTCGAACCGGGGCAAAACCTTGATAGTGGCGCCCCCTCCCTTCAGTGTTTGAGAAAAACTTGCAAATTGTTGATTTCCACTACGATAATATATGATTTCACTAATAAATTACTTATTTTATTAACGTTGATTACTCGCAAACGCAATCAACCAAATAAACAAACAGTGTTGTCACTTGACGTTCTTTGTTCGGTTGGGTTCGTATAGATATGTGACGGGGATTCCCCTTGGCAGAAAGATCACGGACACTGCACGCGTTCTAAAATTTACTTGATCTGTTAAGATGCGTTCATAAATCACTTAGTATGTGTTCAAAAACTAACTGGGCGCATGGAAATAAAAAATGTTGTTTTTCAAACATATTAAATTAAGATTCGTTTACTTGTTAAAAACCTATGAGATTGTAGGAAAAGAGGCTCCATTTGTTCGATATTTCGAATTCTTGTCTCAAGGATTTGGCGCCCCCATGAAACTGCCGCCCGGGACAATGCCCCGGTTCCCCCCCCCCCCGTTAGATCCGGGGCTGAGTGACGATGTTGCCCATATCTTCGGGTGCAAGGAGGAAAAAGGGAAGGCCTTTTCCCAGCAGTTTAACTCAATGCAGGCTAACAAACGAAATAACTAAGTCCACGTATCGGCAAGCATAGCTCGGGACGGCCCCCAGCTAGATGGACCAACGACCGTTTATTAAGAGGCTTACATGACCTAAAGCGCGGTCACTGTCGGACTGCATAGAAAAGAAAAAGAAGCGCGATGACACAACGTTGGTAATTTATTGCAAATTTGAAGTAATTATTTAATTACAAAAAATCTATTGTTTGGACGAAAAAATTAAAACACTAGTATTTTAGTATGTTGCTTGTAGAATAATCTGACAAAAAATCAGAATCATTGTATGTATATTAGTATTGTTTTTATTGTAAAAAGAATGTTTTTAGAGGTATTTTCATGTTTTTTTTCTATTGTATCAAATTAGTTGTATTATGATTTCAAAACACTATGTACCTAGCATATATCCTGTAGAATATCATATATTTTTCTGACTTTGGTTACTGTAGTCAATCATATACTTTTAGGCTACAACTTGCGTTTTATTTGCATTTAAGTCCTGTAGTCCCCTTAATATACTTGACGACGCAAAGTTTAAACCTAGTGCTATGGAAAAGTTGTAATTTTTAGATTCAAAAATCGTTCGAATTTACTTTCACGCGTTCATGCTAGGGTCTCTAATTTATCCTGTTGAAATTTCAATGATGGTCTCAATAATGTCTGTGTCCTGTAATGTTAATTACTTTGCATAACTAGTATATAACGATCATCATCATAACGATCATATACTTTTATTGTTTCTAAAACTTGTGATTTTTGTGTTTAGGTCTTGTCGAACAAACGACAATGTTAGCGTACCGCGGCCACAAATAAGGTTAATTGAATCGAATCACGTCAGAACAAGATGTCAGAGATTTAACAAGCGGGGGCAGAGCGGCTGGTGGGGCGCTAGGAAGTTCGCCGGGTTAGCTAGTATTATAATAATTCATTAATAGGTATGCACGGCGACATTTTAAACTATAATTTCCAGTATAAGCTGACCTCACATTGTACGAAAGTTCATACAATGTAAGGTCAGCTAAAACTGGAAATATATAATATATGGCTTGATATGTCGTCACGTGTGTACTAACATAAACATGTTTGTATTATGTGCAAACATATTCACATATTTAATGTTAGTACATAAACCAATTATGTACAAACATAATGTTAAAATAACCCAATTAGACACTTATGTGAAAAACCACGTCGAAAATGCGAAATTACACCTAATTTTGAATTCATTACATCATAATTTTTAGTGCGTAAACAAAAAACTAACTTCGGGTTATTTAAAAATTATTTTGTTAGGCATTGCAATAATTATGTAATTTAAAATATAGGGCATTTCGATAAATATTGCACATCGACCTTTGGAAAGAGACAATCCTAATTTCGGCTTCGTAGAGCGTCATCTCTGTCGCACGAAATACAAACAGTCCGGTATCTATTAGGAGCTGTTAAAACAATTATGATTTGCTTCTTTTGATAATTATTTTTATTCTTTGTATAAAATACAAAAAAGGTAAAGGTCGATGTGCAATATTTATCGCCGGGTACTGTATCATAGTTTTCTCGTCTCGAAGGACTGTATGATAGTAAAAATATTTGCTAGCCAGCATGGTGGTCCTCCTCTAGACCATATTTCGGCCACGGCGGCCCAATCTCAACGGGAGACTAGCCTTCGGCGCGGGAGATGTTATAGTGCACAAGTGTGCGCGCAGACACAGGTGCACTCCCTCTTCCCTCACTCTCATAGTCCGATGGGACGGCAATCCGACACGACCGGAGAGAGATCAAGCGCAGGACCAACGGCTTTACGTGCTTTCCGAGACACGGGGGTATCACACCGCCAACTTCCAAACTCCGGGCGTTACTAAGAAATTCCTAATGGAAATGCCCGACGCGGGAATTGAACCAAGGACCCCACACTCAGCAGTCGCGCTTACGACCATGAGACCAACAGGTGGTATAGTAGAGCTGACTGTTCAGGGTGCGACCCGATACCTATCGCCACTCGTCAAGGTATGTTTTTTTGAAGCTAAGCTGTAAAACATTTTACACAGTACCCGGCGATAAATATTGCACGTCGACCTTTTTACACAAAACCGTTTTATACAAAGAATAAAAATAATTATCAAAAGAAGCAAATCATAATTGTTTTAATAGCTCATAATAGATACCGGACTGTTTGTATTTCGTGCGACAGAGATAACGCTCTACGAAGCCGACATTAGCCGATTGTCTCTTTCCAAAGGTCGATGTGCAATATTTATCGCCGGGTACTGTACCTATCCTAATACAGGATATTGTATACCTTATGTAAAAACAAAAAACTTATCTCATCTTATTTTAATTAACCCGACGGTTATTCGTTGCTTGCGTACAAAGATAATGACCAAATTATTTTATATGGCCATTTAATTGTTATTAAGATTAATAATTTGATAATTTTAATAATATACGTCAAAGTATGTCAAGTATCCATGAATGTAGTTAACAATGAGTACGTCTTAATACTCTTAAATACTATGCCATCAAAAACATAACTTTAAAAAAAAAAAACAAGTCTCGCAACTCATTTCTTCTACCGTAAAAAGTTGTGAGATCCATGTAATACCAAGTCGGTTAATTTATTCAGTCCCTATTTAAGGGACTTTCTGTCTTAAGTTATTACGTAATTAGCTAACCTAACAACATCTTATAGTGACCGTATCAATATTAAAAATCTTTTGTTTTAAATAAATAGATTGACATGGCAATCGCACTAAACATTCTAATTTAATATAATATGTATTACTTGTGAGATACATTGTGTTTTCATGCGATGGCCAAGTCTTCGAAATTTTGGTTCTAGGACATGCCGGTTTCCTCACAATGTTTTCCTTCACCGTTTAAAGAACAGTGGTGATGAAATTAAATATAAAAAACGCCTGTCTGGATTCAAACTCACGTCCGACAACACGTAAGCCGAGGTCGATACCACTGAGCCACAACTGCTATCGCACAGCACGGGCACAAACAGTAAGTTAGTAATTAGTTAAATTTAAATTAATTAGTTATGTTTGTAAGTGATAAATTATAATGATAGAAATTCCTATGTTATAGTGAGTGGGCATACCACTAACCGGGGACGAATCAAAACTCCCAAGTTGCTAGTAAAAAGTTTCCTAACACAACTAATTAAAAAAAAAACTTTATTTTTTCTATTACACTGCCTGAATCGGGTGACGAATGCAGGACCCCGACCGAAGCCCGAGGCAGACAACTATCAAAATTGTGAAATGTATGTACTTAATTGAATAATAATTAATGAATAATAATTGAATAATAATGAATTGATAAATAATGTATGTACTTAATTGAATAATTCGTGGTAAACATTCATTGCCAAAGGTATTTGACCATTTGATAAATGAGGCAACCCTCAATGCCAAATGTTGTTGAAAATAATCCCAGGTCATCGGAATTTACGCTATATAAAACTATCTAATTTATTAGACAGGTAGGTATCAAGGACATTATGATACAGTACCTGGCGATAAATATTGCACATCGACCTTTTTATACAAAGCCATTTTATACAAAGAATAAAAATAATTATCAAAACGAAGCAAATCATAATTGTTTTAACAGCTCCTAATAGATACCGGACTGTTTGTATTTCGTGCGACAGAGATAATGCTCTACGAAGCCGAAATTAGCCGATTATCTCTTTCCAAAGGTCGATGTGCAATATTTATCGCTGGGTACTGTACTTAGAAAATCCAAAATAATAGATAATGCAGGTATATCTAAGTAGGCTCATTTATGTCATGTAATCATATGCCTATATAACGTCGTTGCGCGTGCAAAAGCCGCTATGTGTTATTTAGTTATTTTAGGTTCTTTATGAAGTTTTAATCGTTATTTCAATACCCACAAGTGTATAAACAGCTATGTGATAAGTGCAATATTTAAAGAGTTAGTGAACAGGCTTCTTCTGGGTGAGCTCACTCCATCGTAGACTTTGTCTCTGTCATCTCTGACCTAGACTAGAGTCAAGAACAAACACATTACAAATAAAAAAAAAGTTAAGGAATGTAGCTATGTGATATTCCTACATTGAAAGTTCCGTATAAACACGCTAAGTGTTATAATTCATATAGCTCAAATAAGTTCACTAAAAACACATAGCGACTTTTGCACGCGCAACGATGATAATCAGCTTACAACGTTCCCACTGCTGGGAACCAGGCCTCCTCTCAGTGAGAGCGGGTGGGCCATAATCCACCACGCGGGCCCAGTGCCGGTTGGTAGATGTCATACGTCTTCATATTTTTTTGGTTCTAGGGTATGCCGGTTTCCTCACGATGTTTTCCTTCACCGTTTTGAGAGCAGTGGTGATGGAATGATTTGCACAATGTAAAGCGCCCGTCTGGGTTCGAACCTACGACCTACAACTCGTAAGTCGCGGCCGTAACCACTGGGCCACCACTGCTCTTCTGCCTGTCTTTTCCCAACTATGTTAGGGTCGGCTTCCAGTCTAACCGTATGCAGCTGAATAGCTGAATACTATTTTAGATGGAGCGACTGCCTATCTGAGGGGTAATTCGCGTAATTTTAAGAACATTTACAATGCGTGCCACGAAAGATGAGACTTGACACACCACGTGGTTTGACTTGCGCAATACACCATTTTAGGTATCTTTAGCGGTATGAGGTCTGAGTGCGGGACGGGACCGGACGTCATAGGGGCGGCGGAAAGAGCGGGGGAGGTGGGGTCAAGTCTCATCTTTCGTGGCGCGCATTGTACAGTCGGGTTTCAGACTCAATCTGTGAAAAATACCTGTAATTTCCCTAAGTTATTGACAAGTTTTTTACATTGATTATCGCTGAGATGGCATTGCAATTAGATTTTGAACGTCTTTAATTACGTTGATTGGCCTTAAGTTATAACGTTTTTTTTTACTAATTCAAATACCTATGAATAGAATAGAATACTCTTTATTACAAACCATGACAACAACAACATCAACTATGACTTATCACAAAACATAATCAAATAATCCCTTGAGGAGTATCTGATTATTTTTTTATTCTAAATCATAGTGTGGCATCACAGCTGAAGTGGAAAGTCAAAGTCATAGCATTTATTTCAAATAGGCACATAAAAGGCACTTTTGAACATCAAAAATTACAATAAATAAAATAGAATTGGTTCTAGTCGCCCCTTCCAAAAGGTAGTTTTCGTATGGAGAAGAATGGCCAACGTTACGTTTAATTTTAAAATGTTTTACAATGTTTTTCATACATTAATTATACAATAATATGTGCAGACGATGCACCTAAAATAAAATGATTATACCACAAAAGAAAAATGTCAACTCACTTTTGGAGGCACTGTAAGTGGTGCAAACCAGAAATTTTATAGCACACCATAATAACAACACGAGTGTAGGTCCCGAAACGGAAGGCAGGGGTAATCTACTCCCAATTTTTTTATTTAAATTTAATTTTTTTTTTATTTGGGACTTAATAAAGTCCCTTGTTAACCGACTCCTTGTCCCTTTTTAACCGACTCCAAAAAATGTAGGAGGTTCTCAATTCGGTTGTATTTTTTTTAATGTTTGTTACCTCAGTACGCCGTCATTTATAAACCGATTTGGATTTTTTTTATTATTTAAAAGGATATACTTCCAAATTGGTCCCATTTTTGTCAAAATTTAGTTACGCACTAAAAAGCGAGCAATAAAAACTTACGACCGACCGACCGACTTAAAAAAAAAACACTACAAAGTGAAAAATAATTTTAATTTCGGAAGTCGGTGGCAAAAACCAAAATACAGACCCAAAGATACCGACTTCCGAAATTAAAGTTATTATTCACTTTGTAGTGTTTTTTGGAAGTCGTTTTTTTTGGTAAATTAACTCGTCAAGCGCCAGATTATTATATCATAGTTAAATATTATCTTGTCTAAAACCCTCCAGACCACAAAATCACATCACCCCTTTAAAATCGGCCGCAATCGGGTAAAATCTATGTTACGCATGTCCTCAATACGAAAGACATCAACGCGCGGACCCCATTGACAAATAAGTCTTGTATTCAAAGAGTTTCTTAAGAGAATGTTGGCTTTCTGCCAGCTCCCTTGTTACTGCAGCGTTAATATATATTGCAAATTATTGTGAAGAGATTATTTTGTATGTTTGTAACGTTTTTGTATGTCAAATAACTGTGGACTTTAGTATAACATACTTTTTTGATAAATAAATGTCAAAAAAAAATAGGTATAGTTTGTTGAAAAAAAATATATAGGGCTCACTTCGTACTGCTCTAATTTATTTGATTTCACCTAATGACCCATTGACTGACATTCATACTTAATCTTATTGCATCAAATAATAATTTATTCTCTCATAAAAAAAAAACATAACGCCGAATCACCATACTAATTAGCATGTATTACAAAATTATACTCAAACATCCAATTTAATAGCCAAGAATCAAGAATGATATTAAAAAAGTAGGTTACGCTATCGCAACGAATTATCTAATACCGCGTAAATTGGGCAATGTTAAACTTGGATCGACCATACACTACATGAGAAAAACAGATAACATTGTACCTACGTAATACATAAGGAGACTTTCACATAACGACATAGGCTTAAAAAAACAAATTAAAAAAAACATATTTGACACTTACTTGACACTTGACAGCTAAAAAGTCCCGGCACACTTCACTTTTTATTTAAACACAGAACACCAAACTTTTTAATTTAAAATTAGGACAGTTCTCAGTTGGAAAGCGCGAACAGTTTTATCCATGGCAAACCGTCGACTATTGCAACTACCAAAATATGAGGCCGAAATGATAGTTATGTAATACTGTTACTTGTATTACATAAAAATTGCCGACGGCTACAGCAATATTGTGCAAAGAGTAACTTTTTTTAGGTTAAAAGATGAATCCTTAGCGGGCTTTACGGATATGAGAAATAAAACTTTATTTAAAAAAAAACAAGTTAAAAAAATATAAATGCCATATTTAATTTGAAATTCGAATTTTCACAACCGCGAAGCCCGACACGGATAGCGCGGGAAATACATTTTTTTAAGTTTACTTTTTTATATTTCGTACGAGACACAGGTATTGTATTTGAAAGTGCGATGGAGTATGAATGGGAATGCCGCAGCTCGAAGGTGTAGTAATTCAGCAAATTGCTGTCCCCTCCACAGCGAAAGTGGGGATGACTGACTGACTGTCCGCTGCCTCAGACGTCAGAGACGAAAAAAAAACAAAGATTAATTCGTAGTGTTGATGGAAAAAATCGATTGTTGCCAAGGTTAAAAATGGGATGGTTTAAATTCATAAAGGAGGTCAGTTGACTGTGTTATGTAGCTGCGGTTAAGTAGCGGCGGTGAGATTGAGAAATGGATGGGTTGTTGACTTGTTGAGGACAATTATTTTGATTTTGAAAGTTAATTCTGTGTGTTTATCGCAACAGAGTTTGAACTTTTATGATAATAAAATATAATTTGATGGTTGATCTTTAAGCCCACGGTGGCCTTACTTAAAAATTTTACTATAATTTATATTATCCATTCCCTTTATAAATTAGATATTATCAAAATGGGTAGATGATTACAATGGCGCAGCGGCTAAGCCTTTTGCGTTTGCGCTACGAAGTCTTGGGTTCAATTCCTGCACGGAACCAAAAAAAAATCTATATATTGCCAATACTTTTTTCTCTTCTAAGACTAACTGTTATTTTGGGTCTTATATACAAAAAAACACAAATGTCCGAGAGTCCACCCTAAACCTATAAATTCCGTTTATCTATCTAGGCCGAGGCTATAAACGGAATAACCGGTAATTTAAAAATCCTCTAACTGCAAATAACTGGGTACTACTCGTATATCGGCACCAAATCCCACTTATTGAAAATAGAGTGTTTGGTGAAAAATAAATAAAAATATAGACGGCGTATAATCTAAAGCTCGAGTCGACTGCTTTTATACAACGATGAGAAAACGATGCGCTTCCCTGGTGCACCGCGTGCGGGTCAGCGCCAACCTTATCCTGCTCTGTGTGGCGAGCAGACTCGATTGTCTGTACGTGAGTCGCTGCTGCAAGCTCTCCACCTCGGTGATAGGCGTGTCGCAGTGATTCACGTATAGTCATGATTTTAGTCTCCATAATTAGAATAGGAATACTAACATAGCGGCAAGGAATATTGTTACTAACACGAATGAGACATGTTACTTGATGAAATAAATATTATTATTATTATAATCGAGCTTGATCAATAACAACGATGTATTTCGATTTTGTTGTTCTAGTAACGTACATAATAGATAATGGTGCCAAGTTTGTTGTTCACAAACTAAACTAAATTTAAATTTAGTGCATCTTTATTTTCTTCCTATTTCATTAAGAAAAGGAATTTTAGTTTAGTACTGTTATATTAATCAGCGCCTGACACTACTCTATACAAGTTTAAACGTGATTAAAAACTTGCCTACTAAAGTTACATCAATTTACGTCAGGCACTGAACTTGCCTACTAAAGTTACGTTAATTTACGTCAGGCGCTGATCAGTTTAACAGGACCAAACTAAAATTAATCTTCTGTCCTTTTCTTAATGAAATAGAAAGAAAAAGATGCACTGAACTTAAATTTAGTTTAGTTTGTGAACAACAGAATCGGCACCATTGTTTAATGCACAAGTTATCACTACTAACCTAAATTACATTCCTAAGCAACACTTGGTATCCACTAAGAAAGGGTTAATATTTATTAAACATTATTATTTATTATTATTATAACCACTTGCACGTCGCGGGGTACTGTAGTACCACAAAAGTTTTTAGGGACTTACGTCAGTGGTACTACAGTGCCATTATGAGGAACGTTCGGAAACATGAACTTACGGTTGAATTACGGCTCCTTCATACATTATCTGTAGTTTTTAATACACAGAAACAAATATAGATGGCTCTGAAACCAAATGCAGTGCATTTTTCAATATCCTGTGGTTGTAACAACGACTTGAAGTCAGGCGTGTTTCGTGAACTTTCGTGTGTGAGTATGTGAAAAGTGTTAACGTAATTATGTCGTGTTTTATTGCATATTTCTAATAATGTAATATATTAAATTTTTCTAGACAATATACACGTTATAATGGTGTATAATTATCATACTCTATAACTCTCGAAAGTTGATAAATTTAGCAAAAGAAGTTGTCGAATTATGTTTGTGTTTGTTTACGTTCGGTTTCTGGTTTGTTTACGGACTGTAGAAATTATTTGTAAGAGAAATAGAGAAATTATACCATATTTTCATAAAATAAACTATTTATATTAATTAGTTATATATAACAAATCAATAACGTTTATATTTTTAACAGATTCAACGAAATTAATAATATGATACGCAGCGTTCCGGCCGGTCCGGCCGAGAAGTCTTGTTTTGAACAATTTATTTAATCTACTTCCCATGAATGAAATACAAATCTTTTGCAATCATTTTGAAGGACATATAGTCTACTTTATTTATAATTTTTATAAGTGTTACAGATAGCATATTTTAATCACGAAAAATAAAATTGCCGGGAAATCGGAAAAAAATATTTACTTTTTTAACTTTAACATTTTTTTTAAGTATGGATATGTATGTTTGCAGCATATATTTTTATTTAATTTTATTCTCTTTAAGCTAACGTAATCAATGGCATTTTTTTTTTTGAAATTGCTGTAATATTTTTATTTTGGCAAACGTTTTTATCGGGGAAGATCCGCGGCATTTTTGACGCGCTGGCAATCGGTTGCGTTGCGACGTAAGTCCCACATCACGGCTCGCGAACGCCGACGTGCAAGTGGATAAAGAGGAGCGGTTGGTGAATTGAATCTTTTGAATCTACTCATTGCAATATTTTCAAAAGTATTTTTATTATACGAGTCAATCATACGGCTGACTGGTGAGCGCTCGCCAGAATTAGTTTGGCAAGAGTTCACTGCAAAAAGAGTACCTGCGCATACCTGTCGCTTGTGAAAGGTCCTAGGTACAGCGTAACAAATCAACAATCAACTTAGACTATCGCAGTCCACTGTAGGGCATAATCCTCACCCAAGCTACGCCACAAACGCTGTCGCTGTGCATTGGTCTTTCTGCATCCCTCACGATATTTTCCTATATTTTAATTTTGAAACGAACCCACGATCTTTAGCTCAGAGCCGTTCAACCAACGCTTCATTCGAGCCACATATTATTGATAACATTGACCGAAATATGTGGTTTTATGCAATAGGTTTTCCCAAATAAAAATAAAACCTTCACTCATGCTGTGACCGCTCGGAAGGCAATCGACTATGGTGATTCGTGCTGTAGGTTACAGTGCCCATGGTGTATGGCCTACAAAACCCATGATATTATGCATTGAGTTTTATGCGTCTTTCAAACTCAAACTCAAAGCATTTGTTACAATTAAGCTAATAACAGAAGGCCAATTCTCGTAATTAAAAACTATCTAAAACTAATTGCAATCTTATCTCAGCAACAATCATTGTCAAAAATGTGCGGAATTTAGAGGTATTTTTGACAGATTGAGACTGATCACATACTGTCAACGTCATGTAAACGTCCTTAAAAATACGGGAATTCCTCTCAGGCATAACCTTGTTTAAGAAACGGCTTAAGTCTTTACTGTTGACTAATAGTACATTACGATATTAGTGCGTTAAGATGGTTATAACATGCGAGGCGGAATTTCAGCCCGAGCCGAAGGCGAGGGCGTAATTGAGCCGAGCATGTTATAACCAATACGCCCGTATATCGTACGACGTTTTTTAACACATTTGCGAGGAAACAGAAAAAAAAACATTTCACAATATAAGTACAAAGAAAAGAAACTTTGAGAAAAATGGCGCGAGGATTATTTTCTGCCGTGGCTGCGTGAAAATGTTGGCAAAGACACTAGAGCATGCAGCCAAGTTTTTAAATTACCGAATAAACTGTTTTTTTTTAAATTTTAAATAAAATCAATCTGTGAATGCACACTGTTGCTTTCCCGCCATTTAGCGCGCTGCTACTGACTGGCGCCGCGCGGCGATTAGTTCGAAATTTGAATAGCAACAGCGCGCTGCTCACTAGCTGGAGTCGTGCGGCGGCGATCAGTTCCAAATTTGAAATGGCAAATAATACTGTTATGAAATTTGTATGGACTATAACTTAACTATTTGCTTTGATAACACACGCGTTTTTTATGACCCTCTTTACATATTTAAAACCGGTGGAATTACATCAGCTTTACGAGCAAGGGTGTTAAAAAGCATATTATAGCATTTCGGAATTTTTGACAGACAAAATGTGATGAATGTTGTTGACATTTATGCAATCAATTAATAATAATAATGTATGTATGTTTTAATTTTAAATGTCTATGACATTTTTTAATGAATTTTGTATGCCTTCTGTCTGGCATAACATAGCGCACTTTTATTTTATTTTTATAACAACCATTTATTTGTACCTATGTTAACAAATCAATTAATGACTTAATGGCAGTTTTCAGTCAAAGAGTCGGTCAGTTAGTCAGAAAGTTGAGTTGCCCATTCGGAAACGTAGATCTCTCAGAAATAAATATCGTTCAAGTATCATTTTAATTTATAGTTACAGGTATGTGTTTTCAGGATGGCGTTTGTTATAGATGTATTGATTTTCGGGCTTTTAATTTCCTGTAAATAGAAGAGAGTGTATGTAATCTTTATCAACATTTACCAAGCCTTTTCCCAACTAAGTTGGGGTGGATGCAGCCGAATACCAGTATTTTACATGGAGCGACTGCCTATCTGACCGCCACAACTCAGTTACTGGGTAATACGATACCCCTTGTTAAGACTGGTTGGTAGACTTTCGGGCTTCTGACGAACTGCTACTCTTTATATCATTGCCTTATTTATACCCTTCGAGGAGTACAGAAAATTTGCTATTCCACACATTTTAACCGCATAGGTAGGTATTACACTTTTCTACGAAACAGCTGAGCCAACTTGTATACTTTTTGTGACCATGCAGGGTTTTTTTATTACGTACACTATCTACATATTTTTTTTTTACTGTTATATATATATTTTTTTTTGAGAACGTTGCCCCACACTAGGAATTACTCCTGTATCGTGGGTGCGTTTACAAACATTTAAATTCACATACACAAACAGCCAGACCCGGAACAACTACCTGTAGGCGATACAAATATTTGATCCGTGCGGGAATCGAACCCGCGACACGCAGCGCAGCAGTCGATCGCTCAGCCACTGCGCCAACCGTGTCGTCGAAATTCTAGATTTAGAAATTCTAAGTAAATCTCTAATTACCTTCAATTTACCTTTGACGTCTTTGTAAGGCTGTGACGGACGCACAAATTATTAGCTTAAGTCTCAACAAACACATTAAAATAACATTTGCAATAATAAATGAACATTTACGTAAAGTTTCATGTTGTTTATCTCAAATAACTAATGTTTAACTAATGATTTTCTCGGTTTTTTTACTTAGAAATGGTTATTTCCATTAAGGGGGCTCGTGACTATGTTACAACAGCTGCACAGGTCGATGGATCAGGTTAACATACGCTTGCTGCGGCTGGTCTGTGGATGGGTGGGCATCTTTACATACCCCTCCGTGCCTCGGAAAGCACGCCAAGCCGTTCGTCATGGCTGTCATTCGTGGATCTTTGGCCGTCGTTGCGGGTCGTCAGTAGCTCGAAAGTCTGACAACCAGTCTTACCAAGGGGTATCGTATTACCTAGTAACTGGGTTGTGGAGGTCAGATAGGCAGTCGCTCCATGTAAAATACTGGTATTCAGCTGCATCCAGTTAGACTGGAAGACGACCCCAACATAGTTGGGAAAAGGCTAGGTAGATGATGATGGAAGGGTCAAAAATTTATTGGACTAGCATAAGCTATCGAAAAGCTTATGAAAATCCTGTTGAAAGTCATTGTAGAATTTTTCGTCAATTATCAAAAAAATTATCGAAAAAAGGTAGTTTCGTTTGGAGCAGAATGGGCAAGAAACTCCACTGTTACTCTTTTAAAATTTTTAACAATATTTTGTATACATTCATTATATAATTATAAACTATAAAATTAAATTAGCAACCAGTTTGATTTTGTCTAGTGAACTGCATGTCCGTCATAATGATTTGCCATTGTCTGCGTCTTTATTTCGTAGCAGTAAGGACGGTTTTCGCAATTCAAGTGTTAAGCTGCTACATACAGCCTGATTCAAACTTTATGGCGGCTCGAAGTGCGCTCAGTACCTCACCCCTCACCCCCGCTGACACGTGAATCTGTTACTACCCAGCCACTCGTCTCAAGTTCCGCGCCGCCAGCCATAAAGTTTTAAGGGGCTTACGTGACCTAAAGCGCGGTCACTGTAGGACTGTATAGAAAAGAAAGAGAAGCGCGATGACACAACGCTGGTAATTTATTGCAAAATATGAAGCAATTATTTAATTACAAAAAATCTATTGTTTGGACTAAAAAATTAAAACACTAGTCCTTTAGTATGTTGCTTGTAGAATAATTTGACAAAAAATCAGAATGATTGTATGTATATTAGTATGGTTTTTATTGTAAAAAAAAGTTTTTAGAGGTATCTTCATGATTTTTTTCTATTGTATCAAATTAGTTGTATTATATTTTCAATACACTATCTACCTAGCATAGATCCTGAAGAATATCATATATTTTTCTGATTTTCTTTACTGTAGTCGATCATAATATGCTTTTATTGTCTCTAAAACTTGCGTTTCTTGTGTCTTTAGGTCCTATAAGCCCCTTAATTGGGCTGTATTTTGTGCCTGTGGCCATAATTACATTGTACTTGCTTATTAAGCACTTGTAATAAGAACATGACTACCCACAGCACGTCTCATTTAAACCTTAATGTAAAATTTAAAATCGAAAATTCCACATTCCTATTACATTTGGGTAAATTTTATGTAGCGTGCGTACATTGCTATGAATAAAAAAACCATTTACATAAAATATCAGAAGAGATTCTGGAGTGGCGACCGCGTACCGGAAGACGTAGCGTTGGAAGGCCTCCCACAAGGTGGACCGACGATTTTTTGAACGCCGCAGGAACCCGTTGGATGCGAGAAGAATAGAACCGGTCGAAGTGGAGGTGCTTGGGGGAGGCCTATGTCCAGCAGTGGACGTCTTTCAGCTGGAAAGATGAAATTTCAGAATTAGATTCAAAGTTCTATAGTAGGTTGTAGAGCTTTTTGAAAGGAGCTCATCCAGGGAATTAAATACCTTTGTCAAATACCTAACACATTTGCCGTTGCGTGGATCGTTGCCCAGAATGTTACCATTTGTAAATTTCATGCCGAGATTTAGCTAACTACCTATTGTAACTAACTATTTACAATAGATACTAAATTAAATGACTAACTAACTTACTATACAAATAAATACAAACACAAAGGACACTTAGGCGTCGAAGTACTCGTTCACATTTTTGTTCGTCATTGTAAAAGTTTGGCGAGATTAGATTTAAGTAACACCTCTGTGTTTTTAATATCTTAAACTATTAAAAAAACATCGCTGTCATCCGGACACGTGCCCAGAAGACTGGCAGCATTGCCACGTTGAATGGCAATGCTAATTCTTTGGCCAAATAACCAGCCCTCTGGTCACGTGAAGTGTCGACCAGCCGGCGAGAAATTTCCTATTGTATATTTATTTTATTTAATTATGATTGTTGTTTTTATGATGTTATCGTATGCTGCACCGGTTGACGTCAGCACGTCAACGCCGGCTGTCGCTGAAAACAAGCGCGGAATTATTTCGTGGGAATATTTCGTGGAAACGTGCGTCTGCAAAACATTATAATGTTTATCTAGACTAATGCTTGTTTAAATATTATAATACTGGCTGACTTTTTTACCGTCTTGTAAAAAAATGGTATAAAATGTGAACAGAGTTCTGCTTCGCTTCAATCAAAGGATTGAATGTAAAAAAAAGAAGACATTGTTTGTAGGAAAAAATTGTCAACCCAACGCGCTTTTCGACGGCCCTGGTTTCTTCGGCATAACCTTGGCCACCATTCGGTCATAGCTTTACTCCATCGGCCATATCTTCGTCTAACTAGATGTCCTGCCAACTCCACTTGAGGCGCATCGCTCTGTCCTCAACGTCGCAGACTTTCGACTGACTACGGATTAACGGATACGGAAATGTTAATCATGCTAATTATCAGTAAGGAACTCTACCTACGTTCTTTACTTGCTTAATTGGCAAATAGGAAAAACTGGGTAGGTAAATAAAATTCTAGCTAACTCCTATTGTTAGCTGTCTACAATAATATTCACGCGGATGACCTCAAGTAAAGTAAATAGGTTGGTATTCTGTAGATTACTAGATTAAATAGGTTTTACTAATTGGTACCTACAGGCGTAAATATTAATTACAGCCACAAAAAAACCAGCATAACACGCTACTCATAATCAGCTTAAAATGTTCCCCTGTCTATAATCTACCACGAAGGCCCATTGCGGGTTGGTAGATGTCACATGTCTTCGATTTTTTGGTTCTAGGACATGCCGGTTTCCTCACGATGTTTTCCTTTACCGTTTTGAAAGCAGCCTAGCATAACATACTATCAATCATAGTCTGAATAATTTTGAAGGATATTGCAAATCCATTGATTAATAGGTTTGAAAAATTCGTCTGCTCAACAACGGAAATACCGCAATGAGTGTTGTTGAACCGTCAAAATTAAAGTCACTGTCAGTGTGTTACGTAATTACCCCGCTGAGGTGACCTTTTGTGTGACAAAAAATCTAGAAACTATAGTAATTAAGTTCGTTTTTTAATCTAGTATTTATATTAAATTCAAAGTCCTGACTGACTGAAGTTAGATTTCTACCACTAACACTTTTCCATAAGAGACTGGTGAGTCTCTTATGGAAAAGTGTTAGTGGTAGAAATCTAACTTAGAAAGATGTATTATTGATTCTAATGATTATAATTCTCTAAATATGTACCTGCTATTGTCGCAAATCATATTTTGATCAAGATACAACCTGACACTGACCTGCAAATTGCAAAAAACGTAAGAAAATTTGAATTTCGCGGTCTCCACTACCCATTCACCTTAAACCGCTGGTCCTACAAACATGAAATTTGGAGGGTGTGTTCTTTGTGAAGAGTAGGTATCCACTAAAAAGGGGTTTTTCGAAATTCCACCCCTAAGAGGGTGAATGGAGGGAAGGTGAAATTTAACGCGGACGAAGATAATAATATTACATACAAACGTGTCGAATTGATAACCTCCTTTTTTTTGAAGTCGGTAAAAAGTGTGACCAGTTGTAGGACTGAAAGTACTTACCTATGCCTTGTGCGGGTGCGCTTATTCCTTCTGAATGAGATGAGGCTTTATGCCGAGCAAAGAATTACAGGTAATGACATGGTATATAGCTATGTATATATAATCAGTGAACCCAGGTACCCTAAAACAACACGTTTTGCGAAAACGTGACGGCAAATGATTCTTGCAAAAGCTAATGGCACTAAAGAGCCACTTAAAAATAATTTGCAAAAAAATATGGTGCTGCCTATCATTCTAAAGATTATTTAACACAAACCTGTCATTTGAAAAAGATAGAAAATTCTTCGTACCTAATGACGGAAAATTCGCAGATCATGACTTTTAATGCGCTTTAGAGTTATTTAAGAATAGGTAACCTACAGTACCCGGCGATAAATATTGCACATCGACCTTTAAAAAGAGACAATCGGCTAATTTCGGCTTCGTAGAGCGTTATCTCTGTCGCTCGAAATACAAACAGTCCGGTATCTATTAGGAGCTGTTAAAACAATTATGATTTGCTTCTTTTGATAATTATTTTTATTCTTTGTATAAAATACACCAATTTCCAAAGGTCGATGTGCAATATTTATCGCCGGGTACTGTACCTAAATACTGAAACGGAGTGGGAATTCATATTTTTTGTCATCATGTAAACTTGAGTTTCATCATTTATGTAGGTTTTGCTAGGCGGAGAGTAGGTAATGGGTAGCTCACCGTCCGATCAGGACCAGGCCCGTGCCGGACGGCGCGTACGTGTTCCACGCGCGCCTCAAAGAGATACCAGCATCAATTGAAGGGGCCCGTCAGGGCCGAAGCCTGCCGGGTCAGCGGGATTGTCCGAAAAGGTTACCGCTGGCCCGGAACATAAATTAAGGGCTAAGGAAGGAACACGGCTGGGTTTTAGTCAGTAAGAGTCTGACACTCCCTTCCGCTCCACCCAGAGCGGGAGGGGTCATCTGATGATCTCCCAACCTGAAAGAAAAAACCTATAATGTGGGAACATTATAGGTTTTTTCTGTCCCAGGGCCAGTAGTGGGAACTACTGGCCCTGGGACACAGGCTTCCTCTGTAAGAGGGAATGGGCCGTAATCCACCACGCGGGCCCAGTGCGGGTTGGTGGATGTCACTACATGTCTTCGATTTTTTGGTTCTAAGACATGCAGGTTTGCTCACGATATTTTCCTTCACCGTTTTGAGAGCAGTGCTGAGATAGGAGCCTTTGGCCTCGTATAGGACTTTCTGTTTCATTTTCCTTTTGTTACTTTTTTTTATATATAACTTGGTTTTTTATTTTGCTGTATTTAGTTTAGTTTGTGATCTTCCTGTACGAGTCACAATAAATACTTTTTCTTTCTTTCTTTCTTTCTTTCAGTGGTGATGAAATTAAATAGACAAAGAAAAATGCCTGCCTGAGTTCGAACTCACGACCTACAACTCGTAAGTACGATACCACTGGGTCACCACTGCTCCTACTCTGCTGGTTCTGTATATACTTAACTAGTTGCGCCCCGTGGTTTCATCCGCATAAGTTTCGATCTCGTGGGAATATCGGGATAAAAAATAGCCTATATTTTAATCCAGGGTGTCAGCTACCTCCATACAAAATTTTATCAAAATCGATCCAGCCGTTTAAGCGTGAAGAACTAACAAACATGTAAATACACACACACACTCACAAACTTTCGCATAAGTTATAATATAGTGTGATATCTTGTCTAGCCATTTTTATAAATTGACATGATTTAAGAGAGCCGGGTGACTGGTAACTCAGGTCCTGGACCCTTCTGCCTGTAAGATGATGTTGAGATAAATCAAGATTTATGATTATCAATTATAGTTAATCTTAATGTCTATAGCCATTTTCATAGTCTATAAAATTATAACATAACAGTGGACACAAAAATTCCAAGTGTTTTAGGATCCCGTACCTAAAGATTATCAATAAATAATTAAATGTGTGGAGATTTTTTTTATTTTTTTTTATAGATTTTTATATTTGCACCATATAAACACATAAAATACAATATTAATAATAGTAATAATATCTACAAGTAAATAAAAAGAAGCGAAAATAATCAAAGGGCATCAAAAAAATCATCCGCATCGCTGTCAACAGGAAACGTGCCCAAAAGACTGGCAGCATTGCCACGTTGTATGGCAAAACAAAAAAAAAATGTGTGGAACCTAAGAATGACTTAATTATCAAGAAAGCATCAAATTATATTTATATCAATCTGCCTAACCTATTCCCAACTGGTTGGCTTCCAGTATAACCGGATGCAACTGAATACCAGAATTTTACATGGAGCGACTGCCTATCTGACCTCCACAACCCAGTAAAGTACTATTGATAAAACTGGTTGTCAGACTTTCGGGCTTCTGAGGACCCATAACGACTGTCAAAGATCCACGAATGAAAGCTGGGACCATAGTCTTAACATGCTTTCCGAGGCACGGAGGGCTGGGTCTTGGTATGTATAAATGGGCACCCATCGACGGATCAACCGTCCCAAGCGTAGCTTAACTTAATCGATCGACCCGTGCGGTTTTTATTACTTAGCCACAGTACCCTATCAAGTTATATTTATATGCTGTTAAATAAATAAAGTGGCTGCTGTATGCTATGAGCTATCCTGTGGGCTATGAGATATTCGTCTCTGCTTACCCACCACTTTCATTGTAGAATGGTAGAACGATGACTTGACTAAAGGCGCCATCTAGTCGTATTTGTATGCATAAAATTAACGTTTTGTTAGATGCAGGGTCGTTTGTTGATTGCAAAGTTGAGGCGCTTTGCAAATTAAACAACACTGTCTAAAATAATAAAAAGCTCTTTGTAATAAGATATAATAGAAATACAACCAAATAAATCACTGTTGTATAAATCATAGCATTATTTGTAATTATATGTTTTGTCATCAACTTGAGATTCTGAAATAATTAAACGCATTCAGTATTATTGACGTAAGTTTGACAATTCTGACAGGGGAAGCCTCTTTGTTTCCTTTTGAGTGTATATTCACGATCGATAACCAGGGCATTTCTGATTGGTCAAATATTTTACCTTGGACGTGGAAGCCAATGAAATTCTTGCAACGATATAGTAGAACGACAGTGTAAGAAAAACTTAAAACAATTTATTCCAAAAAAACGTACTGTAAGTTTCTTATTGATCGCACGAAATTACATTTTGGAAATTCTTATCCACTTTGTATTGTATAACTTTAGTAAATTCTTCTTATAAACATTTTATAACTTTAAATAACAGGTATTAAAATCTTACATCTTCACACAATTTGTTTGGAAGGGTTACGAATTATCATAAAACAGAAAAGAACCAACAGTGTCAACAAAAGAATCCCGTGCAAAAAAACATTGATTTTAACAACTTTCACTGAAATAGTGTTATTTTTTCAGTAAGTACGTTACCTAAAGATGCTGCCACGACAATATTACAGTGAGCAAGACTTGCGAAAGCGTCAAATCGACACGTTAAAAATCTTCAATGATCACGTCGTCGAAGTTAACGAAAATGCGGAGTATCGAGTGGAGTTCGCCGCTGACGGTAAAAATATGAGCTTAACGGTGTTATTGGGACCTGAATTTCCTAATGAAAAGCCTTCTATATTCGTAAACCCTCCCATACCTCATCCGTGGATCGGAGATAATTCGAACCAAGTCATAGGAGCTCCGGGTTTGTTGAATTATACCTTACATTCCGACTTGGGCCGTGTGGTCCAAGCTATTATAAGGGAGTTCCAGAAATCCATGCCGAAGTTGTCAAATTCTGATGAGTCTAAGAGCAATGATGTCAGTCCGCAATCAAACTATAGCGGCCAATCTTTAATGTTCCCGGAATTAAATGACTGCTGTATTGAGGAACTGCAGGAGATCCTGCAGAATACTGATTTACAGGTGAGGTATTTTAACTAAAACAATCAGGTTAAGCTACGCTTGCCGCGGTTGGTCCGTGGATAGGTGACCATCTTTACATACTGTGACCTCTCCATGCCTCGAAAAGAGCACTCTAAGCCGTTGGGTACTGGTATTCAGCTGCATCTGGTTAGACTGGAAGCCAACTAATTGACTATTATTTTTTTTTAACATACATTGAAATATCCAACATTTTTAACACAATTTCCAGGACAAAATAATAGAAGTAAACCCTCAGCTCGTGGAACTGGACCTAGAAACGGAAGAGTTGATGAACAGCATAGAGCTCATAGCGCAAGAGAACATTGCAAAACAGCAAGCTTTGGATGATTTAAAGACTGAAGTTATTGACCGTATATCGACAATCGTACAAATGAAGATGAACTTTGAGGAATTGAATAGGTCAGTGTTAACCATTATCATCCGTTGACCTTATCGCAATTTATTTGTGTTTAATGCAGCATGTCATTTTCCAAACAACCATGTCAGCTGTCTTCTCAGTAATCAACCATTTTCTACCCATCCTAGTCACCTTTCATGCATCTGTCACACTTGCTGCATTCACTCTGACCATTGGTTTAGAAATAAATCTATACTAATATTATAAAGGTTAAGAGTTTGTTTGGTTGAACGCGCTAATCTCTGGAACTACCAGTCGGATTTGAAAAATTCTTTTTGCATTTGATAGCCCAATTCTTGAGGAAGGCTATAGGCTATTTAACATCACGCTATGACCTTTAGGAGCCGAGCAAAAAGAAAAAAGTCAGAAAGAACGCTAAGCAGCAAAAACGAAGTAATAGCGCGGGCAGGCGATGCGATGCGACGGGGTGGGTCGGAGTAACAAGAAATTTCACGCGGACGAAGTCGCGGGCAGAAGCTAGTTATCTTATAAACCCATGGTTCGTTTTGTCTTCTTTGGTCTGCTTAAGGCTACGTACACACTGACAGGTCACAATTTCATTCAACGATGCCAGCTGTCATCTCATTAATCAACCCCTTTCAAACTGTCCTATCCCGTCCATGTCATCTTTCATGCAAATGTCAAACTGTTAAATGTACTGCATTCATTCTGACCGGTTTGGAAGTAAATAATTTTATAAATCCATGGTTAGTTTTTCTTTTCTGATTTGCTTAAGGCTATGTAGGCACTGACCGGTGGCTTGCTTAGCGCCTAGAACTTAGCGTGTCACCTTGCGAGTAGCGAAATGAAACAAAACGCTCTAGACTTTTTGCGACCGACCACACTTTGCACCTTAGCTAGTCGCCTAGCGTGCATCGAAGGATGTTAAGCTCTCAATCTAGCTTCATATTTTCTGACGGACCGACTTCTTGACAATTCAAAAGTGCCTGTAAATGGTTTAATTGAAATAAATGGTTTGAGTTTGAATTAAGTCCCTAGGGTCTAGGCTCTTAGCAAGCCACCTGTCATAATTCATATCTAATCTTTATTTATCTATTTAGAAAGCACATGAAGTTAGCGGAGATGTATGATCCTCATCGGATAAGGGATTGTCTGAAAGAGGCTGCGTTAAAGGCTGATGAGGAGTCTGAGGTCATTGCTGAACAGTTCTTGACAGGTTTGTATTAAATTTGTTACATTTTTAGCATTCTAGGCAGCCTGATGCTGAGATATTTTAAAATTTGTCCTAAACAACAATCTTCTTGCTAAAAATGCCTGTGACTACTGTGTGTACTTAATTTATTTATTCCAAATTTTCAGGTAAAATGCCAGTTGAAACCTTTGTAGTGAAATTCGCAGAAAAACGAGGAATTGGCCAAGCAAGGCGGGCCCGAGAGGAAAGAATTGCTC
The DNA here is from genome assembly GCA_927399505.1 of Luperina testacea. NCBI lineage: Eukaryota > Metazoa > Arthropoda > Insecta > Lepidoptera > Noctuidae > Luperina > Luperina testacea. The sequence continues at coordinate 6,465,497 of OV656783.1, read as the reverse complement.
ACCAACTGGCACAACTTGACAGAGCCACGACTAAAAGCTAGAAGAAGAAAAAACATTCCATATGACAGCTGTCAATGTCAAAATTGCCGCCAATTGTTGTGAACATGGCGTCTTTGTATCAAGATTTGTTGTTGAATGTTGTAATGTGATTGGGTAGTATTTATAAGTGTGTTACATATGGGATAGTGCAATGTAATTTGAGAAGCTTAGCAGTCTTCCTATTTTGTATGCGAGTATTGCCGTACAATAAAATTCGCATTTGCGTATTTTGACGACGGATTCCTAACAAAAAAGGCTAGAAAAAGTAACATTTTTATAACCTTTGTATAGTTAACCTCGTAAATGCTTTATCACCCTAAGGTTGAATGTCAGTTACACGTCATAAAAGGTCAACCAACTTGTCAGTTACATAGTTTCAAGCAAAGAAACAGAGGCTATAAGAAGGAAGAAATGTCACTGAAAAACTGGGATACCATGTCTTAGTAACGCCATCCAGCGTTATACTTTTATTGTCACTCTTAGCAAGACCGTTTTAGTGCACCCAAAATATACTGGATTAACTGTATTTTATTCAAATTAGAGAATTCATGTGACAATGTATTTGGTTGCAATAATTAATGTAATTTAACAACTATTTATTACTACGAATAAGCTGTTTAACGTTTACATTTACACAATACTTTGTGATAAATTATTATTAAAATAATTCTCATTTATTTTGTTGTTTTTATTTCAACGCCATCTAGTGGGGAATAGCCAAACGACTTGTAAAATACGAATTTTTTTTTGCAATTTGGTCAGTATCAAGTTGTATGTTGACCTGAATACGTTTCGTGGCCGTAAAAAATATTATTTATTGATAGAATTATTATCATAAAATTCATCAATACATCTATCTAAGTTCACATTACCTACCATAAGTGCAATAAAAAAACGTAGGTACCTAAGTTTTGAATTTCGCGGCCTACCTTAGCGCATCCCCCCTATATTATGCGACTGCGAAGATTGTATACCTATTTCTCGAATAAACTATGAAAAACTAAAGTTATTTCTGCGGTTGTAACTGAAAATATCAAAAAAAAAACTATTGACATAAATAGCAGAGTACCTAGTTAGATTTCGGGAGCGCAAATGAAACGGAGTTTGTAGGGAAGTAAGAGTTTATTACAACCCAAGCTTACAGAAGTTCATGTAAGATTACTTAAGACTACTTGGCTTACAGAAGTTCATGTAAGACTGCTTAAGACTACTTAGCTCACAGAAGTTCATGTAAGACTACTTAGCCTATCTTAATTCTACTTTTAAGGGAAGTAAGATTTTATTACGACCCGAGCCTACCGAGGTTCGTGTAAGACTAACTAACTTATCTTAATTCTAACCATCGCACCACATCTTCATGGCTGGTGGTCGGCCCACCCGCCGTCGCGACACACATCCTGTCACGTACGTCTAATCGCAAGAGGTGCCAGATCAGCGTCTAGACTCTGCCACGATAGAGGTGCCAGGTCAGCGTCTAGACTCTACCACAATGTTGGGTTAGGAACATAACTCCTCCCCCCTTGGACCAAAGTTATCGGAAAAACAGAGGTTTTCCGAGAACTTTGCATAGTTTACTAATTAGAAAGTTACAATTTAACAGTTATAAAATGAAATAATAAAATGATCAAACTATTCCTATAATAGAATCGTAACCTGAAGATTGAAAGGTTAATTACACTAATAGTATAGGTCTTTGATTAACTTGACCTTCCTCAGGTTGAGCGGAATTATCTCCAATAGCTCTCGGGCGATGATCTCGCTCTCTACACAATTTTCTTATAGCATCTGAATACTTATACATAACTATAGTTACTGACAATAAGACGACAACCGCGTATAAGACATAAAGGGCGACACTAACACTTTCACTTATGATTTCACTTTTCACGTTATTAGCACTATTCTTCAGAATGTAGTTCAGCTGGCGTACGTCATCCAGTTTCACTCCCTTCAGATTTATAGGTTCGATCCTTGCTGCGTCAAGAGTTAGATGTCTTAAGTCAGGTAAGTTTAATAGGGGAACAGGCATATAATCTGTTTGTAGTGAGTAAGAGCGCCGTCCATGGATTTGGATCTATAAGGACATCACATTGCCCTCCTACAGTTATCAGGTATGTTCCTCGTATGCGTTCCTTTGTTTCATCATTATTACAAGTCTGTGACATGACTTGGTTGTGTTTTGAATACACTATCCAACTATTGGACCAATTCTTTGAAGTTTCAGGAACTCAGATAATATCTTACGTGGTAAACAGCGTGATGGATTGTCATGGTATTTCATAAGTTGCTCGATGCACGTGTCTTCCACATACTGGAACAGCTGATTTTCAAAGCAGAGGTATTCTTTAGCTATTATCTCTTAGCACGGTTGATCAGTTGGACGATACTTTGACCCTTCTACTAGTAGGTGAGGGAATTCAGGGATAACAACAAAGGTAAGGTTTGAGGAATCGTCTGACATAGGAATGGAATACAGTTTATAGTAACTATAAGTTGCATTATAAATTAGAGGAACTTCGATGATAAAAGTTAGTTCTTCATCCTTAATGTAAACTTTTACAGATAATGATTCTTCAATATTAATTAAATTTCGTTCCTTAACAGGGTACATTAATTTGTCATATTTGCTTGTATATTTTAACACTTTCAACAGTTCATTAGGATTAATTACGGCCTTAATGTAAAACTGATAATTAACTAAATGCAATGGCCGTTTCAAGTTCGCTGGTTTTTATATAGAGTGTTCTAAAGTTTACAATAAACTGGTTAAGTAATCCAAAAACATAGGTCATATAAATTGAATGATTATCTTTCGTAGTGAGATTAGTTACAAGGCTTTCAAGTAATTTAATGCGTGCGCTTATTATTTTTGTGTTTTCATTGATTACTTCGGTAGAGTTCAGAAAGTGATCCAACATTTTAGATAACATTGTGAATTTGTTAGATGTTGCTTGTTCCTGAGTCTGAATATTACTGATTAAATTGTCATATCTAACTGCATCTTCATGGTCAAGATTACCTGTTATAATTTTGATAATAGACCCTAGAGGGTTTACAATACCACGTTTGAGTCTTTTAGATGGAATTAATTGCTGTATTTTTTCTAGAGTCTCATTTTTAATATATTCCACCTATATTCTAAGGCTCCTGAACTCATCCGCATACGATTTGTTTGGGTGTAGCGTTTGGCTAAATTCGGAATATTTTTGAATATTAAAGGAAAGATCAGTACCAATGCATTGGAGGTTGATTATTTTAACAATAGACCATTTATCATATTGTATAAACGCTTGACCTAATTTCACCGGGAGAATCCCAGGGTTTTGGTTAATCTTTACCGCTTGAAGGGCCTGGCTTGGGAGAACCCAACTGGTCGTTGTCCACGTCACCAGGATCAAACACCACATGCGAAGGACGTTTTACATTTTTAACTGGAACTTTAGTATCTCTATTTTTTACTTTTATCGGTACGATGTTACGTTCTATCTGACCTGTTACCATGGCCTTCTGAAACTTAGGTTTATCTTTAGCTTGTCTTTTATTTACGGCTTTGGTGAAGATCGGTTGACCTGTTTTTAAGGCTGGTTTTGATTCACCTCCCCGCTTGGCTATAATTCTTTCCTTATGCCTTTTTACTTTTTCAGAAATGTATTTATAAATTGCCGTTGTTCTATTATTATGGTCCCTAATTAGTTGCTGATTGTATGCTTTATTGAATTCAGAGTTAAAAGTAGAATTTAGTTCAGTATGACCAAACGCAGCTTCAAACGGTGTTAAATCCGTGGTACTGTGGATGGTGTTATTATAAGCCATAACGCCATAAGTCATAACTGATGCTGCGTCTGTAAATTTCTTTTCATATTTTGCTAATCGATATATTATCTCAATAATTGTAGAATGAAACCGCTCTATGAGCCCCATAGAATTTGGATTATTGGGTGTACCTATGTATAGCTTAATTTTATGCTCGTCCGTCAGTTCTTTTAATAATTCATTACTAAATTCAGTTCCCGGGTCAGAACTTATTTTGGTCACGTCTTCTAATTAATTTTAAAATCTATTTTCTTTTTCGTCTACATTAACAGTCATTGAAATATTTAAAAATTGTAAAAAGAGGGATGTTAGCTACTTCATTATGTTCGCTAGTAGCGTGTGTACATGTAACTGTAAATGGTTCATAGAATTTTGATTGTAGGGAATATTCATCGACTTTTCTAGGGCTTATGAAAGATCTAGTGCTTCCTGTATCCAACATAAATTTACTGTTTATATCGGGAATGGTTATATAAGGATGTTTGAGATTAGCGTCGAACTTAAGTTCTATTATCTCGGGCGAACACAAGTAAAATTTATTTGGAAATTGGGACGTCTTTCGAATCTATCTTATTTTCAGTTGAATGCGAATCATCAACCCTTTCAATAGTTTTAGGAATTTCAGCATTTAGGTTCTGATCCGCGCATTCGTTATTAATGTACATATTTGTATAGTCATAGTCACAGTATCCTAGGTGACATGTACCGTAATCGTTGTAATTGGGATCATAATAGTACTGTTCGTTACTAGTATAAAGCTCGTTTATGGGAAAACTTAATGGTTGTGGTTGCTTAACAGGTGCTGGAGCAGTTCTCATTGTCACGTCGCGATCACCCAATAAATTGTTAGGGGGACGGTAGCCCAAAGGTTGCGGTGCTCTATATCCGAATTGTCCTACTGGAGGTCTATAACCGAATTGTTGAGGTTGTTTATTCCCAACTTGCGGTAATTGTGGTCGAAACCCAATTTGCTGATTCGGCACATTTGGACGTACAAAAACTTGATTAGGTATACCGAATTTAAATTGAGTTTGATTTGTAGAAGGCCTGTAGTAATTATGTTGCAATTGAGGTGCTGTAAATGTAGGTTTCGGATTGTTTGAACTTAAATTAACCCCTTTTTCAATTGATGGCAATAACTGATGACCTTGTGGTCGGTGTTGCAACATTTTACTGCGTAAATTATATTGTTCCTGGAAGTTAACCTCTTCAAGGACAAATTGTAACGCTTCTTCCAGGGTATTAGGATTTTTAATTCGAACAATCCGTACCATATGTTCCGGTAAATTATACATAAAAACGTTAAGCGAAGTATTATTATAAATCACTTTCTTAGCTTCTCTTAACGTAGCGGAACTGTTCTGATTAACCTTAGATATTAATATGGCACGAATATCTTGTATGCGGCTGCAAAATTCTAAATATGACTCATTTGATTTGATTTTTAGGGTTTCGAGCTCAATTGCCACGCATTCCTCACTCTTGGGATCACCAAAATGTTGGATCATCAAAGATTTAAATTCAAAATAACTTTCAAGGTCGCCTCTTTCACTTAAAAGAGCCGCTGCTTTACCCTTTAATTTACTCGTAATATTCTGCATTAAAAATTCGTTTCGTTCTGTTGTGCCTTGATATTTTCCGATAACATATTCGCACTTTCTCAAAAATAAACTAAGTATATTAGTTTCACCACTAAATTCGGGAATTAATTTTAAAACATCGCGAGGTATCAAAGAGTCTGACGATTGCGTCGGAAACGGTGTTTCAGCCGCCATCGCTGTTAAAGGAATTTGACCTTGATCCATATCAGATAAAATTAAACTTACTACGCAATTAAATTGTAAAATCAAAAGATAATCCTCAATTTATGTGTTAAATCACACCATAGAATTAACAAAAACACAAAAAAAAAAATAATGTTACTTTTCTCTATAACTACATTAAACTACTAAAATACTAATTACGTACTATTATAAACTAAAATACTAATTATATCTATCACAATAATAGTGTAGGGAATGAGGAAGGATGTAGAAGGTTACTCACATGCCAACCGCTTGATATATTATCACCATCTCTGCTCACCCACGTATTTTACGCGTTATCTAACTTATTTATTTGGTTCGAAGATTGCCCCATATAGAACGCCTCACTGATTTTAAGCACGACGACTATATATATATAACTAGTAACCACTCGCGAGACGGTCCATGTGTTTCACTGGATTTTACAGATTTTCTCACTTGACTTTTCGCGGAGGAAACAGTTTGCGGCAATCCTACCGGCTGCGCCAGTTAGATTTCGGGAGCGCAAATGAAACGGAGTTTGTAGGGAAGTAAGAGTTTATTACAACCCAAGCTTACAGAAGTTCATGTAAGATTACTTAAGACTACTTGGCTTACAGAAGTTCATGTAAGACTGCTTAAGACTACTTAGCTCACAGAAGTTCATGTAAGACTACTTAGCCTATCTTAATTCTACTTTTAAGGGAAGTAAGATTTTATTACGACCCGAGCCTACCGAGGTTCGTGTAAGACTAACTAACTTATCTTAATTCTAACCATCGCACCACATCTTCATGGCTGGTGGTCGGCCCACCCGCCGTCGCGACACACATCCTGTCACGTACGTCTAATCGCAAGAGGTGCCAGATCAGCGTCTAGACTCTGCCACGATAGAGGTGCCAGGTCAGCGTCTAGACTCTACCACAATGTTGGGTTAGGAACATAACTACCTACCTTAGAAACATCATAATATTTTTAATTATGGGATCAATAGCAATACAATATCCCACATGCTTATGAGTTTTTTTTTCATCCCCCGGTTACATGTATGGGGGGTACCATCCCTATTTTTTTTCGTAATTTTAATACAGTACACAATACCTAGCGGTGCAGAGAATACATCTTTCCAATTTTCATTGATATACAGTACCCGGCAATTAATATCCCTAGTAGCATTTTGAGTTGGCGATTTGTTCGGCCAACAATCACGATTTGTTGGCCAACGGTCCTGCATGTCCCCTTTTTAAACGTATGTGCCAACGGTGGAAATAACATAGGGCCATCATGTTAGGCCAACAATGTATTCCCCCACGAAAGCGCTACCGTAATGCCTACCGCCTATTGACGTTGGGCCATTGTCGAAAGTACAACCAAAGTGTGTGGCGATTTTCACGTAGGCCCTACCAAGCAACTACTTGATTGGCCCAACCAATAAAAGTATACTGCATACCTACGTTAGGTTTCTATTACTGGCCCTACCGATAAATTATTACTATAAGCCTGTGTATGGTTTATGACATAGGCCCAACCAATAAATGTGTACTACATCCCAATGTTGGGTCTTTGTTACTGGCCCTACTGATAAATTATTACTACCCTGTGTAGGGTTTATGACATAGGCCCAACCAATATAAGTATACTGCATACCTACGTCAAGTTTCTTTTACTGGCCCTACGGATAAATTATTACTTTAGGCCTGTGTTTGGTTTATGACATAGGGCCTACCAATAAATGTGTACTACATGCCAACGTTGGGTCTTTGTTACTGGCCCTACCGGTAAATTATTACTTTACTAGCGACCCGCCCCGGCTTCGCACGGAAACATTATTATTATTATACATATAAACCTTCCTCTTGAATCACTCTATCTATTAAAAAAAACCGCATCAAAATCCGTTGCGTAGTTTCAAAGATTTAAGCATACAAAGGGACATAGGGACAGAGAAAGCGACTTTGTTTTATACTATGTAGTGATGCCTGTGTAGGGTTTATGATATGGGCCCTACCAATAAAATAATACTTTATGCCTGTGACGGTTTTATGTCATGCCATGCCCTATCTAGTACATCCAACATTGGGTTTCTAACAGAGGCCCTACCAAACAACAAACAAGGAAATCCAGTAATTAAAATTTATTAAAAAAAATAAGGTCGCAATCATTTGTCGTTATTCTAATTAAAGTTAAACAATTAGTATCTATTTAATTATAATTATCAGACATTTCAGACAGATTCAAGAAGGCATGCTTTTATCATTTCTCTTATTAAATAAAATTGAGTTATCTTCTAAAATAATTATTTGTTAAAAAAAGATGCCTTCAGCTGTCCTAAATAAAAAAAGTAGCTACTAAGAGCGTTAACGCCGTACGGCATTTCATGCAAATTTTCAAGTCCTTATTTTATTAAATGACTGAACCGATTTTAATGAAACTTCACACACATAAGCAGAATACATTAGTTCTAAAAAGTTAGAAGAAAATATTTTTTTAAAATAGTGTTAGCATTAAATTACACCAATTTCAAATTTGCCATACAAATAGAATTTTCCAATTATCTTTTTTTAAATAAGACATTCCTAAAATGTTTTCTTTTAACTTTTTAGACCTATGTATCCTGCTTGTGTGTAAAGTTTCATAAAAATCAGTTCAGTCATTTTAAAAAATGAGGACTTGAAAATTTGTATGAAATACCGTACGGCGTACAGGCTCTTAAGACATTATCCAGGAAGCAAATAGAGAAATACGTTTGTATGGAGAAAACGCCTCTAGGCTTCCCTCTTAATATAGGACACTCAAAGCAAATTTTTCTAAAGAATTCTAAGAAACAAATCTCAAAAAAATAAATATTTTTTTTATCTATCAGATCCTAATCACATCTTTAATGTTTAATTTTGAAAATTATTATAAATTAAAATGTTATTCATACATTTTTTAGTTTTAAAATTATAAAATTGCTCATTTCTAGAACTATTTAGCAATTGGTCTGAGGAAATATGTGTACCTGAAAGGTTATTATGATAATTAAACTCATTCTTTATTTGTACTTTCCTTCGTGCAAGTCGTCGTTTTTCGGATTGTTCTGCGAGCTTCCCGTCCTCCATTGCGGTCTTTGGTAAATCTGAACCAGTTTGCTATAACTTCGTGAATTTCCGAGTCTGTTGCCTTTTCCGCTATTTTATTATGGCGCACTGCATCTGTAAAGAAAACAATTTTGTAAACTCTACAAGATAAATATTATTACTAAAATATGTAGGTACCTATATCCAATGTAAGTATATTTTTTTAGTTGCTTTTTATTCATTCATGTAGGTAGATAGATAAATAAAACATTTATTTAGTGCAACAAGACAGAACAGGACTGTGGGGCGACCTAATTGGTCTTGAGGGATTAATACATTTATTTCCTACAGTTATGTAGTTGCAGCTGTGTTAAATATTATAATGATTTCTGAATGTGTGGTAGTTACCTCTTATTACTTTAATTAATTGCATATTCTTCAAAGGTAATTTGTCATTTTTTCCTGTCCAGTTATAGAGCAAAGCCAGTTTATTAGTGAACAGCTTTTCAAGGATTCTCCTTATGATATTTGGTACCTTGCTACCTCCCACAAAGCTTAGGTATGTAACCTGAAAAAAAAACAAGCATAAAATTAAGTTTTTCCTAATAAACATGTTTGTTTAATACTTGTTAAATTTAATGATTTGTAAACATTGTAGGTTACCAATTGTTTTGCATTTTTGTCTGTTACAATCCATGTTTCAATTAAATTCAGTGATTCAATATTATCACAGGGTAATTTTATTTCTTCTGGCAAAGTTTCAAACGGAGTGATCGTAGAGGAAGATCGGACTCTTTGCAGGATTTCTTGTTGTGATATATTTATTTCTTTTATTTCAATTTCAATAGATGCCAACCGCTTAGCAATTATATCTGTAATAATAATGGAAATGAGTTGGTACATGGTAGGGCTAGTGTTGTAATTGTACACCATTGGAAAGGTCCACAACACAACATAAAGAATGTTTAAGAATATCAGAAGCTTAAAACAAAAACATATCAATCTAGATGCACCCATGATTTTATTCAAACAAAAGATTTGCTGCCTCTTCATAATATTAATGTAGATTTTGTATAATTTTATATTTACATGATCTAATAGAGAAACTAAAAGCAAGTTTTCTTACCAAGGCTATGTGAGCTAGGGTCTACCAGTGTCAAATCCAATGAACCTGAAAACTGTCACAATCAAAATCTTATTCACAATCTTTATAAAACAAAATGACAAATAACTAATCAAATCTACAAGTAGCCCCATCCAAGAAAGTGTGATTATGTTAAGCATAAATCAATAATATTGGCTCACTTATGTTTGAGAGGGTTATTTCAGGTTCAGTATCTTGAGTAATCAGAGTAACATCTGAATTGGTATGACTTGATGGTGTCAAAGGAGGCCTAGTTATTGGATAAGTAATAATACTGTCTTCTGAATTTTCATTGGAGTCATCACTGTCATATATTCTTTTAGTTTTTTTGCGTCTTCGACGCTCTCCCTGTTCTGACTCAACTTCAGACTCTATTTCAGCTTGTTTAGCCTTTTCTCTTGCTTTGCTTAAGTCATCTGAAATTAGAATTACTATTTAGGTAATAATATAGGTAAGTTAAAACTATCCCCTTATTTATAAATGTCTTATAAACCTCCAATAGCTAAAATGCACTATAAATCTGTTGTCTTTTATCGTTGACATGAAAGTGAGAATGACAGAGATATTTTGTAAAGGTTTTATAAAATAGAATAAGGCGGTTAATCTATGCAAAAACATAAGTTTACTGTGAACCGTAATATCACCTTGAAAGCAATGTCAACAAGAAGCTCAGCCTCAGCTAGCCATGTGTAACTACGTCCAATTGATCAATTCAAAAAAGCAAATCACAAGTTATGACTCAAGTTGAGATGGGTGTCTTCAAATAGAGAGTAGGTACTTAAATAGGTTTCTTTTAGGTAAGCGTGCTCCATCCTAGGACACACTGTTGCTTAAGATCAGTAAAAGTAATGACTTTTATCATCAACATTTTCAACAATGGAAAATTGTGAATAATGGAAGAACCCCATGCAGACATGCAATCCACTTACCTGTTTCATAAAATACACGCTTAATAGTAAAACTTGACCATGTGTCATCTGGGAGGATAGAACCTTCAAGGCATTTATTAAATTTGTTTTGAGCTTTTACTGGGGGCCAGACGCTATGCTTCTTTCTTGGCGTCAGCCATTCCGTCTAACAACACTAATACCTCCACCTCCGTCGCCAAATTCTATCACACTAAATTTGCTATTGGACATTGTAAGTGTCTCGATCTAGTAAGAACAAAACAAAAAAGATATCATTTCCTAAACTTACAAAATTAAATATGCTACAAGTAAGCAGGTACATAGTTTGAGGTTATGTTATGTACTAAGTTTGGCGAAAGACTATAATTTTATTATTAGATGGCACGTGGATTAGATTTGTTTACTAAGCCATACCGAAGTTTATTAACAATAATGTAAAAGGTTAATTAAGAAAACCAATGCCATCAAACCGCGAATCATACAATTCCCGCCACCCGTGTCCATGCGACAACATTATTAAATCGTCCAATTAATGAAATTACATCTAGACAGTTGTAAAGTTTAAAATACAGCTTACCTGCTGGATATTTGAAGATAACTCGCAACACAGACTCGCACTAAAGAGTCTTCAGTGCAAACTGATTCAGATTTACCAAAGACCGCAATGGAGGACGGGAAGCTCGCAGAACAATCCAAAAAACGACGACTTGCACGAAGGAAAGCACTCAGGCTTAGAGCATTTAACTAAATGCTCTAAGCACTCAGGTACACATATTTCCTCAGACCACACTAAAGAGTCTTTAGTGCGATTTTACGAGAGATACCGATCGGCCAACGCCTTCGCGATTCGTCCGAGAAAGAAAAGAAGGTAGTGATGTTCAGTTGATAATCAATAATCGATTTATCGATTATTTCAATAATCGTTGGTGGAAATTAAAATCGATTATGTAATCTATACTGAGTTGAGCATGTGAAATTCCAAATTCAAATCACATTTTTGACCAGCGGGTCATAATGAAATCCAGTACAGCATTATTGACCGGCTGTGCCCCCGGCCACTAATGACTGAGTACTGACTCACTTTAGGTTAAGGTTGCTTGACATTTAATTTGACATTTTCGAGCCGCTGGTGAGATTTTTTATTTTATTTTATTATATTTATTATTCTTATTGAACGACCTAAAGGTCAGTCTAGGGATGGCGATCTGAGATCGATTAATCGAAGAATCGATATTTCAGGCCCAAAAGATCGATTTTTTAAATCGATATGCAGTACTGAATCGATCCAGTGAATCGATGTTTCACCTTAAAAATCGCCATTCGATTATTTTTTTGATTTGGAGCGCCTTTTTAGGGTTCCGTAGTCAACTAGGAACCCTTATAGTTTCGCCATGTCTGTCTGTCCGTCTGTCCGTCCTCGCTTAATCTCTGTGACCGTTAGCACTAGAAAGCTGAAATTTGGTACCAATATGGATATCAATCACGCCGACAAAGTGGTAAAATAAAACTTGGAAAAAAATGTTTTATTAGGGTAGCCCCCCTATATGTAAAGTGGGAAGTGATTTTTTTTTTAATTTCAACCCTAACGTGTCATATATTGTTGGAAAGGTATTTAAAAATGAATAGGGGTTTACTAAAATCATTTTTTGATAATGTCAATAATTTCGGAAATAATCGCTCCAAAACTAAAAAACAATGTGTCCCCCCCCCTCTAACTTTTGAACCATAAGTTTAGAAAATATGAAAAAAATCTGAAACGTAGAACTTTATAAGGACTTTCTAGGAAAATTATTTTGAACTTGATGGAAACAACAGTTTTTGTACAAAAAAGACAAAAAGTTGTACAAAATAATTTCTGAACTAAATTTGTAGTTTAATCGTATATGCAAGCATTTTTTTAACTTCGTTTACATATCTTATTGTGACGGACGGGAAACTACGGAACCCTACACTGAGCGTGGCCCGACACGCTCTTGGCCGGTTTTTTTCAATTGCCAGCAACATCGCAAGTGATGAGCGGAACCGCTTGGATCCCAGTAGACTTGACAATTGTTTTTAAAAACTTTAGATATGAAGCATTGGGAGCTTTAACTTTTTCATAAAATAAATACATTTTGAAAATAAATGTCCTTTTTCATACCATCTGACTTTGATATGGTAATAAAAATGATTGTTATTATCGAATTCCCTGAAATAAAAAAAATTGACTGACTACTGATAACTTGATAAGAGATCATTATTATGTTATGTTTCTTGTTTTTCATAAAATGGATTTATATTTACATTATAAATGCAAACTTGAAAAAAAATCGATTTTATAGAAATCGATCTTTTAGACCTCGATTTTTTTGTGAATCGATACATCCGCTTACGATTCGGATCGATTTAAAAATCGATCTTTTTCGGAAAGAATCGCCATCCCTAGGTCAGTCTGAAATCCAGTTTATTAGATTTAAATAATCAATTAATCGATATCTGACTAAAATTCGTAATCGATTATGAAAATAACCATCCCACCATACAACAACCATACAACCGAATACCATCACAAACTCATGAGTGCGATCGTTTATAAGGCTCGTTCTTATCATATTGGCCATTGTGACGTATGATGACGCAAATATCAACTTTAATTCCACGAAATAAATAACTAAAAGCGTGTTTATCATCGTATTCGTCTACGATGGGCAAATATGTAGAGAGGGCCTAGTAATAGCGATGCATTATTAGACCACCTAGCGGAGTATAGACTGTTGAAAATTCAACCGGTGTGTTGGCCCAGTGTAGGACGGGAACACCCGGTGTGGTTTTTAGTCCGTAGGTAGAGTCTGACAGAACCCCTCGCCCTCCCCAGGGCGGAAAAAAGGTTGTCCCTAGGAATGTTAGAAACTGGTAAGTACGCAAATTCCTCGATGAAAATCTAATCAAAAAGTGTGTTGGCCCACTGTTCAAAATTAGTATGCAAAATACCTTGTTGAAAATTCAGACGATAAGTGCGTTGGCTCATTGTTAGAAATTGTTAAGTACCTACCTATGCAAATACCTACCTAATTCAAATCAAATCGATAAGTTTGTTGACCTATAATTAAAAATTTGTAGGTATACAAACCCTGGTTGAAAATCCAAACAAAACGTGAGTTGGCCCATTGTTAAAAATTGGAATGCAAATTGCCCTTTGAAAGACCAACCGTTAAGTGTGACAGCCCATTGTTAGAAATTGGTATGGAAATACATTGAATAATATCCAACCAAAAGTGTGTTGGCCCATTGTTGTAAATTAGTATGCAAATACCTCGTTGAAAATCCAACCAAAAGTAAGTTGGTCGCTTGTTAGAAATTGGTATGCCAATTTTTCTTTGAAAATTCAACCAACCAGCATGTTGGCCCGACGGTCGAAATTGTTATGTAAATTGCCCTTTAAAAGTCAAACCGATAAGTTTATGGCCTATCGTCAAGAATTAGTTTATAAATTCTCGTTGAAAATTCAATCAAAACGTGAGTTGGCCCATTGTTAAATATTAGAATGCAAATTGCCATTTGAAAATCCAATCAAAACGCGTGTGGGCACATCGTTCAAAATTGGTATGTAAATTGCTCGTTGAAAATCCAACCAAAAAGTGAGCTGGCCCTTTGTTAGAAGTTGGTTTGCAAATTCCTTGATTAAAATCCAGCTAAAAGCGTGTTGGCTCAATGTTCAAAATTGTTATGCAAATACCTCATTAAAAATCTAAACAAAAAGTGAGTTGGCTCTTTGTTAGATATTGGTTTGCCAATTTGTCGTTGAAAATCCAACCAAAAAGCGTGTTGGCTCATCGTTCGAAATTGCTCGTTGAAACTCCAACCGATAAGAGTATTTGCCAATTGTTAGAAATTGGTATGCAAAATCCTCGATGAAATTCCAACCAAAAGCGTGTTGGCCCATTGTTCAAAATTGGTACGCAAATACCTCGTTGAAAATCCAACCAAAAAGTGAGTTGGCCCTTTGCTAGAAATTGGTGTGCTAATTCCTCGTTGAAAATCCAACCAAAAAGCGTGTTGGCTCGTCGTTCAAAAGTGCGCGTTGAAACTCCAACCGATAAGAGTGTTGGCCCATTGTTAGAAATTGGTATGCAAAATCCTCGATTAAAATCCAACCAAAAGCGTGTTGGCCCACTGTCCAAAATTGGTATGCAAATACCTCGTTGAAAATCCGACCAAAAAGTGGGTTGGCCCTTTGCTAGAAATTGGTATGCTTATTCCTCGTTGAAAATCCAACCAAAAAGCGTGTTGGCTCGTCGTTCAAAAGTGCGCATTGAAACTCCAACCGATAAGAGTGTTGGCCCATTGTTAGAAATTGGTATGCAAAATCCTCGATTAAAATCAAACCAAAAGCGTGTTGGCCCACTCTCCAAAATTGGTATGCAAATACCTCGTTGAAAATCCAACCAAAAAATGAGTTGGCCCACTGTCCAAAATGGGTATGCAAATACCTCGTTGAAAATCCAACCAAAAAGCTTGTTGGCCCATCGTTCGAAATTGGTATGTAAATTGCTCGTTGAAACTCTAACCGATAAGAGTGTTGGCCCATTGTTAGAAATTGGTATGCAAATTCCTCGATTAAAATTCAACCAAAAGCGTGTTGGCCCATTGTTCAAAATTGGTACGCAAATACCTCGTTGAAAATCCAACCAAAAAGTGAGTTGGCCCTTTGCTAGAAATTGGTATGCTAATTCCTCGTTGAAAATCCAACCAAAAAGCGTGTTGGCTCGTCGTTCAAAAGTGCGCGTTGAAACTCCAACCGATAAGAGTGTTGGCCCATTGTTAGAAATTGGTATGCAAAATCCTCTATTAAAATCCAACCAAAAGCGTGTTGGCCCACTGTCCAAAATTGGTATGCAAATACCTCGTTGAAAATCCAACCAAAAAGTGAGTTGGCCCACTGTCCAAAATGGGTATGCAAATACCTCGTTGAAAATCCAACCAAAAAGCTTGTTGGCCCATCGTTCGAAATTGGTATGTAAATTGCTCGTTGAAACTCTAACCGATAAGAGTGTTGGCCCATTGTTAGAAATTGGTATGCAAATTCCTCGATTAAAATCCAACCAAAAGCGTGTTGGCCCATTGTTCAAAATTGGTACGCAAATACCTCGTTGAAAATCCAACCAAAAAGTGAGTTGGCCCTTTGCTAAAAAGTGGTATGCCAATTCCTCGTTGAAAATCCAACAAAAAAGCGTGTTGGCCCATCGTTCGAAATTGGTATGTAAATTACTCGTTGAAACTCCAACCAATAAGAGTGTTGGCCCATTGTTAGAAATTAGTATGTAAGTATAACATTGTTGGGCCCATGTTTAAACTTTGTTGGCTATGTCACTACCAATCCCCAACATATTCCCAACCGTTGGCTAGGAGTGGACACAATACCCCAACCGAAATTGCTACTAGGGATTGCACATCGACCTTTACCTTTTTTTGTATTTTATACAAAGAATAAAAATAATTATCAAAAGAAGCAAAATATAATTGTTTTAACAGCTCCTATAGACTGTTTGTATTTCGTGCGACAGAGATAACGCTCTACGAAGCCGAAATTAGCCGATTGTCTCTTTCCAAAGGTTGATGTTCGAGGTTTGGCTCTCGCCTATTTCCTCCTCCAATATTGGACCGATTTAAAAGATATCATAAACTGAATAAGAAGGATTTAGACTGTGTCCCTATGTTTTTCTTTTTCATGAATAGTTGTCAAATTCGTACACTAGGTAGACCTCTGTTGACAGTGGTTTGAATCGGCATTTTTTGAGGGTTCTAGTGCTTATAAAAATAATGTATCATCAAAAAGGAAAACATAGGTACAACAAGTAGTATTTGTTATTCTGTAAAAAAATCTTTGCTTTATGGTCATTAACCAGAAAGTAAACAGCCGAGAGCGTTTTTATGGAGAAACGACCACCCGCATTTCCTCTGAGTGGGACCCACGTCGTCACGTAAGTTTATTTACCTAATAGAACAGTGTTGTTACTAATAGCATCAAGTTGAAAAAAAGGAATAACGTTTATTTGGGCGGTATTGTTTGTTGTCTCACAAAGTGGATGTGAATTCATTGACAAGCTTTCAAAGAATGGCTTTTGTTTAGACAACAAACAGTTTTATTATCAAACATAGTTTTGTTTTTCCGTTTTCCCAGTGAGTCAATGTTTTTTTTTTTTTTGTTTTGAATGAAATGCTTCGTTGCCCGTTGGTTGCATGCGAGACTGTCATATGTAGGCTCCTAGGCTGTACCTAGTCTGCTGCGGATTCAGTCAAGACTTCGGATTTTATATACAGGGTATAATTTTAATCACCGTTATCCTCTTAAGGGGTCATTGTACTCATCATTATGAACAACTTTTACTATGGGACCAAACCTGAAATTGTGAAAAAAAAAAAAACAGCTGTTCCCTACATATTACGTTCCCATAACTCGTTAAAATGTAGGGAACAAACATGTAACTACTCACCAAACGGATTAGAAAAAAATACGTTTTGCATTTGATAGACAAATTCTTGAGGAAGCTATAGATTAACATCACGCTACGACCCTTAGGAGTCGAGCTAAAAGAAACAAGTCAAAGAACCACGAAGTAATAAACAAGTAATTTCAAGCGCCGCCGGTAGAAGCTCGTGTCAGCTAGTGTTGAAATATGGTAGGTATATGCGTGCTTGATGGCTTGGCCTTTGTGACCGAGGATTACCGATAGTCATTCATATTTATAAACAAAATTCTAAAGCGTCAGTTAGGCTGGTTAGATAACAAAATGATAAATCATAATTAATAGCATAATCGGTACAGGAAGTTACTGATACAATTATTATCGATCATTTCAAGTGTTATTTTTACGACAAGGTGAACAATTATGCAGAAGGTTCACAATGGTTTTTAGGGTTCCGTACCCAAAGGGTAAAAACGGGACCCTATTACTCAGACTCTACTGTCCGTGTCCGTCTGTCTGTCTGTCACCAGGCTGTATCTCATGAACCGTGATAGCTAAAAATTTTCACAGTTGATGTATTTCTGTTGCCACTATAAGAACAAAAGCTAAAAACAGAATAAAATAAAAATATAAGGGGGGCTCCAATACAACAAACGTGTAATTTTCGGCGTTTTTGCCTTGTGGTACGGAACCCTTCGTGTGCCAGTTCGACTCGAACTTGGTCAGTTTTTTTTTTATGTACAGACGCCAGCACATCAAGCTACTAAAATCTGTCAAATTTCTTTAATAGATTTTCGACTTTATTACTAAAGCATAAGGTTCAAAGTTGATTGGGAAAATTTTACAGTTTCGGGTAGCTTGATGTGCTAGCGTCTGTACTTACATAATTATGGCATCTCACAGTTCAACCTAGGTTTTCATCTGCGTAACCGGACTTACCTGTGGTTGCCTCAATAAAGCCAGGGCTTAAAAAACTTAGAAACTAAGCGACAACACGCTAAGGGCACCCCCTGTGGGGTACAATGCGTGCCACGTAAGAAGAGACTTGACCCCGCCTCCCCCGCTCTTTCCGCCGCCCCTATGACGTCCGGTCCCGTCCCGCACTCAGACCTCATACCGCTAAAGATACCTAAAATCGTGTTCTGCGCATGTCAGACCACGTGGAGTGTCAAGTCTCTTCTTACGTGGCACGCATTGTACGGACCTCGGCTTAGGGAGTCTCTAGGAGAGAGCAGCAAGGCACAGGCTGGATCGGAATTAGTTCACAATGCTTAACACAAACGCAAAAGATAACCCCGTCTCGCACGAAATATGATATTATTAATTATAATAATGGTTATTCAGAATGTCGATTAGGTTATCACAACATTAGGTTAACAATACAGCGGTTAGATATTAATAATTATTAATACCTATTAATAGACTGAGAACAATTATAATTGTTAAATTCTCAGTCTGTTAAAATAATAAAATACCCAAACTATTGATTAAAAATAGAAAACTGAATTTTTCAAACAAAATAAATCACACTAATAATAATTATAAAGGCGAAAGTTTGTGAGTGTTTGTGTGTGTGTGTTTATACAGGGTTATTGATAAAACATTAACAACCTCTTAAGAGGTCATTTGTACTCATTATGAACAACTTTTACTATGGGACCAAAGCTGAAATCGCAATAAAAAATCAACTGTTCCCTACATTTTGACGAGTTATACGAACATAAATGTAGGGAACAGCTGATTTTTTTTCGCGACTTCAGCTTTGGTCCCATAGTAAAAGTTGTTCATAATGATGAGTATAGAGAATAACTCTGTATGTTTGTTACTTCTTCACGCTCAAGCGGCTGAACCAATTTTGATAAAAATTTGTATAGAGGTAGCTGACAGCCTAGATTAACATATAGGCTATTTTTTATCCTGATATTCCCACGGGACCGAAACTTATGCGGGTGAAACCGCGGGGCGCAGATAGTAGCTTATAAATTGGCACGGCATTTAGTAAACCATCCTTGATAATAAGGCACTTGACACGAGCAGGGCTATTTTTTTTTTGCGCATGGGAAATCATCAATTGACCCCTCCCGTTCTGGGTGGAGCGGAATTAAGGTAGTGTCAGACTCTTACTAATTAAAAGCCACCCGTGTTCCTTCCTTAGCCCTTTATGTTCCGGGTCAGCGGTAACCCTTTCGGACAATCCCGCTGACCCGACAGGCTTCGGCCCTAACGGGCCCCTTTAAATAATGCTGACATCTCTTTGAGGCTTCAACATACCTAATTTGTTGGGAAAACACTACGCAGATGATTATAGGTGCCTTCCTCTTCTGATGATGATTCGTTTGTCTGCCTCAAGTTGAGACAATTTAATGTTACTGTTGAGCAAATCTCAATGCCGCAATGGTTGAACGGTTAGCTTACTGTAATTAGGGGTCACGGTTTCGATTTCTTTACGTCAATAACTTTTTCAACACATTTGCTCGAAAAATGCATTTACAAAGCCTGTATACATTGTTCGAAAGTTAAAAATTACGCACCATACAACGGAACGTGCGGTAAAATAGGTACTCTCACGGTCTCACCTAAGTACTACTCTCACTCTCACCTAATATTTACCGGCACTCCTCTCCCGCCGCGGCCTTCAACCCTCAGCCGCGATGCCTCCTACTTTTGGCCGCTACGTCGATGGCTTGGCAGCAAAAGCCCTGACGAGCGGCCCCTCCTCGGGTTCCTCTTCGCTTCACCGTGGGTGTCCAAGCCACGGCTACTGAGCCCCCCCGCCTCGACAATGCGGGAACCCACCGGGGGGGGGGGGGGGGTTTAGCATCTAGTCTAACCTGATGCAGCTGAACTCCAGTATTTTACATGGAGCGACTGCCTATCTGACCTCCACATCCCAGTTACTGGGTAATAGGGATGTTACGGAGCTTCGGTTCCGATTCCGAAAAGTCGGAACTTCCGATTAATTTTACACCTCCGATTCCGATTTCGGTTCCGATAATTTTGAATCCGAGTTAGACCGGAGTTCGAAACGCAGCGATACACGTGACTAGAGCGCCTACAAACAAGTTTTCACGTGTCGCCAGGGTAATGTTTATTTATTTTATACACGCTCGCGCTCGAAGTCTCAGTTTATTGTTTTGTTTGTGGATGTTAGAAGAAAGTAGAAGAAAGATGTTTTAAGGAAAGGCCCCTTAACACATCTTTCTTCTACTTCCACCCCGGTTCCGGCTCCGATTCCGGTTCCGAATCCGGTTCCGATTCCGATGAATCAAATTTAAAACCTCCGATTCCGGTTCCGGTTCCGATAAAACGACATCCGTAACATCTCTACTGGGTAATACGAGTACCCCTTGGTAAGACTGGTTGTCAGACCCGTAAGCGTTCCTGCACACGATGCCGTCACCGCGCCGTCGCCGCGCCGACGCCGCACCATTGTAGATACGAGTCGCGCGAAGCCCGCCACCGCGCCGTCGCCGCGCCGCCACCGCGCGCGTTTTTACTGTTTCATTCATTCCATTACCGGCCGCGTACGAACGTGCACGCCGCGTAATTTCCCGTGAATGAATCAAACAGATAGGGAGGGGAACGCGCGCGGTGGCGGCGCGGCGGCGGCGCGGTGGCGGGCTTCGCGCGACTCGTATCTACAGTGTACTGGTGCGGCGTCGGCGCGGCGACGGCGCGGTGACGGCATCGTGTGCAGGAACGCTTATGAATGTCAAAAATATATATCCCTAATGAAAATAAATGATGTAATGTCCTCAAAAGAGTCAATCAAAACAATCTTTATGATTTAATTGTATCTTCAATAGTGTAACACAGGGGTAGCCAACCGGTCGATCGCGACTATTAGTTCAGTCGATCGTGGCAAGGAAAAAAATATAAATACGTAAAACAGACTGCGCAACATGTACCTAATCACTAATTGCTGCACGCATCATCTTGTATCATTTTTCAATCGCCGTTCCGTCAAGTTATTTATCCTCTCTTCTATGCAGTTTAGCTCTCTTTTGTTTTCGGTGCGCGATAGCAATAAGTGGGAAGCGTATGGGACACTGGAGTGGGGCGCAGGCGGTTGTCAATCCGTCATTCAGTCAGTTAACGACAGACTAGCGGAGTTACAAGTGGTTACGATTTATATTTTCCCTCTTAATAAAAATAATAAAAAATACTACGTAATTGTGTACTAAACTATGCTGTTTCATTTAAGATTTCAAGAAGTATGTAATTGGCAGATCGCCCAGAGTGTCGTCACGTCAGTGAACAGTAGATCTTGCGTCTAACCAAGTTGGCCACCCCTGGTGTAACAGGATAATGCGAATAATAATAAAATTCTAATCACTATCAATGTTGACCTCGCCGTGTTATCACGTGATTGTGTTATGTTATGATTGACCGGTTGAATGCGTTACTTACAGAAACAGTTAAAAAGCCAATATGTCTCGCGTGGATCCACGTTCACTAAATCAGACACCCCGAAACCCACGAGTTAACAGCGTTTACGCCGTACGGCATTTCATACAAACTTTCAAGCCCTTATTTTTCGAAATGAATGAATCGATTTTAATGAAACTTCATACGGATACAAAGGTCTAAAAATTAGTTGAGAACATTTTCGAAAAATAGTGTTACAGCCAAATTAGACCGATTTTAAATTTTCCATAGAAACAGAGATTTCCAGTTAAGTATCTTTTTTTAAATAAGACATTTCGAAAATGTTACATGGAGCGACAGCCTATCTGGGACCTAAAAAGGCCACTTTTAAAATTATAACATTATGAATCTTAATATGGCGAAGACAGTCCGTGTTTTTCTTTTTTTCGCTTCACTACGTAGTATAGGTAATCAAAGAGATTGGGATTGGATCTGGATTGCATTGATTGGTAATTTAGCACAGACAAAGTAAAATCCTTTACCAATGGGATTTGATACGATTAACATAACAGTTAACTGTCCATTATAATTTATAATATTATCCTTTTATGATTCTGCCAAACGGGCCTTTTTAGGCCCCCTGACCTCCCCAAACCAGTTACTGGGGAGCACGATACGCCTTGGTAAGACCGGTTGCAGAATCAATAAGGTACGGAGGTACCTATTTAAAATTTAAGTATGCAAATAATTTGCTTGAAATCCTTGAAAGAAATAAAGAAGAGGAGAAGCGGTCACTATGAGATGCCAAAATTAGAAAAATGGGCCATTTTTAAATGATAGGTAGGTATTAACTGAATAAATAAAGACTGAGTATACGTCTGTAGGTAGTTGTTCAGTTCAGCATTACAAAATTCGCAAAGCAATCTTGTTGTTTTTTCTAGGATCGCTGTTTATTTTTATTTAAAATTCTCTTATGTTTTTCATAATTGTACATAAATAAAATAAATATTCCAACAAATATTTTGTTCTGTTCAGTTAACGTTTTGTTCTGAATTCAAAAACAATGTAACCTTAGGAAATGGAAGGTCAAAAACCGGACTTCGTTCTCGCTAGGTACAGACGCCAGCACATCAAGCTACCCGAAACTGTCATATTTCCCGATCAACTTTAAACCTTATACTTTAGCGATAAAGCTGAAAATCTATTGTTAAAGAAATTTGACAGATTGTAGTAGCTTGATGAAACACGCTATCAGTAGCAATGGCTTTCATTTTGACAGTTCAACAACATTCATTGCGTTATTTACGTTGTTGAGCTGACAAATTTTTCAAACATATGATGCAATGGATTAGCAATATCATTCAAAATGATTCAGATTGAGATTTATAGTGTGTTACGCTATTAGGGACCTGGAAAGTGAATCCATAATAATATTATAAATGCGAAAGTGTGTCTGTCCGTCTGTTACCACTTCACGCTTAAACAGCTAAACCGATTTAGATGAAATTTGGTATAGAAATAGTTTGAGTCCCGGGAAAGGACATGGTATAGTTTTTATCCCGATATTCCCGCAGGATCGAAAATTACGCGGGTGAAACCGTGGGACGCTGCTAGTAAGGAATAATCCCACAAACTAACAGTCTAAAAATACCAACAGACAGTCAGCAAGCTTGGTGATGTAGCGGTATCTACAACGCCACATGCGAACAACGCGTCATACTGACGTCACGCAAAATCCTGCATCTCGCAAGCAGAGTTTACCGCGCAACTAGCATAGATACAACGGCCCGACATGAATCATTGGGCAGTTGCCTGCCAGACACCCATCTGGTCGGAGGACCCTCCCTTTTCTATAGAGTATGAGTGAACTTTACACCCCCTTCCTCATACCTCTATACTCTCGTTCTTTCTGTATGGGAAGAGGCCTTTGCCCGCAGTGGAACCACCACAGGCTGATAATCATCATTCTGCTAATTATACAGGGTGGTTAAAAGTCGTGGATCAAACGAAATAGGGAGACAAAAGAGGTCATTTTCAACGCTTTTAAAGTGAGAAACAATTTTTGGTAACGCTTCAAAATTA
Organism: Luperina testacea; assembly: GCA_927399505.1. Classification (NCBI taxonomy): domain Eukaryota; kingdom Metazoa; phylum Arthropoda; class Insecta; order Lepidoptera; family Noctuidae; genus Luperina; species Luperina testacea. Next base: position 6,441,854 of record OV656783.1, on the reverse strand, counting down.
AATAAATTATTTGCTCTTGAAATTTGGTAACCAGAGCCGTAATAGAACTTTTGTAGTGATGATACATTATCTAGTAACAATACAACACCGTTTGTTTTATTGTTTTATATCACATTTTTTTTAATTAGTCTGATTGTAAAACAACTCGGTATACAAAAATATTCATAACTTTTAGGGCGATTGAATTATGGCCATGATGTAGAAAGATTTTTTGTAGGAAATGACCTCCTTTATCTCCCTATTTCGTTTAATGCACGGCTTTTTGACCACTCTGTATAAACAATTATTGATAACAGAATCATAATAACAATCTAAAAATGGTTATTGATAATCATAAATACTTATTGCAATTAGCGATTACACTTCGGTGTCATAAAATCCCATTGTGTTTTATCATTTTCGTCGCATGATGAAATACGGCTTATCGAAGCGCTAGCGAATCGAGACAGTCTCAGTTCGCTCACAGACGCGGGTAGTGTAGCCCTATCACGCTTAGAATTGTGGTAAAAACATTAATTCGTGATTTGCATTTTAAAAAATCAGGAAGAATAGTTGTGGTCAGTGTCTCAGTTCTCCGTGTAAGAACCATAAACAAATGGCGGGAAAATTGATTGTTCTTTTGTGCCTCATTGTGTTAAGCAAAGGAATCGACACCAACAGCCTCAAGTTGGAACAGGTTTTAATACTAAGTCGTCATAATGTTCGTACACCATTAACGGAAAAGCTTGAATCATACTCGTCAAAGTTATGGCCGAAATGGAATGCTTCTGCGGGATATTTGACGGACAAAGGTGCCCGGCTTGAAGGTTATATGGGCCAATACATAGCCGAATGGCTAGATAGCGAGGATTTTATAGAAGGTTGTCCTAAAGAAGACGAGGTACTTATTTATGCGAACACTAGGCCACGAACAATAGCCACGGCAATAGCATTCGCAAAATCTGCGTTCCAACTCTGCAACATAACAGTACAACATCAGGAAAATTTGGAGATTTTCGATCCCTTATTCTTGCCTGTATTTCACAACACTACGGAAGCATTTAAAAATCAAATCAGAGAAGAAATGGAGAATAAAATAAATGAAGTAAACCTCACACAGTCATATTTGGAACTGAGTAGAATTTTAAACTTGAATACTTCGGATATTTGCAAGGAAGCACATTTGTGTGAATTACATTTACGTCAAAGTGAAATCGTGACGGAAGATGGAGAAGAACCTAATGTCAGTGGGCCATTGTCTATCGGAAATTCAATCGTTGATTCATTCATAATGAGTTACTACGAAGGAATACCAACATCTGAAGTTGCATGGGGTCAAATCTCGACTGACGAGCAATGGGAACTGTTGACAAAAATCAGTAGAGAAAACCAGAATGTCAGATTCAACTTGACGACAGCATCAAAAGACTTAGCTGGACCCCTTCTAAAATACATGTTCGACATTTTCAGAGAGGGAACACCAAAATTCACTTTGCTAATGGGACACGATTCCAATTTGAACTCTGTGATCAGTGCATTAGGTTTCAAACCGTTTGTTTTGCCAAATCAGTTTGAGCCGTTTCCGATAGGCGGGAAAATCATATTCCAAAAATGGAGTGATGTATCTGGTCAATATTTGAAAGTGGAATACGTATATCCTACTACTAAACAATTGAGGAATGGCGAACCACTGTCATTCTTGCAGCCTCCTCAAAGAGTTTTATTGGAATTAAAAGATTGTCAGATCTCCCTAACTGGATATTGTCCTTGGAGTGAGTTTATGAATTTAAATGTCTATTCTTAGTAATAAATATTTTGTTTAATTTTGTTGTGAACATACATACATAAGTAGTACTTGTTTTAGGCATTCTTATGGCCAAAACAAAAGACTGAAATCGAGTGTCTAAACTTTTTGCAACTAGAATAGAATAAATACATTTATCATTGTGGTCTTATTAATAGAGCTGTGATCTTACATGTTACGCCATGGCCTGTCATACAAATATTCAACATGTCAGGAGTTTTTGGCGGGATTTCTTCGAGTGAAGTCTAGTTGGCTGTTTTAATTATTCGCAAATTGATTCCTAGTGGATATTGTGATGTAAAATTGGTGTAGTTTTGTATCTCAAGTGTCTGCGCAACTGGACAATATGTGGAATCATTGAAACAGACGCGATCCCGGTAAAATGGAGCTGAGAATTTTTTTGTAGTTTTGGCTACCTCAGCGAAGTTTACCGGGAGACTTGATTCGATACATTTGCTGCCAAATACTCCTAATACATTAGAATGTGTACACCCATATATATTCTAATGTCTTGTTAGACTCAAGAAAAATACTGATGACTAGGCGGCATGGTCTCAGACCTTAGCCTTTAAAAAACAAAAAAAAAAAAAAATTCAACATGTCAAAATGTAAAAAAAAAAAATTTAAACGACTCATTAATTTGTTAGAATTATTATTCTAACATGTTTAATAACGCTGGTGAAATCTGCTGGTGACATAAAAAAACAACATAATGTAAATTCAGTGTAGCCATATAATTTATCTGTTACTTTTATCAATAGATTCTTGGACACCAATTACGAATATGCCATTTATGTAGTTTAGATTAAAAGTGTTTAAGGTGGAAGCGCTAAGGTAGCCCGCGAAATTCAAATTTTCTTACGTTTTTTGCAATTTGCTGGTCAGCATTAAGTTGTACGTTGATTAATATATGAATCGCGGCCGTAAGAAATATGTGTTTACAGAATTATAATCATTAAAGTCATCAACACATCTCTCTAAGACCACGTAAGTCCAAAGAATGATGATTTCATGAAATAGTTATTCTTGAGACTTACGTGGTCTTAGAGAGTTGTGTTGATGACTTTAATGATTATAATTCTCTAAACACATATTTCTTACGGCCGCGATTCATATATTAATCAACGTACAACTTAATACTGACCAGCAAATTCCAAAAAACCTAAAAAAAATTGAATTTCGCGGGCTACCCTGGCGCTTTCGCCTTAAGGGCTGATTTTTCCAACGGCAGATAACTTTATCGGAGGAAGAATTTTGAATTTTTGACAGTTCTTCCATACAAAAACTGTCAGACGTCAATTTTATTCCACGAATAAAAATTATCGGTCGATTGAAAAATCAGCCCTTAGAATAAGATTGAATATTTTAATTGTATATCAGAAAAACTTGTAGATGATTAATTTTATAATGCAATCTACAAAGAGGTTCCATTCTAAACATGAACCTCCTTACACGACGCGGAACGACATTGGCATAATCAAACTTGTTTCAAAAACAGGTTAGTGTTCGTGCCTTCACCACGATAAGTTGTTATTACAACACAGGAAGATTGTGGGCTACCTTTATTCAATATTTTCATTCTTTGTTGCCTTTCACGATACGGGAATCAAAAACATAACTTGTAAAAACCGGCCAAGAGCGTGTCGGACCACGCCCAGTGTAGGGTTCCGTAGTTTCCCGTCCATCACAATAAGTGTTCCCAGTTCCCACTTATGAGTTTAAAAGTAAAAAATGCTTGCATATACGATTACCTATACTACAAACTTAGTCCAGAAATTATTTTGTACAACTTTTTGTCTTTTTTGTACAAAAACTTGTTTTCATCAAGTTCAAAATAATTTTCCTAGAAAGTCCTTATAAAGTTCTACATTTCAGATTTTTTTCATATTTTCTAAACTTATGGTTCAAAAGTTAGAGGGGGGGGATACATTGTTTTTTACTTTTGGAGCGATTATTTCCGAAATTATTGACATTATCAAAAAATGATTTTAGTAAACCCCTATTCATTTTTAAATACCTTTCCAACAATATATCACACGTTAGGGTTGAAATTAAAAAAAAAATCACTTCCCACTTTACATATAGGGGGGCTACCCTAATAAAACATTTTTTTCCAATTTTTATTTTTATTTACCACTTTGTCGGCGTGATTGATATACATATTGGTACCAAATTTCAGCTTTCTAGTGCTAACGGTCACAGAGATTAAGCGAGGACGGACGGACGGACGGACAGACATGGCGAAACTATAAGGGTTCCTAGTTGACTACGGAACCCTAAAAAAACCAGCAACTCAGTTCTTCTACCGTAAAAAGTTGTGAGATCCATGTAATACCAAGCCGGGTAATTTATTCAGCTTCTGTCTTAAGTTATTACATAATTAGCTAACCTAACAACATCTTATAGTGACCATATCAATATTCAAAATCTTTTATGTTTTAAATAAATAGATTGACTTGGCCATCGCCTGAAAGCACAAATTAGTTTATTTAGTACGATTGCCAAGTCAACCTATTTATTTAAAAAATAAAAGATTTTATAGATTGTTTAGTGTTAATTTGATGATCGGTCAGTAAGTCAGTGAGTGAGTGAGTGACAAAATTAAGAAACTCTGACTAGTGATTCTTAAACTACTGTTTCAAATAGAATGAAATTTGAAATATACCGTGTTTATACGATGCCTGCTTGGTTACTGAAAATTCAAGCTTCTAGTTCTACCCACAACGAAGTTATAGGGGGTCGAAAATGGCCTGAACTGTTTCGAGAAAAGGATGTTACGGCCGTGCCGCTTTTTGCTCGACTTGGCGGGGGCACTGCCGTGCCCCCAGATACCGTTCTTGCATCTGCAAGCTGCAAGAATGGTATCTGGGGGCGTATGGTAATGGTAATGTGATGTGGTTTTGGGATGAGCTGAAGAGGAAATTGTGTTAACTAACTTATGGATTCCACTGTAGGTCTCTCTGAAGCACTGCACAACACTGTTTCCAGATCCAGTCAGGCCCGTCGTGGCCCATTAAGCTGGGGGGTAGTGGCGTCCCAAGTTACGCTTGTCGATACGCACAATCTCCTCTCGATAACACTGACTCGTCTGCTTCAACGGTTAGGGGGCTATCGACAAACATGACAGGGAGGGTTTTCTGAAATGACGTTCGCTAGGTGGCAGCACTGACACGTGAGGTCCAGGCATCTGTCAAAGAGCCTATTTTTCTTTAGTTATGACTGAATGATGAACGATTGAATGAATCGAATGATGAATGTTATCATATATTTTATATTGGAAGACCTCTTGTCACAGTGGTGCCAACTGGTGTCGTAAATTTTCACGAAAACCCTCATTGCTAGCTCTGCGGGATAATTACGTAACGCACTTACAATGGCAATGTGCTCCATTTTGACAAAACAACATTTATCATGTGATTTACGTTGTTGAGCAGACTTTTGCAAACACATGGATTAGCAATTTCCTTCAAATTCCGTCGGATTTTGATTGGCAGTGTTAAGGCTCCTACAAACAGGCGCGACACGCGATAAGGCTCGTACACACAGGCGCGACGCGACACGCGACACAAAGGCACCGCAAGTCGCGCAACGAGCGGTGCCTTTGTGTCGCGTGTCGCGTCGCGCCTGTGTGTTCGAGCCTATATAATCGCGCGCGACACAAAGGCACCGCTCGTTGCGCGACTTGCGGTGCCTTTGTGTCGCGTGTCGCGTCGCGCCTGTTTGAAGGAGCCGTTACGCAATAGGGGTGCAGCAAGCCATGTTGGTAACTCTTTTTCTTTTAGTGTTTATTGGATTTCGAAACCTAGTGTTCAGTAATAGGCTACTTGCTGCCTTTGCAGACTGATTTTATGACAATCGTTGACTAAGAATTAAGTAGATACATATTATGTCATGGACCAAGTGATTATTAGGACATTATAAAAAATGCCCAAAATGAAAGGGCAGTGTGATAACAACTATTGAAATAATCAAATCGACCAGGCATTTTTTATAATGCTAGTCACCTATGGGGCAGAACAATTAAACCAGGTTTAATTTATTGTAATTTTTATTTCAAACGTAGAATCAATATTTAAAATCGAACAACATCTTTCCATTCATAGACACTCTGCTGGCGATAGGCGACTAAGGATGCAAGAGCGAGCGAAGGGCACACCGAGGAAATAGGAGCCCCGCCAAGCGGGGCTACGTTGACATAGGATGCAAAAGCGAGCGAATGATAATACAAATACCTTTAGTTACGATTACATGCAATGTACCTGTGTATTTAGGTGTCCGAGCTACGCTAGACCCACCTTGAGATTACCCCTTGGATTTTCGCATGTGACAACACTAAATACCTATCCTACCTACACCTTGCGCGCGCGCCCTCCCCCCCACAGCACGCACGCCGCCATGTTGCGCCGGGCGATCGCTTCGCTTGTTCTTCAGTACGTCTTGGATTTTCGAAGTGATAACTTTGTATCGAAACTAAAACAGTATTAGTGATAGAAACTTAGTTCACTTCTGTTTTATATTTAAATAAAGGTAAGTCCTATCCTATCTAACTAAGTTTTATTTATTTTAGAAACTTACACGTTACGGGACACTGAACGCCTATAAAGGTTTAAACTTTTATTATGTTTCGTCTTATTATAAATGTCCCGTAAAGTGTTAAACAGGAAAGCCCTGTTATTGCTTGCAAATGTAGGTACGTTACGAAGGAGAGCCCTTAACTTATCGTACCTTTTGCACATATTAATACTAAAGCCGACAGTCGGTTAAGTGTGCAGACGACAATTCGTGCGTCTACACAAACTAATAAACAGGAAAGCCCTGTGTATTGCTTGCAAATGTACACTTTGTACTATGGAAAGCCCATAGTTTATCGTACTTATTGCAATTATTTTCCGCAGCCGACGGTCGGCTGAGCACACGACGTCGTCTGTTCATTAGCAGACGACACGTCGGCTGTGAGTTAGGAAGTGTCGTCCGCCGGGCAGTCGTCATTCGTTCTGTCGGGCGAATGACTTGTGTTCTGCTTAACGAACTACCAACTGTCAAATGTCAGCTGCGTGCATTACACCAGCAGAACATAATTACGAATAAGCTCACACACTGTAATGCTTCCAGATGGAGCAAACTACACTGGGTACGCTTACTGAGTGGAGACCTCCGGCAAAAGAAGAAAGATTTTTTAATAGTATTATAAACCTCTTGGATGAAGTGTATCCAGACAAATGGAGGGCCTGGGTCATCAATACAACCACTTATAAAGACCTTTTTGGGGAAGCAATCTCCTCGGATACAGAATGCAGATTACGCTTTGCAATTCCAACAGTCAAACTAGCAAAGGCTCACAGCTCAGAAAATACACTTAGTGAGAGACGCTATAAAAAGATAAAAAGAATATTATTAACCTGGCCATTGGGTCGCGCATTAATTTATACTCCTTTGGCAATAATGGCAAAAATACATCCGGTTCAAGCTTATAACCAGTTTCCGGAGACGATTAACATGATTAAAGCTGAGCTCCTTTCAAGACAAGAGGCTTCTGAAATACTTAAAACAGAAGGTACACATAACACAGAGATCGCCTCCCTCTCAAGCAGCTCACGAGCCTCTAAAAGAAGCTTCAGTCCGGATGAGCCTGCTACTGCTGCTAAAGAACCAAAGATGAGTGACTTCATGGCGCAACAAAACCTTATATTAGAAAAACTTTGCACATTAGCGCAGACAACTAACGAAAATGTCAGATTGATGATAAATAGAGAAAATCAGGCCCATTCCCTGGGTTCAGCTCAGGTTCCATTGTCCCCAAGTCTGCACTCGAATTATTGCGAGGATGAAGAATCCTCAGCACCAGAAGATAACTGGAATGCGCCACCCATTATCTCCGAAAGTGCTGATGCAGACTTTGACATTACTGAGGAACCGCTGCAGGATTTCACCCCGGGAACAAAAGAAACAGAAGCCAAGATTACAAAAGCTGACGAGATGTTTGTGAAACAAGGAATCGACTGCCAAAGATTCAACTCAGAAAGCTGGCAAAACATACGATATGCCGAAGTACAGAAGACGTTTCAGGCATCCCCAGCTTTTACAGCACTGAAAGTCAACAGCAACCTTGCTACAGTGACTCCACCTTGGCAGCTGGTTTCAGTACTGGAAAAAATGGATCTATGTCTTGGCGCGATAACGCATGGCCTGTTACAACAACGTCGAACATTCCAAGATATTTACCAAGATGCTCCTACCTCAGTTAAGGCATATATAAGCAAAAAATTCTTAGAATCAGACTCATCGTTTCGAAAAGTTTCGGACTCGCTCCTACAATATACCTGTGGCAAACGCTCGGAGGTAATTCAACAAAGACGAGCGATATACAAACCGCAAAATAAAATTATAAGCGAATTACTTCATTCAATACCTCCGTCAGAAAACCACTTATTTGCTGAACCTCAACTATCTGAACTAGTAAAAGAGCAAGGAGGCATTTTTAAGTTTTTTCCCGGCAAGTTTCGGAAAACCACACCGGCTTCAACGTCCGCGAATCAAGCGAAGTTTAGAGAAAGACGAACACTACCTAGGACGACGACAGAAATCAGAAACAGATCTCAACCGAACTATCATGGTAAAAACTCGGTTAATCGAAAGCCAGAAAGGCCTCGATTTCAAACAACACGCGTCCCTATTAAACAAAATAGGAACAAGAAGTTCTAAATTTTGTGCTGGGCAGGTTAGTAAAAAACTTCACGTCTGGGAAACACTAGGGGCACCGAAGAATATTTTATCAATATTATCAGGCTACCGGATACCATTTGTGAGCGTTCCACCATCATACAGATTTAGCAAAAAGACCTGCCTACGTTATCAAATAAAAACTTCAAAAGAGATGTCACAAGAAATAGCAAAAATGTTGGAGTCAGGCGCCGCCCAAAAGTGTCGCCACAAATCAGGCTTTTTATCGCCTTTGTTTTTGCGTCAGAAATCTGATGGATCCAACCGCCCTATATTCGATTTAAGAAATTTAAACTACTTTTTGCGACCACCAAAATTTCGTCTGGTCAACCATTTCAAAATACCGTTTTGTTTGAATACATCAGATTTCATGACAAAATTAGATTTGTCACAAGCATATTTTCACATTCCCATTGCCAATACACACCGCAGATTCCTAGCTTTTGCTTTTGAGAACAATATTTATGAAATGACATGCTTACCATTTGGGCTGGCCACTGCCCCATACACGTTTGCGAATATTTCTAATTGGTTGGCTAATTATTTCAGGAAAAGAGGCATCAGAATCATTGTGTATCTAGACGACTTTTTAATAATGCACACGAATCAGCACGTGTTGTTACAACAAACCCTACAGGTACTGCGATGTCTAGTAGACCTGGGATGGTGTGTCAACGTAAAAAAGTCGATCACAACTCCAACAAGAGTAATAGAATATTTAGGAATTATATGGAAGACAAAACAAAACCTCAAATGCCTCCCAAAGCCCAAAACACAAAAAATTTTAACTCTGTTAGAACACACACTGAAGAAAAACTGGTGGACGTGGCACAAAGCAAAAATTATTCTAGGAAACCTCAGCTTTGCGTCATTTGTTGTTCCCTTGGGGAGACTTCATTGCAGACCAATCCAAAGACAAGCAAATTTGCTCCCAGAGGACGACAGAAACAAGAAGTTCAGCCTTCCAAATTGTGTCGTGAAAGAGCTTCAGTGGTGGTTAGATCATGTCGATCAGACATCACCGATTCACCACAGAGATCCCACGGTATTTGTTACAACCGATGCATCAGATCAAGGGTGGGGTGCCACAGTAAACGACATGAGCCTAAGCGGCACCTGGACCATCGATCAACAACCGTGGCACAGCAACCGAAAGGAGCTATGGACATTGAAGATGGTTCTTCAAGAAGTGGCACATATTTACAGATGTCAAACAGTCTTAGCTCAAACGGACAACAGATCTGTAGCAGCATACATCACCAAAGAAGGGGGGAAAAAATCCTTAAACCTACTACAGTTGACGACAGACATACTGGAAATAGCACATCAACATCAAATATACCTTGTAGTCCGCTACTTGCCAGGAAGATACAACCTACTAGCCGACAGCCTCTCGAGGCTCCGCCAAGCACCAGAATGGACACTGTCGAAGCAGTTAACACAAATCATATTCAACAAATGGGGCACACCATCAATAGACCTCTTCGCGAGCGCCCACTCAGCGGTCGTAAAACGATATGTGAGCGAAGATGCCCGAGATCAAGCATGTGCATTTGTGAATGCCTTCAGCAAAACATGGCATTACGACCTCGGCTGGCTTTTTCCCCCACCCTCAATGATACCTCGAGTCTTACGACACCTGGAAAAGAGCACGGGAATATACTTATTCGTGGTCCCGAATTGGGAAAAGACCTTTTGGAAAGCGGAATTGAAACAGCGGGCACTAAGTCCCCCATTTGTGATCCACAACTTGCGTCAACATCTAACGGATCTGAAAACGGGGAAACCTCCACCAGACGTAGAGAAGCTATTTTTGCAGGTATGGAGGGTTCAGGCTGGACCGGTTTAGTTCAAACCTGGCAAGAAGAAAACAAAATACTCCTAGAGTCCGCATGGCGCAAATCAACTCTGAAGACATATAAGACCGCCTGGGAAAGGTGGCGTTTATGGTCCAGAGGAAAGTGCCAAATTGATAACCCCAAACCTGACGACCTCTCAAAATTTATTTGCTACCTACACAGTGATGTTAAACTGGCACCTAGCACTATAGCCGTACACAAGTCTGTAGTGGCCACCTTTGCAAACCCTGAAAAATCCGAAACCCTAGCCAGACACCCATTAGTTAAGCAAATAATGAAAGCCATAGCCATAACAAAACCTCCACCTCGCAAACCTTCCACTTGGGAGGCTGGCAGTTTAATTGAATATCTACAACATTATAGCATCGATGTTGATAGTATATTTCAAATATCGCGTCATGTCACGGCACTTTTACTACTGTGCACGGGAAGAAGAGTACATGACCTTACTTTATTGGACATAGGCCCGGAATTTTTCGAAAATAATGGTGATCATGTGATATTCTGGCCCAGATTTGGATCTAAAACTGACTCGGCAACACACCGACAATCTGGGTGGCGCTTATCAAATGACGGCCCGGAAAGACTAAACCCTGTTCTATGGATTCAAAAATTAATTAGTATATCACATGAGCGAAGGAGAGCTAGACAAAACCTAAACAGCCTGTTCATTACAACTAGAGGTAAAGTGAATGCGGCTTCTCGAACAATTGTCGCTGGATGGATCAGGACCCTTTTCCGAGAGGTCAACATTCAAGACTCCCCCGGCAGTTTTAGAGCTGCAGTGAACTCCGACATGTGGGTTAACAGAAATGTCAATATTGACGAAGTATTAAGAAGAGGTAACTGGAGAAGTAGAGACACATTCCTTAAATATTACTTTAAAGAGGTAACCAATCAAAATAGAGTATCAGGCGGTGCAAATCTTACTGATTTATTTTCACCAGTATGATTTTTCTCCTCATGAATGTAGTTTATCAATAAAATGCTAGAAGAAATGAAAGCTATGTTATGTTTATGTAATAATTTTGTTATAAGTACTTGAAAGAAAAGTTATGTTATGTTTTGATCTCATTTGCTAAAAATAAACGTTTTTTTTACAAAATTAGAATCTTCAATCATCGAGCAATACCTCAAATGCACCTCAATGTATTATCCGATCACAGCACGTCATGTAGCGCCGGCAGAAAATAAACACATCTCAAGGTGGGTCTAGCGTAGCTCGGACACCTAAATAGCACCGTTTTCCCCCCAAGGGGTAGAAAACGGATATTTAGGTTCCAGCGTAGCTAGACCCACCACTTTAGAACTTGCCGGCTTGAGAGAGTACTGAAGAACAAGCGAAGCGATCGCCCGGCGCAACATGGCGGCGTGCGTGCTGTGGGGGGGAGGGCGCGCGCGCAAGGTGTAGGTAGGATAGGTATTTAGTGTTGTCACATGCGAAAATCCAAGGGGTAATCTCAAGGTGGGTCTAGCTACGCTGGAACCTAAATATCCGTTTTCTACCCCTTGGGGGGAAAACGGTGCTATTATCAGATTGCCCAAAGACTACACGGCAATATTTATAATGTCGAGGCAATGTGATAAATAAGGAAGCTCAAATTATAATTATTTATTTCGTCCTAAGTAGCTTGTCATTATTCATAATGCGCGGGCATTATGAAAAATGCCCGTATTTATTACTTAGTCCATAAAAGATACATAAAATTGAAGGCAGTATCTATGGAATATTGGTTACGTTGTAGGTGATTCGTTGGCTAGGCCATAAAATGGTTTTATCGCAAATTTAGTTATGAAAGAGACAATCGTAAATAATTTATTTCATAATATAGCATAACAGACTGTAAGGTGCGTGTTCGTAGCCGTCCGCATACAGCAGCAGCAGACGACGTGTCGCTACGACACTACTGGTTTGTATGTATTTCTATGGAATACCTTACCTTTCGCAGCTAGCGACACGTCCGTCGCCCGACTACCTGCACGTCGCACGACCGCAGACGTCGTGTCGCCCGCCCGACCGCAGACCGTGCCACCGACGCCGAAGCGACAGCACGTTGAATCTTTCTCAAAAAATGAGTTTTTCCGATTCCGAGAAAGAATAACTGATAAACCAGGAGGCCAAATATCCTGCACTGTACGATGCATCTCACAAAAACATAAACGGTGTCGTAAGAGATAATATTTGGAAAAAATATAGGTAGGACAGGAGTTAAATAAAAGCGGTAAGTACCTGTATTGTTTAATATTTATTGTAGTTTCCAAACAGGTCAGACATCTTGTCACACGGAACATTCAGAACTAACTGGAATACGGCGCTGCCGTCAGCTGCTGCAGACATCTGCGGTTGCGTTCGGAATCATGACTGCAGCGACATGTTGCAACGTCACGTCATCTGCTGCTGCTGTATGCGGCCGGCTACGAACTCGTACCTTAAGGGGCTTACATGACCTAAAGCGCGGTCACTGTCGGACTGCATAGAAAAGAACGAGAAGCGCGATGACACAACGCCGGTAATTTATTGCAAAATATGAAGCAATTATTTAATTACAAAAAATCTATTGTTTGGACGTAATAATTTTATTAAAACACTAGTATTTTTGTGTGTTGCTTGTAGAATAATCTGACAAAAAATCATAGTGATTGTATGTATATTAGTATGGTTTTTATTGTAAAAAAAAAGTTTTTAGAGGTATCTCCATGATTTTTTCTATCGTATCAAATTAGTTGTATTATGTTTTCAACACACTATCTACATAGCATATATCCTGAAGAATATCATATATTTTTCTGATTTTGTTCACTGTAGTCGATCATATACTTTTATTGTTTCTAAAACTTGCGTTTTTGTGTTTAGGTCTTGTAAGCCCCTTAATAGGTACAGACGCCAGCACATCAAGCTACCCGAAACTGTCAAATTTTTCCAATCAATCTTGAATCTTATGTTTTAGAGAAAGAGCTAATGACCAGTCTGACACAAGCTTGGCTTTAGGCTGCAGAACAACAAGCATGGTGAAAGGGTAAACAAAGGTAGATAATTATATGAATTAAGTAGTAACACCAGCATTTCACCAATGAATATTATTTATCCCAGTAACTCCCAAGTCGGTTGAAGTGGAGGTGCTTGGGGGAGGCCTATGTCCAGCATTGGTGAAAACTGAAATTAAATATGATTATGATGAAATCCCAAGTAAGAAATCGAGCATAACGTACGGGATCAGCATTGCCTAAACTCGAGCCGTTTAGTATTCTTTTTATGAAACTGCATTCCACAATGCACATTTTTATGCATCGTAGTGGCATCGCCGCGGCTCTGGATTGGCCTGTAAACACTAAACAGCAACCCAAAGCGATGACTAAAGTTACGACATCGATTCACTTTGAAACTCTTACAGGTTGCCTAGCAACTGATTTCTAACAATACCTATTGACAAACAACGAACTGTCATAAAAAAACCATACTTAGACAACTGTCATTCGTATGCTTTGCTTGACGTTGCGTTGCGCAAACGAGCATAAACTTACGATATTCTTTTCAGTAGAAACATCCAAAACATCATTAAACCTACGCCATCTAGTGGCGAGTAGCATCATGATTATACTGCAAACAAGTACGCTGACGAGGTCAATGAACTGTGACGACAAGGGCGTAAGTTCTGGGAGGTGCAAGGCCATTTTCGGTTAATTTTTATTGCATTCTGAACTGATAAATAGAAAAGATTATTATGTTGATTTGACATAATTGCAAATAAATATAAAATCAAAATAATTATCAACTCAGAGCTTAGACGCTCAACGCCATCTAGTAAGAGAGTAGGAGTACTGTTTATAACGTAATTGACTAACTTATTCGCACTTGAACATAAACTTATCCTAAGTTCTCCATTGATCTCCTATCTGAAACATCGACAAGATAATAATAATTATGAGATTCAAAAAAACAGAAAGTTTCCTTAAATTTCTTTAAGAAAGCTTTTTTTTAAATAATGAAAATTGGTTCATGAAGCTTTATTCATAAAAAGCTTTTTGTGTTTGTCAATGTCAATTTGACATTGACATTACTTCGTAATTCTAATGATTTCACTACCTGACGGTGTTTTGTTTACAAAATCGTTTAATTTTGTTTACTGTTGTATTTTGATAAACAATGAATCACTATTATCATTGCACTGGTATGTATGAATCTAAGTGTGCTCCTCACATCCTTATTGTATTATCACTGTTTTTTTTTTTCATATACATAAACAGTGAACAAAGCTTATCATACTAAACTAATGACTTTTTTGCTATCTTGTTTACAAGTTGTTTAGTAGGTGTAGATTATATAATCGACTTTCCCTTTGCGTAAAGAATAGATCTTGTGACTTACATTCACTAATTTGGCTATCATATTAATTGTAACTAACTTGTGATGTGAATATTTCATTTTTTAAAGTTATAATATCCAGTGAGAAATGTATTTTAAATTCTTTTTAATATTTGTATTAGTGTTGCAAGGGCACTGTGAAAAGAGTTTAAAGCTACAGCAAGTTTTGATACTTAGTAGGCATAATGTGCGCACTCCTTTGTCTAAAAACTTAGCAGATTTTACACCAAAGACTTGGCCCATTTGGAAGGAAAAACATGGCTATTTGACAGCCAAAGGAGCATTATTGGAAGGATACATGGGGGAATACTTTTCTTTATGGCTGCGAAAACAAGGTTTGTTGGACGCAGAGTGTCCTCAAGAAGAAAACTTTTTTGTTTATGCTAATACAGCACAACGTACTATGGCTTCCGCTAAAGCCTTTGTTACTAAAGGATTTCCATTATGTAATGTAAAGATACATCACACTTCAGATGGTGAGGATCCCATTTTCAACCCAGTGATACACAACACATCGGCAATATTTTTACTGGAAGCAGCGGACCAAATGCGAATGTTACTGAAATCGTTACATTTGAACAGTTCTTACAAAGACTTAGAAGAAATCCTCAATTACAAACAGTCGGAATATTGTTTAACAAAACAAAAATGTGATTTTGTCACCGATATCAATAAAATATTTGTTAATGTTGGTTTCAAACCAAACTTGGAAGGTCCGTTGAAAATCTCTAAATCAGTCATTGATTCTTTTATAATGGAGAACTATCAAGGATTTCCTGATAAAGAAGTTGCTTGGGGACTTTTAAAAAATAATGATGAATGGAACTTTGTTTTAGATTTAAGCAAAGGCTACCACAGTGTGATTTTTAACACTACTTTAATTGCTAAAGACTTAGCAAAACCGTTACTAAAATATATGAGAGAATTGATTTTAAATAAACAACATAAAATTATGCTATTAATGGGGCATGACGCAAACATCTATACAGTACTTAAAAGTATGAATTTCAAACCATACAGCCTCAAAAATCAACATGAAATGACACCTGCCGGTGGAAAACTTGTCTTCCAGAAATGGCTGGAAGAAAAATCTGGAATTTTTTTCGCGAAGGTTGATTATGTATACCAGTGTACCAACCAAATGAGAGAAGGCAAAAGTTTGTCTTTTGATAACCCTCCTGAGTTTACCTCCTTGCAATTGGAGGGCTGCAAAACTGATGAGAACAGCTTTTGTCCGTGGGATGATTTTGTAGGAATACTAAATAGTTTGGTTGAAGATTAATTTAAGATGTTTGATGTGTTTTTATGTTCTATTTTGCACTTGTACTTTAATACTCAATTCACATTGCCATTGAACGAGTATTTGTAACGATAATGTACAGACGCCAGCAGCACATGCTACTACAATCTGTCAAATTTCTTTAGTAGATTTTTTATCGCCAAAGCATAAGGTTCAAAGTAGATTGGGAAAATTTGACAGTTTCGGGTAGCTTGATGTGCTGGCGTCTCTGTACAAACTAGATACGAGCTTCAACTGCGGGAATGCTCGAGATTTATTCAGAAATCGCACGACCTGTTATTTGGCTCGTATATAGTTTGAACTTTACTCTGTTAAAATAAAGTTCATTTTGCTTTGTACAAAAAAAAATCGCCTCTATTCGTTTTTGTAGCAATGTTTATTTATTAAGCCTAACATAGTGACTAACCACAGACTAACCGTGTTAATAATAGTTCATTACGATACGTGTGACTTAAATAGTCCATTATTACACGCCGTGCGTTAATAGACTACTTACCGCCAAAAATGTAAACAAATATGAATTAATGGAAAAATAACTTTAATTCCTACATTCAATCTCAATGTACAACTTCAAACATTTTTAGAACTTTGTTAATAGTGCTAGTCACTCTGAATTCAACTTGATTGTCATTGAAATAAAGTTGGTATTTCTTTAAATTGAAATAGGATAGGGATGTGCAGCACTGTGTACTTTTGCTTTATAATACATAAACGATACGTGTGACCTAAATGATAAATAAATGATAAATAAAATCATTTATCATTTATTTATCATTTAGGTCACACGTATCGTTTATGTATTATTTCATAGCTCGTGCGACCTAAACCCACACTTTTTAGACTTTAAAGATTCACACTGACATGTTACTATTATTTTAACATCATAACATGTCAGTGTCAATGTAGGTATACCAATTTTATAATTTTGCTTGCTAGTTTTAGCGTACCTATTGTTTTAGAAACTGTCAAACTGTTTTATCTGCACAAAAAGGCGACTTTGGCAGAATCATAAAATGATAACATTATGGGTCATAATGGACAGTTAACTGTTAAGTTAATCGTACCAAATCCCATTGGTGAAGGATTTTTCAGTTATTTTTTTATCTGTGTTATAATACAATCAATCCAATCCCAATCTCTTTGATTACACCTACGTAGTGCAGTGAAAAAAAGAAAAACACGGACTGTCTTCGCCATATTATGATTCATAATGTTATCCTTTTATGATTCTGCCAAAGCGGCCTTTTTAGGCCCCCTGTACTGTACTACAATTCTTGCAAATAAATTTCATTTCACTTAAGTCACGGTTTTCGTGTAAAAATTAAGTACTTAAGTCACAAAAGCGTGACTCACGTGCGGGTTTAGGTCACACGGTGCTATACTTAGATAATATTAATGATGGTGGTGTAAAAAAAATTACATAATTATGTAGTTGTAAGGGTTAAGAGGTGATGATCGACCAAATTAATCATTATACCTAAGTTCGTATTTCTCAAATACTAAGTGATATATTTATGTACAGACGTCAGCACATCAAGCTACTACAATCTGTCAAATTTCTTTCATAGATTTTCAACTTTATCGCTACAGCATAAGGTTCAAAGTTGATTGGAAAAATTTGACAGTTTCGGGTAGCTTGATGTGCTGGTGTCTGTATCTATTGTCAATGTGTCACTACATAATTATATGTAATATGTGCTATGTATTAAAATCGCAGAAGTCTTACTTTTTTGGCTAATAGATGCCATTTGATTAAAATGTTTTGTATAATGACAGTTATTGTAAAATACTCAAAACCAGTGATATCGTTTTATTATAATGTTTCATATGCCAACAGTTATTGTAAAATATCTATGTACAGACGCCAGCACATCAAGCCACTACGATCAGTCAAATGTCTTTAATAGATTATGAACTTTATCGGTAAAACATAAAGTTCAAGATTGATTGTGAAAATTTGACAATTTCGCTTAGCTTGATATGCTGGCCGTCTGTACCTACTCAAAACTCTAGTGTTATATTTAGTTTGTTGTTAGTATTTTTATAATTAATTATTATTTGTAATGTACCTAGTCAAATCAGAGTAGGTCTAGGTGACCATTTTACAGTCATAATAACATTTTTGTAATAAAAAATTTACGCTTTAATATTAGTTACCATTTTACTTATTCAATAAATGTATTTTTTTTTACAAAAAACTTTGTTTTCACTTCCCGTGCTCTAAAAGTTTGTCTTTATGTTGTGCGTAGGCGACTTAAAAGTCGCTTTTTATGCTCTAGTGCAAAAAGTTTTTTTTTTTCTATGATAAGATAATAATAATCAGGCCCAACAGCCACACGCACAATAAAAAGTCGCAGATTAAAATCGTTATTTTATTTAATTTGTTTTAATTTAAATCACTTCCTTGTTTTCTATCGTTAATTTAATAAAAACGCAATGAAACGTTTTTATGACTTGGCAGTATGAAGTACCCAATACACAAATATTGAAAATTAAAAAAAAAACTTTTAAAATGTTTCGTGGCGGGAATTAGCTATTCTCTTCTTCAATTTTTCAACATTTTTGAACAGTAAAATTACTATTACATACTTTATGCCTGTTTCATTTTCTCGCAATCGAGGTAATAAGCAGCAGTGGCGAAGATACGGACGCCAGCACATCAACCTACTACAATCTGTCAGATTTCTTTAATAGATTTTCAACTTTATCGCTAAAGCATAAGGTTCAAAGTTGATTGGGAAAATCTGACAGATTTTGGTAGGTTGATGTGCTGGCGTCTGTACCATACAACTCGATTCCCACCGGCTTCCCTTCGAAAATTTATAACACAACCACTCTATAGTCAATTCAACATTGAAATATAATCATATCATACCGTAGGTATAAATAATACACCATAAAAATATTAAAACATTGCAAAACGCCTACATTAAACGTTTTGTCTTCCTTTCCCAACAACAAAAAAAATTTCTCTGTTAAAACTCGTAGGCGCGCGCGGCTTAAAGCAGTTCAAAGTGTTCAAACCTAGAAAACTCGTCATGACGTCACTTCAGGTCACGTGGCTTGCTTTTTTTGAGCGGGCGGTTTATCTACTCATGTGCTGGCGGTAAGCCGAAGAAGATCGGCTTAAATGAGTGAGTATGAGATGTAGCAATATCGCCATTCGGTCGGTTTTATGGAATTTCGTAATACAATCGGGACGGAGTTCGGACATCGAACATCATTACAATTGACTTCATGTGTCACATTATTTTGACGTAATAAGTAATTTGTTTACACTTGTAGTTAATTTGCATTTTGTTCATTGTATTCACCGAATTTATTATTGGTGATTAGTGTGTAGTATTTACTATTTAGTATTAAGGCTCCTTCAAACACGCGCGACACGCGATAAAATTACGCCTGACACAAAGGTACCGCAAGTCGCGCAACGAGCGGTGCCTTTGTGTCGCGCGCGATTATATCGCGTGTCGCGCCTGTTTGTTGGAGCCTTTAGAATTATACTTGACTTTTGTTTTGTGTCTGTGTAGTGAAAGTACGTTGGAATTAGGTATTTAGGGTACCACCAAATGAGATCATCAGGTAAGCAATTACGGCTGATACACAGGTTAAACAGCATTGCCAGTACCTTCAGTAGATGTACACCAGCGTGCTTCAAGTGCTCGATGCTAAGGTCATCATGACCTGGAGAGTTACCTCTCACCATCTTCTTAACAATGATAGCTACATCCTTGGCTGTATAGCTGATCCTAACGACTCCATCTGATACTCAGCACCAAGCACCCGCGCCGCCGGCCCAAGCGGCGACTCCACTTTGAAATGGTGCTGGAAGAGACTAGCAATCTCGCATGGTTCATGAGCATCACCTACACTCACCGGCTCACCGGTCACTCAAGGCTCGAACCTGGGTTTAATTAATTTGTTGACTTCCAAAATTTAAATTTCTTAACAGTGTGATGTTTTGCAATAATGTCCATTCTGATCTGATCCTCATTGTTTTGACAGTATTTTAATTTTGATTTAAATAATTTTGTAGACTTACACATTTTATTTTAAATATATCCGGATTTAGGTTTACCCTGTAATAGCCGCATCTGAAAACAAAGTCGAGCCTCCCTGTGGACACTACTCACATATTTGTTCCAGCCAGGCACATAAATGTATTGTACTTCCGTTTAGGTACACTTCCGCGCCCCTAGATCATATACTAACGGTATCAAGGTGCATTTTGTTTAATAACAACGTATGGTCTTGATTATTCGGTTTAAAGAAATTTATTTCTCATAAGAACATACAGTCCGCTTATAATGAGATACAGAGTAATAAGTATGATAATACAGTACAATACAATTTCCTCCAGAGTATTAGAAGTTATAATGTACATACATGTTTCTTAAGCTTATTTTTAAATGAATTCATGTTATCGCACTCTTTAATATCGTCCGGTAATTCATTGAACAGATTAACTCCTTCAAATAATATTGTCTTTCTACCGTAATTTGTGCGTACGCTGATGACTTCAAGTTTGTTTTTGTATCTATTTCTCAGGTTATGTGACATTGTTTTTTTCTTTAATTGTATGTTAGTTTGTATTGAGTTGGAAATTATGTTTTTAATAAGAATGCAGGTGTAGTAAATGTATAGCTGTCTAATATTTAATAGTTTAGTTTTTTCATATATGATCTTTGTTGAAGTAAGATAATTAAAATGGAATAAAGCTTTAATTATTTTGTTTTGAACTCTTTGCAGTGAATTTAAATTAGTTACTGCTGCGGAACCCCATATTTCGATCAAGTATTCTAAATGCGATTTGACTAACGAGTTATAAATCAAAGTGCGCACTTTGTTTGGAATACAGTTTGCTACTTTCCGTAATGCTCCCAGTAACGATGTTAATTTATTTCTGAGATGGTCGATGTGTAATTTCCAATTTAGTTTCTCATCTACCCTTAATCCAAGATATTTTTCGTTTGTTGATTGTTTTATTATTTCGTTATTTATTATGAGAGGCGAGAAGTCCGGTATACGCTTGTTTTTAGTGGTAAAAATCATGAATGAGGTTTTCGACGTATTAATTGTAAGAAGGTTGTACTTTAACCACTCGTTTAATAAATCAAGGTCATGTTGAGCGTTCTTTATGATGTTATGAATTGATTTGTCAAAGTAAAAGAGACAGGTGTCATCTGCATATAGTGTTAGGTGTCCTATTAACCCTATTTTATTAATATTGTTTATATAAATTAGAAAAAGTAACGGACTGAGAATTGAACCTTGAGGACAGCCGTATGACATGGTTTGAACCGAGCTAGTGTGGGTATTTCCTATTTTAACAACTTGACGCCTGTTCTCCAAATACGAATTGAACATTTTATGTGCTGTACCTGTAATACCTATGTTATCTAGCTTCTGTAGCAGTTTTTGATGGCTCACGGTATCGAACGCTTTTTTTAAGTCGATGAATATTCCTAAGGCATAGCTCCTTTGATCTACATGGGTTTTAATTTTGGTAATTAGATCCGTTGCAGCCGAGAGAGTACTTGATTTCGGGCGAAAGCCATACTGTTCGTTTATTAGAAATTTTTTATCTATCAAATAATTATTTAGGCGACTATATACTACGCGTTCGAATATTTTGGATATTACAGGTAACACCGACACTGGTCTGTAGTTGCTCGGGTCAGTTCTCTTTCCAGATTTGTAAACAGGACTGACCCTAGCCACCTTGAGGGTGTCGGGAAAAGTACCATGCAGTAAACAGGCGTTTATACAGTTAGTCAGCTGCTCAGCAATTATGTTTTTTAAACATTTTATTGCCTTAGTACTGATACCATCTAGACCAGTGCTAGTGTTACTATCGAGGTTGTCTATAATTCTAATTATTTCCTCTGTGGTGCATGGCGTTAGTTCGTTTAGTGTTATGTCATGTGTATAGTTATGATCGTACATTAATGTGTTGCCCGTATTTGTGTGATATTTGTCTGGGATTTGTTTTGCTAAGTCTGCGCCTATAGATGAGAAAAAAGAATTGAACAAGTCACATATTGAGTTACCTTCTGTTAGAAGTCCAGCGTTTGACATTAGTTTGGGAGGAGCAGGGCTGTCTTTAATTTTATTTAATCCTAAGTTATTAATCAGGTCCCACATTTTTTTTGGTTGATTGCTGCAGTTTTTAAATAAATTATAGTAATAGGTCTTCTTATGTGTGTTTGTTAGCATCTTCACTTTCTGTTGTTCTTTCTGGAACCTTTTCCGTAGATCGTCATTATCTGGGTCTGATTTGGTTTGTTGCCATAATGTATCTGCACAATTAACAAATTCTGATGGAAAATAGCTCTCTAAGATTCGAATTATTTCTCTCTCTCTTTCCCCCTCCTTTACCCGACTACAAACTTTACTAAGATAAATACGTTTAGGCAAAATAACATTAAAATTACATTGAACTGTTATATGATAGTGATCTGATCAGTAGGTATCATAAATAGATGATCGCGCGGCGCTTGTTATAAAGGGGCTTACAGGATCTAAACGCAAGTATTAGAAACAATAAAAGTATATGATCGACTACAGCATACAAAAACAAAACTCTCCGCCCCTAAGACGACCCACTGACCAAAACAAGATATTCGTCAGGATATAATTATGCTAAGTAGATACTGTATTGAAAACATAATACAACTAATTTGATATGATAGAAAAAAATCATGAAGATACCTCCAAAAACTTTCTTTTTACAATAAAAACCATACTAATATACATACAATCATTCTGATTTTTTGTCAGATTATTCTACAAGCAACATACTAAAGCACTAGTGTTTTAATTTTTTAGTCCAAACAATAGATTTTTTAAAATTAAATAATTGCAATAAATTACCAGCGTTGTGTCATCGCGCTTCTCTTTCTTTTCCATGCAACGGATTGCATGCACTGTCGGAACAGTGATCGCGCTTTAGGTCATGTAAGCCTCTTAAACAGTAGTCTAGCCACGACCGTGTACCGCTCACCTGCCACACGACCGTATATGAGTTACTCTAATGAGCTACGCCATTGCATTGTGAGCTACGCCGTAGCAGTGTGGGCTACGCCGTAGCACAGTGTGAGCTACCCCATAACATACTGTGAGGTGGGAAGTGCCGTATTGTCTATATACTCTCAAGCTGCAGTGCGATTCTGTAACCATCTCACCGTGAAAACTTAGGTGAAGTGAGCGTGGAGTGAGTTGTCAATAGTGTCAATTCTTAGCAAAAACAAACTCACTTCACCTAAGTTTTCACGGTGAGATTTTTACAGAATCGACCGGCTGGTATACCTACTAGCTAACAGGCAGCCTTTGTCTTGTACGCACAAGATGGCGTTACAATAGGAATAAACAGGGAAAACCCTATTTCAGTATATCGACGGCAGCAAAGAACAAAGACTCAACTGCACTTTTTACAAAATTCACTTTTTACATAATTCGACTCAGAATTATTATTTATTTTATAATAAGATTTTTTTTCTATTTAGATCTCAACTTTTACATATACTTAATATTAAGTCACGTAACTATATAATATAAGAAAATTACACCTTTTATTCACAAAGTGGCGAAGTAGACACGGACTTAAACCATTCATCCATCTACCGTCGGACAATCGGCGGGTTCACCCGTTGTTAACAAAGATATCAGTCACATAGTCGTTTTTTTTAAACTCGTGTTATTTTAGTGCAACATTACAATTAATAATAAGCATTACAAATAATAGTTAAATAAAGTAACTGATTACGCACCTTTATTTATTAAAGCAATAAGAAATGTATTAAGTAGGTACACAAAATAATATCTGTTTTAATATTTAAAATGATATAAGCTTAAGTAATTAGAAAGTCCCACGTGGAAGAGGATTTAGGCCGTTGAGTCATTTAGTTTACTGTTTTATACGAAGTAAATCATCAAGACGACAACCGCATTAAAAAAAACAGGTCTTAGCCATTTTCTTGGTAACATCCTATTAACTAAATGTTGTAAAATATGAAAAAATAACTGTGTTCTTCTATTAATTATCACAGTTTTGCCAGTCGCGGATTAAGACTACTTGATGCCCTAAGCAATCCACGCCAGTGGGCCCGCCTACCCACTAGTAAACTAGTAACGGTCTTAAATTTGTTAACGTATGTATTACGAGATTAACGACGTAGGTTGGTACCTTAGATTATCTATGTACGAAAGCATTTTTTTTATTTATTCAAACGTGACTTGCGACTTTTACAAGCATTAAATTCACGGCATAGTTTTTAAGTTCAACGATTTTAGTATATCTGTCGGTATTTTACTTCAACACAATGACAACTTCTGCCGAAAAAACGCGCGGGTTTTCAAACAGCCTTGCCTTTCATGTGCTAGCAAATATTTTTTCGGTGCTGTTTACGGTGCCCCCGAGACGTGATGCCCTAAGCAATTGCTTAATTTGCTTATAGGCTAATCCGGAACTGAGATTTGCATTCAAAGCGCTCTCCCGTAAAATCATGATTTTGTAGATAACCGTATATACTTTGCGGCCGTCGATATATTCGACAGTATTACGATGACGTATTGTTATTTGATTTGCAGCTTAAGGATAATCAAAAAGTTTTCCTTCAAAAGTGAATAATACAGCGATATCACTAGTGTGTCCATGAAACTGGTATGATTTAGGACAATTTAAATGAAGAATATGATGATAATTTTCGAAGCAATTCCTACAAACAATCAATTTCTTTTATAAGTCTTCTAATTGAACTCTGTTGGAAGACAGAAATAAGCAGAAAGTTTGTATCTACTAACTGAAAATAGCCCTGGTGAGGCCATTATGTGGAGTACCAGATGATCGATGGACTGTAATATTAGTCAACAAAGTGGTAGCTGTGGCGAAGGTTTCCAACTCGATTGCTACCGGCTTCCCTTTAAAAAATGGCACAGTCTATAGACAAATAATATAACCATATTAAAGATATCTACTCTGGCTTACCTCTTACAAAAATTGACCCTTCGCTACCGAGTGGTAGTGTAGCTGGAATTGCTAGCACTGTCAGTAATTCTTACATGCATACTATCCATCGATACAAAAGTGTCTCCGTCTGATTGTTATGTTTTCACGGCTAAACAGCTCAGAAGATTTTGAAGAAAATCGCTATAAAAATAGCTTACACTTTGAGATACGTCATAATACGAGACGTTGGTAGCTACGCTTCACAGCCTGGCTCATCGGGGGCGGCGTAACGTTGCTTGCCTGTCGGTTTTCTACAGATTGTACTTTGAAGAGTGTGCGCAGGAGCTCCACGACCTGATCCCACCATCGTCCTTTTACCATCGGACAACCAGACGTACTGCAGCGCACCATCCACACTTGGTTGATATCCCGACGAGTCGTACTCAGCGCTTCTCCTCCACGTTTAATAAGCGCACAGCCAAAGTATGGAACTCTCTGCCGGCATCTGTGTTCCTCCCACATTTTTCAAATCAAGAGTGAACAGGCATCTTCTGGGCACGCTCGTTTTATCATAGACCTCATCCATCGCTTTCCATCAGGCGTGATCAGGGTCAAGATCGGGCAAATTTAGAAAAAAAAATTTGGTACCTTAAGCTAAAAAAACATCCTCAAAAAAATGGTGAAATGAGGTGTTGAAGTTTATATAAGAAACACTATTATTACGTGAACAGGAAATAATATAAATATATTAATGTCCTTAAAATAAATAAAATTATGGTCACTATAGTTCAGTAACAAATCATTGTTGTGAAGTATTTTGTTATTACATTATACGTATTAATTAGTACCTTTGACTGTTAATTAAAATACTGAAATAAAATGTTTAAATAATGTAATGAAAATATGAAAATGTTTCGTTTAATATTATGGTTACTTTTAATTGCATTGAGAGCTGAAGCAAATGTTCTGGAAACTGGTGAGACCTATTTTTACTGATCTTATTCTAAATCTAAACAAGTGATTGTTAATAAATGATCATGAATTGATGTGCAACATCATGTCTGCGACGCCCTTTACCAGTTTTCTTTGTATTGTATTGATTCTAAACGTGTGCAGATCAGTGGCTTTGGCTTGAGTCTGCCATATTTTTTATACGACGTCACTGACCTACAAACTAGTAGGTACGTACTAACGAAAGGAACGCATTCTCGATAGGGAAGGATGTGAAAGAAGTGAAGGGCAGGTGTTTTGGGACTCTTCTAGCATTGTAATAAAGTATAAATTAGAATGATTGCCAAGAGAAAAATATATCGTGAATATGCTCCTTCAAGGAATAGATTCTCACACTTAACAACATACACCAAAGTACAATGGAGTGCATTTTTTCGGAGCAGTCGGATGAAGAATAACTGTATTTTTAATCGACTTCAAAAATTCTTTTTCAATTCTCATGCTCTAAAAGTTCGTCTTCATGGTGTGCTTAGGCGACATAAAGTCGCTTTTTGTGCTCTAGTGCGTAAAGTATTTTTTCTCTCTAAGACTAAGATAATCAGGCCCAAAAGCCACATGCACAATAAAACGTCGCATATTATATCACTATATTTATATCACTTCCGTGTTTTCTATCATTACTTTAATAAAACCAGATAAAATTATTATCATTTAGGTATTATTTAAAAACGCAAGGAAACGTTTTTATGACTTGGCAGTATGAAGTACCTAAGTCGAAGGACACATTGAAAATAAAAAAAAAACTTTTAAAAAGTTTTGTGGCGGAAATTAGCTATTATCTTCTTCAATTTTGTAACATTTTTGAAGAGTGTACTGTATAAAGAGTGTACTGTTACTGTTATGCCTGTTTCATTTTCTCCTAATCGAAGTGAAAAGCATAATGTATAACCCGGGCATAACCGAGCCATTTTACCCCTCGACTTAACTATACACCCTCGCCTGCAGTTCCGGGGTAAAATGGCTTCTTTTATGCACTAGTTGTACAATCTAATATTTGATCGCTTACATACCTATAATAAACTAAACGTATTTTAACTATTTTCGAGATAACTACGGTCAAAAGACCTACTGTTTAAAATACTACCTAAAGATCGTTCCACAAATTTTTGTAATAACTAAAGAACGAATTAATCCCTAAAGGAGAATTCACCTACGGTTTATTCAAATACAATTAGTTAACCTAAAGTTGATTGAAGTAACGGACGATTCACCTATTGTTGATTTATTGATTATTCCTGATGTCCACTTCTTGTTTGGCCACCACTGGGGGACAGCGAAACAATTTTAATTAATAAACTATTGTTACCTTTAAAAATAACAATTTTGTAATTTCAGAAAATCCTGAAATTCGTCTGTCTGATAGAAATAGTGGAAACGAGAATTATACAGTTTGGAAACACAAACCCCTGGAGATAATTCTAGAAAATATTTATCCACGATACGTTTGGTGAGTTTGTTAAAAATAGTAATAATTTTTAGTGCTAGCCTTGGATAGACTTAAAAGGGGAAGATACGTTACTTGATCACAGGGTTCTACTGAACCAAGTCCAATTGACACAGTGACACTCGTGACACGCGGACCATCGTCTATACAGCGCATGTCGATACAGCGGTGCTATTCTGTAAAAATCTCACCGTGAAAACTTAGGTGAAGTGAGCGTGGAGTGAGCTGTCAATAGTGTCAATTCCTAGCAAAAACAAACTCACTTCAACTAAGTTTTCACGGTGAGATTTTTACAGAATCGACCGGCAGCTCAATTGTTTCAGCTTCAGCACATTTTGAAGTGTATGCAATGAAGCTAGGAAAAAGCACACGTTTCATAATATTTAACTCTTGTTACATCTGTGCGTTAGTCTCCTTTTTTCTACACTTTATTGCGTTAAAATTTGAAATATGCGAATTCGAGCGAGCGGCCTATAGAAAATAAAATTAAACTGACGATTCGCAGTTTTCAGGCGAGTAAATTCGTGCGAATCGACTAATAAGCATGAGCAAGCCTTCTGCTTGATCTGTTTAAAAAAGATGCATTGTATAAGTTACATACCGATACTATGTTACTGTTTATAGCATTGTGACCTAAACCCGCACTTAAATCACATCACGCTTTTCTGTGACTTAAGTAGTACATTTTTAAACAGAAAAGCGTGATATAAGTGCGGGTTTAGGTCCCACGAGCTATAAAATAGTATACGATACGTGTGACTTAGGGGCCTACATGACCTAAAGCGCGGTCACTGTCGGACTGCATAGAAAAGAAAGAGAAGCACGATGACACAACACTGGTAATTTATCACTATCTACCTAGCATACATCCTGAAGAATGTCATATATTTTTCTGATTTTGTTCACTGTAGTCGATCATATACTTTTATTTCTTCTAAAACTTGCGTTTTTTCTGTTCCTGTGGTCCTGTAATCCCCTTAAGTAATGGGTTACTTAAGGGGTTTACAACCTAAACGCAAAAAACGCAAGTTCCCGGGCGCAGAGAACCCTCTCTGCGCCCGGGAACTTGCGTTTTTTCAAGCTAATTTCACGACGTGAATTAATAGTTAATTATCGTATTGTACTATTTCAGGTGCTCCGAGGAATGTGCATCCAACAACTGCGTACAATTTGTACCAGAAACCGAATTTTCAAACAATATTATCACTATTTTAAATGTGAGTAGGTATTATGGTTCTGTCATTATCATCAGTATCCTGCCGTTAACCCAATTTAATTAATAATAATAAATTTATTAAGGTATAGACGTCAGCACATCAAGCTACCCGAAACTGTTAAATTTTCCCAATCAACTTTGAACCTTATGCTTTAGCGATAAAGTTTAAAATCTATTAAAGAAATTTGACAGATTGTAGTAACTTGATGTGCTGGCGTCTGTACATAAAGGTCTTGTAGTACATGAGGGGACTAGAAAGTATGCATTATTATTTACATGATGTAGGTACAACAAATTGTTGGGTGAATCACTGCTCTCCTAACTAGATTACTGAGTATAATCTGTATTTAGGAGAGACAGTTTAAACTCCTTATTTGAGTATCACAATAAACATATAATACTAATGGAGCCAAAAAGTAAAAAGTTTTTTTATAAAAAACAAAACACTACAGCAAATACCTATCTTAAAATTAAAATTCAATAAGATAAATTAGAATGAGAAGTGTTGGTGTGGTGAGTCGAGTGAGTGCGTGTGTGTGTATGTATGAGTGTGTGAGTGTGAATGAGTGTGTGTGCATTTGCAATTGCGTTTGTTCTATACTTCTTTAGCAGTCTTCATATCAGTAGTTGCTTATACCCTTTCTAGTTGTATCATCTTCCACACAGTTCATCCATCGTTTCTTTGGTCTTGCTCTACTCTGAAAGTCATCCACATGTACACTTGCAATTTTCCTAACGATATTTTCCTCATTCCTCCGCTTAAAATATGTACCATCCACATGTACACTTGCAATTTTCCTAACGATATTTTCCTCATTCCTCCGCTTAAAATATGTACCATCCACATGTACACTTGCAATTTTCCTAACGATATTTTCCTCATTCCTCCGCTTAAAATATGTACCATCCACATGTACACTTGCAATTTTCCTAACGATATTTTCCTCATTCCTCCGCTTAAAATATGTACCATCCACATGTACACTTGCAATTTTCCTAACGATATTTTCCTCATTCCTCCGCTTAAAATATGTACCATCCACATGTACACTTGCAATTTTCCTAACGATATTTTCCTCATTCCTCCGCTTAAAATATGTACCATCCACATGTACACTTGCAATTTTCCTAACGATATTTTCCTCATTCCTCCGCTTAAAATATGTACCATCCACATGTACACTTGCAATTTTCCTAACGATATTTTCCTCATTCCTCCGCTTAAAATACAAGTACAAATATTATATATCCGCTTAAAATACAAGTAAAATACAAGTATTTCCAAAGAACTTTTCACTCACCGTTGCCACTTTCAGACATCCTCTTACATAATTATACTCATTTCTTATTCTATCCAATCGCGTAACACCACACATCCCGCTTACGACTCTCAGCTGCATGTAATTGCCTTTCATTAATTCCTTTTGTGGCCCAACATTCTGGTGCATAGAATCTTCCCATAAAGGCTCGTACACACAGGCGCGATGCGACACGCGACACAAAGGCACCGCTCGTTGCGCGACTTGCGGTGCCTTTGTGTCGCGTGTCGCGTCGCGCCTGTGTGTACGAGCCTTAAAGCTTAAGGCGAATGTGGGAGTCGCAGATTGTTGCCGTGACCTGTCCCCATTACATCGATCGATACCTAATTATATATACAATGTACAGAGTTATTGGTAAAACAATAACAACCTTCTAGGACTGTTTTACTAGCACCATAAACAACAACTTTTGTTCTCATCATCTGCCTCGCCTTTTCCCAACTATGTTGGGGTCGGCTTCCAGTCTAACCGGATGCAGCTGAATACCAGTATTTTACATGGAGCGACTGCCTATCTACCACAACCTAGTTACTGGGTAATACGATACTTTTTGGTAAGACTGATTGTCAGACTTTCGGGCTTCTGACTACCCGTAACGACTGTCAAAGATCCACGAATGAATGAAAAACATAATACATTTACCCCTTCAATTTTTCGATGTTCTATCTAACCCCCGCTCCCCTCCGCTGAATTCTGTACTGACAAGGCAGTTTGTTTACCTAACTAGCGCTTTATTTTGTGTTGGATTGAAATATCTTTATTTTTGTAACATGACAGTCTGATGAATTAAATCTGATGAAGTATTTAAAGTCATAGAACAAAAGAATGATCTTCGCAGGATGGCTGGTAGCAGCTGGATGAGAGTTGCCGAAAATCCAGTTGAATGGCGTGCAATAGGAGAGGCTTATGTCCAGCAGTGGATGATGATGATGATAGATCAAAAGTTGTTGTTTATGATGGTAGTGTAGCGGTATCTACAACGCCACAAGCAAAACAACGCGTCAAACTGACGTCACGCAAAAATCCTGCATAGCGCAAGCAGAGTTTACCGCGCAACTAGCATAGATACAACGGCCCGACATGAATCATCGGGCAGTTGCCCGCCAGACAGAACACTCGTCTGGTCGGAGGATCCTCCCTTTTCTATAGAGTATGAGTGAACTTTATACCCTGTTCCTTATACCTCTATAGTAGTATTATTAGTCCTGAGAGGTTGTTAGTGTTTTACCAATAACCCCTAAGTTTTTCTTTAAGCCTGAAATCTGAAAAAGGTACACACTAGTTTACACAGTCATGTGGCGGCATCTATATCGCCACATATCGAACTACGCATCACACTAATTTCACGCAAAATCTTGCAATGCGCAAGCGAATTTATCGCGGGACAAGCTTTTATACAACGTTCCGACATGCAGTCGGGCGGGTGCCTACCAGACACGGCACCCGTCTGGTCGGAGGATCCTGCCTTTTCTATGGAGGATAAGTGGATTTTACACCCTGTTCGTCATACCTCTATACACACTGCATCCTTTTATAAGGTACCTATACAAAATTGGCGAAATGCGGAAACACTATACCTTACACCAGTAAGTTGCTATTCAGGAGTGTTAAGGCTCCTGAAAAAAGGCGCGACGCGTGACGCTAATCGCTGACGACACAAAGGCACCGCTCGTTGCGCGACTTGCGGTGTCTTTGCGTCGCGCGCGATTTTATCGCGTATCGCGCCTGTTTGAAGGAGCTTTTATTACGCAGTTATATCTGGTTTCAGATCAAAAACGTTACGCATAAAATGAGTACTAGATGGGTGTGCAAAGCCTTGGTCAACAGGAGTCAACAGGACTGCCTTGGTCGGGATATGCCATGCATAAAATATAAGAGTCTTAGATATACTGAAACGTATTTACATTTTAATCTTCACGTCAAAGGAGCAAGTAAGTGCTTTTTACCTCATTAGCACTTTGCCAGCTAATTCATCCGCTCTATTCTTCATTAAGTTAATAAGTATAAAATCAACGAAGTTATAACGATAAGGGGCTACTAGCAAACTCGAGAGGTTTATAAGTAGCCCCTACATAGTACCATTGTCCACCTCCTGGGTCCATCATCAGACCCTTGACACCAAGTGAAATATATTGGACTCGTTAAAACGAATCATGACCCCAAATTCGAGGGGTTTACTGAAGAGTTCCACTATCCACCTCCTGGCTCCATCATCAGATCAGTTCCAAGATACCAAATAATAGTGTCTTCCGATCTACATATACAACGTGTAACAGAAACCCTATAGCTATCCTTAAGCACTAAAGATAACAGCTGGTATAGAGTCACTATACTTAGTTTCAACTCAAAATAAAATACTCTAAGAATTGATACCAAATTTTCGGTATCTTAGGTTTCTGAAATTCAAATCATAACAAACATGTCACCGCACTACGTAGGTCAATCACTTTACTTGCCAATATCACGATAAATCTCTTCCGTAATTCTGCGCGCCTAGTACTGTACTAGCCTACCAAACGCGGCGTCTTTGTCGGCGCGAACTGACGAGATCAAACATGCCGCCTACCGCTTTGGCGGTGCGGCGCGCCGTACCGCCAAAGCATAGGCGGCATGTGCGCGCGCGCAATACAATACCTACTTTACCGTGATGTAAAAATTAATGTGTAATTATTGATTTTCAGTTTACTCATTAATATTAATATTAAGCCAGAAATTGCACGTAAAAACCGAGATAACAAAACTTACGTAAAATATCGAAACAAAGTTTAGGTAGGTTAACTAGTTTCATCTCTTATTATTACTTATTACCGAGAAAACAGTAAAATCTTAAAGTTTTGCTTAATTTAGTAAATTGACTTACATTTTTAAAGGTGGGGTTCGATGTGGTGGCCTTGGTACTGTATGCACAAGGCCGCTCGCTTGTTCATAGACTCCTGAACATTGCATAGCATGTCTGGTGTGATTGTCCTGAAAGCGGCCTCAATTCGTACTTTCATTTGGTCCACTGTATCACACTGCACTGCGTACACTGCATTTTTAATGTACCCCCACAAAAAAAAGTCTAACGGGGTTAGGTCTGGGGATCGTGGAGGCCAAGCCACGCTTGTGCTACCACGCCCAACCCACTGAGCAAAGCGCGCATCTAAATAATGGCGAACATCTCGAGCAAAATGTGCCGGTGCACCGTCATGTTGGAAAATTAAATTATTCCTCATCACGAGATTGACATAGCTTAACACTGGTAGCACTGTGAGGACATCGTCTAATTCATTCCTCAGGAAGCTTAAATAATTTTGGCCGTTTAAGCTTTGCGGCAAGAAAACTGGTCCTACGACAACGTCTCCAATTATACCTGCCCACACGTTCAGTCGCCATTGGTGTTGAAATGACGACTCTGTCGAAGCATGCGGGTTCGTGTGAGACCAAACATGTTCATTGTGGATGTTGCTTATTCCCGCTCTCGTGAAGGATGCCTCATCGGTCCATAGTATTTTTGAACCAAAATCTGGCGAAGCTTCTGACTGGTTTCTGTACCACTCGCAGAAGGCCACGCGAGGCAAAAAATCTGCCGGTATCAGCTCCTGGGTACGACGGAAGAGGTATGGGTGCTGACCGTCATTGCTTAGCACTCGCCATACCTGCATGTGGTTAGAGGCACCCAGCGCTAATGCAGCTCGACGTGTGCTAGTGCGTGGATTGAGTTCAAAATGTTCCAGAACAGCTTCTTCAAATTCTGGATCGGTAGTACTCGGGCGACCCTCTGAAGCAGGTGCGTGGAATGACCCAGTTTGGTACAGACG
Organism: Luperina testacea; assembly: GCA_927399505.1. Taxonomy (NCBI): domain Eukaryota; kingdom Metazoa; phylum Arthropoda; class Insecta; order Lepidoptera; family Noctuidae; genus Luperina; species Luperina testacea. Next base: position 6,408,092 of record OV656783.1, on the reverse strand, counting down.
ATGTACCATCCGGCTAAAACATGCCGACGAAGGCAGCTGTCGACGGTCAGCATCTGGTCTACCCTCAATAAAACGGTGACGGTACAGTTCTCGGGCAGCTCGCAAATTACCATGTTCTGCTCCGACACACAACATCATTTCGTAATATTCGCTATTACTTATCGACATTTTCAAACACAACAAAAAAAAGTCAATTAGGTGTAGCCGTCTGAACTGATGCGCGTGTCACAGGGACTAGAAACGAGTGCACTAGACACGGAACAGACGTCGACTGGCGAGCAAAACAATAACAATGCTAAATAAATCTCCTATTCCCTGCTATCCTGGTACCTAAATATTATTTCGTTAAATTTAGATACCTACGAGTATAGGGTGGCTGTCCCAATTAGTGTCCAGTACTATTAAAAAATATTGTTCAAGGATTCAAGATTATTTTACATCTTAATAATAATTTCAACTAAACTCCGTTAAACTTTCAAGTAAATCTAACACACCAGAGTTACGTACCTAATTCAAATTCAAAATTGAAAAATCATTCATTTTTTTTCACCACATCACGCAGCGGGACGCTGAACGTGCCCCCGCGCGTGATTTTTTACCAAATTCAATAAAAACGTGCTTCCGCGCGTGGAATTATCCGTTCCACGAACCCCGCTGCGTGACACGGTGCAGTGTGGGCCTCCCCTTAGATTCTTACCAGCTGACTAAAAACAACATTCCCGCAACCTCGGAAATTCCCGCAACCTCGGAAATTCCCGCAACTCCGGAAAATTATTAAGTAATTTCAATCCATTAAAAATCATAATTTATGGGGCCGCGTTACCTCTTTAGAAGTTGTATTTACCAGGAGTAATTGAAACTACAGGACGGCAATTGGTGCACGTACCCTACTAACCCATTAGGTTTACACACACTAAGATGCTTACATTGTGTGTGTAACGACGTAATCAGGGTTCTGTGAGCAAACAATTTTCAATTCGGCAATAACAATTCCTAACTCATGCGGTCCTAGTACTTTTATTAATTTCTTTCCACAGTTAGATGCAGTTTTGCGACATTTTTTATTGACTTCGTTTGATTATACTAAAGACTAAACGTGCTCAAACCAATAAAACCCATGTACTATTGATAAAGCACCGACAGACCGTGAACTTCCGATAATTCTTTCGGTTAGTCCTACAGACAAAAATTATGCGGGCGTGCTATTATTTTGTAATAAAAAAATAGTATTAACTTGTTGTTAATAGTTTTCGACATAATTATTAAAAAAAAAACCTTATTTTTAAAATTATGAACGGAACCGTGCAACCGAACTGTGATTTTATTTGTACTAGGAGAAGCATCAATACCGAAGAGGTGAATTGAAATGATGTTTTGGGTTCAGTTGGAGAAAAATTCTTGTTCTAAATCCTTTTTCTATTCTAAGTTTTAATGGCAAATAATAATGTTTATTTAAGCAATTAATTCTTGGTAGGATACACGTAAGGATTCGATTTTTTATGATCAATTCAATGGTACGAGCTGACGATTTTTCGAAACAATTCGTTTTAATGCGATCTTCAAGCAAATCGATTCAATAGTAAGGTGAATCGAATCCCCTGGATCGTATGTGTAAAAATTATTATGATAAGGGCTCATAATAGTTCAAGTTCATGTTTGCCCAAAGTATTATGCTGACAATCATAAACAGCGAATAGGTAGGTTTATTTATTTCAAACAAGATCAATTACATACATAATTATAATAATAATAATATTCTTTATTTTCGGACAACGGTGATCCAGCGTGTTAGTAAACAATAAATTATAACTTATTACTAGTGTTAGTAGTTAAAATACAGTGCTTAGCCATTTGGTTAGTATACCTACATACAGACACTTTTTAGCTTGTCCGCATTATTTATGTTAGCACTAAGCGAAGATTGAAACATTTGATTTTAACCGACTACATCTGTACCATCTGAATGAAAGTCATTTAATTACGCTGGAAAGGTTATCAATTATTAATATTATTGATTAAAAGTTTAGACGTACCTACCTGACTGGCAACTGTAAATATGTCACAAAATAAAGGTGTGTTAAATGTTGTTTAAAATTTTTTTGATTACGATTTTTGTTGAATTTTTAGTAGATCGATTCAGGAGCACGGGATTCGTTCTGTGAATCGATTAAAAAATCGATTTAAAGCAAAACATCGTTTATCCTTATGGCCACCAAAATAAAAGGATAGGAATAACGTTGGGAAATTCAATACAGGAATATTGTTTTTAAACGGTTTTTTAATTAGGTATTTATTGTGTTGTAGGTACGATGGTAAGGTGAGGTGGGTGGAAGATTACTATTTACTATGTAGATAATAATTATCTACAAAGTAATCTTCTACAAAAGGACAACTACATAAAAAACCAACAAGTGTGTAAATAATACGTGACAGTGCAAACAGGTACCTAAATATTATTTCGTAAAATTTTAATACCTAGACCAAAATCAAAGTTTAGGAAAAGTCAGTAATAATATTTTGTAAACAAAAAATAAACATGCGGAACCTTTTATTCATTTTATTCAGAAATACCAGGAGTAAGAGGTTTATTTTTACTCACAAATGGTTCACTGACACCGATCAGCTGATTTAGTGCTAGTGATGTGTTTATTTCAATTTGAAAAGTTCGGTTTCTGGTATCAATGTATTAAAATTTCTCATAAGTTCCGAACATGTAGATATAGGATTAAAAAACCCTTCCAATATCGTTTGATATCATCCAAAGAAGCCGTGCCTTTCGTATGTATATACCCTTTCCGTTACACGTTGTACACGCAGTTTTATTTCGATACGACAATTAGAGATAGATTAAAATTTACTTCTTAGATGATTTTTACATTGTTAGTTACGTTTTTTTTTGCTAACAAAAAAAAAAACGTATTAAAAATCTGGTGGCGTGACCACAATTTCATCGAAACAGTGACGCTTCAAGATAATACAAATGGTGTAGTTTTCCTGTACCTACAGAACTTTTTGCTTCTGCGGTGCTATTCTGTAAAAATCTCACCGTGAAAACTTAGGAGAAGTGAGCGTGGAGTGAGCTGTCAATAGTGTCAATTCCTAGCAAAAACAAACTCACTTCACCTAAGTTTTCACGGTGAAATTTTTCAGAATCGACCGGCTGGACCTATGTTCAGAATTAATCGACAATTGAAACTCATTTAAAACTTCTAGTTTATTACTATTTCTCTTAGACCGCGTCCCAATCCAACCAAAGCTAACGTCGCCAGAATACGTGACTGTCACGTTCATTTTGTTCGGCGATCCGCGTTTCGGGTTTTTGATAAATGAGACACATATGAACTCGGGGCCTAAAAAGGCCACTTTGGTAGAATCATAAAAGGATAACATTATGAATTATAATGGACAGTTAACTGTTAAGTTAATCGTATCAAATCCCTAAGTACCTAAGTAGAGCAGCAAAAAAAACTGGCACTCCGGTAGTGCCGACAGAAGTGAAAACTTGAACAATTACGAGTGTATTTTGTGAATCGTCTTATAAACAAAACACGCGTGTTAAGGTGTGTTCCTAATTTTATAGGGTTTTTTGCAAATCAGGTATGATGACCAAAGTGACTGGTTTATTCTTCTCGTGAAAGGAATTTATTCAGATTTACAAATAAGCACACAGGATAGACTTCAGTTCGTGGTGTTGGTCGCGGCAGTGGTAAGAGAAGCAAGCCGCTCGCATGGAGCTCGTCGTCAGTTATATATCCGTGGTTCAGCGCCATCTCGTCGTTGTTGGATGAACTACGTAGTTAGTACGCGAGGCCCTCGTAGTTCTTCCCGATGTGCATAGATGGCGCTGTCCTCAACAACGCGCGTCTTACGTTTTACGTCTTACGAATTTTCGATCAGGGTCACGTGACCTGACGCGAATTTAGAAGTTTTTACCCATTCCAAAAAAAGTACACAGCGCCGCTAAAGAAGTTTTCACTTCAAAAAAAAAAGATGGGCTGTCTTCGCCATATTATGATTCGTAATGTTACCCTGTGATGATTCTGCCAAAATGGCCTTTTTAGGCCCCCTCAATGATTGTTTTCACACGACAGATCACTTTGTTTACGACGCGTTTTTGCTACAATCATTGCAGTGATTGACGGATAACCCATCGTCTAATTCCATACCAGCTATCAGTTATTCATAATTCATGATTGTCGAATGAATAAACGTTTACCTTCTTAATACCTTCAATCACCCCTTGTTTACACGATTGGTGTTGGACCTTATTGAGAAAATAATTAAACTTTATCGTTTAAAACCATGTTTAGCAGATAAACAATGTTTGTTTTTTCACCAGGAGCAGTAATTTTAAATGCAAACGACCAGAAGTTGACTTATGTAACGACAAACCTGTCAGTTAACTACGATGGAGAGGTCAACTACAGTTATGAAGACGGCGAGGATTTCCGTTTTTCGTGCGAAAAAGCAAGACTTAATTATAATAAGGACACTCTGCGTTTGGAATATTACAACGCAGAAGGTAGGTATTTCACATGTCATGAAGAATAAAATTATATTGAGCAACAACACCATCTACTAGATTCGAAGTAATCAGGATTGGGATTTTGTACAGACGCTAGCACATCAAGCTACTACAATCTGTCAAATTTCTTCAATAGATTTTCAACTTAATCGCCAAAAGCATAAGGTTCAAAGTTGATTGGGAATATTTGACAGTTTCGGATAGGTTGATGTGCTGGCGTCTGTACCTACAGCCATCAAGGAGGTGATTCTACTTGTCATAATAAACCACTTTCCGTATAAAATCCATACCGACGCGGATTATTTTGTGCACTTTGAAAAATTCGTGCCTTGCAACAGAAAAGACGTGGTATTACATAAGACCGATCTACTTGGAATGAAGTCGATCCGCCATCGATCGTGCTCTATTTGCAAATTGATCGATACAAAGTAAAAACATTAGCTTTGGTTGTCGATCGATAGACTAGTACATTGATTGTCGATCGATGTTGCACAAGACGTAATTATTTATTTAATAATTATATAAATAATACACTGACAATGGAATATTGAGGGTCATATAGGAGGTAAACTATTTCTTTATATATGGAAATTAATATTCCAGCTGCAATAACACTTGTATTTTCCTTTGTTGTTGTGTTGTTTTGTAATTATTTAATCATTTTTAATTTTTGATACTTATTTGTAATCTGGTTAAATTTTATATGGGTGTGTATACCAGAAATAAATGATTTTTATTTGATTTGATTCGATATATTATTACACAAAAGCGATTGAAATTGATAGAGACTTCGATGACACGGGGATCGTAAGGTGTTATAACACTCTAAAACACACAGAGCAGGAATTTCCGTGACGGCGGTTATTTAGGCTAGGTGATCAGTTAGGATGTTGACAATACCGTCTCCAGCAGCGGCCGCCAAGGCATCTCCGCGCTCTGTGCTAAAGCTTATAATATAGCCTCTGACTCCACAAACCCAGTACCTAGTTATAACTTCGATATCGATCGCACTGACAAACTAATAAATATCTATATTCTGTCCAATGTCGTACTGCACTTGCGCGACGACACTATCGTGCCCAAAGCGCACTAATGTATAACAAAATAAACAAAAAACTTTCAATTTATAAACAAACCCTAAGTACATATAGTCAAGCAGACTCTGAAGCCATGGCTACTGTCGCTGAACTATGACGAAACAGATAAAGTTATCATATCCATTTCGTAACACTTTAGTGTTAAACAAAAACACAAACACAAACACACACACAAACACACACACACGCAAACACATAAACTCAATACAGGCTTCTTTTAACGGTTTTTAATTTATCTTACTTTTTGTTGTTTCCATATTCTTTTTATTATTGTTAATCTTTTTGCATAAGATTCTGTAATATCTCCTACTGGGAGAGGGCACTGGCTCTTGTAACACAGGTCTATTACCTAGTACAGGAGTCAGGGACTTCACACTATTTTGTAACCACTTTCTTGTGTTATAAAGATTATTATTACATATATTATTATCTTTCAGGGATTCTTCTATTTCAAACTAAGCCTAGAGTTCAGCAACAGCACATATTCCAGTCTGTCTTGAAATCGAACAGTGATAAGTATTACTTGGACTGTATTATACGCTCTGCCGGAGATCCTGAAAGAGAATATCGTTATAGAACTAAGTTCTTTAAAAGAGATTTCCTTGCTGGTAAGTAGTGGTGTTGTATACGTAATTTACTTTATAGTGGGTGTGAAAAAAATTGATACACAATGGCATTTGAACACGCAGTTCCCGAAAGGCTGGGCAACGAGTGTGACGTGCAATTTGCGTTTTGTAAAGTTACAATCAGCCGAGGGCTACTCGTATTTGTAACTTACATAAAAATTATAGATAGATATAAATTACAACACAGATATAAAATCAGGCCGGCTTCGAAACTGGTTCCACTGGAACAGCAGGTAGTGATGGTGGAGGTCGCGCGGCGACAACCGAAGCGTCCCTCACCAAGCAGACGCGGTAAGACCCTGGTGAAGGAGGTCGCGCGTCGTCAACCGGCACGAGCGAGGAGCGCCAAATGTCGGTTTAATGTAAGTTACAAATAGCTCTTAGCTAATTGTAACGTTACAGCTTTTATGGTGAATGGAGGTTATTAAAATACATGTTTCTTTTACAGATGCATCGCAACATGCAGTGGTATTGTCCGTAAACGACCAAAATTTGACAACATATAGAAACAACGACAAGTCATTTGACAATTATATATTCAGGTATATTGATGGAGAGGTATTGACTGTTACTTGTCAAAAAATGGACGTCAATATGAGAGGCCCGCTTAATTTCTATGTTGAAAGAATGAATCAGAGTAAGTAGATATCTATATAAGCCTACTTCAACAAAGTTGGAAAAAGCGAGGCATAAGCAGATGATAATAAATTTGCCTTATCCGAGGTTTATTTCAGTTAGCTGTATTTTTATACGCACTAGAACCCACCAGAAATGCCGATTTAAACAGCTGTCAACAGAGGCCTAGTGTACAAATTTGACAACTATTAACGAAAAAAGAAAAACATAGGGACAGTATATTATATCCTTCTTATTCAGTTTATGAAATATCTTTTAAATTCACCCAATATTGGAGAAGGAAATAGGCGAGAGCCAAACTTCGAATTATGACCTTTTACTAGGCGAGTGTGCGCTGGTGACGAGCAAATTACTCGTTGATATGGGTTTGTACCAATCGTTCGTCTCTTAGCGAGTATACTGCCCGCCAAGTCAGCGTCATTGAGCGAGTACCGACTCTTATCGCTGCCACAAACGAGGCAGTGGTGCCGTTTCCTTGTTCACACACTAAAGGGCATTGTCTAAACTTGGCCATTTTTAAACACGATGCTATGCAAAAAAGTAATTTACCATTATTTTAAATTATATTTTAGTAATTATCTGATGAAATAACTTTGTATCAATTAGCACTGTAAAAAATCTTTTTTTTTTAGTATCTGATTTGATCTAAAATTCGTTTCACGAAAGAATTACCTTCGCCGTAATGTTGGAACCATTGCTTTTCATTGAAGAATTGTTTTACCTTCAATGAAAAGCAATGGTGCCACATTACGGCGAAGGGAATCCTTTCGTGAAACGCACGGTTCCGACTTTGGATTTGGTTTCGGTGTTGCCAAACCAAAATTCGTTATAACAACAAATTAAAATCGATTTAAAATACAATGCAATCTCTCCACTGTATTTAACATAGTTTTCGTTAAATTACATAAGTAAAAATGCTAATAAACGATTTAGGACATAAAAAATTATAAACTGACGTTTTATACATTATTTCTGGAGAACTTATAACATTTTGATCGATTTCGAATGGATCGATATAGAATTGCTTTTTTTTATGGCAACACGGTGCTTAAAAATATTGTGTCAATTTGTCAAAATGACAGTTAACATTCGCTTTGTTTCTTTGCATCGTGACTTCGTGAGTGTTGTTTTTGTGAGTTTTTTAATGACTACTTTGGTTTTTTGTTAAAATGGATTCCAATTCTTCCCTTCTTGACGACCCTCGCACTTCTATGGACCCCGAACCTTGTATTTACGTTGAACCTGGCACACCTACGGAATCGGATACGGATCAATTAAATGTTAAAAAAGTATCTAAATCTACATCTTGATACAAAACTAGGTTTATAGACTCATTCTTACTGATATGAGCTATTAAATCAATCACATACTATTAGCTGAACTGTTTGTTTACGAGTGGCCAAAGGCCTATAGAAAATGGACAATGCCCTTTAAGTACAATGCATCTTTCTCTTTCTATTTCATTAAGAAAAGGACAGAAGATAAATTCTAATTTAGTCCTGTCAAATTAATCAGCGCCTGACACTACTCCATACAAGTTTAGACGTGATTAAAAACTTGCCTAATAAAATTACGTTAATTTACGCCAGGCGCTGCTAACGTGCTTCGAAAAGCACGTTAAGCCGTTGGTCCTGGATACTGCCGGTCGATTCTGTAAAAATCTCACCGTGAAAACTTAGGAGAAGTGAGTTTGTTTTTGCTAGGAATTGACACTATTGACAGCTCACTCCACGCTCACTTCACCTAAGTTTTCACGGTGAGATTTTTACAGAATCGACCGGCAGTACTTATCATCCTAGGTCAGAGATGCAAAACTCTGACGCCTAACCTGAAATGGGTATGATTTTCCCTTCTATCTTGCTGAGGGTTGATGGCTGTCGCACTGTGTAAAAGACAGGACCATCGTCAAATTCTCCTGGTTCAGGTAGTCGACCCTAGAGAGATACGGGAAAGGACTAGGACGACTATAATTTGATTGATTTTGAATTAATTAACCGATTGTTATATTCTTTCACGGTCGGGTGTCACCCTCGAATGGGTGACACCAGGGACGAGCTGCTCCCGCTGACCCTCCCTAGTTACGCCACTATCAATAAGTTCATCAGAAGCCTATCAGAGTCATACATTTTGTATAGAGGCGTGCATACAACAATAATATTGTATTTTCAGCACTCAGGAGTTACAATCCGTCGGAGGCAGTTATTTCATTAAATATGTCTACATCAGAAATTAAAAATAAATCTCTAATGTGTAGTATCATTAACACGGATCTAGAAAAGCCCAACGCGAAGCTATTTTTCTTGTCTGATGTTCCTGACAATGGTACGTAAATAACATTTTCTTTTCTTATTCAATAATTTATTTATTTATTTTATAATTTATGTACACACATAGGGATATGACATGATTATAATTTGAGTACAAAGGTAATATTATAATTTACTTATTTATTTTTACAAATTTTGAATTTACCAAGACCAGGGGGCCTAAAAGGGCCACTTTGGCAGAATTATAAAAGGATAACATTATGAATCATAACGGACAGATAACTGTTAAGTTAATCGTATCAAATCCGGTGAAGGATTTTTCAGTTACTTTTTTTGTCTGTGCTAAAATACCAATCAATCCAATTCAAATCCAATCCCAATCTCTTTGATTATACCTACGTAGTGCAGCGAAAAAATGAAAAACACGGACTATCTTCACCATATTATGATTCATAATGTTATCCTTTTATGATTCTGCCAAAGTGGCCTTTTTAGGCCCCCAGTTGTAATATTTTGAAGGGCTTGTGAATAAATGATAATGATGTTTTGTGGATGGGTAAATATCCATTACATAGCGAGATCCCCTACGCGCTTCGGAAAAAACGTCAAGCCGTTGGTCCCGGCTGTCATTCGTAGATTTTTGATAGTCGTTACGGGTCGTTACGGGGAGATACGGGATACGGGGATTTATATGGTGTACATAATAAAGAGTATTCTATTCTATTCTAATCAGAAGCCCAAAGTCTGAAAACCAGATTTAAGAAGGAGTATCTTGTTACCATGGGTAACAAGACACTCCTAACGGTAGTGGACGTCTGATAGGCAGTCCTTCCATGTAAAATATTGGCATTCAGCTGCATGAGGGTAGACTGGAAGCCGACCCCAACATAGTTAGGATAAGGCTAAGCAAAGATTGTTCTATAAAAATAAGTAGGGCACGTGCATTTTCAAAAATTTTGGTTCTGCATTCGCCATACGAAATTTCGCCTCACACAAAAAAATCCTGGTTCATCCAATATTTTATTCCGTTTTCGTTTTTTTTTATTTCTATATATTATACTAGGTTCGGTTCGCCCCACTTTTGAAATATTTCGTTACTCGTTTTTTGAACACCACACAACTGACTATTAAAAAAACAATATTGTTTATAAATGTCGCAGCCGTTTAGTTAACCGCTTAGCCTTTTAACCAAACGGCGCGCGGCCGTTCAAATAACGGCCTGAATGATATTCAATTACAGTTTAGGTTGGAACTGTACCTAACTAATCACGCGCGAGCCGAATTGGTCGCAGTTGATGTAAATAATACGACAGTTAGACCAAGACTGGATATTTATTCATATACCCACATTATGATATACATCATGTTACCCTTTAAAGACATGAATTTTTAATTGTTATTATAAATTTAGGTAACTTATTATTTAACATAAAATAATCAAACTAAACAACAATTCATACATTAATAACAAATAATAATTTAAGACTTCCTATACTTACCCTCTCCCTTTAACAAAACCCAAAACAGAACATTTTTTTTTATTTTTATGAATACCATTTATTAATTGTATATTGTAATTGATAGGTGCATGACTATAATCTAACTTATTAATTATGACCCGCATAATTAGCAGTATTATTAGCAGCATAATTTATTAACAGTTAGTGAATTTGAAATTGGAAAAGTAAGTGAATTGTTATATTAGGAACAAATCTTAATATTATAAATACATTACCATCCTTTACGGTAAGCAAAATATTTACTATCTATCATCTTATTCACCTAATCTTAGCCCTGTATCATAATCAACAAAATATATAAACAAACATGCTCATAATTACATTTAGGCACACCTATATGTATCTATGCATAAACTAATTCTTGTGTTTACTAGCAAATATAAAGACGTGCTCATTCAAAGATCTTTTTTAATTTATCACAAGCCTGTAAAGCTGCTGATCTAGACTCAACTGAACGAGTTGCTTTTACAGTATCTTCCGAATATACAGTGTCCTCAGAATATATGGTAGCAAAAGTATCATCACTCAGATTTCACGCGAGTCGCGGTTTTTCGCGAGTGAGATGTCGAGTGAGGAGAAACAACAAATCGAGGAGACCAGGACGAGCAATACAAAGGTGGAGGGCTCATCCAGCACGGTGGATGCGGTGTACGCACGCGGGGCAGCGCGTCCTAGCGGGCGCAGGCGGTCGGCGCCGGCGCCGGGCGGACGGCGCGGCGGCGGCGGCGGCGGCGGTGCTGGCGCAGCGAGCGCGCGGGCACCAGCGGACGCGCCCCGGGCGCCGCCGCCGGGACGGGATCGTATATGTAATGCGTGTGGTTTTGCGTGTGATCGTGATGATAAGTGTCCAGCTAAACGAGCCCGGTGTTATCAGTGCGGAGTCTATGGTCATTTTAAAAGAATGTGTGCACGTAATGCTAAAAATAAAGTTTATCAAATCGAGGAAGATGAGTGCGACGGTAGCGAAAGTGAGAAGGATTTATACTTTGTGTCATCGATTGATTCGATCTCTGGCAGTAAGGACTCTAAGAAATGGTATGAAACTTTAAAATTATGCTTTAATGGCAATTATGAGAATTTCAAATTGGATACTGGTTCAGATTTAAATGTCATGTCTATTTACACGTTTGAAAGTTTAGGATTGAAAAGGTCAATATTAATATTAGATAATACAAAGGCACAATCTTTCTGTGGAAACTATATTCCTATTCTTGGTTCATGTATATTAAAATGGGAATATAAAAAACAAATGTATTGTTTACGTTTTATAATTACAAAAAATAATTGTCAAAGTGTGTTAGGAAAAGATACATGCGAGGAACTAGGGATAATTAAACGTGTGTTTTCTATAAAAATAGAACAATATGAAGATTTGTTTCATGGTTTAGGTAAACTGCCAGGTAGATATGACATTGTCATAGAGGAAGGAGCTCAGCCGTCTGTCTGTCCGGTAAGAAAAATACCTATTGGTATTCGTGACAGATTATTACGAGCCGATAATCTTACTTTGTCATCGGCTGTGAAAATATGTCAGGCCAGTGAGATGCGCGGGAGGTGATGTTTTGGCCGCGAATGTCGCATGAAATCGAGCAGGCCGTGCGACGGTGTGTTACCTGCCGCGAGAAGGCACAGCGCCCACAACGGGAACCGTTACTTCCGCACAATATTCCGGAGGGGCCGTGGATTAAGTTGGGTTCAGACATTTTCCAATATAGGAAAAATTACTTCCTCATATTGGTTGATTATTTTTCAAACTTTGTAGAAGTAAGTCCTTTGAAGAGTATAGGCAGTCGAGCTGTTATAACTGCATTAAAAGATCAGTTTGCAAGGCACGGTATTCCTTCAGAATTAGTTACTGACAATGGCCCAGCCTATGCTTCAAAGGAATTTTCAACGTTTTCTAAGGAATGGGGTTTTGACCATGTAACGACTTCACCCAACTATCCACAGTCCAACGGCCGAAGTGAAAGAAGTGTACAAACGATTAAGAATATTTTGATGAAGTCAGTCGAGTCAGGTACAGATTTTTACTTAGGTCTCTTAAATTATCGTGCGACGCCGCGAGATGGGATCAGTTCGCCGGCGGAACTCTTAATGGGACGTAGGGTTGCTACTAGATTGCCTGCACATGATACAAAGTTGCGACCTTATCATGACGCTAGTGCTGATTATGCAAGAATGTGCCGCAATCAAATAGAAAATAAAAAACGTTATGATTATCATGCGCGAACCTTACCTGAACTCAGACCAGGTGATCGAGCTATTATGATAGATGACACAAAACGTAGGTATGTTGAGGTGCAGTCTCAGTCGAAGCAGCCTCGTTCATATTTCGTGACTGATACTGCAGGAAGGCGCTACAGGCGTAATAGAAGACATTTAGTGAAAGTAGATTCTATTACGCCAGATCGAACCGAGTTGTCCGACACTGCTAATGCTACAGAGGTATCTTTGTCTGCCTCACGTGGGGATCCACAAATAGGTAAAAAATCGCTGGTCTCGGAGGAGGACAGTGAGTGGTGTGATGCGTCTGGTGAGGAAAATTCGTTGATGTATGGAAATCTGAGTGATGATACTTTTCCGTCTGTAACTCCACATACTATTCTGTCGCGTATGAGACCCTCCTCTAGGTGCTCGAACTCACACTGTTGACTAAGTATTTTTAATGCAGTCACATACTCATCAATCGACTCCCCCGTTTCTTGCTGTCTAGTAAAAAACCTAAAACGGCACATAGTCGTATTTTGTTTTGTACCAAAGTGCTCGTTAAATTTTTTCACCAACGTGTCAAGATCTTCACGGTTTTCATCTTTCTCAAACTTGAATGTCGATTGTATGTCATAACCATCAGACCCGATGAGATTCACCAATAAACACGCTTGCACATCCTTTGGTTCCTTGTAAACTGCCGATGCCTTGAGAAACACCGAGAACTGCTGGTACCATTTACGCCACGCTTGCGCACGTGCGGCTGGGCCGCCCTCCAAACGTAACTCAGCCGGTGGCCGCGCGTGTTCCATAGTTAGTTATTAATTGTTTACCGATACTAACACTGCGATGCTATATAAATCACCAACAATTAGCAGAAAATCCTGTTTTACACGTTATTTTACTGCACCGCTGTCACCATGATGTAAATAATACGACAGTTAGACCAAGACTGGATATTTATTCATATACCCACATTATGATATACATCAGCAGTAACTAAGCCAGGGCACCCCGCCCAAATTATTAAAATATTTCTACAAATATTTCTAACCTAACCAGTTACCAACCAATTAAAATATTTCTAACCTAACCAGGTTAGAACTGTGATCAACCGCGTGCGAGCCGAGCACTACTTCCAAAGGGTTGGCGGTTAACTAAACGACTAATTTAACCAGTTGGCTGCGACATAAACATGATAATTTTATGAATATATCATACGAGTATGTTTCAGATGTTCGTATACGCGGCCTGGCTAGAAATGACATCCTGTACCAGTATACAAATGATAAAGACCAATGGATTATTGAATATCAATACGCTGTGAACGATAGTCTTAACTTAACCTGTTTATGGAATAAAGGACTTAGAGCTCCACTTTGGCTGAGTCCATCTCCAAAGCCGTTTCAGTGGAAATTCGTAGGTATGCCTGTTACATTACCGACTATACACTTAGCTTGTAGCGAATAAAAGATTTCATGTTTCAAATCAGCTGCAGCAGCGTCCATGTGCAAAATCGTTTCAGTGGAAATGCAAATTCGAGAGTACTTATGCCTGTTATGTTACAAAACTTCTAGGTACATAATTTATACACTAATTGGTCCCTCAGTACTGAGGATCGTGGCCACTCTCTGGACATTGCAGATGTCTTGTCTCATTTTTTAGGGTTCCGTAGTCAACTAGGAACCCTTATAGTTTCGCCATGTCTGTCTCTCCGTCTGTCCGTCCTCGCTTAATCTCTGTGACCGTTAGCACTAGAAAGCTGAAATTTGGTACCAATATGTATATCAATCACGCCGACAAAGTGGTAAAATGAAAATTGGAAAAAAATGTTTTATTAGGGTAGCCCCCCTATATGTAAAGTGGGAAAAGATTTTTTTTTAAATTTCAACCCTAACGTGTGATATATTGTTGGAAAGGTATTTAAAAATGAATAGAGGTTTACTAAAATCATTTTTTGATAATGTCAATAATTTCGGAAATAATCGCATCTAAAAGTAAAAAACAATGTGTCCCCCTCTAACTTTTGAACCATAACTTTATAAAATATGAAAAAAATCTGAAAAGTAGAACTTTATAAGGACTTTCTAGGAAAATTATTTTGAACTTGATGGAAACAACAGTTTTTGTACAAAAAAGACAAAAAGTTGTACAAAATAATTTCTGGACTAAGTTTGTAGTATAATCGCATATGCAAGCATTTTTTTAACTTCGTTTACATATTTTATTATCCTTAACGTATCTTTTTTCAAATAAAAACAAAAAAGAATTATTAGGGTAGTTCTTCAAAAAGTATTCTCCGCGTAACTTTCATGGCGAATATTTTTTTTTAATAATCTACATTTAAATGTACCCACATTTAAGACGCTGTAAAAATAATACGTATTTTTTTTATTTTATGTAAATCGGTGCATAAACTACTGAGATATTTTATTTTGAAATTTCTGTGCCCATGAAAGTTACGAAAGACAACATAAACATAATTATTACTTAGGGGAACCTGTTGTACCTAGGACAGTTTTTTAGATGTATATTTTTTATTGTGATTTGACGTACAGCATACAAATAATATTTGCATATTTTGAAATGTCAATTATTTGGGTACTCACCATAAAAATATCAGAAATGTATATTTCATATTAACATATATTTTAAAGGTTTAAAAAAAAATGGTAAGTATGGCCAAGGTACAACAAACCCTATGTACCTGGGCCAGTACTACGATGTACCTAGGACACATTAAGAATTTGGGGGTAATTTAAGCAAATTATCAGGTTTTCTTAACCAAAATGGTTTTATTTGGTCTATAACAATTTTTAACAAAGTAGGTACTTTAGAAATTCTGAACAAAATTAAAATAATAATCAGTTTTTTTTTTGCTTTTCAAACATAATCTTTAAACAAAAACAACTAACTTTTAACCACTGTTTTGTCACATTACAAACTTTAAAATTAGTAGGTACATAGACCTAGGTAGGTACATTTGAACATATCACAAATTTACAATATTATAATGTCATAATATAATATTGTAAATCAATATACCTATAATATAAAAATAGAAAATAGCAAATAGAAAATAAAATATTTAAATAATTAACTTTATAAATTATTATTTCTGTCTTAACTTTTTAATCAGTCATTAGGACTATCTAGCTTTTATAAGAACACTATCAATATGTAGATATATTATTCAGCCTTAAGCATTTAGTAGAAATTCAAGCACTTCTGTATCTCTGGAAGATAATAAATTTATTGAAATTTAAATGTATTCCAAAATGTTTGGAAGCACCGAAAGTGGAGAACTTTTTCTCCTTAATTATGGCGAAAGCGCCAGGGTAGCCCGCGAAATTCAATTTTTTTTTAGGTTTTTTGCAATTTGTCACAACTCTCTAAGACCACGTAACCCCAAAAGAATCTTTCATGAAATTGTCATTCTTTGGGGTTACGTGGTCTTAGAGAGTTGTGTTGATGACTTTAATGAATTCTGTAAATACATATTTGTTACGGCCGCGAATCATATATTAATCACCGTACAACTTAATACTGACCAGCAAATTGCAAAAATCCTAAAAAAAATTGAATTTCGCGGGCTACCCTGGCGCTTTTACCTTAATCATTATAATGGCATTTGTCAGATGATCCACATTAATAGGTGTCCTTTTCTTCTTCTCTTTAATTCTCGGCATGATTTCTGAAATAATAAACTCATTTGATTAGGAATATATTACGTAAGTGTGAAATAATTTAATAAAATATTCTCCTGGCCAAAGTACAACATCCTGGTTGTACCTTGGCCACTGACCAAGGAACAACTGATTGACAGTGACCATGGTACAACACTACTCCAGCTACAACAAAACGATGGATTTTAAATAGTTTAGAGGTCGCGTATCTCGTAAGTTTTTTACTGTGTTGACACTTGTTAAATAAAAGAACCGTTAGCATATAACAGTTAAGTCACTATTATAAAACGTTTAAAACTATCAGACTTCAAAATATATTCGAAATACTTACTTTTTCGCCAAAAAAAGTTTTAACCGTCGATAACACCAAACACCAGCTTAATGGCGGTATACGACTAACTTCACATTGACTTGTCGGTAGTGAGGTACCGAATACCATAAACAGTAGAATTTAATATTGCGCGAATATTTGAAACGAGCCCAATGGCCTAGGTACACATAGTGCCAAGGTTCAACAGGTTCCCCTACTAATTATTGCTGGCAGATAATGGCCCCGATTCTGTTGTTCACAAACTAAACTAAATTTAAGTTCAGGCATCTTTTTCTTTCTATTTCATTATGAAAAGGACAGAAGATAAATATTAGTTTAGTCCTGTCAAATTAAGATAATCCATAGACAATTTAGACGTGATTAAAAAATTGGCTATTAAAGACACCTTTATTGAGCTTCACGATAGCATCTGCAGCGTCACAAGTAATCTAAATTTATCATTCAATGGAGATATATAACTTTCGTGGTGCCCTAGCTAACTTTCGTGGACAAATTACCACGAAAGTTGTGCCACGAAAGTTATGAAAATTTCACATTTTTGAGAATTACGATTAAACTTATAGGTAAATAAACAAACAAAGTACTTGAGAATAATCTCGAAGATCTATCTTATTTCTTAATACAAAATGACTTGGAAAATTATAAGCATTATCCTTCAAAATATGCGCATGAAAGTTTCTAGACCAAGGCTACTTGAAAATATTCAAAGAATAACTCGCCTCGTATTTTTTTTGTTTAGAAGCGATGAACGTAAGTGTCTCGCCCACTGACGCCGGGATACTACTGAGCGTCCGCGCAGCTAAAATGTGTAGCGACAAGTTGGCGCTCTTGGAAGATACGTGCAGTTTTGTGGCGCGCTCTCGAAACTAACAAAATCGTGTGACAGAGACATAAAGCTTATTAACTATTGTCACTTAAGAGATAAAATTAATATTCTTTGATAATTATGATGCATAGTTAAATACAATTAATTAGATTTATTACATTATATGCTTATGAATTGAAAACAAAAGTTATCAAAGTTTACCGTGAGCGCGAACAGAGTGTGACGCGCGAAGAACACCGATTTTGCTCCCGTTTTCGACATTAGATATTTTTTTAAATAAACATTAGAAATAATTTTAGATGTTTAATGTTTAAATTATATACACATATAAATAAAGATTAATCTGTATTTGGTCCTAAGACTGAATGTTTAATAGGTTACGAATTAAGACCGTGTGACTGCGTTTTGAGGGACCTTGAAGAACTACCCATTAAAATCGGTTCTCGTTTAAGTTGGGTTACCAGTTACCACTATGTTCGCGCTCCAGCAGCGCTCCGCGCTCCTGCAACTGCTCCAATGGATACGGCGCGCGCACTTCTACATGCGCTCCCCTTTGACACACTGCGCTCCCCTTTGTGTTCGCGCTAAAAACCGTCACGAATCGGAGCGCCTGCCGCGGAGCGTGCAATGTTGCACGCTCCGTGTTCGCGCACGTACCCACTACCGGGAACAGTTGCAGGAGCGCGGAGCGCTGCTGGAGTGCGAACATAATGGATACCCACTTTTAAACTCATAAGTGGGAACACTTTTTGTGACGGACGGGAAACTACGGAACCCTACACTGAGCGTGGCCCGACACGCTCTTGGCCGGTTTTTCACCAAATATGTCAGTCTAGAGCCACTCTTTCGGTTTCCTGAATAAAAGGTTGCAAGGAAAGGAGGATCGGTTCGGTACAACGCTTCATTCATGTTTTTTCCTGGATTTCTAAAATGAACCCAATGTTATGGAAGACATTCCATAAAATTTTAGAAATGGGACTTCAGACTCTGTAAAATGTTCACTTCTCGGGTGATTAACAAACGGCATTACTATTCTAATTTTGTTTTATTTCAGTGTTTTTAAACAAGTAAAGGTTTTCGCTTGTCTTTTCTGTGCCGCTTTTGGGCAAAGGTCTCAATCGAAAGAAAGAAAGGTCTGAAACTCATAACTTCCTTATTTTTTTAGATGACACGATTGATTCCGCAGCAATTTGGATGCGGAGATCGCTTATTAAGTTTTCTAAAACACCATTTACGCATGTATTGGATGCAACCCACAACGGAACTAAAATACGATGTACTTATTTTTCAAACGGAATATACGACTTGGCTTTAAGTAAAACAGTTGAGATCATTCTCCGATTGAAACAGGAATTGATTTCAGAAGCAAAGCGGGATGAATTTACTCTAGATACTCCAGGTGAGTGATGGCCATTTATTTTAAGGGCATTACAGCCGGTCGATTCTGTAAAAATCTCACCGTGTTAACTTAGTTGAAGTGAGTTTGTTTTTGCTAGGAACTGACACTATTGACAGCACAGTCCACGCTCACTTCACCTAAGTTTTCACGGTGAGATTTTTACAGAATAGCACCGCAGGACTTAAACGCAAAAAACCCAGGTTTTAGAAGCATTAAAAGTATATGATCGTCTACAGCAAAAAAAAAATCAGAAGAATATAAGATATTCTTCAAGATATATAGTTATACATCCTAGGTGTTGCAAACATAATATAACTAATTTGATACTAAAGTGTTTTAATTTTTTAGTCCAAACAATAGTCTTTTATAAATAGAATAAATAGATAATTGCTTCATATTTTGCATGAAACTACCAGCGTTGTGTCATCGCGCTTCTCTTTCTTTTATATGCAGTCCGACCGCGCTTTAGATCATGTAAAAACAAATTAGATTCCTTCTAAGCAAGAGTGAGCCTGTTCCGACCGTATCATATCGCTTAGAATCTAAGCACTACCTATTACTGACCATCAAACAGAGGTAGACCAAAAAAAATCCAAAAGAAAAAAAAAATATGTCCCAAATAAAATATTTTTCTTTCTTTCTGTAATATTAGTTTAAATAGCTGTTTTTGCTCTTCCCCTGTTTGGTGTAAGTAACATTATCTGCTTTTATGTATGAGGCAGGTAATCTCTGAATAAACTGACCCGATTACAAAAATTCTTTCTCAGAGTCTAAGCGACACAGTGGCTATATCGTCCCTCGCATGACTAACTGTCCTATCTCATTTTTCTCATTTTTATTATTTAGGGTACCGTACCAAAATGGTAAACTGGAACCCTTATGGTGAGACTCAGTCTGTCTGTCTGTCTGTCTGTCACAGCTAGATATCTTAAGAGCTACTAATGCTATCAATTTGAAATTTGGAGTAGTTTTAGATGACGTTTGCCCAATTATTTTTCAAATAAGAAAGAAATAAAAATACATGTATATTTTTTGCAACAGGGACTGAAAGGGGGTCTGAAAAATTCGAAGTGGGGCTACTAAATGTTGGGTTTCATATGAAAGAGCGCAGCTTGTACATTCTCAAACATTTTTTTTTAGGCCGCATAGTTTTCGACTTTTGATGAAAAATGTAAAAAAAATACCGATCCCCCCCCCGAAGTTACTTATCTCCGAAGTTTGCAAAGAGAAAAATCTGAAATTCTTCTATGTGATAGGAGTTTATGTAAAGATTACAGGAAAAATAAAACGAAGTCTCTAAATAGCACACGTTTTCAGAAATCATCAACAAAATTTACATTACTTCCACTATCGGTCAAGAGATGGCGCTGACATAAAACTGCAATATTCTACACCGCGGTGCACAGTGTTAAAATTCTCTGACAAATATAGGTCTCGCCGATGAAAATTTAAAAACATATGATGTTACGGAACCCTCGGTGCGCGAGTCCAACTCGCTCTTGCCCAGTTTTTAGCTGATTGAGTTAGAACAACTACATATCTACATTTTTCTATTCGTAATTCTTTACATTTTACATTAACCGTCGTACTCTATGTTACTAAATAACATAGAGTACGACGGTTAATGTAAAATGTTCTCAGAATACAACCATTTTAAAAGGCAACAAAATGGAAAGAAACACGAATAGAAAAACGTAGTTGTCCTAACTCAAATCATAAAAAATGAGATAGGACAGTTAGTCAAGCGAACGACGATATGACATAGGATACTTTTTGTCCCGAAAAACGCCACGGTTTCTGTCCGAATCTCCATGCGGGTGAAACAGCTAGTTATTAAATGAGGGCGAAACTATCTGCTGATAAAATAGTGGGCAAACGAAAGCCAAAAAGCAGAACAGGAAACTATTTTAAGAGTTATGGCCACCGGTGTCACCCACCTCCAGACAAGTTTCGATTAACATATTATATAATTTGACAGATATTTAGGTAAAATTCTGCCTTGTGTGCGTATCCAACACTGTGAAGCATTGTGTGTGTGTGTGTGTATGTGTGTGTGTATGGGGGTGAGTGTGTGGGTCTGTGTGTGTGAGAGGCCCATCATGACGGTAAGCGTCAATGGATTGCGGTTTTTGCACTCTCACGAAAATCGTCGATGATTTACTTTAAAACCAAATGAGTTCGCTTTCGGACTGTGTGCGGTGTCAGTGATGTTACAAAAAAAAATTATAGAATATAATTAAGTTTTAGTAATGTATACTTACAGAGGCTGCCAAAGGTCCCAGTAATGTGGATGCAGGAGGGGGTAGAGACAATGATATAGGTAAAAAGAACAAACGTGTTGTCGGTTGGAATAGGCATGTTAAGCAGGCTTACGCGGACGCTCGGCTTGATTTTCAAGTATGGAGTATGTTTCGTAAACCGACTTCTGGTTCTGTGTTTGAACATAAATGTACAACACAAGAAAAGTCT
The DNA here is from genome assembly GCA_927399505.1 of Luperina testacea. Taxonomy (NCBI): domain Eukaryota; kingdom Metazoa; phylum Arthropoda; class Insecta; order Lepidoptera; family Noctuidae; genus Luperina; species Luperina testacea. Next base: position 6,386,502 of record OV656783.1, on the reverse strand, counting down.
TTAAATCAAAGTTAAGATGGTGTCAGAATAATCAAAATAAAATTAAAATGGACATTATAGCTTAAAATCATAAATCTAAAGATTTTTCAAGGTTTTGGAAAAATACGAATAGATTAAATCCGAGGCCGGGCGACCCCGTGAGCGTGGCGGGGCAACATGAGCCTACTGCGGTAGCAAACTTGTTTGTGAAACATTTTAAAGCTGATTCTCCTCTTGGCTCCGCATCGCAGGTGGTTGATGCTGAGGATTGTCTGAAGGAGTTAAATGTCAGGTTCTCAGCAAAAGATGTTTCTAGAGTTATTAATAGTATGGTTAGGGGCAAGTCACCAGGGCATGACTACCTCAGTATCAAGCACCTGCAGCATGCAGGAGTTCACCAGCCCAGGGTACTGGCGATGTTCTTCTCACTCTGTCTAAGCCACGCTCATCTGCCCAGTGACTTAATGAAAACAATGGTTGTACCTATTGTAAAGGATAAGACTGGGGACACATCAGATCTCTCGAACTATAGACCCATATCCCTTGCTACTGTCATTGCCAAGGTGCTGGACGGTTTGCTTGATTATTATTATTAAGCACTGTATTTTAACTACTAACACTAGTAATAAGTTATAATATTGTTTACTAACACGCTGGATCACTGTTGTCCGAAAATAAAGAATATTATTATTATTATTAAACCTGGTGTTCGTTCCAGATGACAAATCGATGACTATGATAGTTCCTATAGCTGTTGGTGTTGGAATCGCTATTGCCGTCATAACGATGGTATGCCTAGTTTCCTGGCGCAAAAGGACGAAACGTGACAATCTTATTGAGGTACTTACAGTTATTATAACTTTTGTTTTTAGAGGATGTACTTTAAATACCTACTTTTCACCAGTTGATGATTAGCCTATTTCCACAGGCATAATTGTTTGATACAGAAAGTTTTCAATTCGAAAAACTTCGGATTAGAAATGGCCAATGTGGGATTGGTGAAACCCAGGACAATATGCTCGGCAGTCATGTTTATAACCACTACACCAACGGGCAAGTCCAAAGTAACGAATGTTTATTTTTATTACAGAACGCAAGTGATAATCTCTCAAATCAAAATGATAATCCAATACCGCCGTTCCCAAGCCAATGGGATGATAATTACGACGATCCAAATTACGCTAAAATTTATGAGGAAGTTATGCAAGAAAATTATAACTATTCAACAGCCAACGACAAATTATGCAGTATGCCGGATAAAAGACAGAGTAACACCAGTGAGAATCATTATACTGAAATAGATGATTATCCCAAGCCTAAACTTGATGGACTAGCAGCCAATTGGAATACTGCTCGACCCTCCGATTACAACAAACACACACATACACATATAAAAACAGCATTCCCCAATGCAAATCATAACAATTTACCTATCAATAACAGTAATAAATATAACAGCAATGTACCAAAACCGAGTAAAAGTGTCACTTTTAGACAAATGAGTAATGACTTAAGACCGGCGCGTAATTACAGTGAAGGAAACTCTAGACAAAATGGTAGGAATAACGAAACTAAAGTAAAACCAAATAATGATAGTCATCACGCTAATACGGGCCAAGATAATACCTACATGCAACCTGTGGATATGCATAAGAAACCTGACCATGAAAATAATTTTCTTCAAAATGAGAAAATTGACAATCCCTTAGCTTCAGACTATACTGAACCGTATGATGACTTTGAAATAACTTGCAAAAACAGCTTTTACGGATAAACTAGCAGGTGATAAAAAATTACAGTGAAAATAAAACACAAAAGCCTGTTTGCATAAGTAACTAAGTAAAGTAAATGTGAGTGCTGCTGGGGAGTTTGTTGCGCCACTTCTTCTCCCCAGCGAAAGCACTAAGAAGTGGTGAAGGGTGGTCGTTATGGGGGACTGTCTTTTGTAATGACGTTCGAGAAGTGCTGATCCTCAGCCTAGTTTGAATAAATGACTTTTGATTTTGAGTAGGTAGTACCTAAGTGTTTATTTGATAAGCAACTTACAAAAATAAACAAAAAAGGAAAGATTTTGATGTTGTTTTTCTTCTACTGCATTATATATTTTTTTGAAAAGTATCTCTACTGAATTAATCTCCATTCAACTATCTATACTATTCTATACAATGGTATATAAATGAAGTAGGTTCTGTGTATTATTAGGAGTATATCAATAGAAACATCTACAAAAAGTAGGCAAAACATTTTTTTCGATCGTAAAGCACTATAATGCTTCGCATTACGAGTCGTGCAAAATGGACTACCTACAAAAAGAAAATATCGTTGCGCGCCACAATTGATGCCTGGTACATGGTGACATTAGTTACCACTAGTGCCATCTAGTATCGGGTAGCAGAACTAGTAGGGTCAAGGTCCTAGAAATTCCGAGAACTATCGGCATCGAGTCAGTCGGGACCGGTATGTACTCGAACGTTCTAATGTTTATATAGTAGCTCTGCGGCACTATATAAGGCCGGTGTGAGCCGCGAGACATATAGTTTTGAATAAGCGATACAAGCGAGTACATCGAAGCGATATTCAAGTGCGATTAAGAGTGATCAGTAGTGAAATTGTGTTTCATAATTAGTGTGTTTGAGTTGTAATTAGTGGTGTGATTAAAGTGTCAATTTTTGGTTATTAAATCGGCAGTTTTTAATTGTCACGAACTCTAAGCTCGTAACAATATTGTAAGGGTGATATATTTTATGTAGTTTAAGGAAGATGCTTTATGTTGATTATTAAAAAGGCCTTATGGCTTATAGAACTGGCTGTTGCCAGCGACTTTGTCCTTTGTTTTCCCGAACCACCCCGTCGCATCGCATCACCAGGGGGCCTAAAAAGGCCACTTTGTCAGAATCATAAAAGGATAACATTACAAATCATAATATATCGAAGACAGTCCGTGTTTTTCTTTTTTCGCTGCACTACGTAGGTATAATCAAAGAGATTGAGATTGGATTTGGATTTGGATTAAATTTATGTGACGTTCCGTTCCTAGCAGTAACTTACCAAGTTCAGCGCCATCTATCCAGCGAATAGGGAAAAGTAAAAAAAAAATCCTTCATTATACCTTCTTTTCACAGTTATTTTACCTGTGCCAGCAGGAATACAACAGCAAACTTATTCAAACGAGAATAAAGATCACTTTGATTTTGACAGATTTGTCAGTGGCAGCAACCATATTTTGATGAAAATAAAGATTAGAGCGCACGCAAGATAAGTCTGCGCGCGGCGTTTCACTTCAAGATTATACCTGCTAGCACTTTTAATCACTTTCGGCATAATGATGGCAATTATTTATTTTAGAAAACACGGAACACAACACACTTAAAATAAACGTCCAGATGGCGGCTAACGCCTACTTTTGATTTCGGCCGCGCGCAGACTTAATTGCGCGCATTCTACTGTGATTTGACAGTGATACAAGATCAGAGGTCAAATAAATTCAAATTCATATTATTTTATTAGTCACAATTTGTACAGGAATAGAGTAGACCGTGACCCCCAAACTAGGCATTTGCCTGTATCTTGGGAGTCAGTGTTGCGACATTTTCAAAGTTATGTGGTACATAGTGATTATTGCAAGACAGGAAAAGAAACTAAAATTTAACTAATCTAAAATCATTTTAAAATAAAAATAAAATACACTTAGAATATAACATTGCCATTAGCGTGAGATTAAACTAAGCAAAATAAAATCAACAGTGTGAGATCAATAGTATAAAAAGAAATATGAAAAGACTGTGGTCTTTATGTCGATCAGACTTTAGTACCACTCGAGTCAACTCAAAATGGGTTCGACACTTGACTGGAAAGATTTCTGGCAGGCTTCAGCTACTGATTCAGCTAATGAACTTCCTCGTAGTGCGGCTCCTCTAGAGCCTGGATTTCTAGTTCACACTCTCTTCTGAAGAGAAGGTTGAGGTAGAATGGTGTATTGGAATCGATCTGTAACATTAAAAAAAAATGATTTAAATTACTAGCTTTTTTTTTTTGAGGTTGGGAAGTCATCAAATGACTCCTCCCGCTCTGGGTGGAGCGGAAGGGAGTATCAGACTCTTACTGACTAAAACCCACCCGTGTTCCTTCCTTCGCCCTTTATGTTCCGGGCCAGCGGTAACCCTTTCGGACAATCCCGGCAGGCTTCGGCCCTTACGGGCCCCTTCGTTTGGTGCTGACATCTCTTTGAGGCGCGCGTGGAACACGTACACGCCGTCCGGCACGGGCCTGGTCCTGATCGGACGGTGAGCTACCCATTAATCTCCGCCCGCAGGCCCGCGCCTACGGTGGCCGGGAGTCGTCGCGCGGCTCCCGACGCCCGGAGCGTCTCCCGCGGCGGCTGGGACGGGAGGCTCTCTCCCTCAGCCGTCCCGCCGCCTCCTTCGCTAGCATGACTGCTTCGCAGAAGGAGGCGACTGCCCCCCACTCCCTCTCGCCCCGGACCATGGCTTGAACCAGGCCCGGACGCGCGAGGTCGCCGCTGCAGCTTTAGCCCACGACTTTGTCTACGTGACGTCTGTTGTTTAACATAAAACAAGGTATCGTGTGGGTACTCGGAAATAGTGTGGCTTTGTGTCGGTGAAAGGGTTTTTGTAATCGGACCAGAGATTACCGTTTACAAACAAACAATTTACCTTTAGTTTCGTATATACCTTCCGTACCTTCGTATAATACCTGTCCGCCACATATTTTATGCAACAAGTTAAACGCAAGTTCAAAAAAAGTAAAGATATCACGTCACCAACTTTGAACGTTTATGTTTGCCAAGAGAGAGAAAAAAAAAAAAAAAAAACGTTTATGTTAGTGACGCTTTACGGGGTTTGTTTTCGGTTTGCATTGATGTCAGCCTGCTATCGATACTATAGGTTTCGCCCATGGCCGCCATTTTGAAAAAAAAATGGCGGACAGGTAGGTATGCCAGGCTTCATAGAAAAATCTTCAATCTCTTTCAGCAAGGCCATTGGCAAGAGAATCAAAGTATGGAATTAGTATTTCCTAACTAATATTATAAATACGAAAGTAGGTAATTTTTTTTTTGTTTGTTTGTTACCTTTTCACGCCTAAACCACTGAACCGATCATCCTGAAATTTTGCATGTTGTCAGGTGTACAGAAACGGACATAGGGTACCTTTCATCCCGAAAAAAATGCTGTTCCCAAAGAAAACAACAATAACGTTATTATTATGATAATAGATGGCGCCACATGTCTTTCGAACGGGATCGACACTTATGCGGGTGAAACCGCGGGGCATTGCTAGTACTATATAGAATAAAAGTAACAAACACTTGGCGCCATGTACGCGGAACTAATTTGACAGTTGTCTTCTCCAATTGAAACTTACTTCATTGGCCGGCCGGAGTCTTGAGCCGGGTATTTGGGGTAATGGTAACTGGTCTCTTTTTGGTTGATTGGTTTTTTTCAAGTAATGTCTCCTAGTTGCCCAAATCCCAAGCAGAAGGAACACCAGTATTGCAGATATTGATGAAATTATAATAATAACGTAGTCCGTATCTGCATCTGTAATACATAATTATTAACAGTTTGCCTATAATAATTAACCGAGATCTATCCAGATATTTCCGACATACTTATTTAATTTTTACGATAATGGTGCCGATGCTGTTGTTCACAAACTAAACTAAAAAAGTTCAGTGCATCTTTTTCTTTCAATTTCATTAGGAAAAGGACAGAACATAAATTTTAGTTTAGTCCTGTCAAATCAATCAGCGCCTGATACTACTCGATACAAGTTTAGACGTGATAAACTTGCCTAATAAAATTACGTCAATTTATGTCATTTATTAATTTGACAGGACTAAACTAAAATTTATCTTCTGTCTTTTTCTTAATGAAATAGAACGAAAAAGATGCACTGAACTTAAATTTAGTTTAGTTTGTGAACAACAGAATCGGCACCAATATCCATCTATCAATTTAGGTGTAAATATTATGTATAATTTGAAAATTTTCCTTTTCTTTCATTTAGCATAACAGCGATTTGGCGTTCATTTATCTACTGTAAGGTACTATAAATACTGGGATACTAAAAATACTGGTACCTATTCAGCTGCACCCGGTTAGACTGAAGGCCGACCCCAACATGGTTGGGAAAAGGCTAGGCAGGTGGCAGATGAGTAAGCTTATTTTTATTATATTTTAAATCTTCGATTTTCTTCTTACCTATATACAGGGTGTCCCAGAAGTCGAGGTAATAGGCCAAAACATAATGGTTATAAAATAAAAAATAAACTCAAACTACTTACTTGCCAAACTCGCATAGTACAGACGTCAGCACATCAAGCTACTACAATCTGTCAAATTTCTTTAACAGTTTTTAACTTTATCGCTAAAGCGTAAGGTTCAAAGTTGATTGGGAAAATTTGGCAGTTTCGGGTAGCTTGATGTGTTGGCGTCTGTACATTTTTTTTCAGTACAGTCAGTCAAAGTTGGGCAAAGTATTAATTTTGATTACTTATTTGGTTGGGCAAAAAGTGACATTTTCTTCCAAGCTGGAGCTTGGAAGAAAATGTCACATAATATATTAATACTTAGGTTACTTACTTACTTGGCTTTACATATTTTTAGGCAAGAGTTTACAGAAACATTATTCAGAATCACGTAACAATTTTTTTTATTAAGATTTGTGGTAACAAGAGTGAAAAGACTCAGGATGCAGATTATCTCGATTTTTTTTAAATGCCAACAAGTAGGGTTCCGTACCAAAATGGTAAAATGAAACCCTTATAGTGAGACAGTCTGTCTGTCTGTCACAGCTTCTTGTAAATCTTAAGAACTACTAATGCTATCAACTTGAAATTTAGAATAGTTTTAGATGACGTTTGCCCAACTTTTTTTGCAAATTAGAAAGAAATAAAAATATATGTGCCTATACTTTTTGCAACAGGGACTGAAAGGGGGTCTGATAAATTCGAAGTCCCGCTAAAGGGCATGTAGGGTATCATATGAAAGAGCGCAGTTTGCACATTCTCAAACAATTTTTCTTTTTTTTAGGCCGCAAAGTTGTAGACTTTTGATGAAAAATGTAAAAAAATACCCTCCCCCCCCCCTTATTACAGAAGTTTGCAAAAAGAAAAATCTGAAATAATGCTATGTGATAGAAGTTTATGTAAAGATTACAGGAAAAATAAAACGAAGCCTCTAAATAGCACACTTTCGCAGAAATCATCAACAAAAGTTACATTAGTTCCACTATCAGTCAAGAGATGGCGCTGACATAAAACTGCAATATTCTACACCGCAGTCAACAGTGTCAAAATTCTCTGACGAATATGGGCCTCGCCGATGAAAATTTAAAAACATTATGATGGTACGGAACCCTCGGTGCGCGAGTCCAACTCGCGCCCAGTTTTTTTTAATATTCAAGTTAGATTTTTTTATATATAACTATTATGACTTGGCCTATTAGGCACCAGATTCCGGCTTGACGTCGACTTCTGGGACATCCTGCATAAATAAAAATGCTATTTGGTAAGGGCATCACTTTAGGTTTTGAACACCTCACTTGCACTGATTTGACTATTTTTTATTTAATTTGTTTGTAATAGTCCGAATTAGGTTTTTATATACCTAAACGTCCTTTTTCTATAGAATGATTGTATGTGAACTATTTTATTTTTTAAGGCGAAAGCGCCAGGGTAGCCCGTGAAATTAAATTTTTTGTACGTTTTTTGCAATTTGCTGGCCAGTATAATAATTAAAGTCATCAACACAACTCTCTAAGACCAAGTAATCCCACAGAATGACTATTTCATGAAATCTTGACATTTTGGGATTAAAGATTGTAGTAGTTTGATGTGAATTAACGAATAACTAAACATGGTTTTCTGACGACTTTTGATGCCCAATGAGCTCCTCCCTTTTTCTTAATTTTTCTTATTAAAACATATTTATATTAAACTGTATATAATCAGGGCGAGCGAAGCGAGCCCTGCTATATCCCACAACCTGAGCATTTTGTGGTACACTTTACGGAAAAACTATTACGCCTATTGATTTGTGCTTTAACATAATAATTTCTATTTATATGTAGATGTGTTATCAGTAAAAAAAATAATAATTTAAATTACGAAAAAAAATATTAAAAAAAACTGCCTTAAAGATTATTACCACGCAGAAAAACGACGCGAGCCCTCACAAAGCTCTGCTTTTAGCTAGTATAAATATATTTCAGTTTTAGCTCGTTTATTGTAATAAAGACTTTTTGTTAGCAGTGTTGTCTTTGTGGATATTTAGCGCACACCTGCCCCATTATCATAATATTGTGTTGTGTCCTGCGACCACAGTATTCTTAGAAAACTAACGTGGAATACTGGGGATTAACAAAATGCCCCAAGATGCTGCTCACAGGCAGATAAATATAAGGTACCCAATGATTATATGTAAAAAGAGGTAGATAGGTTTTACGCGCTCCGCAAGTGGCGTCAAAACTTGGCTGGATAGACACAAAAAAATAATCAAATCATCTTGTTCCTTTTTCGCTCCCGTCACTGACTTGCACTGACTTGTATTCGGCTTTCATGTCCTTTTTCCATGTGTCAATTAATAGTGTGACATTGTGCCTTTTTTGAAGATATAATGTTGGATAGGTAAAACCTCTTTTTACTTATAATATAATTGTAGGTACCTACATACAAATTAAGGCTCCTTCAAACAGGCGCGACACGTGTTAAGATCGCGCGCGACACAAAGGTACCGCAAGTCGCGCAACGAGCGGTGCCTTTGCGTCACGCGCGATTATATTATAGCGTGTCGCGCCTGTTTGTAGGAGCCTGACTGACTCACCAACGCCCAGCCCAAACCCTCGGCGGTTCCCTTTATGAAGTACACAAAGAGTAAGGTCGGATTTTGGTTAGTCTCACGATATTGGGGGTATAAGTCGAATGAAGTCGCTGGCAAAGTGCTAATGAGGTAAATAACACTTACTTGCTCCTTTGACATGAAGACGAAAATACAAATTTTTTGCAGTATATTTACGATTCTTATGTATATATGGCTCAGCCGGACAATGATACTCTCCTAAGGATGTGCATACCCACCTAGTACTCATTTCAGCGGTGACGCTTGTGATCTGAAACCAGATATTAGTTCATAGTAACACTCCAACAAATTCTCAGCGTGAAAACGGTGTAAACTTAGCTGAAGTGAGCTGTCCAATCAAAAAGTACTCTGTGGAGCTTTCATTGCACCTGATGTCAGTAATTGCCACTATTGACAGCTCATTTCATCTGTAAGTGTTCACTGTAAGATATTTATAAAAGAGATCGGCTGTATTCTTTATTTCCCGAAGGAGAGCCCCATAGATCACTGGTGTATTGTAGGTATGTTTTCCCACATTTCGCCTGTTTTGTATGGGTGCCATGTAAAAGGAGGCAGTAGGTATGTATAGCAGCGCAGACCGAGATCGAGTGCCGTTGGCAGTGTGTTTGACGAATAGGGTCTAAAGGGTCTTTTTATTTGCAATGTGCGTTTTTATTTGTGCAGATTAAACAATTTTTCTTTCTTTCTTTCTTCTAAAGTTCACTCATTCTCCACAGAAAAGGGAGGATCCTCCAACCGGACGGGTGTTGTGTCTGATGGGCCACTGCTCGAGTGACGTTAGAACGTTGTGTATATGCTCGTCGATGCAGGATTTTGCATAACGCATTATTTCCAACAAGTGTGATGCATGGTTCACATGTGGCGGTGTAAATACCGCTAAGGCTGCCTTTCCACCAGACATGAGCGAGGATGCGTAGCGAGGGATGTGTGTGAAACCAACAAATAACATCGCTTCATTTTTATAGCTTGAACTAAGATAGCGTTGGTACCTATTTGTTAGTTTTACACACATTCCTCGCTACGCATCCTCGCTCATCTCTGGTGGAAAGGCAGCCTAAATGTGTGAACTAGTGTACCTTTTTTTAGAATTCTGCGACTCCCCCATCCCATTCAACTTTAGGGGAAGATTTATAAAACAATGGTTAGACTTTTGTATGCATCAGAATGCTAGCCACAAAAGGAATGAATAAAAGGCAATTGCATGCAACTGTGATAAGCTTTGTAAGAGAGATAAATGTGTGGTGTTACGCGAATGGTTAGAATAAGAATTGATCAGGGCGAGCGAAGCGAGCCCTGCTATATCCCACAACCTGAGCATTTTGTGGTACACTTTACGGAAAAACTATTACGCCTATTGATTTGTGCTTTAACATAATAATTTCTATTTATATGTAGATGTGTTATCAGTAAAAAAAATAATAATTTAAATTACGAAAAAAAAATATTTAAAAAAACTACCTTAAAGATTATTACCACGCAGAAAAACGACGCGAGCCCTCACAAAGCTCTGCTTTTAGCTAGTTATATGTAAGCAGAAGTCTAAAAGTGCCACCGGTGACTGAACAATTCTTTGGAAATCGGTTATTATGGTACGTGTATTCGTAAAAATGAGGAAAATATCGTGAGGATAGTTGTAATATAGCTATGAGAGTAGGGCAAAACCAAAGAAAGGATGGATGAACTGTATGGAAGATGATACAACTAGAAACGGAGTGCTATCTGAGATGAAGACTAGAGAAATATGGAAGAATTTATGTTGCGCCGACCACAATTAAATTGGGTGAAGCCTCGTATCCACTAGGCAACAATTCACGTTCCACATGTTCGGCAGCGTTGCACAACAGCGCGCGACGTCGCCAGCTGGCGCGCAAAATATGACGCGCAGCTTGTTGCTTGTTTCCGTGCAACATGCAGTTGATCATCAAATGTTGTTGAGTGGAGACGTGACGCGCAGAAATATCGTGTGGTGTAACGAACGGGTGTACATTCGTAAAAGATCCATCAACCACACGGAGATCACTGAATACATTTTCTTTATTTGTAAGTAATTTCTAACCCACCGATGTGTTTTTATTTTCTTTTTGATGCATTTCTCGATAAAATTATAACCCCCGCTGCTGAAATCAACACTAGTTTCTCTGGCGACATGTCGACGACTGATCATGCGTAGACAGACAACATTGCGATACGAGGCTTTGAGGGCAAAAAAAAATATGATAGTGACAGCGCTAAAATACTCACATTTAAAATATGGTTATTACCGTTTGTAAATTCGGTTTCTGGTACAAATATTCCGGACGTATTACTTGTTTTGTAATAATTGGAACACCTGAAAATAGTAAGTTGTAATGTGTATGTATGTTTTTACATGGTTTTTTACTTACATTTTTGGACATTATTAACCTGAAAATTTTAAGCATTCGTCCTCCCTAGGTAGCTTCATGCTCATTTCATCATCATCATTTCATTTTTATTTTTTTTCATTTTTTTTTGGCTTATCATATATTTTACCTGTAATTCATGTTATTTAAGTTTTTCTGTAGATTTTTATCTCTTGAATCTTTGTTTACCTTTTTTTTTTTATAAAGCCTAAGGTCTGAGACCATGCCGCCTAGTCATCAGTTAGCATTTTTCATGACATTAGAATATGGGTGTACACATTCTAATGTATTAGGAGTATTTGGCAGCAAATGTATCGAATCAAGTTTTCCGGTAAACTTCGCTGAGGTAGCCAAAACTACAATAAAATTCTCAGCTCCATTTTACCGGGATCGCGTCTGTTTCAATGATTACACATATTGTCCAGTTGCGCAGACACTTGAGATACAAAACTACACCAATTTTACATCACAATATCCACTAGGAATCAATTTGCGAATAATTAAAACAGCCAAATAGACTTCGCTCGAAGAAATCCCGCCAAAAACTCTCTTTGTTTACCTTTGTAATGTCAGTTAGTGACAGGCGAGTTTTATTTTTAATTTATTGCTGGAGCTAGTTGTAGGTCGTATAGGTAAATCACATCGACCTCATTATCTTTTCTTTTTATTATGTTCTAGAAATTCTTTCCAAATTATAAAAAGTCAATTATCTGGAGATGACAGGAGCCTGGTGGTGGATTTGGCAGTTCACGTTGGGAGCTCAGTTCAGCTACAAGTCAGCAAAATTTAATAAGAGTGATCTTGGGGGGCAGTTTCCCTCCTCTGAAGCTGTAAGTCGGCCTCTCTGTTGCCGCAATTAAAAATAATGAAGTCGCTATAGCAAGGTGACATCGCACCTTGATGCTTGGGCTGCACGAGCCTGAGACAAAGATTGATGTTCCTCGGCCCTCCTCCACGTCTTGAAGACGGATATTCCGCGGTCCTCCTCCACGGTTTGAAGACTGATGTTCCTCGGCTCTCATCCACGGCCTGAAGATGATGTCCCTCGACCACTACTACAGACCAGAGGCCCGCCTTTCTCCAGTTTATCTCACGTTTCATTTTTATTCACCAGCATCTCTGTGCGACCGCTCGCTACAGGGTTCAAGGTTAGTTATCGAAGCGAATAAACGTTGATTTAGAACTGAAAAATTATGCCCTTTTTTAACAAACTTACCATGCGCGTCGTGTGCTAGCATTTTCTATAATTATCTTCAGTGGTTTGTCTTTCCAAACTGTATAATTCTTGTTTCTATCATCGGTATAAGCGAGACGAATTACAGGATTTTCTGAAATTTCAAAATTGATATTTTAAAAGTGAACATCTTTATTAGTGATCGATGGTGGAGATGGTTAATTAGTGATTAATTTTGGCTTTAAATTTTCCGTCTTTCACTTAAAAAAATTGAGGCATATTGTGAGGGACCACAATTTAGATAATATATTAGAAAAATCTTAATATTTTATTACTTTCCTTCTCCGAAATAGTTGACCACTTGTTTTATATAAATCGGCGTTTTTGCCTTGTGGTACGGAACCCTTCGTGTGCGAGTCCGACTCGCACTTGGCCAGTTTTTAGGGTTCCGTACCAAAATGGTAAAACGGAACCCTTTTGGTGAAACTCTGTCTGTCTGTCTGTCTGTCTGTCACAGCTTGATATCTCAAGAACTACTAATGCTATCAACTTCAAAAATGTAAAAAAAATACCGTTCCCCCGCTTATCTCCGAAGTTTGCAAAGAGAAAAATCTGAAATTATTCTGTGATAGAAGTTTATGTAAAGATTTCAAGAAAATTAAAACTATTAAGTCTCTAAATAGCACACTTTTTCAGAAATCATCAATAAAAGTTACATTAGTTCTATTATCGGTCAAGAGATGGCGCTGAGAAAACTTCTCTGTCGAATAAAGGCCTCGCCGATGAAAATTAAAAATCATGATGAAACCGGGCAAGAGCGAGTCGGACCGACTCGCTCTTGCCCGGTTTTTTTATGTTCAGGAGAGCAGATATTGACTTAAGGCTCGACGCGACGGTGTGAAGCGATTCTGGTAGAACAATTTCGATGAAGCTTTGAAACAAAATATTTTACTGATGGTCGAAAGAAGTTTTTTTCATTTCTATGGTCAGAGCAACTGTCGCGCCATTTTGTTTTACTTTTTTAATGGCGGCCATGCATGAAACCTCTCTAAATCGTTAGCTGACATCATTGCAAACAGAAAATATAATAAGACCAAACCCTGTAAAGCGTCACGTTTCCAAGACATTAACGTTCAAAGTTGATCACCTGACGTCCACCAGAGGGCGTCGCAGATATGATTTTGCACTTTTTTATGTCTCCCGGCTAAGATACCATACTAGCGGTCGATTTAATTTTATTTTATCACTTATTTACGGTCACTTGCTTAGAATTAGTTCAGTGAAAATAGTTCTCACCAGTTTCAGGAACATTTGCTTCAGCTCTCAATATTATAAAAACTGAACATAATACTAAACGAAACATTTTGCAGTATTTTAATTAACAGTCAATACTAATTAATATGTAATAACTTCACAGCAGAGAGTTACTACTGAACTATAGCGATTTAAGGACAGTTAATGTAACTATATAATTTCCTGTTCGCGCGACTCCGTTCGCGTCATAATTGTGTTGCCTAATAATTTAAACTTCAACGCCTCATTTCAGCGTGGCTATGGAGCGAGTTATGCTCGGAGTCTCTTTGAAGAATAAAATCAGGAACGAAATTATCCGGAAAACAACTGGATTTACCGACATAGTTTGTAGAGTAAGCAAACTGAAGTAGCAGTGGGCTGACCATGTTTTTAAGGAACTTTTTTATACCGTTGATGTAATTGCTGTACTGTATGCTTTCCAGCATAAGGATAAATAAATAAATATCCTGCAAGTAGACATTTTCTCAGGTTTTTTGCACATTAATCTTCATACACACCAGTGATATGCGTCGGCGACGTGTCGCTCGTGTATTGAGTGCATATAAGATGCAGTTAAGTCTGTCGTTGACGTCGCTCGTGTGTATGTGTCGCAGGGGTATTGTCAAACCCGTCATAATATAATAATTCCACTGTCGGCGTATGATCACGAAGATCGTTAATTTATAATCTATCTGGCTAGATTATAAACTTTTGATGACACGGTTGGCGCAGTGGCTGAGCAATCGACTGCTGCGCTGCGTGTTGCGGGTTCGATTCCCGCACGGAACAGATATTTGTATTGCCTAAAGTTAGTTGTTCCGGGTCTGGCTGTTTGTGTATGTGAATTTAAATGTTTATAAACGCACCCACGATACAGGAGTAATTCCTAGTGTGGGGCAATGTATTTTTTTTAAAGAAAAAAAAAATAACTTGGGACCGGAGTCTGTTGACAGAGTTCCAGGTTACCCAAGGCAACTTATGGCCAGGTGGAACAAATTGTTTGGGTAAAGAAGCACTCTCTCGCCACAGCTTCAGTCTTTCCTTCGAGTGTTCGCCAGTGAGTAGCACAAAAAGCTGTTTCGGGTTTTACTGACTAGCTCCAGCGACCATCTGCCATTCCATATAAGAACAAGGCCTTGCCAGGGCTATTTCAGTTAGTAGATACAAAGTTTCTGCTTATTTTTGTCTTCCAACAGAGTTTAATTAGAAGAATTATAAATGAAATTGATTATGCTTCGCAATTGCTTCGAAAATTAACATAATCTACATTCATTTATATTGTCCCAGAACATTTCGTTTTCATGGACACACTAGTGATATCGCTGTATTATTCACATTGAAGGAAAACTTTGTTATTATCCTTAAGCTGCAAATCAATTAACAATACATGGTAATACTGTCGAATATATCGACGGCCGCAAAGTATATAGGTAAGGTTATCTACAAAATTATGATTTTACAGGAGAGAGCGTTTTGAATGCAAAACTGTGATAATTAATAGAAGAACACAGCTATCTTCCCATATTTTACAACATTTAGTTAATAGGGCATTACCAAGAAAATGGTTAAGGCCAATAACTGTTTTTTTCTATGCGGTAGATATCTTGATAATCAGCTACCTAAAAGTAAACTAAATGAGTTAACTGCCATAATCCATTTCGACGCGGAGTTCCTAATTGCTTAAGCTTGTTTTAATTTTAAAAATTAAAACAGTTATTACGATTCTTTTATATTAAACATTGTTGATTGCTATAATAAATAATGGTTAGGGAAAAATTCCATATTTAACTGTTAACGCTGACGTGACTTATTATTACTGTTGTTACGCTAAAATAACGCAAGTTTATAAACCGACGTAGGATAGTTACAGTTAGGACGTTTACAGGACCTAAACGCTAAAAACGCAAATTTTAGAAACAATAAAAGTATATGAACGACTACAGGAACATAATCAGAAAAATATATAATATTCTTCAGGATTATTCTAAGTAGATACTGTGTTAAAAACATAATACAACTAATTTGATATGATAGAAAAAAATCATAAAGACACCTCTAAAAACTATCTTTTTACAATAAAAACCATACTAATATACACACAATCATTCTGATTTTTTCTCAGATTAATCTACAAGCAACATACTAAAACACTAGTGTTTTAATTTTTTAGTCCAAACAATAGATTTTTTGTAATTAAATAATTACTTCATATTTTGCAATAAATTACCAGCGTTATGTCATCGCGCTTCTCTTTCTTTTCTATGCAATCCGACAGTGATCGCGCTTTAGATCATGTACCTAAGCCCCTTAAAATAAAACAGCAATGTAACTGATAACTTTGTTTACAACAGCAGTGGGATTCTGTAACCGTCTCACCGTGAAAACTTGGTGAAGTGAGCGTGGAGTGAGCTGTCAATAGTGTCAATTCCTAGCAAAAACAAACTCACTTCACCTAAGTTTTCACGGTGAGATTTTTACAGAATCGACTGGCAGGGCCTCAATTCCCTATGATCACTTATCGATTCCTTACTTCGAAACCACGTCAATTCCTTTGCTAATTCCGCCAATCTCGCGTTGATTTCGCGCGGTTTCCTTCATTGTCTTATAGAATTACGGGCCAGGTGAACCCGCCGAGTGTCAGACGGTGGATGGTTGAATGGTTTATCATCATCATCATCATCATCATCATCATCAGCCTATAGCAGTCCACTGCTGGACATAGGCCTCCCCTAATGAGCGCCATAGCGCCCTGTCTTCAGCTTGACGCATCCAGCATCTGCCTGCAGTCTTTCGCAGATCGTCATCCCACCTGGCCGGAGGGCGTCCTACACTACGTTTGCCGAGTCGCGGTCTCCACTCAAGAACTCGTTTACCCCAGCGGTTGTCGGTTCTTCGCGAGATATGGCCGGCCCACTGCCACTTCAGCTTGCTAATTCTTTGAGCTATGTCGATAACTTTCGTTCTCTGTCGGATGCATTCGTTACGGATCCTATCCTTCAGAGAGACTCCGAGTCTAGCTCTTTCCATAGCTCGCTGAGTGACTTTGAACTGGTGGACCAGCCCTATCGTGTGAATGGTTTATGTCCGTGTCTAATTCGTCACTTTCTGAAAAAAGGTGTAGTTGTCTTTATTATATATGTGACTTATTAGTAAAAGTTGAGACTTAAACAGAAAAAAAAAATCCTATCTATACTAATATTATAAAGCTGAAGAGTTTGTTTGTTTGTTTGTTTGGTTGAACGCGCTAATCTCTGGAACTACCAGTCGGATTTGAAAAATTCTTTTTGCATTTGATAGCCCAATTCTCAAGGAAGGCTATAGGCTATTTAACATCACGCTATGACCTTTAGGAGCCGAGCAAAAAGAAAAAAATCAGAAAGAACGCTAAGCAAAAACGAAGTAATAGCGCGGGCAGGCGATGCGATGCGACGGGGTGGGTCGGAGTAACAAGAAATTTCACGCGGACGAAGTCGCGGGCAGAATTAAGTATAAAATAAATATTTCTGAGTCGAATCATGTAAAAAAGTGAATTTTGTAAAAAGTGCAAATAACTCTTTGTTCTTTGCTGCTTTCGATATACTGAAATAAGGTATTGCCTGTTTATTCCGATTGTAACGTTCAAAACCTAGTCGCAATCTAATCTCAGCGGCTTGATCGCAGAATACCAGATTCTCAAAATACCAAATTCTCAAAATACCAGATTCTCTAAATAGCAGATTCTCAATAGGTATATCAGATTTCGGACAGTCGAAATCTAAATATTTATATTATGAAAAAAACTTATGCTACATTTCAATTAATGTCAAAAACTTGTCTTGTTGTCTTGTTGTTGAACTTGTGGAAATTATAGGTATTTTTGACAGATTGAGCTTGAGATCTGAAAATTACGAAAATTGCCCCTCTGTTGTGTCCATCGCGCGAGTAAGGGTGTGTGGTCACGGTCAGCGCAGACCAGCGGACTGATGGAGAAGCTACTAATTTTATAACAACTGAAAGTAGATTTTATTTACTAAAGCTAGCACACGGCTGGTGTCGCGTGTGGTTGGCTTCGTTCGGCTTGTCGCCAGCCGGCAAGTTAAAAGATAAAGATAATATACTCTTGTAGGGTTGCTATTAGTGAAATGAAAGCCCCATTGACTTCATGATATTTTTATTGGCAACTTGCTTATTTACTACAGTTCCAATAATTTATATCAGGTGGCAACCCTAAGTGGAGGGATGAAAGGGACTGCGTGGCTATCTCCCTTCAGACCTCCCCTAGCTGTCTAGTTCCTGAAGACTGCTAGGCTATCGAAGCAGGAACTAGGTTTACTGAGGATCAGAGCTGGCTGCGTGGCTGCCGCGCTCAGAACCGCTAGCTAGTGAATGACAATTTGTTCTTATTTTTTTTTTTTTTTTTTAAATGGCATCTCGTAGTTGACCTTGAGAGGTCGTGACTACTTAACCGGACAATCCTGCGGCTGCCTTGAGAGAACTCAAAGCCTCCAGCCAGGGGCTTAAAACTAACTAAATAAACTAAGCGACTACACGCTAAGGGCACCCCCTGTGGGGTACGAGCCTCGGCTTAGGGCGTCGCTGGGGGAGGGCAGCAAGTTGGGACAGGCTGGATCGAATTTTGAACAATTTGTTCGAAGACAGCTCTGCTTATAAAGCGGTTTCGGTTCATATGTGTGCATAACATCGTCGTGTGGTCCTATGCAGTAGATGTAGTGCAGCTAACTCCCGAAATGGCGCTGGTTCAGAATGTTTCACTCGTTGATTGTAGATGGCGTCACTTGTCTGTCAGCCTTGCTGTCTGCCATGTTAGGTATTGATCTGCTCATCATAGTACTTTGGTTAAGTGATACTAGATGGCACTGTATGTTTGTTACACTCTTTATTATGTACACCATAATATAAATTACAGATATAATTGATTAAATATTACAAACGGTGACACAATTGGCGGCTTCACCGCTAATAGCGATCTTTTAAAAACAATCTATGGATGGATTAAAAAGGGGAAGGCGAGACAATACTATAGGTAGTCTGCGGTGTACCATTCATATAATACAATAAATACATACATAAAGCATATTATACTAATCTATATAATAATCAGGAAACAGGAGCGAAGAAAATATAATGAGAGAGAAAGTGTTTTTTATCATGATGTATGCTACGGCGTAGCTTACACTGTGCTAATGGCGTAGCTCACACTGTGCTACGGCGTAGCTCACACTGCTACGGCGTAGCTCACACTAAGCTATGGCGGAGCTCATCATGCCAGCATACCAGTAAATATGGCTGTTTTTTTTGTATAAAAGGTTTCGTTTGACATTTTGAAGCTTTTACATTCAAACTATTAATAGATATACCTAGTCTTGCCATAAATGTCACGAAGAAAAAAAAAAATTTTATTGCAAATAATATTTATTACTTTTACAGTGTGCTTAATACATAAATATAAAACAATTTAAAATATAAAAAGCTTATTCGAAGTGGTCTCCATTGGCTGCAATACAGTCCTTTAAACGTTGAGGCCAGTTATCAATAGAAGCACACACTCTTTCCATGGGAAAATTTTTCACTGCCAATCATATGGATTGGTTTAGGGACGCCAAATTATCATGGCGTTTAGAGCAAGTCGTACTCTCCAAAACTGACCATAAATCATAATCCAGCGGATTAAGATCGGGACTAGACGACGGCCAGTCTTCAGCTCTGATGAAGTCCGAAACGTTCACTTCCAACTAGGGTTGCCAACCATACTTTATAATAACGTATCCTACTTTATTTTTGGTAATTTTACTTTATACTTTTACATACAAATAAAGTATGCAAAAATACTTTATTTTCAACCTTTACTGTGATGCGTAAAACATACTCATCATGGGTACTTAACGATTTATAATTGCTGAACGAAATGTTACCTATCCCTATATACCTATAGTTTTTTCTATAATGAATCTAAAGTGGCAAGAAGAGAGAAATAGAGCATCAATAAATTTAATTAAAAACGAATTGTTTATTTATTTAAATTTAAACGTTGATTGTCAAACAAGCTTTGTAACATTTAAAGACAACAAAAAATTGTTAGTATGTGCTAAAAGCACACAAAAATACGTTTTTAAAGCAATAAAAACATAAAATTTGAAAAATACTTTTTTTTCTTCCTAATACTTTGGTCACGGGAAGTGTCAACCAGCCGTTTGGAAATTTCTTTGAACAAACCCCACTCGGACCCCGCGGGCTAGAAAATATATTTACTGATAAGGTTCTTTTAACAAACCATGAACACTCGGACACCACGGCCCGAGAGTTTCAACCCCAAACTGCTAGAAAATATAATTTTAATTACCGATGTCATTATACTTTCGCTGCTTGAGGTTTCCCGCAGCTGCAGCAGCAGCGTCAGCACAGCACACCGAGCCTAGAAGATGGGATGGCGCAAAAGTATCGACACACGTTGCGTCCCACACTAAAGGCCTTCGGGAACCTATAATTTTTTTTCATCAACATACCAAACGTTCAATTTTCAATTTAAAACACAAAACTAAAACTCACAAGTCCGAGGGGGTCACCTTCTTGACAGCCAACAGCAGATTCCAGAAGATTGTCCCGATACAGTAATTTAGAAGGGTGTCTATGACATTGCCAGACGAAACTATAAACTAAGGGTATTTTTTTTTAGTTTCTGCGAGCAAGTTGTCCGTCCCTACAGAATTGAAGGCATTCTTTATTTTAACCATTAAACTGAGTTCAGGCCACCCTGCCTCACGCCACACTCTGGCCTATTTGGCTCTGAGAGCTCTCCTGCCCATCGCACTCAACTCTCCTGCTTCACCAGTACCGCAGTAGGGAGACGAGCTCCGGCGGCACCGCGGTAGTAGACAATTTCTGCCAGAGAACGACGAGAGACAAGATAAAAAGTCTCCTGGGAGGCTTTTTATAGCGCGGGAGATATTATAGTGCAAGCACTATAATATCTCCCGCGCCGAAGGCTAGTCGCAGTTGAGATTGGCCGCCATGCTCAAAATACTGTCTGGAGAACTGTTAGATAGGTGTTACCAAAAAAATAAACAACCAAATTATTTTTCAAATATATTTCAGTAATCAAAATATAATAATAGGCTTATACGTTAATAGTTACAAATCGTATCCTGTGGCCAAATCTAAATCAACATGGAGACGCCACAAAACATTAATAAACGCTTATTTTATACACGAAAAAAGAAAAAAACATTTTGATATCACAAAAACCTTCAGCCAAATAAAAATATTTACACGCGAAAGTACATATCCAATAGAGCAGGGGTGGCGAACCTTTATGGATCAACGTGCCATTTTTTGTAAAAAAATGTTTGAAGAGGTCATAGATGTGCCATTTTTTTTGTGATTACAGGGAAAATTATAAAACAATACTATCGATTCCGCGCTTCCCGCCTGCTGCTCCTTACACCGCGCCTACTCACTCCGTAAAGTAGGCTCAAACGCGTTCGTTTGTTAAATTTCAGTGTATTACGTAGGTACTTTTTCGATCGAAGGCGTGCGCAAAATAATTTGTCGCGTGCCATCAATGGCACGCGTGCCACTGGTTCGCCATCCCTGCAATAGAGTATTACATTTTTTTTTTACATAAACCATGATTGTGCAGATTATTCACAACGTGAAGATTTGATTCGCCTTAATTTAAAAATACAATAAATAAAAAATAAAACAAAGCTCTTAAATCTAAGTGAATTTAATTTTTTAACATTTTAGTGCATTAAACACGTTTTTATTAAATTATTCTTTAAAAAAACTTGTTTTTTTTTTTTGATAATAATGATCGTATGAAACTTTTTTGTTTATAATTTTCAATATAATTATTAGCTATTTATTATCTTCGGTTATTATAAAATAATACTTTCGTCCTGTAATTTAAAAAAAAATGCGTTTATAGTTAGGTCGTTTGCACACTGGCGACAGATTGCACGATTTCTTTTAAACTCCTATTTCTTTTCTAAAGTAACTTTGTTTAATTTTTCTGAATCACATAAACACTGGCTTTGATAATGCGACTACTGGTTTCAAAGGTTTTTTCAATATAAATATTAAATGTACAATTACGACAAAAAAATCCTGTCGCGCGACCATATCGCCACTATGCAACATTAATTTAATAAATTATCCAGCTAAATTATGTACAATAGTCTTCTGGGCTACAAAATATTTCTTTATAAAAACAAAGTTTAGGCAAGCATTGACATTCTGAATCAGAATATTATCACAAATGATAAAATTTGAGTTCAACTAAAAGCATACAGGAACTTGAATATATTTACATCATTTAGGCCCTTTACACACGGATGGAACTTGCGACAAAAAAATCGTGATTGATTTCAATAATCGTGACGATGACTGCGATTTTAAGTCGTTCAGACTTTTTTTTTTGAAACAAGAATAATCCGTGTACATAGGTTTACAATACTTAAGTTAATTTTATCACATACTAAATAAAAATCAACTATTTCGTATGAGCAAATGTATATTTATATAACTACTGTTGGTCATTATTGATTTTTAGCATCGAAAGCAAACTGAGTATAGTGGAAATTATATTATAAGGGGACCCATCGTAAAATGCATATTTTCAAGTCAGTTTTTTTCTTTTAAGA
Source organism: Luperina testacea (assembly GCA_927399505.1). NCBI lineage: Eukaryota > Metazoa > Arthropoda > Insecta > Lepidoptera > Noctuidae > Luperina > Luperina testacea. Next base: position 6,364,157 of record OV656783.1, on the reverse strand, counting down.
AACATTTTATTTTTTCGTTTTTTATTTTATACAATTACAGTATATTTTCAAAAAGACTAGTGATGGCCCCACTACAAATGATTATACAAAATTAAAATTACTATTATTTTAAATAAAGTTAATAAATAAAGTTGGTACACTCATTCAGTACGGAATAAGAGCTTTCTTATAATTTATAAATATAATTAATAGCTGCTTTACATAATCAGCGTATAATGTTCCCACCACTGGGACACACACACGGGCATTTCAGTGGGAGGTCGGAAGATATCTAACTTAAGATATGCCGACGACACTACTCTTACACCAACAAGAGAAGACCTGGAACACTTGCTGACCCGTCAAGAGACAACAAGCCTCTCCTTCAGACTAACGGTCAACAGAGACAAGACCAAGACACCGTGGACCGAGCTGAACTAAACCATCCTGACATCTCTATGGTTGGCAACTGTGAGTCACCAACACTGGAATATGTGAAGCCGAGATTCGAAGGAGATGTGCCAACACACGATCTGCCGTTGACAAGGCTTAAAAGAGTCTGGTGCAACCGTAATATCACCGAAGTCACAAAAGTGCGCCTAATGAGAAGCTTCCCGATTTTCCTAAACGGCGCAGAAACGTGGACCATTCGCCTCAAAGACCGACGCAAAATCGATGCACTGGAGATGTGGTACTGGCGGCGACTTCAGCGGATTCCCTGGACAGCGTTTAGGACCAATGTTTCGATCCTGGAGGAACTAAAAGTCCAGCAGAGATTATCGTCGACTGTGCAAACACGAATTATCAAATGTTTCGGCCACGTGGTTCGTAACGAACACTCCATGGAACGACTCGCTTTCCAGGGACAAGTGGAGGGCAAGCGGTCACGCGATCGGTCACCTACACGTTGGACAGACCTTACCAGCGTCAACGCAAACCTCCCTAGTTCAGAACTTCCAAGACGCTGAATACCGGAATATGTGGAGGAGCATCGCGAGGGCTGCTTTGGCCAAAGAAAACGCAGAGTCATCAACCACGACCACTCTGTCAAGAGTGAACGACTAAAGAGGAGAACTGGAAAACAGGCTTCATCTTTTCGCAAAAGAGTGGGCTATAATCTACCAAGCGGGCCCAATGCGGGTTGGTAGATAAATAAAATAATAGAGGCAAATATAGGCATAAGAGTGGAACTCTCTACCTGCGTTTGTGTTTCCGAGTGCATACAACCCGAATCTCTTCAAAGTAAGAGTGAACAGGCTTCTTCTGGGTAAGCTCACTCCATCGTAGACTTTGTATCTGTCACCTTTGACCTAGACTAGAGTCAAGAGCAAACCCATTTCAAATAAAAAAAAATATAAATAAAATAACGTTTATTTATATCCACAAATTACTTTCTTATACATATTAAGTTGACAGGTGTTTCGAAAAAATTTTGTAATTTGTGGGAGATATCACATGTCTTCGAAGCTTTGGTTCTGACATGCCGGTTTCCTCACAGTGTTTTCTTTCACCGTTTTGAGAGTAGTGGTGATGAAATTATTTATACAAAGTACTGAGCCACTACCGCTTTCATAGCTGCTTTAAATAATACTATGTACTTTAGACATCAGAATTATTTTTAAAATAAAATATCGTTTAGCGTGTTATAATGTGGTAATAACAATAAAAAACCACTCTTATTTTAAGAATTTACGTTCACATGAATTAAAGAGTACTTAGAAGGTTAATTTATATTGTAGCCTCGACTCTCGACCACCCAGTAACTGGGTTGTGGAGGTCAGAGGTCAGATAGGCAGTCGCTCCGTGTAAAATACTGGTATACAGCTGCAACCAGTTAGACTGGAAACCGGCCACAAGGTAGTTGGGAAAAGACTAGTCAGATAATGACACGATAACACACTTTTTATTTTGCTAGATGAAAATAGAAAATAAGTTTTTTAATTTCTCCATGATGAATTATGAAAACAAACACCGCGCTATACAATGACTAGTCCAAGCTCTTATTTCGCACTTTAGCTGAAATTCTTACAAAAAACACAAAAAATAAATGAGCATAATAAAAAGATGGACGTTTTTTCGTAAACTAATCAAAAACGGCTGAGCATAGTTTTATCTACATTTAGTTCTATCTAAATTAGTCTTATTCATATATTCTGTATATCTCACCGAAACCGCTGCTAGAACATAGGACGAACATTTTTTTCTTTTACTTTTGTAAATAGCTACCTTTTGTCTCTGGTTTTACTCGCATTCTTAAAAAACTACCATAGATTCAAATAAAAGTAAGTATCTCAATTAAATCCACGATATGGTCTAACTTTGTTTCAATTTTCATCTTAATCCGTTATGCTTGATTGAGTAACATATTTTTTACCGTACGCAAAATACGCGCATTGACGTGGAGTTGCGGTCACCAGCCTGTATTACCTAACAATTTTTTTATCTAAGAAACATAGATTTTAATGGGATATCAAATCATAAATAACAAATAGAAAAAGTTGTATGGACGATTGAAACGGTAGAATTACAGTCGTGAAACGGTAGAATTACAGTGAAATGTGGGTGTACTATCGGTCGGTCCGTCTCTGTCTAACCCATCGGGGTATAGGAGCGTGATGTTTTGTGAAATCATTTTTGTAAGTATCTATTTCAAAGATTTCCTGATACCATTCGTTGGTTTTCAGCTGCCTCCGGTCAGATTGGAAGACTATGTTCAGCAGTGGCTCCGGCTATGTATTTATGTTATGTATAATCTGCATACAATGTATACTTTGAAAGCGTTTTTTTCTATATTATATCATTGTTATATTGTACAGATTTAATCTGTGCCATATTTGTGAAGAAAAAATCGCATATACGACAATTTTGTCGCGCGATTTTTGAGCAATTTTTTTTAAAGTCGTATCTGCAATTCGCCTACGCGTTGAAAATATTTAAAAGCAAGTTTGCGTTTGCGTTTAAAGAAAAATCGCAGCGATTTGTCGCATGCACTTACGACTGCGGCCTTAGAAACAGCGGTTATATCTATTTAATTAAAACTAAGTCTAATAATCGTGCGACTAATAGCAGCGACAAATCGTCGGTATGTAGGAGGGCTTAACAAATATGGCACTGACTACATTAATATACTACCTAAGTATGTTTAAAAAATAAAAATATCAAATATCTGTACGTGGTCAAAATGGGATAGAATTTTTGTCTTAATAAAATCAATGACTTTTTACATATTTATTTTCAATTATTCTGAAAAATAATTTCACCATATCATTAAGACGGTTCTATTTCCATTCCCCACGATAGATTATGTTTATACGTACCATAATAATTAAATTACATAAGTAACAGTTATTTAAAAATCGTCATAATTCTCTTCAGTAATCCAACTTTATACCTTTTTAATATTTACATTATCGATCACGTTGCTTCGTTTCTTTTAACATTGTTTCGTTCTCTCCTAACCTATAGCACACGATTTAATTATTTCACAGAGTTCCGCTAAAAAAATCAATTTTTACAAAACACAAAAAAAACAACAACCGAAAATTTTCTAAAAGAAAAACAACTCTATAAAATAATTCACCGTTAAATGGCAACATTATTAGCACTTTGACAGTTCAATTTCAGTGTTGCCATTACAATAACCTTTAAATCCTACTAAAAGCTGCCGAGCTCACAAAGGAGGTTGGTATGTGTTCGGTGCTTTTTCTACCACTGGTACTAACCGTTACTAAGTGTTCTTGCCGTATCTTGCACTTATCACATTAAAAAGCAACACTATTCGCTATACATATGCAGCAGGGTTTGGATGTATTTTTGATTAAAAAATAAATGTGAAACTTAGCAAACACGCGATTTCGAAGTAGTAATAAGGATATTAGTTTTCGTCTTAAGACAATATGTATAGGCCATCCAGTATTCTCAAGATATAAGCATCAATTTCAGGAATTCTAGTTTGAGTCTAGTTTTGGTATATTTTTTCATTGGATACGACCGACTGACTAGTGACTACTAACGAAAACTTCGTGAAGAACTTCGGTGTAATCGTCTAAGAGTATTATTGCGACACCAAGTAAGATAACTTGATGTTCAATGCTTGTTTCTTTTATGCATATAAATAACATAATCAGCATATCGACGGCGAAGGGCCAATATCTCTTAACTGAAATTTTTCGAGAAATTCACATTTTTATCTTTTTGACCACTTTTTTTCGTATTATTCGCATGTTGTAGTGAAATCTCCTAAGTGTATTTTTAGTTGCAACAGCATTAAGATGTTTTCCTTCACCGTTCTGAGAGCAGTGGTGATGAAATAATGTACATACATATGTACATAGTTAAGCGCCTGTCTGGGTTCGAGTCTCAGATCTAGAGCCGCGGCCGTTACCACTGGGTCACCGCTGCTCTGCTCTGGCAAGACGTAGTTTTCCTCAATCGGCCACGCGTTGCTGTGGCTAACGTTTTTATGCAATAAAGTAATATTGCGATTATAAATGGAGATGTGAGCTATCCTATCTTTCAAGTTGGATCAAACTGCACACGGTGTACAAATTTGATTAAAATCGGTTAAGTAGTTTAGGAGTCCATCGCGGACAAACATCGTGACACGTAATTTATGTATATTAAGACTTTGCTCTATTCTGTACGCGAACAGGTATTTAGCCTGCAATGGGACGGCGAGATGGTTGTTTAGACCATTGCAAGTCCAGGCTTCCTCACCATTTTTCCTCCACCGTAAGTAAATCATCTCCAAGGTCAACTCAGAGAGTAGATAATACTTTAAAAGTCACAGTACTAGAAAGGTTCAAAACTTAAGGTGAAAGCGTCAAGGTAGCCCGCGAAATTCAAATTTTCTAACGTTGTTTGCAATTTGCTGGTCAGTTTTAAGTTGTACGTTGATTAATATATGAATCGCGGCCGTAAGAAATATGTGTTTACAGAATTATAATCATTAAAGTCATCAACACAACTCTCTAAGACCACGTAAGTCCAAAGAATGATGATTTCATGAAACAGTTATTCTTTGGACTTACGTGGTCTTAGAGAGTTGTGTTAATGATTATAATTCTATAAATACATATTTGTTACGGCCGCGATTCATATATTAATCCACGTACGACTTAATACTGACCAGCAAATTCCAAAAAACCTCAAAATAATTGAATTTCGCGGGCTACCCTGGCGCTTTCGCCCGCGAAATTCTAATTTTTAATCGACTTCAAAATAGGAGGAGGTTCTCAATTCGACTGCATATATAGACGGATTTTCTTACATATTTTGCAATTTGCACGTCAGTTATCAGGTTGTATGTTGAATTAAATATGATTTCGTAACAAATATTTATTTATACAATTATAATCATAAAAATCATCAATATAACTCTATAAGTTCGTATTATTCTATTGAATGACTATTTCATGAAATCATGACATTTGTTTGAGGCCAACTGTAACTCAAGAAGTTGTATTTCTGATTCTAATAATTGTCTGTAAAGTCATATTTGTTACGGTTGCGAATCATATTTTAATCAATATATAACCTGACACTGACCTGGGTGCTTACTCTTCAATTTAATTCCGATAGATCGACATTGGAATTGTGACGTTTCGTACTCTTAAATTCAATGCTAGCGACAAATGATTTTTAGATTGGGTGTCCATTTTGGAGAACTAAGTGGAATTGGGTTCGGGCTTGGCGTGGGGTAATTGTTGACAATATTGTTTTCAAGAGTACACGTAGAATCACGTGACTGTAAAATTAACATTGGAATCATATTGGCATCTCATTGGAATTATAATTAGTTTGGAGAGTAAGCCCCCTGCAGATTGCAAAAAACTTAAGTAAATTAGAATTTCGCGGGTTATCTTAGCGTATCCCCCTTAAGATGTCCTGTTGAAAGAGAAGGTACCTGGTACACACTGGACGTTTAGCTCTGCGACCACCTCGCTGACTGGCTAACATTGTTACTACGCTGTGAGCTTTCTCTACTTGGTGTCAATACTAGCGAAAAAGGGCTTGCGACACAGGGAATCCTGTTATGGAGGCTAGAGTATTTATTTATTTCTGTAACTGCCCGTGACATCACAGCGGGCCCTATCAGAATACCAGCTCTGCAAGATTTATTTTTTAAATCTCGTAGTATCATGCTGAGATAGGAGCCTTTTGGCCTCGTATAGGACGTTCTGTTTCATTTTCCTTTTGTTACTTTTTTTTATATAACTTGGATTTTTATTTTGCTGTGTTTAGTTTAGTTTGTGATCTTCCTGTAGGTACAAGTCGCAATAAATACTTTTTCTTTATTTCTTTCTTTCTTGAGCTATTTATACTTGTAATGCTCTCTTGAGCAAAAGTGCTAGCACTGTCTAAGGATTTTTTACGAGACTCATCTCAATAATTAGATTAGGTTGCAGCTATGATCAAACATTTTCATGAAAACAACGGCGCGATCTCGAACTGCGTCTACAGTTTTTGAAGTGAAAACTTCTTAAGGCGCGTTGGGAATTTTTTGAGATGGTAAAAAACCATTGAACTCGCGACACTTATCGTAACCGACACCTCTGTTTTAAGTTTTGGCCATTATAAAGACATCAGCGCGCAGTACATTTTCTTTAGGAAGAATGACCTTCAAACATATTTATAAAATGACTATGCTTTTTCAAGTTTTCACTTCTGTCGGCGCTCCTGGAGTGCCACTGTTTTTTTTTTTTTTACTATTATATCGTGAAAAAAGATGGCCGACACAATAGTTATACCCTTAGAACTAGTCCGTAACCGCGTGAGCTCTAGACCCTCAGGTGCCCAAACCCTCGGCTGCATCAGCGACACGCCGCAGGGTATCACCTGGCCAGCAGCAGCAGCGCCGCCAGCAGCGCCAGCGCCGGGCACAGGCGCTGCGCCAGGCTGTTGTACTTGCTGCTCTGCTCGCATGTACCTGGCGGGACACAACAGTTTTCAGTAGATTATTTATTTATTAAAACTTTATGCACAAGTAAAAGAAATATTTTACGAAGGCGGACTTAATGCCTGAGGCATTTTCTACCAGTCAACCTTATCTTTACATTACATCATCATCTGCCAAACCTTTTCCCAACTATGTTGGGGTCGGCTTCCAGTCTAACCGGATGCAGCTGATTACCAGCATTTCGCAGTTCTAAAAGAAAATCCAAAATGGCGGCGATTTTTTTTTAATATTTGCAGCCGCCATCTTGGATTTTCATTTTGACCTCATTGTCGGCTTCAGCACCCTCGAAAACCATGAAAACGACCCCCATGAAGAAAAATTTGAAAATACAGTGAAACCTGGTTAATTGGGATCTCAAGGGACCAAGACATATGTGCCAATTATTGAGGGTTTCCAATAATTCAGTTTTCCAATTAAGCAGGTTAAAATTATAGTTGTCTCATTTACAGAGGCCCCCGCTTACAGAGGTCGAAATGTGCGTTTTTCTCCATTTTTAAAAGTGAAAATGTTAATAAAAATGCGTATATTTGGTGTTTGATTGTAAACAAACACGTCAAAACGTGTTAAAACCTGATTAATTTGTCTCACTTATACAGGTAATTGAGCTACAGAGTCTCAATTATAGAGGTAAACTTGGAAAAACTCTTAGAATTCAAATCTCATTTAACCAGGTTCAAAAAGTCCCATTAACAGAGGTAATTTAATGAAAAAGAACCGGGACCTCATTGCAACTCTCAATAATAGAGGTTTATCACTTATCCAGGTCCCGCTTAACCAGGTTTCACTGTATATACAGCCGCCATCTTTGGTTTTCATTTTGACCTCACTATCAGCTTCAGCACCCTCGAAAACCATGAAAACGACACCCATGAAGAAAAATTCGAAAAAAATTGCAGCCGCCATCTTGGATTTTCAGTTTGACCTCACTATCGGCCTCAGCACCCTCAAAACCTTGAAAACTATCTCTCTCTCTCTCTCTGACTCTCGCTATTATATGTTATAAAAAGTCGCATGGAGGGAGCGTAACGCTTTTTCTTTACGTGACGATTTCCTCTACCGCAAGCTCCATGAAAGAACCTCTTTCCAATAAATAAATTATTAGAATACAAACAAAATTAATATAGCTGAAACGCCCATATCTTAGAGACGGAAACTATTATACTATACATTCGACATAATTATTATTCTATGCCTGTGTTATTCCACTGCAGGTCAAAGGCCTCCCTTCCCTCTTTCCACTTCTCCCGGTCTACTGCGATAGTGGACCAATCCGTTAAGTCCTTTAAGAAGAGTCCAGGTCATCCCGCTATCACTTTCTGGACCTGCCACGTAGTCGTTTCCTGCTGTTTGGGATCCACTGAGTGATGGTTTTTAGCGTACTGCTGCTCCTACGTACGACAGATGTGGTTAAGTTCCACTTTAAAGCAGCAACTGTGCACCCAACGTCCGCTATTTCGACACCTTAGATTGAAAACCTCGTAAGTGTAAAAGGATTCTCCGAAATGCATAAAATGCTACTTACTCACTACTCACTCTAAGGCGACGATTTGTGTTTTGGAACAAGGTCCTTTTTTTTTCTTTAGGTTATTAGTCCTTTTTTTTTCTTTAGGTTTTTGGTTCTTTTTTTTTTTTAGGTTTTCGGTCCTTTTTTTTAGTCAAATAACTTCTCCCGCTCTGGGCGGAGCGGGTGGACGTGTCAGAGTTTTACTGACTAAAAGCCACCCGTGTTCCTTCAGTTGCCTGTGCCACGGTATCTCTTTCCAACAACCCGCGACCCTCGCACAAGCCTATCATAAGTAATACAACGTGCCGGCTACAGTGGCGACATTAATTTAACACACGGGTGGGTGGCCAGTAACCATACAAATTATAACAACATAAAATAATTCGTAATTTGAAAACTACCACCTGCGCCGCTCGCCGACATAGGACTCTGTCTCTCTCTCTCTTTCACATTCACCCCCTGACTAATAAACGTATTATATCAGATGAATAGTTACACACCGATTTCTCTCTTTCAGTCGTCAGCAATTTGACTTTCGAAAGAAGACAAAGCGTTGTGTAACTATACAGACGATATACAACGTTTATTAGTAAGGGGGTAAGGCGGTTCACCCACTGAAGATGCGTCCCGCCGCGGTGCGCGGAGCGACGGATAACGCGCGGCGACGGAGGCGCAGGTCTGCCTTACTTAGCGGTGTAACCTGCTCCCCCGCGTGATGCAGATTACGACGGCCTCGTTGTCCCATCGTGCGAACGTCTTTACAGTATCAAATCACGCCCGAAACTGCGGAGCCGATGTGTCATATCGTCGTTGCACGTGCAAAAGTCGCTATGCGTTATTTAGTTATTTTCGGTTCTTAATGCAGTTTTAATCGTTATTTCAATACACACATACTGTATAAACAGCTATGTGATAACTGCAATATTTAAAGAGTTAAGGAATGTAGCTATGTGATATTCATACATCGAAAGTTCCGTATAAACACGCTAAATGTTATAATTCATATAGCTCAAATAAGTACACTAAAAACACATAGCGACTTTTCCCGCGGCACGCCCCGCGCTACCGCGCAGATTGGCAGAAACTGCGCGCGTTGCGCCTTCCCGCGCATTTCCGCGTCGGCAGTGTGTTGTGCTAGGCGTGATTTCTATATAAATTGAGATACTTGCATACAATGGTAATTATAGTCCGGTTAAGTAGTCACGACCTCTCAAGGTCAACTATGAGATACCATTTTCAAAAAAAAAAATCGGTTGTCTGTAAAGTCGGTTTACGGACGATAGTTTAACGTGACAACGTCATAACAACACATTAATGAAATTGCCGAACGCGGAGGCCGATTCGGCAGCGTGCGCGGCAGCAACGCTACAGAGCAAGGCCGCGAGGTAACGCTACATGAGTCATGTTTTTTCGTGTGTGCCGCCAGCTTCATCGATTTATTAGACGTTGTCACGTCAAAAAAAAAATACAATGGTAAAATCTGCCATCCCGCGCTACGCGACGGGGTGCGGTGCAGTGGGTGGAGCGCCAAGTGTATAAAAATAAATAATTGTGTAGTATATTACCATTGATAGTGAGGTTGTAGGCCTTGTCGCCCGCCACGCCGGGCAGCACGGCGCGGTCGCACGCGCGCGACACGGCCGACACGGCCAGGTACTGCACCGGCACGCCCGTGTCTGCCACAGAGCAAACACTCGATTCATCATCATAATCATAATTAGCCTATAATGTTCCCACTGCTGGGACATAGGCCTCCTCTCTTCGAGAGGGAGTGGGCTATAATCAGCCACGCGGGCCCAGTGCGGGTTGGTAGATATCACATGTCTTCGAATTTTTGGTTCTAGGACATGCCGGTTTCCTCACGATGTTTTCCTTCACCGTTTTGAGAGCAATGGTTGTATTGTATTGTATAAATAATTTACACAAAGTAAAGCGCCTGTCAGGGTTCGAACCTACGACCTACAACTCGTAAGTCGCGGCCGTTACCACTTAGCCACCACTGCTCTCAACGCTCGATTAAAAACAAAATAATTAAATAATTAATGCGGGCGAAGCAGCGGACTTTGCTAATATTATTGTGTTTACTTTCATCGTTCTCTTGCTCACTATACAACGTGTTTTTTTTATATCCTATAACTCTACGGTATGAATATTAGCTAAGTCCGCTGCTTCGCCCGCATGATAAAATATTGACTACTAGCTGCGTCTCGCGGTTTCACCCGCGTAAATGTCGATCCCGTGAGAATATCGGGATAAAAAGTAGCCTATATGTTAATCCAGGGTGTCAGCTACCTCTATACAAAACTTTATCAAAATTGGTCCAGCCGTTTGAGCGTGAAGAAGTAACAAACATATAAACTCACACTCGTAATTTTCGCCTTTATAATATTAGTGTGATGATTGTGCGATAGCGTGGAGATCAATCGTACATTTATTATTATTATTTTTACATTGAACAGATATGTCGTCGAAAATGCCACTCTGTGGATGCTTGAATTATAGAACTTTTCTCAAAACTTTTTGTTGAATCTTTTATGCTAAAAGTATAGGAGAGAGTACTAACCGTTCCTGACGTACGTGGTGTAGAGGAAGCAAAGCGCGCGTGCGCGCGGCGCGGGCCCCGCGCGCGCCGGGCCCCCGTGCGCCGGGCCCCCGTGCGCGGGCCCCGCCAGCAGCAGGCCCAGCGCGCCCTCGCGCCAGCTGCCGTAGCACGTGTACACTGCGGCCGGGAGAAAATAATTAAAGACATCGAAACATTACAGAAAGTCAGAAACAAAGTAACATGTTCGTTTATCTTTAAACACACAATACATTGTTTTTTATAAAATTAGTGATACTGATTGTGGGATAAAATTGTGGTCACATTACAATTTACAAATCGACGCACGCACACATTCGCACACGTATAAGGGTCTAGCGTAGTATGTACAGACGCCAGCACATCAAGCTACCCGAAACTGTCAAATTTTCCCGATCAACTTTGAACTTTATACTTTAGTGATAAAGTTGAAAATCTATTAAAGAAATTTGACAGATTGTAGTAGCTTGATGTGCTGGCGTCTGTATTTCGTGCGTTTTGGTTTGACTGAACAGCGAAAGTGTGACAGTAATTTTAATTATTTTTAGGTCAAAAAATTACCTATGTTAAAAATATGAGAAATCGATTCAGTAAACGATTCTGAACAAACTACTTTCATAATGTACAGACGCCAGCACATCAAGCTACTACAATCTGTCGAATTTCTTTAATAGATTTTCAACTTTATCGCTAAAGCATAAGGTTCAAAGTTGATTGGGAATATTTTACAGATTCGGGTAGCTTGATGTGCTGGCGTCTATACATTAGTTCGGTTACACATTGTATATAACTGATTTTTTTTCTTTTGCAGATGCGACCAACATATCATCCGACTCTGCGACGGTTTTCGTTCAGCTACATTCCGGTAGCAGTTCAGCAATGCGATTCTGTAACGATCGCACCATGAAAACTTAGGTGAAGTGAGCGTGGAGTGGGCTGTCAATAGTGTCGATTCCTAGCAAAAACAAACTCACATCACCTAAGCTTTCACGATGAGATTTTTACAGAATCGACCGGCTGTTCGTTCATCGACTACCTTTACGATACTACTGAGCCTGGTGACACATACGTGTTCAGGATGACCAAGAAACGATTGTTTTATTCGAGTGAGAGTAAGTACTCAGAGTGCCTCGCTGTTCTAGTGGTCGCAAGCGCATGAGGTCCTGAGTTCAATTTCCGGACCAGGCAGTGTTATAAGGTTTTTCCGTCAGCAATTTCTTAATAGCAGCTCTGAGTCTGACTTTGTGTCCTATAGATCACCGCCTATTACATGGGACTTAATAAAGAAAGAAAGAAAAAGTATTTATTGTGACTGGTACAGGAAGATCACAAACTGAACACAGCAAAATAAAAATTCTAGTCATATAAAAAAAAAGTAACAAAAGGAAAATGAAACAGAAAGTCCTATACGAGGCCAAAAGGCTCCTATCTCAGCATGATACTGCGGCATGGTAATCAATCATGGTATAGTTTAAAAAGTATACCTGTGCTGGTACACGCGGACTGGAACTCGATAGTATCCTGGGAGGCGCCGCATCCGATGCTAGCGCTGTCGTACTGGCCCATGACGCACTCTACAGGCTTCTCCGCTACTTCTTCGCCAGTCGACTCGTCTGTAAGTAACGGAGGGTAGTTTTGTAAAAAATAACTCACTTGCACGAGTTAAAGGATTAACTTTTACGGAATTTTTTCCAAACATCAGAAGGCCAATTCCAGTAATTAACACGGGACGCCTGGCAGATGTGAAACATCGACATCGCAGTCGATTGCGCATGGCGACGCGTCGCCACACGGTACACAAGACTGTCACTGTATATATACACCATCATATAGCGTGGCCACGGCATGCGTCGCCACGCCAGAAATTTGTTTTACGTGCGGCTATATATAGATGTTTCACATCAAAAACGTTCAAAACCTAGTGGAAATCTCATCTCAGCAACATAAAGTCAAAAACTTGTCAAAAATGTAGGGAAAATAGAGGTATTTTTGACAGATTGGGACTTGAGATCAGAGTGTGAACATTCTTAACAGGTTCCCTGTCCCATGAATCATATATGATTCATGTTGATTGTTTAACTATTGTGTCTACTTTATGGACAGTGAATCTGTTAAAATTATGAGAATTGCCTCTCTGAAATACTCAAACAAGAGAATTAGACGGTCGCTAAAAGGTAGCCATGACCCGACAAACTTTAAGTGGTGCATCGAACTGAACAACTGTCAGGAGTTTTTGGCGGGATTTCTTCGAGTGAAGTCTATTTGGCTGTTTTAATTATTCGCAAATTGATTCCTAGTGGATATTGTGATGTAAAATTGGTGTAGTTTTGTATCTCAAGTGTCTGCGCAACTGGACAATATGTGTAATCATTGAAACAGACGCGTTCCCGGTAAAATGGAGCTGAGAATTTTATTGTAGTTTTGGCTACCTCAGCGAAGTTTACCGGGAAACTTGATTCGATACATTTGCTGCCAAATACTCCTAATACATTAGAATGTGTACACCCATATTCTAATGTCATGTTAGACTCAAGAAAAATACTGATGACTAGGCGGCATGGTCTCAGACCATAGACTTTAAAAAAAAAAAAATGAACAACTGTCACTATGGGACCAACTGTGAAATCACGAAAAAATATCAGCTGTTACATACATTTTGGTCAAGTACCATTTATTCATTTTGTTTTCTCGATTCGGTGTATTTGACAAGGAAAGTCGGAACACGAGTAAAATCATCCTTTTAAAAAACAAATGCATGGCTCATTGGTATACATTTTAGGTATTTCTTTAGTTTATTGGATTCCTTTTATTATTATACATAAAATATGGTAAATTTTGAAATATTTTTTTTTTAATTTTGAGAATTCTTCGACGGAAAATATTTTTTTGAGCTCTGTTTTACGATTGTTTTATTTCACTTTTATGAAATATTTTCGAATAAGTCTTTTCTTTGAACATTTGACTATAGACTCAATTTTTTGCTGGCTTGTAATAAATAATTATGTTAGGCGTATTGGTATATAAATACCAATATGCCTAACTGTGCGACAAAAACTGAGCGTTTTACGGTCTCCTACGTTTCGACAGCGCCTTAAGGAGGCGCTATATATGTATTTACAGAAATCATTAGAATCAGTAATCCAAATTGTTAAGTTAGTATAATCCTAAAATGTCAAGATTTCATGAAATAATAATTCAGTGGGATTACTTTGGTCTTAGAGAGTTGTGTTGATGACTTTAATGATTATAATTCTTATTACGGTCGCGAATCATATTTTAATCAACGTACAATTTAATACTGACCTGCAAATTTCAAAAACGTCAAAAAAATTGAATTTTGCGGGCTTCCCTGGAAGCTTTCAATACAAGGTATAAATCTTTGAAAGGCTAGGCTAGGCTTTCAGGAGAACATGGCGGGTCTTACCAATAGTAAGCTGTTGTCGTCTCCTGCGCCTGTCCGCGAGCGAGTCCAGTACTGTGTAGCGACCCAGCATTGGACACCGCACCGGGTAGAGGGACGTCGCTGGAAATATTAACACAGCCATAAATAAAGTGTATGTGAATGTGTGTCTGTGTGTGTAGGTGTGTGTGTGGGGGGGTGTGTGTGTATGTGTGTGTGTGTGTGCAGAGTCAAAATGAAATTTAAAAAGTGTGTGTGTGTGCACAGTCAAAAACAAAGGTTTATCGACAATATAATTTAATTATTTGGGAAAGTCATTATCATCATTCTTTAAGACCATATACATACAGGTGGTTCGTTAACATCTTAACGGATCACCCTGTATGTCGTTAACTCAAGACCTTTGACAGTTTCAGTTAGAATAATCACCCTATAATGTTCCCACTGCTGGGACACAGGCATCCTCTTGGTGAAAGGCAGTGGGCCGTAATCCACCACGCGGGCCCAGTGCACGTTGGTAGATGTCACATGTCTTCGAATTCTTGGTTCTAGGACATGCCGGTTTCCTCACAATGTTTTCCTTCACCGTTTTGAGAGCAGTGGTGATGAAATAATTTACACAAAGTAAAGCGCCTGACTGGGATCGAACTTACGACCTACAACTCTTAAGTCGCGGCCGTTACCAAGGTCTCAGTGGCGGGCCTAGAGTATAAATAGAAACTGGCCAAGTGCGAAGTGTGGTTCCGTACAACAAGGCAAAAACGCCGAAAAAAAACACGTTTGTTGTATGGGAGCCCCCCTTAAATATTTATTGTATTCTGTTTTTAGTATTTCTTGTTATAGTGGCAAAAGAAATACATCATCTGTGAAAATTTCAACTGTCTAACTATCACGATTCATGATATACAGACTGGTGACAGACAGACACACGGACAGTGGAGTCTTAGTAATAGGGTTCCGTACCCAAAGGGTAACAACGGAACCCTAAAAAGCGTGGATTTATATATGTATGTATTAAACTTTTTTTACGTTATGTAACTTACTGATGAGCGTGACGTGTGGCGTGTAGAGCTGGTCTGCGCAGGCGTGGTGCGGCGCGTCGTGCAGGGACGCGCCCAGTTGGAGCTCCAGTACTGCGCCCTCGCGCCGCGCCAGACGCACGCACACGTGGCCTGACTCGCTGGGGACCATGGACAACATCATATGAGGTGTATAGAATCAAATGCAGCTAGTTGCATGTTATGTCAATTATGAGTTATGAATACAAAAAAACATCACTACCGCCTGAAATTAGGGACTGCCAAACTGTTGCAGTTTTTAAGAGAAGAGTAAAAGAACACTATCTTTTCATTTTATTTTTCTGATTACGTT
This sequence comes from Luperina testacea, assembly GCA_927399505.1. Classification (NCBI taxonomy): domain Eukaryota; kingdom Metazoa; phylum Arthropoda; class Insecta; order Lepidoptera; family Noctuidae; genus Luperina; species Luperina testacea. The sequence goes on along the minus strand of OV656783.1, from coordinate 6,348,367 downwards.
TTAATATTTATTAACATTCTAGTGATATTTATTATACAGTGTGTTAGGTTAAACGAGGGACATACTTTAAGGGAGTGTAGTACTCATAAAAATGAAGAACTTTTACTAAGAAACCAACATTGAAATCGAGAAAATAAAACCAGCCGCTCTATACATTTCTGTTCGCATAACTGGACAAAATGTGGGGAACAGCTGTTTTTTTTTTTTCATATTTTTGAGTCAGGCCCATATTAAAAGTTGTTCATTTTCATGAGTACTACACTCCCTTAAAATATGTCCCTCGTTTAACCTAACACACTGTAGAAGTATGTATGTTTATTTGTATTTTTGTAAATAGGTATATTCTTATAATATTTGTTTAGTTTTTATTAAGTGAATTGTTTTTATAAAATAAAAACAATTCACTTAATATTATTAGTTTAGTTTGTTTTTTCTAGGAATTGACACTATTGACAGCTCACTTCACCTAAGTTTTCACGGTGAGATTTTTACAGAATAGCAGCGCAGGTATATCGAATTCCTAACGGTGCAGTGGACCACTATTTACGCCACACCACACCCTGTATATGTGTGTACATAAATAGTAAAATAAATAAATAAACATTGAACTCACCATCCCCTAGTGAGGTGCGCGACCAATTTCACCAGTTTGTTGTCCTTGTGCTCGAGTATGGAGTGGCACACCAGTCGCTTCTCCTCGAACGAGCCATCCTCATTCATTATCTGCAAATTAACAGCAATTAATACATTATTTCTATGATAAATGGTATTTGATTTTATATCTGTACTGCTTGCTCAGCGCGCTATGGAGCGGGCTACGCTCGGAGTTTCTTTGAAGGATAAAATGCATTGAAGGACACGCGCTTTACTTGTGGTACTAAGTGTACCAACAAGCTGTGAATGAGTGCGTGAAGACAAGTATCGTCAGCAAATAACACACACACAGACACACTTCCGATTTCGCCATCTTCCGATTTCTCCTGCGCTTACACACACATGCACAGCGTTGTTTTTACACTTGGTAAACACAAATAAAGCGCGCGTCGCTTCGTGAGATAAAAATAATGTAACATAAATGAAGAAATGCGGGTGGTGTCTTAAACACATTTACCTACTCCTTCACAGAGAACAAGCGTGATATTCCGTATATAAAGTGGTTACCTTCAGCGTGGCGTTCTTGGTGGTGAAGTGGTACTGGTGTGTGTGGTCGAGACTGAACCACTTGTGGTGTTCTACCACCCAGCTGGGGAAGTGGCAGCGGTTGTGCTCGTCATCGACTGGAAAATGTAATCAAATGCATTAGTTATGTCTGTTAATACATTATCCTTATTATTTTCCCATTAATTTTGTTATGGATGAAGATTTTTGTTTGGCGATTAGGGATTTGATGAGACCATAATGATTCTGTGATTGTCCAAAACAAATTGGTTAATCAGAAATACCGATAATGCGGGTTGCAGATCAAGAGGTAAGCTAAATTAGTCTCGCTTAGCTGGTATACCGTATAGCTGAGATAATTTTCCATACTTCACACAGTTTGCGGTCTGCACACAAGTATCAAAAACTACATCAGCTATACAAGCTAAGCTAAACTAACTTAGCTTAGCTCTTGGTCTGCAACCCGCATTAAGGCGAAAGCGCCAGGGTAGCCCGCGAAATTCATTTTTTTTTTGCAATTTGCTGGTCAGTATTAAGTTGTACGTCATTGTAATTGGATGATTAAATTATAACGAGGAGTAAAGCAATTGATTTTGATTTTCTATCGAAGCACTTTGAAGAGACCCGTGAAAATGATACCCATGAAAATTAACTGTTTTTTTATGGCCGCCATTTTAGATTTAGCAATGGCATCAGAACTGACAGAACCCTTAGCAAAAATAGCCAGTAGGTATGTTCCCACTGCTGGGGCACAGGCCTCCTCTCTGTGAGAGGGAGTGGGCCGTAATCTACCACGCAGGCGCAGTGCGGGTCGGTGGATGTCATATGTCATCGAATTATTTTTATTTTTTTCTCTTAAAAGACCAATTCCGGAACCCCCCAGTGCAACGCCTGTGAGGCACATCCCTGGGGAGACTGTAAGGGGGCCTCCCCTGAGCCTCGCTATGCACGGCAGCACGTGATCACTGTGCCACCGTCTTCCCTGGGGTCACTTGGTGGGCGGACAAAGTCCCCACTCTGTGCGCCCGCGACCCCAAAGGGACAAACTCGAACTGACGACTTACAGACTCGTAAGTCGGGGCCACTGGGTCACTCCTCCCAGAACCTCACATCTATGTTAATGATACCCTTAACAAAAAAAAAATGTTTTACTTACTACTGTAATATCTACGTAGTCTAGACGACACATACTTGCACTTTATGGTTATACATGTAACATACTTCGATTCTAACCTGAGTTCGCGATTTATTTTCCAAAAATGTAAGCAAATATGAATTAATGGAAAAATAACTTTAATTCCTACACAATAAAGTTCAGTTTACGCTACAGCTTTAAATTTTTTTACAACTTTTTCAATAGTGCTAGTCACTTTGAAATCAACTTAATTATCATTACAATAAAGTTGATATTAGTTTAACTTGAAATAGGGTGGGAGGGAGTGTGCAGCACTGCGCATTTTTACTATAAATATTTAATTGTAAAGAGGTTTAAAAACAACTGACACGAAAGGGACACTGGCGAACCTTGTGATTGCTTACATTAAGGGAAATATTTAACTGATCCTTTAAAAACTTATTGATTTTCTAATGATTTACACTTTTTAAAATTAATCAATGTGTATATAAACTTTTTGAGTTCCTAATGGTGCAATTTTTTTTAAATAATTGATCCTCTTTTTAAATTTCTGGGCATTTCTCACAGTTGTTCGCAGTAACTAAGCGCGGGCACCCCGAACTAATGGCCAAGGTTAGGTTAGAACTGCATGCATGTAGCATGTTAGTCGCAGTTAGACTGCTTTCACATTTCGGCGACTTTAGCAGCGCGTCAATCGCGCGATAGACGCGCGACCGTCGCCCAGAGAATTTCATATTTATAAACAGAACTTGCGACGATACACATCGACGGCGCCGCTGGAGTACTATCAAAAGCGGGAGCAAAAATGTTTCCCCATCAGAATCCATTTTTGAAATGAAGTGCGCCACACTGCTCTGAACTACGGCGATGCAGCCGCGCTGATATCGCGCGGCTGTTCTTATAATGTGAAGGCATCTGCTACTATCGCGCTGATAACGTCCTAATGTGAAAACGGCCTTACATGACTATTCAGTATTTTAGGACTTCAAAATAGGAATTATTTGTAGTCCACAACCCCCCCTAGTGTAGAAATTATTCACCGGTTATCATAAACAAAACCGGTCAAGCGCACAAAAAAAAAAAGTGCAAATCGATATTTGATATTTCAACTTCATAAATTCACGCGCAAAAGGCTCTTGACAGACGGACAGACAGACGTACAACGAAGTCTTATAAGGGTTCCATTTTTCCTTTTGAGGTACGGAACCAATTAATTTTGGTACTGCTTTATCCACAAGTAAACATCGCACAAATGTTATAGTATTTTCTGCCAGTCTACCCTAGTGTGATCTTAAACTAAAACATAGAAGCTGCAACATAAATAACAGATTGATAACTAGAAAAAAGTTAGATAGAGATAAGATACAGGAATAAATAAATAAAACATAAATACATTAAAAAGCAAGAATCCAGAAATCATAGTAAATAAAACATTTATTTCCCACCACCAAATTAAAAAAAAACAACATAGAAAAATAAAATATACAAAAATAACTTACAAATAAGAAACAAGAAAAGAAAACATTTTTTATACTACATAAGACCCCTTATACACTAAATAAGAAACTTCACTAAAAGAATAATAAAGAAACAATGAAACATAACTACAAAGAAAATAAATGCGCTTCGGCAATCATCGTCTATCGTCGGAAATACGAACGCGCGACGATATTCTAATGAAGAGTTGTTACGGCCAAAGAAATACTAATTTTATATATCCACTAGCTTCAGCCCGGGGCTTCGCCCGCGAGGTATGTTGATAAAAACTATCCTATGTCCTTCACCGGGATGCAATCTATCTCTTTGCCTAATTTTATCGATATCCGTTCAGTGGTTTAGGCGTGAAAAGGTAACAGACAGACAGCAGACAGAGTTACTTTCGAATTTATAATATTAGTATGGATTTATGTATAGATTAACTCTATGCAATGCAAAAAAACTTTTCAAAGTTTTGAGTGACAACTGAAGATCTTCAACCAGAGTAAACCCGACGGAGAAAGCTTCATACAAAGACGCAATGATAAGTTCATTACGACAAAGCGCGGCAGTACAAAACTTAGAAGCATTGCCTGTATAGGGGTTACTCTGTGGCGCGCCGCTCGTGCAAATTCGGAAGTACGAAGATTATCGAGGCGCAAAAATTTTCTGGTTTACTTGTACCCCTACCCTACTAGTAATAAATATCAAACGGACTACAAGTGAGCTCGTCATACGTACTATTGGTGAGCTTCATGGTGCGACTGCCATCGACTGGTGACGTCAGACCGTTGCACGTGGCGTCTCCTGACTGTGCGATGTTGTACGTCACTGTCTTGTCCGCGTGGTTGCCTTTGTACACGAAGCATCTGGAAGTATTGGGGAAAAGAGGAATGTTCAAAATGACAATTGCTACAGGGGTACAATGCGTGCCACGAAAGATGAGACTTGACCCCGCCTCCCCCGCTCTTTCCGCCGCCCCTATGACGACCGGTCCCGTCCCGCACTCAGACCTCATACCGCTAAAGATACCTAAAATCGTGTTCTGCGCAAGTCAAACCACGTGGTGTGTCAAGTCTCATCTTTCGTGGCACGCATTGTAGCTTGGGCTCCAATGCGTGCCTCGAGAAGCAAGTTAAGCAATTGGTCCCGGCTGTCAATAGACTATCTTTGACAATAGTCAGAAACCCGAAAATCTGATAACCAGTCTTACCAGGGCTTATCGTGTTACCCAGTAACTGTGTTGCGGAGGTCAGATAGACAATTATTCCATGTAATATACTGGTATTCAGCTGCATTCGGTTACACTGTAATACCTCCCGCGCCGAAGGCTAGACTCCGCTGAGATTGGCCGCGACGCCGCGACGGCAGAAATACGGTCTGGCAGACTATACATACTAACGGTGCATTTGTTTAAATTTACCTGTACATATCCTCATCAGTGGAGATGGAGTTCCTCCTCTGAACCTGTGAGATGAGTCCCACGAGGTACCGCGTGGAGCCCTCCTTCCATGTCGCCAGGCAGATCAGCTCCTCAACTGGAAATATAGACAAGGTGTTTCTTAGCAACATTTCGCAAAACATGAGAATGGATGTCTTTTTCACAGACGGGTGACCAGCCTTCTACACCACATGTAGATGAACTCTGGGTTCCTCAATGTATCGCAAAAGTTACACATGACGGTAAAAGATAAATACATATATACATTATGTATTATAGTATGTATGTGTATATAACCTATTTGTGTATTTGTGCTAGTTAATATTTTTTGAAGTGAAAACTTTTTTAGGCGCGTTGGTAATTTTTTGACATGGTAAAAAACCATTGAACTCGCGCCACTGTTACCGTAAGCGACACCGCGCGTTTTGTTTATAAAACGATTCGAAAAATACCCACTTCGGGGATGTGTTCGGCTGTCCACGGAATGTACTTGGTTTTAATGTATATCCGATATGTCAGTGAGTGATGGCAAAATATTCTGTTTGTGTTTTATTTCACTTCTGTCGGCACTCCCGGAGTGCCACTGTTTTTTTTTTTATCATTGTTTTTCTCAACCAAAGCTAGGGCCGATGCCTGCCAGGGCCGCGGGCTGTTCGAAAGAGATACCGTGGCCCCTGGCACAGGCAACTGAAGGAACACGGGTGGCTTTTAATCAGTAAAAGTCTGACACACGCTCCCGCTCCGCCCAGACCGAGAGAAGTTATTTGATAATTTCTCACCACAAAAAAAGGCTTTCAATATACATGCATATAGTTACATACCGTTACTCTCAGTGCCCGGCACATCAGGACAGGCCATGTAACGCAACAGTAGCCGCGAGTCGTCCGTGCAGGACTCCGCGCGCGACGGAGGGTTCGCGCAGTCGCCGGAACCACTAGAAATAATCATAAAATAATGCTTTATTCACATAAGAAGTACAAAAGAAATCCCTGCTAATCGAGGTTCAAAGACTGAAACCCATGCCCCAATTAAGGTGATACTGATAACAATAAATTTCAAAACTCGGATAAGTGAGGTACAGACGCCAGCACATCAACCTACTACAATCTGTCAAATTTCATTAATAAATTTTCAACTTTATTGCTAAAGCATAAGGTTCAAAATCCATTGGGAAAATTTGACAGTTTCGGGTAGGTTGATTAGCTGGCGTCTGTACTTTCGTAGAGAGACCTGTGTGTCCCAACAGTGGGAAAATTATAGGCTGATGCGATGCCTTTCAACCAGTCTTCCCACTTGATGATAAGTCGTCGCTGCCGCCTAAGAAACATCTGCAGTATACTAGTACTAACTGGTTCTAACTGGTACTAACTGGTAACCAGCGAGGGAATTGCGGAACACATTAACAGTAGGAATGGCTCTAATTTTGACAGTTCAACAACATTCATTGCGTTATTTACGTTGTTGAGCAGAGAAATTGTTCGAACATATGAAGCAATGGATTCGCAATAGGTATCCTTCAAAATGATTTAGATTGAGATTACGAGTAATTTTTTTTTTTAAGGAAATGTTTTGTTCTCCCAGAAACATCTTTGAGCTATTCTGTCACTTCGAAAGGTGTCTCGTTGTGAATCCACGATGATTTACTTTAAAAACAAATGAGTTCTCTTTCGAATTGTGTGCGCTCCCTTCAGTGAGGTGAGCAGTGAACTTTACAGGGGACCACTTGCTCAAATCTTCCCTTAGTGCATAATTATTCTACGTACCGACTATACGTGAATGTGAACGGCGCTGGATGGAACGGGCAGGGTTCTGGCAGAGGCCTGGGCTCCTTTCTGAACATGGAGTAGAGAGCCGCATCGCCAGTTATTGACTCACACATTGTGGATAGTGAGTCTCTCTGGCCGCAGTATGCTGTGGAAAAGAGAAATTTAATTTTATTAAAAGAAGAAATTTGAAAAAGATAAAGAAATCAAGTGTATTGTGTTGACTCATGTTGCTGTGGAGTGGGATATGGGATCTGTAGTCATTGGGACGATACCCTCCTCCGTGCCTCGGAAAGCACGTTAAGTCGTTGGTCCGTTAATAAAAAAAAATAAAAAAAAAGTCATTGGTCCCGGCTGTCATTCGTGGATCTTTGACAGTCATTACGGGTAGTCAGAAGCCCGAAAGTCTGATAACCAGTCTTACCAAGGGGTATCGTATTACCCAGTAACTGAATTGTGGAGGTCAGATAGACAGTCGCTCCATGTAAAATACTGGTATTCAGCTGCATCTGGTGAGATTGGAAGCCGACCCCAACATAGTTGGGAAAAGGCTAGGTAGATGATGAGTCATTGGGACAATAATTGTTACGGTCGATGGTCTAACGAAGAAAAAGGAATCTTATCAGCTTCGATAACATACAGACAAAATACTTATGTATAACTTTGATTTAGAATTAGTAGGTATATGTTGTGTATACTCACTTTCTTTATATTGTAACACATATTTGTGTTTTTCGTGTATGACCAAGCACCTGTAGCAGTCTTCGTTCCTGAAACATTAAAATTATATGTGAACATCGCGTGGAGCCCTGACATAGAAAGAAGCCGTCGCGACAGGCCCCGTAGACGATGACAGGACGAGCTGGTCAAAACAAACGACCAGTGGACCACTTTAGCCCTGGATCGAAAGAGCTGGAAGTCATGGGGAAAGGCCTTTACCCAGGAGTGTGATGATGCAGGATAACAGTTTTAGTGAACATCAGGATGTATGTCATAACAGTAATAATATTTTTATTCCAGACACACAACCCATAAAGTTGTTACATAGGCGTAGTAGGGTAGTAATACACACAAGGTGTTAGTTAATAAAGGACATAATCATCATAGCATGACATAATTTGCCTATAATGCCCCCACTGCTGGGACACGGGCCACCTCACGTAAGGAGTGGGCTATAATCTAACACGCAGGCCCAGTGCGGGTTTTTAGATGTCACATGTCTTCGAATGTTTTGTTTTACGACAAGCCGGTTTCCACTTTCCTCACGATGTTTTTGCGCCTGCCTAGGTTGGAACCCGACCTACAACTTGTAATTTGGGGCTGTTACCAAAGGGCCACCATTGCTTTTAGTCGCGAGCTCGAACTCACTGGTGGTCATGGCCAAAAAGCACGCTGTGTCATCTGGCTTCACGTCCGACAGAGTACCACCGTAACACCGCACCGTTCTGAACTCACAGGTGCGTAAAAAAAATCGAAAAGTGCTTCGGAATATCGAGTTTTATGAAAAAACCACTGCATAAATCAATTACAAATAAAGTTTATTGAACTCCTCAATAACGGAGCTTTGTCGGTACGGACTTGGTTTTGAACATTTTACAGTATTTTTATTACTTATTTACACCCAAGGCTTAAACTTTTAAATGGCTTTTTATTTTACTATTATGTTTCCGTATAGACAAGTCAAAACGATATCATGTTTAACTTTGGATGCACAATATCAAACAGTGGAGTAATACTCTCCCGAATTTTTTTTTTTTTAAATATCGACTAATGGCACCTTAAGGGGACTACATGACCTAAAGCGCGGTCACTGTCGCACTGCATAAAAAAGAAAGAGAAGCGCGATGACACAACGCTGTTAATTTATTGCAAAATATGAAGCAATTGTCTATTTACAAAAAATCTATTGTTTGGACTAAAAAACTAAAACACTAGTGCTTTAATATGTTGCTTGTAGAATAATCTGACAAAAAATCTGAATGATTTTATGTATATTACTATCATTTTTATTGTAAAAAGAAAGTTTTTAGAGGTATCTTCTTGATTTTTTTCTATCGTATCAAATTAGTTGTATTATGTTTTCAACACACTATCTAACTAGCATATATCCTAAAGAATATCATATATTTTCTGATTTTGTTTACTGTAGTCAATCATATACTTTTAGGCATTATACAACTTGCGTTATTTGCGTTTAAGTCCTGTAGTCCCCTTAATATGCTTGACGCAAAGTGCTATGGAAATGTTGTGATTTTTAGATTAAAAAATCGTTCGAATTTACTTTCACGCGTTCATGCTAGGGTCTCTAAATTTATCCTGTTGAAATTTCAATGATGGTCTCAATAATGTCTGTGTCCTGTAATGTTAATTACTTTGCATAACTAGTATTGTATACAATCAAGTATTTTCTAACTGAACAGACAGCTGTGCTGCTGGGGAGTTTGTTGCGCCACTTCTCCCCAGTGAAAGCACTAGGAAGTGGTGAAGGGCGGGCGTTTTGGGCGACTGTCTTTCGTAATTTTGACGTTCGAAAAGTTCTGATTCTCAGCCTAGTTTGAATAAATGACCATTGATTTAATTTGGTAGCTAACCTGTCATAAACCAGGAACTTGTCGTTGGCGTCCGTCTCCGCGCACTCCCCTTTGCCCTGCATGGTGGTGGAGTTGATGTAGATGAGCCCAGGGGTGCCCGACTGGAACCAGCCGCCCGTCCAGCCTTCTGGGAAATTGCAGCCGCCTCCTGGGAAGAAAAAGGTAAGGTAAAGTTATAGTTCAAGCATCGTCTAAACAACTTTTATGGTTGTTCTTAAATCACATCGTGTAATTTAGTCTTTAGCTTCACTTTGAAGACTATACTAGTGAGATTACGTACAAAAACGAATTCAAGCTCTTCTGAGACAAACGGATATTAGCGGGATCCATACTGATACTGAACTCAAACTCAAAGCATTTATTTCAATTAAACCTAGTACATATGCACCTTTAAATTGTCAAAATTAAATAGTCTGTCAGTTAGTCAGAAAGTTGAAGCTAGAAGGAAGAAGCAGAAAGTTGAACCGATTAGATCCGCTTTAAGGCTCCTACAAACAGGCGCGACACGCGATATGATCGCACGCGACACAAAGGCACCGCTCGTTGCGCGACTCGCGGTGCCTTTGTGTCGCGCGCGATTATATCGCGTGTCGCGCCTGTTTGTACGAGCCTTTATGCAGAAACTACCAAACGCCATCTTTAAATTCGTTCGCGCTCACACAGTCACACACACGGATCGGTAATCGATTCTTTTAACGGCGAGTGTCCCTTCATCGCCTAGAGCATTACAAAACGCGTCACCAACCCCCAATACCCTAATAGGTAATAACCACCCCATTTTTATATTATTATTACGTCACCAACCTCAATTAAAACTACCCTATGATTGTAAAATATATTAAACTGAGGGCCGAAACAAAAGATGCCAGACACAATAATACGTCTAGCATTGAGAGCTAGGCTAGGTTCCAAAAGGCTTTGTTCTTATTTTTGTAAAGCCTAATTTACAGCTGGGAAGAATTCAATGGATCGTGGTTTGGTCTAAGTGTAGAGGTACCAGCGGGTTAGTTCCAATTAAGAGGGCGCCGACCAAACGCCGACCGCGCAGTGGCGCCCTCATCGTTTGTTTGGTTATTTCTTTTATTTTTAACGGAAAATAGTGGCCACTATTATCCGTTTTAGTGATTATAATAAAACTAAACAATGTACAGTACCCGGCGATAAATATTGCACATCGACCTATTCGATCCTATCGATTTTATACAAAGAATAAAAATAATTATCAAAAGAAGCAAATCATAATTGTTTTAACAGCTCCTAATAGATACCGGACTGTTTGTATTTCGTGCGACAGAGATAACGCTCTACGAAGCCGAAATTAGCCGATTGTCTCTTTCCAAAGGTCGATGTGCAATATTTATCGCCGGGTACTGTAAAACTACAGTTTATAATAATATTAACGTATAATCTTGTGGAGCATAACTTAACGTGCTTATTTTCTGCATTTGCATTCTAAAATAAAAAAAATTACCAAAGAAACGATGAGGGCGCCACTAGGTGGTCGGCGTAGCCTCAAAAGTGATGTCATCAATATAAGGGGAGCCTGTGGCTAAGAAATAACAGCCGCACGGGTCGACCGTCAGGTTAAGCTACGCTTGCCGCGGTTGGTCCGTGGATGAGTGACCATCTTTACATGCCAAGACCCCTCCATGCCTCGTACGTTAAGCTGCTGGCCCCGGCTGTCATTAGTGGATCTTTAATAGTCGTTACGGGTCGTCAGAAGCCCGAAAGTCTGACAACCAGTCTTGCCAAGGGGTATCGTGTTACCCAGTTACCCAGTAACTGGGTTGTGGAGGTCAGATAGGCAGTCGCTCTATTTAAAATACTGGTATTCAGCTGCGTCCGGTTAGACTGGAAGTGGACCCCAACATAGTTGGGAAAAGGCTAGGCAGATGATGACTTATTACGTTCGGGGGACCATAGGCGCGATGTCACTGCTGATTTTTCAATCGACAGTTACCTAATTTTTATTCGTGGAATAAAATTGACGTCTGACAGATGTTGTGTGGAAAAACTGTCAAAAATTCAAAATAATTCCTCCGATAAAAGTATCTGGCGTTGGAAACATCAGCCTTTAGTTTCAGAATTTAGTCTTAGAATTTAACTACCCCGTTCGGCTGCCCCATTTCAAAACTTAGTAAGGACTTAAAATGAAATTTTACAGGAGAGCGCATAAACGTAATATTGGTCAGCCTATGGAATGTATTTTTTTAATTGGTTAAAGTGACTTACTAGGTTTTAAAATGGTCACTAGGGAATGAAATGTGCACTTACTAGGTACCGATGCTTAAATATATCTCCTTTTATGTAAGTTTAAAACGCTGGTGTTTTTGTATTTGGTAGAGACCTTCTAGGTTAGCAAGATTATGCAATAAAACGATTTTTGTAAAAAGTGTCCCTTACTAGGTTTTGAAATGGGACAGCCGCGTTATGAATGTCGCTGTTCTCTACTCCCTCACACCACAGCCCGCGGTGCCAATATATAAAAACATTTACCACCATTGTCTTGCCCTTTGTTTTAAACGCCATGGTTTGAATCCAGGTGTTCCAGCGATGACGGATGTTAGGGTTTTAGGGTTCCGCACGGTTTTCAAGCGAGAAAAAGAGTGTAAGTATGTTCATTATATGATATTTGTTTTTTGTAAATTGATTATAGGAAAAAACTTTTACGCGTCAAAACTTAATTATGATTTAAAAACTAGATGAGGTCGGTTCATTGAGTTACATAAAAGGTGAATGCGTTAAGATAGCTGCGAAATTATTTTTTTACGTGTTTTACATTTGCAGGTCGGTGTCAGTTTGTATGTTCATCACACTAATATTATAAAGGTGAAAGTTTGTGAGTGTGTGTGTGTATGTGTGTTTATATGTTTGTTACTTCTTCACGCTCAAACGGCTGGACCAATTTTTTATAAAATTTTGTATGGAGGTAGCTGACACCCTGGATTAACTTATAGGCTACTTTTTATCCCGATATTCCAACGGAATCAAAATTTATGCGGGTGAAACCGCGGGGCGCAGCTAGTTAAAATATAATTCGCGACCGAAACAAATATGACTTTACAGAATTATAACCATTCAAATAATTAAAGGCTCCTTTAAACAGGCGCGACACGCGATATAATCGCGCGCGACACAAAGGCACCGCTCGTTGCGCGACTTGCGGTGCCTTTGTGTCGCGTGTCGTGTCGCGCCTGTTTGAAGGAGCCTTAAGGGGCTTACAAGACCTAAACGCAAGTTTTCGAAACAATAAAAGTATATGATAGACTACAGTAAAAAAATTCAGAAAAATATATGATATTCTTCAGGATATATGCTAGATAGATAGTGTGGTGAAAACATAATACAACTAATTTGATACGATAGAAAAAAATCATGAAAATACCTCTAAAAATTTTCTTTTTACAATAAAATCCATACTAAAATACATACAATCATTCTGATTTTTTGTCAGATTATTCTACAAGCAACATACTAAAATACTAGTGTTTTAATTTTTTTGTCCAAACAATAGATTCCTTGTAAATCGCATATTCATTATTTTCGAACAAAATACGTGCGTATGTGTGCGTAAACGCTGTGTAGCGACCAGCGTTGCCGTTAGCGTACATTTTACACATTTGACGTACCTTTTAAGCCTCCTATGTGTAATGTGTAGTAAGGTCCATTTTACGTACCTTTTCAACTTAACATCCAAAATCATGTGTAAAATCGTGGTTTAAAGACTATTTTACGTACCTACCTTTCTTGAAACCGCCGCCAAAATGAGAAAACGAGATTAGCGTCTTCGGTCCTAATGTGAAGTCACAGACGTACGTATTGTAAGAATAGGAAGTAGCTCTGTCTCGCTTCCGCCGAGAGTAGGTAGGCAATGAACATTGTATCGTGTATCCGACCGGCCCGAGCGGCGCGCTCTTTGGGCGCGCTCACCAAGTGACCACAGACACTATACACAGAGACAGAACACTACTCTACTAGCAGAGCAGGGCGCGCTTGTTTGCAAAGAGGATAGGTACTTTTGATAGGTATATTTTGTTTTGTATTTTTAAGCGCGCGAGATATTGGTCTCTACGATAAGGGAAAGTGATTTTCTTTCTTGTATACCTACATAGTGCACAATAAATAATTAATAGAATAAGCCCATTTCCAATAATCGAATCCTGTGTTTGATTTGTTCGTGGTGGCCCCTAGCGGCTGACTTGCCTTGGTGCCTTTATTCGCTCGCTGCTGTGGTGCTTGGTAAGTTTTAAATTACTTCTTTGAGAATATTACCTACTAGATATTTTCTGTGTGTGTGTGTGTGTGTGTGTGTGTGTGTGTGTGTGTGTGTGTGTGTGTTGCATTGTGTTTTGCTGTGGGCTTTGATTCTATTACTACTTCTACTAACTACTACCTACTATTAATCAGCCATTAGGTGTCCACTGCAGGAGGTAGGCCTCCCATAAGTTGGGGGTTTTGCCGTAATCGCCACGTACCTACCGTAATCGCCATGCTTGACGTTGCGAGTTGGCGATCGCAGTGTTGAGTGTGGTGGTACCTACAGTACGCGGAAAGAACGCTGCTGCTTATCCTACGGTTTTTCGCCTTAGTCGACTCTTACGACACCCTTAGGAAGAGGTGGGGTGGTGCCACACCATAGGCCCAATTCCCGATTTACTACATAGCTATGCAAAATGCGTTCTATGAACGTAGGTAGGTTCAAACTATGGAATATAGCCTCAACCACCTAAGTACATAAGTTTTTTTATAGTATATACAAATTGCCACTGCTACTGTGTCTTCAATCACAGTACTGTAATTCGATAATATACAATTACCTACAATGTTGGTTGTTGCAAACAAACCCCGGTCAGGCAGATTATGGTTTTATCAGGTTTGTCACGCGAACCAAGTTACTCTTATCGGGGCTTGTATCGGACATTGTACATATTTAAGTAAGGACAACGAATTCTTAATATGTATTACATACTACAATTAGAATTATTATTATTACTAGCCCAAACTAGTACGTGTTTACATCATGTCATGTCATCCATCCCTTTTTTTTAGTTGTGTTGATGACTTTAATGATTATAATTCTGTAAACACATATTTCTTACGGCCGCGATTCATATATTAATCTACGTACAACTTAATGCTGACCAGCAAATTGCAAAAAACGTAAGAAAATTTGAATTTTGTTGCTTATGTACCTTTTTAACCCAAAATGTACCTTTTCAGCGCTGGATAAGTACCTTTTGGGAACTCAGTTGCGGCAACACTGGTAGCGACACTGCCGGCCGAGGCCTGATGCTATACGGACGTGTCGCTCTTTTCGCCGCAATATTTCCGCCAAGATTGTTATGTTTTTGTAAAGTTTTATTTGTAAATTCATTGTTTATTATTATTTGCATAATCTTCATTGCGTAAATATTTTTATTTCGTGTAAATAATACATTGAAGTTAAAATAGCGTAACCATTTGTTATCAATTATCATTTATTGTAAATATGAAGTGAAAAATTCCGTTCGGACTACAAAACGTTCATATAAAACGCTGAACATATTATATATATATATACGAAATTAAAAAATAAGAGCATTTTATTATTATTGAATATTTATTTTTTTAACAATAAAACTATGAATTTAGAAACGTCTAAGATAGTGCAGTCATGACGCATAAGCTCAATTTTTTCGACTACATTTGCAACTGTTACGTTAGCGTATGAGGCCGATGTGTAGATTTGTATTCAAGAGTCCCCGGGTTCGATTCCCAGGGATTCTCTAACCGAAGTTTTCTTTTTAAATGTATTTTGAATTTATATATATTATGTATTTATTATTTTTTTATAAATAATAATTAAAACGTCTACAATGTAATTATCTTTCACAGGAGAAAGACAGTCGTAAATATCAACACGGAAGTTATTTCTAATGCGAAACTACAATTAAAAAAAACTAAAAGCACCTAATGTTTTTATTAACAGACCGCGACTTATTGATATTGGGCATAACGAAATAACAAATTCATCTAAAAATTGCGATGAAAATTATCACAAGCAAGATTTTGGTTTTTATTATTATTGATTTCGTTTATAATAAATAGATTCATAATATTATGTATGAATGTTAGGTACCTATCTTTGAGGCTGTTTACACATTATGCCGCAGCTGCAGCGGCACCGCCACTGCCGCGGCGCCGCGCCGCTGCATCAGTCAGTCACCCTTGGATTTGTATGAACACACGGCGCCGCGGCGGCGGCGGCGGCGACGAGTTTTGATAAAACCGTAGCAATACTCGCCGCCGAATCATGCTGCCGCCGCCGCCGCGGCCGCGGCGCCGCGCCGCCGTGTGCAAGGGTTCATGCAAATCCAAGGGCAACCAATACAGCGGCACCGCGTCGGCGGCGGCGCCGCTGTATTATATATTTTTTTTTTATAATGTACCTACAGTCGCGCGGTACGTAAACACGCGATAACCCCTCCCGCCTACAGTATTTTAATTTCATCAACTTACTTGAGTTTCTTTCTAGTTTTGTGACTGTACCTATAGGTAAATATTTTTTTTTAACCGACTTCTAAAAATGAGGAGGTTGTCAATTCGGATGTTTCTATTTTTTTTTATGTATGTTCAGACATAACTCCGTCATAAAAATATGTACCTAGATGGATTTGCAAAATTCTTTTTTGTTCAAAAGAGGTTTATTCCGAAATGGTCCCATTTAAATTTCGTAAAGATCTGATGATGAGTTTCGGAGACAGACAACGGAACTCTTCAATAAATGCCAGTTTACGCAATCACACAACATAACATCACGCCTATACCCTTTAAAGGGGTAGGCAGATGTGTTCAATAGCTTCCTGTCACTGATATTAACATAGCAATTAGTGTTATATGAATTTGGGCGGGGTAGGTAGGTACAACTAAAAAAAAGTGAAAAATAAAAACTTTTTTACAAAAAAAAAACAACCGACTTCCAAAAAAAAACACTACAAAGTGAAAAATAACTTCAATTTCGGAAGTCGGTGTCAAAAAACGAAAATTCAGATCCAACGACACCGACTTCCAAAATTAAAGTTAGGTAATTACTTTGTGTTGTTTTTTTTTGAAGTCCGTAGTTTTTATTTTGTAAAAAAGACTTTTTATTTATAAAATAGAAACACGTTGTGAATGGAATAGAAAGAGTTCAATAAAAATACATGGTCTTTTTGATCAATAGATTTAATAAAAAAAACTTATTGACGAATTCAAACAACCAAAAACAGCACAATATAGTCTCTTTGCCATATTAAGTAAGTACTTGTACTTATTTCAATGAATATTTGTCACAAATTGCACGCTTACTGCTTACGAAACCGTCACACCGTCCGGCGTCCACTCGTCACTGCGGAGCATTCGAGACTGTTTGTTAACCGAGTGTAAACCGAAATCGAGGCGCGTAGGTATGATTCGCGTTCCGACCGTTTTTATGAAGATAGAATACTGTATAGATAAAAATACCGTGGCGGGCGGTGCGCGACGGCGCTGCCGCAGACACGGCATAATGTGTAAAAGGCCTTACTTACTTGACAAAGGAGAATAGGTAGACCGTACCCAGACACAAAGTTAATTGCAGCATTATGAACTATGTTGATCTTTATTGCCCTCATGGAGTAGTTTGCTTAATTAATCCTAAGACAGCATGTCTGAATTCACTTGGAGAAAAAAGTTATGTGAGGAAATTGAATTGATTTATTAAAAGGAATATTTAACCTATCCTTTCAAAACTTATTGACCTGCTAATGATGGACACTTTTTGAAATTAATGATCCTCTAAAAACTTTTTGCGCTTCTAATGATGCACTTTTTTAAATTATTGAGCCTCCTTTTAACTTAATTTAAAATAATTAAAAACGTAATTTAAAATCTTCTATTTTTTTCATTTTATTATTGCTGAATGGGCGGCCCGCTTTTGACCTCGATCACGCCTGATGGAAAGCGATAGATGATAAGTGATGATATGTGATGGTATTTTTTTTATAGATTGGAAACAGTGGTACCACAGGAAGATCACGATTGTGAAGTTATTGATAAAAGTACATATTCATCTAAACGTGTACTAGAAGAAATCTTTGCCACAAACACGTTGAATTTTAAAAAAGAATTGATTTTAAAATTGAATAATGGATTAATGGGATTTTAGGTGGATAGTGCTCCTGTAAGTCAATATGATATCCAGACTGAAAACCAAGAAACAGAAGGGTTAAATTATAATATAGAAGTAAGTTTTTCCTCAAACATATCGTTACTTACGATTAAATCTGGAGGAAAATGATATTCCAAATGATTTTATGTTAAGTTCTCTGTGGCAGAGAATCTGTATTATGATTCAAGGTATTGCCGGCCATGCTCGACGTTTACTTCATGACGTAGACAGCAACGTGGTGGAACGCTATCTCAGCATCATTGCGAAATACGTAGGAGGGAAGAGAGTTAACTTTTCCTTGAAAAATTCATATCAGACGCGATGCATTGCTTCAGCAGTGTCGTTCAATGAAGAAAATGCAATGTCAAAGCTATATAAGAAAATGGCCAATAAAAGCCCAAGAGGTAAACAGAAGACGTGGAAAGAAAGAAAACATAAACAAAAAATCCTCAGTAAAAGGTACACAAAAAAGAGAGACGGCTAATTTTCAGTAAAAAAACAAAGTGATAAGGACTATGGCCAGTCATGTGAAAAGCCTGATATGCCGGTAGAAGTACTGGATAAAATGAAAAAAAGATATCATGAAAAAATTAAAAAAGACTGATGAGGAGCGAGCAACGATTGAAAGAAAAACTATTTTACAAAGTGCTAATGAAGAATGGCTTGAGATGAGAAGATCTTTATTGACTGCATCCAATTTCGGTAGGGTTATAAAAAGGCGTACTAATACACCATGTGATAATTTAGTAAAAGATCATATACTTTATCTAAAAAAAATTGATCACGTCCAATCCATAAGCCATGGCCAACAAAATGAAAAAACCGCCCTCGCACATTTGGCTGTACAAGAACACATAATCATTGGACCCTGTGGTTTATTTATAGACCAAGAACTATGTTTCTTGGGTGCATCGCCTGATAGATTAACTATAGAAGATACTGTGGTTGAAGTGAAGTGTCCTTTGACAGCCAATAAAATGGGCCTTGCAGCAGCAATTGAAAAGAAAAAGGTAAACTTCTGGCCAAAAACAAAAACAGGCGAACTAGTCATCAACAAAAAACATGCTTGGTATTATCAAATACAAGGACAGCTACACGTGACCCAAAGAAAATATTGCCTATCCGCCGTATGGGAGAACGAAAAAGAAAAACTCAAGACGGAAATAATTCAACGAGATGATACATTTTGGAAAAGGATATGAAAGAAAAATTGTCTAAATTTTATTAGGCAAATATTGTTTAAAACCTTCCACTATAATTTTCTTTCACTCTCCATTCCTGTAGACGGACCGGAATAGTTTTTTAAATGAAAATGAAGATAAAAACGAAAATAAAGAGAAAAGCGATGGCAAAAATGAAGATAACGACAAAGAAGAACGTAAAAATTATGAAGAAAATTATTCACAACAAATGTTTGGCATTTGTTGTTACGTCTACACGTTTCTTAGATTTTAGTAAATTTTAGGAACAAAAATAATTTTATAACATGATCATGATGCATGGTGTAATATAAACGTGTAATCGTAAACCTGAAAAAAAAGCATTTAAAACTAAATGTGGTAGGTATAATGTTAACCAGAAAAATAGCTTAAAAGTACATGTGGTATAATGTAAATGTAAAAAAAACTCGTAAGTAACTACCACTTCCATATTTTTTAAATAAAAATGTTTTAAATTTGATTGAATCAGTTTTATTTCAAAACCATCCACATCCTTAATTTTTTCAAGTCACACTCAAAACAAATTAAATGCCTATTTAAAAAAAAAAAAAAAAAACAGCCGACTTCAAAAAAAAAAACACTACAAAGCTACAACCAACGATACCGACTTCCGAAATTAAAGTTATTTTTCACTTTGTAGTGGTTTTTTTTGGAAGTCGGTTGTTTTTTTTTTTGTAAAAACAGTTTTTATTTTTCACTTTTCAGTTGTCCCTACCTACCCCACACAAATTCATATAACACTACTTGCTATGTGAATATCAGCGACAGGAAGCTATTAAACACATCTGCCTACCACTTTTAAGGGTACAGGCGTGATGTTATGTTGTGTGATTGCGTAAATAATGCATACAAATGCGATAGCGGCGATCGCGGTTGATTTGCTGGCATTTATTGAAGAGTTCCGTTGTCTGTCTCCGAAACTCATCATCAGATCTTTACGAAATTTAAATGTGACCCTTTCGAAACAAACCTCTTTCGAACAAAAAAAGAATTTTTGCAAATCCGTCTATTTATGATGGAGGTCGTCTATATAGGACCCGAACATAAATAAAAAAAAAATAATAATAAACAAATCCGAATTGAGAACCTCCTCCTTTTTAGAAATCGGTTAATAATTTTGTTGTCATAACTACTTGTTTCCGCGTCATCTATTGGAATACTCGGGCGTAATCGTAAATCGTATGCTGTATGTCATAATTGTGATGGGCGTCGTCGTTAGATGGCGTACGCGTCGATTGTGTATATGTGTGCTTGCGTTTCTCAAGGACACTTAGCTCTACTAGTCCTCTTAATACGTTCCTCTAAGGTCATATAGGTAATCATATTGATAGATAATTTATGAAAGTAGTCATTCAATTTGAATTACGTGGGCTTCCCTGGCGCTTCCCACTGAATCGGTTTTAGTAAATATGAAATGAATATTCAATTAATTAACCTTACACGTGTAAGGTATAATCTATATTACACAATGGGCGCCTTTTTTTTTCAGGATGTGAAATCATCAAATGAACCCTCCCGCTCTGGGTGGAGCGGAAGGGAGTGTCAGACTCTTACTGACTAAAACACACCCGTGTTCCTTCTTTAGCCCTATATGTTCCGGGCCAGCGGTAACCCTTTCGGACAATCCCGCTGAACAATGGGTGCCTGACGATGGACGGCGCTGAGGCCAGCCCAGAAAGAGATGGCAAGACGATCTGGACGTGTACCGCAAGGGCTTAGCCAATTCTGTCCCACCGCTGGCTAAAGGACTCTTCGAATAACGCGAAAACAAGAAAAAAATCTTACGGAACCCTGCCAAAACCGAGCACAATATTGAAAAACAAAACTCGTTCAGTTATTAAAAATGAATTTATTCTTCAGGACTACATCCTGCCATTGTGACTGATTACAATAAATATAATGACATTGTACTGCAATTCTGACGGAATACTCATAACAATTAATGCGTGTCAAGAAATCGCTTAGTATTGTTTTCGATAATCGCCATAATATAAGATCCTTGACAGGGTGAGCTCACCATTTATCGGACACTCATTTCCGGGAAATCACATAGAATTTAAAGCATAAAGGCTCCTACAAACAGGCGCGACACGCGATATAATCGCGGGCGACACAAAGGTACCGCTCGTTGCGCGACTTGCGGTGCCTTTGTGTCGTGTGTCCCATACGTTTAGGTCGAGTAGTTTTCTATGGGACAGTTGATTTTCACGATTACGATATTGGTCCCTTGGAAAGTTGTTCAGTTTGATGGTCTGTACTACACCCTTAAGTTTGGCTGGCCTTTAAAAATAAACCCTGTATACATGACTTAAAAACTAAACTTGCAAAACGGAACGGTCTCGGTTCAAAATCAACAATGATTCTATACCTTTTTCGCAGATATAAATCAGCTTCCAATCAAACAAATTAAACGCTTAACGTCAAAATTCCGCACGCCATCTCAATAACAATCGAAACACCAAAACAATTTATATTACTGCCCACCGATTTCATTCTACCCTCACGACAAAAATATTTTAATTTCTCTCTGGTATTCGGCAATTTATTATCAAATTAATTACGCTTCTCCCCGCAAGATGGCGCCGAGGGCCACTCAGCAGGTAAACAAAATATATTCAATTATAAAATGGCGAACAATTAGTTTTCGAGATTGCACCCGCCAAAAACAATTTCGGTGACAGACAGACACACAATTGAGTTATGAATGCTGCTATATAGTCTATCTTTTGTCAGGCTGTGTTGTGAATTGTGAGTTTTTGACAGTTTTCAGTGAGAAATATTGATTTTAGTTGAACCAAAGGCTTTGTTTTATTTGTGTTGTTGAGGGGCTGAATATTAAATATAGGTGAGTATCTAATGCCATGGAGCTTTTTCAGGAAAAACAAAAGTAATTAAAAAGTGCCAAAGATAATTTGTGACATCCTATGTAAAGCTTCTTAATGTAACTTTTTTTTTTAAATGGGTCTGCTCTTGACTCTAGGTCAGAGATGACAGAGACAAAGTCTACGATGGAGTGAGCTTACCCAGAAGAAGCCTGTTCACTCTTACTTTGAAGAGATTCGGGTTGTATGCACTCGGAACCACAAACGCAGGCAGAGAGTTCCACTCTTTTGCTGTGCGCATTAAGGCTCGTACACACAGGCGCGACGCGACACGCGACACAAAGGCACCGCAAGTCGCGCAACGAGCGGTGCCTTTGTGCCGCGCGTGATTCGCGTCGCGCGTCGCGCCTGTTTGAAGGAGCCTTTATAAATGACATTTGAAAACGCTTAGTGCGAATTGGTGGAATAGCAACTAGGCAGGGATGGTAACTTGCAGTGCGTCTGGATGTCCGAAGGTAGAAGGGGGCTGGTGGAATGAGGTCGTGGAGTTCTTTCACCGAAGTACAATCTGTAGAAGACCGACAAGCAGGCAACCTTGCAACTTTCGGAGTTACCGACATAACTTGCGAGGTAAGCAAACTGAAGTGGCAGGGGGCTGGCTATGTTTGTCGAAGGACCGATGGCCGGTCGAGCAGACGAGTGGAGACCGCATATCGGTAAGCGTAGTGGTGACGCCCTCCAGCTAGATGGACCGACGATCTCAAGAACCATTAGAGAAACTGTGATTTTGATGGGACTTTTACTGGCAGACAGCTGATCGGCTGCCCCATTTCAAAACCTAGTAAGGACTTAAAGGCTCGTACACACAGGCGCGACGCGACACGCGACACAAAGGCACCGCAAGTCGCGGAAGGAGCGGTGCCTTTGAGTCGCGCGCGATTCGCGTCGCGCGTCGCGCCTGTTTGCAGGAGCCTTAAAATGAAATTTTACAGGAGAGAGCATAAACGTAATATTGATGCTAATGGTTGTAAAAGAGGTTTTCAATTGGTTAAAGTGACTTACTAGGTTTTAAAATGGTCACTAGGGAGTGAATAGTGCACTTACTAGGTATCAATGCTTAAATATATATCTCCTTTTATGTAAGTTTAAAACGCTGGTGTTTTTGTATTTGGTAGAGACCTTCCAGGTTAGCATGATTATGCAAAAAAACGATTTTTGTAAAAAGTGTCCCTTACTAGGTTTTGAAATGGGACAGCCGTGATGTTACAAGGAGTTACGTTTATCAATGAAAAATAATTAGGGTTCCGCACAAAAAAATTGTTTCCAACATGCATGCGAACTAAGTCGCGGGCACAACAACAAAATATACATAATGAGCCTATAATGCTCCCACTGGTGGGACACCGGCCCGCGGCCCTCTCTCTGTGAGAGGGAGTGGGCCGTAATCCACCACGCGGGCCCACTGCGGGTTGGAGTCGCGGACACAGCTAGTTAAAAACAAGAAGACCTATATAATTCACTAGCTTCTGCCCGCGACTTCGTCCGCTTGAAATTTCTTGTTACTCCGACCCACCCCGTCGCATCGCATCGCCTGCCCACACTATTACTTCGTTTTTGCTTAGCGTTCTTTCTGATTTTTTTTCTTTTTGCTCGGCTCCTAAAGGTCATAGCGTGATGTTTAATAAGCCTATAGCCTTCCTCATGAATTGGGCTATCAAATGCAAAAAGAATTTTTCAAATCCGACTGGTAGTTCCAGAGATTAGCGCGTTCAACCAAACAAACTCTTCAGCTTTATAATATTAAAGCTTTATATAGTATAATATAATAATATATAGTAAAATAGTAAATAGTAATATAGTAATAGTACCTAAATAGTAAAATATAGTAATATAGTGTAGATTTTTTTTTTTTCAGAATGGGAAATCATCAAATGACTCCTCCCGCTCTGGGTGGAGCGGAAGGGAGTGTCAGACTCTTACTGACTAAAACCCACCCGTGTTCCTTCCTTCGCCCTTTATGTTCCGGGCCAGCGGTAACCCTTTCGGACAATCCCGCTGACCCGGCAGGCTTTGGCCCTTACGGGCCCCTTCTTTTAATGCTGACATCTCTTTGAGGCGCGCGTGGAACACGTACGCGCCGTCCGGCACGGGCCTGGTCCTGATCGGACGGTGAGCTACCCATTACTCTCCGCCCGCAGGCCCACGCCTACGGTGGCCGGGAGTCGTCGCGCGGCTGCCGATGCCCGGAGCGTCTCCCGCGGCGGCTGGGACAATATAGTATAGATTTAATTGCACACCCGTTGCCACACTTATTATCATGTCCTGCGTGTCCTGGAACAGATGGACGCTGGTGATAGCGCTAAAAACGTAGCCGAATTCTGGGCTCGCGATTTAGATTGCTATCAACACGCTAAGAAGAAGATTCATTTAATTAATTACTTGGAAAATTAATTTCTATAATAGCTGATAAAACGTGTACATATTTTAATGATTTAATTACATCGAGTATGCATCACTCGTCAAAGCTTTCTTACTCGCGTTTCCCTACTTTACTGGAGCGGACAGCATTATGCTAGAGCGGAGCGGAGGAGTAAGCTGAATTAGTCAGGTATTGTAGATCTGTGCTGGTTCAATGGGGGAAGGGTCGCGATGGAAATAGGTGACTAGAAAATGTTATTGTAGTGCAATTCTATTCAACTGGATGAGCTTTTCATTTGTGTTAAAGGTGCGAAAAATTGCTTTTTTTTATTTTCCACTCCTTGATGTGTTTCTTGAGGGGTAACATTGGGTGTTGTAATAAAATAATTGCATCAAACATTTTGGATAAACACAGTTTGGATTTCTTTTTGCAGAAAAAAAAACCGGTTTGCCTTCTCAAATGCAGATTTCGTACTAAGGTTCTGTTTTATAAACCTTTGCTGCTATTGATTGTACTTACAAATTACAGCTTTGTGACCCCTTAAGAGCGTTTACGCCGTACGGCATTTCATACAAACTTTCAAGCCGTTGTTTTTTGAAATGAATGAACCGATTTTAATGAAACTTCATACGCATAAGCAGGATACAAAGGTCTAAAAAGTTACTTAAGAACATTTTCGAAATGTCTTATTTAAAAAAAGATAACTGGAAATCTCTGTCCTATGGAAAATTTAAAATCGGTCTAATTCGGCTGTAACTCCGACACGACTCGGGAACGAAAATAATATTCTCCACTAACTTACCTAATTTTGCTTAAAACTTCCCACCAATTACGAAACTCCCAAAGAAAATTCAACTAAACTGCATTATTCACTCTAACAGAACGCTGTCCTCTCTAAACGCGACAGAAATGTGATAGAGTTTCATTTTCCGAATGCCTAATGAACTTCGCTCATTTACCCACCTGTGCTCCATCTCTCTCACACATGTTCACAAACACAATATACGTTAGAAAGAGACAGCTACAAGTTCGTCTGCACTTCACGAATGAGTGATTTCATCTCACAGGAACCATTCTCTTTATTGCATTAGGTTTTAATTAATTTTGTATAGAACAAGTGAGCAAGTTCCTGAATGGCGTATTAAATAGAAAACTAATAATATGCTCGGTTATTTTAGTGCTTTCATTTGGTTAATTGTTATTTTAAATGGGTTTGTAATTAATTTTCGTGACGTCTACGTTGTTTTTTGGCTTTTCAGTTATAATTTTGAGGGCTCAGTTCTCATGAGAATTTGATAGAGACAGCATAAAGGCTCCTACAAACAGGCGCGACACGCGAAATAATCGCGCGCGGCACAAAGGCACCGCTCGCTGCGCGACTTGCGGTACCGTTACGTCGCGCGCGATTTTATCGCGTGTCGCCCCTGTTTGAAAGAGCCTTTTTTTTTTGAGGATGGGAAATCATCAAATGACTCCTCCCGCTCTGGGTGGAGCGGAAGGGAGTGTCAGACTCTTACTGACTAAAACCCACCCGTGTTCCTTCCTTCGCCCTTTATGTTCCGGGCCAGCGGTAACCCTTTCGGACAATCCCGCTGACCCGGCAGGCTTCGGCCCTTGCGGGCCCCTTCGTTTGATGCTGACATCTCTTTGAGGCGCGCGTGGAACACGTACGCGCCGTCCGGCACAGGCCTGGTCCTGTTCGGACGGTGAGCTACCCATTACTCTCCGCCCGCAGGCCCGCGCCTACGGTGGCCGGGAGTCGTCGCGCGGCTCCCGACGCCCGGAGCGTCTCCCGCGGCGGCTGGGACGGGAGGCTCTCTCCCTCCGCCGTCCCGCCGCCTCTTTCGCTAGCATGACTGCTTCGCAGAAGGAGGCGACTGCCCCCCACTCCCTCTCGCCCCGGACCATGGCTTGAACCAGGCCCGGACGCGAGAGGTCGCCGCCGCTGTCGATCGCCTCTACGAGGGCACGGCGGTGCTCCGCCCACGCGGGGTAGACCTCCACCGTGTGCTCCACCGTGTCCTCTGGGTCTGCCCCTGTTTGAAAGAGCCTTAAAGAAGGATTTTGTGGGTAAGAGTTTAAGGCTCTCTTCATTAACCGGTTGTCAGTCTACCAGGAGGTATCGTGTTACCCAGTTACGGGTCGATCGAAGGTTAAGCATGCCGCGGTCGGTTCGTAGACGGGTGAACATCCATTACATATAGCGACCCCTCCATACCTCTGAGAGCACGCTAAGACTTTGGTCTCGGCTGTAATTTTTAGGTCTTTGACAGTGGTTACGGGTAGTCACAACTCCATACGTCTGACAACCAGTCTTACCAAGGGCTATTGTGTTACCCAGTAACTGGGTTGTGGAGGCTAAAAAGGCAGTCGCCCCATGAAAAAAACTGGTATTCAGCTGCATCTGGTTAGACTGCAAGCCGACTCTAACATATTTGGAAAAGGTTAGGCAGATGATAAATATAAGACCAGTTTTCAATGAAAAAACTTGAATAAAAATTCGTTTGTTTCTGGTCAGTCTGGACGTGGAAACAAGTGGGTTTGGTTGAGAAAAGCTAATTCTGGGCACAAAGACAGATAGATGTGTGTGATCAAAATTGGAAGTTAACAGCAGCTATGTTTTCTACAATAGCATATATTCATTATTGCTAGGTAAAAACCTCATCTGTTTGGCGTTTTCATTAGCCGTCCCCCGACGCGAGGACGCTTTTTTTTTTCAGCATGGGAAATCATAAATGACCCCTCCCGCTCTGGGTGGAGCGGAAGGGAGTGTCAGACTCTTACTGACTAAAGCCCACCCGTGTTCCTTCCTTAGCCCTTTATGTTCCGGGCCAGTGGTAACCCTTTCGGACAATCTCGCTGACCCGGCAACGCGAGGACGCTTGGATCAAAATATTTACTACAACTTATATTAAACTTAAAGGGCCAATATTTCATTATTTTAGTTTTTAGAGGTTTTTGTTTATTTATTTATTTATTCATTGTTGGAGTCGGGGGTTTTTAATTTTAAATTTATGTTTTATTTCTTGCTTTTTTAAATTTATAATATTAAATTACTAGTAAACATGCTACGATCGAAACGTGACCCGCCGATATCAGCGCAGGTTAGATTTGCGTACGTATTTTTTCCACATAGCTAGTTACTCGTGGGCGTTGGCGTTCATTCCATACTAACGTATTCCTCTGTTTTCTTTTAATGATACTAGTCCAATTATTTTGGCTTAATTATACAATGTGATAGGGGTGAGACTTCTAACCCGTTAAGGCTGAGTACTACATCTAATTTTATCGACAAAAAAAATAATAAAATAATATAATATAAAAAATATAAAAAATAAAATAATATCGCATACCTCGTTTTGTTACCTGCTTTTGTTGTGATATGGTTAATGGTTAATGGTTCCTAATACTTGAATTTGTAATGTTATGGTAATGTTTTTGGTATCGTTAGAAAGAATAACTCAAATACTTTTAAATGAGCGCAAATTATTAATAATTTTATGGGACATAGTTTTGAGTAATTCGTGAAAATATTGAAAAATAGCGATTTTTCGGTCAAAATAATTCAGAAATGATTTTTTTTTCTCACCAAAACATTATCAAACATATGAAAAAAGTAATGAATTAGTTAGCCAAGGTTATTAGCTACAGTTTGTCGTTGTTTTTTGTTTCTACGACGCATACAACCTTTGATATCACATAAAGTATCAAGCGCGCCGTAATACATTAAAAAAATATTAAAATAGCTATAATTTTTAGGGGGAGGGGGTTCAACCCCCCATATTATTTTTTTTGTCGATAAAATTAGATGTAGTACTCAGCCTTAACGGGTTAGAAGTCCCACCCCTATCACATTGTATATTTTTTTCTACAACGAATATAATTACGCAAAAAACCAAAACATAGGCACATAATAGTGGAACCTACTACTGTTTACCAAGCCACCTTTCAAACAAAAAAAAAAAATCAAAATCGGTTCAACCGTTTGGGAGCTATGATGGCACAGACAGATACACAAGTCAAACTTAAAACACCCCTCTGTTTTTGTCGGGGGTTAAAACTGTTCATCGCCATGCTTAAGACGATAGAAATCTTTCTACAATCTTGTTATTTTGTCTATTCTTCCGTCGACAAAACCCTGAAAAGGCTTCAAACCTGCATAAAAACTTTTTCTTTGACTCATCTTTATTTTGACGTTCTATGGAATTGCACGGTAGCTCAATTGTAGGTCCAGATGTGGTTAACAATAGTGAGTCTATTATTTGCATCTCATGAAAATAGTGTTCACAACAAACTTCAATTAATTATACCGGCTCAATTAGTTTAATGACTAGAAAAAAAAAACGTAAACAAGCTATTTTCGCGCGCAAAAATAGTCGGCCATTTCCACGGGTGACGTAAACAAAGCCGCCATATTGGAAAATGATGGCTAATGAAAAGCGCGCCAAAAATATCCCAATGTTTTGTGTTTGCTAATTAATTAATTGAGTATTCTTTCACCTGTTTTTTTAATTACGCGATTAAAGTCTAATTAATATTGCACTTTGATAAATTTATATTTGGGTTTATGTTGGGGATAATTATTTTTTAATGTCTTATTTTAATTGATGTATAGCTTAATATTGCGTTGCTTGAATAAATTAATCTCTTCTTAAAGACTCCTACAAACAGGCGCGACGCGCGACGCGAATCGCGCACGACACAAGGGCACCGCTCGCTCGTTGCGCGACTTGCGGTGCCTTTGTGTCGCGTGTCGTGTCGCGCCTGTTTGAAGGAGCCTTAATACGTGGTAATCTCTTGAAAGCGAAGGAAAATATCGTACGGAAAACATTAGCTGTCTTCTGGTGAAAGCTGGACTTCGATCTCTGTATGACAGGAGACCTTTGCCCTCCAGGAGTCACAAGCCCCGTCTTTCATCATTAATTTTGTATAAAACCAACAGTACCATTGAGGAAAACCACGTCTTCCCAGAGCAGAGCAGTGGTAGCCAAGTGGTATCGGCCCCGACTTAAGGCTTCTACAAACAGGCGCGACACGCGATATAATCGCGCGCGACACTAAGACACCGCTCGTTGAGAGCGACTTTTGTGTCGCGTGTCGTGTCGCGCCTGTGTGTACGACCCTTAATTCGAATCGGAGATTGTAGTTTGATATTGGGCGTCTCCTATAATATCGCACCTCCGAATAAAAGGGTTACAACTCGAAAAACTTTAATTTTTAGAAAAGCGAAAATAAACTCACGGATTTGTTAATCAGTCTTTATTTCTTACACTATTATTATTATGTGATCAAAATTATAAATACATACTTGAAAAGCTTACAAAAAAATATGTTTATGGCATAGACGCTGTTTTTCAATTTTCCTGAAAAACATCCTGAAAATTTCTTTTTCAAGTTGTAACCCTATTTTATCGGAGGTGCGATATTAATACTTACTTCTCATTGAGAATCTCATTATACTTACTTCTCATTGACAATCTTTATCTATTGTCAACTTTCGATTATTTATTAATTTTAAAATACTATTTTAGCTCTTCTCGCCTGAAACAGGACTACCTAGTTCAGGCACGGTAAGTCTTAGCGATATAATTTTTATATAAGCAAAACTGTAATAATTTTCATGCCTTATAATTTTTGAATAAATCTTTTATTATTATAATTATAATCTCGTTCCCAAACCACCCCGAGGATCATAATTATAACCTACAATTGTATTTGACAGTATCAATTGTTCAATGACGCTACTCCTTCCGCCCTCTTCGAGGATACATGCTGTTTCAATAGCTTATTGAGTTATTATTTGTGAAAGTAAGCTATGAAAATAATCCTAGTAAGCCCCGAGTTTGCGAAACAAAGTGATTTTATTAGTCATCATGTAAAGTGAAAACATATTTTATCATATTAATAATTGTTCATAAATAGAGGCCTTCCTTTCTAAAATAAAAATTAATATTAGATTAATTTAATTAGATGTTTAGAGAAAATATGTGTACGAAAAAATAAATATGTTTGTGTAAAAAATGAAATACACATTAACATTAAGTGTTCCGTTATTAGTTACTTATATTTAAAATAAAAAGTGAACATCCTACTGTTTTGAAGATGGTTCACACACACACATGGACACATTTTTAAAATATGAAGTTCAGTAAACCCGTCAAAATACAGTCTAATAAAATAATTTACACAATTTTCAAACAGCCTCTATTCAAGCGCATATTCTGCGCCGACACTCGAGACATATCGAGACGATCACATAGTTACATACATCACAAACCAGTCGATGTTTACAATTGTAGCGATTACGATAATGGATCGAGATTAAACCGATTACCGATTACATCGAGAGCAGTATCGCATTAACAGGATTATTAGCAGAGAGTGTTTACATGAGAAAGGGTACTCTAAATATTACTTGTTTGTTTTTGTAATTATAGACTGAACCCGTTTTGCTAACTTGTATTATTAGTCTATTAAAACGTATGTTTCAAATTAATATTATTTCAAGTTAAACTAATATCAATTTTATTTTAATGGTAATTAACTTGATTTCAGAGTGACTAGAACTATGGAAAAAGTTATAAAAATATTTGAAGTTGTAGCGTAAACTGAACTTTATTGTGTAGGATTTAAAGTTATTTTTCCATAAACTCATATTTGTTTACATATTTGGCAAATAAATCGCGAATGCAGTTATTAATTCCGTGTTTCTTTTAAAGGGGAAGCGCTAAGGTAGCCCGCGAAATTCAAATTTTCTTACGTTTAAGTTGTACGTCGATTAATATATGAATCGCGGCCGTAACAAATATGTGTTTACAGAATTATAATCATTAAAGGCATCAACACAACTCTCTAAGACCACGTAAGTCCCAAGAATGATGATTTCATGAAACAGTTATTCTTGGGACTTACGTGGTCTTAGAGAGTTGTGTTGATGACTTTAATGTTTATAATTCTGTAATCACATATTTCTTATGGCCGCGATTCATATATTAATCAACGTACAACTTAATGCTGACCAGCAAATTGCAAAAAACGTAAGAAAATTTGAATTTTGCGGGCTACCTTAGCGCTTCCCCCTTAAGGGAGAAAATCGCAATTGAAAGTTGCTAAGTGTCGACATTATTAGTGCTCGTGACTGCACACCTCTGCTCAACCCTTCGAGGAAACTAAGCATGATGTTATTTAAACACTACAGCTAAATCGTTATCAACACACAACAAGTCCCCTACATCAAAACGAAGGTCATTTTCCGAGAAAGGCACACCCGATACAGTCAATTTATGTGTTTATAGTCGGCTATCAACGGCTATCCGAGGCTAATCGGCCATTACACGTGTTTGTCTAGGCCGCACAAACTAAGGTCCTCCATTCGTGTGTCGTTCGCTTTTCCTAAAGTTTTGTTATGTTTCATGGTTTTATTTATAGTTGTGGTTTTATTTACAGATGTTCTATGTCACGAAGTCCGTTTGGCTATGAATGTTGTCAAGCGTGCACATGCACATTGTGATCAACAGAGACTCAACAATGGGTGAAGTAAAACGGTACACATTCGCGGAAATAGCCTCATGCGACGGCAGCAAGGGGCAGCCGCTGTGGGAGCGCGCTTGTCGGGATACGTCACTACTACAATCAAAGCCGAACGGACTTCGTGAAATCTGTAACGGGTTTAAGGCTCTGATTAGCCTTTTGTAGGCTATTTGTAGCCTGAGCTGAGCTTTTGAAACTTTGTACAGCATATAATTTTCCCACTGTTGGGATACAGGCCTACACAAAGGCACCGCTCGTTGCGCGACTTGCGGTGCCTTTGTGTCGCGTGTCGTGTCGCGCCTGTTTGAAGCCTTAAAACAAATTGATCAAAAAAAAACTTGAAAAAAAAAATCAATAGACTATAAGTACATAATCTTAGCAACGCCCTTAACATTCAGGGTTCCTTGCGAAATAAAACAAATCCCTCAGAAAAAAATTATAATGTACGTAATTGTATCTCAGGCCGCACCTGTCGCTTAGGCGGACGAGACTGTCTTGATACTTGCGTCTGAGAGGGGCATTTGTTTTTGTTTTTGCGTAGTCGGTATTGAATTTGTGTTTATACTTTTATATATTTTAGTTGTCATTTGGCGTCTGCATAAGACTACTAAATAAGATTTTTAATTTATAGTGGTGAAGCTTGCTTGACGAACGGCATTTGTTTCGTCCAAGTAAAGAAAACTGGTTTCTTTTGCCCAAATAATAATCAAAAACACCAAGAATATTGTTGTGCAGCGCACCCGTTGGAACTTAATTGTCATTTAGAACGATTGGAATTCGGACAAGAAGCTACGCTATATGATAGAAAGCTGAAACTCATAAGACTAGGTCTAAGGCTGGACATAGTGTTACTCCGACGTCGCGTCGCCGTCGGTCGCTGATGTCAGTCGTGTACTGATTCGTATAGACTTGCGCTCGTTGACGCGTGACGGACGGTACGCGACCGAGACGTCAGCGTAACCTATTTCCAGCCTAAGGGTGCATTCACACAAGCGTCACGCGCTGGCGGCTGCCGCCAACAACATGCCGCACGTGTATTAGAGCACTGTACTCAAATACATGAGCGACACGCTTTGACGGCTGTCGTCGATACGCGTCGACGGTTACAGTTGCCTCTGTCGTCGACACGTGTCGCTACAGCGTTCTCGTAAACAATTTTCATATAAAACAAAATATTTCTACTTCGATTAATTATTTATTTAGAACAAACAGCCAGTCGAGAAACGCTTCAGTGTTAGTTTAATTTGTAAAATTAACCTCAGAGTAGAACGGACTCACACGGTTCGTTAATCAGGTAAAGAGCTCGTGCTGACCCGACTTCACCCGACCCGTCAATTTTGCACGCTTCAACACACTTTCTGAAAGAATTTATAACAATAATATACGTTTCTCATTTTAGATAGGTACGCGAATTAGGAAAGAAAGGTTCAGATATTATTTGTAAATTATTTCGACTACGTCAATGACTGAAAAGGTTGATAAATTAATGTGGCTTGTTCAAAGAGATACTACCATTACCACGCTGGCTGACCAGTGACCACGCTAAGACTACGTGGTTTTGCCAAACGGTATTGTAAAATTATTTGGAGAAGCTCGTGCTTAGCAATGGACTGCGAGAGCCGATACTTAAGTTAATCATTCATCGATGCAAACGTTAACTTATTATCAATTCATAACGTACTGAAAAGAAAAACTTAGCATAAACAAGTTATTCTAAAAGTGGTATCTAATACTGCTTCATCATCTTCCTAGACTTTTCCCAACTATGTATGTTGGGGTCGGCTTCCAGTCTAACCAAATGCAGCTGAATAGCAGTATTTTACATGGAGCAACTGCCTATCTGACCTCCACAACCCAGTTACTGGGTAATACGATATCCATTGGTAAGACTGGTTCTCAAACTTTCGGGCTTCTGACTACCCGTACCTAACGACTGTCAAGTCAATGATCCACGAATGACAGCCGGGACCAACGGTTTAACGTGCTTTCTGAGGTACGGAGGGGTCTCGGAATGTAAAGATCCACAGACTATCTACGGCATGCGTAACTTAACCTGATCGATCGACCTGTGCGGCTGTTATTATTTAGCCACGGGCCCCTAATATCTGATCTAATACTTCTTATAACATCTTAATTTTATCTGCGCAGCAGGACATTCTCAAATAGAAACTACACTACACTATAAACTAAATGACACTAAGCACCAGATTTAATAACCTCAAGTAAAGCGACATTGTTGTTTAATATTTTTATGGGACATCGTAAAGTACCAAGACGGTGGGTCGTCGTAGTGTCCGTCGAGCTCAGGTGTGTTATAAAGACGTTTTTCTTGTCTCAGGTCCCGCGGTGCCATTGCTGCGTAGGGATGGGACACTATCTCAGTTTTGTTTATCGTTAAATCGTTTTTTTTTTAGCTCTGATTTTAACAAACATTTTTAGATGGGTAAATCGCTAATCCACTTGCTAAAATGAGAATTTTGTCTGGTAATAAAAAAGTAAAAACACAATAGTGCAATTCTACGATGTATATTGTTGGTATAAAAGTGATTTCTAATTAAAATTGCAAACTAATAAGTGATTTCAAAGAAAACAAAGGGACTTATTACAACTGAGAAACTGAATAAAGGCAAGCGAAGTCGTAAACAATATACGATAAGATTAACATAACCGCAATAGCGCGGGTATAATTCCAGTATTACTGCTGTATTGGTCATTACTGGCAATATTGGAAATGTAATACTTAATGAGAATCGCTAACCCAGATTACTGCTTCCCGTTTCAATTGTTATTTTGGTAGGAACTAGTAACATGGTGTTACTTATAGGGGGATTGTTATTTAATGTTTTATTATATTTACATTTTTTTTAGTTTATTTAGTATTAGAAGTTTATCCAGTCAGTGTACCCATATATTTTTATCCTAAGAAATAAAATGCTTTTATTTATTTATTAGGGTACACCAACAGCTTCTATGTATAATTCAAATATTTATTTGTTAATTTAAAGGCATACACAGCATTAGCCCAAAGTCTTTGTCATTGTGTAGATTTTGTCGTATTTATTGACTTTAAACAACTATCAATACGCTATAACACTGCATGCTGTGTAAAGTGACAAGTTAGATTTTATATATTTTTTATTTTACCAACTAAAGGTAACAGAAACAACTCGATATCGACAATCCACGTTCTCGTCTCTAATCATAAAATATAAAAATATAAAACAACTCATCGATATCGACAAGCCACGTTCCCATCTCTAATCATAAAATATCAGTCAAAGTATGACAAATATTGTTTTTACTACACACCGGGACAACCGAAGCAGCCCAGCGCAGCATCCCGGGTGCACAGATTTTAAACATATCTCGGAGAATGGCTTGCTGTACTTACATACTTCTTATTGATATCTGGAGCATTATCTTTTAGAATAACGTGGAATGAATACAATATCAAGGAGGATAGTAGATAGAAATAGAATCACACTAATATTATAAAGGCGAAAGTTTGTGAGTGTGTGTGTGTTTAATTATGTTTGTTACTTCTTCACGCTCAAACGGCTGGACCAATTTTGATAAAATTTTGTATGGAGGTAGAACACACCCTCCGAATTTTACGTCACTAGGACCAGCGGTTTAGGCTGTGCGTTGTTATATCAGTCAGATCAGACAGGACTTTGAATTTTATATGTATAGATTTTGCAGTTTAAATTAAATTAAAAAATAAAGTCTCAGTAGAATATGTTTTATGATATTTCTTTAGTTGATTGAATTCCCTTTATTATCATAACATAATAAAAGAAATGGCCTATCTGGGTAGCAGGCACTTTACTTTGTGTAAATTATTTATCAGCACTGCTCTCAAAACGGTGAAGGAAAACATCGTGAGGAAACCGGCATGTCCTAGAACCAAAAATTCGAAGACATGTGACATCTACCAACCCGTACTGGGCCCGCGTGGTTGATTACGGCCCACTGCCTCACATCTAGAGGAGGCCTGTGTCCCAGCAGTGGGAACATTATAGGCTAATTATGATAAAGTGCCTGGTTTCGAACCCACGGTCTACAACTTGAAAGTCGCGACCGTTACCACTGAGCCATCACCGCTCTTACAACTAGTGCCTTTCACCAATCTCCTTAGTTACTTGGGTCAACTATAACTGATGTGAAATGTCCTTTCTTTGGTATTGTTCGTCGAATCGTTAAGCTCATTAAGTCTTGAGTTGAGCTGCACGATTTCTGACAAATGCGTGCACTGACTGGACACGTCCTCTCAATCTGTGTGGTTCTTACCTCAAAAGACCATCTCAGACATCGACCTACATGGTCTTCATATAACCTGACCAAGATTATGTCTGGACTTTAAAAGAGACTATGACCTCTGAGTTTGTTTCGGCCTTTCTTCTCAGAGTAGTCAGATAGGAAACGCCGACCTCATCTAGTTTAAAAAATATATGATTGACGTGTAAAAGTGTTTGTGCAAACCTGCTTACAAAATAAAATCATTTATCATTTAACTGGAGATGTTCTTCAAAAGACCAAAAATAACTACACTTCACTGAAAAAACAAAGAAATTAAACAATAAAAAACTAACCTAAAATAGGGCAACACTTTCAGAACTAAGTGACGGAGTAAACGTCTAGTACAATTTGTCGCTTTGCAACACAACCCACCTTTTAGATCAAGTACTTGCCAGTCGCCATGTTGAATAAATATCGTATTTCTAAGAAAATTGCCCAATTGTTGAGGCTCTAATGGTCGAGGAATTGTACAAACAAGTTAATTTAACTTGAAAACTTGGTATCCCTTACAATTGTAACTTTAAGATAAGGTATACCGCACACTCGGATGGAGTGGGATGTTTTTAACATCAATCAATCTACCTAGTCTTTTTCCAAGTATGTTGGGGTTGGCTTCCACTCTAACCGGATACAGCTGAATACCAGTATTCCACATGGAGCGACTGCTTATCTGACCTCCACAACCCAGTTACTGGGTAACACGACGCCCCTTGGTATAAAGGCTCCTACAAACAGGCGCGACACGCGATAAAATCGCGCGCGACTCAAAGGCACCGCAAGTCACGCAACGAGCGGTGCATTTGTGTCGTGCGCGATTATATCGTGTGTCGCGCCTGTTTGTAGAAGCCTTAACACTGGTTGACAGACTTTTCGGGCTTCTGACTACTCGCAAGTCGCAACGACTGTCGAAGATCCACGAATGACAGCCGGGACCAACTGCTTAACGTGCTATGCGAGAGGTCTCGATATGCAATTGATGCATTGAATGGTTACCCATCCACAAACAGACCTTGGCAAGCGTAGCTTAACCTTCGAACGACCCGTGCGGCTGTTATTATTTAGCCCCGGGCACCTCATAGCATATAATACACAGATACACATACATTATTAAAGAAACCCAGTTACATAGTAAAAGCGCGCAGTGCACACCCCCACCCTATTTCAAGTTAAACAAATATCAACTTTATTTCAATGAAAATTAAGTTGATTTCAGAGTGACTAGCACTATTGAAAAAGTTATAAAAATGTTTAAAGATGTAGCGTAAACTGAACTTTATTGTGTAGGAATTAAAGTTCTTTTTCCATAAACTCATATTAGTTTACATTAAAGGATACTTTGAAAGAATGAAAGGAAAATAGTTTTACTTGTAACAGAAACACGCGCATACAAAAAATCAGCACTCTAATTGCGTAACACATCACAACCTGAATAATTTTGAAGAATATTGGTAATCCATTGCGTCATATGCTCGAAAAATGTCCACTTGGAATAAACGTAAATAACGCAATGAATGTTATTGAACCGTCAAATTACGCAATTACCCCGCCGTTCCCCCCAGGCCCAGAATCCCTGTGTGCGTTGTTCTTTGCACTAATGGGCCCAAGAGACGTCTTTGTAATTCGGAGACATTTTGTCGATAAAATAACTTGATGGCCGTTATAAACAGTTGACAATTAGGTGAAGATGTGCTTTCGAATTATAAAGGCGGCCATTGTTACTCTGCTTATTTCAAGGATGAGACCGCAGACATCTTTAGGAACCTTTCTTGGCAACAGGTAACGAACACGTTACCTGTTGAGAATACTCTATGACACAAAGAACAAAAGCGCGCGAAATTAACGGGGAATTGGCGCGTGATTACCTAAGGAATTGACGTAGTTTCGAAGGAATCATTGAGTGGTAATAAGTGAATTAGAGCCCAAGATAGAACTCCACAGGTAACGTATTCTCTATGACACAAAGAACAAAACCGCGCGTAATGAACGCGGAATTGGCGCGTAATTACCTAAGGAATTGACGTGGTTTCGAAGTAAGGAATCATTGAGTGGTCATAAGTGAATTAGGGTTCAGGATAGAACTCCACAGGTGACGTATTCTCTATGACACAAAGAACAAAACCGCGCGTAATGAACGCGGAATTGGCGCGTGATTACCTAAGGAATTGACGTGGTTTCGAAGCAAGAAACCATTGAGTGGTCTTAAGTAAATTAGGGCCCAGGATAGAACTGCACAGGTAACGTATTCTCTATGACACAAAGAACAATACCGCGCGAAATTAACGCGGAATTGGCGCGTGATTACCTAAGGAATTGACGTGGTTTCGAAGTAAGGAATCATTGAGCGGTCATAAGTGAATTAGGGCCCAGGATAGAACTGCACAGGTAACGTATACTCTATGACACAAAGAACAAAACCGCGCGAAGTTAACGCGGAACTGACGTGATTAGCTAAGGAATTGACGTGGTTTCGAAGCAAGGAATCATTGAGTGGTATAGTGAATTAGGGCCCAGGATAGAACTGCACAGGTAACGTATTCTCTATGACACAAAGAACAAAACCGCGCGAAATTAACGCGGAATTGGCGCGTGATTACCTAAGGAATTGACGTGGTTTCGAAGTGAGGAATCATTGAGTGGTATAGTGAATAATGACATGCTACTTCGCGCGAAATAAATAATTATAATTTGAGCTGATGTAATCGTAACTAAAGATATTTGTATTCTCATTCGCTCGCTTTTGCATCCTATGTCAACGGAGCCCCGCTTTGCGGGGCTCCTATTTCTGTGTAAAGGACTTAAAGTTACCTAACCAATCCTAACCTCGGGGTGCCCTTCGCTCGCTCTTGCTTCCTTATTCGCCTATCGCCAGCAGAGTGTCCATGAATGGAAAGATGTTGTTTGATTTCAAATATTGATTCTACGTTTGAAATAAAAATTACAGTAATTAAACCTGGTTTTAATTGTACTGCCACATAGATGACTAGCGTTATAAAAAATGCCTGGTCGATTTGATTATTTCAATAGTTATTATCACACTGCCCTCTCATATTGGACATTTTTCATACTGCCCGGGCATTTTTTGTAATGTCCTAATAATCCTTGGTCCATGACAACTACACTAACTGCGGACGATCACCTCACAACAAAAAAAACGTAAAATTGATTCATGTTTTGTTTTATCATATAGGTTTATGTACTCACAATAAAATATTTTGAGCTACATCAATATAAACTCATAGAAAGTATTTCTGTATTTTAAGGAGACATTCTCCGTCAAAGATTGTCTCCTTGAAATACAGAAAGACTGTTTAAACTCTGTTTTACATATCCTCGTCAAAGATATGTAAAACAGAGCACTATATGACGTGAAAGACTGCTTATCATACACCTTTGTGACAAATGGACGGACAATACGCCAGGTTTGAATGGTAAACTACAGTTTATAAGGAAACTTCACGCCTGGTAAGCGTTAGTCTACGTACCTCTTGAAGGGGTAGGTAGACGAACGCTTACTGAAACAGTATTGGCATTCTGGGAGGTAGTTTTAATGCACTCCCGATGTAGGCAGTTGGTCAACTACAGTACCCGGCGATAAATATTGCACATCGACCTTTGGAAAGAGACAATCGGCTAATTTCGGCTTAGTAGAGCGTTATCTCTGTCGCACGAAATACAAACAGTCCGGTATCTATTAGGAGCTGTTAAAACAATTATGATTTGCTTCTTTTGATAATTATTTTTATTCTTTGTAGAAAATGGTTTTGTGTAATAAGGTCGATGTGCAATATTTATCGCCGGATACTGTACGTTGCTATTAGATTCTAATACGAAGAAGTTGTAAAGGCTCCTACAAACAGGCGCGACACGCGATATAATCGCGCGCGACACAAAGGCACCTCTCGTTGCGCGACTTGCGGTGCCTTTGTGTCGCGCGCGATTTTATCGCGTGTCGCGCCTGTTTTTAGGAGCCTTAATTGCCTCTAGATCACAGATATAGATACACCTCGCACCAGCTTACGTTCAAAAATCGTAAGCCGCCATTTTCGCGCTCAGTCCTGTGTACTGCCGGCTGGGTTAGCGTGAGCGCGAGCTTGTGACGTCATAGTAGGTAGTCAAAAAGTGGAACGCTTGGTTTTCATACAGTTCGTGATACCTGCGTTTTCTAGGTCTATCTATATCTATGCTCTAGATACTTGCAAGATCAAAAGAGACGAAGCTAATGTCTCATTGTCTCATGACTGTGTCTATTTCCCTTCAATATGTAGTTTGGGTTTTGCCAACAAAAGCAAAGTCAGAAACAGGCGGGTGCGTAACATACTACCAATGAGGGTTTTCGTGAAAATTTACGACACCAGTTGGCACCACTGTGACAAGAGGTCTTCCAATATAAAATATATGATGACGTTCATCGTTCGATTCATTCATTCGTTCATCATTCAGGCCGCTATCCCACTGGCGTTTTACGAGCCGACGCCGCGCAGACGCGACGTTGACGTCGCGTCATCGCGTAACAAGCATAAAACGTCCGCTGAACGCGACGTTAACGTCGCGCAGATGATACTATTGCCAACAAACGCGACGTTAACGTTAAGCAGACGCGACGCGTTTTATGCTTGTTACGCGATGACGCGACGTCAACGTCGCGTCTGCGCAGCGTCGACGCCGCGCAGACGCGACGTTCACGTCAACGCTCGTAAAACGCCAGTGGGATAGCGGCCTAAGTCATGACTGGTCATGACTAAAGAAAATATAGGCTCTTTGACAGATGCCTGGACCTGACGTGTCAGTGCTGCCACCTAGCGAACGTCATTTCAGAAAACCCTCATTGCAATGCCTTTCATTTTGACAATTTAACAACATTCATTGCGTCATTACGTTGTCGAGCATACGAGTTTTTCAAACATATGAAGGAATGGATTAGGAATCTCATTCGGATTATGAACGTAAGTGTGTAACGCAATTGGAGCTAGTACCACATCGCTGAATTCTTTAATTTTCAACCAGTAAAAACAACTGTAATTTCAATCCGGAAATATTCGTCCAAAAACAAGATCTACAAATACGGAAAATACGTCCGTTTTTCGAGTCCTTCCACATTGGCACGTCCATCGCTGAACTCTTCATCAAACGCCAGCGTGCGAATGGAACGTCATCGGATGCAAGCGTCCAACATATCGGACGTGTCGGACAGATCGGACGGATGATCGAGTGACAAGAACAAATTGCTTCTGAGCTCTCAAGCTATGGATGACAGGGTAAGCGGTGGATGTTTTTGGATGAAACAGGTACTATTTTTGTAGACTACCGTCGGTCTGGCCAAGTATTTAATCAGTAATGGCGCAAATTCACTCGGTAGTTCTCCTGAATTTGATTGCCTATGTATGGAATGCGGGCAAACGACCAGCTGTGAATAAACGGGTTCGATTACGCCCGTCTCCAGAAAATCTTCTGGAATCCAGCTCCATCTTCCAGTGCGATGACCAATGAAATTTATGCATCGGGTGCCCGATTTCGAGAATACTCTTTCGAGCACCCGAATCTTCAATAATCAGCTTTCATTATAATTTAAACGAGTGTCCAGTCCAATGAATTTCTTGCCCGTTCTTCTCCATAGAAATCTACTACGCTTTAGAATGGGCAACTAGATTCATATTTCTGTATGACCGACTTCTTGACAATTCAAAAGTGTCTGATTAAAATACATAAATGCCAATGCCAATGTTAGATGTTTCATTGAAATAAATGCTTTGAGTTAGAGATTTATTTGGAATCCTGCATGAATCCATACTTCCATACTGAT
This sequence comes from Luperina testacea, assembly GCA_927399505.1. Classification (NCBI taxonomy): domain Eukaryota; kingdom Metazoa; phylum Arthropoda; class Insecta; order Lepidoptera; family Noctuidae; genus Luperina; species Luperina testacea. Next base: position 6,306,546 of record OV656783.1, on the reverse strand, counting down.
ATTATAAATTAGAAAGTAACTCTGTCTGTCTGTATGTTACCTTTTAATGCTTAGACCACTTGAACGGATTTCGATAAAATTTAGCATAGAGATAGATTGCATCTCGGGCAAGGACATAGGATAGTTTTTATCCCGATATTCCCACGGGATCGGCACTTATGCTGACGAAACCGCGGGGCGCAGCTAGTTATTTATACAATACTAGCTTCCATCCGCGGCTTTGCCCGCGAGGTATGTCGATAAAAACTATCCTATGTCCCCCGGGATGCAATTTATCTCTCTGCCAAATATCGAAATATATAAATTATCGAAATCCGTTCAGTGATTTAGGCGTGAAAAGGTAACATGCAGACAGACAGAGTTACTTTCGAATTTATAATATTAGTATGGATTCTGAAAATGCTTCGAAATTCGAACGGTGTCTCGTTGTGAATCCGCGATGATTTACTTTAAAAACAAATGAGTTCGCTTTCGAATTGTGTGCGCTCACTTGAGTGAGGGTAGCAGTGAACATTATAGACTACACACCTCTACTTACACTATTTTCAAGACAGGCGTGACGATACTCGCTAAGTATACCTAATTCCAAACCCTCGATTGCATGTGAAAAGCTAGTTGATAAAAAAATATTATAAATAATATAATTATGACGCCCACATCGTTACGAAAACACGAATTAATAGTCCATAAAAACATTATTTTTATTACAATCATAATAACTTTATCTTCAAATCTAACATATGTCGCGTTTCGAATATGGTCGTGTATCTAAAAATATAGACTCATTTGGATAATCATTTATTTGGGCTATTAAATAAACATTATATTTATGAAGGGGTTTTTTAGGGTTCCGTAGACAAAGGGTGCCAATGGGACCCTATTACTAAAGTTCCGCTATCCGTCCGTTTGTCACAGGGCTGGTTCTTTTAAGCCGTAACAGGTAGAGGTGAAATTTTCAGTGTGTAAAGAGTGTCAAATTTTAAACTTTATTTTATTTTTATTATTTGTTGTTAGGTCCGTACAAGAAACGTGTTCTTTCGCCGTTATTTTCTCGTGTTAATTGTACGGTGGTACCCGTGGTACGGAACCCTTCGTATGCGAGTCCGGCTCGCACTCGGCTGTTTTTTAAATTGACAAAAAGTGTGTCCGCTTTGGAGGGTTGATAATGAACCCTAGAGCATTTTCATGCGAAACATTTTCTATATGTATTGTAGGTTGCCAACCAGTGATGGTAAGTGATTACACCCGGTTATAAACGACAGCGGGGTAATTGCATAAGGGCTCCTACAAACAGGCGCGACACGCGATATAATCGCGCGCGACACAAAGGCACTGCTCGTTGCGCGACTTGCGGTACCTTTGTGTCGCGTGTCGTGTCGCGCCTGTTTGAAGGAGCCTTAACACACACATTGAAGGTTCCTACAAACGACGCGCGACGCGAATCGCGCGCGACTCCTGCAAACAGGCGCGACGCGAATCGCGCGCGACTCCTGCAAACAGGCGCGACGCGAATCGCGCGCGACTCCTGCAAACAGGCGCGATGCGAATCGCGCGCGACACAAAGGCACCGCTCGTTGCGCGACTTGCGGTACCTTTGTGTCGCGTGTCGTGTCGCGCCTGTTTGTAGGAGCCTTGACAATAGATCGCAATGCATTTTATTTTGACAGTACAGCCAAGTTCATTGAGTTATTCACGTTGTTGAGTAGACGAATTTTTTAAACCAAAGAAGCAATGAATAATTAAAAATTTTCTTCTAAACCCTCGGGTTGTGATTGATACTTATAGTGTGTTACGAAATTAGGGTGTAGAATGGTCTGGACAGCTGACAATCGCTTTCAAAGCGTTTCATATGTCTACAGCGACTTTCAACAGGCTTTTTTTTTTCAGGATGGGAAATCATCAAATGACTCCACCCGCTCTGGGTGGAGCGGAAGGGAGCGTCAGACTCTTACTGACTAAAACCCACCCGTGTTCCTTCCTTAGCCCTTTATGTTCCGGGCCAGCGGTAAACCTTTCGGACAATCCCGCTGACCCGGCTGCTTCGGGCCTGACGGGCCCCTTCGGTTGATGCTGACATCTCTTTGAGGCGCGCGTGGAACACGTACGCGCCGTCCGGCACGAGCCTGGTCCTGTTCGGACGAACAGGCTTCAACAGGCTTGACACAAGCTTTTCGGTAGTTTATGTCAATCCTATAATGAAACCACTTTTTATGCTCAGAATATATTTTCGTTAATATCAATCGCACTCACTGTAGTAATTATCACTGTAGTATCATATGCCTCTAGATCTAACTCGAGCGCATCCCAGCGTGAGCTGTCAAAAATCCTCCATCTTTTTTTCCTCCCCGTTTTTTCCGCCTCCGCCGTTGGCTGTGTTGCCAATCCCCATGAATCAAAAATCACTGTGTTCCCAATTGAAATAATCAAAACACGGAATCATGACATTCGGCCATCCGACAACGTGCTACTCCCGGAGCACAACTCCCACTTGAACGCGCTCCATTAGTTCTTATTTCAAATTACAAAATAAAAATTTAGTACAAGAGTTAAAAGAGATTTATAGACAATCATGGTTTACAAAAAATAAAATACAATAAAATAAAATGCTAAATCATGACATTCGGGCACTAAATTAACCTTACTAAATAATATTTATTGTTATTACAATCACTAAATTAACCTTACAAAATAATATTTCTTATTGTCTACACTTACAAAATGCTTAGCTACTAGTTTCCTCATCTGAACTACCATTAACATTTTCATCAAGCTCAAGGGCCTTAAGATGGATCCAGGGTCTAATTCTATCTGCAGACACAACACTTTCGTAATTATTATTCCTTTTTTTGTTAAAACCAGGTACATCACTTATCCTATATCTATCGTTACCCAATACATCTACAATTTTATATGGGCCTATAAACTTTGACAGAAGCTTTGTACTCTTGCCTTCATTATTATAATTGGTTCGGGTTAGTTTAACTAAATCGCCAGCCTGATACGCAGGGGCAGAAGTACGACCAATGTCATGTTTACGCTTTTGTTCCTCTTGACTTTTCTTAATAGATTCGCTAATATTCTGGCGTAATGCAGACCAATCTTCGTTTCGCGACTGTTGTGGAGCATCAAACTTATTTGACAAACTATCGCGCATTTTCAATCCGAACAAAGCCTCTGTTGCAGTTTTTTGGGTGGTCGCATTAACAGTATTGTTAATACCCCACTGAACCTTGCCTAGACACTTGTCCCAGTCACGCTCATTTTTACTAAAATTTTGAGCTGATAGTGAATTTAAAATTGTTTGGTTAAACCTTTCAGCTTGCCCATTTGACCTGGGACAAGCAACCGCATTAAGAACATGTTTTATACCAAGGCCATCGCAAAAGGTTTCGAAAGCTGTTGATGTGAACGAAGTGCCACGATCAGAAATTATTCTAGCCGGTGTACCAAAGTCAGTGAAAATATTCTCCAAGATTTTAATTGTGCTCTTTGTTTTTGTATCTTTCACTGCTCTGACAAATACGTACTTAGTGAACCCGTCTACAATCGTAAGTATGTAAGAGTTGCCGTTTCTGCTTCTTACGAACGGACCTAAATGGTCAATATGAATTGTGTGAAACGGTATACTAACTTTTTCTATCGGAAAAAGTAGACCCTGTTTTTTTTTTAGCCGCACTATCCTTGCTATAAGCACACTCTATGCAGGAACCTACATATTTCTTAACATATCGTCGTAATTTGGCGAACCAAAATTGGTTCTTTATTCTTTCCAACGTTTTTGTGTAGCCTAAGTGCCCAATGTCATCGTGGTTAGCTTTACAGACCTGCCAACGAGCACTACGTGGTACTACAAGACATAAACGGTCATCAACTTTGCGATAGAGCGAGTTATTTTTGACAGTATATTTTTGTTTCAGGTCTTCGAACTCAGGGTCAGCTTCAGGTTTAAGAACTCTTATAATTCGAGACGTTTCAGGGTCACCCATTTGTAGAGTTAGAAGCCAGTTACCCGATTCAATAACATTGACATTAACAGACCCAACATCTCCTTTCGCGTTTAGGCAAGTGTTTCTGCTTAATGCGTCTACATGTGCCATATTAACACCCGGGCGGTATTCAATTTCAAAGTTATATTCGCTTATTTGCAGCCACCACCTGGCTATCCGCGGAACGAGATCTCTTTTTGTCAGTGTCGTCCTAAGCGCTGCGCAATCCGTAAATACCTTAAACGGGACTCCTAACAAGTACACCCTAAACTTTTTTAGCGAACAGACAACGGCTAAAGTCTCCAATTCATAGGAATGAAAATGTTTTTCGTCTATCGTGGTCTGTCTACTAAAATAAGCGACAGGTTTTAAGACGCGGGGCGATGCTTGCCATTGCATCAGGATTCCCCCAATACCAAGGGCGCTAGCATCCGTGTGTAACTCGGTTTCTAACTGCGGGTCATACAATGCTAAAACTTGTCTGGTTAAAAGACTTTCCTTTAAGGAATTGAACGCAGTTTCTTGATCACTGCCCCAATGCCATGTAACATTTTTCTTAAGTAAGTTGGTTAATGGTTGCGCTATCTCCCCGTATCCTTTTATAAACTTACGGAAATATCCCGTAAGTCCCAAAAACTGACGGACTTCGTGCATGTTACTGGGGCAAGGGAATTCTTTGACGGCCAAAATTTTTGCTTCCCCGGGCCGTACTCCCTTCGCAGATATTTCGTAACCTAAATAGCTGATTGTAGTATCGAAAAACCGGCACTTTGTTAATTTTAGTGTGAGTCCGAATTCACGAAGCAATTTTAGAATGTCTTCTAAGCGCTCAAACCCTTGCTCTACAGTTATGGATGGGATAAGTAAATCGTCTAAATACGCTAGTGCATAATCAAATCGTCTATTCCCCAGAATTTTATTAATCATTCGCTGAAACACAGCGGGGGCGTTGGCCAGTCCAAACGGCATTCGCTTAAATTCGTAGTGACCGTCAGGAGTTACAAAGGCAGTGAGATGCTGACTCTCACGAGACATACGAATCTGATAATATCCTGATGCAAGATCTAATGATGTAAAGTACTGATTGCCGCTTAAATTAGTTAGTTGGTCTTCAATAAGCGGAAGAGGAAACCTGTCCTTAATGGTTTTGTTATTAAGAGCTCTAAAATCTACACAAAGTCTTTGCTCACCAGATTTCTTACGGACCATTAATATCGGGCTTGCATAATCAGAACTAGATTCTTGTATAACATCTGTATCTAATAGCTCATTGACCATTTCACGCACTTGCACTCGTTCTGAAAATGATAACCTGTACGGCCTGTATACAACGGGCCTATTATCCGTAAGGTTTATTTTCATTTCAAAATCTTTAACACAACCTACTTCTTTCATATTAGTGGCAAAGCAATCGCGATACTTTTGTAACAGCGTATACAGCCTATCCTTGTTGCTTCTAACGTCTTCGCCAACTTGAATATGCGTTATATCTAATGGTTCTAAAGAGATAGCACAATTTTCTGAGATACGATTCACCTGACAGCTCTTGACCTCAGTCACTGGTGACGATCGTGCAATTAATGTTTCAGATTTGAATAGTAGAGGTGTCCGTGACAAGTTTGTTACGGCTAGTTCTCCAGAGCCATTCGAGATACCATAAATCCCTTGCAACAAACGGAATTCTCTACCAGGTTCCAATGAGTTGTAACCTTCGACAAAAACGTCGCCGGAAAAGGCAGTATCCGTGACTGTAATCGGTACCATACCGGAATTTTCAACCTTTATGGGCTTTGAGGTGTACATTTTGAGGTATATTTCGGTTGGGAAGAGATTTTCTCCTGGAGTTCTGTAAAATACTAATTGATGGCAGTCTTTTAAGACTGTAATAAAAGGCAATTCGGTGAAGTTTTGTCCGATTAAGAGACTGTTTGTCATGAGCTCGTCACTGACTACTAGGACGTCTAACTGGGTCTCAATATCATCAAGTTTTAAGTTTAGAGTAGAATTATACAAAGGTGAAATGCATGAATTGCCAAATCCTCTAATTACTGGGACATTGCCAGAATTTTGCGCTAGCTGAAGTTCTAATGCATGGCTCTCTCGCAGCAGGCTACATTCACTCCCGAAGTCTACGTAAGCCATAAAGGGCCGACCGTTTACTAAGACAGTTTTGAAAAATTTATCATTGGGTGCTGATGTAGAAGTTGACGCCTTAGATGTATCGACAGGTTTAGGGCTTGTTTGATCATTAAACGCGACGATCTTTAATGTATTTTTCTCTACGGTACTACGAGTATCATCGATTTTGGCTCTGGGGACGTAATTTTCAGCAACGGGCCGCAATTTACAGTTTACGTTATCATGACCTATTCTGTTACACTGTTTACACTTTATCACAGGTTTTGGACACTTGTGATAAGGGTGACCTTTGTTACGACAGTTAAAGCAAACTAGACCTTCATTAGACCCAAAATTGTTAGTTACCGTACTAGAATTTGATCTCTGTTTGTTTCGGTCTCTGTTCGAAAAATATGTAATACGTTGAGCACAAAGGAAGTTAAGCAAGTCCTCGGGTTCCTCGCAGTTTAGTGCCTGTGCACCGCTCCTAACTGACCTATCGGTAATTCCGTATATTACACAATCAACAGCTCTCTTCCCCTTTATTTCACAACGGTTCAACAGATTCAATTTGTCATAAAAGTACTCTCGTAAACCTTCATCAACACGAGTGGTACGAGCCAGCATTTCTTCCAACAGTCTACCGTAGTTCTCCTCACTAGGGAACGCCCTTTTTAATTTGGCTTGCCACTCTTCCCATGAAAATACGACCGTAGGAAGCGACTCAAACCATTTCTTCGCAAGTCCAACAAGTTTTTGGAGGGAGAAATGAATGGTTTGCTTTTGATCCCAGTTGTAAATTTGTGAACATTCATTAACCTTCCGTATCCAAGCCTCAATACTTTGCGACCTATTGGCCGGGTCAAACTCAGGTATCACGTTATGAAATTGACTGTTTTGTATGGAATTGATACTCTTACTTGGTTCAGCCTTCCAGGAAGCCAGGATGTTTAATACGTCCTCCGTGGTCAAACCCCTCGAATGTTTTCGAGACCGTCGCCGAATCCTTTCTGCAGGTGTAGACGAGGACGAGGATGATGAAGACGATTGTCTTCGTATCTTTCTGCGTCTACTACGCCTACGCGGCGGAGTATGTGATTCATCAACGGACTCTGCATTCATCATGGTAGCTGAAAGGATTCATATCACTTTTTTTCATTCTAATCACATTATCAAGGTCCTTAACTAGAAAATCTTATGATGTGTGTGCTAGTGTGAGGTGTATAAATGTGTGTGTGTCAAGTGAGTGTTGTTGTAGAAGCTATTAAGCGTTTAAAAATGATAAAATTAGAATCCACATGACACATGGTCAGGAATCAAGTACATGGTATACATACAAAAATCAGATATATGTTTTCTTCAATCAACTGGCTATAACCTCCAAAATTAAGTGGCAATAGCCTCCAAAGTCAAGTGTCAATAGCCTCCAAAATCAAGTGGCAATAGCCTCCAAAATCAAGTGGCAATAGCCTCCATAATCAAGTGGCAATAGCCTCCAATATCAAGTAGCAATAGCCTTTAAAATCAAGTGGCAATAGCCTCCAAAATCAAGTGGCAATAGCCTCCAAAATCAAGTGGCAATAGCCTCCAAAATCAAGTGGCAATAGCCTCCAAAATCAAGTGGCAATAGCCTCCAAAATCAAGTGGCGATAGCCTCCAAAATCAAGTGGCAATAGCCTCCAAAATCAAGTGGCAATAGCCTCCAAAATCAAATGGCAATAGCCTCCAAAATCAAATGGCAATAGCCTCCAAAATCAAGTGGCAATAGCCTCCATAATCAAATGGCAATAGCCTCCAAAATCAAGTGGCAATAGCCTCCAAAATCAAGTGGCAACTTAGAAACTGGCAGGGCTTGCTTTGATATAATAAAATTATGACTTCAGTATTTAGTCACTTCAGGATACTCATGCTTAGGCCTTTCAAAAACAAATCAAAATCACACACTATACCCCAGTCAAACATTGTTGAAGAGTAAATTCAAATTCATTGTGGTACACAGGTAAAAAAAAATATGGTGTTAATTATAAATATATAAGTCAATAATAATAAATAATAATCAATAATCTATAAAGAGTCAATAATTTCATAGTAATTGATATAATGAAAAATAAAAACTTGAACTAATAATGATTATCGAATGAATTCAATAAATTAAAACCAGTCATCTAGGTACCTCATTAACCGAGTATATTGTTACCTTATTATCTAATAGTTATATTAGGGATTTTCTTTAATTTCAATGGAAAGCTTGTTATAGATTTTAGGTGCCATTCCAAGAAGTCTTTTCGAAAATAATGCAGTTTTGTGTGGAATGGTACATATTTATCTCTCTATTCCGACATTTAGATTTCAGTGTTTTAAATATATGAAGGTTGGATTTCGCAATTACTGCTGTTTCAAAAATGTACATACAAGGAAATGTTGGGAGTTTTTTTACTTTTATTATTATTATTTTTTTTTATTTATTTATTTATCGGATACTCGGATACAGCTATCAGTAGGTTTAAGTTTAAATACAGAACACACATATCTCTTTTGAGCTTTGAACAGTTAACCTCTCTGTGGATAATTCCAAAAATTAATGTAGATGTCACATATGCTTTGTACGATAAGAACTAAAGACTCATTTGCCAATTTTGCAAGAGTAGTGAAATTTTACAGACAATCTCTACTGTATGACATTTCCGGGTCAGGTGTCTATCCAGCTGAAGGCCTAAAAATCTTGCATTGATTGTTTCAGCTTTTCTTTGACTAACATTTATGTTATATTTACATTAGGGATGATGGTTTTTTTTTTTTTTTTTTGCTAAATATCAACTTTGTTTTCTCTATGTTTATTTTTAATTCATTAATTACTAACAAATCTATTATGCAGTGGATGGAGTTGTTTAAGTATATCATTTTGGTAAGTCTCAATATGTTTTGCATGGTCTAATGAGTGTGCTATCACCAGCAAATAAAACTGTTTGAAATTTTGTGCATTTTGGCAGATCATTGATATAAATGAGAAACCGAGAGTAGCCTCAACCATGCGTTCAAGGCAAAAGCATAGTGTGTTCTTTTGGACTGGTAATGTTAACCTTTATTGACCAAGCATGAAAATCATTCTAACCTCTTTTTAGAAAGAACGAGTATATTACTCCATTAATAAGGCACACCATACTTCAACAAAAATACTGACGAGGGGTAGCCTCGCCCACGCATTTAAAACAAAAGCATAGTTCTCCCATTACACTTGATAACACTATCAAAGAGTAGCCTGATCAAGTGCTATCGGATCATAATTGTAGAATAAGATGCCAATGCTTTGCTTTAAATTAATATTACCCCAAACACAAGCTTTGCCAGTTTTTAGTCGCTAAGTTAAATGTTTAGTGAGTACATACCTTCAAATAAGTCTTAGCGAAAGTGGGCGCGTAGAACGTGTCACTTCTGATATATAATGAAACCACTTTTTATGCTCAGAATATATTTTCGTTAATATCAATCGCACTCACTGTAGTAATTATCACTGTAGTATCATATGCCTCTAGATCTAACTCGAGCGCATCCCAGCGTGAGCTGTCAAAAATCCTCCATCTTTTTTTCCTCCCCGTTTTTTCCGCCTCCGCCGTTGGCTGTGTTGCCAATCCCCATGAATCAAAAATCACTGTGTTCCCAATTGAAATAATCAAAACACGGAATCATGACAATCCTATACATTTTTATGTCTTTTCCATCATCACTATCGCTGATGTTACTTTTTCTAAGCCCTCTGCAACACCAAGGAATTTTCTGATACGTAACCGGTCTTGGTACAGACGCCAGCACATCAAGCTACCCGAAACTGTCAAAATTTCCCAATCAACTTTGAACCTTATGCTTCAGCGATACAGTTGAAAATTTATTAAAGAAATTTGACAGATTGTAGTAGTTTGATGTGCTGGCGTCTGCACCCACCTATTATAAAATTGATAAAGTAAACTTGGATTAGCCAGACCAGGTGTGAACATTTAGAAGTAAGGTCACCCGGGGCTAAAGCAACTATGGGGCTAAAGCAACTAATTAAATTTTCTCTCAATCTAATCATTTTTGTAGATAGCTCTATCTATTGGAGTAAAGAGGAATCATAGTTTTTTCAAACAAAGTAGAGATGGCATCACTAGTTCACCTACTGTAGTACTGACAGATCATTTTCTGTCAGCCTTCATTTTGGAGCAACGTGTTGCCGCGTCGTGTTTTGTGTTTTGGTACATTAAAAATATTTCGAGTCGTTGCAAGGAGAAATAGAAGTGCGTTTTAAAAACAATATAAAACGTAAGTGTTTTTGGTATATTTGGTTAAACTCTAGGTGTTATAATTAACATTTTATTGATATAGTTACATTAACCCCAACTTTTCATGCACGGGGGTTATTGCAACTATTTTTGCAGTCACATTCGCCCCATGCTTTTTGTATGAAAACTGCAAATTACTAGTGACGTTCCGTGTCGATATTTCGATAAGTGAATTTCACGTATTTGCATATATGTTTAGCTGCAATTAGTATGAAGTGTTTTAGATTTTGCGTGGTTTTAACAAAATGAAATAGGTAGCTTAAATAAAAAAATGTAGGTACCAAGTTAATACAAAATCCAAATTTTGTTATCAGATGGTCCGAAACTATACAACAAAAAAAGGCGAAGAGTTACTGCAGTGAAACAGTTAGTTTTTTATTTGATTTTGACTGAGAATTACCCTAAGATTTTTTTTACTTTAATACTTAAGTAATAAGTTTTTAAATAAACTTTTGATATACATACAGAAATCGCTTTTTCTTGACTTAAATCCTAAATATTAGATTAGTCATCAATGCGTACCTGCTTATCGTATTGTCAAAGCATTTTACATAAGAAGAAATCTTTTCTTGCTTTTATTTTATGTCCTAAATTCCATTAATAAAATAGTTACTCTAGCTGAGTATAACAAATATACTTTATTGATGTTATTCTTAATGAACACTTACATCGATTTTGTGTTTTTGCAATAAGAAACCTATATTTAAAACCTTTCATTATTGTTAATTATATCGAATGTCTTTACAAATATTTATCGATAAGTAGTAGGTACTACATCTCAACACTAGTCAGTATGGAAGACAGTCGCATTCGCCCCATAAAAAAAATAAAGTAAATTTGCTGGAAACTGAACTCTCTCTCAGCGACTATACAACGTGTAACGGAAAGGGTATATACATACCAAAGGCACGGCTTCTTTGGATGGTATCAAACGATATTGGAAGGGTTTTTTAATCCTATATCTACATGTTCAGAACTTATGAGAATTTTTAATACATTGATACCAGAAACCGAACTTTTCAAATTGAAATAAACACATCACTAGCACTAAATCAGCTGATCGGTGTCAGTGAACCATTTGTGAGTAAAAATAAACCTCTTACTCCTGGTATTTCTGAATAAAATGAATAAAAGGTTCCGCATGTTTATTTTTTGTTTACAAAATATTATTACTGACTTTTCCTAAACTTTGATTTTGGTCTAGGTATTAAAATTTTACGAAATAATATTTAGGTACCTGTTTGCACTGTCACGTATTATTTACACACTTGTTGGTTTTTTATGTAGTTGTCCTTTTGTAGAAGATTACTTTGTAGATAATTATTATCTACATAGTAAATAGTAATCTTCCACCCACCCCACCTTACCATCGTACCTACAACACAATAAATACCTAATTAAAAAACAATATTCCTGTATTGAATTTCCCAACGTTATTCCTATCCTTTTATTTTGGTGGCCATAAGGATAAACGATGTTTTGCTTTAAATCGATTTTTTAATCGATTCACAGAACGAATCCCGTGCTCTTGAATCGATCTACTAAAAATTCAACAAAAATCGTAATCAAAAAAATTTTAAACAACATTTAACACACCTTTATTTTGTGACATACATATTTACAGTTGCCAGTCAGGTAGGTACGTCTAAACTTTTAATTAATAATATTAATAATTGATAACCTTTCCAGCGTAATTAAATGACTTTCATTCAGATGGTACAGATGTAGTCGGTTAAAATCAAATGTTTCAATCTTCGCTTAGTGCTAACATAAATAATGCGGACAAGCTAAAAAGTGTCGGCATAATTATGTATGTAATTGATCTTGTTTGAAATAAATAAACCTACCTATTCGCTGTTTATGATTGTCAGCATAATACTTTGGGCAAACATGAACTTGAACTATTATGAGCCCTTAACATAATATTTTTTACACATACGATCCAGGAGATTCGATTCACCTTACTATTGAATCGATTTGCTTGAAGATCGCATTAAAACGACTTGTTTCGAAAAATCGTCAGCTCGTACCATTGAATTGATCATAAAAAATCGAATCCTTACGTGTATCCTACCAAGAATTAATTGCTTAAATAAACATTATTATTTGCCATTAAAACTTAGAATAGAAAAAGGATTTAGAACAAGAATTTTTGTCCAACTGAACCCAAAACATCATTTCAATTCACCTCTTCGGTATTGATGCTTCTCCTAGTACAAATAAAATCACAGTTCGGTTGCACGGTTCCGTTCATAATTATTTTAAAAATAAGGTTTTTTTTTTAATAATTATGTCGAAAACTATTAACAACAAGTTAATACTATTTTTTTATTACAAAATAATAGCACGCCCGCATAATTTTTGTCTGTAGGACTAACCGAAAGAATTATCGGAAGTTCACGGTCTGTCGCTGCTTTATCAATAGTACATGGGTTTTATTGGTTTGAGCACGTTTAGTCTTTAGTATAATTCAAACGAAGTTAATAAAAAATGTCGCAAAACTGCATCTAACTGTGGAAAGAAATTAATAAAAGTACTAGGACCGCATGAGTTAGGAATTGTTATTGCCGAATTGAAAATCGTTTGCTCACAGAACCCTGATTACGTCGTTACACACACAATGTAAGCATCTTAGTGTGTGTAAACCTAATGGGTTAGTAGGGTACGTGCACCAATTGCCGTCCTGTAGTTTCAATTACTCCTGGTAAATACAACTTCTAAAGAGATAACGCGGCCCCATAAATTATGATTTTTAATGGATTGAAATTACTTAATAATTTTCCGGAGTTGCGGGAATTTCCGAGGTTGCGGGAATTTGCGAGGTTGCGGGAATGTTGTTTTTAGTCAGTAAGAGTCTAAAGGGAGTGCACGAGAGTGCACCGTGTCACGCAGCGGGGTTCGTGGAACGGAGCAAAATTCCACGCGCGGAAGCACGTTTTTATTGAATTTGGTAAAAAATCACGGGGGCACGTTCAGCGTCCCGCTGCGTGATGTGGTGAAAAAAAATGAATGATTTTTCAATTTTAAATTTGAATTAGGTATGTAACTCTGGTGTGTTAGATTTACTTGAAAGTTTAACGGAGTTTAGTTGAAATTATTATTAAGATGTAAAATAATCTTGAATCCTTGAACAATATTTTTTAATAGTACTGGACACTAATTGGGACAGTCACCCTATACTCGTAGGTATCTAAATTTAACGAAATAATATTTAGGTACCAGGATAGCAGGGAATAGGAGATTTATTTAGCATTGTTATTGTTTTGCTCGCCAGTCGACGTCTGTTCCGTGTCTAGTGCACTCGTTTCTAGTCCCTGTGACACGCGCATCAGTTCAGTACGGCTACACCTAATTGACTTTTTTTTTGTTGTGTTTGAAAATGTCGATAAGTAATAGCGAATATTACGAAATGATGTTGTGTGTCGGAGCAGAACATGGTAATTTGCGAGCTGCCCGAGAACTGTACCGTCACCGTTTTATTGAGGGTAGACCAGATGCTGACCGTCGACAACTGCCTTCGTCGGCATGTTTTAGCCGGATGGTACATCGTCTGTACCAAACTGGGTCATTCCACGCACCTGCCAGAGGTCCAGAGGGTCGCCCGAGTACTACCGATCCAGAATTTGAAGAAGCTGTTCTGGAACATTTTGAACTCAATCCACGCACTAGCACACGTCGAGCTGCATTAACGCTGGGTGCCTCTAACCACATGCAGGTATGGCGAGTGCTAAGCAATGACGGTCAGCACCCATACCACTTCCGTCGTACCCAGGAGCTGATACCGGCAGATTTTTTGCCTCGCGTGGCCTTCTGCGAGTGGTACAGAAACCAGTCAGAAGCTTCGCCAGATTTTGGTTCAAAAATACTATGGACCGATGAGGCATCCTTCACGAGAGCGGGAATAAGCAACATCCACAACGAACATGTTTGGTCTCACACGAACCCGCATGCTTCGACAGAGTCGTCATTTCAACACCAATGGCGACTGAACGTGTGGGCAGGTATAATTGGAGACGTTGTCGTAGGACCAGTTTTCTTGCCGCAAAGCTTAAACGGCCAAAATTATTTAAGCTTCCTGAGGAATGAATTAGACGATGTCCTCACAGTGCTACCAGTGTGCAGTGTTAAGCTATGTCAATCTCGTGATGAGGAATAATTTAATTTTCCAACATGACGGTGCACCGGCACATTTTGCTCGAGATGTTCGCCATTATTTAGATGCGCGCTTTCCTCAGTGGGTTGGGCGTGGTAGCACAAGCGTGGCTTGGCCTCCGCGATCCCCAGACCTAACCCCGTTAGACTTTTTTTTGTGGAGGTACATTAAAAATGCAGTGTACGCAGTGCAGTGTGATACAGTGGATCAAATGAAAGTACGGATTGAGGCCGCTTTCAGGACAATCACACCAGACATGCTATGCAATGTTCAGGAGTCTATGAACAAGCGAGCGGCCTTGTGCATACAGTACCAAGGCCACCACATCGAACCCCACCTTTAAAAATGTAAGTCAATTTACTAAATTAAGCAAAACTTTAAGATTTTACTGTTGTCTCGGTAATAAGTAATAATAAGAGATGAAACTAGTTAACCTACCTAAACTTTGTTTCGATATTTTACGTAAGTTTTGTTATCTCGGTTTTTACGTGCAATTTCTGGCTTAATATTAATATTAACGAGTAAACTGAAAATCAATAATTACACATTAATTTTTACATCACGGTAAAGTAGGTATTATGTTTGATCTCGTCAGTTCGCGCCGACAAAGACGCCGCGTTTGGTAGGCTAGTACAGTACTAGGCGCGCAGAATTACGGAAGAGATTTATCGTGATATTGGCAAGTAAAGTGATTGACCTACGTAGTGCGGTGACATGTTTGTTATGATTTGAATTTCAGAAACCTAAGATACCGAAAATTTGGTATCAATTCTTAGAGTATTTTATTTTGAGTTGAAACTAAGTATAGTGACTCTATACCAGCTGTTATCTTTAGTGCTTAAGGATAGCTATAGGGTTTCTGTTACACGTTGTATAGATAGCTTTTATAGATAATTCTGTGTGCATCTACGTGTACTCTTGACCTCAACATTTAGAAACAGAAAACAACAGAGTTATAACGAATAGTCACATTTACCCCAAAGTGGGGTGAATGTAACTATTACTGGTCTTATTCAACAATAATGCAAATTGATGAAAAACCAAAGTCTATTTGTAACTTAATTTATGTCGAAACTGTTCATCGAAAGCTGTGCAATGAAGTACATTTATTAAAATATCCCTATTATTTAAGTAGCTCATGGTGGAGGGAAGCAAAGTTTCAAAATTATTTTTTTTAGTTGCATTCGCCCCGGGTGACCTTACCTACACTTTTTTACCTCTGGCTACTAAAGATTTCAATCGTTAGATTCGCCTGTCCGGGGCAAAAGATGGTAACGTCATAGTAGTATATCGTAGTATTGTCTCGCTCACTTATACTGAAAATCGTACCTATGCAGAATGTGCGAGCTCATTCTATTCGGTATGGACACTTTTTCGCGTGACTTAAGTACGGTGATGGCAAATCTAACGATTTAAATCTTTGCCTCTGTGCCACTATATGCAATACCTAAGACCAATAAATTATCCTCCTCAATTTAATAACGCTTAGCAGTCTGCCCACCGTTAAGGCTCGTACACACAGGCGCGACGCGACACGCGACACAAAGGCACCGCAGGTCGCGCGACGAGCGGTGCCTTTGTGTCGCGTGTCGCGTCGCGCCTGTGTGTACGAGCCTTTATACGAAAACCGTGAAGATGGCAATAAATTCCTGGCGTCATCAGGGGCGTAATAATATAAATAACGGAATATCCCCTACCACTCCGTGCGTGATGGTATGTGCTCATAGAATGGGCTGATGTGACAGTCCGACCGGACCTTATGTGCTAAGGAAACTGAGTGTATGAAATCGAGCCATCTTTTTCTAATTATTTATTTCGAGAAGTCTTGCTCAAACATTTAATTTATACAGGTTTTAATTGTTTTCATGGGTTTTAATCGTTTTGCACGTAACTTTGGCTCTTATTTTAAAAACAGAATGAGGATTCCAAAAGCCTAAGTTACTCCTTATAACATCAGCTATCTATCAGTGAGTCTCGTCAGAATCGGTCCTGCCGTTTCAGAGATTAGCCGGATCAAATAGACATACAGACTTGTATTTTTAAAGCTGTATTTTCTGTTATAAGTACCTACCTTAAATAATACTTTCACATGTATTTAGTTAAAAGCAGTTATTTTGACAGTAAAAATAGACTATTCAATTTTATTTATTTGTATTTGTCATCGCCTGCCTAGCCTATTCCCAACTATGTTGGGGTCGGCTTCCAATCTAACCGGATACAGCTGAATACCAGTATTTTACATGGAGTGACTACCTATCTGACCTCCACAACCCAGTACAATGCGTCCCACGAAAGAAGAGACTTGACACACCACGTGGTTTGACATACGCAGTACACGATTTTAGGTATCTTTAGCGGTATGAGGTCTGAGTGCGGGACGGGACCGGACGTCATAGGGGCGGCGGAAAGAGCGGGGGAGGCGGGGTCAAGTCTCATCTTTCGTGGCACGCATTGTAACTGGATAACACTATACCCCTTAGTAAGACTGGTTGTCAGACTTGACTAGGTAACGACTGTCAAAGACCATGTCAAAAATGACACCTGAGACCAAAGTCCTAGCGTGCTTTCCGAACCACGAAGGTGCTTCGATATGTAATGGATGGTCACCCATCTACCAACCGAACGCGGCCGGCGTGGCTTAACCTTCGATCGTTCCGTGTAACTGTTATCATTTACCCACGAGCCCCTCCGTTTTTAGGCTATAGTATTTTGACATTAATAGCCCCCATCATCATCAGCCTATAATGTTCCCACTGCTGGGACACAGACCTCCTCTCTGTGAGAGGGAGTGGGCCGTAATCCACCACGCGGGCCCAGTGCGGGTTGGTAGATGTCACATGTCTTCGAATTTTTGGTTCTAGGACATGCCGGTTTCCTCACGATGTTTTCCTTCACCGTTTTGAGAGCAGTGGTGATGAAATAAAATTTACACAAAGTAAAGCGCCTGTCTGGGTTCGAACCTACGACCTACAACTCGTAAGTCGCGGCCGTTACCACTTGGCCACCACTGCTCCCTAATAGCCCCTATTAATTGTCAAATTACTATAGCCTAAAAAAGGAGGGTCTCTTTGACTCGACAATCCGAGCTTTTGTTTCTGAGCTTGAAGTGTAGACTCCAGAAAGACAAACTCACGTCCACATTTTCAGTTTTAGCAAGAATAATTTCCTTGCTCAACAAAAATAAGCCAAAAAAAGTGCCTCCAACTGTTCAAACAGACATTTGTTACATCACCAACTGCGGTACCATCAATAACTGCTTGCAAACCCAACATGAACCCTAATTTTATGATCCCAAGGTAGATTTTCGTTCGACACGCGAGTTACATAACTCTGGAAGACGGTATGTTCTCCAGTTTTATGCGTCGATAATATTTGGCAATAGCTAATAATAAATGTAACATATTTGTATGTTTGTGTGACTTTATGTATTTTTTATCTGCTGTGTCCGGTCATGTGGTTTTAAAGGCTCCTTTCAAACAGGCGCGACGCACGACGCGAATCGCGCCCGACACACAAGGCACCGCTCGTTGCGCGACTTGCGGTGCCTTTGTGTCGCGCGCGATTTTTACCGTGTCGCGCCTGTTTGTAAGGAGCCTTAAGGCTCCTGCAAACAGGCGCGACGCGCGACGCGAATCGTGCACGACACAAAGGTACCGCTCGTTGCGCGACTTGCGGTGCCTTTGTGTCGCGCGCGATTTTATCGCGTGTCGCGCCTGTTTGAACGAGCCTTAAAGTCATCAAAACCCGTGCTATTTTGTACTCGTATATGTATGGTTGAGGAAAGAAAATTATATCCGTACAATTGAAAATGGAAAAAAAATGATAACCCAGAGATTAGGTATACCTAAGAGTCAACCTTACGCAAGAACTCCTAAAAGTGGTAGGCAGATCCAGTATCCTTCTACTGAGGACAATACCAGACTCTGCCACTAAGAATTTTCTGAAGGACACTTTCTGACCTTGGGCTCGAAGCCAGAACCGCACGCTCTACAGACTAGCTACGCCATAGGATCTCAACCTTATTTTGACCACTTTGAGAATAAACTATTTTCAAGAGCCCACGAATTTTTTTTACGTCACGAATTTGAAATAGCTATTGCCACGGTCATTTTTAAGCGCGTAATATTATAAAGTCGTAAGATAAGATATATAATTTTCTCTGGGTCTTCTACTGCCTCCTGAAAGTCTCAAACGCCAACGAGGGGACGTTATCACCCACTTTGATAACCTATGAGCTAGACCAGCAAAGCAGTCCAAAGTAACGACACAGAAAAAGACATGAAAGCCATCAATAAACAACATCTTCAAATAATATTTCGCAGGCAAATCCCCGGGACATCGTAGTCTACCTTCGCGTGACAGCCGACTGTTATGGAGACACGAACACGGGACCCCACTTATTTATTCACGAGAACTATCTAACATACAGACATACTACAAAACAATGTTATTATACCCGGAATACCGGAGCTATGGAAAAATATACTCGTCGCAGGTAGAATTGTCGCAGATATGGGACGTTTAAAAATATACAGGATGGCAGGGACGCGGCGCGTTACCGTGGATACAGAATATGATTCTGAACCTTTTGAAATATTTTGAATTAGAGAGTCGGACACGCACCGAAGGGTTCCATACTACAAGGTAAAAACGCCGAAAAAAAACACATTTGTTGTACAGGAACGCACTATCTGACTCATTGAAAAACTTTAATTTAATAATCTAAAGATTATAATCACAAATTCACAACAACGGAAAGCTATAGCTTCCGTTGTTGTGAATTGGTTACGAATAAACAGACATAACGGTGACGGTGCGATCTGTCTTAACAAACCTTCAAAAACGCAGAACTTTGTCACATCAAGGATAATCATAAAAGAAATGTTAAAACCACAACGTAAAAGATATTTATGTATCTTTTTCTCGTATCTTCGCGCATATGGCGATCAGTCTTATTCCATCCAAAATCTTCGGTATAACCTTAATGATCATCTATAAAATATATATCATGATTTTTGCAAGTGGATTTATAATGATGGATATTTATTTTATTTTCGGCTTTACGCGTAATGCCGCTATTCGTCAGGTACGCGTCCATGTATTTCTATTAAGGGGCTTACATGACCTATAACGCGGTCATTGTCTGACTGCATAGAAAAGAAAGAGAAGTGCAATGACACAACGCTGGTAATTTATTGCAAAATATGAAGCAATTATTTAATTAAAAACAATCTATTGTTTGGACTAAAAAACTAAAACACTAGTAATTTAGTATGTTGCTTGTAGAATAATCTGACAAAAAAACAGAATGATTGTACGTATATTAGTATGGTTTTTGTTGTAAAAAGAAAGTTTTTAGAGGTAGATATCTTCATGATTTTTTTCTATCGTATCAAATTAGTTGTATAAGTATTATGTTGTCAACACACTATCTACCTAGCATATATCCTGAAGTATATCATATTTTTTTTCTGATTTTGTTTACTGCAGTCGATCATATACTTTTGTTGTTTCTAAAACTTGCGTGTTTTACGTTTAGGTCCTGTAAGTCCCTTAAACCAAAAAACACTTAAATCTAACCACTATGGTCTTTTCTGTAAAAAAAATCTACGTGAAAACTTAGGTGAACTGAGTTTGAAATTGCGTTTTTTGTGTTTAGGTCCTGTAAGCCCCTTAAGGGTTGTCGATATATAATGATCAGGATTGTGGTGTATGTGTTTTAGTTAAGGACTGAATATACGCATACATTATTTGTGGTTTGAATCTTAACTAACATTAAAAGCAAAATTGAGTTTGTTTGTTTGTTGCGCTTTCACGCATAAACAGCTGATCGGATTTGGACGAAATTTTGCAAACAAATAGACCTGAACTGTAACTATAGAAGGCTAGTTTTCATCCTAGATTGGAGACGAAGTCGCGGGTTACAGCTAATATCTAGATCAATGATTAAGCTGAGAAGAATAGGGTGTAACTTTGTCCTGTTGATCATCCAAAAGATGACGAAAACGTCATTATCTTTAACGTTACCCACGTTTAAAGATAATGACGTATTCGCCATCTTTTTTTCAACTACAAGCAAGATTTGCTTACATAAATGGCAAATAATTTAATTTAATGTTTTGTGTTGCTTAACTTAACGCGTTGCGGAGAGGTCCGTGGCTAAATAATAACAGCCGCACAGGTCGATCGATCAGGTTAAGCTGCGCTTGCCGCGGTTGGTCTGTGGATGGGGGACCATGTTTACATACCGTGACCTCTCCGTGCCTCGGAAAGCACTGGTCCCGGCTGTCATACGTGGATCTTTGACAGTCGTTACGGGTAGTCAGAAGCCCGAAAGTCTGACAACCAGTCTTACCAAGGGGTATCGCATTACTCAGTAGGTACTGGGAACCCAGTTGGGTTGTGGAGGTCTGATAGGCAGTCGCTTCATGTAAAATACTGGTATTCGTCTGCATCCAGTTATGCACAGTTAAATAGTTGGGAAAATGCCAGGCAGATGATGATGTTTTGTGTTGCGTTACGTATATTATGTTGTATTTTGCATACTATTGTATAGAATCAACTTCTAACTGAACAGACAGCTGCGCTGCTGGGGAGTTTGTTGCGCCATTTCTATTTTTCCCGCTAAAGCACTAGGAAATGGGGAAGGGCAGGCGTTTTGGGGTACTGACTTATGTCATTTTGACGTTCGAAAAATGCTTATTCCATCGGAAAATCCAAACAATCATTATGTTTTTTTGTCAGATTATTCTACAAGCAACATACTAAAATACTAGTGTTTTAGTTTTTTAGTCCAAACAATAGATTTTTGTGATTAAATAATTGCTTCATATTTTGCAATAAATTACCAGCGTTGTGTCGTCGCGCTCCTCTTTCTTTTCTATGCAGTCCGACAGTGACCGCGCTTTAGGTCATGTGCCCTTAAGTATCTTTGAAAAATACTGTCATAAATATAATTTTCACTCCATAAATCAACGCCTGACTCTAGGTAATTACGTTAATGAAGGACCGCGTCGTATTTCTTGAAAAGCTTCTGTTGTGTTTAATATCATTTTTAAAAGGTTAATTAAAAGTCTTTCTTTTGTTTCCCTAAAGAATGGGGTGTGTTTTTTAAATAGAAGGCTCGACAGGTGTTAATGTGGGAAATTATTTTGAAACAGGGTGTTTTGTCTATACCGTCCATAATTCCATACTTACTAATATTATAAATTCGAAAGTAACTCTGTGTGTCTATCTGTGTGTTACCTCTTCAGACTTAAACCACTGAACCGATTTAGATGAAATTTGTAAAACTCTAATAATTGTAATATGTTATAGTAAATTATCTGGTATATCGAATCCTTAACAGTGGACCACTATTTACGTCACACCCTGTATACAGAACCCTCCTTTAGATATTCACAAAAATATATCAAAAAATTACACAATACAGTTTGTATATAATATAAAATCATTCAGTCGATCTGCGGACCGTAAAAGCCAATCACTTAACGATGCGAATGCCGCGACGATCAAAACTGGCTGGTCAATGAATAACACGATTAGCTGATTTTGATACTTTCAATTATATTTGTTTGTCGCTGGCTTAGCTTCAAAGTACGTAAGAGACATGTCTGTAACTTGCACAAAAGTATGTATTTGATAAATTATATTTATTTCTATAAATTGGTCAAACATATTTACACGCAAAAAAAATTGGATTTGTACTCTGAGTAGAATTATGCACAATTTCAACATTAATGATGTAGGTAACCAATATTTTGTAACCATATTTTTTGATTTACAAGTGTCCGCGGAGTTTCTTGTCCGTTGTTCTCCATACCTACTACGCTATGGAAAGGGCAACTAGCTTCATCTTTCTGATTGACCGACCACCCCTTGACAATTCAATAGTGCCTGTAACTGGTTTATTTGAAATAAATGCATTGAGTTTGAGTTGAGTTTGAGAAACACCTAAAAAAACTCAGACAGAGGTCACAAGTCCCTTGTAAAGTCTATATCCTAGCCAGACTATATGAGGAACTGCGCCCCGCGACGTCACCCCCGCATAAATCTCAATCCCGAGGGAATATCGGAATAAAAAGCATCCTATATCCTAATCCAGGTCATTGTATACCCATGTGCCAAATTTCATCCAAAACCATTCAGTCGTTTTAACGTAATAAACAAACACGTACATACAAAAAATCAAATCTTTTCTCTTTCTAATAATTTTTAGTTTAGACATGCAGACTAATGTCTGCGATGGCCTTTTAAGAACCACACAGATTTGAGTGGACCTGTCTAGTCAGTACAAGCATTTGTCAGTAAAATAATGTAGCTCAACTGGCATGGATTGTATTGTGACATTCTTCAATCAGAAGGCGGTTATGGCGGCTTATAGAATAGTAACTCTATCATAGGCCCCAATGCATGTTAGTATAGGCAAATGTTATAATATGCAAATAAATACTGATGTAAATTAATTGTTAAGCAAATTGCGGTTACGTAATACCCTCGTGCTGTGTTAACACATAAAACGACAATCAATTACAATTCCTTTCATATGACAGTTCAACCACGAGCATTACGTACAGTACCAGGCGATAAATATTGCAAATCGACCTTTACCTTTTTTTGTATTTTATACAAAGAATAAAAATAATTATCAAAAGAAGCAAATCATAATTGTTTTAACAGCTCCTAATAGATACCGGACTGTTTGTATTTCGTGCAACAGAGATAACGCTCTACGAAGCCGAAATTAGCCGATTGTCTCTTTCCAAAGGCCGGGTACTGTAGTTGAGCAGACGATTCTTCAAACCTGTAAATCAATGGATTAAGAATTTCCTTCAAAACTTTCGCATTGTGATTAGCAAGTGCGTTACGATATTAGGATGCCGGTTTGCTTGCTACCTTTAAAACATTTGCTATCTCTAAAATTTTAAGCAAAGAGCTTCAAAAATAGATACATATATCGGTTTCAAAAATTATACGTGTTCCTTTATAGAAATGTTACGTAAACTAGTTTTATCACGCTTGTCATAACTCGTATTATTCCCTAAATGGTGCCTGATGGTGTGTAAGAAAAGCATGGAAAAAGGGAAATACAAGAATACTTTATTTTGGTAATAAGACTTTCATGGGAACACAAAACCCAGAAAAATTTCATGACATATATAAAATAACAAATTAAATTCTATTTATCTTTAATTTCACCATGCAAATTATAAGAAACTGCAATGTAAACATTTAAGATTTTACATATTAAATTTATTCAGAAATTACTTTCCTTTAATAGAAGCCTTTTTTTCGCCTAGAAAGTATATAATACACAAACTATTCCATATTTTACGTAATATAATTTCTATGTTAATGTAAAAATTATAAAAAAACATTGAAGAGTTTGTTTCTACGTTACATATTATTTTTCGCTGTCTCATGGGTGGTAAAAGAAATTATCTCCTACACTTTCGTTGTCACTGAGGGGATATTTTCAGTGATACTGGCTCTTGTTCGCGGTTTTTCTCGCGTCATGTAACCGGATCCGCCATGTAACCGGATAAAAAAAAACAGTGGCACTCCGGGAGTGCCGACAGAAGTGAAAACTTGAATAATTACGTGTGTATTTTTTGAATCGTCTTATAAACAAAACACGCGCCGGTGTCGGTTACGGTAACAGTGTCGCGAGTTCAATGGTTTTTACGACGCGCCTTAAGAAGTGTTCACTTCAAAAATTATATCTATGTAATAATTCCTAACTAATATTATAAATGCGAAAGTGTGTCTGTCTGTGTCTGTTACCTCTTCACGCTTAAGCCGCTGAACCGATTTAGATGAAATTTGGTATAGAGATAGTTTGAGTCCCGGGAAAGGACATAGGATAGTTTTTATCCCGATATTCCCACGAGATCGACACTTATGCGGGTGAAACCGCGAGGCGCTGCTATTAATTAATAAATCAGCCTGTGTTAATCCACTGCAGAGCAAAGGCCTCCCTTTCCTTTTTCCACTCAATACGATCCTGAGTTAATCTGGACCATTCCCGTCTATAGGCGTCAAGTTCGTTTCGCCATCTACGCCTGGGTCTGCTGCGATGCCATTGGACGTTTTCAGGGACCATGTTGTAGTGGTTAAAAGCCAAAAGCCGTTTATGCACGACAGAGTAAACAACATCTTAACAAACTTCCATATCGTTACTCCTTATCTTTACAAACATTAAAGGCAACGTGTCTATGTCTGTCCAAACACTACCTATCACATTAAAGGTACGTTATTATTTATTTATTCATAGAAATATTTGACATTCATAGAACTTCTGTGACCATGTTTTTTTTTGTTACAATTTAATTACGTCATCACTTCCTACGGGGTGTATTTCTATTCTATTTTATTGAACAAAAAAAACCCAGCAAGTATCAAAACGTGTCACACGTCGATCTGCCGCGTATTGACAAATCGCTTTACCGTCGAGGCTCCTTCAGTAGCGAATTCGGTCACATCCGCTTCCCGTTGCGCGTGCCCACGTAAATAATATTAGTCGCCGATATTATTTGTTGGCGTTTGTTTGTGCCGAATTATATTTACGATATGGATCAGTAGATATTATAATATGGTAGTAATTCTTTGACTACCAAAAACATGGCTAGGGTTTCTAACACGCTATTGCCACAGGTTACTAAATAGTTACTACGTAACAGATACTTCACTCAGTAGAAAATTTCCAATACCTATTGCTATAATAGCCTACTCCGTCGCGTCAGCAACCGCTGCATGCTAAAATGTGCCTAAATGCTCAAGCGTACAGTTGTGATTGCTTCGCACCGCGCGATCCCACAGCAATCGCAGGGCCGCCTCTTCGATAAAATTAAATTAACATAACTATTTGTGTCTATTTTATTGAGAACTGTGAATATGTTCGGTAGTTTAAAATTGTATCGTATAAAGGTAACATATGTTTTTAATAAATTGGTGCTGACTGTAATAATTTTGAAACGACAAAAAATGGTAATAGTTTATCACTTAACTTTCTTCATTGACAGGTAAATGGAAAAATATTAGGTGTTTATCCCTTCTTTTACTTGATTTGTACCCATCTACTGCACATAAGGCACCAGACGGCATTGTAGGTACCCGTACAAACGAATGGAATGATTAAAATTGAATAACGTGCGTGCGCTTCGCTTGCGAAAACCGCACTGAATATGGTCCGCAAACGGCCCGAGACCGCTCGGCCGGGCGGTAGGTAATTATAGCGCGCAAGTACATGAAGTGACGGAGGCCTGCTATTGCTGTTAAAGCGAGTCATGTCATGTAAATTAACAAATCTATACAGGGTTAAATTAACAAATATATACAGGGTTAAATTAACAAATCTATACAGGGTTAAATTAACAAATCTATACAGGGTTAAATTAACAAATCTATACAGGGTTAAATTAACAAATCTATACAGGGTTAAATTAACAAATCTATACAGGGTTAAATTAACAAATCTATACAGGGTTAAATTAACAAATCTATACAGGGTTAAATTAACAAATCTATACAGGGTTAAATTAACAAATCTATACAGGGTTAAATTAACAAATCTATACAGGGTTAAATTAAATTAGCTAGCGAAACGCGTGACAAACACGATAAAATAAAAATACAAAGGATTTGATTTTTTTTTTCTTAAGGGCCATACAAGTATTACGTAAGCAGATATTTTGCAATTATTAACCCCCACCTCCCCGTCGTTAGCAAAAGTAAGCAAAGCTCTTACCCCCGGGGTCCCATGCTTACATTGGTACAGATACAGACGCCAGCACATCAAGCTACTACAATCTGTCAAATTTCTTGTAACAGATTTTCAACTTTATCGCTAAAGAATAAGCTTCAAAGTTGATTGGGAAAATTTGACATTTTCGGGTAGCTTGATGTGCTGGCGTCTGTACATATTTTTTTTTTTTGTTTTTGCATATTGGCACCTTGTATTTTCCTTATATTCATGTAATAAGAAATGATGTCAGCACTGTTTACGAAATGAAACTCCAAACAGTTGTTTTACTGAACCCATTTATTAAAAATATTACTGACTAATTATAATACTATTAGCGGTAACGAAACCTTAGCTCGCATTTAAACAGGGCAACGCTATCTAGAGAGCTGTACTAAATAATTATTGTTAATATTTGTAATTGACCATAACATGACGACTATAATCCCTGGAGGGTTTGAGAGTTTGGGTTTTGGGTTTGATAGTTTGGGTTTTGGGTTTGATAGTTTGGGTTTGATAGTTTGTGTTTTGGGTTTGAGAGTTTAGGTTTTGGATTTGAGTTTGGGTTTTGGGTTTGATAGTTTGGGTTTTGGGTTTGAGAGATTGGGTTTTTGGTTTGAGAGTTTTGGTTTTGGGTTTGACAGTTTGGGTTTTGGGTTTGATAGTTTGGGTTTTGGGTTTGAGAGATTGGGTTTTTGGTTTGAGAGTTTGGGTTTTGGGTTTAAGAGTTTGGGTTTTGGGTTTGATCCTCCGACCAGACGGGTGTGGTGTCTGGTGGGCTACTGCCCGACTACTGATGTCGGAACGTTGTATAAAAGTTTACGCAGACGAAGTCGCGGGCAGAACCTAGTTGTTACACATGTTAGAAAAATTAAGGTATTCCACTCAGCACTGACTTGAACCGCACTTGGACGAATCGCACCTGAGCACTTCCACTAACGGCACTGAAACAAATATTTTTTCTTCCGCAATGAATAATTGAATATTGTTGAATTAACAAAATGATAATCTGTCAGGTAATGGATTACATCCAACCCGCACTGGGCCCGCGTGGTAGATTACGGCCCACTCCCTCTCACAGAGAGGAGGCCTATGCCCCAGCAGTGGAAAACATTAGAGGCTGATTATGTCTGGTAATATAAATGCCCAATGGAATTTGCTAGCATTGTTATTAATAACATATCTTAATTTCCTCTTAAGGTGAAAGCTTGATATGCTGGCGCCTGTACTTTGAATCAAATTACTAACGACACAGGACACTAGGGATTTAATCAGCAAATGCCTGTTAGGACTAGCATGTTATAATGATAAGTTCATGTTAAATTATTTGGCAAAACATTTCATAAAAATTCTTTTCCATTTGGAATTTGTCTAGTCGATAGAGCCTTGTGAAACAAGCCTTCATTCTACAAACATAACTTCGAAATTCGAACGCTGTCTCGTTGTGAACCCGCGATGATATACTTTAAAAACAAATGAGTTCGCTTTGAATTGTGTGCGCTCACTTGAGTGAGGTGAGCAGTGATCTTTACAGAATAACTGACTGGTGTCGCTTATACGATAGAAACCCAGAAGAAGTTAGGCAAAAATTGGAATATAGTAGGAACTAGCAACATTTTCGGAGCAAAATTATACAAAGGCTTTTCAAATACTTCCGTTATCCCAATATCAAAATACAAACACGACACAGAAGTTTCCTCCAGGACACAAAAATATCCATTTACTATTTTCCATATTCTAATTTTGCGAAAGCCAACGACGGAGCAGTGTCCATTTTTTAACACACGCCGTTGAGGCCTCCTGGGGCCTCGGAACAAGGCCTTTCCATTTATATGGGAGTGGCCTAGGCCCCTGGGACCACCCGTTTGCCCACAACCTTGACAGCGTCTGTTTTTACAGGTTTAAGGCCTGGGATTGTGTTAAAAATATTCATAACTAGCAGCGCCCCGCGGTTCCACCCGCATAAGTGTCGATCCCGTGGGAATATCGGGATAAAAACTATCCTATGTCCTTTCCCGGGACTCAAACTATCTCTATACCAAATTTCGTCTAAATCGGTTCAGCGGTTTAAGCGTGAAGAGGTAACAGACAGACACACTTTCGCATTTATAACACTACTAGCTACGCCTCGCGGTTTCACCCGCATAAATCTCGATCCCGTGATTTCTAATATAATTCAATTATGATTCGAAAGACACGTGGCGCCATCTATTATCATAATAACGTTATTGTTGTTTTCCTCGGGAACAACACTTTTTTTCGGGATGAAAGGTTATGTCCGTTTCTGCACACCTGACAACGTATATGCAAAATTTCAGGATGATCGGTTCAGTGGTTTAGGCGTGAAAACGTAACAAAGAAAAACAAACTTACGTTCGCATTTATAATAGGTATTAGTTAGGATAAAGGCTCGTACACACAGGCCGACGCGACACGCGACACAAAGGCACCGCTCGTCGCGCGACTTGCGGTGCCTTTGTGTCGCGTGTCGCGTCGCGCCTGTGTGTACGAGCCTTAATATGGATATGGCGTCAGTTGTGAGTTAAGTAGAAGGCTGTAATGGATTGGAGTTCTTAGTTTTGTGCTGGTTTTGTGGGTAGTTTCAGTGAAATATGTGGTTGTTTCATAATTCAGTCTCTACATGGTTATTGGATAAACAACAAAAACCTCTTAAGACGTCATTGTACTCATCATTATGAACAACTTTTAATATGGGACCAAAGCTGAAATCGCGAAAAAGAATCAGCTGTTCCCTACTTTTTGACGAATTCTACAAACAGACGCGACACGCAATATAATCGCGCACGACACAAATGCACCGCTCGTTGCGCGACTTGCGGTGCCTTTGTGTCGGGTGTCGTGTCGCGCCTGTTTGAAGGAGCCTTTATATGAACAAAAAGCCAGCCAGCGACTTAGCGGCATAGCGACTTTTGCACGCGTAACGACGATAAGTATGTCTACTCATGTGATATTATGGGTGCACTACCGAGGATTTTGCGAAACTCCAGCGAGTCACACGGCTTGCAGTTTGAATGCAAACAAAGACACAGTTACCAGCTAGTTTACATCAATAAATTCTCACAACCCGGAACTCCAAGATTGCTAAAGAGCACCATTTACCAATACGGTAGTATTGAATCAACGCTGAAGTGGACAGACCGACAGATGTCATTTATCATGTTCAAAAATGAGGTTAAGTGCAGTTGGTATGGGAGAACATATTATTGGAATCGATTCAACTGGGAAGACTATACTTGATATCATCATCTGCCTTTTCCCAACAGTGTTGGGGGTCGGCTTCCAGTCTAACCGGATGCAGCTGAATACCAGTATTTTACATGGAGCGACTGCCTATCTGACCTCCACAACCCAGTTACTGGGTAATACAACACCCCTTGGTAAGATGGTTGTCAGACTTTCGGGGTTCTGACGACCCGTAAGGATTGTCAAAGATCCATGAATGACAGCCGGGACCAACGGCTTAACGTGCTTTCCAAGGTACGGGGATTTATGGAAAGATGGTCACCCATCCACAGACCAACCGCGGCAAGCGTAGCTTAACCTGATCGATCGACCTGCGCTGCTGTTATTATTTGGCCACGGGCCCCTCAGACTATACATGATACTAGAGAATAATTCGAGGGCTTATCAAAATGGTTTCCAATAGTTTAAAGGGTGCTGAGAAGGTTATTTTAATTACGTTTAGGTATAAAGAAATGTTATAACTATGTAGAAGTAAAGGTTTCCGCGGACAGGCGCTACGCGACGGTGCGACGCGATTGTGATAGAACAATTTCCATATAGTTTTCATACAAATTGGTCTACTAGACGCCGTCGCGTCGCGCCTGTCTCCGGTGAGCCTTTATTTACAAATCAAAACAGCAGAGGTACAATGCGTGCCACGAAAGATGAGACTTGACACACCACGTGGTTTGACTTGCGCAGTACACGATTTTAGGTATCTTTAGCGGTATGAGGTCTGAGTGCGGGACGGGACCGGACGTCATAGGGGCGGCGGAAAGAGCGGGGGAGGCGGGGTCAAGTCTCATCTTTCGAGGCACGCATTGTACCTGAAAATTTTCGTAGCATTACAAGTGCAGTAGGTACAGAATAGCACATTCTATAAAATTCACGTGGAACCCACAGTTCACTGAAGTGAGCGCACACAATTCGAAAGCGAATTGTGTGCGGTCACTTGAGTACTTTTGCATGGGGCGGGTTCCGCATTGATTTGATAACTTGCGTAGTTTAATATTATTGAAGTTCTATCGTGTTACACAGAGGTACAGACGCCAGCACATCAAGCTACTACAATCTGTCAATTTTTTCAATAGATTTTCTACTTTATCGCCAA
The DNA here is from genome assembly GCA_927399505.1 of Luperina testacea. NCBI lineage: Eukaryota > Metazoa > Arthropoda > Insecta > Lepidoptera > Noctuidae > Luperina > Luperina testacea. The sequence continues at coordinate 6,275,879 of OV656783.1, read as the reverse complement.
AGCATAAGGTTCAATGTTGATTGGGAAAATTTGACAGTTTCGGGTAGCTTGATGTGCTGGCGTCTGTACATAGCTTAATATGGACTTCTGTCAGTATTTCAATTCTGTAAAGTTCATGCTGCTCACCTCACTTGAGTGAGGGCATACAATTCGAAAGCGAACTCATTTGTTTTTAAAGTAAATCATCGCGGATTCACAACGAGCAATGTTCGAATTTCGAAGTGATAACACTACAGAAATAAATTTCAAAATCTTTCTTTCTGTCGGTTTTTAAAAGCAAGTCAACTGTGGGTACTTATCACCTTTATAATATACGCGCCGCACTATGTAGGTACCATTTTGTTGAAACTCAGATGTGTCTTCTCGACATCCGTGTGTCACTAACGGGATGCAGCAGAATACCAGCGTCAGGTATTGTACCTGGCATATGCTGAGCTGAACTCCCATTTGGTGCAACCATGAGACACACACCGCCCAGTAGTGATCGACCGTTATAGATGTTTATGAGCTAGGTGTCTATGGTTCAATTTATCTTTTTAATCTTTGTTACTTTTTAATATTTTTTTTCACCTTTTTTTATGTTTTTAATACCTGTATTGTGTCTTTTGTTGCACTGAATAAACGTTATATCTATCTATCTATCTACAGAGACGGAATCGTTGACAATCTATGGATTGTCAACGATTCCGTCTATCCCGGTGCCACTAAAACCGATCCAATAGGGTTCGTTCCTGCATTTGATAGCTGGCCGGTAAACGGGTGCGTCTAAATACGTCGCTGTAACGACAATGTTGCTAATTCCGGTGCCGTCAGTTGCAATCAACTGCAAGTGTAGAATAATGCTGTGTTTTTCATTGACTTCAAAACAAGGACGAAGTTTTCAATCAGACGGGAATGTTTTTTATTGCGTTACTCTATAATCCGTCAAATGAAAGGATTATTCGTTTACAATTTGAAAAGATGTATGTCTTCACTACGAGCTAGATAATGGAAATCTTCAATGGATATCAGCAAATTAATAGGACTTGCGTTGTGTGGTTTTAATGAAACTGATACAGTGAGGTTATTTAAGACTAGCCTCTGTCCGCGACTTCGTCCGCGTGAAATTTCGACCCCCCCCCCCACCACGCGCCCGCCCGCGCTATTGTTTCGTTTTTGCTGATTGTTAAACCAGAGCATAATCATGTGAACAATTTCTGCCGCATTTAGGCTTATAAATCGATTCGCACGAATTTACTCGCCCGCAACGGGCGAATAGGCACTTTCAATTTTTTTTTCTGTATGGCCTCTTACTATGTTAATTTATTTGTGGGCGAATCGACAAGTCCAGAAATATGTATATTAAGCAATTGGCACATTTTGCATTTTATGCAATGAAGTTAAGAAAAAAAAAGTACTTATACGTTTTATAATACTATTTAACTGTATCACTTCTGTGCGCTAGTATGTATGTACATATTTCAGGAGTTGTCGACCCTCGCCCACAAATAAATAAACTTCGTGCGAGTCGCCTAGAGAAAAAATAATATTTGTATTTAAAAGTGACAATTCGCCCGTTTCGGGCTAGTAAATTCGTGCGAATTTACTAATACGCCTGTATTTCACATCTGTTTATTTCTTTAATTATAACGCTGACGTAACGTAAGTCCAAATGTATCTATCCAACACCATAGTTCTCTATTTATATCTTCATCGCACAAGCACTGTTGGTAACGACTACGTGCTACTAATTCGGACACAATTACTTGCAAGGAGCGGCCATGTGTCGCCAAGTGCGAGTGTGTCTAGAACTGACGTTGTTTAACTAATCGTTAAGAGTCAGTTTTGTAGTGCCAACGGTTAAGGGGCTTACAAGCCCTAAACACAAAAAAAAAATCGGTTGTCTGTAAAGTCGGTTTACTGACGATAGTTGAACGTGACAACGTCATAAGAAAATACTGATGGAATAGTTGCATTGCATTTGTTAATATTCGCTTGCACTTCAAGCCGCCATGAAACGCTACAGAGCGAGGCCGCGAGGTAACGCTACATGAGTCATGTTTTTTTCGTGAGTGCAGCCAGCTTCATCGATTTATTAGACGTTGTCACGTCAAAAACTCAAGTTTTAGAAACAATAAAAGTATATGATCCACTACAGTAAACAAAATCAGAAAAATATATGATATTCTTCAGGATATATGCCATGTAGATAGTGTGTTGAAAACAAAATACAATTAATTTGATACGATAGAAAAAAATCATGAAGATACCTCTAAAAAGTTTCTTTTTACAATAAAAACCATACTAATATACATACAATCATTTTGATTTTTTGTCAGATTATTCTGCAAGCAACATACTAAAGCACTAGTGTTTTAATTTTTTAGTCCAAACAATAGATTTTTTGAGATAATTGATTCATATTTTGCAATAAATTACAAGCGTTGTGTCATTGCGCTTCTATTTCTTTTCTATGCAGTCCAACAGTGACCGCGCTGCAGGTCATGTAGTCGTCTTAAAGCGGAAATTTTATTATGAAAGGAGTGTTGTGACACAGTCTGTAGCTTGCCTGTTCTGTTTCGGGCTATAGCTACCTAACACCCGGTTTAAGGCTCCTTCAAACAGGCGCGGCACGCTATAAAATCGCGCACGACAGAGGCACCGCAAGTCGCGCAACGAGCAGTGCCTTTGTGTCGCGCGCGATTATATCGCGTGTCGCGCCTGTTTGTAGGAGCCTTTATGAGAAGCTGATAAATTGAACTAACACGCTGTCATATACAGGGTCGCAGGGTCATCGACGAGCAAACTGTTACCTTGAATTCAGCACTTGATTTTAGTGAGTACCCCTAGCTTAGAAATTAGAAATTTTCGTCAGTATTAAAAAAAAAAAGCGAGTGTGCTTATGACCACACGACTGAAGTGAAACTTCTTTAGCTCCATCTGTATGTATGTATAACACATATAATATAGGTCTGCATATATATCTTTATCGCCTCCGCGTTTTGGAGTAAATATTTTTCAGTTATTTGAATTACGAAAAAAAATAACCAAAGAATCACCGTTCGCGTAACGCTAGTAAACTCGCAAAAGAAATATATACATATTTCATTTACTAGCTATAAGAGAAAGAAAATGTGCGCGCGCACTGCTTTCTCTTGCTTATATCCCCCACTCAACTCCCGTTCACCTCGCCCGATCACACTTTTCGTAACGCTTCGTCACGCGTTCGCCAGCTTACTGCCCAAGTCAAGCGTGCGTAAAGAAGTTTCACTTCAAAAATCTGCTGTTTCCTAGAAAAGTGCAATACTTCTGCAATCAAAATGTATAAGGCTTTTAATATATTTTTAAATTACCGACGAATAATTTCAACGCCCTGAATCATGTAACAATTATTTCAGCCAACGAATCTGAGCAGCTTACATGACATATCATATGTTAGTTCGCCCACCACTATTAGTTTGTAAACAAATTAGAGCCCGTCCACGTGTTTTCGTTGTGGTTGTGGTGTGGTTGTGTTGTGGTTGTGGTGTGGTTGTGTTGTGGTAGTGGTGTGGTTGTGTTGTGGTTGTGGTGTGGTTGTGTTGTAGTTGTGGTGTGGTTGTGTTGTGGTTGTAATGTGGTTGTGTTGTGGTTGTGGTGTGGTTGTGTTGTGTTTGCGGTGATTGTATTGTGGCGTAGTTGTGTTGTAGTTGTGGTGTGGATGTGGCGTGGTTGTGGTGTGATTTAATTGTGGTTGTTGGTGTGGTGTGGCTGTGCTACGTGTGATCGGGCTCTTATCCGCGGAAATGTAGCAGTTATTTTTGAAAAGTTCAAACATCTTAACACTCTTTTGTTTTGAAAGCTGTTTGTGCCGTTTCTCTGAATGATTGATTGAACGGCCCTGAGGTAGTCCTTTCAGAAAATATAAAAAGATACCTTTATCTTCCGCGAAACTTTGTCTTGTCTGGGACTTACCTGAAAAAGAAAATAATAAATATTAATAATGTCATACATATATTATTAGTGATTATAAATTAAAGTAACTTTTCGTGTCTGTCAGTCCAACCGCGTTGTTCATCTAAACTACGTAACGGATTTTGATAAATTATAAAAACAAATTAATAAAAACAAATGAGGTTGCTTTTAAATTGTGTACGCTCACTTGGATGAGTTTCCAGGTGAACTTTACAGAATAGCAATACTATTAGCAATAGCAATACTATTTTACAATATACAGGCTGATATTATTAATACAAATAATATAAACACCAAAAAACATTTGCCTACCCTCCAAACGGCTCAAGTTCTACGGAAGGGGAGTTTATTTTCGATATTATCGTAGTTAATATGAATATTACAAGGAAAACCTTTTAAACTTTCACCTCGGCTTTGACCGAGTTACTGAAACTGAAATTATTGTGTAACTGTTTTAAATATATTCACTTATCAGACACCGGGTTCTATGCAAATTTATTTTATACAATTTAAAGGCTAGGTTTGGTCATGTTGAGAGGATGAATAAAAGGCGACTAACAAAATTGTGGCTAACAAATAACGTTAAGCTACGCTTGACGCAGTTGGTCCATGGATGGGTGAACATCTTCACAAACCAAGACCCGGAGGCGGAGTCAAGTCTCATCTTTCGTGGCACGCATTGTAAGTTACCACTGCTCTCAAGTAGTCGGTATTTTTTGCCGTTAATGTCCCACTGCTGGGGAAAAGCCTCCCTATTTTCCTTCCACCATGTTCCACGTGAGAGGGAGTGGACCTTAATCCACCACACGGGCCCAGTGCCGGTTGGTAGTTGAAGTCAAAGACAAAGCATTTATTTCAAACAAATAGGCACATAAAAGCAGGGATTGAAAACCGGTACGAATTTGGGTTCCGGTTCTTCATTTCGGTTCTTAAAAAGGTTCTTCTTTTCGGTACGGTTCAGGTTCCGGTTTGGTTCTGGTTCCATAGTACCGGTTCCAAATAAAGGTTCCAATATACCGGTTTCGTATCATCCGATTTAAAGGTTCTCTAAGAAAGAAGGGATAATGTTTGACGCGTGGCTAGCGTATCTTTTCTTTCAGTTAGCCTTCGAATTATTGGTGAGTAGAAGTCTGTACTGTACAGTGTACAGTGTCAGCAAATATTGACAGTAATTATTATTAGTTGTTTATATAATCTACAGTTACTGTTAATAAATTAATATAAAATGGACAAAGGTAAGTTTAATCGTATTGTATTCACTTAGATATTATCATCTCCTTTATTTATTGAATATACAGGGTTAATGGAAAAACACCAACAACCTCTTAAGAGGTCATTGTACAACAGACAAGTACACGAATGTATAATATAAATCAAACAATGAAACAAATATAGGGCGCACGCGTTGTTCATGCAACGAATGATGCGAATGATCTACAAATGCAATGTACCCCTCTCTCCTCTTACAAAATCTCCTATCTTACCGCTATTGTCCTGCGCTGAGCGGCATCGTATGAACTCGTTCGGTCTCGTACTCGTACCGCTAAAGAACCGGTAAAATAAAGGTTCTAATTTAGGTTCCGGTTCCGGTTCGGGTTCTAGCAACCGGAACCACTAAATACCGGTACTTTACCGGTATTTTAGGAACCTTTTCAATCCCTGCATAAAAGGCATTTTTGAACGTCAAAAATTACAATAAAATAGAATTTATTCTAGTCGCCCCTTCCAAAAGGTAGTTTTCGTATGGAGAAGGATGGGAAAGAAACTCCACAGTGCATTATCATCATCAACTTAGCCTTTTCCCAACTATGTTGGGGTCGGATTCCAGTCTAAGCGGATGTAGCTGAATGCCAGTGTTTTACATGGAGCGATTGCCCATCTGACCTCCACAACCCAGTTCCTGGGTAATACGATAGATACCCCTTGGTAAGACTGGTTGTCAGACTTTCGCGCTTCTGAAATATCCACGAATAACAGCCGGCACGCGCGGAACCAACGGCTTAATGTGCTTTCCGAGGCACGGAGGGGTCTTGGTATGTAAAGATGGTCACCCATCAACGGACCAACCGCGGCAAGCGAAGCTTAACCTGATCGATAGACCCGTGCGGTTGTTATTACTTAGCCACGAGCCCCCCCCCTTTTTTTTTGTTTCCGGGGTGGAAAATCCTCATGGATGTCCGCCGCCCTGGGGCGGGGGGCGGGGTTCGTCAGACTCTTACTGACTAAAAACCACCCCGGTGTTCCATCTCACACCTACGCCGGGGGTCGCGGGAACGAGCCACAAGCCCCCCTTTTTTTTTTTTTTTTTTTTTTTTTTTTTTTGTCGCTGAGAAATGACGTTACGCATCTCCGATCGTCGGGGGACGATACGGAGTATGTGGGACTCCCTGCCAAGGTGGCAGTATACCCACTAAAACTCAGCGGTGTTCCCTCGTCGCCTTGATGGAGGGGTCATGGGAATCCGGCTCAGCCTTTGCGTCCACAACCCCCCCCGGCGCATGCCCGCCTAACTGGCGGGCCCCGCATGTCCCCCCAGCTGGGGGGCTACGGGAATGGCCGGGAACACCTGGCCATTCCCATCCGGCACTGGTGGAAGCCTGTGCAATACAGGCGAGGGTGCCCCCGCACCCGTCGCCTGCTGGCTTCCACCTGGGAGGAGTCGGAGGTGACTGTCATACTGACGTCGTCTTCGACCCCTCCTCCGCCTTCGGAGCGGCGCCGCGAGAGGGTCTTCCTCCCGCGCGCGCTCCGCCGCCTCCTTCTGGGACATGACGTGTTCGCAGAAGGAGGCGACTGCCGCCCAGGACCCCTCGTCCCTCAGCATGGCGTTGACCAGGCCGGGGAGCGAGAGGTCCGTTCCGATCGCCGCGGTGAGACTGCGGCGCGGCTCGGACCACGACGGGCACACCTCAAGAGTGTGCTGCGCCGTGTCCTCCGCCGCGCCACAGCCGTGACACGACGGCGTCTCCTCCCGCCCGATACGGTGCAGGTACGATCCAAAGCAACCGTGCCCGGACAGCACCTGCACCAGACGGAAGGAGAGGAACCCGTGCGACCGGTCGAGCCAGTCTCGCAGGACCGGCCCAATCGCGTCTAGGGTTCGGCGGCCGAAGGCTGCGGCGGCGAGGTCCCGCGTCCAGTGGACGACTATGGCGTCCTTCGCCTCCCGCCGGACGGCCTCCCGCTCTTCGGGGGCGGGGCTTTCTCCTCTCGCCCTCCGCCCCGCCGTCCATTCATACACTCTGGCGAGCACCCACGCCTCGAGTTCCCAAGGCGGGGTGCCGGCCAGAGCGCATGCCGCCGAGAAGGCGACCGTGCGGTAGGCCCTCGCCACCCGCTGGGCTATGGCCCTTTGGGGGGCCCGCAATGCGGTGGCGTTCTCCCTCCTGTGGAGGGAGTCCTCCCAGATAGGGGCCCCGTAAAGGGCCATACTCCTCAAGATGCCGGCGTAGAGCTGCCGGCATCGCGCGCTGGGCCCCCCCAAGTTGGGGAGCAGCCACGAGAGGGCGCCCGCAGTCTTCAGCAGGCGCGTCGACAGCCCGCTAAAATGCGGGCCGAAGCGCCACCTGCTGTCGAGTACAAGGCCCAGATATTTCAACTGGGCCTTCACCTCGATTCGGACGCCCTCCACGAAGATGTGGGCGTCTGGTGGTTGGCGCTGCCGAGGCCTGTGGAAGAACACGGCCTCGGTCTTGTGCAGCGCCACCGTCAATCCTAGGCGGCGGATCCTCCCTGCTACCAAGGATCCGCCTGCCGAGGCCAAGTTGGCCGCCTCCCTGAAACTCTCCCCCCGGGCGGTGAGGAGAGTGTCATCGGCGTAGCAGATGACACTCGTGCCTCGGAGGAGAGTTCCCCGCAAGAGCCAGTCGTAGCCAACGTTCCAGAGGAGAGGTCCCACTACCGACCCCTGTGGAACGCCGGACTCGACTGCGTACCGCCGGACTTGGCCAGCCCTGTTCACGAGGACGATCGCCCGATCCTCCAGGTAGCTGGCCAGTAGACGCCGCATGTATAAAGGCACCCCGTGGAATCGGAGTGCCTCTAGGATGGTGCTGTGGGGAACAGAGTTGAAGGCGTTGGCTATGTCGAATGACACCGCCAACAATCCGTCCCCCGCCTCCATCGCCTCCTTCACCTGGCCCTTAAGGCGGGCCAGCGCGTCCACTGTGGAACGCTCAGCCCGAAAACCGAACTGAGCGTCCGACAAGTCCGGCCCCACATTCCGCAGGTGGCTCTTTAGGCGGCCAGCGATTATCCCCTCGAACATTTTGCCGACCTCATCGAGCAGGACGATAGGTCGGTATGCCGAGGGCGAGTCTGCGGGGCGGCCTTCCTTGCGAAGGAGGCACAGCTGTCCCTCCTTCCACGGTTTCGGGAACCTCCCAGACGCAAGACATGCGCTAAAGAGGTCCCGAAACCGCTCCTCCATTTGAGTGGCGGCAATTGCCACCACCCAGCCACAAGCCCCCCTGAATTAACCTTATGTCAAAGAAGGAAGGAGTGTCTCTCAGTCTCTTCTAGAAATTCTTACTCTATGGCCGCGTTCACAAGAGTATTGCCACTCAAAACTTTAGCCCGGACATATTTCTTAAAGCCAACTTACACTTCTCCGCAAACAATAAGCGACAAGCGACAAAAACTGCTAACATTCGCATAAACTTGCACTTACTAAGAGGATTCCGCTGTAACTCTTCATTTTTAACTTTGTTCACTTTTGCGGCGTTGTCAAGAGTTGTGGGAATAGATTAATGTTTTATTTCGGTATTGGCTGTGTGTCGAGCGATCATGGGCGGTTTGTTGCGGATAAGTGTGAGTGTTCTTTAACTGTCTGGATAAAGATTGGGGCGGTAAATGGTGTTATCAGACGATTATCTTCTGTAGTCAGTTGCAGAAGATTCATCTTGAAACATTGGTTATAAGTTTATAATAGTGTTACGAGCTTGGGGTTCGTTACAATTAAAAACTGCCGATTTAATAACCAAAAATTAACACTTTAATCACAACACTAATTACAACTCAAACACACTAATATGAAACACAATTTCACTACTGATCACTCTTAGTCGCACTCGAATATCGTTTCGATGTACTCGCTTGTATCGCTTATTCAAAACTATGTGTCTCGCGGCTCATACCGGCTTTACTTATATAGTGCCGCAGAGCTACTATATAAACATCTAGAATGTTCGAGTACATACCGGTCCCGACTAACCCGATGTCGATAGTTCTCGGGATTTCTAGGACCTTGACCCTACCAGTTCTGCTACCCGATACTAGATGGCGCTAGTGGTAACTAACGTCACCATGTACCAGGCATCAATTGTGGCGCGCAACAATAGCATCAGCCTTTAATGTTCCCACTGCTGGGACACAGGTCCCCTCTCTGTGAGAGGTAGTGGGCCGTTTTCCACCAAGCAGACCCTGTGCGGATTGGTAGTCGGCTTCCTCACCATGTTAAAACAACGAAAATTCTTTATTGTGCGTTTGTCCGTGGCCACCTTGAATATGCTTCTCAGGTTTGGAATCCAAATTATCACTACATAGTATAAAACAAAGTCGCTTTATCTGTCCCTATGTCCCTTTGTCCCTTTGTCCCTTTGTATGCTTAAATCTTTGAAACTACGCAACGGATTTTGATGCGGTTTTTTTTAATAGATAGAGTGATTCAAGAGGAAGGTTTATATGTATAATAATAATAATGTTTCCGTGCGAAGCCGGGGCGGGTCGCTAGTAATGTATACATTAATCGGCTTAAAGGTATACAAAGGCGATTTTGGAGGTACACTCAATATCGCTCAAATACCTATCTCCCTAACTACATAAAGGCTCGTACACACAGGCGCGACGCGACACGCGACACAAAGGCACCGCAAGTCGCGCGACGAGCGGTGCCTTTGTGTCGCGCGCGATTCGCGTCGCTCGTCGCGCCTGTTTGCAGGAGCCGTAAGTCGGTGTGAAAAAAAAATCATATTTTGCCTCTACACGAGCTAAGGAAAATTGCAGATCTTGCTTTCTTATTTAGCGTTATGAACGGATCTACTGACGTCCTTGAGTTGGTTGGCAAGATCGGGCTTCGTGTACCGAGTGCATTTTTTCGTAGACCACGTCTTCTTCATGTGCCTCAAGTCAGAACTATCTACAGACAGAACTCGTACGTGATAAGAGCTTGTCGTACTTTTAATGTAGTGTGTCAGGATGTCGATTTAGATTTATTTACTAGTAGTGTTAAGGAAGTAAAGCAAAGTTTTAACAATTATTTTTTCGATGTATAAACATAATTTTCTATTTATTACCCTCATTATTAAGGCTCGTGCACACAGGCGCGACGCGACACGCGACACAAAGTCACCGCAAGTCGCGCAACGAGCGGTGCCTTTGTGTCGCGCGCGATTTGCGTCGCGCGTCGCGCCTGTTTGCAGGAAACTTTATTATTGTATTTTTTTTTTGAGTGTGAGATAATTTATTTGCGTATCTCTTGCGTCGCTGTTTTCGCGTATTTGTTAATGTTACTCACATTAATCGTTAGTGGGAGCTTGTAATTGGCCATCGCTTACACATTGTACTAGTTATTAAAATGTATTAGCTGTAATATTCCTAAAATTAATAAAATAAAATGTTTTCCTAAATAAGTTTATAATACCCACTAAAATAGCTATATTTGGGAAGGCCTTTACAGACCCAAAGGTAGCCATTAAACACGATATTATCCTAATTACAAAACAACCCTTTCTTTAACAAAATCACGAAAGACAAACTTGTCTAATTACTAATCAGAAACTTTCCTCACCCACTCGGGAACCGAACCCAGAACGGTCACTAACGCTATCTATGTATGTCCGTTCAGGCGGTAACCTTCACCCTAAGGCCCACCCGACTTCTTATTACACTTGGATGTGATCGAAGTGAAGAGAGTCAGCGATTTTTGAAACAGATCCTAATAATTAGGATCTGTTTCAAAAATCGCTGACTCTTAATTTCCATCAAAACCCTTGGATTGCAATACGCAATTATTGCGTATTGCAATCCAAGGGTTACAAATTGATACTCTATTTATTTAATTAATTCTAATTTATTTAATTAAATAAATTCCGACATTGCTGTCCTTCAAGTACGCGTGTACAGAGTGTTACTTTAACGTATCAATTTACGATTTTTAGTGAATATTTTAATATAAAAAAAAATAAAAACATTTTATTTTCGAATGGTAATATTTTTTTTAGCATGTATGGATGCTATACTATTGCGGGTTAACGGGAACGCCCTCTGTTAGTTAACATACTGTATATAGTGTTGGCATCCTAATATCTTTGAAGGCGTATAAAATGGCAATGCCACAGGTATTTATTTAACAAAAAGGCAGCGAATTATGGAGTAGTACTGTGTTGCCTCTTTTGAATGGTTGAGTAGGTCGCTACTGCAATCTGTCAAATTTCTTTAATAGATTTTCAACTTTATCGTTAAAGCATAAAGTTCAAAGTTGATTGGGAAAATTTGACAGTTTCAGGTAGCTTGATGTGTCTGTACGTCCGTAACAGCTCCCTCACTGAGAGTTGTAAAGATTTCTTTAAGAAAAAAAAAACAGGCTGAAGTGGGAGTTGGAAGGACACGTCGCGAGAATACACCCGGAAAGATGGGTAAAGATCGTCACTCACTGGACGCCTGAGGCAGGACATCGCCATCGTGGTAGACCTCGTCGAAGGTGGTGTGAGGACCTGATAAGGTTTGCAGGGTCACCATGGCCAGACATCGCACAAGATAGGAAGCGAAAGGGGGGGCGTTTACCCAGTAGTGGGAAACAATACAGGCTAACAAAAAAAAAAAAACAGTGGCACTCCGGCAGTGCCCACAGCAGTGAAAACGAAACACAAACAGAATACTTTGCCATCACTCACTGACATACGGATATAAACATTAAAATCGAGTACATCCCGAGGACAGCCGAACACATCCGAAGCGGGCTATTTTTTGAATCGTCTTATAAACAAAACACGCGCAGTGTCGCTTACGGTAGCAGTAGCGCGACTATTATCTAACTATCTGGTGTATTGTGTCTCTTAGTCTGTGCTAAATAAATGTATTTTCTTTCTTTCATTGGTTTTTTCCCATCTCAAAAAATGCCCAACGCGCCTAAAGAACTTTTCTTCAAAAAAAACACGCTGATCGCTTATATCTCATCCAGCCCCCGCAACCCTGTAAATATATTAAGCGACCGCCGCCGATCCGTATTCTCGTCACAGAGCACAACATTAGTCCAGCATTAGTATGAGCTCAGCGTAAGCGGACTATACATTGGGAGCCGACACGACAATGGTACAGACTAGAGATGTTACGGATGTCGTTTTATCGGAACCGGAACCGGAATCGGAGTTTTTAAATTTGATTCATCGGAATCGGAACCGGATTCGGAACCGGAATCGGAGCCGGAACCGGGGTGGAAGTAGAAGAAAGATGTGTTAAGGGGCCTTTCCTTAAAACATCTTTCTTCTAACATCCACAAACAAAACAATAAACTGAGACTTCGAGCGCGAGCGTGTATAAAATAAATAAACATTACCCTGGCGACACGTGAAAACTTGTTTGTAGGCGCTCTAGTCACGTGTATCGCTGCGTTTCGAACTCCGGTCTAACTCCGATTCAAAATTATCGGAACCGAAATCGGAATCGGAGGTGTAAAATTAATCGGAAGTTCCGACTTTTCGGAATCGGAACCGAAGCTCCGTAACATCCCTAGGACGCCAGCACATCAAGCTACTACAATCTGTCAAATTTCTTTAATGGATTTTCAACTTTATTGCTAAAGGATAAGGTTCAAAGTCGATAGGGAAAATTTGACAGTTTCGAGTAGCTTCATGTGCTGGCGTCTGTACATGTGGTGAAAGTATAGGCCATTTATATAGGAGCAATATTCAAAACAAATAGCGTAGAGTCATCTCAACATATCCCTTGAATTTCTATGTTTATATATAAGTATATATTATAGTAAATAATATGTATGTTTATATAACTTATTTATGTATTTGTGTACCTAGTTTTAATAGTCTTTTTTTTTAAGGTGTATAGATGGCTCACTGACCTTGTGCATGTGGGCGGAGCTAAGCGTCCTACGTAAAACGCGTGCGGTGGCGCGCTACACTAAAACGAAATTCAAAGAATATGCAGAGGCGCAGACATGCCGCACGTAGGTCGCCATTTTTGCCTACGATTCCAGAAGGGAATGGCGGATGCAAGACTGATATATTTTAGTACAAAATATATCAGTCTTGCATCCGCCATTCCCTTCTGTTACCCGCGACTTCGTCCGCGTGGAATTTAAGAAAAAAGTTATTGTTGAGTTCGCAGAGTTTACGATAACTTATTAATTCTGTATTCCGCGTAAAGAAATACCTATGCATGTTTAATGAAATTCTTCTAATATTTCTCCATTTAGTTCTTTTTGATCGTTTTTGCATTTTTAGTTTAATTATTATTTATATTTAGTTTTTCGTATTAGCCTTTTTATATAGGTACAATATTTGGTGTACAATTTTCTTGGGCTAAAACAAAAACACTATATTATTATATTATTTATTCAATCAATTTCTATGGAGATTAAGGAATCTTCACGTATAGGATCCACTTATAAACATAACTATACTCCGTTTCTTTATTATGATTTGTTTACATTTGGAAGTACCTAATTAAACGGAGTATAATACAACCTCCCTATTTGAATCGGATATTATTCAATATTTCATTTCATTGGTTTTAATTTTTTTTCGTAGGAACCTATTTTCTTTTTTTTTTCTAAAATAAAAGTAGCCTAAGTTACTCCTTATTCACCTATCTGCTAGTGAAAGTCCTGTCTTAATCGGTCCAGCCGTTTCAGAGATTAGCGGGAACAAACAGACAGACAGACGGACAGACAGACAAAAATTGTAAAAAAAAATATTTTGGTATATTACAAAAACAGTCAGAAGTCGACTAGCAATCTCACAAAACTATGGCATAGCAATATTAGTACTAATGACCTTCTATAAGAACGTTTGACAACACTACAAATTGGCCACATTAGAAATTTCAATAAGGTTCGTAAGCGTTACGGTGGCCAAAGTGGCTAACACTGTACCTCGCATGGCGAACGTTCGTGTTCGAGTCTCACATCAAACATGAAAAATATTTTTTAAGTATTACACGTGAAATAAGAATGCCGAGTTGCTAACCAATAATTATGTTAAGAGCGCTATCACATGTTTTTCTTGTTTAGAGCGTTTGACTCGAGTTTTGATTTGTGATTATGGTTTAACTAAAGTCACAATAGTAAAAAAAATACATGCCCGAGAAAGTTTAATTCCTTCTTTTGGGAGCGCATTCAATAAATATTTCAGTTTGTTTACATAAATCAGTAAAAAACTTGTTCCTGCAAAGGCTGTTTCATAAAAATTTAATTTCGGGCATCTCGCGATGCTCTGTTACATCGAAGATATAATAGTTTAATAATAATTTATAAAAATGTCCACGGTACAACTGTATCTTCTACTTTGGAATGCATACATCAATTTATTATGTTTAATACAGTAATAACTAATAAACCAAAAATAATTCCGTAAAACAGAGAGTTAATGATATTTTTTCAGCCGAAATGATATTTTTTATCTCTGTTTATTTAATAGAAATTCAAACAAAAAGTGTTTAATAACTAAGGTTACTTTGTCACCTTGCTTGAAAAAAAAAAATACTCTATTTTAAAGTAAAATAATATTTTTAAGGAATTGTTTTATGCAATGCTTTTTTATCAATATAAATCTCGGGATGCACGGTCTTAGCTTTAGTCCGCGCCGAGCGCTTTCAGAGGGAGGACGTAGCGCTCACTCGCTGCTGCCGTCACGTGATCTCGTTCGACAATTCGCCACGAATAAAAAGCGACCAACACTTCTTGATACAAGTGAGTTTTTTTTTTTAATTAGTTATGTTCTGATTGTAATGTATATAATATAATTATTTTCCTATGATGTTCCAACGCGAATATAATTATAGAAAAAAAACATACGTAAATATAGTTGTTGTTTTTAATTTTTCTGACTTTTTTATTTATCTCCAACATTAATTTAATTAATTATTTTCAGACAATAGTTGGGTAGTTCTTCAAGGTCCCTCAAAACGCAGTCACACGGTCTTAATTCGTAACCTATTAAACATTCAGTCTTAGGACCAAATACAGATTAATCTTTATTTATATGTGTACATAATTTAAACATTAAACATCTAAAATTATTTCTAATGTTTATTTAAAAAAATATCTAATGTCGAAAACGGGAGCAAAATCGGTGTTCTTCGCGCGTCACACTCTGTTCGCGCTCACGGTAAACTTTGATAACTTTTGTTTTCAATTCATAAGCATATAAATCATATAATGTAATAAATCTAATTAATTGTATTTAACTATGCATCATAATTATCAAAGAATATTAATTTTATCTCTTAAGTGACAATAGTTAATAAGCTTTATGTCTCTGTCACACGATTTTGTTAGTTTTGAGAGCGCGCCACAAAACTGCACGTATCTTCCAAGAGCGCCAACTTGTCGCTACACATTTTAGCTGCGCGGACGCTCAGTAGTATCCCGGCGTCAGTGGGCGAGACACTTACGTTCATCGCTTCTAAACGAAAAAAATACGAGGCGAGTTATTCTTTGAATATTTTCAAGTAGCCTTGGTCTAGAAACTTTCATGCGCATATTTTGAAGGATAATGCTTATAATTTTCCAAGTCATTTTGTATTAAGAAATAAGATAGATCTTCGAGATTATTCTCAAGTACTTTGTTTGTTTATTTACCTATAAGTTTAATCGTAATTCTCAAAAATGTGAAATTTTCATAACTTTCGTGGCACAACTTTCGTGGTAATTTGTCCACGAAAGTTAGCTAGGGCACCACGAAAGTTATATATCTCCATTGAATGATAAATTTAGATTACTTGTGATGCTGCAGATGCTATCGTGAAGCTCAAAAAAGGTGTCTTTAATAGCCAATTTTTTAATCACGTCTAAATTGTCTATGGATTATCTTAATTTGACAGGACTAAACTAATATTTATCTTCTGTCCTTTTCATAATGAAATAGAAAGAAAAAGATGCCTGAACTTAAATTTAGTTTAGTTTGTGAACAACAGAATCGGGGCCATTATCTGCCAGCAATAATTAGTAAGTAATAATTATGTTTATGTTGTCTTTCGTAACTTTCATGGGCACAGAAATTTCAAAATAAAATATCTCAGTAGTTTATGCACCGATTTACATAAAATAAAAAAAATACGTATTATTTTTACAGCGTCTTAAATGTGGGTACATTTAAATGTAGATTATTTAAAAAAAATATTCGCCATGAAAGTTACGCGGAGAATACTTTTTGAAGAACTACCCAGTTCACAATAATGGGCAAAATAGAACTTTTGGTGCTGTCAAAATAAAAAAAAAGGTTTTGGCCGATAATTTGAAACGCGCAAGAGAAGCTCAGCGGTAAGAATTTTATGAGGAGTGCGTGCTTCCTGAAATCATAGATTCGAGGAAAGCACGGTCTATGCCGCTTCGGAGAATATTATTTTAATTATTTTACAATTATTATACTGGTTTTTTATGGTTCCGTACCTTAAGGGTGCCAACGGGACCCTATTACTAAGGCTCCGATGTCCGACCGTCCGTCTGTCTGCTAGTGTCTCATGAACCGTTACAAGTTCACAGTTGTAATTTTTAATTTTAATAAAACGACTTTTGATTTGTCTTTTTTATTTTCTTTTGACTTTTTTGACGTGACAACGTCTAATAAATCGATGAAGCTGGCTGCACACACGAAAAAAACATGACTCATGTAGCGTTACCTCGCGGCCTTGCTCTGCTGTAGCGTTGTACGCCATGGCGGCTTGAAGTGCAAGCGAGAGCGCGGAACGAGCGATGAGAGACAGATGATGTCGAACGCTGCCGAATCGGCCTCCGCGTTCGGCAATTTCATTAATGTTTTGTTATGACGTTGTCACGTTAAACTATCGTCCGTAAACCGACTTTACAGACAACCGATTTTTATCCAAACTGTAGAAACAACATCACATTGCATTTATTTCTATAAATAAGTACTAAAATGTCTTCCTACCTGCTAAATAAATTACATAATATATTAAACTTCGTAAAAAAAGTAGGTACAAAAAGTATTTATAAAAGTAGCACAAAAGTATTTGTAAGTAATGTTAGAGGCTGGCAACGCGCAAGTAATGCAGCTTCTGGCAATGCAAGCGTCTTTAGGCCAGCGTTGCCAGTATGTTACTTTTGTAACATTTTACGTTACTTTTGACCCTCTCATGTTACCTCCATGTTACACGCCTCAAAATATTACTTTTAAGACTTAATAAAAAATATTTCACAGAAAACAAAAAATAAACATGAAACGGAACGCATACAAGAAAGGTTTCGTTCGTCATGTTGGCGCACTTGATTGTCTTGATTTTGTGACCAAATTCTGACGCGACGACAGCGCGAAAATTTTTCACTTCGTTTGTCGTATCGCATATTCACTCACTCGCGTGAATTTCTAAATGACCCATCCCGTTTACTTAGGCGAGTGAGCGACAGCCTAGTAGTGGCATCCGTGTTGGTTCAGTTCAGTTTGTTATTACGATTCTTTCGAAGCCTACTAAGGGGACAGCTTTTTTTTATGTAATAAAGTGCCATGTTATTATTAGTCGTTTTCCACAAAAAATAAGGTAATGTTACTTTTCTCGTGAAAATGTTACTTTTTGAGCTCTCTCATGTTACATTTGACTATCTGTCACTGGCAACACTGCTTTAGGCTGCGGTAACTACACACCATCAAGCGGGCCGTATGCTAGTTTGTCACTTTAGTGGTATAAAATAAAAATTAAAAGTGAAGTAAATTTGTATGACCCTATTGTAACTCAAACCGTTGTAGGTAACACTCATCGGTACAAATAATATTTCATGAACTATAATAACAGTAATTTAATTTATTTTGAAAACGAAGGCTCTTGTTGGTTTGATCCTGGCGTCCGACGCATAGCGGTTTGTATGTGTGCATAGCGTTCTTCCCTAGACGCACACGTGCGCATCTGCTGCCGCGCGCCATCGAATTTACCTAAAACTGAGCACTTCGGTTTTGTAATAACGCTCTTAAATATTCCACAAATAAACGAAGATTCTTTTGTTTTACAATTATTATTTTCAATCTTAGTTGGAAGTAAAAATACTTGCATAGGAAATTGACCCGTTACCTTCTATGAATAAGGAGCATAATCGCGTTTACAATTAATATTTTCACAAACCATTAAAGTAAAAATACTTTCATACGAAATTGTTCCGTAGACTCTAATTGATAAGGAGAATGATCGCATTTGCGAAAACTGACGCGTTGGGTACCTATGTAGTTGAGCGAGTAGCCGTATAAAATACTTTGAAGTCTTGCAATTATTTCGAGTCGGTACCTAGTGTAGGTACGTACTTTGGTATCTGTTTGTTGATGAAAGCTGTTTATTATATTTTATTTTTTGATTAGTTTTTTCTAAGTTTTATGTTGTTGGTGTAAATATTTGTACTATCAGTATATAAAAAATGGTCAACAAGAAAATAAACGGAAGGCAATAAAGAGATCTTATTCGACGAAACAAATTGTAAAGTAAGTTAGTACCTACTTTTTTGTACACACCATATTTTGTTTGTACAGATTATGACGCGTAATTTCGACATACATTACAACAGCTCGATTGGTCTAGTGGTCTCGTGCGTCACGTCACTATAGTTTAGTCACTACCGCCCGGCTGCAAATCCAAACTTTTCCATATTTGTTTTTTTTTTATTTTCTTATTTGATATGTTTTTTTAATTATTATTTTTTTATTTTTTGCCGATTTTCTTGTTTGAAAATTTTCAGACTATATTATTATTGCTTACACTCTTTTGTAAAACACTGTAGGTATATAATTTTTTCCGAATCAAGCTTGGTGGACGTTTTTATTTTATTTTTATTATATTACTCTAGATTCTGAAGAAAAATAACTATAGGAATAAAAATGATTGTTTTTATTAAAATAACAATTACTTATTGAATTATTTTAAAAATAAGAAAATAAAAATATGCGCATTATAATTAAAAAATAACAAAACAAAAGATAAGTACATTATAATTAAAAAATAACAAAACTTAAGATTATGCCGTCCACTGAGATTCGAACCTGGTGATTACGCAGTGAGAATCCGGACAGTAGAGCGCGGAGGCAATCGTGCATCTTATTCGAGTCGCGAAATTACGCTTCTAAATATAATGGAAGTCGCTCATCGACGAAATCCGCGCGGTGCACCCCGCCGAAGGCGGGGACAATTCATATCCCACTTCATCTGCTTCACCCCCTCAAATACATAAAAGTCGTCTATTCACCGCCACGTAAAGAAATACATATGCTAATTTTATTGAAATTCTTCTAATATTTCTCCATTTAGTTCTTTTTGATCGTTTTTGCATTTTAGTTTAATTATTATTTATTTTTAGTTTTTCGTATTAGCATATACAATATTTGGTGAACGATTTCCTTGGGCTAAAACAAAAACACTATATTATTTTATTATTTATCCAAACAATTTCATCGGAAATTAAGGAATCTTCACGTATAGGATCCACTTATAAAAAATAAAAAAAAAACTATACTCCGTTTCTTTATTATATGATTTATTTACATTTGGTTAAGTACCTAAATAAACGTAGTATACAACCTCCCTATTTGAATCGGATATTATTCAATATTTCATTTCATAGGTTTTAATTTTTTTTCGTGGGAACCTATTTTCTTTTTTTTTTCTAAAATAAAAGTAGCCTAAGTTACTCCTTATTCACCTATCTGCTAGTGAAAGTCCCAGTCACAGAAATAAATCCGCACAAGATCAATAAACTCAGTAATGCAAATACCTACTCGTAGATTGACAACTAAGAATGCTCATTTTTTATAAATTAAGGTATTTGAAAACATTTTTTTTTATTGTGAGTAAGTATGTAGTTATTTTCTAAACAGTCAAAATAAAATGGCCTGAAGCGGTTGTTTTAATATTACAAACAGACACTCCAATTTTATTTATTAGATAAAGTTTTAAAGATTTTTATTTATAAGATTAAGTATAGATAGATAGATACTTATTAGTCCACTCAACGAATAAACCAAAAAGAGGTGTAGAGTGCGTGAGCTGGGCCCTGAGCGATTTCTTCAGAAAGTTGCTCAGAGTGCTTAGGGAGTAAACATACTAAAAGTCCCCGCGTCTAGGAGGTGAGCCGGAGTGGGGGGTATAAAAATTCCCACTTTTGAGTTTTTTGCTAATATCTATAAAACGGTGCGTCGTCGTAGAGAAAACGTATTTTTCTTGACTTGCTTTGCTTTAGCATTTTTATTTATTTACAAATTATCTTATACATATTTACAAAATAAACAATATAAAAAAAAAACAGTATTTAGAAATGGCACCACTAATAAAGCGTCCATGCGGACAATAGAAATGGGCCCTCTGCAGCGAGCTAATCTATAAACGCATACTGATACAATTCGTTCATAAATATTTGCACTAACACAGCCAAACGCGCGTAGTCGATCGATAGCCGGGCGGAGCAGCGAGCGACACAGCCACCCCGTCTCAGTGCTAACGCACGACTGCCGCCCGCGCCCGCGCAGAGCACCTCTGAACCTATATCTCAAAATGGGGCATTGTCTTTGCAACTGTTGATTGATTTAAAAACGCTATTTCAAATATGTAGTACCTCTAACCACCAATTTTTCAGTGTAAAAATATTTCCAAACATCAAAGCCGTTTAGAAGTTATAAGCAAATGTTAGCGAAAATAGCGTTTTGGTAAATATTTTTTTAAGGCAAAAGTATTAGCCTTATGAAAAAACCCTGTTTCAAAAATACTGTACATGAATCTATAGCAAACATATATTTTTTACAGACCTTCTAACTAAACCGTTAATGAGTTATAAGCTTCATAAAGTGACCGAGTTACGGTACTAAACGAGAGTAAGGCCCTTAAGTGAAAACTTTAGGCGCGTTGGGCTTTTTTTGAGATGGGAAAAAAAACATTGAACTCGCGCCACTGTTAACATAAGCGACACCGCACGTGTTTTGTTAATAAGACGATCCAAAAAATACCCGCTTCGGATGTGTTCGACTGTCCTCGGGATGTATTCGATTTTAATGTATATCCGATATGTCAGTGAGTGATAGCAAAGTATTCTGTTTTCACTTCTGTCGGCACTCCCGTAGTGCCACTGTTTTTTTTTATCATTTTGCTTCTCAAACAAAAAGCACCTGCACTGTAACTAATATCTTTGTAAAAATATAATTCAAAAGAGTGTCCATGGAGTTTCTTGCCCGTTCTTCTCCATAGATACCTACGCTTTGAAATGGGCAACTTGCTTCATATTTTCTGACTGACTGACTTCAAAAGTGCCTGTAAATGGTTTAATTGAAATAAATGCTTCGAGTTTGAGTTTATCAAATTCTAGTTATGTCCTGTTTTATTCAGTCTGCACGACATCCCTGGAGCTATGTACTACACAGAAGGACAAATGCTCGAGATGGACGGAAGAAGAATAAGTAGGTAACGTTTTGTTTAGCGAACAAGGAAAGATGTGGAAGGACTATTTATCAAGGAGAAAAGTCAATTGTTGTTTTATATTACAGTCATATGTCAGTTTTGCCTCTGGGTTTCATGTAAGATGTCCGGGAAAACGAATAAGAAATATATTAGGTTCGTAAGACATTAAATGGAACCCACGTATGCTATGACGTGTTTTAACGCCGTCTCGTTGTGAATCGGCGATGATTTACTTTAAAAACAAATGAGTTCGCTTTCGAATTGTGTGCGCTCACTTGAGTGAGGTGAGCAGTAAACTTTACAGAATAGTACTGCAAATTGAAGACACTCAAGAGTATTTTTTTGCATTTTTGTTTTTTTTTTTGCTTCATTTGCTGTATTCTAGACGCTTTGAACGTGTACGTCTTTTTTAACATTGTTCTAAAATATAATTAGGATAACAATATAATTTAAAGATCCATGCAGTTTCTTGCCTGTTCTTCTCCATAGGTACGAAGAAGAAGCTAGTTGCCCATTCCAAAGCGTAGGTAATAACGCTTTGGAATGGGCAACTAGCGGCCTAAATGGTGTAAGACTTCCACAGACAGGCGCAACACGACTGTGCGACGCGATTCTCGTAGAAGTTCTCATAGAAACTGTTTTAAGGCTCCTACAAACAGGCGCGACACGCGATATAATCACGCGCGACACAAAGGCACCGCTCGTAGCGCGACTTGCGGTGCCTTTGTGACGCGTGTCGTGTCATGCCTGTTTGAAGGAGCCTTTACTAGAGTCGCGTCGCGCTATCGTGCCTGTCTGCGGGAGCCTTAAATTGAAATAAATGCTTTCAGTTTGAGTTGTGGGGAAAGTTCCAGCATAAGTAGAATTGACAAAAAGTTGTAATCTATCGAATTTGCCAGTAAAGACTGTAAATCATTGGTCTCATTCGCTAATAGTTTGTTTCGGACAAGCGCAGAAGGGAGAGGGTGCTCTCCCCTTAGACGAAAACCATTAAGTTGACGATTTCCGCAGAGTGGCGCAAGTAACGATATATTATACACTTAACAAATTCAATTGTGTTTTAGAAAAGTGTGCGATGGTGAATATGAAGCTACTGTTGCAAAAGAAGAGTCCTGAAGACAAATTGGGTGCTGCATAATCATTCGTCATTATTGAAATACGCTATAAAATCCAAAAGGTACGCGCGTAGTGATGAGTAACACAGAATCTTGTTCAATGGAGACATTTTGGTCAGCGGGATTGTCCGAAAGGGTTACCGCTGGCTCGGAACATAAAGGGCTAAGGAAGGAACACGGGTGGGTTTTAGCCAGTAAGAGTCTGACACTCCCTTCCGGTCCACTCAGAGCGGGAGGGGTCATTTGAAGATTTCCAATACTAAAAAAAAAATATATAAAAATATAATTAATAAGCCCTTGATATCTCTTTACGTGCGCTTTTAACTCGAGGCATCTTTAATTCACAGAAAAGATTTTTATCTAGGATTTAATGAATATTTTTTACTTTTATGTTTCAAAATCTCTTAAAAGTAAAACTATTTTAAAATTCAGTGTGCATAACTGGACCGCTGGTAATTCTAGTGAGTAGCGCATTGAGTACTGACGCGTACAAATGGAACTGCTGTGATTGGGTTAGTCACAAGCCTGTGACATTACTTGTAAGGGCGACGGCAGATTGGGCGGTTATTACTCGACTACGGCAAAACCAAAAGGAAGGGTTATGATTTTAACAGTCTATGTATGTATGGTTTTGCAGATTCTTCTCCCATTTCGGGACGAACCTACAGGATGAATTTTTGAACAAAGACCTTACGGGAACTATGATTAAAAAATAGAGCGTCCAGTACGCTCTATTTTTTAATCATAGTTCCCGTAAAGGATTTTAAATTTTCCATAGAAACAGAGATTTCCAGTTATCTTTTTTTAAATAAGACATTTCGAAAATGTTCTTAACTAACGTTTTAGACATTTGTATCCTGCAGTGCGATTCTGTAACCATATCACCGTGAAAACTTAGGTGAAGTGAGCGTGGAGTGAGCTGTCAATAGTGTCAATTCCTAGCAAAAACAAACTCACATCACCTAAGTTTTCACGGTGAGATTTTTACAGAATCGACCGGCTGCTTATGCGTATGAAGTTTCATTAAAATCGGTTCATTCATTTCGAAAAATAAGAGCTTGAAAGTTTGTATGAAATGCCGTACTGAGTAAACGCTCTTAAGGAGAAAACAGAAACTACATTTGAATTTTATGATAAGCTCGCTTCGGCCCGCGACTTCGTCGGCGTGAAATTTCTTGTTCCCCCGTCGCATCGCATGACCTGCTCGCGTTGTCACTTCGTTTCCGCATAGCAATCTTTCTGACTTTTTTTTCTTTGTGATGTTAAATAGCCTTTTACAAGAATTGGGCTATCAAATGCAAAAATAATTCTTCCAAATCCAACCGGTAGTTCCAGAGAACAGAAAAACTCCTCAGAAATAAGTTATTTGCAGTGCGATTTACAGTAAGTTTTTAGCCCCCCAGTTATGAAATAAGTATGTTTCTCTTATTCTCTCTTGTCTACACAGGGGCCCCGTGATCCTTATATGCCCAGGGCCTCCAATAGGATAAAGACGGCCCTGACTATGACCACTCAACAATTCCTTACTTCGAAACCACGTCAATTCCTTAGCTAATTTTTCTTAGTTCATTTCGCGCGGTTTCATTCATTGTGTCATAGAGAATATTGGCTCTGAAGTTCTTAATAAACTTACGAGCACTATCGCAGCGGCAGGTTGCCCAATATGAACGTGACCTAACATTCAATAAGGCATCAATAGAGGACCACTCGGCGCGCAAACCGCAGCGGCGACGCGCCAGTCGCGTCTGAAAGGCCTTTAACTACATTTGCGGCTTGTCTTACATGTGAGACCGCTTTTTGTTGCTTTTATATTAGATGTGGGTAGTCTGGGAGGATGGGATTGAGCTGGACTAAGTGCAGTGTGGTTTCAGGCAAGGAATAAGCAAGATTACACTCTTGTAGGACTCAGAAGTGGATATCTAGGTGGAATAAGATTTGATTGAAGCGGAACCATGGCTCGATCGTGCATTAACCTTTTGACAGTCACACGTCAAAAAATCAAAAACGTGCCCACGGCGTCAGTCTGTCATGTAGTCGAATCGTGGCGTGCTGAGCACTTTTTGGTTTGTCACTTAACATAACTATGGCAGTCAAAAGGTTAATTTTAAGTTTTCTTTACTAACACTACTGTATGGATTCTCTATGGTCTGATACTGATAATCAGCCCATAATTTTTCTACTGCTGAAACACAGGCCTCCTCTCTGTGATTGGGAGTGGTCTGTCCTGTAATCCACCACGCGGGCGCAGTGCGGGTTGGTAGATGTCACATGTCTTCGAATTTTTGATCCCAGGACATGCTGGTTTCCTCGCGATGTTTTCTTTCACGATTTTGAGAGCAGTGGTGATGAATTTACACAAAGTAAAACGCCTGTCAGGGTTCGAAACTGGGACCTACATACAACTCGGTAAGTCGCGACCGATGGCGGCCGAGGTCTGATAATAAAAGTTTGTTACCATTATAGCCAGTTTTCTCTAACTAACAACTAAAACCACTAAGTTCGTAACTAAAAAATGACTGCTTCATTACTTCGTCAAGACTCCCGCAGACTAGTGCGACGCGACAGTGCGACGCGATTCTGGTAAAAACAATTTCCATATGGGTTTCATAGAACTTGTTCTACAAGAGCCGCGTCGCGCATGTCTGCGGGAACCTTTATTTTATCTTCATCATTCTCTCATCACTTCGAAAGTCGAATGGTATTGTGAATCAGCGATGATTTACTTTAAAAACAAATGAGTTCGCTTTCGAATTGTGTGCGCTCACTTGAGTGAGGTGAGCAGTGAACTTTACAGAACAGCACAGAAGTGCATTTAAGGGGCTTACATGATCTAAAGCGCGGTCACTGTCGGACTGCATAGAAAAGAAAGAGAAGCGTGATGACACAACACTGGTAATTTATTGCAAAATATGAAGCAATTATTTAATTACAAAAAATCTATTGTTTGGACTAAAAAATTAAAACAGTAGTATTTTAGTATGTTGCTTGTAGAATATAATCTGACAAAAACACAATGATTATGATTTGATGATTTGATTGTATATTAGTATGGTTTTTATTGTAAAAAGAAAGTTTTTAGAGGTATCTTCATGATTTTTTTCAATCGTATCAATTTTTTTTTAAACGTAAAAATGTACGTACGTACACAACGTAAACGTACGTTAAATTAGTTTTCAAAACACTATAAACCTAGCAAATATACTGAAGAATATCAAATATTTTTCTGATTTTGTTTACTGTAGTCGATCATAAACTTTTATTGTTTCTAAAACTTGCATTTTTGTTGCGTTTAGGACCTGTAAGCCCCTTAAGCGAGTACCTATATCCAATGTGTCACCTCAAACAATCCTTGGTAAGGGTTATCGCTCTGCCGGCGCTTGATCCCTGAGCTAAGGGATCCAATGTATGAGGAGCAGTAAAACCGTACAAACATGGGCTAGTAGAGGTCGTGGATTGTGCACTTACAGCACATGAATAGGTACAGACGCCAGCACATCAAGCTACCAGAAACTGTCAAAGGTGTTGTTGTTGTTTTAAAGGCCATAAACCTACCTAAATTATATTCTGCTCCTCACTACAGTATAAATAAAGTCCTCACTAAAGTTGCGCAGAAAAATCGAAAGCAAACTCATTTGTTTTTAAAGTGAATGAAAGCACACTCATTTGTTTTTAAAGTGAATCATCGCGGATTCACAACGAGACACCGTTCGAATTTCGAACCGATGCCTCAATCCATCGAGTAGGCATAGGTAGGCACTCGGGCAAAGGACCTTGACCTTAAAAGGTTTGTTTCGATGTTTCTTCTTAGAAAATTGGAAAGGGCACACCGAACTCAAGAAGTTACAAACATTGTTATGACGTGTCTATTCCTCTTTCATATCGGTACGAACTGTGGATATCAGAATATTTAGAATAGTTCATTCCATGGTAAAAATCTTTGCCAGTCAGCGGTGATGACCGTCCAGAGTACGCCGTACAAAACGCTCAAATTTACATACGGGGAATCAATTGCATGGCAATTGTACAAACGCCAGCACATCAAGCTACCCGAAACTGTCAAATTTTCTCCATCAATCTCGAACCATATACTTCAGTGATAAAGTTGAAAATCCATTAAAGAAATTTGACAGATTGTAGTAGCTTGATGTGCTGGCGTCTGTACTTAAATATAACGTTTCCGCAACACTGAGCAAACAAAAAAACTCAAACCTCGAAGCATTTATTTCAATTCAACCATTTACAGGCACTTTTAAACTGTCAAGAAGTCGGTTAGTAAGAATTATGAAGATAGTTGTATGGAGCAATTTACGACAACCTAAAGATTGATACAAAATGCCAAAAAGGTTGCCCACGTATTTAAGCGCAGCACTATTTTTCGCAGAGGCTCTTTTAAAACAAATTCCATGGTTACACACATACAGACAGGTAGACAGGATATCATAATGTTATATGTCATTATCTGCCCAGCCTTTTCCTATGTTCGAGACGGTTTCCAGTCTAACCGGATGCAGCTGAGTACCAGTATTTTACAAGAAGCGACTGTCTATCTGACCTCCACAACTCAGTAACTGGGTAATACAATACCCCTTGGTATGACAGGTTGTCAGACTCATCATAATGCAATATGTAACAGCAGGATTAACAAACAACCAGTCTCTAATCACACCCCACAACAGAGACAAACAAAGCCATCATTACATATAACATAATATTCATATTCAAAATCAATTACATGTAGGTACTTTAGTATCACGTACATACAATGATTAGGGGTATTAACATTCGGCGAGGGTAGCACTCATTGTGTTTATACCTTAATAAATAAGTGGGTTGAGCAAAATACGCGGGTTTAACAAGGCGGGAATTACCTTAAATTATAGTATGTATGGGGAGAACAGTCGTGGCTCAGGTACAGATATTCTATTTCACGAAGTCCGTTCGGCTTTGATTGTAGTAGTGACGTATCCCGACAAGCGCGCTCCCACAGCGGCTGCCCCTTGCTGCCGTCGCATGAGGCTATTTCCGCGAATGTGTACCGTTTTACTTCACCCATTGTTGAGTCTCTGTTGATCACAATGTGCATGTGCACGCTTTACAACATTCATAGCCAAACGGACTTCGTGACATAGAACATCTGTAACGGCTGCGGCTTACGAATTCTTGGTCGTAGGTTCGAACCCAGACAGGCGCTTTCATCATCATCATCATCATCACCAGACTACAGCAGTCCACTGCTGGATATAGGCCTCTCCTATTACACGCCATTCAACTCGATTTTCGGCAACTCTCATCCACCTGGCAGGCAGGCGCTTTCAACATCATCATTTCAGCTGAAAGATGTCCACTGCTGGACATAGACCTCCCCCAAGCACCTCCACTTCGACCGGCTCTGTGCTTCTCGCATCCAACGGGTTCCTGCGGCCTTCACAAGGTCGTCGGACCACTTTGAGGGAGGCCTTCCAACGCTACGTCTTCCGGTGCGCGGTCGCCACTCCAGAAACTTTCGGCCCCATCGGCCATCTGTTCTGCGAGCAATGTGCCCTGCCCACTGCCACTTAAGTTTGGCAATATTTCGCGCTATGTCGGTTACCTTGGTTCTCCAGCGGATCTTCTCATTCCTGATTCGATCACGCAGGGAAACTCCAAGCATAGCCCTCTCCATTGCCCTTTGGGTGACTTTTAGCCTTCTTATAAGGCCCATTGTGAGCGACCACGTTTCAGTGCCATAAGTCATCACTGGCAACACGCACTGGTCAAAGACTACAGGCGCCATACTTTGTGTAAATTATTTTCGTCAACACTGCTCTCAGAACGGGGAAGGAAAACATCGTGAGGAAACCCGCATGAGAACCAAAAAAAAATCAAAGACATGTGACATCTACCAACCCGCACTGGCCCGCGTGGTGGATGACGGCCCACTCCTTCTCCTATAGAGGAGGCCTGCGTCCCAGCAATGGGTAAACTGGCCGGCCGCCCTACACGGTTACGTGGCTACTACATAATATCACACATCCATCAACCGAGCACAAATCCAGATTCCGAGCTGCTACTGAAAAAATCCAGATGGAAAAACCCAATAAGACTTTTACATGATCTAGGCATCGAACCGAGGACCTCGTGCTCAGCAGTAGCGCTTACGTCCACTAAACCAACGAGGCTGTCAAGCGAACGAAGCGAGCACTACTTCATCATTAATCATTACTTATCAACTTATACAAAGTTTTTTTTTTATATCCCATAACTCCAGGGTTATATTCTACTAGCAGCGCCCCGCGGTTTCACCCGCATAAGTGTCGATGCTGTGGGAATATCGGGATTAAAATCTATCCTATGTCCTTCCCCGGGATGCAATCTATCTTTCTGCCAAATTTTATCGAAATCCGTTCAGTGGTTTTTAGGCGTGAAAAGGTAACATACAGACAGACAGAGTTACTTTCGAATTTATAATATTAGTATGGATAATTACAAAAACTCCTAGAATATGTGGTGCAAAAATGAATATTTTCGAAGATATCATGTATCTAAGTTTCATTGGTAAATCAATTTCATTCAAAACCAATCATTCAAATTAAAGCTAAGAAAATGCGACGTTGTCATATTTCACGTAAGGGTGTTTTACATTAATAATCGTGACTTAGTCGAATTATTTTGTATGAAAAATCAAAACAAATAAAGAATGATAATTGAAAAATAATTCATATGCCAGTTGATTCTTTGTTATGGTCTCATTCATACCCTAGAGTTATGGGATATTAAAAACTGGCCACGAAGGGTTCCGTACCACAAAGCAAAAACGCGGAAAAATAACACGTTTGTATGTAACCCCCCCGTATGGGAGCCCCCCTTAAATATTTATTTTATTCTGTTTTTAGTATTTGTTGTTAAAATTTCAACTGCCAACTATCACGGTTCATGAGATACAGCCTGGTGACAGACATACGGACAGTGGAGTCTTAGTAATAGGGTACCGTTTTTACCCTTTGGGTATGGAACCCTAAAAAAACACCTTCCTATGAACGTCTAGTCGCCACAGGGGATAGAGTGGGACTCTCTTGAGGCGCTACCATAGAGTTTTGTGCTATGTATTCTATATTCTGATAAAGAATTGATGTTCGCAATACAATTCCATAAGGCATCGCTGCACCTGGTCACAGCACACTGACCTAGATGTGTCACGAGCCAGGTACCGACCAATTTTATGGTGAATTTATATACATACCAGGT
Organism: Luperina testacea; assembly: GCA_927399505.1. Lineage (NCBI taxonomy): Eukaryota > Metazoa > Arthropoda > Insecta > Lepidoptera > Noctuidae > Luperina > Luperina testacea. The sequence goes on along the minus strand of OV656783.1, from coordinate 6,245,997 downwards.
TGGAATGCACAGAGCTCGTGTATGTGATCGTTCTAGGCAAATACTGCAAAAATATTATGTTATTGCGACTTGTGCATAGCATAACATCATCCTTGTACTCCCTGGAGGTAGGCAGAGTTGTATAGTACCCCCACTCTTCGTTTCGCCGTTTCCATTAGGACTTTGGTATAAAAATGTAAAATAAACTCGAAAATGTTACGTTTTAAAACGACAAGATCGCATTGACCACTAAGTATCTCGCTCCGAGTCTTACCGCCTTACTAATAAACGTATTATATCAGATGAATAGTTAGACACCGATTTATCTCTTTCAGTCGTCAGTAATTTGACTTTCGAAAGAAGAAGACAAAGCGTTGTGTAACTATACAGACGCTATACAACGTTTATTAGTAAGGGGACTATTCTATAAGTTTACTTGGAACGCTCTCAAGTTAGCGCACACGATTCGAAAGTGAACTCATTTATTTTTATCAGACTTCAAAAAGGGGGAGGTTCTCAATTTGGATGTTTATTTTTTTATTCTTGTTCGGCCATAACTCCGGTCCCACATAAATTTTATTAACTTTGCTTGGGTAGTTTTAATACAATTTTTTACTACTTAGTTCATATTGATGATGTTTTAATAACTTCCTGTCACTGATAAATACATAGCAAGTAGTGTTATATTTAAAAGTGAAAAATAAAAACTTTTTTACAAACAAAAAACCGACTTCAAAAAAAAAAACACTACAAAGTGAAAAATAACTTTAATTTCGGAAATCGGTGTCGTTGTTTCCGCATTTTTGAGACCCGACTTCCGACATTAAAGTTATTTTTTTATCATTAAAATAAATCTTTAAAAACAAATGAGTTCGCTTTCGAATTGTTGCTCATTTGTTTGTAAAGAAAATCATCTGTCGACGTACGTACGGACTTACGTAAGTTGTGAGCATATCGACGCCTTAGAGTGAAAACCTCGAAAGTGTAAAATAAAGAAAAAGGCATTTACAGTTTACTTTTCAGTAGGAAGACCGAAATGCGGGTGCTGTAAAATTTTTTACGGCGTCTTTTATGTTTTTTTAACCGACTTCAAAAAAGGAGGGTATTATTATTAATTATTAATATGGAAATTTAACTCCCTATTATATCAAGAACTGTTAGATACTATAAGATTGTCCGAAATACATAAAATGCTACTTACGAGAAAGACAATAGCATTCCCGAGGTTTTCACTCTATATATCGATAATATATCGCCTTAAGAAGTTAGAAGTTTAGCCTCAAACGTCGATACGTAAATAGATTGGCCATAAAACTGTCGTACCTGGTACTTGACGCATCTGGGTCACATAGCCATCTTATGTATGTCAACTGGCTCCTTTAGGAGTTTCAATTGACTATGAATCGTTTTACCTACATACTTATTTTAGTCCAGTTATATTCGCGAGTCGTGGTATTAATTTTATCATAGTTATTAATTATTATAGTTCCTTTTATCTTCTTCTTAACGTGTCGATGGCAATCTAAATGGACTCGGCCCAGAATTCGGCTACAGTACCCGGCGATAAATATTGCACATCGACCTTTGGAAAGAGACAATCGGCTAATTTCGGCTTCGTAGAGCGTTATCTCTGTCGCACGAAATACAAACAGTCCGGTATCTATTAGGAGCTGTTAATTATGATTTGCTTCTTTTGATAATTATTTTTATTCTTTGTATGAAATACAAAAAAAGGTAAAGGTCGATGTGCAATATTTATCGCCGGGTACTTACTTTACGTGTTTGGCGCTATCACTAGTGTCCATCAGTTCTTGTAACCTAGAAGCTGACAGGACACGTAAAACATGATATTAAGTGCCCCATCGTTTGTGGACCAGCACCACACCAAGACGGGGGTCGTCTTTGAATCTCCACCTGAACAGGTTTTCCTTGCTTCGGCCACACTGGGTCCGGAGTCTGTTTAAAGACTTCCAGGTTACCCAAGGCAACTTATGTGCAGGTGTATGATGTTCAGTGGGTGGAACGAATGGTTTGAGTAAGGAAGCACTGTTTCGCCACAGCTTCAGTCTTTCTTTTGATCGTTCACCAGTCACACCACGACACACTTCAAAAAACTGTTTCGGCTTTTCAACCTTTGTGGCACAAGGATGTTGTCGTGCCAAAATGGTCACTGACACACGACACCCTTTGTGTCGTGTGTCAGTGACCATTTTGGCTCTTTCGCTAGATAAAAAATATAGGGCGACTTTTCGCTCGCCCGCGTGAGACATGTAGTCGCCGAAGCGACTGACGCTCCCGCCGTGCAGGGCCGCCACAACTTTGTACAGTGCGTGCCACGTAAGAAGAGACTTGACACACCACGTGGTCTGACATGCGCAGAACACGATTTTAGGTATCTTTAGCGGTATGAGGTCTGAGTGCGGGATGGGACCGGATGTCATAGGGGCGGCGGAAAGAGGCGGGGAGGCGGTGTCAAGTCTCTTCTTACGTGGCACGCACTGTACACACAACGACATATCAAGCTATTACACATTTCCAGTATAAGCTGACTTCTCATTGTACGAAAAGTGTATACAATGCAAGGTCAACTAAAACTGGAAATTTATAGCTTGATATGTTGCCGTGTGTAAGAAGTCGCCCTATAATTTTAAATCACTAATTTCATAATGTAATTTTGGCTTTAATACAACCGCTGTAGTGATATTCGACACTAAAGGCTCCTTCAAACAGGCGCGACACGACACGCGACACAAAGGCCCCGCAAGTCGCGCAACGAGCGGTGCCTGTGTGTCGCGCACGATTATATCACGTGTCGCGCCTGTTTGTAGGAGCCTTAAGGTACCATCTCCACGGGCGATAGAATCGCAGCGATAGTATCGCCATGCCATCAAATTTTCGCCGCGACGATATCGCCGTGTGGAGACAAGTTCTAAGAGAGTGTATAGAAATACGTGCCTCGACGATAATATCGCAGGGATTCTCTCGCTCGTGGAGAGGGCCCCTAAGATTCAAGCTGGAGAATTACTTTATATCCACTAGAATACCAGTGACCCGCGACGTAAGAAAGAAAAAGTATTTATAATGACTCTTACAGAAAGATCACAAACTAAACTAAACACAATCATAAATAAAAAAAACAAATTATATAAAAAGAAAGTTACAAAAAAGACTGACTAACTCCTATACGAGGCCAAAAGGCGCCTATCTCAGCATGATGCTGCGACATTAAAAAATAAAAGTCGCAGTCGCTGGTATTCTGACAGGACCCGCTGTTATCTGTGTGGGGAACATCTTGCTTCAAATAAATCTAAAAATTTTACAAAGGTAAGCAAGTGGGAAAACCTAGCACCTGTCGTCCATATCTCTAGCTGGTGGATTTCACAAATAAAACCAGAGTCCAACCAACACAATCAGCATGTTCCACTTCTGTCACAAACAACGACCAATTCCATTGTGATTTTATTTAGGTACCTACTGAAGAATGAAACATTTTGTACAGAGCTACTTAGTTGAATTAGTTATTACTAGCTGTGTCCGGCAGCTTCGCTCACATGAATGTATTCCATTGGCATGTAAATAGATGTCCGTAAGTGTTATGGTCTACGAAACGCCCGTGAATTCGGCCAAATCTACGGACTTTGTGTATCCCGGTCCAAAAGCCGCCTCGAACGTCATACGAATATCTAATCAAGGTAATTTCGGGTCTGAGCCCGAATGTATTAAACTTAGAATATCAATATTACCATCGTAACCGAGAAATAGGCAGCAAATATCACTTAAAATACTGCAATCACCGATACGTTGCCCCAAGATGCAGCAATTGCAGATCTTTTTGCAAACAAACACGAATGCACAAAGGTGATGACAGAAAGAAAGATATGAAAAGATAAGCAAGCGTCAGCACCTACGTTCATATTTGTAGACGGCGGCTAGTCAGCAATAAAATATGAGGGTAGGACGCAGTCAGGCAAACTCAGCGACCTACTTGTCTAGTGCAACCACGGATTTTATTTGCGGGTAGATCGAGATTTTTCGAACACTTGCAATAACTATTTGAAAATTTATATACAGTACCCGGCGATAAATATTGCACATCGACCTTTACCTTTTTTTGTATTTTATACAAAGAATAAAAATAAATAGATACTGGACTGTTTGTATTTCGTGCGACAGAGATAATGCTCTACGAAGACGAAATTAGCCGATTGTCTCTTTCCAAAAGTCGATGTGCAATATTTATCGCCGGGTACTGTACTGAATAATAGCCGCTATTAGTTACGAAGTCACAAAATCAATAAATCTGCCTAACCTTTGGCCAACTAAGGTGGGGTCGGCTTCCAGTCTAACCGGATGCAGCTGAATACCAATATTATATTTGGAGCAGCTAATAAAAGTAGAGCAGTGGTGGCCCAGTGGTTACGGCCGCGACTTACGAGTTGTAGGTCGTAGATTCGAACCCAAACAGGCGCTTTACTTTGTGTAAATAAAGGCTCCTACAAACAGGCGCGACACGCGATATAATCGCGCGCGACTCAAAGGCACAGCTCGATGCGAGACTTGCGGTGCCTTTGTGTCGCGTGTCGTGTCGCGCCTGTTTGAAGGAGCCTTTATTCCATCACCACTGCTCTCAAAACGATGAAGGAAAACATCGTGAGGAAACGCATGTTCTAGAACAAAAATTAGAAGACATGTGACATCTGCCAACCCGTACTGGGCCCGCGTGGTGGATTACGACCCACTCCCTCTCACCGAGAGGAGGCCTGTGTCCCAGCAGTGGGAACAGTAAAGGCTGATTATGTATGTGTGTAATAAAAGTAGAGATAATAAGCAAAAAACTTCCGCATCTGTTAAAAAGCTGATCTTGCAATTATCTTGGTCCTCCACTCACCACTAAACACAGAAACAGTTTGAATATAAGTAAAGGGAAACAAGTAATGACGTCAGCGTGGCCGGAGGGCACACGATCGTTCCCATGACGACACTAAACTCCAGCGTCATGTACTCGGCCTAATGATATTGTGGCTTTGCAAATATTGTGCGGAAAAAATACTTTTGGAATCTGTCGATGTATGTTTTTAGTACTTAGTTATTGTTTGGTTGGAAAAGTCCTTGTGAAGGAGATTTACCGGGAGAGTACTTACACCGTGCGATCCGGCTAAAATACAGTTTCAGTCTTCAAAATACAATAGCGCGTAAATTTATTTATTTGCAAGAATTATAGTACAGACGCCAGCACATCAAGCTACTACAATCTGTCAAATTTCTTTAAGAGATTTTCAACTTTATCGCTAAAGCATAAGGTTCAAAGCTGATCGGGAAAATTTGACAGTTTCGGGTAGTTTTATGTGCTGGCGTAGAGTCTGGCTAGTAGAGTCAAGATCCTTCTAGAAATTTCGATGCTAGAACTTTCTAGAACTATCGAAATCTGGTTAGTCGGCGCCGGTATCTACTCGAACATTCTAAATGTTTTTACAGTAGAAGGTTCTGGAATTATCTGAGACCCTATATAAGGCCGGTATGGACCGCGAACCGGGTCAGGGCAACTTAGAGTGATCAGTAGTGCAACTGTGTTTTATAATTAGTGGGTAGTTATTAGTGTTGTTTAATTAAAGTGTAATTTTTTGGTAATTTGTTATTTTTTTTTTTTGTTATGTATTTTCTGGTGTACAATAAAGTATATATAAATAAATAAATAAATAATTTATATCGGCAGTTTTTAATTGTCACGAACCGTAAGCTCGTAAACGTGCGTAACGTTGGGATATAGATCTAATAGTAATAATTATTAGACCTATCCCAACAGAACACGCATACAACCTTTAGTAATAGCAAATACCCAAACCGACAATGCTGCAAAACGAAGTAAACGGTAAACCCCTACATAGCCAGTCAAAAACAATAGCATTTCATCAAAATTCCTCTCCATCACACACTTTTGAGCTCACAAACGAACAGATCTCGATTTTTCACGCCACACCTCCCCTTTCACTCAGATGGACACAATCAATGCTCTAAAACTGGGTTTTTTCAACACGGAACCCCGAAAGAGGGTAAAAGAGAGGGGGTTCCGTAGGATGAAACAGTTAATCGAGAGCTGGAGAGGTGCTTCATTCAATGTGTCTGTAATTCTCCGAATTTTTCGCCGAACCTTTGTATGGGGCGGGTTCTGCGTTGGTAATTGCTATAATAACTTTCATACTATAATAGCATTGCAGTTGTAGACAGACATTATCGTTTAATATACAGTAATGGGGGATTAACATTTACACCAGGTCGTATTTTGGCCGTGCGGCTGGTCGCGTACGCCACTCGAATAACACAGGTCGATAAAAATCGCAGGTGACTAGTTCATTTTGCAGCAAAATGTCAACCTTCATGCGGCGGGCGATCGCCTGCGACTGAACAATTTTAGTCACTCGCCGCATGCGACCTGTCATCGCACGACAAAAGTCGAAATGTACTCTATTTTAGAACTTGCAATTTTAGTCACCTGTGGCCTATATATAGTCCGCGCAGAACCGGTTGGCCGCGGTGAGCGGTGGGACGGAGACGCGGGGGCGCTTTGTCATTACTCAGTACGTGCGTTGCGAACAATAGGCAACCCCGCCGCCCTCACCCCCGTCCCCACCCAAGGCGCGGCCAACTAGTTCCGCGCGGACTATAGCCGAATTGCCATTTAGACAGTCGATTTTGCTGCTGAAATGCTTTGGCTTTGAAAAGATGGCATCCCTGGGGGGGGGGGGGGAGGCATAGACTAGGTGCTAGCATAGGGTAAAATAAAGAATAACAGTCATTTAAAGCCCGACTTCATCCAAGTTCGACCAACAATGTCAACAATTTCGTCCTCTGCCGGACGAGTGACGACCGACACTTCTACTTCCAGTCCATATACCAATTACTTATCACCAAATAAAACAATCACACGCCTCTTATCATTACATTTTTCGCCCCACGGAACCCTAAAACGCGGAGTGCCAATACGGGGTGTCCGCAGTAGATGAAACAGTGTTCGGTAACACAATTGCGCGGCGCTCTGAATTACAAGCGTTAGGGTTAAAGACACATAGACACGCCAGGGTTGGGTTGCATTGTAACACGGGACAAGTTGGGGGGGTTCGTTTGTAAAGGGGGAATGTTTTTTTGTGTGAAAAACATTTTTTTGTTTGCCATCTGTGTGCTCTGAAATGAGTGATTTAATTTTTCGTGTACGCGTGAAAAATATTTAAAGGATTATGCGAGTACATTACCCGGTGATAAATATTGCACATCGACCTTTTTACACAAAACCATTTTATACAAAGAATAAAAATAATTATCAAAAGAAGCAAATCATAATTGTTTTAACAGCTCTCAATAGATACCGGACTGTGTATTTCGTGCGACAGAGATAACGCTCTACGAAGCCGAAATTAGCCGATTGTCTCTTTCCAAAGGTCGATAATATGTGCAATATTTATCGCCGGGTACTGTACCAGCTTTTAGCCACGTCTTAAATTTCTTGTTCCCCCGACTCACCCCATCGCATCGCATCGCCTGCCCGCGCTATTACTTCGTTTTCGCAAGAGTTCTTTCAGACTTTTTTCTTTTTGCCCGGCTCCCAAGGGTCATAGTGTGATATTTATATAATTTTTCCTTTCTCAAGAATTAGGCTATCAAATGAAAAAAGATTTTTCCATATCCGACTGGCAGTTTGAACAAACACTGTTACGGTAAAAATATGGTTTCCTAACTTTAACTTAGTCTGTCTAAGCAATAATTTAAGGTGAATGGGTAGTTGAGACCGCGAAATTCAAATTTTCTTACGTTTTTTGCAATTTGCAGGTCAGTGTCAGATTGTATCTTGATCAAAATATGATTCGCGACAATAACAGGTACATATTTAGAGAAGTATAATCATTAGAATCAATTATACATCTTTCTAATCCATTCACCTTAAGAAAATGGCTCTGGATATTTTGTTTAGCGAGTATTTTAAGTTTAGACTAAGCTAAGTAAGTAACACAGCATTATTATTGTGGCAGCGACTATTATTTTACTTTTCTCTTTCTTTTTTTGTCTTTAGCACTTCTAACCTTTAGTTAAAACGTGGACAATGGGTGTGAGTTACATGTTTGTTAATCTTATTTTAGTACTTATTTTTTTCTGTATTTTGTATCATGAAACTGTTTTTTGTCCCTTAAATAAATAATCATTTTTGATATTTCGTAAGATCGGATTAACTTCTAACATTAAATGTTTCTTTGTAGGGTTCAAGTAACAGAATAAAAAAAAAGTCATAGAAATATGGCTATTGTTGTAGAAATATAGTTATTGTTGTACACAAACTGTAAGAACCCGCGGCTTCACCGGAATCCTTGGATAAGTAAATATTAAAACCGGATAAAAATAATCCTAAGCCTTAAGGCTCCTTCAAACAGGCGCGACACGCGATAAAATCGCGCGCGACACAATGGCACCGCAAGTTGCGCACCGAGCGGTGCCTTTGTGTCGCGTGCGATTCGCGTCGCGCGTCGCGCCTGTTTGCAGGAGTCTTTACTTGGACATAATCTACCTGTGTGCGAAATATCACTCAAATTCGTATAGCCGTTAAAGCGTGATTGAGTGACAAACAGACACACATTCGCACTCATAATATGGTTTTGTCCTCGGCTTCGACCGCGTAGTGGTCAGGAAAAATGACAATAAAAATATAATATAAATTTCACGTAGATGAAGTTGCGTGCAGAAGCTAGTACTAGGTATAAAAGGAAAAGCTTCTTTCCAGGCATGGAGGGGTCTTCTTTCCAAAGGTCGATGTGCAATATTTATCGCCGGGTACTGTAGTATAGATAACGTCTCATCCACTTTCCTTCACAACAAAAAGCCGTAACGTACAACAATGTAGACTGCCATCACGCGCGGACCGCCATCGATCGGTGCCTCCAGAAAACAAATTAACTGGCCCGACCCTGCCGGAATAGATTATAACACCGGTTATTGTAACCGTGCTACTGCTCACTGAACTTGAAACTAACTTACTGAAACTTGGCGCTCAGGTAAGAGAGAGCAGTAGTGGCCAAGTAGTAACGGCCGCGACTTACGGGTCGTAGGTCGTAGGTTCGAACCCAGTCAGGCGCTTTACTTTGTGTAAATTATTTCATCACCACTGCTCTCAAAACGGTGAAGGAAAACATCGTGAGGAAAACGGCATGTCCTAGAACCAAAAACTCGAATGACATCTACCAACCCGCACTGGGCTTGCATGGCGGATTTTGGCCGGCTCCCTCTCACTGAGAGGAGGCCTGTGTCCCAGCAGTGGGAACATTATGATTATGTAAGAGTTAGCTGGCTAAGTCTATGAGAGCGGTGGTGCGTCCGTCCATCTAGCTGGGGGGCGTCCCACACTACGCTTGCCGATACACGGACTCCACTCCAGGACTCGTCTGCTCCACCGGCCATCGGTCCTTCGACAAACATGGCCAGTCCAGTGCCACTTCAGTTTACTTACTCTGCAAGCTATGTCGGAAACTCCGGTTCTTTTCCAGATAATTTCATTCCTAATTATATCCTTCAAAGAGACTCCGAGCATAGCTCGCTCCATAGCACGCTGTACGACTTTGAATTTGTGGACCAACCCGACCGTCAAGTGTCCACGTTTCGGCACCATATGTCATGACGGGCAGGACGCACTGGTTGAAGACGTAAGCCTTCAAAGATTGCGGGATAGGCGACGAGAAGACTTGACGGAGTTTTTCCAAATGCCGCCCAACCCAAAAGTGTCCCGTAAAAGCCAATTTAACACGAAACTCCGGGACATTTTTGGAGTTTCGTCGCTCCGTTCTTAACCGTCTGATTCACTCACAAAAAAAACGTCGCGACCCAACCATAGCATACACGACCTCTAATAAAATAAGAAGGCACAATCTCACACAATTCTAGCCCGTCGTGTCGCTGACCGAGCCACCAGCTTTATCGCGTGTGCCAATTTATGCCCTGAAACACTGCCAACGAGAATAGTGACTGGTTAGTGTGGCTAACCACTGGGGTGTAACGCGGTTTGGTCAACTCTCGATATGCTAATATCTGAATATGTATAAAAGTCTAGGGTAATCAAATTCCGAAGATGACTCACTGCGATACCTCGCGATCGCCCCGGGAGCTTCTGATCCGCTTTGGTTACGTGCTTTTTTTTTTTCCAGGATGGGAAATCATCAAATGACCACTCCCGCTCTGGGTGGAGCGGAAGGGAGTGTCAGACTCTTATTGACTAAAACCCACCCGTGTTCCTTCCTTCGCCCTTTATGTTCCGGGCCAGTACGTTAGGTTGACGCATGTTTGACGGCGAGGCGAAAGGCGATACGGTGCCGATCTCTTTCCGATTTGATACGGTCGTGTGCTTTATCTTTCCAATAGTGCCATTCTACATTTCTCTAAACATCACTTCGAAATTCGAACGGCGCTTCGTTGTGTATCCGCGATGTTTTACTTTAATAAAAACAAATGAGTTCGCTTTCAAATTGAGTGAGGTTCCAATATTGAACTTTACATAATTGGAATGTATCCATGACAGTTTTCGTAAAGCTCGTGCCGATAAAAAAAGGAACCTAAAGTAAAGAACTATTTAGTTGTTACACCGCAGTGGACATGCAGCCTTTACATTAACATTAAGACGGTCCAAGTCACAAATTCGCTTTCCAGATATACAATAGCTAGGACTACATCGCGTCTACTGGATGTGCAACCTAAATAAGATTACAGTTTTGTAGTTTAGCTGCAAAGATTAAAAAGCCAGCCCAAAAGGCCCAAACGGCCATAGAAAAAATTGCAACAGATAAAAATTATTTTACACTGAAATTGTTTCGTTTCGGAGACTTAGGACGACTTACGGAGATAAATATTGCACATCGACCTTTGGAAAGACACAATCGGCTATTTTCGCCTTCGTAGAGAGTTATCTCTGTCGCACGAAATACAAACAGTCCGGTATCTATTAGGAGCTGTTAAAACAATTATGATTTGCTTCTTTTGATAATTATTTTATTCTTTGTATAAAATCGATAGGATCGAATAGATCGATGTGCAATATTTATTGCCGGGTACTGTAGTTTTAGATATTGTGAATTCGTCACTTACAGAAGTTCACAGCAAAGGCTAATTCGGAGTATATTATCTTAAAATAAACTTAATACCTTTGTCTTCCAACTGGTATGTTTGTAGTCTGGAACTTACCTGAAAAGGACAAAAAGAAATTACTTAGTAAAATTCATATAATAGGCAAAAATAAAAGTATGCCCGGCGCCGGCGCCGGCGCGGCGGGGCAATTGCGTAACAGATTATCAATAGGAATCAGTTTCATTTTGACAGTTCAGCAACATTCATTGCGTTATTTACGTGTTGAGCAGACAAATTTTTCGAACTTATGAAGCAATGGATTAACAATTTGCTTCAAAATGATTCAGAGTCCAATTGATAGATGTGTTACGCAATAGGGTGCAGGTCAGTAAATCTACTGTCGAATCATACCTACGCTACGTTAAGCTATTACGATTAGCTGACCAGAATAAATTATTATTTCGTTTATTTATTTACTTTACTTATTTAATTACATTTTTTAATATTTCTTAAAATATAAAAAACATTTTAAAATATAAAAAAATAGTTGTCCGCCGGTGTCGGGATCAGGGTCCAAACTACCGGTGGTTAGGGCTCCAGAGACAGGAACCTCCTCACAATGCGAGCCGTATCGAGGAGTACTGCCCTCTGAATCAGGCCCTTGATCCAACCGCCTAACGAGAGCCTCGATAGATGTTGATTGAGACTTTCGGTCATCAGTCCATTGGCCGATACGACAAATTATTATTATTATTATAGTTTATTGTTTAATTAAAACGGTTTACAACCAATTACAGGAATTAAAGACAGTTTACACATACACATAAAACATTAAATATAAAATCAAGTAAAAAGTTAACCATTAGATTCCAAGCGATCATTAAGTGCGGCCAGAGTACGTGGTGCTGGGGACTTAGCACGCGCAGCTGTGCGACATGGAGGCACAGCAAACAGCCTGTGCCTTCTGCCCCGGCAGTAGTTGTCTGGTACAATGTGTGCCACGAAAGATGAGACTTGACACACCACGTGGTTTGACTTGCGCAGAACACGATTTTAGGTATCTTTAGCGGTATGAGGTCTGAGTGCGGGACGGGACCGGACGTCATAGGGGCAGCGGAAAGAGCGGGGGAGGCGGGGTCAAGTCTCATCTTTCGTGGCACGCATTGTACAAAGAAGCGAGCCAGAACAGCATGTAGATCAGGCGCGTCAATAGTGCCACGGAGCTCTTACATGCTATGGTGAGCGGGTCTTTTGCTCGCCTTACCTCTAAAAAAGGAACCAATCACATCGCTAGTGAGCTTTCAAAAACTGGGCAAAATTTTGTTCAGTGTACTGATTCTTCACAAAACGAACAGAATATCTACAATATAGGTATAACCCGCACTGGGCCCGCGTGGTAGATTGCGGCCCACTCCCTCACGCCGAGAAGAGACCTGTGTCCCATCAGTGGGACCATAATATGCTGATTATGAATACATATATAATATGATAATTATAAAATATCTATCTCTTCTTATTTGTTTGTTTGTTCGCGCTAATCTCTAGACATATTTGAAAGTCGTATTTGAAAAAAACTTTTGGCATTTGATAGCCCAGTTCTTGAATAAGGTTATAAGGCTATTTATTAACATCACACTATGACGCTTAGTAGCCGAGCGAGGCGTGTGAAACCGCGGGACACAGCTAGTAACCTATAAAACATTTTCACACAACACAGCCTGCAAATACCTACTTCCAATTCCTCATAATTTCCCACTAACATAGCAACATATTGGCAGACTGCAGATTGCCTGGGTAGGCTGTGTCTCCCGGAAGTGCCGTGACGTCATCGCGACGCCATTTCCGTCGGCCATTATCCAATAGCAACGGGAAATTGTTCAATACAGGTGGTTATATTGTATTTTTGAGTTTGAACAGAAATTGCTTGACTGAATTCGGTAATGGTTTTATTTATAAGGCTGCGTATCTGCAGACAGGTTTAAGGCTCCTACAAACAGGCGCGACGCGCGACGCGAATGCGCGCGACACAAAGGCACCGCTCTTTGCGCGACTTGCGGTACCTTTGTGTCGCGTGTCGCGTCGCCCCTGTGTGTACGAGCCTTTAAGTAAAAAAAATGGTTTTTAAGGTTTTAGATTTTTATATCGCATTCGCTTTTAAGTAATACAGTATTTTATCTCACCAAGCGACACGCGCTTTACTTGTGGTTACTAAGTGTCACTCGTCACGCCCACATTCACTATTATATTCGCGAGTTTGTACACTTGATAACCAACCACAAGTAAAGCACGCGTCGCTTCGTGAGATAAAAATACTGATTCTTTGGTCAAATGGACCCACGGGATCACTCAAGCCAATCACATTGAATAGGTCGACTGGACCCACTGCTCAATTTCATCATTAGTACAATGCGCGCCACGAAAGATGAGACTTGACCCCGCCTCCCCCGCTCTTTCCGCCGCCCCTATGACGTCCGGTCCCGTCCCGCACTCAGACCTCATACCGCTAAAGATACCTAAAATCGTGTTCTGCGCAAGTCAAACCACGTGGTGTGTCAAGTCTCAACTTTCGTGGCACGCATTGTACAGTCGCGGAGTAAAGCAGAATCTTTTAGTTTTTGAGGTAGAAAAGTGCAATACCTACATGGTCAAAATGTGTCGTAACTGGTCGTTTTTTTTTAAACAACAGACGACTTAATTTGTGTCCATGATAACAGGTTGTGCGTTCATGTCCCCTGCCTCCCTGTATAGATTACAGCTACTATTTTTTCGAGTTAAGGCTCCTGCAAACAGGCGCGACGCGCGACACGAATCGTAAGCGACTCAAAGGCACCGCTCGTTGCGCGACTTGCGGTGCCTTTGTGTCGCGTGTCGTGTCGCGCCTGTTTGAAGGAGCCTTTACCCCATCTTTTTTGAAGTGAAAACTTCTTTAGGCGCGTTGGGCATTTTTTTAAATGGGGAAAAAACCATTGAACTCGCGACACTGTTACCGTAACCGACACCGCACGTGTTTTGTTTATAAGACGATTAAAAAAATACACACGTAATTGTTCAAGTTTTCGCTTCTGCCGGCACTCCCGGAGTGCCACTGTTTTTTTTTTTGCATCACGTGTTTCTGTGACAAATAAACCTAGTGTTCGTCATGTGTTACTTTTATTTCGATATGTGTTTTTCATTTTGTTTTTTATCGCACTTTGTTTTTATATTATAATCATGTGCGTAATTTGGTTATCATCTAATATTGTACTTTTGTGTGTTGTGCTGTCTTTTTGTGTGCGCCAAATAAATGGTTTATCTATCTATTTTTCATTCTTTCTTCTTTAGTAAGGGGTCTGCCGCAAGCACGCTGCGACTCGCAATTCAAGGCCAATTTAGACTTGGTTGATCAACCAGAACTGCCCACTCATAACCCTTCCAACGTAACGATGTAAAAACACTAAAAGCCACTATTCGATTTTAACCCTCCAATATTCACGTTCATATAAACATTGGCAACACCGCTGCGTTCTGATTAGTTATAAATTAAAATATCTCAACCCTCCGCTAGCTGAGTATTCCCGACACGGCCCGTCGATTCGACCTGGATTGCAAATGAACTTTCAGTAAATGGGAATAAGTTTATTGTAGGGTTAATTAGAGGTAGATGTTTTGTTTCTGATATCTTTTCCTGGCCTTTTAACTTTTTTTGTTTTCAAACCATTGTTTTATACTTAATTTGAAAGTTAATGGAAGTAAAAGTTAATGTACCTAATCCTTGTAAAAACAACAAATAAATTATAACGGACAACGCTATCGTGTAGATCTTGATTTTTATAAGTATAGGATTTGTCGGAAAAACCCTACGTGCTTCAAAATTTGTATTTTGGAGCACGTAATGTGGAATGAAATAGCCTTTCTGATTTTTTTTATTTTCGCAGTTACGTAATTTACAATTATTCCATTGTGTCGAAATGTATTACAGTAAAAACCAAAACAGAAAGAAGATATAACGTAAAGAAATAAAATAATGATGACCTCATCATCAACACACGAGTGAAGGCTTCTACAAACAGGCGCGACACGACACGCGACACAAAGGCACCGCAAGTCGCGCAACGAGAGGTGCCCTTGTGTCGCGCGCGATTATATCGCGTGTCGCGCCTGTTTGTAAGCCTTGACGGGGTTTTAAAACAATCTTCGTAGTACAAAAAATATCCCAAATCGTTTGCAAATCCATGAGGGGGCCGTGGGTAAATAATAACAGCCGCACAGGTCGATCGATCAGGTTTCCGCGGTTGGTCTGTGGATGGGTGACCATCTTTACATACCAAGACCCCTCCGTCCCTCGGAAAGCACGTTAGGATCCGTCTGAAAGGATCTACACACCTAGATCATTTCGAGAAACTAAAGCATCAAATCTCACTTCCGAAACTAGTGACGAACTGACAACTCAACCCGTTATTAGTACTTCGAGAATTTTTCGCCGTCCCCTCCGCTCTGCTCGCGCGGGATAACCAAATGCCGACAGAGCCCCCCAATCATGAAATATTTTTGTAATTCTATTACTTTACACGATTGCTTCTCGTTTGTTTATGGAAACTTTTTGTAAATAGGAACTGCCGGTCGATTCTGTAAAAATCTCACCGTGAAAACCTAGGTGAAGTGAGCGTGGAGTGAGCTGTCAATAGTGTCAATTCCTAGCAAAAACAAACTCACTTCACCTAAGTTTTCACGGTGAGATTTTTACAGAATCGACCGGCTGTTTTAGAATAATTTTTTTGTACTGCTAAATGACTAGAACTCAACTGAACTCAAAGTATTTATTTCAAATAAACCAATTACAGGCACTTTTGTATCGTCAAGAGGTCGGTCAGTCAGAAAGATGAAGCTAGTTGCCCATTCCAAAGCGTAGTACGAGTAGGTACCTATGGAGAACTGGCTACTGGCTTTCATCCTGACAGTTTAACAACATTCATTGCGTTATTTACATTGTTGAGCAGACAAATTTTTCGAAGATATGAAACAATGGGTTAGCAATGTCCTTTAAAATTATTCAGATTGATATAGAAACTTTGTTACGCAATGTGCTGAAATTGTCTTGGTCAGTATGCGTGAGGACCATAGATAAACGATTAGCAGAAGCTTTCATAAGACAGGTTTTGAAGTTTTAACATATTCCATAATCTAAAAACAAAATTTTCCTGGAACTGTAAAATCAAATCGGATGAGTGGTCCTCGAGTTTTAAGTGGTTTTCAAGTTAAGGCTCCTACAAACAGGCGCGACACGCGATATAATCGTGCGCGACACAAAGGCACCGCTCGTTGCGCGGATTGCGGTCCCTTTGTGTCGCGTGTCGTGTCGCGCCTGTTTGAAGGAGCCTTTTGTGTCGCGTGTCGTGTCGCGCCTTTTTGAAGGAGCGTTTATACGCGCACTAACAGAATATAGGATAGATCTAAAATATATTTCTATGAAGACCAGTCGGTATGTTGGCAGCGTTTATAATATAACAATACTAGATATTTATTCCCAGTCTGCCTGCCAACAATATTGTACGCGTTAGAGTTAGGTTATAAGTCATACACATACATAAAACAAATATCATTTTTATTACGGTCCACAAGAAGAGGAATAGTATCAAATGTTATGATTTATTGTGCAAAAGAAACAAATCTCCCCCTAGATTTGTTTTCAAAGCTTCGGAACAGTAGTGCTACTTGTAAAGTTCACTGCTCACCTCACTCAAGTGAGCGCACACAATTTGAAAACGAACTTAATTGTTTTTAAAGTAAATCATCGCGGATTCACAACGAGACACCGTTCGAATTGACGGCACGGTTGGCGCAGTGGTTAAGCGATTGACTGCTGCGCTGCATGTCGCGGGTTCGATTCCTGCACGGAACAAATATTTGTATCACCTACAAGAATTTGTTCCGGGTCTGGCTGTTTGTGTATGTGAGTTTGAATGTTTGTAAACGCACCCACAATACAGGAGAAAATCCTAGTGTGGGGCAACGTTTAAAAAAAAAAATTCGAAGTGATTTTTGATGAAAATCTATTTCTAGTTTTTTTTTTGTTAAAACCAGTCGGATTTGAATCTAAGATTCTTTTTGCATTTGATAGCGTCTCGAGGAAGGCTAAAGGCTATTTAAGACGCTAGGACCCTTAGAAACCGGGCAAAAACAAAAAAAACGGACAAGTGCGAGTCGGACTCGCACACGAGGGATTCCGTACCACAAAGCATAAAAGGCTCCTGCAAACGGCGCGAAGCGCGATGCGAATCGCGCGCGTCACAAAGGCACCGCTCGTTGCGCGACTTGCGGTGCCTTTGTGTCGCGTGTCGCGTCGCGCCTGTGTGCTTACGAACCTTAAAACGCCGAAAAAAACGTTTCTTTTATACCCCTTTAAACTTTAACTTTATTTTATTTTTATGATTTGTTGTTATAGCGACAACAGAAATAGATCATCTGTGAAAATTTCAACTGTCTAGCTATCACGGTTCATGAGATACAGCCTGGTGACAGACAGACAGACAAACGGACAGTCGAGTCTTAGTAATAGGGTCCCGTTTTTACCCTTTGGACCCTACGGTAAAAAGTCAGAAATAACGCTAAACAAAAACGAAGTTATAGCACAGGCAGGCGATGCGATGCGACAGGGTGGGTCGGGGAACAATACATTTCAGGCAGGCGAAGTCGCGGGCAGAAGCTAGTAGACTTATATTCTTTAAAGATAACTTCGAAACTATTTCATACGTTACATTTTTTTTTGTTATTTAAAGTCGTGTCTTAATTTTAGAACAGCGGGGAAACTTTCAAAGACAAGTAAATGAGTATCAAGCCGTGAACGAGGGCGGTGTTCAAAAGTTCGCTAATGAGCGCTTGTTTCTTTAGACAGAGAACCTGGCTTCGGGATGGCAAAAAAAAAAACGGTACAATGACAAACATATAAGTAGGTGGAAAAAAGTTTTTGTAATTTTCACTGTTTTCATTATTATCTCGAATCCATATTATAAATTCAACAGTAACTCTGTGTGTCTGTCTGTATTTTACCTTTTCACGCCTAAACTTGCGCGACTTGCGGTGCCTTTGTGTCGCGTGTCGTGTTGCGCCTTTTTGAATGAGCCTTTATTCTGTTAATGAATATCTTAATGACAAATTAAAATAATAGTTGTGTAACTGTAGGTATATCTGTCTATAATATAATGTTGCTTTCGTAAGATAATGATGATATTTATTGACATTTTTATTGCATTTATTATTTTATACGAAATTGTGGCTCACCTATTTGTTTATGTTTTAATTTTTATTGACATATTATATTAACTATTGCATGAAATTGTGACATCTACTTATTGACTTCATTTTTATTTTGTTATTTTGTATGCCTTTGGATCAACATTTTTTTTGTATAACATCTGTATAATTGTACCCTATATTCACAAAATGAATAAATGAAATTGAAATTGAACTGAACCATACATTTTTGACGTTTAAACGTTACTACAAATACATGTTTCTTTTATAACAACAAAAAAAACCTTTGCTGATCAAACTGCCAAAAGCAAGCTTCCATTTTTAAAATAGCAAACTTGGTTTGACTACCCACCTTGCACAAATACATCGGTAATTAAAATTAGCAAGGCATCCGCATCCGGCTCAGTACACCGAGTCACTAAATTGTGCATCTATTGTTGAGCGAACAAATTGACCTGTCAGAGAGACTGGCGCCCGGGGCTGTACTGGAAGAATACAAGTTATTAGTGGACGCTGTTGTACAGGAGTGAGGGAATATGGAAATGGGGGTTACTATTACCATACAATGCGTGCCACGAAAGATGAGACTTGACACGTGGTTTGACATGCGCAGTACACGATTTTAGGTATCAGCGGTATGACGTCTGAGTGCGGGATGGGACAGGACGTCATAGGGGCGGCGGAAAGAGCGGGGGAGGCGGGGTCAAGTCTCATCTTTCGTGGCACGCATTGTACATCTATACTTTTTAAGAATTTGTTTGTTTGTTTGAACGCGCTTATCTCTGCAACTGTCAGTCGGATTTGAAACATTCTTTTGGCATTTGATAGCCCAATTCTTGAGGAAAGCTATAGGCTATTTAACATCACGCTAGGACTCTTAGGAACCGAGCAAAAAGAAAAAATAATATTATTTAAAAGAGACAATAAGACCGTTTTGGGCGAGTAAATTTGTGTGAATCTACTAAGGCTCCTACAAACAGGCGCGACGCGCGACACAAACCGCTCGTTGCGCGACATGCGGTGCCTTTGTGTCGCCCGCGATTTTATCGCGTGTCGCGCCTGTTTGAAAGAGCCTTAATAAGTCAAATTGGCATCCACAGCTACGTTTTCTGGTACATTCGTCTACATATTATCTAGATCTGATACTTTTGGAACAAACCATACTCCTTTCGTATCGCTTCCACATTACATTGTATGATCTATCATTGACATTAGCCATCCGAATCTAGACGAACATTTTCCAGTCTAGCTATACAGACTGAGTGACAGAGACTAATTCCTAGATCAGCGTCGTAACAGACTTGTAAGTGCTTTCGACTAGAAATGTAGCTTGAAAGCAGTTAAAGTTACAAGAAATTAGGTTTGATTCGATGTTTTATGACAGGGTATGGATAAGCTATGTTAATTTTGTAATACGTCGTATGGTTTACAGACCCATGTGAACTTTTTAGGCTCAAATCACACCGAGATGGCAGCGAAGCGGCGGCGGCGAGCAGTTTCAGTGTCATATAATTTTAAACTTGGGTTTTCATCCAAATCCGTTCAACGGTTTACGCGTGATTGAGTAACAAACATCACAAACTTTCACATTTGTAATATTATAAGGATAAATGAATAAATACATAGCCCTATGTGGGTATGTATGTTAAATATTTTATGCGGCCTACTCAAATGCCCTTTCTATGTGATGTTCGTCGAGTCGTTGAGCTCCTTATATTTTGAGTTGAGCTACTCGATTACTGACAAATGCGTGCACTGACTGGATAAGTCCACTCAAATCTGTATGGTATAAATACTTAGGCCTATGTAAGGATAAGGATATCTTTAAGGCTCGTCCACACAGGCGCGACGCGGCACGCGACACAAAGGCCGGTGCCTTTGTGTCGCGCAACGAGCGGTGCCTTTGTGTCGCTCGCGATTCGCGTCGCGCGTCGCGCCTGTTTGCATGAGCCTTTACTCGTGTAACTATGTATACTATGCTGGGGCTAGTTACTAGCTGACATAAAGGCTCCTTCAAACAGGCGCGACACGCGATATAATCGCGCGCGACGCAAAGGCACCGCAAGTCGCGCAACGAGCGGCGCCTTTGTGTCGCCCGCGATTATAGGCTCCTGCAAACAGGCGCGACGCGCGAAACGAATCGCGCGCGACACAAAGGCACCGCTCATTGCGCGACTTGCGGTGCCTTTGTGTCGCGCGCGATCTTATCGCGTGTCGCGCCTGTTTGAAGGAGCCTTATATCGTGTGTCGCGCCTGTTTGAAGAAGCCTTAACGGGTGTTAAAAGACACTTAACTAGTCCGAGAGCCACTTGTATTACCCGACATTGTAATTAGTTTTTTGTACAAGACAGGGAACCTTCTGGTTAAGGAAAAAATGAAGGTCAAAATTCCAACTTTTACTGACGTTATAATTATTTCTTGTCGAATAATCTGCCAAAAAATCAGAATGATTGTATGTATATTAGTATTGTTTTTATTGTAAAAAGAAAGTTTTTAAAGGTATCTTCATAATTTTTTTCTATCGTATCAAATTAGTTGTATTAAGTCTCCTGCAAACAGGCGCGACGCGCGACGCGAATCGCGCGCGACACAAAGCCACCGCTCGTTGCGCGAATTGCGGTGCCTTTGTGTCGCGTGTCGTGTCGCGCCTGTTTGAAGGAGCCTTTTTATGTTTTCAACACACTATCTACCTAGCATATATCCTGAAGAATATCATATATTTTTTCTGATTTTGTTTACTGCAGTCGATTATATACTTTGATTGTTTCTAAAACTTGCGTTTTTTATGTTTAGGTCCTGTAAGCTCCATAAGTATATCACAACTTTATCCTTTTGACCGCCACACGTCAAAAAATTAAAAATGTGCTCACGGCGTCAAAGTCTGTCATGTAGTCGAACCGTGGTGTGCTGGGCACATTTTGGTTTGTCATTTAAGGCTCGTACACACAAATATCAAAAGGTTAAATACCCCCACGACCCCTGTATTGTTGCATATGCAGAATATTTTGCGTGCGTTACATTGCGCACTATCGCAAACAGCAAATGTTCACAAAAATAAGTCGTTTCCCAGCAATTATTTTCGTGCAATGTTCCTTAGTTTGTTGATGCACAGAATGCGTAGTGGACGACTATGTGATGTCTTTTTACACCCTGTCATCATCACCTGCCTACTACCTAGCCTTTTTCCCAACTATGTTGGGGTCGGCTTCCAGTCTAACCGGATGCAGCTGAATACCAGTATTTTACATGGAGCGACTGCCTATCTGACCTCCACAACCCAGTTACTGGGTTATACGATACCCCTTGGTAAGACTGGTTGTTAGACTTTCGGGCTTCTGACTATCCGTAACGACTGTCAAAGATCCACGAATGACAACCGGGACCAACGGCTTAACGTGCTTTCCGAGGCACGAAGGGGTCATGGTATTTAAAGATGGGTCACCCATCCACTTTTTACACCCTGTTTTATCACAATATTTTTACTATGCAACTCTCACAGGATTCTTTATAAATTCGTGTCGTGTATGCAACACGCAAAAACACTATAATTAAATTTATTAAATTCATCGGTTCAACAAAGCACGAATTGGAATCACGTCGTTTGTCTGTCCACTTATATTTTTTTATTATTTCTACCAACCCCTAAGTGCATTGCATTGTTCAGAATTATATGTGACCACTGAAGCGGGTTTTCATTAAGGGTTTATTATTATTAAAATATAGGGGAGCCATGTTTTTTTAAACGATTTTGAATAAAAAACAGCTTTGTGTTTTTATTCGGGAATCGTTTTGCATTTTGTGCGTTTTTTTAAGTTTCGTTGGAAAAATAAAACCGTCATGTCATAGGAATAAAAAGGCTCCTTCAAACAGGCGCGACGCGACACGCGACACAAAGGCACCGCAAGTCGCGCAACGAGCGGTGCCTTTGTGTCGCGCGCGATTCGCGTCGCGCGTCACGCCTGTTTGTAGGAGCCTTAACGCTGTTTTCTTTCACAGAAACGGTTGGAGGTATAAATATGGAACTGCGCACGTATGACTTGAACTTAGCTAGCGTTTTTGACAAGCTCAGCAGGTCCACTCAATCTGTGTGGTACTTTTTTCAAAAGACCATTTCAGACACCAATCTATATGGTCTTCACATGATGTGATCAAGATTATTTCTGGACTTTAAAAGACACTGTGAGCTCTCAATTTGTTTCGGCCTTTCTTCTCAGAGTAGTCAGATAGGAAAAATCGACCTCATCTCGTTTTAAGGCTCCTACAAACAGGCGCGACATGCGATATAATCGCGCGCGGCACAAAGGCACCGCCCGTTGCGCAACGGGCGGTGCCTTTGTGTCGCGCGCGATTTTATCGCATGTCGCACCTGTTTGCAGGAGCCTTAAAGCGCCTGTCTGGGTTCGAACCTATGATCAAGAATGATCATTTAAAGTTAATTCTCCGATATTAAATGCGGTTTAAGTCTAATTTCTGTACAAATAGTGCTCAGTGCTGTTAATTAAAACATTGCTCTGAAAATACATTAAAACATTAAGCGAAAGTTACCTTTTAAATCATTTTATATTAAAAGGATCGATTTCTTAGAGCTCCGTCTGATTTAATTAGAAGAAGAAGTTTTCGTCAATTTAAAGTTTAGATTCGCTAAGGCTACGTACGCACTGACGGGTTGCTTATCGCCTAGAGCCACTTGCTAGAAGCGGCAGCGTAAGTGAAACGACCGCTCTAGAATTTTCGCAACCGGCCGCATTGCATGCTTGGCGCCTTCGCTCGTCGGCAAGTGTGTATAGAAGTCACTAGGCAGTATGCTCTAAGCAAGCCACCTGCCAGTGCGTGCGTAGCCTTAAGGCTCCTGCAAACAGGCGCGACGCGCGACGCGAATCGCGCGCGACACAAAGGCACCGCTCGTCGCGCGACTTGCGGTGCCTTTGTGTCGCGTGTCGCGTCGCGCCTGTGTGTACGAACCTTAAGACTAAATTATTAGTTAAATTATTTTGATACGAAGGACGCAAGGTGATTCGTTCGTGTCTAGATTTCCGAGAGGAATAATTATTCCAGAAATATATATTATATCTTACTAACTAACACAGCAGTTCTGGCTCAGTGGTACCGGCCCCGACTCACGAGTTGTTGGTCGTGGGTTCGAACACAGGCAGGTGCTCAACTTTGTGTAAATCAATTGCTTATTACTTATATTATATATTTACAATAATTACTTATCACCACTGCTCTCAAAACGGTGAAAGAAAACATTGCGAGGAAACCGGCAGGTCCTAGAAACAAAAACTCGAAGACGTTGTGACATCTACCAACCCGCACTGGGCCCGCGTGGTGGATTACGACCCACTCCCTCACACAGAGAGGAGGCCTGTGTCTACACTATGTACTGTTTAAAGGCTCCTTCAAACAGGCGCGACACGACACGCGACACAAAGGCACCGCAAGTCGCGCAACGAGCGGTGCCTTTGTGTCGCGCGCGATTCGCGTCGCGTGTCGCGCCTGTTTGCAGGAGCCTTAACGGTGTACAGAATCAAAAATTTGTTTCGTATGATCATTTTTTAAATTACGACAAAAATATGAGGGGTGACAGTTGACACTCCCGAAAAATGTGATCGAGGGATGAAAAAATAAATTCAATATACATCAGCGTGTATTGTACTATTGGATCCCACAATTAAAAAGATTATGATGTTTCTAAGGCACTGCTATTTAAGGGCTTCTTCGAACAGGCGCGACACGCGATAAATCGCGCGCGACACAAAGGCACCGCAAGTCGCGCAACGAGCGGTGCCTTTGTGTCGGACGTCGCGCCTGTTTGCAGGAGCCTTAAGTCAATCGTTTTAGTGTTATGGGATATTTTCGGTTACAACCCCAGAAATATTTTTAGGAGTTCAGTTTCTTGGAGAATTACTATGGAAAACAAACGTATTTTTGCTGTCGATAAAATCGATACCGCACATGCGTATTTAAATATTCATCCCAACTTCGGAACCCTTCACTTTGCGTGGTCCGACACGCACATTGCCGGTTTTTATAGTAATTGCCGACGACTGGTTAGGGGTCGTTTTAGCCTATCGCCAACCACAAGGGACTTCGATAAAAGGGGGCTAGGTATTGTATTTCGATTCATTGCTGTTAGCAAGCTATTCTGTAAACTTCACTGCTCACCTCACTCAAGTGAGCGCACACAATTCGAAAGCGAATTCAATTGTTTTTAAAGTAAGTCATCGCGGATTCACAACGAGGACACCATTCGAATTTCGAAGTGATGTTTACTTATTTATCAAGGGGACTACAGGACTTAAACGCAAAAAACGCAAGTTTTAGAAGCAATAAAAGTATATGGTCGACTACAGTAAACAAAATCAGAAAAATATATGATATTCTTCAGGATATATGCTAGGTAGATAGTGTGTTGAAACCATAAAGGCTCGTACACACAGGCGCGGCGCGACACGCAACACACCTTTGTGTCGCGTGTCGCGTCGCGCCTGTGTGTACGAGCCTTAATACAACTAATTTGATACGATAGAAAAAAATCATGAAAATACCTCTAAAAACTTTCTTCTTACAATAAAAACCATACTTAATATACATACAATCATTCTGATTTTTTGTCAGATTATTCTACAAGCAACATATAAAGGCTCCTACAAAAGCGCGACACGACACGCGACACAAAGGCACCACAACTCGCGCAACGAGCGGTGCCTTTGTGTCGCGCGCGATTATATCGCGTGTCGCGTCTGTTTGTAGGAGCCTTAATGAAACCAACATGGAAACCCCTTCGATATAAATTCAAAACATTTTCTCCACACCCCAGGCTTTTAAACATAACTTATATTTATATTTAGGACACTTTCCCAATTGGTGGGCGTCCCCAATAACTATAAAAACGTCTTGGTGTCTAGACGAGTGGCGAGTGGTGGGTTAAACATGCATGAATTACTGCGGGGACTCCAGTCGAGCAGTCATAGGATTAAGGGAGAGAGGTTATTTTTTATTTCCTACATGTGTTCATAAAAAATCGTTTGAAAACACGCGTTTTCTTCCCTAGGAGTATAAGAGAACTACAAATGAGTAAAGTATAAGAGAACTTCCCTACGAAATGTTATTAGATTGTGTGTCGAAAACCATAATACATCTAATTTGATACAATAGAAAAAAATCATGAAGAATACCACTAAAAACTTTCTTTTTACAATAAAAACCATAATAGTATACATACAATAATTCTAATTTTTTGTCCGATTATTCCACAAGCAACATACTAAAGCACTAGTGTTTGAATTTTTTAGTCTAAACAATAGATTAATTATTTGTATATAAATTACCAGCGTTGTGTCATTGCGCTTCTCTTTCTTTTCTATGCAGTCCGACAGTAACCGCGCTTTAGGTCATGTAGTCCCCTTAATTACCTTTAATAACAGCCAATTTTGATGAAATAAGCTAGAAGTGAGCTGTCATTCCACCTGATGCTAGGGATTGGCACTATTGACAGCTCACTTCACCTAAGTTTTCGGGGAGCTTCGTCAATTTTTGACACAAGGTAAACTTCAATTCTTATTTTACACCCTAGGGCTGCTGTAAAGATACTTTTTCGTTATTTGTTAACCACCTGCAACAACAATAAATTATATTCTCATCATCTGCCTAGCCTTTTCCCAACTATGTTGGGGTCAGCTTCCAGTCTAACCGGATGCAGCTGAGTTCCAGTATTTTACATGGAGCGACTGCTTATCTGACCTGCACAACCCAGTTACTGGGTAATACAAACCCCCTTGGTAAGACTGGTTATCAGACTTTCGGGCTTATGACGACCCGTAACGACTGTCAAAGAACCAAAAATTCGTAGACATATGACATCTACAAGTACCAACCCACACTGGGCCCGCTTGGTGGATTACGACCCAGTCACTCTCACAGAGAGGAGGCCTGTGTCCCAGCAGTGGGAACATTATATGCTAATTGTGTAAGCTCACGCTTAAGGCTCCTACAAACAGGCGCGACGCGAATTGCGCGCGACACAAAGGCACCGCTCGTTGCGCGACTTGCGGTGCCTTTGTGTCGCGCGCGATTTTATCGCGTGTCGCGCCTGTTTGAAGGAGCCTTTATGCATAGGGTGGTAACGCAATTATGAGGTTGACTATAGAAACTTAAATTGCTACGTAAAGCCAAGCCTTAATCCTCAGTACTGTAACTCACAACTGTATCTTAAGTAAATTAAAACATAACCAGTATTGGACGGTGTCACCATTAATAAACTGTGAAATATTACATTCTTAAGAGATTAGTATTTTCTGCGGTGCATCTGTGCCCTAGGCTAGCACGAAATATGAGTTATTGGACATTTTATAGATAGTCCATAGAGAAAGATAGATGAATAATGTTGTAATTAGTAGAATAGAATAGAATTTATTGTTATTTATGGTATATAACTATATATGGTATGGCTTGTGGCTAAGTAATAACATCCGCATGGGTCAATCGACCAGGTTAAGCTACGCTTGCCGCGGTTGGCCTGTGGATGGGTGACCATTTTTACATATTTACATATTCCTATACTTGTCGTTGGTCCCGGATGTCATTCATAGATCTTTGGCAGTGTTAACGGGTCGTCAGAAACCTGACAGAAAGTCTGACAGTCTTCAATCTTACCAAGGGGTGTCGTATATTACCCAGTGTCCCAGTGACTGGGTTGTGGGGGCTCCGTGTAAAATAGTATTCACCTGCATCTGCATCCGGTTAGACTGGAAGCCGACCGGGAACATAGTTGGGAAAAGGCTATGCAGATGATGTTTATGTTTTAATTTATAGATAGAATTGTGTTTTCTGAGGATTTTTTGTGAGCGGCTTTTTTTTCTGGGTGGGATATCATCAAATGACCCCTCCCGCTCTGGGTGGAGCGGAAGGGAGTGTCAGACTCTTACTGACTAAAACCCACCCGTGTTCCTTCCTTAGCCTTTTATGTTCCGGGCCAGCGGTAACCCTTTCGGACAATCCCGCTGACCCGGCAGGCTTCGGCCCTGACGGGCCCCTTCGGATGATGCTGACTTCTCTTTGAGGCGCGCGTGGAACACGTACGCGCCGTCCGGCACGGGCCTGGTCCTGATGCAGGCCCGCGCCTACGGTGGCCGGGAGTCGTCGCGCGGCTCCCGACGCCCGGAGCGTCTCCCGCGGTGTGTGGCCGGCTTGGGTTGACGATTTTGATGTTGACGGAGCAGCAATGTAAATTTCTATAGTTGACCTCGTGGTTGCCTTACCATAACGTTGAATGTCATTTTCATAAAACGACAAGGTTTGTTTGTCTACAAGGTGGCAAGCACATCAACTTACAACCTGTTTATCATGGATACAGCCGGTCGATTCTGTATATTCCGACATCTGACCGTGAAAACTTAGGTGAAGTGAGTTTGTTTTTGCTAGGAATTGACACTATTGACAGCTCACTCCACGCTCACTTCACCTAAGTTTTCACGGTGAGATTTTCACAGAATAGCACCGCTGTACATGATTCGGGAAAATAAAAAAATGGAATAGCAAAAAGTGCAATCACTATTGTAGGAAACAGATTTTTTATTAACTGATGTTAAATTTCGCCGCCCGAAAGCGAGACATGGGATCTTTGAAAAGTTTTGGACTGGACAAGCAAAAATTTAAACTGAATTTGCAAAGAAATTATTTTTGTACATGTCTTTTAGGTAATGTCCAGTACTTTTGTAGAACCTTGAAAACAGTCTTCCATCTCGTCGTTTTGCTAAGTGTCCTCCATTTCAAAACCTAGAGCAAGCAACACAAGATCTAATTCGTCGTCCAAAATCATTTACGACTAGTGACGCGAAATATTTATCGATATAATCCCGGGATTATATGCGGTCGCACGCACTGCTCCGGGATTATACCGGGTCGCGCGGTTACGGGATTCAGCTATCTTTCGAGACAAATTAGTGTTTGTCAGGGGACAGTCGGATTCATGTTTAATTTGCGAATTAGTTTGTCATTTGTTTATTTCCGTGGTTTTGGTTCGAATTGAGCTGGCTTTTCGATTGTTACGCCACGCTCTATATCTAATTGATCTGAGTGTTTTACGAAAAAGGATCTTAGGGGCATTTCACATTATTTTAAGAACGTTCACTGTCTGATCTCAGTGTTAATCTGTCAAAAATGCCACTAATTTTCCTACATTTTTGACATTGATTGTAGCTGAGATGAGATGAAGGTTTTTAATTACGGAAATTTGCCTTCTATATTTAGACA
This sequence comes from Luperina testacea, assembly GCA_927399505.1. Lineage (NCBI taxonomy): Eukaryota > Metazoa > Arthropoda > Insecta > Lepidoptera > Noctuidae > Luperina > Luperina testacea. The sequence continues at coordinate 6,217,443 of OV656783.1, read as the reverse complement.
GCTAGTGGATGAGTATTCATTACGTTCTTGAATTACTTAGGAATGGCTGGAGCAGTTTGTTTCTAAATAAATAATTAGTTATCCTATAAATATGACAAATACCGAGTGTGAACATCTCGATAAAATCCGGTCTGTTCGTTTTCTCAGTATTTTGGAATATTATAATAATATGATCAAAAGATAACGCAAAAAGATCGCGAAGTCCCATTGTGTTATTTTCGCCGAAAAGTATTAGAAGTTGAACTGTTAGAAGACAGCTTCCTCGAACAAATAATAAGATTTTCTTCGCTCAACTTCCTTATTACCAAAAATATCTTTTCCCTGTACAAATTCCTAAATCTTTTGGTCACAATTTTATTTATTAAAGCAACGCTTTGTTGTTGATCACAAACGCAGTTGGCGAGCGCCATTGTGGTAGATTGTATCGACACGGTCCCGCGTTTAATCCTTTAATCCCGGGGTGCGGGATTCGCATCGACCGCACTACAAGACAGGCGGTTTTTGTTGTGATGTTAAGGACATTTAAGTGGAATTGTGCACATATTTATGCTTGATTTCTTCGAGTTTTTGTTGAATGATATAGCGAAGTATAGGCTATTACATGGGACCTATACAAATCCGGTGAAATGTTGATGCTTTTGTCTTAGAACCCTTCAGAAAAAAATGAGTCCAGTTTAGGCTTGTTTTACTATGTCCGGCATTCCGGTTAGGCACGAATACTACATGCATTCAAAAAGGGAACATATTTTGCATGAAATTGTAAAAACAAACAGGCTCACTTTCGTGTTTATAATATTAATTAGGACTAGTGGAGATACTCCTCTCAAAAGTGAGCCAAATCCTTAATGAACCTTACTTGCACACCATCTCGAGAAGGTCCATAGTTCAATTGCGAAACCCAAATTTATTTAAAACCAAATGAACTGAAAATAAACTAAGAGACCTCATACAAATATGAACTGAGGAGAATTTGTATATTTCGCTGAGCACCATCGCCCTTTACGGTCGGACAGATACTAACATTTTTGCATACAAATGTTTTTTCAAGCGATTCGAGGGTAGGATATTGTGCTGCATTTAGCGGAACGACTACAGTCAGGGGTTTTAAATAGTGTCTACCTTAGTTGTGTTGAGTCACTTTTATTGGATACTGGCGTTTGCCCGCGGCGTCACCCGCGTGTTCGGAAAATAACCCACGGGAACGAACTACTGTGATTAAAAGTACCCGTGTTAATCCAGGTAAACAATGTATTCTTTGCAATTTTGATAGATACTGATTTTACGTAAGACTGAAAGGGGGAGGTTTATCGAAGTCGATTTTTTTCTTACGTAGGGGGGAGTGGGGGTCAGAAAGTGGTCAAAATTGTCTTACGTAATTTATTACCTAAGACAATTTTGACCACCTTCTCCCTTCATTCATTAATTTCTTTCTTTAATTTATCAACAGAATATAATAAATGCAGAAGGAACTTTGTCTGGCTGTAACCTTTTCACAGCTGGAGGAAAAAATCTCGAGGAAAGGCACACAGGTAGATCAAGAAGTCGGTAACGACATAGTATTTTTATAATTCCTGACCTCGACCCCGGGAAGGCTAGTTGTTAGGATTCCGTAACCAAAGGGTAAAAACGGGACCCTATTACTAACACTCCACTGTACATCTGTCTGTCTGTCTGTCATCAGGCTGTATCTCATGAACCGTGATAGCTAGACAGTTGAAATTTTCACAGATGATGTTTTTCTGTTGCCGCTATAACAACAAAAAATAAAATGAAGACACCATTTAAAGGGGGTTTTTTTTATTTGAAATGGGTTTGCTCTTGACTCTAGTCATTTCATTTTTTTTTTCATTTATTTATTCTTAAACAATTTACATTGTGTCGAACATTACATATTAAATAGGTACTAAACAAAATCATCATGTGCAGAAACAACACCAAATTAAATGTTAAACAAAATTATCACATGCAGAAACAAAACATTATAAAACGAACAATACAATAAAAAAGCCTAATTAAAGTTGATTTGAAATGTCCAGTTCCAGAGTCAATTCGTTTACCTAAAATATGTCACCCAATATATAATATCTAATGTCAATGCAGGTATAATGTCAAAATAGTGTCAAAAGTGATGAGCAACATTTAATTTAAAACTTGTTCACTGCTATTATTATAATATAAGTGACTACCTTTATCATTTGTCATAAAATCTGACACAGAGTATAAACATTTTTCCAACAAGAAGGCTTTCAATTTAGTTTTAAAAGAGTGAGAGCTATAAATTAATAATTTTAAATCAGTCGGTAACCTATTAAATAACTCCACTGCTTGGTATCTAGAACAATGCTTAGCTATGTTAAAATTTGGTGCCATTTTGTGTTTAAATTCCTTCCTTCTTGTGCTTTCCCTTACCTTACGTTCCTAGGTAGTCTAGGTCAGAGATGACAGAGACAAAGTCTACGATGGAGTGAGCTTACCCAGAAGAAGCCTGTTCACTCTTACTTTGAAGAGATTCGGGTTGTATGCACTCGGAAACACAGACGCAGGTAGAGAGTTCCACTCTGAAAAGAAACGATTTTTTCGGCGTTTTATGCCTTGTGGTACGGAACCCTTCGTGTGCGAGTCCGGCTCGCACTTGGCCGTTTTTTTTATTTTATCCTAAGTTCTAAGACGATCGTTCTGTGTCGGATGAGGGACCAGTGAGTTATGTGCGTCGGGCTTTGTAGACGGGTTACATAGTTCCTTTAAATACGTTACATTTTCAACAGTCTGGCACCGGTCTTACTGAATGTGGGGGAGAAAAGTATCCCGCTGAGAGGAACCACAGGAAAAATGGGCGAAAACATGTAGATAAAACCCGTGGGTTTAACCATAGCAGAAACGAATTTATATTAATAAAATATAGTTGCTTTTATTTACGCTTTCGCACATAAAAAGGAAAATACGGAAACCTTATAGGATGTATGTCATGTGTAAAAATATTTTTTTTGCGATTACAAACTTACATTTCGACGGCGAGGTGCCAATACCTCTTATTTAACTGTCATTTTTTTTTTAATTTATGTATTTATATATACTTTATTGTACACCAGAAAATACATAACAAAAAAATACAATTATGAATACAAAACATACAATGGGCGGCCTTATCGCTTTCTGCGATCTCTTCCAGGCAACCAATTGTAATTCAACTGGTAGCCGACCCCAACATAGTTGGGAAAAGGCTAGGTAGATGATAATATTAGACATTAAGCAAAGTGGGTACTTGCACTCAGTTGAGTATCGACCAGGCAATATCCGTATGCCAATCTTCAAATGGTGTCACATAAAAAAGCCCTCAGGCATACATTATAATTTACTATTGGACGTGTTCGCGTTCGCCCTGTTTACGAGTTTCACCGTAACATGACGTGACGCGAAGTGCATTCGTAACTGTTTGATATATTATTATCATTTGAGAATGTTATTTAAGGCTCGTACACACAGGCGCGACGCGATACGCGACACAAAGGCACCGCAAGTCGCGCGACGAGCGGTGCCTTTGTGTCGCGCGCGATTCGCGTCGCGCGTCGCGCCTGTTTGCTGGAGCCGTTAAGGCTCCTACAAACAGGCGCGACACACGATATAATCGCGCGCGACACAAAGGCACCGCTCGTTGCGGGACTTGCGGTGCCTTTGTGTCGCGCGCGATTTTATCGCGTGTCGCGCCTGTTTGTAGGAGCCTTTATGGGTGACGTTGTGCCTTTATCGTCAGGGCCCGTGTCTCGGAAGCACGTAAAGCCGTTGGTCCTTCCCCTGATCTCTCTCCGGTCGTGTCGGATTGCCGTCCCATCGGACTATGAGAGTAAAGGAACAGAGAGTACACCAGTGTTTACGCTCACACTTGTGCACTATAATATCTCCTGCGTACCTGGCCAATCTCCGTTGAGATTACCCACCGTCACCGTAATGGGTCGAGAGCATAAGGCTCCTACAAACAGGAACGACACGCGATATAATCGCGCGCGACACAAAGGCACCCCTTGTTGCGCGACTTGTGGTGCCTTTGTGTCGCGTGTCGTGTCGCGCCTGTTTGAAGGAGCCTTTATCGTCGGGGCTTTCAGTAAGGACTCGTCGCGTAGTCAAACAATGTGCTAATAAATTTTATTTAGACAAATTATCAGACGAATTTTATGAGAACTAGTTTAATATTTTGGGCTTATTTATAATAACTACAAATTGAATTATTAATTGTTCTCGCATTGTAGAAGCAACAAGAATTATATACCCAGAATTTGTACTTCTCTTGATTTAAAAGCGTGTCCTTGGAGTTTCTTGTCCGTTCTTCTCCATAGATATTTACGTTTTGGAATGAACAACTAGCTTCAACTTTCCGACCAGCAAACCAACTCTTTGACAACTCAAAAGTGCCTGATTATGATTTAATTGAAATAAATGCTATGAGTTTTTTATATAATAATATCTACTGAATAACTTATTATATCTGATATTTTACCATGAATTACAAAACAAAGGAATCTATCTTGTAATATAATCTATAAACAATCTAATTAGCAATCGATCTCAGGCATTGTATTAGTAAAATAGAGTCTTAATTAAATTAGAAAGTCGATATTGTAAATGTTAGACTTCAAGAGCCTGTTATAAAATAACGGAATGAGCCGAGAGCTATCTTCTGAGATACAGGCCTCGCCTAGTTGAGAAGATAAGAGTGAATATGTGTATACACAACTCTCTAAGACCACGTAAGTCCAAAGAATGATGATTTCATGAAACAGTTATTCTTTGGACTTACGTGGTCTTAGAGAGTTGTGTTGATGACTTTAATGATTATAATTCTGTGAATACATATTTGTTACGACCGCGAAACATATATTAATCAACGTACAACTTAATACTGACCAGCAAATTGCAAAAGACCTAAAAAAAATTGAATTTCGCGGGCTACCCTGGCGCTTTCGCCTTAACAATACATCGGCATTGTCCTCAATTCCTCAGTATGCGACACGTATCGGGCATCTGCAAGTGTTTTTACCTTTTGATTCAAAGTCAAGTCAAATCATTTAGTTTAATTGCATCATTAAAAGGTAAGGAAAGGTTTTACTTGTGCATGAAATTTAATAAATAAATAAAAGGCACTTTTTAACGTCAACATTTACAAGAAAATAGAATTGATTCTAGTTGTCCTTTTCAAAAAGTAGTTCCGTAAGGAGAAGAAACATGGGTACGAAAAATATTCGAAAATATATTCTATGATGCATACGCCTAATTACCAAACTACCATGAACACGAAAAAAAAAACAACTGCTATAAATGCAAAATCACGGCTGCCATTGCTCAAAAGCATTTAATTCGCGGTCAAACAAAAAAACCACTAATAAACACAGTGACTCGGCGTTACAAGCATCTGGTGCGACCGAACCGAATGGATTCGCTTCGTTCACTCAAAAGTTCAAAGTCATTCAGGATTTATCATTTATTAGGACTTCAAAGCGAATTATTTTTAATTTATGAATTTAATTTATTAAATTATTATCCTTTGTAAGTTTGGGTTTAGAATAGATGAACAGGATTCAAGAGTAATAAGTTATATCTAGTGTTAAGGGGCTTACATGACCTGAAGCGCGGTCACTGTCGGACTGTATAGAAAAGAAAGAGAAGCACGATGACACAACGCTGGTAATTTATTGCAAAATATGAAGTAACTAGCTTCTGCCCGCGACTTCGTCCGCGTGAAATTTCTTGTTACTCCGACCCACCCCTTCGCATCTCATCGCCTGCCCGCGCTATTACTTCGTTTTTGCTTAGCGTTCTTTCTGACTTTTTTTTCTTTTTGCTCGGCTCCTAAATGTCATAGCGTGATGTTAAATAGCTTATAGCCTTCCTCAAGAATTGGGCTATCAAATTCAGAAAGCCCGTTGCGCGACTTGCGGTGCCTTTGTGTCGCGCGCGATTTTATCGAGTATCGCGCCTGTTTGAAAGAGCCTTTACGCAATTCGGGTGCAGGGATGGTCTTCACGAGCGCGTTGGACATCGTCAATATACGCGTCGTCAATAATATCGTCAATTATGACAGTTAGTACGATCAGGGACAAAAATATTTCTATAGTTATTTCGGCAGTACTTTCGCAGACAAGCTTGTGGCTTCCAATTAATCTACAAACATCCCTAAATTGAATTCGTCGCTTCTAACCCATAAAGCTTGGTAGACTAACTAGTAATTAAAACACCCGGCCAATGCAGACAATAGCTATAACTTACCCCTGTCACGTCACTAACGTTAAAACGTCAAAAACAGCGAACTCCGCCATTTTAGCGACGGAACCGGACGTTTGGTATAAAGTCAGATTTATGAGTTGCACTACGACATAAGATAGCTTTTGATGTGTGAATAAATTATATATTTTAAGTGTTTCATATTCACGCTCTTTTAAGTTTAATTGCTGGGGAATTAAAAATGGAATTCACTCTTCTGCAGACTTCTTAATATGGTGGTTATGACGACATTACTGCCATTAATAATGCATGATATTCTTTCAGAACGGAAAATGAGTTAAAGGCTGATGAATAAATATTTTAAACTAGCCGCGCCCCGCGGTTCTACCCGCATAAGTGTCCATCCCGTGGGAATATCGGGATAAAAAGTAGCTTATTATGTTAATTCAGGGTGTCAGCTACCTCCATACAAAATTTTAACAAAATTGGTACAGCCGTTTGAGCGTAAAGAAGTAACAAACATATAAACACACATACACACACACAAACTTTCACCTTTATAACATTAGTGTGACTAGCTGCGCCACGCGGTTTCACCCGCGTAAATTCGATCCCGTGGGAATATCGGGATAAAAAGCCTGTGTTAATCCTGGTTATAAACTATCTGTGTGCCAAATTTCATCCAAATCCGTTTAGCCGTTTGTGCGTGAAGAAGTAATAAACATATAAACACACACACTCACAAACTTTCGCCTTTGTAACATTAGTGTGATTAGCAGGAAAGTAGGAGAATTTAATTTTTTGTGTTTTGTAATGTTTTACTCGTACTTTGCATATTCATCATTGCGCACAGCGCGTCAGATGTTCTATGTCACGAAGTCCGTTTGGCTATGAATATTGTCAAGCGTGCACATGCACATTGTGATCAACAGAGACTCAAAAATGGGTGAAGTAAAACGGTACACATTCGCGGAAATAGCCTCATGCGACGGCAGCAAGGGGCAGCCGCTGTGGGAGCGCGCTTGTCGGGATACGTCACTACTACAATCAAAGCCGAACGGACTTCGTGAAATAGAATATCTGTAACTGAACAGACAGCTATGCTCCTGGAGTTTGTTGTGCCACTTCTTCCTAGCTAAAGCACCAGGAAGGCCGGGCATTTTGAGGGATTGATCTTGTGTAATTTTGATGTTCATATAGTACCTACTGATTTCCAGCCTAGTCTGAATAACTTTTCATTTTTTTTGACGTGACAACGTCTAAATAAATGAAAAAAAAAATTAAATTAAAAAAAAATAAAAAAAAAAACAAAAAAAAAATAAAAAAAAAATATAATAATTATATTATTATTATAATTTATAAATCGATGAAGCTGGCTGCAAACACGAAAAAACATGACTCATGTAGCGTTACCTCGCGGCCTTGCTCTGTAGCGTTGCAGCGTTCCATGGCGGCTTGAAGTGCAAGCGAGAGCGCGGAACGAGCGATGAGACTTCATTACAGATGATGTCGAACGCTGCCGAATCGGCCTCCGCGTTCGGCAATTTCATTAATGTTTTGTTATGACGTTGTCACGTTAAACTATCGTCAGTAAACCGACTTCTGTCGGCACTACCGGAGTGCCAGTGTTTTTTGAAGTGAAAACTTCTTTAACGGCGCTGTGTACTTTTTTTGGAATGGGTAAAAACTTCTAAATTCGCGTCAGGTCACGTGACCCTGATCGAAAATTCGTAAGACGTAAAACGTCAGACGTAAAACGTAAGACGCGCGTTGTTGAGGACAGCGCCATCTATGCACATCGGGAAGAACTACGAGGGCCTCGCGTACTAACGTCAGACGTAAAACTTAAGACGCGCGTTGTTGAGGACAGCGCCATCTATGCACATCGGGAAGAACTACGAGGGCCTCGCGTACTAACTACGTAGTTCATCCAACAACGACGAGATGGCGCTGAACCACGGATATATAACTGTGTGCTTATTTGTAAATCTGAATAAATTCCTTTCACGAGAAGAATAAACCTGTCACTTTGGTCATCATACCTGATTTGCAAAAAACCCTATAAAATAAGGAACACACCTTAACACGCGTGTTTTGTTTATAAGACGATTCACAAAATACACTCGTAATTGTTCAAGTTTTCACTTCTGTCGGCACTACCGGAGTGCCAGTGTTTTTTTTTTGTTGTTGTTTTGTTAACCACAATTATTCCCATCATATCTCTCCGCGATGAAGCAAAGGATTCACGAATAAACAGCGCAAAGATTTATATCGACACAACTCGCGGGGCGGACGTTTAACGGAAGCTCTGATTTACGAGTTTCACCGCGACACGCCTAGGCTTTGATGTGCCGCTGCATGATATAATTATAGACGTTTATTACTTGACTACGGTTATGGAGAAAAATAAATGTGCTCTCTGTCGTTAAGTCATATTTTAATTTCTATCTGAAGAACCGCTAGTTTTTTATACTTTTCTTTTTGGGAAATAAAAGAGAAGTGTTTCACGATATAAGTACATATAATAAAGTACCCGGATATAAAATAATTTATAAAAATATCTTACATAACATAATTTTAGGCTATGACCAACTGACGACCTAGACGGGTACCGCTAGGGCTGGTGCGAGCAGTTGCGTGCATTGCATGAAGGCATATAAGCAGTGCCTACCTCGATAAATCACCATAAAGGTTCCTGCAAACAAGCGCGACGCGCGACGCGAATCGCGCGCGATACAAAGACACCTTTCGTTGCGCGACTTGCGGTGCCTTTGTGTCACGCGCGATTTTATCGCGTGTCGCGCCTGTTTGAAGGAGCCTAAGTCTGTCAATTACATTTTAGTAGGTGTGCCCCACAGTTATGAAACTCTCTAACGAAAAACAAAAAATCTTCATAAAAACACGCGCGGCAGTAGAGACGGCCTACTCGGCTCCCGTATTATTCGCACATTGTCATTGGTCTTTACTCGTACAAGTTAACACGACGAAATAAAAAATACGTACGTCTCACGCGTAATACCATGACGTTCGACCTTCGCAATTTATCACCCTAAAGTAGGCATGCCTGCTCAAATAACCAACCGAGTATGAATGTTAAAATCGTAATTTGTAATTCGTTCGTAATTTTGCCGTGCGAAGAAAGAAAGGGATGAATATTGACAAATTTTTCGTTATGGTGTCGTTTTCACAGTTTTCGAGGTTACTGGAGCCGAAAATAAAGTCAAAATGGAAATCCAAGATGGCGGCTGTGAAACTTATTTTTTGTTAATTGATATTTTTGTTTTATGTTTCTTGATCGACATTTAAGGGCCTTACTCTCGTTTAGTACCGTAACTCGGTCACTTTATGAAGCTTATAACTCATTAACGGTTTGGTTAGAAGTTCTGTAAAAAATATATGTTTGCTATAGATTCATGTACAGCATTTTTGAAACAGGGTTTTTTCATAAGGCTAATACTTTTTCCTTAAAAAAATATTTACCAAAACGCTATTTTCGCTAACATTTGCTTATAACTTCTAAACGGCTTTGATGTTTGGAAATATTTTTACACTGAAAAATTGGTGGTTAGAGGTACTACATATTTGAAATAGCGTTTTTAAATCAATCAACAGTTGCAAAGACAATGCCCCATTTTGAGATATAGGTTCAGAGGTGCTCTGCGCGGGCGCGGGCGGCAGTCGTGCGTTAGCACTGAGACGGGGTGGCTGTGTCGCTCGCTGCTCCGCCCGGCTATCGATCGACTACGCGCGTTTGGCTGTGTTAGTGCAAATATTTATGAACGAATTGTATCAGTATGCGTTTATAGATTAGCTTGCTGCAGAGGGCCCATTTCTATTGTCCGCATGGACGCTTTATTAGTGGTGCCATTTCTAAATACTGTTTTTTTTTTATATTGTTTATTTTGTAAATATGTATAAGATAATTTGTAAATAAATAAAAATGCCAAAGCAAAGCAAGTCAAGAAAAATACGTTTTCTCTACGACGACGCACCATTTTATAGATATTAGCGAAAAACTCAAAAGTGGGAATTTTTATACCCCCCACTCCGGCTCACCTCCTAGACGCGGGGACTTTTAGTAGGTATGTTTACTCCCTAAGCACTCTGAGCAACTTTCTGAAGAAATCGCTCACGGCCCAGCTCACGCACTCTACACCTCTTTTTGGTTTATTCGTTGAGTGGACTAATAAGTATCTATCTATCTATACTTAATCTTATAAATAAAAATCTTTAAAACTTTATCTAATAAATAAAATTGGAGTGTCTGTTTGTAATATTAAAACAACCGCTTCAGGCCATTTTATTTTGACTGTTTAGAAAATAACTACATACTTACTCACAATAAAAAAAAAAATGTTTTCAAATACCTTAATTTATAAAAAATGAGCATTCTTAGTTGTCAATCTACGAGTAGGTATTTGCATTACTGAGTTTATTGATCTTGTGCGGATTTATTTCTGTGACTGGGACTTTCACTAGCAGATAGGTGAATAAGGAGTAACTTAGGCTACTTTTATTTTAGAAAAAAAAAAAAGAAAATAGGTTCCCACGAAAAAAATTAAAACCTATGAAATGAAATATTGAATAATATCCGATTCAAATAGGGAGGTTGTATACTACGTTTATTTAGGTACTTAACCAAATGTAAATAAATCATATTGTGGTCGTCCAAATCAAAAGGGACCTTATGGCGGTAACTAGTTTCCGAGATATTAATAAATTCGTAAAATACCTCAAAAAAATCGTTTTTTTATTAACTGTATTTTTAAAAAGATGATTGTATTTACTACATGTGTGTGTGTTCAACTTTTCGAAAAGTCAATTTAAAAAAGTTTTGTATTCATCTAAAGTTTAGTAAAAAAGGAACCTTATCGCGGCAAGACCTAACAAATCGTTTTTCTTGTAAGTCAAACCATATAATTATTATATCGACATTTTAATATTGCAAGGTATATATAATAACGTATAGCCGCCATTTTTTTTTTTTTTTTTCAGGATGGGAAATCATCAAATGACTCCTCCCGCTCTGGGTGGAGCGGAAGGGAGTGTCAGACTCTTACTGACTAAAACCCACCCGTGTTCCTTCCTTCGCCCTTTATGTTCCGGGCCAGCGGTAACCCTTTCGGACAATCCCGCTGACCCGGCAGGCTTCGGCCCTTACGGGCCCCTTCGTTTAGTGCTGACATCTCTTTGAGGCGCGCGTGGAACACGTACGCGCCGTCCGGCACGGGCCTGGTCCTGATCGGACGGTGAGCTACCCATTACTCTCCGCCCGCAGGCCCGCGCCTACGGTGGCCGGGAGTCGTCGCGCGGCGGCTGGGACGCGAGGCTCTCTCCCTCAGCCGTCCCGCCGCCTCCTTCGCTAGCATGACTGCTTCGCAGAAGGAGGCGACTGCCCCCCACTCCCTCTCGCCCCGGACCATGGCTTGAACCAGGCCCGGACGCGAGAGGTCGCCGGCACGGCGGTGCTCCGCCCAAGCGAGGCAGACCTCCACCGTGTGCTCCACCGTGTCCTCAGGGCGATCCTGGCAATGGTGACACCCGGGCGTTTCCTCCCGCCTGATTATGTGCAGGAACCTCCCGAAACTTCCGTGTCCGGTGAGGACCTGCGTCAGGCGGTAGGTGAGGGCGCCATGACGCCTCTCTAGCCACTCCTCAAAGAGGGGTCTTACCGCCGCTATCGTGGCGTGCCCTGCGCTGGGTTGTGACAGTCGCTCTTTCCATGCCGCCATGAGATCGCGCCGGAGGTCCGTCCGCTCCGCCGCAATTTGCTGCGGAAGCGGAGTTTCCCCCCGGCGTAGTGCCTCCGCGCGCCACTCATACAGGCGCGCGAGGACTATCGCCTCCAGATCCCATGGCGGCAGGCAAGGAGGCTTGCCGCCTCGCCCGAGATCGTGCGGTACCCCCGGATCAGCCTAACGGCTACCACCTTCTGGGGCGCGTTCAAATAATGGGCGGCTCGCCGCCGCAGTGAACGCGCCCACACCGGGACCCCGTATAGGGCCATGGACCGCACGACCCCCGCGTAAAGCCTCCGGCAGGAGGCGTTTGGCCCCCTCAGGTTGGGCAGGAGCCGCTTGAAGGCGGCCCCGGCCCGTTCCAGTTTGGGAGCCAAACGTCGGAAATGCTCGTCGAAGTTCCACCGGCTGTCGAGGACGAGACCCAGGTATTTCATCGTCGTCTCGACGCCGATGTGAACCCCTCCTACCGTTAGTTGGGATCCCGATGGTGGCGTATTCCGGGGCCCATGAAACGACATGGCCTCGGACTTGTGCAATGCCACCTAGAGACCCAACTGCCGGATCCTCTCCACGACTATCGCAACCCCGCGTGTCATCGCGTCGGCCGCCACCTGATGCGACCTCCGCTGCGCCAGGACTAGCGTGTCGTCAGCGTAGCGTATAGCCGCCATTAGATAGTGTCGCACGCCGCCGCATGCGGCATTCTTTGTATATGCGTCTTAGGTCTAAGGTCCCACTATTGTAGTCCATATTTTGTTTAGGTACTTTTAATAGAGGTAAACAATCTTGTTATGTTTTTATCATAAAATATATTTTTAAAATAGGCTAAGGCTAATAGCAAAAGTAATTCATTATAACATCTGTTATTTCATTTTGTTTTTTTATCTTGTAATGGCTATAAATTATTTCATAAATGTATTTTTCGACAAAAACGTATCAAGATTGTTTACCTTTATTTAAATACTTAAACTAATTAACTATACTAAGAGATAAGTGTCAGCAGACTGCAACGGACCGCCTTAAGAGCCCTTTTTTACGTATATACTTGTTACGAACATTTTGTTAAATAAGTAACATTTTCATACCTTGTGATAATAAAAAAAAAATTGTTAAATAAGTAACATTTTCATACCTTGTGATAATAAAAAAAGAAAATTTAAGTTATCTTGAATGTTGCACTAAAATATTGATTATGCATGCTAAAAATAAAAAAATTTGTTTAGTGCCTACCATTAGGGCCCTTTTTTAATTTGTTTGAAGAAATTGTTCAGTTCTCTATGTAACTTTACAAGATCATAACTAATAGTTATCATTGATCTCTTAGCTTTATTAGCATCTAAACCAATTATGTATAACCTATTTAGTGATTAAGTGTTGATTTTGTTACTGTCAGATCTCAAAGTTTATAAAAAATAAGAATTCTTGCTAGTAAATAAAAACAATTTTTTTTTTAATTATGTGTTGTTTTTATTTACATCTAAGGCCTTTCGCAAATCTATGTAATTAGTAGCAATATAAAAACAATAAAAGTTTAGTGAGAAACAGGCGGTTTACTTATTTTTAATACTATTATCGATACTTTGCATCTCATTGATAATGCATTATGTTGGCGGGTCTAGTTCCCACAACAAACAAGTTTATGCAAGGATTGTAAGAATTTCCATTAGTAATAATCATAGTCAATCAAAGTATACCATCAGTTACATAACTTCACACTAAAACATAACTTTTTTGTACGGCATACTTAAATTGCGATTTTCTCGAAACTTATAATTTCGATCATGAACTTCAAAAATTCGTAAAAAAATAACGGTAGTGGTTAGAAGGTTGGTTCTTGGGTCTATAGTTCGGTACATTTATGTAGTTTTCAGCCCTGTAGATAACTCATTTCCGCCATAAGGTCCCTTTTGATTTGGACGACCACATATAATAAAGAAACGGAGTATAGTTTTTTTTTATTTTTTATAAGTGGATCCTATACGTGAAGATTCCTTAATTTCCAATGAAATTGTTTGGATAAATAATAAAATAATATAGTGTTTTTGTTTTAGCCCAAGGAAATCGTTCACCAAATATTGTATATAAAAATGCTAATACGAAAAACTAAAAATAAATAATAATTAAACTAAAATGCAAAAACGATCAAAAAGAACTAAATGGAGAAATATTAGAAGAATTTCAATAAAATTAGCATAGGTATTTCTTTACGTGGCGGTGAATAGACGACTTTTATGTATTTGAGGGGGTGAAGCAGATGAAGTGGGATATGAATTGTCCCCGCCTTCGGCGGGGTGCACCGCGCGGATTTCGTCGATGAGCGACTTCCATTATATTTAGAAGCGTAATTTCGCGACTCGAATAAGATGCACGATTGCCTCCGCGCTCTACTGTCCGGATTCTCACTGCGTAATCACCAGGTTCGAATCTCAGTGGACGGCATAATCTTTAGTTTTGTTATTTTTTAATTATAATGTACTTATCTTTTGTTTTGTTATTTTTTAATTATAATGCGCATATTTTTATTTTCTTATTTTTAAAATAATTCAATAAGTAATTGTTATTTTAATAAAAACAATCATTTTTATTCCTATAGTTATTTTTCTTCAGAATCTAGAGTAATATAATAAAAATAAAATAAAAACGTCCACCAAGCTTGATTCGGAAAAAATTATATACCTACAGTGTTTTACAAAAGAGTGTAAGCAATAATAATATAGTCTGAAAATTTTCAAACAAGAAAATCGGCAAAAAATAAAAAAATAATAATTAAAAAAACATATCAAATAAGAAAATAAAAAAAAACCAAATATGGAAAAGTTTGGATTTGAAGCCAGGCGTTAGTGACTAAACTATAGTGACGTGACGCACGAGACCACTAGACCAATCGAGCTGTTGCAATGTATGTCGAAATTACGCATCATAATCTGTACAAACAAAATATGGTGTGTACAAAAAAGTAGGTACAAACTTACTTTACAATTTGTTTCGTCGAATAAGATCTCTTTATTGCCTTCCGTTTATTTTCTTGTTGACCATTTTTTATATACTGGTAGTACAAATATTTACACCAACAACATAACTTAGAAAAAACTAATCAAAAAATAAAATATAATAAACAGCTTTCATCAACAAACAGATACCAAAGTACGTACCTACACTAGGTACCGACTCGAAATAATTGCAAGACTTCAAAGTATTTTATACGGCTACTCGCTCAACTACATAGGTACCCAACGCGTCAGTTTTCGCAAATGCGATCATTCTCCTTATCAATTAGAGTCTACGGAACAATTTCGTATGAAAGTATTTTTACTTTAATGGTTTGCGAAAATATTAATTGTAAACGCGATTATGCTCCTTATTCATAGAAGGTAACGGGTCAATTTCCTATGCAAGTATTTTTACTTCCAACTAAGATTGAAAATAATAATTGTAAAACAAAAGAATCTTCGTTTATTTGTGGAATATTTAACATAATTATTGGTTAGCAACTCGGCATTCTTATTTCACGTGTAATACTTAAAAAATATTTTTCATGTTTGATGTGAGACTCGAACCCGAACGTTCGCCATGCGAGGTACAGTGTTAGCCACTTTGGCCACCGTAACGCTTACGAACCTTATTGAAATTTCTAATAACAATCATGTGGCCAATTTGTAGTGTTGTCAAACGTTCTTATAGAAGGTCATTAGTACTAATATTGCTATGCCATAGTTTTGTGAGATTGCTAGTCGACTTCTGACTGTTTTTGTAATATACCAAAATATTTTTTTTTACAATTTTTGTCTGTCTGTCCGTCTGTCTGTCTGTTTGTTCCCGCTAATCTCTGAAACGACTGGACCGATTAAGACAGGACTTTCACTAGCAGATAGGTGAATAAGGAGTAACTTAGGCTACTTTTATTTTAGAAAAAAAAAAGAAAATAGGTTCCTACGAAAAAAAATTAAAACCAATGAAATGAAATATTGAATAATATCCGATTCAAATAGGGAGGTTGTATTATACTCCGTTTAATTAGGTACTTCCAAATGTAAACAAATCATAATAAAGAAACGGAGTATAGTTATGTTTATAAGTGGATCCTATACGTGAAGATTCCTTAATCTCCATAGAAATTGATTGAATAAATAATATAATAATATAGTGTTTTTGTTTTAGCCCAAGAAAATTGTACACCAAATATTGTATATAAAAAGGCTAATACGAAAAACTAAATATAAATAATAATTAAACTAAAAATGCAAAAACGATCAAAAAGAACTAAATGGAGAAATATTAGAAGAATTTCATTAAACATGCATAGGTATTTCTTTACGCGGAATACAGAATTAATAAGTTATCGTAAACTCTGCGAACTCAACAATAACTTTTTTCTTAAATTCCACGCGGACGAAGTCGCGGGTAACAGAAGGGAATGGCGGATGCAAGACTGATATATTTTGTACTAAAATATATATAGTCTTGCATCCGCCATTCCCTTCTGGAATCGTAGGCAAAAATGGCGACCTACGTGCGGCATGTCTGCGCCTCTGCATATTCTTTGAATTTCGTTTTAGTGTAGCGCGCCACCGCACGCGTTTTACGTAGGACGCTTAGCTCCGCCCACATGCACAAGGTCAGTGAGCCATCTATACACCTTAAGCGGGTGAAACCGCAGGGCGCTGCTAGTTGCTTCATATTTTCGAAAAATTTGTCTGCTCCAGCAACGTAAATAACGCAATGAATGTTGTTGTACTGACAAATTGAAAGCCATTCGTTAGGGAGTTACAATGCGTGCCACGAAAGATGAGACTTGACACACCACGTGGTTTGACATGCGTAGTACACGATTTTAGGTATCTTTAGCGGTATGAGGTCTGAGTGCGGGACGGGACCGGACGTCATAGGGGCGGCGGAAAGAGCGGGGGAGGCGGGGTCAAGTCTCATCTTTCGTGGCACGCAATTACCCCGCAGCTTATCGAATATTTCACCGTAGCATCAAAATCTAAACATTGCAACCGCCAAACATAGAAATAGTCAATCAATTAGATGACTTGCGAGTAGCTGGGAGTAAGCTGTGGGGACGAGCGGTCACAATGTTGCCATGTGTCGCTAACTAGTCCAGACACGCACTGGAGTTAGAAAACGCCGCAGGTTATACAGAATGAAATTGAATAGATGTGACAAATTAAAATACAGTACAGTGCGTGCCACGTAAGAAGAGACTTGACCCCGCCTCCCCCGCATCTTTCCGCCGCCCCTATGACGTCCGGTCCCGTCCCGCACTCAGACCTCATACCGCTAAAGATACCTAAAATCATGTACTGTGGCACGCACTGTACCGCCGATAAATATTGCACATCGACCTTTGGAAAGAGACAATCGGCTAATTTCGGCTTCGTAGAGCGTTATCTCTGTCGCACGAAATACAAACAGTCCGGTATCTATTAGGTGCTGTTAAAACAATTATGATTTGCTTCTTTTGATAATTATTTTTATTCTTTGTATAAAATCGATAGGTTCGAATGGTCGATGTGTAATATTTATCGCCGGGTACTGTATCTAATTTAACGTGTTATAAAATAAATTTAGAGCATGTCATTAGGTAAGGGATGCACAACGTGCCCGTAGAAGAGCGATTTGGCAACGCAGTCTAGCGCCCTTTTTTTCGTAGGAATGGTCAAAATTAGGTAAATACCGCTAGTTCAACGCGTTGGCAACTTGCTTCATGTTGTGAATTCAGCGATGTATGAATTGATTATATCGGGCGCGCACTAAAATTGATACTATAATTTTATATTATTAGTATTAAGTAAGCATTAGTTCTGAAAATTTTGAAAAAAATAAATTGGAACGACGGCGACGATATTATTTCGTGTCTACTTATCTGGGAAATTACATTTTATAAAAAAAAATTGTAACAGTTACTGCACCTACTATTTCAATTTATCGCAAGTTTTCAATTTCATCCTGTATATACGTCCTAGAAAAAAAAATCCAATTGTCAAGGCGAAGTCTAACTGTAACCTGTTTCAGCGAATCAAAAACTCCCGACTACTAAAAGATTTTACTATTTAAAATGTTTCGTACTAGCAATTACTATACGTTCATTAACGGTTCTCGGTGTCTGATTTATGATTGGGTGCTGCGCTACGAGTCAGTTACTATTCCTGCGCGAAAAATATACATATATCTACAACTTAAAACATTTGTCCCGGATTGACTTGGACCGGGTTGGTTGTTATATTGTGAGGCGACGGTGTGTCAATAACCCACAATAATCAATCTATCAGCTGTAGTTAATCTCTCCGAAATTATCCCCTTGTCGCCTATAATAAAACGGAAAGGAAAGGAAGAAATATTACAGAGAGTGGTGAATCGGGAAAGTGACGAAACGGGAAGTAACCGTCTAATCTTTTCCAGCAGTTAAAAAACAGCTACAGAAAAACCGCTTACAAAACGCGGCGTTTCTACAACCGAGTGCGTCCACCAAATAAAATAACAACGTTTTCTAATACCTAGTGGAAAGGGGTCAAAAACGCGCAGTCACAATAGTTAGCCGGATAATTGATTGAGCTGTTTGGCTTCTATGTAATTTTCGACGGCAAGGGTCCCCGGTTCGATTACCGTGCGATGTACTCTCTATTGTAAGTGCTGTAACTAAAGAACTTGATAAGTACTAGGATGATGTATGTGATTTTATCCACTTTTGGGAAAAAGCCTCCCCTTTTTCCTTCCAAACCTAGGATGTCTTGTACGATCTCTGGCCATGTTGGCCCTGCAAACATCAGATCGTCATTCCACCTTCGGCGTGGTCTTCCTCGACAGCGATGTCCTCCCTAAGGCATCGAGTGAGTGAGTGAGTGAGTGAGTGTGAGATAGGAGCCTTTTGGCCTCGTATAGGACTTTCTGTTTCATTTTCTTTTCGTTACTTTTTTTTGACATGACAACGTCTAATAAATCGATGAAGCTGGCT
This sequence comes from Luperina testacea, assembly GCA_927399505.1. Lineage (NCBI taxonomy): Eukaryota > Metazoa > Arthropoda > Insecta > Lepidoptera > Noctuidae > Luperina > Luperina testacea. Next base: position 6,198,534 of record OV656783.1, on the reverse strand, counting down.
GCACGCACGAAAAAACATGACTCATGCGGCGTTACCTCGCTCTGAGGCGTGGAGGCGTTCCATCGAATAAAGAAATCTCGACATTTTGCGAAGTCGTAAAAACCGTGCGAAGCAGGGGCGGGTCGCTAGTACACAATGAAGAAATCCATACTAGTATTATAAATGCGGAAAGTGTATCTGTCTGTCTGTCTTTCTGTTAGCTCTTCACGCTTGAACTGCTGAACCGATTTAGATGAAATTTGGTATAGAGATAATTTGAGTCCCGGGAAAGGACATAGGATATTTTTTATCCCGATATTCTAACGTGATCGAAACTTATGCGGGTGGAACCGCGGGTCGTTGCTAGTACTCAAATAAAAGAAAGAAAAACACTTAAATTTTTAGGACTCCCTCTTAAAGAACGTGTCGTGTTCCCCGACTATTTAAAAAGGTAGTAATTTTTCTTACGGGAGGGTCCCGTACCTCAGTATGTCCTTGGGGATACCGGAACGTAATGGCATGTCTCACGCATCAACGTAAACAGGGATGCCTCCATGTTTATAGATCAGGATGCTGGGATGCCAGTTGGTTTTATTTGGAGTGGGTTCTTTATCTTTACATATCTGATATATAAAAATTTTCACTTCTCCAGCTCTGAAAGTTCGTCTTTATGTTGTGCGTAGGCGACATAAAATCGCTTTTTATGCTCTAGTGCATAAAGTAATTTTTTTTTCTAAGTCAGATAATCAGGCCCAACAGCCACCGCACAATAAAATGTCGCAGATTAAGGTCATTATTTTATTTCATTTACTTTAATTTATATCATTTCCGTGTTTTCTATCGTTAACTTAATAAAATAGTTGTCATTAATTATTTAAAAATGATAAGAAACGTTTTTATGACTTGACAGTATGAAGTGTTTTCTATCGTTAACTTAATAAAAGCAGATAAAATAGTTGTCATTAATTATTTAAAAATTATAAGGTTTTTATGACTTAACAGTATGAAGTACCCAAAGTCTACCCAAGTCGAATGCCACATGTTGAAAACAAGAATATAAAAACTTAAAAAGTGGCGGGAATTAGCTATTCAATTGCAACATTTTTGAACAGTGAAAATACTGATATATACTTTATGCCTTTTCATTTTTTCACAATCGAAGTGAAGAGCAGTGTATAACTCGGGCATAAACAAGCCATTTTATGCACTAGTTGTACAAACTACTATTTATGGTATTGTAAATATTGCCAGATTGTGCTGTTTGTTGCCTATTCATACAACTAGCATTTTTTTTTTTATTAATGGAGTAGGTACGGTCGCCTGCAGAGAAAACGGACCCCCCCCCGCCTTTAAGCAGTGAGCGTTGAGGGGTCCGTTTTATCTGCAGGCGACTGTACGTGTCTGAAACGACTTCTTTATCGCTTTGTGAATATTTCTAGGTGACTTCTTGCTATTTTTTCAGACATTTTTTTCTTTTGGGTCATCACTAGGATATTTCCGGATCTTCGATTTTATGATTTGTGATTCTATCATTTATATGTGTGCAGATAACAATGATAGATAGATAGAATATAGAATACTCTTTATTATGTACAGACGCCAGCACATCAAGCTACTACAATCTGTCGTTTAACAGATTTTTAGTATTGGGTTCAAGATTGTGGGAAAATTTGACAATTTCGGGTAGCTTGATGTGCTGGCGTCTGAACACCATAAATATTATATTACAGATATAAATGCAGTAATTTAGTTATTATAAAACAATGGGTGGTCGATTATAGCTGCGATATTTTGAAGACCTTCGGATGGGTGGAAGGAAATATTTGTAAATACATACTTACCTACCTTACCTTACTGTAAGTAAGGTAAGGTAGGTTACTACATATTTCATAACATTTTTTTAAATTTAAATTCCACTATAAAGTTAATCACATCCAACAGTTTTCCTTTAGTCCTTGCGGTACCCCAAAACCGTAGCCGTGTCCAGCGACGACAATATGTCGCCGCATCAAATTATTGGACCCCAGCTCTGCCCACCCCCTCGCTCTTGTGATTAATGATACGACATCGACCACTACACGATTAACAATTTATATTATTACTTGTCCTATATTTATTGTGTGTGTAAGAAAAAGTACTTAATTGAAAATCCACGACCAAAATGTCCACCGTTTTCAGTTACTTTCTTTGACAAATAATACAATTTTCAATTCAGAGATATCAGTAAATTGAACATCAAGAGACCTAAAAGGCCACTTTAGCAGAATTATAAAAGGATAACATTATGAATTATAATAAGATGAAGACAGTCCGCGTTTTTCTTTTTTTCGCTGCACTACGTAGGTATAATCAAAGAAATTGGATTTGGATTGGATTGATTGGAATTTTAGCACAGATAAAAAAATAACTGAAAAATACTTCACCAATAGGATTTGGTTAACTGTCCATTACGATTCATAATGTTATCCTTTTATGATTCTGCCAAAGTGGCCTTTTTAGGCCCCCAGGTTAGATACTTATACGAGTGTCCGCAATCCTGTAGAGATATTCTGTAATGTTCACTGCTCACCTCACTCAAGTGAGCGCACACAATTCAAAAGCGAGCTCATTTGTTTTAAAAGTAAGTCATCGCGGATTCACAACGAGACACCGTTCGAATTTCGAAGTATTCTTCAGAAAACCTTTTTTCCTCTGGGACGGCATAATATAATAAACCTGACAATAAAATCACATACATCATCCCAGGGGCCCAATTCTGTAACTTTAAGTTAACCAACACGCCATTGACACTCTATCGACACACTACAGACATTATGTTGCCACTGTTGCAAATTTGGCATTCTGCAAAAACTTCAATGGCGTTTCAGTGGTGTCTCAGTAGTGTGTCGATTGTATGTCGATAGTGTGGCAGTACAATAGTTTTCAGTGTTGCTAACAAAAATCTACCATGCGACTATAGAGGTACACCAAACCTACCACTTTTTGAAATCCTATTTTTATCAATTAAAACTTTATAATAAAGGTTTTTTTAATAATCTAAAAACGTTTTATTATCGAAAACATCAAATTTCACTAAAAAGATGCGTATATTGTTAAAAAAATAAGATTTTTATGACGATAATTTTTAGTCTATGCCTTTCTGAAAAAAAAACAGCATGTGTGCAATTCACATATGGTAGAAGTGAAACCTTCAAAAACACTGTACAATGATTCCTATCTCATTTTCTCCCACGTTAAATCTTATGAATTTACATGTCTCTTTTTTTTTATTGTCGCTTTTTCGTTTCATAAACTTTCAAATCACAACGATGCTAAAGAACATCCATCCAACCAACTTCACACTTGCGTATGACAGTCAACTGTGGGTACTTACCACCTTTATAATTACGCGCCGCACTATGTAGGTACCTACCATTTTGTTGAAACTCAGATGTGTCTTCTCGACATCCGTGTGTCACTAACGGGATGCAGCAGAATACCAGCGTCAGGTATTGTGCCTGGCATATGCTGAGCTGGACTCCCATTTGGTGCAACCATGAGACACACACCGCCAAGTAGTGATCAACCGTTATAGATGTGTATCTATCTATCTGTCCGTCTGTCTGTCCGTCCGTCCGTCCGTCTGTCTTTCCGTCCGTCTGTCTGTCTGTCCGTCCCCCCGTCAGTCCGTCTGTCCGTCCGTCTGTCCGCGGTCCGTCCGTCTGTCCGTCCGTCCGCCCGTCCATCCGTCTGTCCGCCCGTCCGTCCGTCTGTCCGCGGTCTGTCTGTCCGTCCGCCCTTTCGGCCATCCTTACGGCCGTCCGTCCGTCCGTCCGCCCGTCCGTACATCAGTCCGGCCGTCCGTCCGTCCGTCCGTCCATCCATCCATCCATCCATCCATCCATCCATCCATCCATGTCATTTGTAATAATAAAAAAAAAAAACACTATAATGCTTCCTATCTCATCTGCGGCGCTGCTGCCGCAAAAGCAAACGTCGGCGGTCGGCACTATAAGCCAATGCCAAAAATCCAAAATACGCCACCGCCATCGAGATATTTAGTACTTATATCTCGATGGCCACCGCAAAGTATATAGAGAAGGCCTCATTGTGGCGAAATACGTCCACTTTATTAATTGACTACGTAAGACGCACACACACACGCACACAATTATTTTAAATAAAAAAAATAAACAAATTGAAACAAAACAATAGCGAAAAGAGGTGTCGTTGTTCAATGGCTTCATAATGGCGATTCGATGGCCAAAACACTATTCAAACACGATAGACACAACTGTCAAATACACTTAAAAATATTACAGACTTTTTTTTTTTTTTTTGATCCGGGGTGGAAAATCCTCATGGATGTCCGCCGCCCTGGGGCGGGCGGCGGGGTCTGTCAGACTCTTACTGACTAATAACCACCCCGGGTGTTCCATCTCACACCTACGCCGGGGGTCGCGGGAACGTACGATCCTTCCGCAACCCCCGGCTGGTGCCGGCCCGCCGCAGCGGGCCCCGTCTGGTCGGGGGGGGGAGTGAGGTGTTTGACTCCCCCCGCGACGTCTAAGAGGGGCGCGCGTGGAACACATCGCGCGCCGCCACCTCGGGTCCTGATGTGTGGGGGGCGACGGACGTCCCCGAGTCCGTCGCCCCTGGACCCGTTTAGGGGGGCCGGAAGAGGGCGTTGTCCGCCCTCCGCCGACGCCCGGTGCGCCTGCTGCGGGCAGGGTGAGTGGACGAGATCTCCCTCTCCCTTTCCGCAGCCTCCTTCTGCGAGACGACTGTTTCACAGAAGGAAACCACCGCGTCCCAGGACTCCTCGCTGTCGACCATGGACTCGACCACGGCCGGCAGCGAGAGGTCACTGCCTACTTCTGAGATGAGGGCACGGCGCGGCTCCTCCCAAGCGGCACACTCTGCCAGCGTATGCCACGCCGTGTCCTCCCGGCAGTCGACGCAGTGGTGACACCGGGCGTCCGGCTCCCTGTTTATGCGACACAGGTACTTCCCGAAGCAACCGTGCCCCGAGAGCACCTGCGTCACCCGAAACGACAGGGAGCCGTGCCTCCTCCCGAGCCAGCGCTCGAGCACTGGCCGGACCGCCTCGATGGTACCGAGGCCGGCGGTAGGGCGCGAAAGCCTGTCCCGCCATTCCGCCACCAGGACCTCGCGAAGCTGAGACCGACGCAGCTCCATATGGCGCTGCGTCAGCCCCTCGCCCCGCGCCCGCGCTTCCTCGCGCCACCGGTACAGTGACGCGAGTACTTTCGCCTCCAGGTCCCAGGGCGGGGATCCGGCCAGTACACAAGCCGCCTCGTAGGAGATCGAAAAATATTACAGACTACCGTAACTTTGGTCATCACGAAGCCATTGACACATTATAGTGGACCAGACTACCAATTATTACAATAGTCTTACTATGGCGTTTCAATGGCACTACAGTGGCAAGTCAATGACCATAAATATTTTGTAGAATACCGAATGTCAATGACTATTCTATTGAGACACCACTGACACACTACCGACACACTATTGAGAAGTTGGTTATTTTACAGAATTGGGCCCCTGTACTTCTGTAGTTCTTTAGTTAGAGCACTTAATATAGAAAGCACATCGCACGGTAATCGAACCGGGGACCCTGACTCATCCTTGTTTGCGGAACTCATTTGTATTAAAAAAATCGGTTGTCTGTAAAGTCGGTTTACTGACGATAGTTGAACGTGACAACGTCATAAGAAAATACTGATGGAATAGTTGCATTGCATTTGTTAGTATTCGCTTGCACTTCAAGCCGCCATGGAACGCCTCCACGCTACAGAGCGAGGCCGCGAGGTAACGCTACATGAGTCATGTTTTTTCGTGAGTGCAGCCAGCTTCATCGATTTATTAGACGTTGTCACGTCAAAAAAGTAAATCATAATTCACAATCATGTGTTGTGTAATAAAACGTCGTGTAACGCTTTTTTGTTAATTGCCGATTTCTTCGAGTTTACTCGTCCTACCGCAAGCACCCCGAATATCACCGTGTCACGTCATGATGAAAGTGACTTTCCCAATTTCTTGTATTGCCCTTTTGACATTACACATAAAGCCACTTTTAAACTATTGTTGTACACTCGGTGCCACAATAAAAGGTCCAGTGTTCGCCACAAATGCATGATTGATTGTTGTACTTATACCTTTTTTCGGGGTACAATGTAGTTATTTCATTACACGTCTTTACGATATATTTTATCCTTGGGTTTGGAATGACTTTTGTGTGCTTACGTCATAATGATGGGTAACATATTTTTGTGAGTAAGCTAAAAGATTTTGATTTTATAAATCGCTGTATTAGTGTTATTTATTAATCAGTTAGATGGAGTCAATCAATTAGAGGTATTGGAGCAGTGATGGCCACTGGGTTGGCCACCACGTTACGTCAGTCACTGCCCTTATCACTGGGTAAAGGCTCCTGCAAACAGGCGCGACGGGCGACGCGATACGCGTGCGACACAAAGGCACCGCTCGTTGCGCGACTTGGGGTGCCTTTGTGTCGCGTGTCGTATCGCGCCTGTTTGGAGGAGCTTTAACTGGGTAAAGTGAATTTGTTTGTTACTCAATCACGTAAAAACGGCTTCATGGATTTGAATGAAATTTGGCACACAGATAAACCAAGACCTGGGTAAGGACATAGGCTATTTCTCATCCTGGATCGCAGACGGAGTCGCGGGCAACAGCTAGTATGGCTATAAGTTTAAAAAATGCCAGGAATACAAATCCAATTGAATAGGCTTTCAGTACTTATACAATAAAAATAAAGAAGAATTATGATAATAAATACAAATATTTAGAAAAAAGTCGACCCGTTTGCCCTCGACTTTCCTACCATCTTTTAACATTTTAGTATCTTGATGGTCCGTGTGAATTATTCACAAAATCATAATTTGCACCCCCTCCCTCCCCCCCTACTCTTTTGTTCCCTAATTTCATCCACGTGCCCTGCCCCCTACCACCCGCGTTGCAGAGATTCTCAAACTTTGACTTGTTGACCGCTATTAATGATCGAATGGTTCAGTACAGATAAACATAACCTCCCGGCCACATTAGGGCACCTTCAGACTGGCGCGATTTCCGTCGCGCGTCGCGCCTGTTTGCAGGAGCCTTTACTTGATGTGGGACCAAAAGAAGTACCTATAAGTTGTAGATAATTAAAACTGGCAAATGTGAAACATCGACATTATTTTGTAAAAGTAATATGATTGAAAAGAACAGATTGCGATATAAACTAAATATGGCATAATGATACAATAAAATATTACGAATCGCAGTCGATTGCGCACGGCGACGCGTCGCCACACAGTACACAAGACTGTGACTGTATATATACACCATCATATAGCGTGGCGACGCGTCGCCACGGCATGCGTCGCCACGCCAGAAATTTGTTTTACGTGCGGCTATAGATGTTTCACATCAATAACTGAAAACCTCTTAAGGATTCATTGTAGGTACTCATCATTATGTACAACTATCAGCGCCCCGCGGTTTCACCCGTCTTAAGTTTCGTTCCCGCGGGAATATCGGAATAAAAACTATTCTATGTCCTTCCTCGGGACTCAAACTATCTCTATACTAAATTTCCTCCAAAATTGGTTCAGTGGTTTAAGCGTGAAGAGGTTACTCTTTCACGTTAAAACGGCTGAATGGATTTAGGTAAAAATTGGCACATGTGTAGACCAAGGCTTGGATTAAGACATAGGATACTTTTATCCCGATATTCCCACAGGATTGAGTCTTAAGACTTCTACAAACAGGCGCGACGCGCGACGCGAATCACGCGCGACACAAAGGCACCGCTCGTTGCGCGACTTGCGGTGCGGTTGCGGACTTTGTGTCAAGTGTCGCGTCGCGCCTGTGTGTACGAGCCTTTATGCGGGTGAAACTGGGGGGCGCAGCTTCTAATAAATAATTAGAAAAGACCCGAAACATTGACAGCCGCTGTACCAAATCATTTCTACGGTAATTTTATTTGCTGGAGATAGTGAGTTCATGTTAGCCAGACTAAATTTATTACTTTTGTATATTTCTTTATGAAATACGAGTTTTTCATGATTTTCAGTAGTACTCATTAACTATTCAGAGGCTGTCACTATTTACATTGGCCCTAAGGGACTGTTCACACCACGTTTTTTAAACGCGCCGTTGACGCGCGTTTTACAAACGTGCGTCGACGGCGCGCTTTTATCCTACAGAAGGTCTACAGGCTACGTCTGACTCGCGTGCGTATCGCGTCAGCATCGCTACAAACGCGCGTCAACGGCGCGTTTAAAAAACGTGGTGTACACAGGCCCTAAGATGGGCTTCGCAATATTAATATTTAAAAGTTCACAAATATTTAAAATAGTAGCACTATCGTGAAAGAAAACGAAGACAATTATTCCTGGATGAATAGTAGCTGAAATGCCCGTGTCCGCCTAAGTTGCTAGGTTTTCAATTTACAGGCTCCTACAAACAGGCGCGACATGCGATAAATTCGCGCGCGACACAAAGGCACCAAATTTTACCAAAAATTGAAAGACATGATGATATCACCAACTGTTAAGCCGCATTCTAAAAATTGTACTTCTGCTGCAATTTTAAACAAATATTTTGCTCAATAACTAAGATTAAAAGAACTGAAGTGTTAATCGTCTTTTGTTGCTGACTGTACTATACACCTCTGCTTACCTCGTCGAGAAATACAGGCGTGATGTTATGTTAACAAGAAGATTAATTAAATATAACATTTTACCGCTAGCCACTACGAAAGCCTCACAAAAAGCCTATTTTATAATTTAAAAAAATCTCTCATTACCTACCCGTAAAATAAGCCGATTACTTTCGTAGGTGCTCTGGTAAAAGCTGGAGTACTTGTTTAAAGATGCTTACCTGGGGAAGAAGAAACAATTAATTAGTACAATTGAGGGTAGGTACATTGTAAGTGGTCATTGTGCATAATCGCGCGCGACACAAAGGAGGCACCGCTCGTTGCGCGACTTGCGGTGCCTTTGTGTCGCGTGTCGTGTCGCGCCTGTTTGAAGGTGCCTTAAAATGTGATAAAATGCTTTTGGCTATACACAGGTATACGAGTGAGCTGATCACTTATTTTATCTCAGTCGACCAAACTATTGTCCTATTGTTGCAACAACTTTCACTCTCCAACCCCGACATTCCCCAATCACATTAAAAGTTCAGCTAATCGACTTCCTTTGTAACGAAACTAAACTGAATTTTTCTAAATTAATTTCCAACGTTCGCGTTAATTACAATTTAATTGATCACGCGACTGTGCGCAGATTGTGGGGAATCAGTTATTATGCTGTAAACTATTAACTATTCGCTTTAGCCTGTAAGTTAGTTATTCATAAAGTTAATTATAACTTGAATTCAGGCGTATCGTTTACAACTCAGGAAGTTGTGTTGGAGAAGATTTACCTGTGATTATGCTGTTCACTAATGTAAGTCTTACTTTAGTGAACATGAAATAAACAGTCGTTCATTTTATTGTTATTAATATGAATCATGCGGTCGTGTCGTAGGTTTGCACCCAGTCAGGTGCTTTAAGGCTCCTGCAAACAGGCGCGACGCGCGACGCGAATCGCGCGCAATACAAAGGCATCGCTCGTTGCGCGACTTGCGGTACCTTTGTGTCGCGTGCGATTTTATCGCGTGGCGCGCCTGTTTGAAGGAGCCTTTACTTTGTGTAAATTATTTCATCACCATTGCTCTCAAAACGGTGAAGGAAAACGCTAGGGTACCCATATCAATGGGGGCCTTTAATGTTAGGATTAACGAAGATGAAAAATCCAGAATTAAGACTCCTGCAAACAGGCGCGAAGCGACGCGACACAAAGACACCGCTTGTTGCGCGACTTGCGGTGCCTTTGTGTTGTGCGCGATTTTATCGCGTGTCGCGCCTGTTTGAAGGAACCTTTAGCAAAAATCGTATTTCGTCAATCTACAAATACGAAAACATTACATTTTATCAACCTAAATAGACATTTTTATTTAATTCCAATAGGGCAATAATTTTTTTTTTTTAATACCTTGAACCCTAGATACTTTTGATTATGTATTTTGGGTTGAGCTTCCGATCTAACCGGATATACCTGAGTACACTGAGTTTTAAATGGAGCGACTACCTATCTGACCTCCACAACCCAGTTACTTGGTTACACGATGATAAGATTGGTAAGACTGGTAGTCAGACAGATTGGTTGTCAAAGATATCTAGTACTATGCCATTCAAAGACACAAGAGTGCAAAAAAATGGTTCAAAATTAAAAGAACACGAAAAAATATGCCAACGAACCGCAAAAACGCGAACCATACATACATATTATGTAGTTTGTTCGTATATGTAGATGGAACGTAAAAAGCTTGTTTCAATACAAAGTTGGGTTAGGGCGGCCGCGCCAATTTCAAACTCGATTTAACTACCGCACAGAGTAGTGACGCACAGAGGCTGCGTTTCCATTAAAATGTTGTTGTTTGAGGTTTTATGTGATAGGCTGGCAAACAGACGCATTGTCTATACTTAGTTCTACAATATGGAAACTGGTAACTTCCACCAATGAACACAGCCAAAACAAACGTCAACCTTGGGGGAGTCCGTCGACCCCCACACATCAGGACCCGAGGTGGCGGCGCGTAATCCTCCCTCTTAGACGTCGCGGGGTGAGTCAAACACATCACTCCCCCCTGACCCGAGGAGGCCTGCAGAGGCGACCAGAGGGGGTTGCGGAAGGATCGTACGTTCCCGCGACCCCTGGCGTAGGTGTGAGATGGAACACCGGGGTGGTTTTTAGTCAGTAAGAGTCTGACAGACCCCGCTGCCCGCCCCAGGGCATGACAAACAGGCGCGACACGACACGCGACACAAAGGCACCGCAAGTCGCGCAAAGAGCGGTGACTTTGTTTCGTGCGCGATTCGCGTCGCGCGTCGCGCCTGTTTGCAGGAGCCCTTAACCTCTAACTATCAATGAATAGATGATACATAAGAGAATTCTTATCTATTTCTATTTTTAGCTACTGTATCAACAACATTGTGTAAGTGATTTCAAGTCAAGATCGTAACCTAATTACTTGCCCTGATAACGCGACCATGAAGATCAAAAGAGACTTGTTTGTCTGCGATACAGCAATAGAGCTACAGAACTAGGAAAATAGTCTTGCTGATTCGACATGCCCCGGAGATTAAGGGGCCAGATTCTCAAACAAGACCATGTGGGGTGACCTGTCATTATGACTTCCTAGCTGCGCCCCACGGTTTCACCCGCGTAAATGTCGATCCCGTGGGAATATCGGGATAAAAAGTAACCTATATGTTAATCCAGGGTGCCAGCTACCTCCATACAAAATTTTATTAAAATTGGTCCAGCCGTTTGAGCGTGAAGGAGTAACAAACATATAAACACACACACACACACACACTCTCTGATAAACTTTTGCCTTTATAATATTAGTGTGACTAGCTGACCCGGCGAACTTGGTACCGCCTCAGTTCAATCATGATGCGAGAGACACGTGGCGCCATCTATTATCATAATAACGTTATTGTTGTTTTCCTCGGAAACAGCACTTTTTTTCGGGATGAAAGTTGCGCTATGCCCGTTTCTGTACACCTGACAAAGTGTATGCAAAATTTCAGGATGATCGGTTCAGTGGTTTAGGTGTGAAAAGGTAACAAACAAACAAACTTACTTTCGCATTTATAATACCTATTAATTAGGATTTGGATTTAATGAGCACTAGCTGACCCGACGAACTTCGTATAATGTTCCCACTGCTGGGACACAGGCCTCCTTCTTTTGGTTCCAGGACATGCCGGTTTCCTCACGATGGTTTTCGTTCACAGTTTCGAGAGCAGTGGTCATGAAATTTAAAAAAAATACAATAAAATGCCTGCATTGCTGAAAACGCTTCTAACTTAGGAATTTCTTTGAACACCTACAAAAAAATGCGAAGCTCTAGAACTGTCACAGTAACAAAAAGCAACCCTCTATGCCTTTCACTGCTCTACGAGTCGACCCACAGAATAAAACAGTTGGTTTAATTTTTACAAAAAAAAAAACAACATGGCCGGCGCGGTTAATGACCCCATTGTTTCGGAGTGTATTGTTCAGACTACCGGCAGACGGTCAGTGGACATACCTTGCAAAATGTGCAACAGCTGTTAAACTTCATACATGGTCATTCAAAATGGCAGCTGCTTTCTTTACGGTAGAGATTATGGGCCGGTTTTTATGACTCAAAGTGTATTAAGGCTCCTACAAACAAGCGCGACGCGCGACGCGAATCGCGCGCGACACTAAGGCTGAGGCTGAGGCTACAGTAGGCAGCGATTTGCGATGCGACTGGAAGAGCGAAACGAGAAAAACATGGTATGGCTACATTACAAGCGAAAAAAAAAGCAATTTTCTAATAAATTCGCTTCAATTTCGCTCATTGATGTAGCCGATGCCGTGATTTCAGTAATGTTGTTCCTATCGCATAAAGAAATCAAAGATCGCTAGTAATATTTGATGTACGGTGTAGCCATATACGTGAGCATTCATTTACTTGTTTTAATCGCTCATGTGTCGCAGGTCGCGTCGCGGCCTAATGTAGCCTCAGCCTGAGGCACCGCTTGTTGCGCGACTTGCGGTGCCTTTGTGTCGCGCGCGATTATATCGCGTGTCGCGCCTGTTTGTAGGAGTCTTTATAGTGTATCTACATGGTCTTTACGTGATCTGACCAAGATTATGTCTGGACTTTAAAAGAGACTATGATCTCTGAGTCTGTTTCAGCCTTTCTTCTCAGAGTAGTCTGATAGGAAACGCCGACCTCATCTAGTTTTAAACATATGATTGGCGTGTAAGTGTTTGTCAAACTTACTTAAGGGGGAAGCGCTAAGGTAGCCCGCGAAATTCAAATTTTCTTACGTTTTTTGCAATTTGCTGGTCAGTATTAAGTTGTACGTTGATTAATATATGAATCGCGGCCGTAACTAACATGTATTTACAGAATTATAATCATTAAAGTCATCAATACAACTCTCTAAGACCACGTAAGTCCGAAGAATGATAATTTCATGAAACAGTTATTCTTTGGACTTACGTGGTCTTAGAGAGTTGTGTTGACGACTTTAGTGATTATAATTCTGTAAATACATGTTAGTTACGGCCGCGATTCATACATTAATCAACGTACAACTTAATACTGACCAGCAAATTGCAAAAAACCTAAAAAAAATTGAATTTCGCGGGCTACCCTGGCGCTTTCGCCTTAAAGAAATAATAGTACATTACTTCAGAGGGAAGAAAGTGACAGTTCCATACCGAGATTATGGCATTTGCGCCACGAGCTTGCGAGGGGCGCAAACCATTTGAGGTATGGAACTGTACTTTATCCTGAGGGATGTATAGTGCTTTTTATTACACCTACGAGGAAAATTATGGACATATAAGTATTGTTGTATCTGCATTTAGATTTTTCCGGCAACAGATTATCAACAACTTCTTGGGCCGTCTCTAATAGTTCTGGCGGTGTGTTAGGGATAACATCATCACTGTCGCTCGAAGTATCCATATTTTACAAAAAACACAAAGATAAATGTGTTTTTGCGAAAATGCGCGGGCTTTTCCATTTTTTATTCGCCCGTTTCTGGAGTAGGCTAAGATCATAAGGTCATGCAGCCACTTCTTCCGTGATTCCACGCGTTTTATATACAAAAATAATTTCGTTTTTAATTTTCTGTATGCACCAAGGAGGTTGGTAACTGGTAAAAAAAAAACTGTATGTGGCCAGTAACAATTTACTTGAAATTTAATTAGTAGACAGTTAAAATCTCTTGGCAGTATGACTGCTGACAAATTAAAAAAAAAAGAAAAACCGGGTATGTAATGGAATTTCATACATTTTTCCCACCCTTGGGTCGAAAGGATTTTCATACAAACTTCCATACCTTGGGATGAAAGGATTTGAAGGGCGGGATAAAGGCGTTTCTTCCCTCTAATTGGTATAATTAGTATGTATTTTCAGAGCAGGTGTGATAAAAAATCATTTATCAGTGTTGTTCTCTAATAAAATATTGAAGGTTGAACAGTATCGAAGAATCTGCGATGATTTACTTTTAAAACAAATAAGTCCGCTTTCGAATATGTAGTGTTTTTTTATTCTGGTGTGTATGTGTATTACTTGAGTGAGGTTCTAAGTGAACTTTACAGAAAGAGTGCACTTTAGTCCGATCTGAAACGAGCGACTGACCCCCGGTTTCTGAAAGACTGCTCAACTGAAAACAAAACTGAATTTCAGCTTCGATCATCATCTGCGTAGCCTTTTCCCAATTATGTTGGAATCGGCTTCCAGTCCGGATGCAGCTAAATACCAGTATTTTACATGGAGCTGTGCCTATCTGACCTCCACAAGTTCCACAACCCAGTAACTGGGTAATACGATACCCCTTGGTAGCCTGGTTGTCAACTTTCGGACTTCTGACGACCCGTAACGACTGTCAAAGATCCACGAATGACAGCCGGGGCCAACGGCTTAACGTGCTTTTCGAGGCACGGAGGGGTCACGGTATGTAAAGATGGTCACCCATCCACAGACCAACCGCGGTAAGCGTAGCTTACCTTATCGATCGACCTGTGCGGCTGTTATTATTTAGCCAACATAAATGAATTTTGGGGTGGAACACCAGCTTTGGTTTTCTTGTTCATTTCTGGCGTTAAAACCCAGCACAATTAGCCTATAATGTTTCCAATGCTGGGACACAGGCCCCCTCTCTTTAACGCTCCTACAAACAGGCGCGACACGCGATATAATCGTGCGCGACACAAAGGCACCGCTCGTTGCGCGACTTGCGGTGCCTTTGTGTCGTGTCGCGCCTGTTTGAAGGAGCCTTTAAAAGTAGAAGTTACTTCTGGTTGAAATCCTCGAATTAAAGTCTTAATCCGTTTAAAATCCAATTAAGTATTAGGCTTTTGACATTTCGTGGAACAGAGAAAAGAGAATAGTATAACAGCTGTAATGGTATGATCATAAGTCGAACCTTCTCGTATAGAAAACATATTGCCCTAATGTGTAATAAGAGCAATATGTCGCTACAAAACATCGTAGCATACTAAAAAACACTACTTACTTCAGGGAATAGGTGACGGAAACGCAATTTTGTGTTATCGATTTCTTCTGCCGACAGCACCACGACATAACCCATTTATCTACACCGCAAACTACATTCCAAGAACAACTTTAACACACTTGTAATACAGTTCCTTTTACATTGATACACAGTGTCACTTATTCCCATTTGCATTTAACATCACTCCAAGTTTATTCCTTGCTGTTTCAAAGGAAATTCAGCTTTGTTTTGATGGAGTTAAAGTACATTTTTTGTGTGTTGTGGTGTGATTTAAGTCATTGTATTATTGAGTTGGGGTCCGGATTCCCCTTCAGTTGGCATTGTAAACAAAACGCCTATTATAATGGACAGAGTAGTGTTGTGCTCTTATCGATAAATTGAGATGGTGCGATAGTGCGGTGACTGATTGATATTTGACGTCACGTTGTAATCAGACTGGTTTTTAAGGGTTGAATAAATAATGTAGTCGGTAGAAAGTTTTTAATTTAATGTTTTTTAGGGAAATGGATAGAGTTGTCACTTAAAGACAGTTAATTCAGTTTGGGTAAAAAATCTAGATACTAATACTAATTACTAATTTACTAATATTATACATAATAAAGCTGAAGAGTTTGTTTGTTTGAACGCGCTAATCTCTGAAACTACCAGTCGGATTTGAAAAAGTATTTTTGCATTTGATAGCCCAATTCTTGAGAAAGGCTTTACGCTATTTAACATCACGCTAGAACCCTTAGGAGTCGAGCAAAATTACAATAAACAAAAAAGAACGCTAAGCAATAACGAAGTAATAGCGCGGGTATGCGATGCGATGCGATGCGACGGGGTGTCTTGGGGGAACATGAAATTTCAAGTCGCGGACAGAAGGTATTATTAAATAAAACCAGTCATAGTAAGCACTTAAGTTTTTTTTATTATTATTTGTAATGGGTTTGCTCTTGACTCTAGGTCAGAGGTGACAGAGACGAAGTCCACGATGGAGTGAGCTTACCCAGAAGAAGCCTGTTCACTCTTACTTTGAAGAGTAAGTAAGTACTTATTTCTCTATCATTATGACCAAAAAAGATCAACTCCTACTTATGAAACTTACAGCCATTTTCTATTACTTTCAACAAATTAAAGACCAAAAGAAAAATACCTTTCCCTAACAAAACACAAATACCCTCAAATTTGTATAAAGATAAACATTCCTATACTAAAACTTCCATATTTGCTTCGAGTCAAACAAAATAACAATTCGCTAACTTCTACGAGAAAATTTTCAATATTTTGACACACTTCGTCTGGAAAAGCAACAATAAAAAAGTTTCTCACTTAATTACTTTACAAACGTATATTTGACTTGGGTGAGGTTTCCACGAAACTCGTGCGGTATTATTTATTTAAGATTATTTGTTTTAGTATTATGAGGTTAAATTTAATTAAATTACGTAGGTTGTATGTGGAGATGACGTAAGTACACCAGCACATCAAGCTACTACAATCTGTCAAATTCCTTTAATAGATTTTCAACATTACCGCTATACTATAAGGTTCAAAGTTGATTGGGAAAATTTGACAGTTCGGACAGTTAGATCAGCAATACAATAAAAAAAATACCTAATGTTTGTTTCACTTATATTGAAAATACCGAAAGCTTAAAATGTCAAATGGATATGTTACTGAAATTCATAAAGCTTATACATATAATTTTTAAGGAATATTTAATTAATTCATTACATATACCGCTTTAAATTTCCCACAACAGACCACGAACATTAAAATACATGAATTGTTCAACTCATCAAACACCAATCAATTATACAAAATGTTTTATCGACAACAATTCCAACACTAATAAACGGAATTGTGTAATCCGAACCGCTAGGTTAGGCTATCGACTATGACGTATGAATGTATAATGTTTGTCACACGCCCTCAGAAATTCTACCGGGCACGTACATCAACGCAATCAATTTGGGCACAACACTTATTCAAATTCCAATCGAATTTATCACTTTTCATCGTGTAAAAGCAATAAAAAAATATTGATTTCCCATCACTAGATAGGCTAATCGATTTGTAATTAAATTTGTCACGTCACTAGCTTAGGGCTGGGATCAGTTCGAATTAATATTTTTCGCATCACTAATTCGTTTTGCTAATTGAATACTGTGTAATATAAATTGCAGTCTGTTTCATTTTAGTTTGAGCACACTGCATTTATAAAATCAAAGGTTCATTCATATTTCACTACTAGTCGCGTCCCACGATTTTGCCCGCATAAGTGTCGATGCCGTGGGAAAATTGGGGTAAAAACTATCCTATGTCCTTTCCTGGGACTCAAACTATCTCTATACCAAATTTCATCTAAATCGGTTCAGCGGTTTAAGCGTGAAGAGGTAACAGACAGACAGACCCTTTCGCATTTATAATATTAGTATGGATATGGAAGTATGGATTCGTGCAGTTAGTGGCTATAACAGAGGAGAAGATTGATCGTAAGTGGTGACTCAATCGAATTACACTTGCACAGCACACTTCATAATTGAAAAAAAAAAACCGGCCAAGTGCGAGTCAGACCACGCACAATGAAAGGTTCCGTAGTTAGGATGAATTTATCCTAAGAAGTAATAACTACTAACTTTGAAGTAGAAAACATGTGCACCAATACATCGATAAAAGTCACGGTCAATTTTATTCTCCAACTACAAAAATGTAAGTTTGTAGTAGCAAATGAAAAATATTAGTGATAAAACTACAAATTAATTATTTCCGTACATTTTCCTTTACTTGCACTGCTCACAGTGCAAGTAAAGGAAAAAGTGCGAAGAAGGAAAAAGTACCTTGCTTCTTGTCTTATGATTCTAGGTCAATGGGAAGTATCCTATACTTAAGGTTTTATTTATTTGCGAGTATCAAAATATGTCGCATAAATGGCCGTATTTTTTCATTGCGTTGAGTTAGAAGCTTGATTTTTAGATTTCCAATGGTACAGTACCCGGCGATAAATATTGCACATCGACCTTTTTACACAAAACCTTTTTATACAAAGAATAAAAATAATTATCAAAAGAAGCAAATCATAATTGTTTTAACAGCTCCTAATAGATACCGGACTGTTTGTATTTCGTGCGACAGAGATAACGCTCTACGAAGCCGAAATTAGCCGATTGTCTCTTTCCAAAGGTTGATGTGTAATATATTTTATCACCGGGTACTGCGGTGCTATTCTGTAAAAATCTCACGTGTAAACTTAGATGAAGTGAGCGTGGAGTGAGCTGTCAATAGTGTCAATTCGTAGCAAAAACAAACTCACTTCACCTAAGTTTTCACGGTGAGATTTTTATAGATGATGATGGGACTCCCTTTTCCGCACTTAGACTCCCATTCGGTCCGTTGTGCGTGGGGTAGATTTTTATAGAATCGATCGGCTGTATTTGATATGTCTGTCGAAGGATCGATGGCCGGTGGAGCAGACGAGTCCTGGACTGGAGACCGCGTATCGGCAAGCGTAGTGTGGGACGCCCCCAGCTAGATGGACGGAAGACCTAAAGAAGGTGGCTGGGTCAGACTGGATGCGGAAGGCGGAGGACAGGGTGTTGTGGCGCAGTCTGGGAGAGGCCTATATCCAGCAGTGGACTGCGATAAGCTGAGTTGAGATTTGATATTAATTTCAATTTGATACCTCCACGCGTTTCTGCGAAAAAGGGTCTTGTCAGACAGACGGACGGACGGACGGGCAGATAACGAAGTGAACCTATGAGGGTTGGGTCAGCGGGATTGTCCGAAAGGGTTACCGCTGGCCCGGAACATAAAGGGCCAAGGAAGGAACACGGGTGGGTTTTAGTCAGTAAGAGTCTGACACTCCCTTCCGCTCCACCTAGAGCGGGAGGGGTCATTTGATGATTTCCCATCTTGGAAAAAAAAAACTATGAGGGTTCCGTTTTTTCCTTTTGTGGTACGGAATCCTAAAAAGCGTGAACATAAATAAATAATAAGTAGGTAGCGGTTTCAACTTACAATGTTGTCACATGGTCCCCTAATTTTTTAGTCTTGTAACCCTATCCTTGCATTGTGAACCATTATAAGATTGGAATGGGGTTGCCAGCAATATATCATACGCAATTATATTTACAATAAACATTATAAATTTAATTCGTTTTGTCGGTTTTTGTAAGGGTACAATTTGAATTCAAGACGTAATTGGTAATGATGTATTCATATTCACTTTTGTTAAAAGTCATTTGAATGACTGGAATTTTTGGGTCCGTGGTTTCTTTCAGAATGGAGTTTGGAAGTTGGCGGTGTCATACCCCCGTGCCTCGGAAAGCATGTAAATCCGTTGGCCCTGCGCCTGATCTGTTTTTTATTTTTATTTATAAACGTTGCCCCCACACTAGGAATTTCTCCTGTATTGTGGGTGCGTTTACAAACATTTAAACTCACATACATAAACAGCCAGACCCGGAACAACTACTTTTAGGTCATACAAATATTTGTTCCGTGCGAGAATCGAACCCGCGACACGCAGGGCAGCAGACAATCGCTTAATCACTGCGCCAACCGTGCCGTCTCTCTCCAGTCGTGTCGGATTGCCGTCCTATCGGACAATGAGAATGAGGGAGAGAGAGAGAGTGCACCTGAATCTGCGCACACTTGTGCACTGCAATATCTCCTGCGCCGATAGATAGTCTCCGCTGAAACTGGTCGCCATGGCGGTCTGGAGGACTTTATTTACTTTCTGGGTGCAGAACTATGGGATATGATTATGAATGCACGGGCCCTTAACAAGATCAATGAGGTATTGATCTTGTTAAGGGCCCGTGCACACGTTTTTTAAACGTGCCGTTGATGCGCGTTTTGGAAACGTGCGTCGACGGCGCGCTTTTATCCTACAGAAGGTCTACAGGCTGCGTCTGACTCGCGTGCGTATCGCGTCTGTATCGCTACAAATGCGCGTCAACGGCACGTTTAAAAATCTTAGTGTGCTGTAGGCCCTAAGATGGGTGTTCGATCTTCCATATCGAGAGCCCTTCGTACTTCGGACAGTCATTAAGCGAAGAAGATCTACAATAAATTCTGTAACACATCAAAAGAACCTTCACAAATTAAACCAGCGGGATAATTGAGTAACCAACTTATAATTGCAATGTCATTCATTTTTACAGTTCAACAACATTGATTGCGTTATTTACAATGCGCGCCATAGACCGGGAGATGATGACACATTTTGGTAAGTCATTTCTTACAGTATGGCGCTTTCAGGGGAGTTCATATACGTAATAAGTGAGAGGAAAATGATGTTCTTACCGGTGCACAGTGTTATTATTGCCCCGAAAAACGGACATCCCCTTTTTATTAACTAATCCGATAGAACAGATTATTTAGAAAGTAAGAGTAAAATACCCGTGTGCCAATTTTACACCAAACACGAGTAAAAAAATTTTGTTTTTTTTTTACTTTTTCTAAATTAATTAATTACAAAAAAAATACGCATTATTTTACCCCTTTCTTTATTATGTGTAATAAAACTATATTAAAGATATGTGAATCAAAATACAAAAGGGTACTAACTAGTACAGATGTAAAGGAATATGGTTTTTTGTGTTTTTAGATTTTGATTTATCATGGTTGTATCTTTGCTTAGTTGGATTCAATATTTATTGTAAATCATGTTTAGACCCCAACCAATCACCTAAAAAAAAACCGCATTCAAATCTCGCGGTGTTTAAGAGTTATTCACTTCTAAATTTTATTCTGATAATTTTGATTTTAGGGTCATCACTTCACAAAAAATATTATTTTTGTTTATAGATTTTAATTTTATGTTGAATTTTATTTATATCATAGAATAATACACATATACATATTTACGCCCACTCCCACAAAATTTTACAAATAATATTCTTAAATCTTTTTATTATTTTTACATCGGACAAAAATACAAATAATAGTACATTTTGATACAAGTGGAGAAAGTTTGTTATTGTATTCGAGGCGGAATTATAATGTATGTTTTTGAGCCGAGAACTGCAATAACAAATGTCCACGTGTATCAAACGACGTTTTTCAATACACTTTTGAAGAAATAAAATAAAATAACGAAAAATATTTTTGTCATGAATTAAGAAACTATGATTTTAATTTTCTTTTTTTTTTTTTCGAGCTTTGCATTCGCCAGGTTGAAGGAGAGGCAAAGGTATGAAGCCGTTAAACAGCCTAATATAAAAAACAGATTAATTTTATGTTTTTGAATTCAGTACACAAATAAATATTAATTTGTTAAACACAACTAAAGTAACTAATAGTTTCTAATAATCATGTTTATCTATGATATTCTATTTATAAATACAATTTGAATTTTCACAAAATATCTATAAAAGAAAGACGCGTAGTGCTTTGCCGAAATTAGAAAAAAAAAACAATCACCTGAGATTAAGCATTGAACCAATTTGAACTAAGTATAGGTATAGTTATCTGTGGCAATTTTCATTCCCGCACACGTGCGGGAAAATGGAAAAAAACGCACACGTGTGAAATACATTGCATGTTATACCTAATCGTAGTGCGTTATGGACCAGTTTTCGAGGAAGTGTATTGAAAAGTTAATTACTTATACTATAATTTGTTCATGCTTTATTGCATGTCAAGCCAAGTTCAGAGATAAACAGGATGAAGTACACCTTACACGAACCATTTCGAGCTACTTTAGACCACCTAAAACTATTAAACCTACCTTCGTTAAAGCAAAACTCTCAACAAACAAATACTTTGAATACTTGCCAAATTGCATAATCAGTAGCAAGGAACTTAATAAACTCTCTTTTACCTCCTTAGAACTTAGTACTCATTTAGGTTTCTATTTTATTATCGTGTAGGTACTTTGTACCGAACTCGGCCCTTATTTTATATATACATATGTTTTTGGTGGGACAAAGTTCATTTTTTACTTATTATCGCACAGCCTGAAACACTTGGTCGAAAAACTTGAAATTTTTAAAGTAAAATACTAAATATTTACAGAGTTCAGTTGCTTAAGTACCTTCTTTAATTATCTGTTGAGTATGTGTGCGTGTGCCTACGCACCGATAGTCTTACTTGAATAAAGCAGTGCGCTACTAGCAAGCAGTTGTTTCACTCGTCTGTCCTCGTACTTAACATTGGCGACGAGTACCCACGAAAAAGTAAAGTTAAAATGTCCGGTTCGGTTTTTGGTCTTTTATCAGTGTTTGATCACAATGTACAGTCTTGGGAGACCTACAAGTGCCGCATTAAACAATGGTATGTGGCTAACGACATCACCGGGACGAGCGATCCTACAGGAACAAAGCGACGAGCTATCTTGCTGAGCGCACTCGCGGATGGCACTCACAAGTTGGCAACGGATCTCGCGTTACCAAAGCAGCTGCAAGACGTGCCGTATGATGACGTACTTAAGCTTCTGGACGAACATTTCACTCCGAAGCGGTGTGGGTTCGGTGAACGGTACAAGTTTTACGCGGCTACGCAACAAGAGGGGGAGACGTATGCACAATGGGCCGCAAGGTTACGAGGTCTGACGGCGCACTGCGGGTTCTCTAACGTAGAAGAAGCTCTTCGAGATAAATTTGTTATGGGAATGTTGCCGGGATCTGACAGAGAGAAGCTTTTTTCGAAAGATCTCGCGGGCCTGACATTAGCAAAGGCGATGGAGTTGGCGGAGAACACGCGGAGTGCACGTGCGGCAGCGGCCGCCGGGGTGCAGGCCGCGTCGCACGATCAGCTGTTCAAGATTGCGCGGGCGACGGATTCGGCGCCGCCAGCGCAGCGAGAGGCTGCGCCTGGTTCGGGAGTTAAAGTGCAGTGTCAAGTGTGTGGCTATCATAATCACGAGACATCCCAGTGTCGGTTCGCAAAGGCTAAATGTAGGAAATGCAATGCTACGGGGCATCTGCGTAGGATGTGTAAAAAGATTAATTATGTCGAATCGAGAGCTGTGGACGAGAGCGACGATGACGGTGAGTGTTTTAATATTCGATCACTTAAAGGGGAACCGATGATAGAAACGGTATTGATCTCGGGAATCGAATTAAAATTCGAGATAGATAGCGGCTCGGCCGTTACAGCAATTTCTGAGGAAACTTATAAAACATATTTTAGAAATGTACCTTTGTCGATGACTAGTAAACGTTTGTGTTCATATACCGGTGATAAAATTGTTTGTGAGGGTATAGCGCAACTACAAGTAAGTTATGCGAATACATCGCATGTACTGTGTGTTTATGTCGTGCGCGACGGTGGTCCGCCGATTCTCGGTCGCGATTTTATTTCAAAATTTAGGTTAGAATTGTTGCCGATACAATATTGTGACCAAACGGATAAAAATGATATGTTTGTTACATTGCAATGCAGTTATCCATCGGTCTTTTCGGATAAATTAGGATTATTCAATAAATTTAAAGTGAAATTACAATTACAAGAACATGCGAAGCCAGTTTTTGTTAGGGCTCGACCAATAGCTTTCGCTTTGAAAAGTAAAGTAGATAAAGAGATAGATCGATTGGTAGGGTTAGGTATATTGCAGCCGGTTGATCACGCGCGGTATGCGTCACCGATTGTGCCCGTGTTAAAGCAGAATGGATCTATACGCATATGCGCCGATTTTTCCACCGGTGTAAACAAACAGTTAGTTATTGACCAGTATCCTTTGCCAACAGTAACAGAACTTTTTTCAAAGTTGTATGGGGGTCAGCAGTTCACCAAATTAGACCTGTCAAATGCTTACAACCAATTTATGTTAGATGATGAGTCACAAGAAATAACATGCATAAATACGCATAGGGGAATTTTTAAACAAACGCGTTTATGTTTTGGTATTGCAAGCGCGCCGGCCGTGTTCCAGCGTGCGATGGAGGGCGTGCTAGCTGGCGTGCCCGGCACACTCTGTATGCTCGACGATATTTTAATTACCGGGAAAACTAAATCGGAACACCTGGATAGATTACATCAAGTGCTGCTAAAATTACAAGATGCGGGACTTACCTTACAAAAAGAAAAATGTGTGTTCTTCAAAGACGAAGTCAATTACTTAGGTTACGTGATAAATAAAGATGGACTACATAAATCACCACAAAAAATAAAAGCCATGGTGGAAGCGCCGGTGCCGGCTAATATTAATCAATTACAGTCATTTTTGGGGTTGGTTAATTATTACAGGAACTTTGTTCCTAACGCGTCTTCGATTTTAAGCCCTTTGTATGAGTTGCTAAAAAAGGGTAACAGGTGGGTTTGGACACGGGAACACGATGAAGCGTTCGCCGCGATTAAAACATGTTTAGCGTCAGATCAAGTATTAGCACATTTTAACCCAGACGCAACTATCATTTTAACAGTGGATGCATCACCGGTAGGGCTTTCCGCAATATTATCGCAAGTGGAAACCGATAGGTCGGAGAGACCGATCTCTTTTGCATCGAGGACGCTTAATGCAGCAGAAAAACGTTACTCGCAGATCCAAAAAGAAGCGACCGCAATTATTTTTGGGGTTAGGCGTTACCATCAATATTTATATGGCAGGTCGGTTCCGTTTATTCTCCGGACCGATCATAAGCCACTGTTGTCGATTTTCGGACCGCACCGAGGTATACCTGAAGTTTCAGCAAACAGACTACAGAGATACGCGCTGTTTCTGAGCGGTTATAATTATCAAATCGAATATGTGAGTAGCACTAATAACAGTGCGGATTTCTTATCTCGCGCTTGTTTACCAGAGGATGCGGGTGTGGACAGGGGCGTGCGGGGCGTCGACGCGACGATGCCCGATCTCGACCGCGCATCTTATATTAATTTTGTGTTGGAAGGTAGTCTACCAGTAACCTTAAAAATGTTACGTGACACGACGCGAGCAGATGTGACCTTGAGTAAGGTAGTGTATTGTGTGTTGAATGGATGGCCTAGGAAAATGTCTGGTGATGATATGAAACCGTATCATGCGTGTAGGACGCAATTGGCTTATGAAAATGGTTGTGTTATGCGAGGACACAAAGTTGTAATTCCGGAGAAATTACAAGCAAAAATTCTAACGGAATTACATCAATCCCATTTAGGTATTGTTAAAACAAAGGCAGAGGCGCGGGCGCGTGTTTGGTTTCCGGGAATTGACGCTGCTTTAGAGCGTTTGATAGGATCATGTGAAGCGTGCATTCAATTACGACCATCACCGGCGCGGGCGCCGATTGCGCACTGGGAATTTCCCCCAACGCCATTTTACCGGGTTCATATTGATTTTCTGGGGCCTATTAACAGTAACACCTTTTTAGTGGTAGTGGATGCATATTCCAAGTGGGTGGAGGTTTATAATATGAAGTGCAGTACTTCTACTTCAGCAACAATTGACAGATTATATGATTTTATGTCAAGATTTGGTATTCCGCATACACTGGTTAGCGACAATGGTACATCATTTACCTCACATGAGTTTGAGGCTTTTTGTAGGTTGAACGGGATTTCACACGTGACGTCGCCGACATACCACGCGGCCAGTAACGGTCAGGCAGAAAGTTATGTTAAGATAGTAAAGAAGGGTATTAAAACAAGCTTACTTAGTGACAATGGGCCGCGTAATTTAAATAACAAACTTTTAAAATACTTGTTTCACTACAGAAATTCCGTTCACACTATGACGGGGTCCTCTCCGGCTGAGCTGGTCTATGGTCGGAAGCTTAGAACGCGTCTTGATCTATTGAAACCCGAATCGCCGTCGCCATCGTCCACGGCACTCGCTAAAATGGTAAAACGTAAACAGTGTTTGCAAAATAAGACTGGCGGACACAACACTCAAGTTTTTGCTGCCGGTGACATAGTTTATTATAAATATCATACAGTTAATGGTAAATACACTTGGTGCAAAGGGACAGTCATTAAAAAAATCGGCAAAGTGTTGTATTTAATTAAAGATGAAGTAACATCAAAGACTTTAAAAAAACATAAAGATCAGATAATAAAGTATAAAGGCGACGATTGCTATGACAACAAAGACGTGGATATAGACCAAGAGGAATTAAGTGGTGGCCCAACGGTAGAGGTGCAGATTCCAGAACAGATGACGCCACCGGGCACTGGTGAAGGAAGTAAAGATACGTCGATGGCGGTAGATAGTACCAACCTGGCAAGAGCAGCCACACCAACAGGTACACCCCCAGTTGCTGTTTCACAGCCTACAATACCAGACAATCCCGAGGAGGAGGATGAGTACCAGGAAGCTTTAGCCGGCTCTCCTAGCACGGGACCTTCAGGAGAAGCGCCACCACAACAGCAGGCAAGTGAGCCTGTGCCAACACCACGGTCTAAACGCAATCGGCCTAAAGTCAACTACAAGCTGTTCAATTAGAAAGTATGTTTAGTTATAGTATAGTACATTTTGGAAGCATAGTAGTTTTGGATTGTATCTCTAAGCTAAGGGGAGGAATGTTGAGTATGTGTGCGTGTGCCTACGCACCGATAGTCTTACTTGAATAAAGCAGTGCGCTACTAGCAAGCAGTTGTTTCACTCGTCTGTCCTCGTACTTAACATTATCATTTTCCGTAGGTAAAACCTCAGTGCTATCGTCATTCCACCCTTCTATGAGATTTTGCATAACGTCTTCTTCGTCACTTAAGCTGTCGCTATCTTGGGCCGAAACATCTTCCTTTGGTATTTGGTACGGTTTTAATAACTGGAGAACGGCAGGTGGTAATGGCATCTTTCTCAATTTTTTTCTTTTTTTTCAATGATAGTGTAACTTCTTTCAGATAACCGTGGCCACCTTATTATGTCCTTTGTTTATTTTAAACACATTTTACGTTTTTAAATATTACTAAACATAAAAATTCCATAAAAAAAACATCTTAAAAAATACGACTTCTGCCAACCCTAGCGCCTAAATTTCAAAATCCTGTAAGTTCTAAACACCATAAGATTTGGATATGATATTTTGAATCGGTGCTTCTTAGTGCCAAAGCAACATCTTGTCTCGATGTTGAATCCAAATAACATGAAATAAGGCCATAAAAAAATAAAATCGAAAATATATAAAATTCAATGTTACTCACAACATGTTAATGATAAAATTTGAGCGTTTGCTTAGTAATTTACTTAATATAAAGCATCAATTAATTGCGATCAAAGACATAACAAAAACGCATTGGATCTAAAGTAATTGCGATTTCTATGGTTTTTATGGAAACCATAGAAAAAAGAAAAAAAAAATTATATCTCCATATTGGGACAAAATTGCCACACGGGTATTTTACTCTTACTTTAAAAATAACCTGTTCTATCGAATAAGTTAATAAAAAGGGGATGTCCGTTTTTCGGGGCAATAATAACACTGTGCGGTGGTGCGCGGGACGCAATTGCAGAATAATTAATTGAAATTGCTCGAAAATCCGGAGGTGTCAAACAATTTCTTTCACAAAATTTCTTCAATTTATCTGTATTTCAACAAAAAAAACCCGGCGGTCGCTATGTGCCATACTTCTCCGGTGGGTGTTTAGACCCGCCATACTTTTTTGAAAATGTTTTTTTTTTTTATTTTTTTTTATTTATTTCTTACAGGCTGATTTTTTTTTAACAATTGTTTTTTATTAATCTTGTACGAAAACCACCATGCCATACCATTCCGACGGTCCAAAATACCCGCCATACCCCCTCAAACATGTCATTTTTTTAAATTCGAGAAATCATTTCTTTCACCTTAAAATTTGGTCTAGTAGTTGTTTTTATGATTAGAAACGTAATTGTTATAATACAGGTATGGCACCTGTAGAGTGGGTGATATACGTATAATGTTATTAAATAATTGTAAAATTTTATGCAACATTTGAACATTTTCTTACAGTATGGCACCATTTTTTTTTGAAAGTTGGTTATGTGAGGAACGTAAATACGAAATTTGAAAGTTGTATGTAGGGACAATCTTGTTTAATTAAATAATGTGTTATGTCGTATAATATTCTACGCTCGAACGTCTTCGAACTATCTTCCTCAATACAAATTCTAATGCTGGTATACAGCAGCTGTGCTGGTCAGGCGTCACTAATCATTAAAGTCATGAACACAACTCTCTAAGACCACGTAACCCCAAAGAATGACGATTTCATGAAACAGTTATTCTTTGGGGTTACGTGGTCTTAGAGAGTCGTGTTGATGAATTTAATTATTAAAGTCACAGTGGCGTTCCCCCTTAGCGATATTAAAAACGATTTTTTTAAACAAATCAATTCAAGATGCCACAGTATGAGCAATTTACTAAAAAAGCATGGCTTTCAAAATATATATATATATATATAACTTGGACGTACTGTAGCTGAAATACGTCGCTGAAAATCGGTTTTCCGGGTATGGCATCACTTTTGGACTTCATGATGAGTATGGGATAATTTTCCTGAATCATACTTTTTATAAACTTTCCAAAAATTAAAATGCCATACTGTAAGAAATCCTTTCATTTGTTTATTTTCTTTTACACCGCAGCGTGCGTATGACGGTCTTTCGTACCATGGTCACAGTATGGCATATTTTTTTCAACTCATAATAGTATGGGAACAATCTGATTTCATTTATGCCATACTGTAAAAAATAATTTCACGGCTTCTATAGGCGTGTTTTAAAAATGGTTAAAAAATACAATTTTTCAAGTATGGCACCACTTTCATACTGCACTAGAAGTATGGCGAATATAATTTTGTCTCACTGTACCATAAACTGACCACGACTTAAGTGCCATACTGAAAGAAATGGTTTCTCGAATTTAAAAAAATGACATGTTTGAGGGGGTATGGCGGGTATTTTGGACCGTCGGAATGGTATGGCATGGTGATTTTCGTACAAGATTAATAAAAAACAATTGTTAAAAAAAAAAATCAGCCTGTAAAAAATAAATAAAAAAAAATAAAAAAAAAACATTTTCAAAAAAGTATGGCGGGTCTAAACACCACACCCACCGGAGAAGTATGGCACATAGCGAC
This sequence comes from Luperina testacea, assembly GCA_927399505.1. Taxonomy (NCBI): domain Eukaryota; kingdom Metazoa; phylum Arthropoda; class Insecta; order Lepidoptera; family Noctuidae; genus Luperina; species Luperina testacea. The sequence goes on along the minus strand of OV656783.1, from coordinate 6,169,463 downwards.
CGCCGGGTTTTTTTTGTTGAAATACCGATAAATTGAAGAAATTTTGTGAAAGAAATTGTTTGACACCTCCGGATTTTCGAGCAATTTCAATTAATTATTCTGCAATTGCGTCCCGCGCACCACCGGTAAGAACATCATTTTCCTCTCACTTATTACGTATATGAACCCCCCTGAAAGCGCCATACTGTAAGAAATGACTTACCAAAATGTGTCATCATCTCCCGGTCTACCACGAAAGATGAGACTTGACCCCGCCTCCCCCGCTCTTTTCGCCGCCCCTATGACGTCCGGTCCCGTCCCGCACTCAGACCTCATACCGCTAAAGATACCTAAAATCGTGTACTGCGCAAGTCAAACCACGTGGTGTGTCAAGTCTCATCTTTCGTGGCACGCATTGTACGTCGTTGAGCAGACGATTTTTTAAACCTGAGAAGCAATGGATTTCTACAAAATCTTGCGGATTGTGATTGAATGTACAGGGTGCCCAGAGCGACTGCCTATCAGACCTCCACAACTCAGTTACTGGGATCCTGGGGAATACGATACCTTTTGGTATTACTCCCCCCCCTAAGCATCCCTTCATAATTCGAACGGTGTCTCGTTGTGAATCCGCAATGTTTAATGAGTTCGCTTTCGAATTGTGTGCGCTCACTTGAGTGCGGTAAGCAGTGAACTTTACAGAAGATGTGTGATAATTATTAACTGCAGATTATGCATGTGTTTTGTGACTAAACCGTTTTAATACCTCGGAAACTAGGACAAAGTTGGTTATATTATTATGACCGATGAGTCAGGAAAACAGTCACCACGGTGAAGATACAGTAGTGAAGCGAGATGAATCATATCTCCTCATAAAATGTTGCAAAACTGGTTGAGAGACGTCGAAGATTGTATGTTATTATGTCATTTAAAAGGTGGTTTAAGTTGCAGACTTTATGGCACAAAATATATTAGAATATAGTCCGACAAACATCTTTGTGAATGTACAGGCAGTGTTGCTTGTAAAAAAACTGCCACAGAGTGCTTTTTTATTATAACTGTTCTGTATTTCGCCATTAGGAGTGCTGTGGTAAAAATATTAAGGACGAATTTCACTAATGAAATTATTATTTAGTTTCATCGGTGAAATTCGCCCTAAGTAGTCATTACGGTATGGTAAGCGGTTCATTTTGTGTAATTTATTTCATCACAACTACTTTCAAAACGGTGAAGGAAAACACTGGCTGTCAGAATTTTGAGCTTCTAACTACTAATGTCAAAGTTCTACGAATGACAGCTGGGACCAACGTCTTAAGGCGCAGATATACGATTTTCAATGATTTTAAATTCATCATCACGTCTAAACGACTGGCCTGATTTCTTTGAAAATAATATATGTTATACTAGACAATTTTCTTCGTAATTTGATATGTGAATATTTGCAATTATATTTTTTAAACATAGTGTAATTAATTTGCAAAGTAATGTCTACCGCGGACAAAAAAACGATAATCACGCAGACACTATCGGGTGTATTTTCATAAAACTTTCACCATATAAAAGAAAATTTAATTTCCCAAATTTTAATATACGGTTTTTATTTGTTTTGTGTTTGATAAATCAACGTGGGTTCTTTTTTCGAATAATCTTGGTGCGCGTGGAAGCGGGGCCTCTTGCGGGCGACGGGCGGCAGTGCATCGCTGACCACTGTCACGAGTAGACGCTAACGCTCGGAGAAATCAGAACATAATTTTATTCGCTGTTGAGTTTCGTGCTGAAAATGCCTGGTAAATCCAAATTACTAAAAAAGAAACGCCTTATACTGGCAAAAAATAGATTATTGAGGTAAGTAATGTATTTTAATTATTGTAATGTAGTATATCCATACCGCATCCTTGTAGGGACAGTCCGGATCAGTTTCAAAAAATACTTGAATGCTATTATTGACATAGTTGTGGGGTAATTATTCTTGATAATGCTAGTTTTTATTCTGTTTGTTTTAGCTGTAAGTCATCCATAGCAAATAAATAAATAAATAAGTGACTTTAGTACGACTTCGTCTGCGGAGATGTAACTTTTGCGTCTGTTTTAGACTTACAGTACTTATGTCGTGCACAACTATCTTCCTAATTTCTCACATGCCTATACTTCCATGCCGATGCCTAAAAATCCATTTATTTTGTAGCTCTGGCTGTATAGAACACGAGAAAAAGGCAACTCCGCATATTGAAAATGAGGATATTATTGCTGACAAGTAAATGCATATACCCAATTTATTATTATTATTTTCACAGTAGCTCACATACAGACTAGACTGTTACACGACTGACATTTCCGCGAAAGACATTTGCGCGAGTACACTTACGCGAAAGGATGCTTGGGAGACATTTATATTCGTAAAGGATATTGGGCAAAAATCCGAAAAATGAGATCCCATACAGACGTAACATCCCGCCTGTATTCTCCGAAGGGTAGGGCAGAGGTGTATACTAAGTTCGTGTAGTACACCCATTTATTACTTTATCTAGTTAACATAAGTAATAGCTAGTTTAAATTGTTAAAAGTTATATTATGCGGTCCCACACGTTTCTTCTCCCGAGGGCGGGAATCGAAATCAAAATCCAAGATGGTGACTGCGAAATTTTACAAAATATGCGTCATGGGTGTCGTTTCCATGGTTTTCGGGGGCGCTGATGGCGAAAATGAGGTCAAACTCAAAATCCAAGATGGCAGCTGCGAAATTTTACAAAATATCCGTCATGGGTGTCGTTTCCATGGTTTTCGGGGGCTCTGATGACGAAAATGAGGTCAAAGTCAAAATCCAATATGGCGGCTGCAAAATTTTACAAAATATGCGTCATGGGTGTCGTTTCCATGGTTTTCGGGGGCGCTGATGGCGAAAATGAGGTCAAAGTCAAAATCCAAGATGGCGGGTGCGAAATTTTACAATATATCCGTCATGGGTGTCGTTTCCATGGTTTTCGTGGGCTCTGATGACGAAAATGAGGTCAAAGTCAAAATCCAATATGGCGGCTGCAAAATTTTACAAAATATGCGTCATGGGTGTCGTTTCCATGGTTTTCGGGGGCGCTGATGACGAAAATGAGGTCAAAGTCAAAATCCAAGATGGCGGCTGCAAAATTTTACAAAATATGCGTCATGGGTGTCGTTTCCATGGTTTTCGGGGGCGCTGATGACGAAAATGAGGTCAAAGTCAAAATCCAATATGGCGGCTGCAAAATTTTACAAAATATACGTCATGGGTGTCTTGTCCATACTTTTCGGGGTCCTGATGCTGTAAATGAGGTCTACTTTAAAATCCAAGATGGATGACGCTTATTTTGTAAAATTTTGCAGCCGCGATTTTGATTTCGATCTTCCCTGCTCTCGGGACGAACGTATGTAACCGCATAATATAACTTTCTACAATTTAAATGAAGTATTATGAACGTTATCTAGATAAAATAATAAATGGGTGTACTTTACAAACTTAGTATACACCTCTGCCCTACTCTTTAGAGAATAAAGGCGTAATGTTACGTCTCTATGGGATTTAATTTCTCGGATTTTGTGCAATATCCAAAATAAATGTCGCGCAAGCATCTTTCGCGGAAGTGTAGTCGCGCAAATGTCTTTCGCGGAAAAGTCAGTCGCGCGTGTCTAGTCGCGCAAAGGGAGTCACACAAATTCCTTTCACTTTACACTTATTAACGTAATAATGTAAAGTTTATTGCGTTTATCAGTTATGTTGTTTTTGCAACGGATAATATAAAAAATCTCTTCTAGGTTTTTTCGTTTTATTTATCATTATAATTATGTTTCAGTTCTGAAGTGATTGGAACATTTGCATGCTTCCTGAACTGGTCGATCCAAGACATACAAGGAACATGGCAATAAGGGACTCTTACATAGTTACTGCTATACAGGGACGCAAAAGAAAATCGTAAGAGGATAAAGAGAATAAAAAAAAGCAAAACAAAAAACGAGCAATGGTGGTGGAAGACAATAGCCAAGACAATACAAACGACCAAGAGACACTTTGTAATACAAACACACGTATAAATGATTCAGTGAAAACACTAAATTTTGAGGAATATTAAATAAAATTTAAAATAAAATTAAATAATTCACATATTTTTGTTTAATTTGATCATTTTAAATCTTTGTAAGTACATAAACAAACATACACATATAAAACTCACGCCTTTTTCCCATGGACGCCAATTGATACGATGCTTACAAGCCGATTCTATTTATTTCGTTTACGTTCATATACATATATTATTATCTGGTCATACTCGCACACAAATCATCACACATCTTTAACAACAACACTATATTGAAATAAAAATGGATGATGATCAAAAATCAGGCAGGATTGGATTATCCTCACCATCTGAAACGTATGGTTACCCTACGAAATTACGTGCATGCAGTTGCGGGGTCGCGGGGCGTGACGCTCGCGCTCCTCCCACTCGCTCAAGGTCGCTGTCACTTATTGTCGCCTTAAGGCTCCTTCAAACAGGCGCGACACGCGAAAAAATCGCGCACGACACAAAGGCACCGCAACGAGCGATGCCTTTGTGACGTGCGCGATTTTTTCGCGTGTCGCGTCTGTTTTAAGGAGCCTTTAACGTGATTTCTGAAAATGCGCGCACCTTCAAATGTCCACTGTCGCCATGAGCGCTAAAACATGACATACCTATTACACCATTATATTCCCCCGTAAACCATAGAAATAATCGCCATTGTTTATTTTTTATCCCCTCCCATCCCAAACTTGGTTGAACAGCTATGACTGACCATAAAGGCAGTAATTCCTTTATGCGATCACCCGAACTTTAATATTTTCTTATACTCACTTTTATGCATCGTTCGCGAATACAAAGACTTTTTATTATAACTCTCATAACGTCTTTTTACTCGTAAAATTTGTCTTAGACGTACACTCGACGACAAATCAAGCTATTCATCTCCAGTTTAAGCTGACGTCGCATTAAATTATATTTTTTCTGTAAATTTATTAAAAAAAAACCCTGCGACACGTCAAAAAAATCGCTTGTCTGTAAAGTCGGTTTACGGACAATAATTTAACGTGACAACGTCATAACAAAACATTAATGAAATTGCCGAACGCGGAGGCCGATTCGGCAGCGTTCGACATCATTCTCTCATCGCTCTCGCGCTCTCGCTTGCACTTCAAGCTACCATGGAACGCTACAACGCTACAGAGCATGGCCGCGAGGTAACGCTACATGAGTCATGTTTTTTCGTGTGTGCAGCCAGCTTCATCGATTTATTAGACGTTGTCACGTCAAAAAATGTTTGATGAAAAAAAAAAGGTTTTGCCTATTTTACTACTCTGAGAATAAAGAAAAAAAATGCGTTTATTGGCATTACAGCAAGCTTGTACTGGAATTTTATAGCTCAATGAGCCCTCGTGTGTACATGTCTTGTCATCAGTTTACCGTGCAGTCATAATAATTTGAAAATTAGTTTCTTAAACGCTCCTTTAGTGGGTTTATGAGAAAAAATATTGCTTGAACGGTCAGTGGAAACATGGTATAGCTGCTGAGAGGGCAACGTTACGTTACTGGTCACGGGTTCAATTCCTGGTTTATATATGTAGATACTTAGTTTAAAGTTTGCCATGGATGAGGTGAAAAACCGTATTTTTTTATAGGAATAAACTACCTGAACTTTTATCAGAAGTCGAAGTTTTTAACACTTAAAAAACTTTGGCTTCACAGAATTTTCAGAGTTTAATTCACTTTGGATTCAGATCCAGTGCCATTAACTTTCAGTTAGTTTACTTGCAATCGAAAGTACCTCAAACGTTTTTCCTGCGTATTATGTACAGACGCCAACACATCAAGCTACCCGAAACTGTCAAATTTTCCCAATGAACCTTACGCTTTAGCGATAAAGTTGAAAATCTATTAAAGAAATTTGACAGATTGTGGTAAACACACACACCACATGGTTGGTGGATTGTGGTAGATTGTGGTTGGTGGTTTGTGGGTAACTTGATGTGTGAGCGTCTGTACATGAGCGTTGACACTTGCACGGAATACTCATACATGCCGAACGCTGTAAAATTAAGGCTCGTACACATAGGCGCGACGCGACACGCGACACAAAGGCACCGCTCGTCGCGCGACTTGCGGTGCCTTTGTGTCGCGTGTCGCGTCGCGCCTGTGTGTACGAGCCTTTATCCTTTTTTGCAAAAAAAAAAAAAACAAATTAATGTAACGCAAATCTACTGCTTCCGTTGTATCTGCACGAACTCAATGACAATTTGGCTAACGTGTTAATTATCAAGGGACGTAGACATTCATGTGTAGAAGACAGATAATCGAAAATCCTTGAACAATACTCGTGGGTAATAAATATTTATTCCTCAACTTTTCCTAATTGCACCTACCACTGTTTGTCTCTGCATCACCTTAGGGTTGAGAGCAGTATGGTCGTCATCGGATTCCGTGAGAAAAAAAAAACCTGCCAGCACTTTTTCTTTCACCACTGCTCTCAAAATGGTGAAGTAAAATATCGTGAACCAAAAATTCGAAACATGACATCGACCAACCCGAACTGGGCCCGCGTGGTGGATTTCGGCTCACTCCTTCTCGAAGAAAGGAGGCCGCCTGTGTCCCAGCAGTGCAGAGGGAACATTATATTAAAGGCTGTTAAAAATGTCTATTGCATTTAGTCCGCCTCTGTACATTTGTGTAGGCGAAAGCGCCAGGGTAGCCCGCGAAATTCAATTTTTTTAGGTCTTTTGCAATTTACTGGTCCGTATTAAGTTATACGTTGATTAAAAATGATTTGCGACCGTAACAAATATGTATATACGGGATTATAATCATTAGAATCCTTTAGAAAGGAGCCTTTAGTTTACAAAAAAAGATCTGAACAACGAGAAAAAGCTTTTCCTAACAAATGCGTCACACGTCTAAATGTTACAAGCAAACATCACTCACGTTCGGGGTAAAACAAACAGAGCCCTAACAGTGAATTAAAAGCGCTAATAACAGTTTATAAGGCAACGGATAACACTCATTAACACTCGCATGCTGCATTGTTTGTTGTACTCACTGCATAAGTACTTGTGTAGACACTACAGAGATGAAAAGAGAAGGCTCACTTCTTCCGACAGTATCTTATACTAGCAGCACCTCGCGGTTTCGCCCGCATAAGTGTGGACCCCGTGGGAATAACGGGTTATTATAATTTATTTAAGTATTTATTATTACAATTTGTGTACAAAGGTACTGCTTATTTCTGTGTGTGTGTGTGTTATTTTAACGTATAAGCTATATAGCTGTAAGTTTCATCAGAATCCATGCAGTACTTTTTGCGTGAAAGAGAGAGAACATCCATCCACCCTCACAAACTTTCGCGTTTATAATATTAGTAGGAAGAAAGATTTAGCAAATATAGGAAAATAGGTTTCTCTATGTAATCTTCCAAACATTTTTGTATTTTCTTGAATTGCGTAGTCTGTCAAAACATCATCTGCTTAGTCCTTTTCCGTCTCTCTCTCTATCTAAATATTTTCAGCCCAGTTTTGCGTTTTCACAACTATGTTGGGGTCGGCTTTCATTCTAACCGGATGCAGCTGAACACCAGTATTTTACAAGGAGCGTCTGCCTATACTATATGTGAAGGAAAACGTCGCGAGGAAACCGGCATATCCTAGTACCCAAAATTCGAAGACATGTGACATCTACAAACCCGCACTGGGCCCGCGTGGTGGACTACAGCACTCCCTCTATCATAGAGGAGGCCTGTGTCCCAGAAGTGGGAACATTATAGGCCTTTTCTGACCTTCACAACCCAGGGTAACACCTAAAGGCTCCTACAAACAGGCGCGACACGCGATATAATCGCGCGCGACACAAAGGCATCTCTTTTTGCGCGACTTGCGGTGCCTTTGTGTCGCGCCTGTTTGAAGGAGCCTTAACTTCTCTCTTGATTCTATAGAAAAAAAGATACCAAGGGTCACGTGACCCTTCTGCATTTCGTTCCATATCGCCATGCTTTGTACACTTATGTGAAGCTTGATAAAAAGAGTTGCTAAAATGTACTCAAACACATCCGTCTTACTCATCTGTTAGATTAACGGTATTGTGTGTTTTAATATGAGCTTAATGGAACCTATATTTGTGTTTGTTGAGGCTACAAATAGTCATCTTTACTCTCGCTCGTGGGTGTTACATGGGAGTTTATTGATTGAGAGAATGTGGACCTGGGAGCGTTTTGTAAGATGTGGGAATCTTACACTGATCGTGGAAATAAAATTTTCTTACGTTTTTTGCAATGAAAATTTTCTTACGATTTTTGCAGGTCAGTGTCAAGTTGCATGATAAACAAAATATTTATGATTCGACCTGACCTTATGATCCCCGTGCCTCGGAAAGGATGTTAAGCCGTTGGCCATGCCAGGCGCATGGCTCTCATCCATCATCATCGGCATCTCTCTCCGGTCGTGTCGGGTTGCCTTCCTATTAGCCTTTGAGAGTGAGGGAAGAGAGTACATCTGTGTCTGCGCATACGCTTCTTGTGTTCTATAATATCTTCTGCGACGAAGGCTAGCTAAGATTGGTCACCACGGCTGAAATTTGGTCTGGAGGACTTTATTAATTTATTTAATCGTGTCGGACAATCGGATCGAACCTCTAACTGAAAGGGTATTTGATACAGCCGCACGAATTCTGAGTAAAATTATTATGGTATATTGTGTTCTCACACACAACAACATAGCCCGAAGAATTGCCAAACTTAAGTGGCAGTGGGCAGGGCACATTGCTCGCAGAACAAATGGCCGATGGGGCCGAAAGGTTCTGGAGTGGCGACCGCGTACCGGAAGGAGTAGCGTTGGAAGGCGTCCCACAAGGTGGACCGACGATCTCGAAGGCTGCAGGAACCCGCTGGATGCGAGAAGCACAGAACCGGTCGAAGTGGAGGTGTTTGGGGGAGGCCTATGTCCAGCAGTGGACGTCTTTTGACTGAAATAATGAATAGGGTGCGTGTCTGTTGCCATCAATCGGGCAAAAATCCAGTTTGCAGGCTGCTACTGAGAAATTCCAGATGAAAAACCCAATAAAACATAACCCCCCCGCTCTGCGTGGAGCGGAAGGGAGTGTCAGACTTACTGACTAAAACCCACCCGTGTTCCTTCCTTAGCCCTTCATGTTCCGGGCCAGCGGTAACCCTTTCGGCCAATCCCCAAAGCGCCATTTTAGTACACCCGAAAACATTAAGAAAATCTACAAAACTACGTTTTAGAAACTCAAAACACTCCAGACTTGAGCCTCATCTTCTGAGGCACTTCCTTCAAACTACCCCTAATCACAGGTCCCTCAGGGCCTCAGGGAGGGAGGGGAAGGACTTAAGTCCACAATCACTTAGTACAACTCAATGGTATATCGCTTACTATGATCATCAAAACGTTATTTGCATGTCTAATTTGATACCAGGATTTAGTCTTGGGATAACTTTGGGATACAAGGGACGATGCTTTGGGAGAGGCCGCGTTTCTTACGCATGTTATTTGTTTGGGTATTGTCTTTTAAACATAGTAAAATGTTTAAGTTATTGCTAATAATTGGGATAGTTTTGTCCTCGAAAGTCATAATAAAAATACCTTAACTGGATGGGTCAGTCAAAAAACTTGCAATTTTTGGGCAACCGCATGGCGAAGATCTCCTCCAGTTTTTCATAATTAATTAATTATGTTTATGATTCTATAAATAGGTGAACTCATAGTAATTATGTCGACTTTAAAAAGAAAGCCAAAATGGCAGTAATTTCGTTTTTTTAATACAAAAACTTAATCGGTCCAGTAGATTCTGAGCAAATTGGCTGTGACAGACAAACAGACAGACACACGAGTGATCGTATTAGGGTTCCGTTATTTCATTCGGACGTACGGATCCCTTAAAACGGTAAAGGCTCGTACACACAGGCGCGACGCGACACGCGACACAAAGGCACCGCAAATCGCGCAACGAGCGGTGCCTTTGTGTCGCGCGTAATTATATCGCGTGTCGCGTCTGTTTGTAGGAGCCTTAAAACAATGTGAATCACATTCTCACATCTCCTATTGCACATCACTGAAATCCCAACCTTAATAACAGTAGCGTCCCGGCTACATACTTTAAAACTTTTGTTTTCACCTCAAAGAGCAAACTTAGAACTCTCAGAACCGCTCAACTTAGATTGCAAGTTAATACCCTACTCTATGATATGATATGACTAAATACAAGGAAATATGGAACTGCCAGAATGGGTCATGTATGAAAATATTAAATTGTCTCGATTTTTTTTCTGCACTTATGAATAAGCTAATACTATCTACAAAAAAAGTATCAGATTTATCTGATTAGTATTTCCAGAGAAATAAATTAAATACTGTTAGAGGCGGCCATCGACAGTAACCCACGGATTTTTATTCAATTTCCTTAGCCTACTCAACAAGTTTAACTTGTCAATTTGTCATACTCATAACATAACCTCACTTTTCACCTCTTGCTTTGTGTTTGTTTGCGATTTTATGGATATATCTTTACGATTACGATACGATTTATCTTTATTTTATTCAAAGCGTGAGGGTCGTCGTAAAGATATATCCATAAAATCGCAAACAAACACAAAGCAAGAGGTGAAAAGTGAGGATATGTTATGACAAATTGTCAAGTTATGATGGATGGATGTCAGACGGTACAGATTATCTACAGTTTTTACTTTTTAATTGAGTAGGCTAAGGAAATTGAATAAAAATCCGTGGGTTACTGTCGATGGCCGCCTCTAACAGAATTTAATTTATTTGTCTGGAAATAATAAGCTTATTCATAAGTGCAGAAAAAAAATCGAGACAATTTAATATTTTCATACATGACCCATTACTTATACTTAGCAGGGCACTCGCACGGATTCATTACTATGGACTAGATTTTGCCAGCGACTTCGCACGCGGGGTGGTCGGAAATTATTCCACGGTAACGTACTACCGGGATAAAAAGTATCCTATGTGTTAATCCTGGTTATAAACTATCTGTATGCCAAATTTCATTCAAATCCGTTCAGTAGTTTTTGCGTGAAATAGTAACAAACATCCATCTATCCATCCTCACAAACTTTCGCCTTTATAATATTAGTGTGATAGTGTGAAGTACAAAAATGTTGTTCTCTAAACTTTACTTCGAAATCCGAACGGTGTCTCGTTGTGAATCCGCGATGATTTACTTTAAAAACAAATGAGTTCGCTTTCCAACAGTGTCCGCTCACTGGGGGTTTTCGTGAAAATTTACGACACCAGTCGGCACCACTTTGACAAGACGTCTTCCATTTCGACAATGAATATAAAATATATGATGACGTTCATCATTCGATTCATTCATCATTCAGTCATGACTAAAGAAAATATAGGCTCTTTGACAGATGCCTGGACCTGACGTGTCAGTGCTGCCATCTAGCGAATGTCATTTCAGAAAACCCTCTTTGAGTGAGGTTCCGTGTGTTTACAGAGTAGTAACAGTATGCATACTATACACAATAGTTAAACTATAATGTTTAATCCGAGTGGATCTCTATTCCTGTAGCAAATTATTTTGATGTGCTCCGATTTCAAAGGCTGTGGCAAAAGCCTTGGCACTTTTGACTTCGGCAGCAAGTGCCAATATCAGCTTATAATGTTTCCCACTGCTGGGAACAGGCCTCCTCTCGGTGAGAGTGGGCCGTAATCCACTAAGCGTGCCCAGTGCGGTTTGGTGGATGTCACACGTCTTTGAATTTTAGAAGTGCCAATAGGTAACGGTAACTAATAACATTGAACCAATAGCTTCCTATCAAGGCTAATTTTGCCAAACTACAACAGAAAAACCTCTTCAACATAATAATTATATTCGATTGTAAACTGACACGTATTTTTCGTTGAACCACGACAAAATTGTCGCGTGTCCGCACCATTTAACTGAACTGTCGTATGTGCCCGTATGTCCTCGTTTTAAAATTTCAGTAAACTTAGGGCTTCCCCAGCGGTTGGGGTTAATTCCATTACCGGCGGGTCATTGCGTCGGCGCGGAAATATTTATTAGCATGCACTGATTACTCGGGGCGCTACTTTTAATATTACTGAAAACTTTTCGAGGCCTAGAGACCTAGATTTTATTTTTACGTAATAAGTTGGGGAATGACCCTCCTGGTGGACAAAACTTGGACTGGAAGCGAAGCCAAGGGAACCGACTTCCGAAATTAAAGTTATTTTTCACTTTGTAGTTTTTTTTTTGAAGTCGATTTCTTTTTTATTTTGTAAAAAGATTTTCGAAGTAGGTTCAAAATTAATTGGTTTGACATAAGCTACCCAAAAGCTTATTTCAATCCTGTGGAAAGTCAACGTAGAAATACGAAACGCTTTGAAAGCGATTGCCATTTGTCTAAGTCCTCTCTGTAGGCTTATTTCATTGCAGCCGAAACACAGAAAGATAATTATGTAGATATAACACCAAGGGGTTCGCAGTTGCCAACCTAAGAGAAAGAAGATGAAATGGCTCGTTTTCCTGTGATTTTACTAACACAGCCTTAATTTTCACCAAACAAATTTGTTTCCCACCAGCCCTTTAAGGGGCTTGACATGACCTAAAGCGCGGTCACTGTCAGACTGCATAGAAAAGAAAAAGAAGCGCGATGACACAACGCTGGTAATTTATTGCAAAATATGAAGCAATTATCTATTTACAAAAAAAATATTGTTTGGACTAAAAAATTAAAACACTAGTCTTTCAGTATGTTGCTTGTAGAATAATCTGATAAAAAACCAGTGTATATTAGTATGGTTTTTATTGTAAGAAGAAAGTTTTTAGAGATATCTTCATGATTTTTTCTATCCTATCAAATTAGTTGTATTATGTTTTCAACACACTATCTACCTAGTATATATCCTGAAGAATATCATATGTTTTTCTGATTTTGTTTACTGTAGCCGATCATATACTTTTATTGCTTCTAAAACATGCGTTTTATGCGTTTAGATCCTGTAATCCCCTTCATGTCGATATATACCCACGTATCCTCCACCAAACAAACCTATGTTTCCCACCAGCCCTTTAAGAATTCGACGCAACTAAACTACCTTATTATTGCGAACTTCAGTGCCGTTAGAAGTTGTGTAGCACAAGTTTTTTGTGCGACAGAGATGTATGTGTTAACTTCGAACAGGCCTGCTATATATACACATATACATATGTAGAAGCAGGCGTCGGTAGGGATGGCTTCTTTATTTTTTTTTTCAGGATGGAAAATAAGCAAATGACCCCTCCCGCTCTGGGTGGAGCGGAAGGGAGTGTCAGACTCTTACTGACTAAAACCCACCCGTGTTCCTTCCTTAGCCCTTTATGTTCCGGGCCAGCGGTAACCCTTTCGGACAATCCCGCTGACCCGGCAGGCTTCGGCCCTGACGGGCCCCTTCCCTTGATGCTGACATCTCTTGAGGTGCGCGTGGAACACGTACGCGCCGTCCGGCACGGGCCGGTCCTGATCGGACGGTGAGCTACCCATTACTCACCGCCCGCAGGCCCGGTAGGGATGGCTAACATTTTGACTTTGACACTACAGGCAGGGGCGTAGCTACCGCTCGAGCGCTGGCTCGGGAGGAGGCACGGCTCCCTGTCGTTTCGGGTGACACAGGTGCTCTCGGGGCACGGTTGCTTCGGGAAGTACCTGTGTCGCATAAACAGGGAGCCGGACGCCCGGTGTCACCACTGCGTCGACTGCCGGGAGGACACGGCGTCGCATACGCTGGCAGAGTGTGCCGCTTGGGAGGAGCCGCGCCGTGCCCTCATCTCAGAAGTAGGCAGTGACCTCTCGCTGCCGGCCGTGGTCGAGTCCATGGTCGACAGCGAGGAGTCCTGGGACGCGGTGGTTTCCTTCTGCGAAACGGTGGTCTCGCAGAAGGAGGCTGCGGAAAGGGAGAGGGAGATCTCGTCCACTCACCCTGCCCGCAGCAGGCGCACCGGGCGTCGGCGGAGGGCGGACAACGCCCTCTTCCGGCCCCCCTAAACGGGTCCAGGGGCGACGGACTCGGGGACGTCCGTCGCCCCCCACACATCAGGACCCGAGGTGGCGGCGCGATGTGTTCCACGCGCGCCCCTCTTAGACGTCGCGGGGGGAGTCAAACACCTCACTCCCCCCCCTGACCAGACGGGGCCCGCTGCGGCGGGCCGGCACCAGCCGGGGGTTGCGGAAGGATCGTACGTTCCCGCGACCCCCGGCGTAGGTGTGAGATGGAACACCGGGGTGGTTTTTAGTCAGTAAGAGTCTGACAGACCCCGCCGCCGGGCGGCGGACATCCATGAGGATTTTCCACCCCGGATCAAAAAAAAAAAAAAAAAAAGGGGCGTAGCTACCGCCTTATCTGCCGTATCAATTATACGGGGCCCCCGGGCCACGGGGGCCCCGTATTTAATTTGAATTGTTTGTAAAAATTTTGGAAAAAGTGACAAATAGATAATTATGATGAATAAATTTTTCTTTTAATTTATGCAAAATTTTTTTTTTCTTTTGTGAGAAATTTTACCCTTCCTAAGGGCCCCCAAACAAATTTTTATACGGGGCCCCACGAAGGCACGCTACGCTTCTGACTACAGGGGTGCCTAAAAATCAGTGCGTGGTATTGCGTGCGAGAATACCATGCTGTGCTCTCTCACTCCCTAAGCATGAAGTCTGTGGTTTTGGCGGAAGCTACGGGCTTTTCCTGCTACGTATCATTTACGGACATAAGATCAGGGGGCCTAAAAAGTCAACTTTGGCAGAATCATAAAAGGATAACATTAAGGCTCCTATAAACAGACGCGACACGCGATATAATCGCGCGCGACACAAAGGCACCGATCGTTGCGCGACTTGCGGTGCCTTTGTGTCGCGCGCGATTTTGTCGCGTGTCGCGTGTGTGGCTGTAGCGATAAAGTTCAAAATCTATTAAATAAATTTGACAGATTGTAGTAGCTATGTGCATCAGGTCCAGTTGGAAACCAGCGTCAGGCACCAGTTGGCTGGCATTTTTGCTGAACTGGGCCTTTTTGGCGCAGCCGTTTGCACTTTTTATTTTTATCTTAGTTTTTATCTGATGTAAGACTCTTATCCTACTATCTGGTGTATTGAGTGTCTCTTAGTCTGTGCTAAATAAATGTATTTTCTTTCTTTCTTTCTTTGCTGGAGTCTGAACGTTAACCCGTTGGTCCCGGCTGTCATACGTAGATCTTTGACAGTTGTTACGCGTTGTCATAAACTCAAAATTCCAACAACCAAAGTCACCTTCTTCTTCTACGAGTCGCTGGCACAACTGTATTTTAAATCTTGTTTTCTCAAAACTTCGCCACTTCCCCGGCGTTGTCCGTGGCAGCGCAGAAGTCACTTTGTCACATTCACCAAAGTTACCAAGGGAGTGTTACCCAGTGATTGGGCTATGTAGGTTTGATAGGCAGTCACTTCATGTAAAATACTAGTATTCAGCTGCATCAATTGCTTAAAAGAAACCCAAGGACAGGTCTGTCAAAATCACTGTGATCTTTATTGTCGTTATAACAAGACTGCAGTTAGATGGCGGCTGTCATAAGTAGAATATAGAATATTTATTTGCGTAAAACATGGTATACAAGGTTATTAAGTACAAATTGAGGCACAAGCATGTTTAGCTAGCATAAAACATAGCATGCAAAATTTTAAGACAAGCAAAGGTAAAATAACTAAACGGACTGTAGTGTTTCACCATCTATTAAAGACTAGCTTCTGCCCGCGACTTCGTCCGCGTGAAATTTCATGTTCCCCCGACCCACCCCGTCGCATGTCATCGCCTGCCCGCGCTATTACTTCGTTTTTGCTTAGCGTTCTTTCTGACTATTTTTCTTTTTGCTCGGCTCCTAAAGGTCATAGCGTGATGTTAAATAGCCCATAACCTTCCTCAAGAATTGGGCTATCAAATGCAAAAAGAATTTTTCAAATCCGACTGGTAATTCCAGAGATTAGCGCGTTCAACCAAACAAACAAACAAACTCTTCAGCTTTATAATATTAAGTATAGATGTAGGTACACTATATCAGCTGTTATACCACAAGACACAAACGATCGCAGTATGTCAGGTAAATAGGTCCTAAGTCTACCTAGGGATCTCACACAGATAATAAAACAGCCGAAGAACGTAACCCAGGACATCCATATACCTCCAAATATATTTAGTGAAGCATCAATATTGTACGCAGTGTGCACGTACGGGTAATGAAATAACTTATGTACCGTACCGATCTCTTTTATGCTAGGGCTGCTAGCAACAAAACTAGACGTAGGGGAAGAATGGTTATAATAGTCTTCGTTTTTTTCCATATCCTGTAGTGCGATTCTGTAACCATCTCATCGTGAAAACTTAGGTGAAGTGAGCGTGTAATGCGCTGTCAATAGTGTCAATTCCTATCAAAAACAAACTCACATCACCTGAGTATTCACGGTGAGATTTTTACAGAACCGACCGGCTGCAATAGGATACACCAACCGGGGGTTGTCCTTGGGTGTACTTGCACTGTGCATAGTTGCATACAGGGATAATCGTCGGTTGGTGCTAAGGGGCCTCTGCGAGTTGGCTTCGGGCCCTACGCCTTCCATCGACCGGTTATGTAACCGAGATATGTAAAACATATAATAATAATAATGTAAATTGGGGAAAAGACACATTTCCAAGTGTTTACCGCCGCCTAAAGAACCTCAGATGTCAAATACTTGCACTGACTGGACAGATCCACTCAAATCTGAGTGGTTATTTCCTCAAAATACTAAAGAGGTATGAGGAACAGGGTGTAAAGTTCACTCGTACTCTATAGGAAAGGGAGGATCCTCCGACCAGCCGGGTGTTGTGTCTGGCGGGCAACTGTTGTATCTATGCTAGTTGCGCGGTAAACTCTGCTTGAGAGATGCAGGATTTTGCGTGACGTCAGCATGACGCGTTGTTCGCATGTGGCGTTGTAGATTACCGCTACAATACCATTTCAGACACTGATTTACATGATCCTCAATGATCTGACCTTCAAGGGAGAAGCGCCTGGGTAGCCCGCGAAATTAAATTTATCTTAGGTTTTTTTGCAGTTTGCAGGTCAGTGTCAAATATGATTTGCTACCGTAACAAGTTATTTATAGAATTAAAATCATCAATAAAAACATAATTATAACCCTATTGATTGATATTTCATATTGGTTATTCTGAACTTAGAGGGTTGCATTGTCGATTTCAATGATTATAATTCTGTAAACAATGCTTGTGACGGTCGCGACCCCATCGGCCATCTGCAATTGCAATTGTCCACGTGCATATTATACTGCTGATGATACTGGGCCGGGTGGAAGGGAAATGCGCTCAGTAGCGAAGGGTCAATTTTTGTATACTACCCGGCTATAAATATTGCACATCGACCTTTGGAAAGAGACAATCGGCTAATTTCGGATTCGTAGAGCGTTATCTCTGTCGCACGAAATACAAACAGTCCGGTATCTATTAGGAGCTGTTAAAACATGATTTGCTTCTTTTGATAATTATTTTTATTCTTTGTATAAAATCGATAGGATCGAATAGGTCGATGTGCAATATTTATCGCCGGGTACTGTAAGAGTTAAGCCGGAGTAGATATCTTTTATATGATTATATTATTTGTCTATAGAATACTGACTGTGACATTTTTCAAAGGGAAGCCGGTAGGAATCGAGGGAAACTTCACCACTGTACGTGCTCAAGGTATAGCACCGAAAAGGTGGTTTGACGTGATGAAGAAGGTTGTTGGAGGCAGCATTTACCGAGCAATCCACACTGCAGAAGACCGCATAAAGGCTCCTACAAACAGGCGCTACACGCGATATAATCGCGAGCGTGTGTCGCGATTATATCGCGTGTCGCGCCTGTTTGTAGGAGCCTTAACGGGTGTCGCGCCTGTTTGTAGGAGCCTTAACTTGGATACGCATCGTAAGTGGTCGCGACCTCAGCATTGAGAGAACGAGGAAGGAGAAGAATGTTCACGGAGACGCGTAGACGTTAGGTCCTTAACAAGAAGATGTGCATAATAAATTCCTATTTTCTAAAACCTAAAGAAATCTAAAGAGTGGAACTCTCTACCTGCGTCTGTGTTTCCGAGTGCATACAGCCCGAATATCTCTTTAAAGTAAGAGTGAACAGGCTTCTTCTAGGCAAGCTCACTCCATCGTACACTTTGTCTCACCTCTGACCTAGACTAGAGTCAAGAGCAAACCCATTTCAAAAAAAAAAACTTCCTTTCAGTTCATCATCAACCCTACCCGTAGTGCGGTGTTTGAGACAAGTTTATTTATTTTGACATGCCGTTATAAACGTGATGCGTGCCGGCTGAATATATTACTCAGAACCGGGAGCATTGGGTAGGTAGCGTCGAGCTGCCTACGTGTGTACCTGTGTAGGTAGGTCGAGTAATGTTTTTGACGCCAGTTTAAGGGGAAAACAGGACCTAAACGCAAAAAACGCAAGTTTTAGAAACAATAAAAGTATATGATCGACTACAGTAAACAACATCAGAAAAATACATGATATTCTTCAGGATTTATGCTAGGTAGATAGTGTGATGAAAACATAATACTAAACTACACGCATTTCTCCAAAAACACGCAAACATGTTTTAAGGCGACCCCGACCGCGCAGTGGCGCCCTCATCGTTTGTTTGGTTATTACTTTAATCCTTAAAGGCTCCTTCAAACAGGCACGATATGCGATAAAATCGCGCGTGACACAAAGGCACCGCAAGTCCCGCAGCGAACGGTGCCTTTGAGTCGCGCGCGATTCGCGTCGCGCGTCGCGCCTGTTTGCCTTTACACTTGACAGAAATCCAGGCTCCGAGCTGCTACTGAGAAATCCCAGATGGAAAAACCTAATAACGCTTTTACTAACCCGGGAATCGAACCTAGGATATCATAATTAGCAGTCCCTCTTGAGACCAGTAGACCGACGAGGCAATGTATCGGCTTTCTAAACATAAATTACTTTGATTAACTAGTAAACGTAAAACCACTCCGAAGTCAATGACCAGTAGGCTGAAATCAATCTGCCTAGCTTTTTCCCAACTATGTTGGGGTCGGCTTCCAGTCTAACCGGATGCAGCCGAATACCAGTATTTTTCATGGAGCGACGGCCTGTCTGACCTCCACAACCCAGTTACTGGGTAACACAATACTCCTTGGTAAGACTGGTTATCAGATTTTTTGACTTCTTATTACCCACCCGTAACGACTGTCAAATATCTACTAATGACAGCCGATCAACGATCAACGGCTTAACGTGCGTTCAATGTTAAAAACTCGACAAAAATGTATGGAAATTAGAGGTATTTTTATACACTGTGAACGTCCTTAAAGTTCCCACTGCGTTCCCTCTGATCGATGTTTCCGCAAGTTTGTATTTAGCCACGGAACTCAAAAGGTTAATAACTAAGCCTATATTTAGCACTAAACGTTTACGGGGAACAACACCATACAATGTTTGAATCACTCTCCTACGAAACAATGTTTACCACGAAGTAATTGTCTAAACTAGTCGAGTCCAGGGTTCGATTCCCGGCGCAAGCACTTAAGTTATGTAAACACTGACCGTTTACTTTCCGTTATTATAAACAGTTTTATTTAAACACATCCGTTTTAGATTGTTTGTAGACGCTTCAAGTGAGAGTTGGTTCAAAGAAATTTTATAGAGAAAGATAAGGTGTCGACACACCTGATGGTAAGCGGTCATAGACACCTGCCTCGGGTTGTTAACTAGATACGCGGTTTGACCCGTTTGACATAATTATGTTGTAGCAGTATCTACAAACGACACGTTTGAACTACGCGTCATACTGACGTCACACAAACATCCTGCATCTCGCAAGCAGAGTTTACCGCGCAAATAGCATATACGACCCAACATGAATCATCGGGCAGTTGCCCGCCAGACACAACACCCGTCTTTTCGGAGGATCCTCCCTTTTCTATAGAGTATGAGTGAACTTTACACTCTGTTCCTCATGCCAGTTTAATGTCTTCCGTCCCTTTCATTTCACGGGAACCAATGAAACTGGGTAAGAGCAATGCTGCTTATGATTCTTTCTATTCAACACGTAACATGACATCACACCTGCATTTCCCGAAGGGTTAGGCAGCCGTGTACCAGTACCTACACCCACATTTCACCAGTAATCTTTATGTACTATGTAATATACTATAGACTTAGATAACGCAAGTATCACGATCTGTATAAAAAGAAAAACTAAGCGTGCCAGTTTTTGACTTCCTACTATGACGTCACAAACACTATTTAGTGATGGGAAAATCAAATCGATTCAAAGACACCGCCACGTGCGGCACCCGTCTCGCCCCACCCCCGGGGCCTGGCGCCAGCGCTCACGCTCACCCAGTCAGCAGTACACAAGACTGAGTGGTGGTGAGGTGTATCTATATCTGTGGTACCGAGCTAAACATATTTAAAACGTTATTCTGCCTCACGTCCCAGCCGCCGCGGGAGACGCTCCGGGCGTCGGGAGCCGCGCGACGACTCCCGGCCACCGTAGGCGCGGGCCTGCGGGCGGAGAGTAATATGGGTAGCTCACCGTCCAATCAGGACCAGGCCCGTGCTGGACGGCGCGTACGTGTTCCACGCGCGCCTCAAAGAGATGTCAGCATCATCCGAAGTGGCCCGTCAGAGCCGCACAGCTGAACCGATTTAGATGAATTTTATAGAGATAGTTTGAGTCCCGGGAAAGGACATAGGTAGTTCTTATCCGGATATTCCCACGGGATCAACACATATGCGGTGAAACCGCGGAGCGCTGCTAGTAATCAATATATTTCCTGTTTTTCTTGACACGGAGGCTAGTAAAAATGGATCTAAAGAAACCACTACGAAAATTGACAAAGTCGTATAATTTTTTGGTCACCGTCACCGGCGTCACCAGATCAAATGGGCTGATTGTACTTTTTAGAACGAGACTAAACAAACTTTGACAAACGATACCAATACCGTTACTATAATATCAAGATAATCAATGAGTATCGTATTGCATTACTAATATTACTATGACAGATGACTATGCAACTGATTATTATGCTCAAGAGTGTAATACGCGATGACGTCACTTCCTTTCTAGCGAATATTGAGGAGCCTTGTCGATATAAGAAATAAGTGATCGTACAGTACCCGGCGATAATATTGCACATCGACCTATTCGATCCTATCGATTTTATACAAGGAATAAAAATAATTATCAAAAGAAGCAAATCATGTTTTAACAGCTCTTAATAGATAGATACCGGACTGTTTGTATTTCGTGCGACAGAGATAACGCTCTACGACTCCGAAATTAGCCGATTGTCTCTTTCCAAAGGTCGATGTGCAATATTTATCGCCGAGTCAATAAGGGTTCCGTTTTATCCTTTTAGGTACGGAACCCTAAAAAAGAAGAAAACTAATAATAGTTCAAGTTTACTTTCTTGTATTATAGGTACACCACTGCCTTACCCTTTCGGGATTAATAGCGTTATGTTATATGTATCTGCATTCGCGATTTATTTGCTAAAAATGTAAACAAATATGAGTTTATGGAAAAGTAACTTTAAATCCTAAACATTAAAGTTCAGTTTACGCTACAACTTCAAACATTTTCATAACTTTTGACGTGACAACGTCTAATAAATCGATGAAGCTGGCTGCACTCACGAAAAAACATGACTCATGTAGCGTTACCTCGCGGCCTCGCTCTGTAGCGTTCCATGGCGGCTTGAAGTGCAAGCGAATATTAACAAATGCAATGCAACTATTCCATCAGTATTTTCTTATGACGTTGTCACGTTCAACTATCGTCAGTAAACCGACTTTACAGACAACCAATTTTTTCAATAGTCCTAGTCACTCAATCAACTTAATTACCATTAAAATAAAGTTTAAATTTATTTAACTTAAAATAACATCAATTTGAAAATTAAGTTTGAATAGAATTTAGGTATGTGTGTGATGTTATGTTATACTAACTTTGCAATCATCAAAATTAACTGATCTTACACCCGAGCATTTCATCGTTTAATCGCAGTGACTGCTCAACCCTCAAGAGGTACAAGACAACCCCGGGTCACACCAAAAGGCACAGAAGGCCAGCTCCATAGAACAAGTGAAAACAGGCGCATGCACACATACAGTGCGGCCAAAGAGAGAATGCGTTCTTAACACCTTTCAGTTTCACAGCACATCAAGCTACTACAATCTGTCAAATTTCTTTAATAGATTTTCAACTTTAGCGCTAAAGCATTAGGTTCAAAGTTGATTGGGAAAATTTGACAGTGTCGGGTAGTTTGATGTGCTGGCGTCGGTAGGTACATGTTTTGCGCATTTGATCTTTAAAGCTCCTTCAAACAGGCGCGAATCGACACGCGACACAAAGGCACCGCAAGTCGCGCAACGAGCGGCGTCTTCGTGTCGCGCCTGTTTGTAGGAGCCTTAATCTATGAATAGAACAATAAGTTTTTAGAGGATCAATTAAATATTTTCTTTGCTTATGTCTCTTGTGCTCGCTGTATGTGAAGCGTGTCTGTGTGCGTGCGTATTTGTTCGTTGTATGGATAATGGAGCTAAACTTCTGTACCTATTCATTTCGTGCCGGAGTGCTCATCATACAGCTTCATTTAGTATTCTATGCGCAAATTTGATGAAAAAAATACAATCCTCTCCCTCTCCTGTTTAGGTCGACTGTCCCCTGTGTTGAGGTGTAGCGTGGTTGAGAGGTGGCAGCGGAGATACCAAAAAATCTAGTCTTTGAATTAGCTGCTAAGAGTTAGGTAGTTACCTAAGCCATCAACACCTTAACTGCATAGCACACTTATTATTTTGAAGCATAGTGCTAAACCATTGCTTCAAATGTTCGAAAAAAATGTTGGCTCAACAACGTACAATGCGTGCCACGAAAGATGAGACTTGACACACCACGTGGTTTGACATGCGCAGTACACGATTTTAGGTATCTTTAGCGGTATGAGGTCTGAGTGCGGGACGGGACCGGACGTCATAGGGGCAGCGGAAAGAGCGGGGGAGGCGGGGTCAAGTCTCATCTTTCGTGGCGCTCATTGTATGTAACGCAAATACCCTGCTGGGTGTATGGCTAGTTTAATTAAACTAACATTGTAAAGAGAAAAGATTCTTTCTTTTTTTTTTTAAATGTTTGCTTGTTACGCGGAACAGATTTGGATGAAATTTATAGCACATACCATGACCTGGATACTTTTTATCCCGATATTCCAACGGGATCAAGACTTAAGGGTCCTACAAACAGGCGCGACACGACACGCGACACAAAGGCACCGCAAGTCGCGCAACGAGCTGTGCCTTTTTGTCGCGCGTGAATTTATCGCGTGTCGCGCCTGTTTGTAGGAGCCTTTATGCGGGTGAAGGCGCAGGGTGCAGCTAGTTACAATATAAAATTATTTATTATCCACTGTATTTCAGAGTTTTCTTTTAATTTTCGCTCAGCACACCGGGTTATTCCGCCATCTTCTCAGCGCTCACACCGTGTATTTGCGTTACCTCCGGAACGTTCTTACTTGATAAAGTATGCTTTCCATTTCATATTCATCCCGGAGACATCTCTCCAAACTGACTAGAATCAACATCGTTGTCTTGTCATATTTTACATTTATTCTACCCACGCCATTTTGTTTCGGTGTTTAATTAGCGTTACTTTTCTTAGAAAAGGGAGTTTTGGGATGTTATTTTTAATTGCCGCTGCAGGGTGGTTTTTCTAAAAGAGCTCATAGCAGTTTGCTTCACTACTGCCCGGTGACGCCTAGATCACACTAGGTGACACTTTTGTGTTATTAAAGCTTGGTTCAGCGCCCATAGTTGAAAATCTAACAGTTCCCAATAGTATTTAGGAGTTCATTTAGGCGTATCCTAGTGATATTGAAAACTGGCAACGTGTTGGCGATTTCAGAGTTTAAAAAGGCTCCTTCAAACAGGCGCGACACGCGACGCGAATCGCACGCGACGCAAAGGCACCGCTCGCGAATCGCGTCGCGTGTCGCGCCTGTTTGAAGGAGCCTTAAGGTTTTCTATCGAAGTTTTGTTTCAGTTTTAGTCAGTAATTGGATTCATTGAGAAAATAAATATGGCCAAAAGAGACGTGTAAAAAAGAAATTTTCAAATTAATGGCACCTGTAATAGGCACATACCAGCTGATTTGCGGATTGTTTTCTATTAATTCTTTGTATATAAGTAGCAGCGGTGGCCCAGTGGTAACGGCCGCGACTTACGAGTTGTAGGTCGAAGGTTCGAACACCGACAGGCGATTTACTTTGTGTAAATTATTTCATCACCATTGCTGTCAAAACGGTTAAGGAAAACATCGTGAGGAAACTGGCATGTTTAAGAATAAAAAATCGAAGACATGACATCTACCAACCCGCACTGGGCCCGCGTGGTGGATTATGATTTATTGCCCACTCCCTCTCACCGAGTGGTCCCAGCAGTGGGACCATTATTGGCTGTAAGTATTGCTGTTGGTGTACAAAATAAATAAATCAATTCACAACTATAATTTCAACAGGTTTTTAAATAGGATATTATCATAGGGCTTGGTTCCGTTTAGGCTGTAAGTGGGGATTTTACATTTCGCATCGCATTAATCCACTAGCCTCCCATAGTCGGATAAAAACAAAGTTCTACCCCATCCCCATCCACCCAAATTAAAATATCCGCTTCGAACCAGCAAAGCATCCAGCTCGAACCGGTTCAAACTAGTTTCAGGAGCGCCATATTCGAAAAATTACCATTTCGCAGGCATCATGCAAGTTTAAAATCAATTATACTCCACTACCGGCGCTCAACTTCAGGGGGAGATGAGCATTACACTTTATAATCCTTTGGGGGTCGGCAGATCGATAGCGTGACCTTCCCGACCTGAGGTAACTCGGGTAGTGATAGCTTTAGTTAGAAGCAATATTATTTTGAACTTTGTAGTCAGTTTCAATCGGTTTCAGAGATCTCGTGGCTCGTATCAATAAACTGTGGAGCGGTTCTGTGAAGTTCACTGCTCACCTCACGCAAAGGAGGCGAACATAATTCGAAAGCGAACTCATTTGTTTTTAAAGTAAATCATCGCGGATTCACAACGAGACACCGTTCGAATTTCGTAAGTTTACAGAATGAGACTTCTGATTCTTGATAATTTTTATAATATTTTCCTCGTTGGATTAGTCGTTGCAAGCGGCACTGCTGAGCATGAGGTCCTGGGTTCGATTCCCACTTCGGAAAAAGTGTTATTGTCGTTTTCCATCAGGAGTTTTCGGTAGCAACCCTCAGACTGGTTTTTGCCCAATTGTTTGCAATAGGCTCACCCCTATCCTATACATGGGATTTACAGACACTTGAAACTCGAAATATTTGGTTTACCTACTACAAGTCTCTACCTAACCCTTTGAAGATAACAGGCACGGACAGGCGTGATGTTTGCTTCAAGGAAATGTGATTACGTAATGACTATATGAGGTACAGCCATCAAGCTACCCGAAACTGTCAAATTTTCCCAATCAACTTTGAACCTTATGCTTTAGCAATAAAGTTGAAAATCTATTAAAGAAATGACAGATTATAGTAGCTTGATGTGCTGGCGTCTGTACATTGATGTGAGTAATTTTGTTGCCAGGTGGCTGTTCCAAGAAATAGAGTAAGAATGAATAATGACTGATAAGGGTACAGAAACAGTTTGGTTCACTCATAAGGCTAATAAAGATTGCTTCAGTAATCATGACGCATGTTTATATTACGATAATAAATCAGGCTTATTGAATGACATACACCGTTAAAGAATTTAGGCAGTTCCAAGTATTTCTCAGGGACGCGACGGTAAAAAAAGACGATGAAGACAACACACAAGGTGGGAGACAAAATAAAATAGGCAGCACGACCAAATTGGAGAAGGGTTTCTCCAGACAGGCAACAGTGGACATTTTTGGAGAAGGGTTTCTCGACACAGACAACAGTGGACATCTTTGGAAAAGTGTTTCTCGAGACAGGCAACCGTAAACATCTTTGGAGAAGAGTTTCTCGAGACAGGCAACAGTGGACATCTTTGGAGAAGGATTTCTCGAGACAGGCAACAGTGGACATCTTTAGAGAAGGGTTTCTCGAGACAGGCAGCAGTGGACATCTTTGGAGAAGGGTTTCTCGAAACAGGCAACAGTGGACATCTTTGGAGAAGGGTTTCTCGAGACAGGCAGCAGTGGACATCTTTGGAGAAGGGTTTCTCGAAACAGGCAACAGTGGACATCTTTGGAGAAGGGTTTCTCGAGACAGGCAACAGTGGACATCTTTGGAGGTTTTCTCGAGACAGGCAACAGTGGACATATTTGGAGAAGGGTTTCTCGAGACAGGCAACAGTGGTCATCTTTGCAGAAGTTTTCTCAATTAGTTTTAATCATGGTCTGGCGGTTTGAGTAATTTAATTTATGCAGTCTACCCAAATGTCCCTTCTTTGGTATTGTTCGTCGAATCGTTGAGCTCCTTAAGTTTCGAGTTGTGCTGCACAATTACTGACAAATGCTTGCTGACAGGACAGGTGCACTTAATCTGTGTGGTTCTTTCCTCAAAAGACCATTTCAGACATCAATCTACATACATGATCTGACCAAGAATATGTCTGGACTTTTATAGTCCAGACATATTCTTGGTCAGAGACTGTGACCGTTGAGTTTGTTTCGGCCTTTCTTCTCAGAGTAAAGACAGGAAACACCAACCTCATCTAGCTTTTAAAATATTATTGACTTGTAAAAGTGTTTGTACAGATGCCAGCACATCAAGCTACCCGAAACTGTCAAATTCTCCCAGTCAACTTTGAACCTTACGCTTTAGGGATAAAGTTGAAAATCTATTAAAGAAATTTGACAGATTGTAGTAACTTGATGTGCTGGCCGTCTGTACAAACCTCCTTACACAAATGAAAACATTTATCTAGTCCTCAGTTGTTAGAAAGGGTAGTTTCCATCGCCTTCGGCAAAACTTACAACTAAGAATATTCATAAACCATTTCACTTATAACTAATCCCCATAACCGTCAGATCATTAGATCAACACGTCAACAAGACGTACACACATCTAAGGCACACACCACTTTTCTGCGTAAGTCGGGTAACTGACAGGCCTTTGTGCTTTGAACTTCTCCGTCGAGGGTTGTCTAGTGAGACAGAAGGGGTTAATAATACCTTAGGGATGATAAATACTATGATTTTTGGTATAGAAATGAAACTACAAACGGAATTTTCCCTTTGCATCTGTCAGTTAGGGATAATATTGTTTAAAAGACAGGAGTATATATTTCATTGTTCCTAAACGGGGTAAGATACAGCGATTGAAAGTGAGATTTGACTTTGAATTTCGGTAATTATATTCGGGACTTCCTATGCCTGCTACTTTGTTCGCGTGGATGACTGGATGTAGGAAAATAAATTGGATTTCATGGGTCTTAATTTTTTTTGAGCGGAACCCTAATTATTTTTCTACAATAAAAGTGGCCTAGATTACTCCTTATAAGATCAGCTATCTGCCAGTGAAAGTCCCGTCAAAATCCAGCCGTTTAGAAGATTAGCCGGAACAAACAGACAGACAGAAACTTTAAAAATGTTTTTTTTTTTGTTAAAGTATATATACTTTCATTTGCATTTAGTAAAGCTGTTATTTTGACGTCCTAACTAATATTATAAATGCGAAAGTAAGTTTGTTTGTTTGTTTTTTACCTTTTCACGCCTAAACCACTGAACCGATCATCCTGAAATTTTGCATATACTTTGTCAGGTGTACAGAAACGGAGGGTACCTTTCATCCCGAAAAAAAATGCTTAGCGAAGGCTTAATTTTTGTAAGAGGTAAGCCGGAGTAGATATCTTTAATATGATTATATAATTTGTCTATAGAATACCGACTGTGCCATTTTTGAAAGGGAAGCCGGTAAGAATCGTGTTATACTATACCTTCGCCTCTGATAGATTTATTCCTTGACTGTACAAGTACAGAGTCAGACACACAAATATGAACACCTATTTACATCTATATATCGACGGCTGTAATCTAAATTGGCGTAAGGGACATTTTGCTCAAAATGAGTTTTGAATGCAGTCCGATACAGATTTTTGCGCTCATTCGAATGGTATATATAACATCGCTGTAGCTTGAAAAAAATGTCCGATACGCCACAGAAAAATGACGTTCCTAAATCATTTTTTAAACAAAATCATGATGTATCGGACAAAAGCCAAAATGCGATTGACGTATATCACATTAGCGTAAAATACACACTTTGTATAACTGTCCCTTACGTCAAAAAATATATATTTGAGGTGAAAGTGATGGCAAACGTGGGAGTAATGAGATAGGCACTTGTCTCTATAAATATTTACAAGAGGTCGATAAAGGAGGGTATTGCAAGTTATTAAACTACTGTGATTCCTGCACTGGCCAAAACAAAAACAAAACCATTCTTGCAATGTTTCGCCATTTTTTTAAAAACATCCGTAAATTTGGAAATCATACAAATTAATTACCTTTTACCTGGTCATACCTATATGCCAGTAGACTCAATGCATGTCACTATTGAGAAAGCTGTGCAGAATGCCCCTTCACAATGGCCATCTTTCATAGAGAGTTCCAGGAAAAGGCCTGGACCTTATAATGTACATGTAATGGATCACAGTGAATTCTTAAATTTTGAAGCAATCACAGCTGAGACTCTTACCAAACGTACTCTTAAAGACACTGTCATTTTTAAAAAGAAGAACATTGAGGAAATGGAAGTAAAATATAGTATGATTGAAACTGCTAATGCGACTGAGATTTTATTTGATCAAAAAATACATTAATTGGTAAGGGAAAAGGGAAAGGAGAAAAAAAGAGTGTAGGTAAAGAAAAAGCAAGTAATATAGAAGCAAGCCTAGTGGAATCAATATGGTTTTATTTAATCAACACAGACTTCCGTATCTTTGAAAAAATATAATGATCTAAAAAAGTTGTGTGTTGATTGTTTTTGTGTGTTGACTATTCCAAAATGTTATCACCATGAATATTTAAAACTTCCATATTCTAAAGCAACTGAAGACAAGTTATTACAAAGTGACAATGATGAAAGCACTCATGATGAAGATGAATAGATTTTTAATTATTTAGTTTAGTTTATTTGAGTAATGTCAATAGTTATTGAAAAATTATGGCTAAGCTGAGACATTTTTTTTGAAAGCAAAAATGTATAATAAAAAGTAAATATAAATAATTAACAATAAAAAAAGGTTAAATAATTTTTGTTAAAATTAAAGTTATGGAAGTGTTCATGTTTGTATTGATTCAAAGAGTTAATTTTGAGTTTAAAAATATTATAATATTAATAAAAACACTTTGGTATTTTTATATTTTACTTCATTACCCTTTGTTTGTCTATATATTATTTACTAATAATAAAACATTAATTACCTATAAAACACTTACGCCATTTGGATTGTATTTAACAGTGTTAATAGACTTAAGTCATTTGAAACTCGTGTGCAAAAAAAAGTTAGGGCTTAATGGACATTTATTTTAATTTTTTGGACGTAAGGGACATGCTATCTTTGTAACTAATGCCTTAATGGGCAAGTAGATTCTATCAAGTTTTAGAGGTCAAAAAGTTAGGCAGAACCACATAAACCACTTCAATATACCCTAGAAAATAAAAAAGTTATGACCACATTTCCAAAAAAAAAAGTTTTTTGGCTCTCCTGAAAAGTAGCAATTTGTCCCTTACGCCAAGTTAGATTACGGTCGACGATATCTGCGTACACTACCTCCTAACAGTTCAGCTATGCTATATATACATACCTTCATATAAGCTAATACACCTGGAAACTTGTACATCGACAGACAAACTCGTGTAGTACCATTGTACCGTCTGTTAAGATCGAGTTGTTACGATATTAACAACAACATAATCTGTTGGTTAACTTTACTGTTGGCATGTTCGCACATCGCATGGTAGGATAACATACGGGTTAGTTAAACAATGCTGGTTAGAGAAATGGTGCCATCAGACTTGTTAGCTCTTCGCTGTCAGGGCTTAGATATTTTATAGTGGTCTGTACTTATTTATGCATTTTACGAGTTATCACACTATTACACTAATATTATAAAGGCGAAAGTTTGTGAGTGTGTGTGTTTATATGTTTGTTACTTCTTCACGCCCAAACGGCTGGACCAATTTCGATAAAATAAAAAGTAGCCTATATGTTAATCCAGGGTGTCAGCTACCTCCATACAAAATTTTATCAAAATTTGTCCAGCCGTTTGAGCGTGAAGAAGTAACAAACATATAAACACACACAAACTGTCGCCTTTATAATATTAGTGCGATAATATATGTGTATCATTGTAAACAATATTATTGAAATAAACTTACGTATTATTATATTAAAAATGTCATTAACATGTCTCGGGACCCTCGGGTCCCAGACCTTTGAAGGTTTACGAGGGTCCGAAGCCAACTCGAAGAGGCCCTTAGACAATTTTAAATGATATAAGTTCCTGAGCATGAATGAAGAGATGTTTGTGAAAATACGGATGGGTCCGCAAGAATTTTCAAAACTTTCAGAAAACTTTTGAACGCCTTACAAAATTTTGAATAAGCACCCCTTTTTTGGCGCAATATTTCTCCTCACACTTTCGACATATTTGTACAGACGCCAGCACATCAAGCTACCCCGAAATGTCAAATTTTCCCAATCATTTTTGAACCTTGAAGCGCGACACGCGATATAATCGCGCGCGACATAAAGGCACCGCTCGTTGCGGTACCTTTGTGTCGCGTGTCATGTCGCGCCTGTTTGAAGGAGCTTTTATTCTTTAGCGATAAAGTTGAAAATCTAATAAAAAAAATATGACAGATTGTAGTAGCTTGATGTGCTGGCGTCTGTCAATGATGACATCTTCATAATTTTGTTCAAATTCTGTTGCCAGTGTGGAAGGACGCTTAAAATTTGCCTATACCTATTCAAATTAATGGCTAAATAAAAGTGCGTAGTGTGCGCTTTTAACTTTCGTCGCTGAGCCGAAACTCAACAATATCTTGAAGTGTTTCTTTAGCAGGTGCATTTCCGCCGTCGCTACGAAAACAACATTGTTTCCTTGTACTTATATTAGTTAGGCGTTAAACCTATTTTAAATAGTAAACAGGAGGCACAAGGAGGGTTCGTGACTCCAGCACCGCCTGCAGGCTTAAAGGCTCAGGAGTAAGGGATGCTCGCAAATACACAAGGATCTTTGATATAGTCAAGTGTACCCTGTTTTGGCACGGACTTTCGGAGCTACGGCATCGGAGACGATATTGATCAAAATGCTTCGGCTTGCAGCTTCGTTGTACAGACGCCAGCACATCAAGTTACTACAATCTGTCAAATTTCTTTTATATATTTTCAACTTTATTGCTTAAGTATAAGGTTCAAAGTTGATTGGGAAAATTTGACAGTTTCGGGTAGCTTGATGTGCTGGCGTCTGTACAGTCAGGGAAATTAGTTGTTGAGGAAATTGACACTAAGTCTTCTATTTTATTTCTTACTAGCTGCGCCTCGCGATTTTACCCCCATTAATTTTGATCCCGTGGAAATATCGGGATAAAGTGTATCCTATGTGTTAATCCTGGTTATAAACTTTCTGCTTGCCAAATTTCATACAAATCTTTTCAGTAGTTTTTGCGTGAATGAGTAACAAACATCCATCCAACTTCACAAACTTTCGCGTTTATAATAATTATTATTATATATTATACTAGCTGACCCGGCCACGCGTTGCTGTGGTAGACAAATGATTTAAAAATAATATTGCGATTATAAATGGAGATGTGAGCTATCCTATCTTTCAAGTTGGATCAAACTGCACACGGTGTACAAATTTGATTAAAATAGGTTAAGTAGTTTAGGAGTCCATCGCGGACAAACATCGTGACACGTAATTTATATATATTAAGATAAAATAAAAATATAAATAAAAGGATAATGCCAAGTAAAGTTTATTTATTTAGTGACAACAAACAGTAGCGTGATAATATGAAAACATAGGTTAGAACTTAATAATAATAGAGGTAACAAATACACGAGGAGTGTATTTGTTACTTCTATTATTACAACGTTATCCACATATTATTACTAAACATATAAGTTACATGAATTATTGGGAAGTAGCTTCCGCCCGCGGCTTCATCCGCGAGGTATGTCGATAAAATCTATCCTATGGCCTTTCCCGAGATGCAATCTATCTCTCTGCCAAATTTTATGGAAATCCGTTCAGTGGTTTAGGCGTGAAAAAAACATACAGACAGACAGACAGAGTATACTTTCGAATTTATAATATTAGTATGGTTGTGACGACTATGTGAGTTATTCTTTTTTTTTCTCCATTAGTTTTAATGTTGGTCCGACAGTTTTTTGAGTACTTTATGCGGCCTGCCCAATGTCCTTTCTTCGGTATTGCTCGTCGAGTCGTTGAGTTCCTCAAGTTCAACAAGAAAGTACCTTCCCGTGGTCGCATGCCGCTGTACTAACATATTATAAGCTATGGTAGCATGCGACCACGGGAAGGTACTTTCTTATGTTTCATCATTTTCAGTAGTCGGGTTTTAGTTTTGAACTTTATTTTTATTTAATTATTTTTGGGTTTATTTCAGTAATATTTATATTTTTGAAATGTGGTAATTAAGCCCTTTCATCTCTCTCTCACTCCACAAGGCAAATTATTTATTTTTAAGTTCATTACTCTATGTCCTCTAGAAGGCGCCATATTTATAGTCTATAAACCAGCGGACGCTCAAGACGCTTCTAACGATATCTCATTTATTTTGTAAAATTATTACAAGTACTTTTGAAGTTACGAGTATGAGGGAACAGATGAACATGCTTACATACCGGTCAAAATCATAACCCTCCTTTTTGCTTCGCCGTAGTAGGGTAAAAATATCAGAACTCGCGAAATGTGGGTGTACAAGAGGTACACCTCTGCCCAACCCCTTTGAGGAATACAGGCGTGATGTTATGTTATAACCCATTACAAATACAGTAAATACCATTTCCCGATGTAATCTGGAATGAATTGAATGTATTTATTCATCGGCGCACTCGCTCTAAATGGTCTACAACCAATTTACAACGCGTCAATGAATATGACATACTAGACGATTGGATTGTGGTCCAAGGTATAAGCTTTCAAGTTTAAATAGTTTATTACGAATTAGCAGAACCTAAAATTACTACTCCCTCTCGCAGTGAGGTATGTGTCCCAGCAGTGAAGAGAACTCTTGCGTTTTATTTTTCTGTTGAATATCGAAAGTTTGTCCAGTGGTTGTCACCGCGACTACTGAGTGTGGGGTGCACGGTTTTTACAGGTCAGACAAAGTGGTATTGGGTTTTTCCTAGTGTCCCACCGAGTGTTCGGTTTCGGTTTCGGCCATAGAATCAGTTAGTATCGGTTTCGACCAAAATGGCCGAATCTTCGAAACTTGGAGAGGAACCGAGGATTCGGTTACAGTTTCGGCTCCAGCTGAAAATAGTGTCTCAGACGGACACTAGTTTTTCCATTGGGAATTTGTCAGAGCTGCTCGCCTTGTTCGCTGTGTGACACCTCCGAACCTCGGATAGCACGTAAAGCATTGGTCCTGCGCCTGATCCTTTCCCCGTCGTGTCAGATTGCTGTCCCATAAATGAAAAGAGAAGGGAGCGCACCTGTCTTTGCGCACACACTTAAGCACAATCATATTTCCTGCATACCTAACTTCGTTTAGATTGGCTGCTGTGACCGAAATGATCATGAATAAAGTTATCCGGAAAAAAGCCGGAGTAACCGACACAGCTTACAGAGTAAGCAAACTGAAGTGGCAGTGGGCTGGCCATGTTTGTCGAAGGACCGATGGCCGGTGGAGCAGACGAGTCCTGGAGTGGAGACCGCGTATCGGCAAGCGTAGGGACGCCCCCCAGATAGATGGACTGACGACGTTATGAGGAAATGCGGGTGGTCGTTTGTCCATAGGAACGCTCTCGCCTGTTTTCTCTCTGGTTAATGACCATAAAGCAATGATTTTTTACAGAATAATAAATATTAACTACTTGTATGTCCTTATGTTTTCCTTTTAGATGATACAATATTTTTATAAGCACCCGCAGTGTACAAATTTGACAACTATTAATGAAAAAAGAAAAACATAAGGACACAGTATATATCCTTTTGATTCAGTTTATAAAATATATTTTAAATTGGTCCAATGTTGGAGGAGAAAATAGGCGAGAGCCAAACCTCGAATTATGACTTTTTACTTAGGCTTCTCAAAAGTCTCTCCGACCAAATTTCCTTTTGTGGCTGAAGGTCTGTATGAGGAAGGACAGGGTGTTGTGGCGAAACCTGGAAGAGGCCTTTGTCCAGCAGTGGACTGCGATAGCTTGAGTAGATTGATTGATGGAAATGAGGGTAGAAGGATATTATAAGAGAAGGAACTAAAACGCTGGAAGTTTACTACTTAACACATGTTAATAGTGAATATTACCAGTAACGTAATTACAGCGGCGTTAGGAGCTTTGGTAATCTGCTTACCGGCTTGTTTACCTACCATATCATGGAAATTAATACACTAATGCACAAACCCTCGGTAGCGATTGACAAGGCTCCTTCAAACAGGCGCGACACGACACGCGACTTAAAGGCACCGCAAGTCGTGCAACAAGCGGCGCCTTTGTGTCGCGCGCGATTGTATCGCGTGTCGCGCCTGTTTGTAGGAGTCTTGATGCGACTAATGCTCAGTTCCTATAAACAAAAACGAATCGTCTTGCTTGACAATGGTAGCATTTTTTATTGCCAAACTGCCCAGTTTGGCAATAAAAAATGCTACCATTGTCAAGCGATTCGTTACGAATCTACTTATATGCCCATATAAGTAGATTCGTAAGCTAAATTTACTTGTGATAGCTACTTTAATATGGGAGGGTCTACTATGGGAAGTAGACGGTGACGGGACGGTGGTAACGGTGGAGTGTCTCGCCCATTCTTCTCCATAATGACACTACTTTTTGGAAGGGGCGACTAGACTCAATTCTATTTTATTGTAAATTTTGACATTCAAAAGTTCGATAGCTACGTCCATATGGGAGGGTCCACTATGCGAAGCAGACGGTGACGGGACGGTGGTAACGGTGGAGTCTCTCGCCCATTCTTCTCCATACGAACACTACTTTTTGGAAGGGGCGACTAGAATCAATTCCGTTTGTTTATTGTAAATTTTGACATTCAAAAGTGCCTCCTAAGTGTCTATTTGAAATAAATGCTTTAACTTTAACTTTGGCTCTGGAGGGGTTCCTTTATGTAACGGATGGTCACCCATCCACGAACCGACCGCGACGAGAAAGAAAGAAGATACGTTTATTTGCGGCAAACATGACGCATAAAAATAAAAACACAAAACAAAAGCAAAAATAACAATTTGGGAGAAAGTATGCGTCACACCTACGCAAAACGGCCAAAGCGTAGCTTAACCTTCGATCGACCCGTTCCGCTGATTAAACGGTGAGGATAATAGAGGCTGATGATGATGCCAGTAAAATACTGGTATTCAGCTGCATCCGGTTAGACTGGAAGCTGACCTCAACATAGTTGGGAAAAGGCAGCCCGGCAGGCAGATGATAAAAAAAAAAAGTTTATTGCTTCAACTTAAATAACTTATTCTAGTTACAATGGGGAGAATCCATTTAAGCAAATAGTATGCTTGTTTTAGGATGCTCCGCCCTTCCCCAGGTTATGTAATCTTATTTAAGTTATTGAACCTGATCATGATATTAAATGAATTTGTATAAACAAAATGCAGGAATAAAGTGGGTACACAGTATTTTTATACAAGTAAAAAGACGAAAAAAACAAAGACAAATAACGCGCTGTGATGTGTGTTATGTGTGTAGAATATGTTGTGGAGGTGAATGTGTACTGATGTAGTATGTGTGTGTGTGTAGTGGGTGAGAGTAAGTGTGGGGGTGAGGGTCATAATCCACACTTGATACAGGTGGAGATTAATTTATTTTCTACAGTTGTTAAAGATGAGTTGATGATGATGATGATGCCAGTATCTACCATCTGTCACCAGCTCCATTATCGATTCTCACTACACGTTTCGCGACTCGCATTTTATTTGTCGCGTAAACTCAGGCCAGTAAATCAGTAGTTAAGACATTTTTTATGGGCGGTGATAAAAACCACCATCCGATGCGTTATACGATAGTGTTGTGTATCTTCATGGGTATTACGTGTTAGGCTGATTAGCGATGTGGTAATGTACAGACGGCAGCACACCAAGCTACCCGAAACTGTCAAATTTTCCCAATGAACTTTGGACCTTATGCTTTACCAATAAAGTTGAAAATCTATTAAAGTAATTTGACAGATTGTAGTAGCTTGATGTGCTGGCGTCTGTACTAAGCCTCTAAGAATACCCACATTTAGCCTATAATGTTCCCACTGCTGGGACACAGGCCTCCTCTCTGTGAGAGGGAGTGGGCCGTAATCCACCACGCGGGCCCAGTGCGGGTTGGTAGATGTCACATGTCTTCGAATTTTTGGTTCTAGGACATGCCGGGTTCCTCACGATGTTTTCCTTCACCGTCTAATTTACTACGCTTACTACTTTATTTGAAGCTACGAACAAATTACTGATTTATTACATCAGTCACCTCACACATCAGGTCCAGTTGAATACCAGCGTCAGGCACCAGTTGTCTGGCATTTTTGCTGAACTGGGCCTTTTTGGTACAGCCGTGAGGCTCACTTTCCTGCTAATTTCTTACATCGGACTTTGCACTTTTTATTTTTGCTTAGTTTTTATCTGATGTACGACTATTATCTAACTATCTGGTGTATTGTGTGTCTCTTAGTCTGTGCTAAATAAATGTATTTTCTTTCTTTCTTTAACTGCAACTCGTAAGTCGCGGCCGTTACTACTGAGCACTACTGCTATCTCTGCCCACCATGAGTAGCGACAGTTGTCAACTCCGACCCTGGTTTGCTTACTGGCTAATGTTCTTACCAGATGCATTCAATCAGATGGGGGTATTTTAAGCCACAGTGAGACTAAGAAGCCAGATTACAAGCGATGCTTCACCTCTTACCGTATGCAAGAGTACCTGCAGTATGGAAAGCCTTTGCGAGGCCAACGCTAACGCTGTCAAAGTGGTCGAATTCTGGTCGAAGTTTATTTAGAATCATCGATATGACGAAGGAGATGATGATCTTCCCTCATATAGCTCTTCCCGAAGCGAAAGAAAAAGTGAATTTTTCTCGACACTGTTTTGTTTTTTCACCTTGCATTACTGCCGGTCGATTCTGTAAAAATCTCACCGTGAAAACTTAGGTGAAGTGAGTTTGTTTTTGCTAGGAATTGACAATATTGTCAGCTCACTCCACGCTCACTTCACACGGTGAGATTTTTACAGAATCGACCGGCTGGAGTCGACAGATATACTTAGGTATTGTATTGAATATCAGGCTGATGTTATTAGCAATGAGTCTTATTTTACGAACACAGTCCATTATTAGACCACCTGAAACCGAAAGCTCCGAACCACAAAGCCGAAGTTCACGCGCCGGTGGAACTCTTACCAATCACCGGTCGGCCGTTCGCTCACAAGCGGAAAAGGTGTCAAGATAAATCTTTTTACTCGAATAACAATTGATACTTAAGTCCAATTTTATTTACTCAACGAATAGCTGGTGCTGGCCCCCTCCGGAAATACCACCACAAGCGCAAACTGCTTTCGGAAACGATAAAAATTCTTACTAATCTTTTTAATTTGTTACTCATTCGAGCGATTTGTGAAGAAAAATGTCTAACTCTGTGGAAATGTATCCGAACGATTTGTAAAAAGAAGTTGATTTGACAGTTGAAGAGATATGGCCGTTATTTTTGGAATGGCGGCGAGACAAGATGGCGGGAATTGTTTAGGATAATTATATTGTTTTGTTGTTTGATGTTAAAAACTTTTAATGGGCGGTTTAAATTGAATCATTCGAATTCTGATGAAGGATTCGTGGGAATCTTTAGTTTAGGATTGATGTTTATTACTTAATGACGCTATTTCGACTGGCGGGTGTGGTGGGGTTTTCTGTAGATGTGGAATGTATGCGGATTATAGCGTAAGATTGTGTGCCTATCTGGGCCAAGCCTTGAAAGGCACTTTATGACATCTTGAGGGTTCAATGTTGTTAATTATGTGGCAGTGGGCAGGGCGCATTCCTCGGCTGATGGTGCCGAAAGGTTCTAGGGTGGGAACAGCGTACAGGAAGACGTAGCGTAATAGCGTTGAAAGGCTTCCCACAAGGTGGGCTGATGACTTTGTGAAGGCCGCAGGAATCAGCTGGATACGGGAAACACAGAACCGGTCTAAGTGGAGGTGCTCGAGGGAGGCCTATCTCCAACAATGGACGTCTTTCTGCTGAAATAATGATGATATAGTTAATTTCCTACGTTTTATAACAGCTGATTTTCTGTCTTCTTTGAATAAATAAGTTTTTGACGTTAAAGCTGCCAAATTCAATCCGTAATATCAAATATTCAGAATAATTTGTGTAACATTCTAAAATATAGTATCGCTATTAATCTATTAACGTTAGAACCATCGATAATCCATTCTAAAGAGGCGAAAATAGGTTGATAGGCTTCGATATAATATTTCGATTCGCCGCTCTAGAAATATTTAGTTACAGAATAGGTCTTATCTATGAAAGCCTACAAGGACGTACATCAGGTTTTTTTTACTTTTAAATAATCTATCTATGAAAGCGTTGGCAGTCTATAAATACTTATGATATGGTTTTCTATTCATTGAGGAAGAAGCAAGCGATTTTGACCAAGCCAACTTGAAGTTTATAGGAGAAACAGCGAAATGGCAAAGTCAAATTAATTTCATACTAGCTGACCTGACATATGTTGACCTGTACAAAGGTTCACACAAAAATCCCATACAAAAAAGGACAATCAGTTTCTTTTTTCGAATTTAAGACGAGAAGATTTCAATTCCCTAAAAACCTAATTCGGACTATTTCGAAAATAAAAAAAATAAAAATTGGCTAATCGTTCTGCGTTAACTAGCGAACAGCATTCATTTTTATTTAAATAATCTTCCAGAACGTATTTCGGTTATCGCGGCCAATCTCAACAGGGGCTAGCCTTCGGCGCGGGAGATATTATAGTGCACAAGTGTGTGCAGACACAGGTGCACTCCCTCCTCCCTCACTCTCATAGTCCGATGGGACAATCCGACACGACCAGAGACAGATCAGGCGCAGGACCAGCGGCTTAACGTGCGCACTGAGGCACAGGGGTATCACATTGCCAACTTTCAAACTCCGGGCCATCACTAAGAATTTTTGAATCTTTATTTATATAATGTAGATAAATAGGCACATAAAAAGGCCTTTTTGAATATCATAATCGCAACTTAGGTACAAGAAAGACGATACATTTGATAGACAGAATAGAAGTATTTTTTTATCACATTTATTCAAAAAGAGCTAGTGTATTCTTTGTAAACAGGGACTAAAATATCTCTTTAATCCCTAGGGACTAAAAGTGATTTGAATTTGGAATGTGAATATTATTGTTAGTAAAAGTCCCAACCACCAAAGAAATCAATCACGAACATTGTATGAACAAGTAACGGTCTGTATGATAAAGTAAAACGCTCGAGCCAAATAAAAAAAGTTAGTGAATAAATGAAAAACGCGCGAAAAGCATTCTGCCTTCGTTGGTGATTGTTTACTCAAATTAGGATTTTACTTAGTCTTATAAAAAATGAGTATGTCTTCCTTAAGTAATTGTATGTAAATAAATAAACGTACTATTCTTATTCATAAGTTGCACTTACTTATTTTTTCTTGACAATGATAAAAAGTAGTGTCCACCACCTCGGGAGCAACACTATTTTAAGCTCGCCTTCAAAATAGTTGTTTGCTCCCTTGGCAAACAATCTACTATTATCCCTCAGTAGCTTCGTTAAGTAAGTAAAACAATGCGTTGGAAGACATTTTGATTACTTTAGGGCTGTCAAATTAAAACTGCCACAAAACTTTAGACGGTGGGTATCTCAAGAGATGCTTATTAAAATTGTAAGTTTAACACTCATGAGGTTTCATAATATGTCAACTTATTTGACAGGACTAAGTTTCCTTTGTTACTTTGCATTTTCTTTATCTATAGGTATAGTATCTATATCTGTTCAACCGTGATCAGGGAAGAGTTACACGCGCCAGCAACAGCATCACAGCGTCAGCATCAAGAGCCATCATCGGTCCTATGAGTCTGTGGGATCGGCAGTGAGAAAACCATTTCCTGTGTACATTGCACGACGTACACAAACCCCTATTCCTACCCACATTCCGTCTGTTCCCGTAGGTCTCCTGGTAACTGACTTCCCTCGCGTAAAACCAACGTAACTCATGTTTAGTGTTGTTTGTATGATAGGGTAGGGTGTTAGGATCCCTCCCGGTGGGTTTCCGCATCGCTCCCGGTGGGTTCCCGCATTGTCGAGGCGGGGGGGCTCAGTAGCCGGGACTTGGTCACCCACGGTGAAGCGAAGAGGAACCCGAGGTGGGGCCGCTCGTCAGGGTTTTTGCCGATAAGCCGACGACGCGACGTAGCGGCCAACAAGTAGGTTGCGGTGCCGCTTGGGCGACATCGCAACTCTGAGGCGGGCCGCGATGTCGTATGGGAGGCATCGAGGCTGAGGGTTGGAGGCCGCGGCGGGAGAGAAGTGCCGGTATTGTAGTGCAGAACGCATGAGCATTTATTTATCGTTTTTTTTTTGTTTTGTTTTGCAATGTTATCCAATATCACGCTATTTATGTATGTACAGACGCCAGTACATCAAGCTACCCGATACTGTCAAATTTTCCCAATCAACTTTGAACCTTATACTTTAGCGATAAAGTTGAAAATCTATGAAATAAATTTGATAGATTGTAGTAGCTTGTTGTACTACCTGGCGTCTGTACACATTCGTTACTCTTTTTATATGACACAAATTTATTTTATATAAATATGCATACATACGTCACGTTGCAGCAGTATAAAACTGATTTACATCCGTCACCACTTCAGGTCCAATTGAAAACCAGCGTCAGGCACTAATTGTCTGGCATTTTTTCTGAATTGGGCCTTATTGTCGCAGCCCTGTGTGAGGCACACCTTCCTTCTAATTTCTTTAATCGCGCTTTTTGCTCTTTTTATTCTATTCTTATTTGTTTTTATCTACACTCGCGAGCAAAAGTATGGAATCACTTACTTGGAATTGATTCCGCGCGATCTTGAGTACTTAATAACTAGTTAAGAATAATAAAAATGGTAACATTTTAAAGGCTAAACTGTTAACTTTAAATTGATACCAAATTCATTTAAATCAAACCAGTATTTAAGGAGCTATCCCGGATTACGTGAATAAGTAAGGAAAAAGACATGTTTCAATTATTGTTTGATACGCCGCGAGTTGCGCCCTCTTGACCCCCTATAAAAGCACGTGTTATCGGATTTTCTTTATCAGTCGGCTTTCACATGTTGACCGGTACACATCTCCGCTACTTGTGACCCTTGAACTTGGACGACAATGGATACTACGCCTATAGAAGCAGCACAAATCGTCGCTCTATTGCAAGAAGCGCTTAGCCAGCGGGCTGTCGCACGTCAGCTCCACATAAGCCAGTCCTGTGTTTCGAAAGTTTATAAACGCTTTCGGGAGACTGGTTGCTTTATCCCGAGACCAAGATCTGGACGGCGCCGGTGCACATCGGAGAGGAATGACCGTTTTATCGTGTCAACCTCTCTCTGAAATCGACATTTGACTTGTGTCGACGTCCAACAGGAGCTCCGAAATGTTCGTAGGGTAGCTGCCAGCGAATGGACAGTTCGACTGACGGCAGGTCACCGACAAGCACGTCTTCAATTTGCTCTCTACCATCTTGATTGGGAGGTTGAGCAATGGAGGTGAGTCCTGTTTTCCGACGAGTCCAGAATGTGTTTCCACGGCAGCGACCGAAGGGGTCGGGTCTATAGGCGGACTGGAGAGCGATTTGCGCAGTGCTGTTTCGCTGAGACTGGCTTATGGGGGCGGTTCTTGTATGATGTGAACCGGGATTTCCTTCGACGGTAAAACAGAGCTTGTTTTCGTGCCTGGCGGGGGACGAGGAGGCGGTCTAACTTCAGACCGCTACATTTCCAATATTCTACTGGAACATGTCGTTCCTTATGCGGGATATTTCGGTGATGACTTCCTCCTTATGCACGATATTGCGCGTTGTCACACTTTCCGTGCCACAACTGAATACCTCGAAGAAGTAGGTATCGCCACATTGAACTGGCCAGCGCTCAGCCCGGACTTGAATCCCATTGAGCACATGTGGGATGAACTGAAGAAGAGGGTTCGTTCCAGAAATCCTGCTCCTTCAAGTGTGAATGAGCTGAAATCGGCTTTGATAGAGGAGTGGGAAGGTATCCCGCAAGAATCGATCCAGAAGCTGATTAGGTCAATGAATAACCATCTTCGAGAAGTTATTAGGGCGAGGGGAGAGGGCACAAAATATTGAAACTTAATTTTAAGGCCAAATATTTTTTTTATTAATTAATTTTTGTTGTTTTCTTTATTTATTATTTTACCATTTTCCTTATGTTTTCCTAACTTCTTCACTCAATCCGGGATAACTCCTTAAATACTGGTGTGATTTAAATGAATTTGATATCAGTTTAAAGGTAACAGTTTAACCTTTAAAATGGTACCATTTTTATTATTCTTAACTAGTTATTAAGTAGTCAAGATCGCGCGGAATCAATTCCAAGTAAGTGATTCCATACTTTTGCTCGCGAGTGTAGTTTACGTATGTAATATTATACAGTATGCCTTTCAGGGTTGATTTTTCAATCATTTGATTCATCATTTTTATTCGAA
Organism: Luperina testacea; assembly: GCA_927399505.1. Lineage (NCBI taxonomy): Eukaryota > Metazoa > Arthropoda > Insecta > Lepidoptera > Noctuidae > Luperina > Luperina testacea. The sequence continues at coordinate 6,126,453 of OV656783.1, read as the reverse complement.
GAATAATTTTGAAGTTTTGACAGTTATTTCATACAAAAACTGTCAAACGTCAATTTTATTCCTCGAATAAAAGTTATCTGGCGATGGAAAAAGGAAAAATCAGCCCTTAGTCTGATAATAAGTGTATTTTCTTTTCCCTTTTATAGTCTTCTCACTAAATTATATATTATAGGTTTGATTGATTTATGACATGTGAAATTGCCTGTTGTATTTATTTTGTCAGCATTTTCTCTTCGTTGTAGTGAAGAATTAACTTTTTTTTTAAACCGAAAAAAAAAGGTAAATGTAAGCTTTTCACAGGATTATTTTGACTCACCAGCCAAAAGATGTCCACTGCTGGACATAGGCCTCCCCCAAGCACCTCCACTTCGACCGGTTCTGTGATTCTCGCATCCAAAAGGTTCCTGCGGCCTTCACAAGGTCGTCGTTTTGACCCGTAGTCTAAATAAATTACCTTATAAAGTTGTATTTTGTTTGATCCCTTCGTTAGAGTGGTCAAGGACTTACCTGAAAAGAAAGAATAATAGGAATTAGTTACACGCGTACAACTAATAAGGATAATAATTAATAGGAGTTATTAAAAGAGCTTAATTTTACAACGGATATTAACAAAATGAAGAACCGGCCATTGAGATTCGGACTCGCACACGAAGGGTTCCGCACCACAAGGTAAAGAACGTCAAAAAAGACACTTTTCTTGGTGGAGACCCTTTGGTAACTTTGGTTTGGTCAGTTCTACCGTCGTCTCCACCTTGTACAGTACCCGGCGATAAATATTGAGCATCGACCTTTTTACACAAAACCATTTTATACAAAGAATAAAAATAATTATCAAAAGAAGCAAATCATAATTGTTTTAACAGCTCCTAATAGATACCGGACTGTTTGTATTTCGTGCGACAGAGATAACGCTCTACGAAGTCTAAATTAGCCGATTGTCTCTTTCCAAAGGTCAATGTGCAATATTTATCGCCGGGTACTGTAACACGTTTCCAGTGAAATTGAACATTTGGATCGTTCCGAAAATGCATTCTCCACACATTTTGTGTAGAATGAGGAAATAATGTTGTAAATTACAGCTTTTAACTCTTCCCAGTAGAGGGTAGAGACTATTTGGTCAGTTCTACCTTCAGATCTGACCAGCATAGCTAGCTATTCACAACCATCCGACAGGGTATCGTATCGAAAATTGCACATTTCGATTTACCTTGCCCTCGTCAGCAAACAGCTGTCGGAAGAATGGCGGTCTCGTCTATTTGATTTAAACTGAAAATTTTCATTTTTGTTAATGAAGTGTTTAGAGGATTCCTACGATATCACTGATTGATGTTAGATACGGCACGGAAGCGTATCGAGTGGTTGTGAATGCTATGTATGCTGATTAGTCGCTCCAAGTAAAATAATAGTTGGTATTCAGCTGCATCCGGTTAGACTGGAAGCCGACCTCAACGTAGTTGGGAAAAGGCAGGCAGATGAGTCCTGCGCACCGTAACCGAGGAGAGAGGACGAGAACTACTATCGACATTCTTTTGTTTTTAAATGAATATGTACTAAAATATTGTTCACCTATGATTGAATCCGTCGCTCGGGGTGAAACATGGCAATACCCGTTTATTTGCCATGGTACGCCATCAGTGCGCCGTTAGGGCGTGTTCAGAACAAAGGGCGTAAGGCGGCGTGCACAACGCCACGTAATACCGCCTTGGGGCTAAGGGTAGAGACTGAATAACGTATCGATATATCGATGTTTTCGTATGGTGTTGTTTCATTGTCGGATTTTAATCTTAAATGTATCGAGATGGAAAAATTTAAACTTAAAGAGACGTAAACTTAGCGAAAATGGGTTAAACAAAAAATGCTTACTAGAAAGAAAATACCTTTATCTGCAGTAAACATGACGCGGAAAAAAAACAGGCCAAGTGCGTGTCGGACCACGCACAATGAAGGGTTCCGTAGTTGAAATGAATTAATCCCAAGAAAAACTTAAAATTGTAAAAATTTAAAAACATGTTCTCCCATACATTCCAACTGAAAATGTAAGTTTGTACGCATAATATTAAGAAATTTATCATGTTGTTTTAAGACCACATACTTCTTATAGGTTTTCCTGTAATCTATAGTAGAACTAATTTCTGTACCTATTTTTTTCAAAATTTTAGGTTCAGTAGTTTCGGAGATAAGGGGGGAATGGTCAATGGGTCATGTATGAAAATATTAAATTGTCTCGATTTTTTTTCTGCACTTATGAATAAGCTAATACTATCTACAAAAAAAGTATCAGATTTATCTGATTAGTATTTCCAGAGAAATAAATTAAATTCTGTTAGAGGCGGCCATCGACAGTAACCCACGGATTTTTATTCAATTTCCTTAGCCTACTCAATTAAAAAGTAAAAACTGTAGATAATCTGTACCGTCTGACATCCATCCATCATAACTTGTCAATTTGTCATAACATAACCTCACTTTTCACCTCTTGCTTTGTGTTTGTTTGCGATTTTATGGATATATCTTTACGACGACCCTCACGCTTTGAATACTGGATTAGATTTCGACTGCCTTCGCGACGACCCCCACGCTTTGGACACTGGATTAGATTTTGAGAGACCTTTGTTATGATGGATGGATGTCAGACGGTACAGATTATCTACAGTTTTTACTTTTTAATTGAGTAGGCTAAGGAAATTGAATAAAAATCCGTGGGTTACTGTCGATGGCCGCGTCTAACAGAATTTAATTTATTTCTCTGGAAATACTAATCAGATAAATCTGATACTTTTTTTGTAGATAGTATTAGCTTATTCATAAGTGCAGAAAAAAAATCGAGACAATTTAATATTTTCATACATGACCCATTACCGTCTATTTTCTTAAATAACTTTAATACAATTTACTTTACAATTATGAAAAAAATATAAGTATTTGAAATCCCCACAGGTAAGTTCTTTTGTTTGATATGTCACACGGTACAGCAGTGCGATTCTGTAACTATCTCACCGTGAAAACTTAGGTGAAGTGAGCGTGGAGTGAGCTGTCAATAGCAATTCCTAGCAAAAACAAACTCACTTCACCTAAGTTTTCACGGTGAGATTTTTACAGAATCGACCGGCAGATTGCGAAATTTTTCTTTTTAAATTTTCTATTAGTCCCCCAAAAATGACGCCCATATTCAAAATTCATTTATTTACGTTGCACGTCTGTGTTTAGGTAACAGAGATTCATATGTGGACCAAATTTCAACTTAATCAGTCCATTAGATTCGGAGCAAATTGGCTGTGACAGACGGACGGACAGACACGAGTGATCCTATAAGGGTTCCGTTTTTCCTTTTGAAGTTCGGAACCCTAAAAACAACAAAAAAGAAACGAATTGGGGGAAAATATGCGTGTCACATCCACGCAAAACGGCCATCGTTCAGCATCAGCCCGACTAGAGCATACTAAATAAAAAATACCTTATAAAAATTTAATTCAGTAGCTAACTCCAGCAACTCGATACAATGCTTTCATTACCTAAAAAGGCTGCGACGCTAAAGGATAATGTGTGCTAAATCCAAATTAAGTAATACATTCTTCGTATGGCGAGGCTGTTACGTCATAATATCAAAACATACATAAGTACCTATATAAACTTCTTTGCATAAAACCATTAGGCGTTGAAGGATAACAAACCGTTTTTACCAAGGTCAGTTGGCCGACGAAATGACCGCAGAAATACACATATGTATAATTTGTATCCCTAATAGTCTATCATGCATGATTAAGTCACCATTCGCCATACGCCCAACGGTACAACACAAGACATTATTCTTATAGCCAGAACATTAATAACCTAAGTTGACAAACAGATGTAAATATGTAGTTAAACTAGATTGCTGTAACACCCGAAGTGTTTAATATACCAAATATATTACACACTGTATAAACAGTGCCAATATTAGCTTTCGATATCATAGGGGCGAACCAACACTCATATAATATCGATACATAATCTATCGACTTCACCCCCGCACTGCCCACAATCGGTTAACGCTCTGTTTCGCCAAATAATCCTGGGAAACACGGAGTGCGGTGTCCACACGATCTATATATTATACGGACTGCTTGTTGATGCTCAAGTGACCACAGTTTTTAATAATGTTTACACTTTTGTTGAGGGAAAGCATCGTGATGTGAGTACACAATTGATTTGGGTACAGACGCCAGCACATCAAGCTACTACAATGCGTCAAATTTCTTTAATAGACTTTTAACTTTATCACAAAAGCATAAGGTTCAAAGTTGATTGGGAAAATTTTACAGTTTCGGGTAGGTTGATGTGCTGGCGTCTGTACATATAATTGAGTATAAGACTGTTGTGGTATTGTCTATGGTCAGTCTTTTTTTTTTTGCAAACAACGCGGTTGTTGCGTGAGCGTGACACATAAAATGGCAATCGATTGCAATTGATTGAAAAATTCGTCTGCTCAACTACGTTAAAACGCAATAAACTTGTCTGAAGTGTCAAAATGCGATTGCCATTTTGTGTGCGTTACGCAATTACCAAAAATAAATACTAAATGAAAAGGTCTAAATGAAATGAGTTCTCATGAGCTTATTACTGTATATATTACTGACACCTTGCAAAAATGACAAACACTGAAAAGCCCTTTTGTTCGAATACCAAATTCAAATAAAATATGAATTCTTTTTCCTAACCAATGTTAAACAATAAGAAAATTCAATTTAAAAAAAAACATCACGCCTCACCAACGAAGACGGAAAACCAAATATTTGTGAACTAATTACAATTTCTGAACGTAAAGTTAACATTTCATTAAAGGTACAGTGTCAACAGGGCTGATGGTTCAGAACGAAAAAAAGTAAAATAATTCAAAATGGCTGCCCTTTGGTCATTGAGAAGAAATGTTTAGAAGGTTCGCGAAAAGCGAAGTAACCAATGGAAAAAGCACTTTCGTGCGTTTTATTTAGGTGCGTTATTGGGTAGCAAGCAATCAAGCAGGCACCATTCGATCTATGTAAAGCGAAAAGGTGAAGTGAGCTTGAAGTTAGCTGTCATTCCACCTGATGGAGGCATAAGAATAGCTTAATCGGCGTATAATGTTTCCATTGCTGGTACACAGGCCTCCTCTGTGAGAGGGAGCGAGTTGTAATCCACCACCCTGGCCCAGTGCGGGTGCGGTGGTGGATGTCACATGTCTTCGAATTTTCGATTCTAGGTCATGTCGGTTTCCACACGATGTTTTCCTTCACCGTTTTGAGAGCAGTGGTGATGAAAAAACGGCTGATTAGTTTCAAAACCACGACTTGTAACTCGTAAAGGCTCCTACAAACAGACGCGACACGCGATGTCCTCGCGCGCCACACAAAGGCACCGCTTGTTGCGCGACTTGCGGTGCCTTTGTGTCGCGCGCGATTTTATCGCGTGTCGCGCCTGTTTGAAGGAGCCTTAAATCGGGGCTGACACTATTGACAGGTTCAAAAGTTTTCCCAGTTCGATTTTTAATTTACAGAATAGTGCGGCTGATTGTAAGTAGTCACCCATCGGCACCTATGGATATCTGCAATACTAATAGCATCGCATCATCGCAGTGCGTTTCCATCTAGAGACAACGCTAAAATATCTCGTGTGCCGGTAATGACATCGGCAAACCCCGCCCTTCAAACCTAAGGAGTTTGTTGCGCCACTTCTTCCCAGCTGAACCAACTCAAAAGTGGTGTCTTATTTATGTAAATTTGACGTTCGACTCGCACTTGGTCAGTTTTTTTTTTGGTTGTTTTTAATGTAACTTTGTAAGTTTTTAATGCTTTTTTAATGCTTTCCTGTGTGTGTCCCATCAAATAAAATATTTTTCTTTCTTTTCCTCAGATGCAACCAACTTAAATTCTCTAGAATTGAACCTTCTGATTTAAATATTTAGCATCACGACGGTGCAGTCTTTGTCAATTTATGGAAGAGTGTTTGTCTGTTTGTAAGGCGAATACCTCGGGAATTGGACGTTGCTTTGTTACGTTGGAAAGTAAATAATGAATATTACTATTTATGTTTTGCAACCGCTAACTGAGCAGGGAGACTGACCTCCTGTTTTGCGCACTCACAATTCATTAGTTTGCAAATAATAAATGCAGTTGCTAGTGTTTTGACAATTAATCCTGAAGCTATAGTTTTCTAGGATAGCAATGACGAAAATAATATTATCAGGTAATCAAGCTGGCACCATTCGATCTATATAAAGGCTCCTTCAAACAGGCGCGACACGACACGCGACACAAAGGCACCGCAAGTCGCGCAACGAGCGGTGCCTTTGTGTCGCGCGCGATTCGCGTCGCGCGTCGCGCCTGTTTGAGCTTGAAGTTAGCTGTTAATTAATTAATTGTTCTATAATGTAGCCCTTCTTTAGGTTTAAACAAAGAAAGAAAGAAAATACATATATTTAGCACAGACTAAGACACACAATACACTAAATACCTAGTTAGATAATAGTCGTACATCAGATAAAAACTACGATAAAAATAAAAAGTGCAAAGTCCGATGTAAGACATTAGCAGGAAAGTGTGCCTCACGCACGGCTGCGCCAAAAAGGCCCAGTTCAACAAAAATGCCAGACAACTGGTGCCTGACGCCGGTTTTCAACTGGACCTGATGTGTGAGGTGACAGTGGTTTACAGGAACTTTTCTTTAGGTTAACAGGAAAACTTGCGAGTACGATCTTCGTGTTCTTGATTAGTTAACGCCATTCCGAATCTAAACGGCAGGGTCGCCATGTAATAGGTTGACAGAGGAGTTCTCCAAGACAAAAGAAACTCAACGTGAAGTGTTGAATAAGTCAGCGAGATTGTCCGAAAGGGTTACCGCTGCCCCGGAACATAAAGGGCTAAGGAAGGAACACGGGTGGGTTTTAGTCAGTAAGAGTCTGACACTCCCTTCCGCTCCACCCAGAGCGGGAGGGGATTTGATGATTTCCCAAATTGAAAAAATAAAAAGTGTTGAATAAGTTTATATTTCAGTAGTCTCCATAGTAAAGCTTTTTTTTTTCTTGGTGGGAAATCATCAAATGACCCCTCCCGCTCTGGGTGGAGCGGAAGGGAGTGTCAGACTCTTACTGACTAAAAACCCACCCGTGTTCCTTCCTTAGCCCTTTATGTTCCGGGTCAGCGGTAACCCTTTCGGACAATCCATGTCTAATGCATTATAACAATGTATTTATACTGTTAGCTGATGACCCAATTAGATACGTCATTATGTTACTGCGAATTAGTAAATGTAGCAGTGCAATATTGAATTATGACAACATGCTTCATGTCATTCCACCAGACGCTAGGTATAAGCATAGATGATCAGCCTATAATGTTCCCACTGCTGGGACACAGGCCTCCTCTCTTTGAGAGGGAGTGGGCTGATATCTACCACTCGGGCCCAGTGCGGATAGACTTCACATGTATTCGGATTTTTGGTTCTAGGACATGCCGGTTTCCTCACGATGTTTTCCTTCACCGTTTTGGGAGCAGATGTGATGAAATAATTCACACAAAATAAAGGCTCCTACAAACAGGCGCGACATGCGATATAATCGCGCGCGACACAAAGGCACCGCTCGTTGCGCGACTTGCGGTGCCTTTGTGTCGCGCCTGTTTGAAGGAGCCTTAAAGCGCCTGCGTGGGTTCGCTCACAACCTGCAGCTCGTAAGTTGGAGCCGATGCCATTGGGCCACCGCTGCTCCTAATTTGGAAAATGGATTGAAATGAAACCAATTAAAATTAATTACACCTACAAAAGTAATTAACAGGTAATTATGGTAAAATTGTCCTCAAACCATTGAAAACAAGTTTGTTTATTCTGTAAACTAGCAGCGCCCCGCGGTTTCACCTGCATAAGTGTCGATCCCGTGGGAATATCGGGATAAAAACTATCCTGTCTTTTCCCGGGACTCAAACTATCTCTATAGCAAATTTTATCTAAATCGGTTCAGTGGTTTAAGCGTGAAGAGGTAACAGACAGACAGACACACTTTCGCATTTACAATATTAGTAAGTATGGATTATTGTGACTCCAAAACCGCTGCGCTGGACGAAATGAGTTGCGGTTTTCAGTGACGCGGGTTACGCCTCGAATATTTAGTCATTTTTACCTACCTATTTGTTACTTAGTAAACATGTTGTATTATTCAAAGCCGTTTCTAATTTGATTTGAAATGAAACTGTCACTACTATTTAAATTAGCGGTTTATGATAAATGATTTAGTATTTCTGTAAGTATACTATACAAACACTTTTACACGTCAATCATATTTTAAATACAAAACGTTCCTTCAAAAAGGCGCGACATGACACGCGACACAAAGGCACCGCAAGTCGCGCAACCAGCGGTGCTTTTGTGTCGCGCGATTGTATCGCGTGTCGCGCCTGTTTGTAGGAGCCTTAATACTTACTAGATGAGGTCGGCGATTCCTATCCGACTACTCTGAGAAAAAAAGCCGAAACAAACTCTCGAGGTCAGTCTCTTTTAAAGTCCAGACATAATCTTGGTCAGATCATGTAGATTGGTGTCCGAAATGGTTTTTTGAGGAAAGAGCCACACAGATTGTGTGGACCTGTCCAGTCAGTGCACGTATTAAGGCTACTTCAAATAGGCGCGACACGACACGCGACACAAAGGCACCGCAAGTCGCGCAACAAGCGGTGCCTTGGTGTCGCACGCGATTATATCGCGTGTCGCGCCTGTTTGTAGGAGCCTTTTGTCAATTATCGTGCAGCTCAACTCAGAACTTAAGGAGCTGAACGATTAGACGAACAATACCAAAGAAAGGACATTTATTTGGGTGAGTGTATGAGTAACAAATCTTATTCAAATCTTGAAAGAGTTCTTCATTTTCTAGTTCCGACCAGGAGTGCAATTAACATAAAATATAAAAGCTAACACATTTAACATCAAGAAAAGCCACCCTGTTAACATTGTCACAATAATTTAATACAAAAACATTTTTCGCCATCGAAATTTTTTGACGAGTGAATTCTTATTTTCAATCAAGCAAACGCGATTTGAATGTCAAGTGGGTGTCCCGCCATTTTGTTTTCACTTATAATTCCCGCCAATTTAAAAAAGAACCGGCCAAGTGCGTGTCGGACCACGCATAATGAAGGGTTCCGTAGTTGGAATGAATTTATCCCAAGAAAAAACTTAAAATTGTAGTTGAAAAACATGGTTCTCCCATACATTCTCACTGAAAATGTAAGTTTGTACGCACAATATTGAGAGATTTATCATGTTGTTTTAAGACCACATACTTCTTATAGGTTTTCCTGAAATCTATAGGTATAGAACTATTTTCTGTATTGTATTTTCAAAATTTTAGGCTCAGTAGTTTCAGAGATAATGGAAAATTTTTGTCTATTTTCTTAATAATAATAATCATTTTTTCTTTGTGTAACATAGGTAGTGAATACAGTTCTTAAATTAAAGTTCATAGGTCGCTATGTTATGCCAAGAGGCGTACAAATATTAAATAAAATAATTAAATAACTTTAATACAATTTTCTTTAAAATTATGAAAAATATATTTGAAATCTCCACAGTAATCCTCACAGTAAACCCTTTCATATTTATGTCACACGATACAGATTGCGAAACATTTTTTTTAAATTTTCCATTTGTCCCCAAAAATGACCCCCATGAAAATTAATTTATTTATACACGTCTGTTTGGGTCACATAGATTCATGTGTACCAAATTTCAACTTAATCGGTCCATTAGATTCGGAGCGAATTGGCTGTGACAGACGGACGAACAGATAGAAACACCAGTGATCCTGTAAGGGTTCTGTTTTTTCCTTTTGAGGTGCGTAACTCTAAAAGGGAATGTTAATTCAAATGAATTCCGTCTGTTTTCGTCGAAATTATTTTAGAACGACGAGCGTTCATTTTGAATTTTTGAATAATGTCGTCAGGTAGGATATTATTTTTTTTTTAAATTGGAATATTTTTGTATTATTTTTGATTGCGTATTAAAACTCTGCACGACTTTGCACATTTACAATAATCTGCAAACCTGCGGGGTAATTGTATAACACACTATCAGTACCAATAGCGTTCATTTTGGCAGTTAACAACATTAATTGCGTTATTGAATTTTTATTATTTAATTTAAGGGATACATTTTCATGAACAGACGCCAGCACATCAAGCTACCCGAAACTATCAAATTTTGCCAATCAACTTTGAACCTTATGCTGTAACGATAAAGTTGAAAATTTATTAAAGAAATCTGACAGATTGTAGTAGCTTGGTGTGCTGACGTCTGTACACTACCTTAGTAAAATAGTTTCATTATTGGTCGTACTAATTCGTTACCTTAAATAAATAAACCCATGAATATATGATAAGATTAATCTCCACACACATAATCAGAGAGTGTTTAACATTTCATAGTTCATACATTATTAGTACGCTACCTAATACCCAGTGAATTTTCAATGTTGTTCAAATACCCTTGTACTCTCCTTATAATATTAGTATGACGGGGCGCTCCCTTGTATACTCGACCTTACAATTATGACAGCTCCTTGAGTGTGCGCCGGCTTAGAGGTAGATGTTTTTAATTATTAATTAGAAGTACAAGAAGCTATGTTGAGGTTTATGTTAATTTTTGGGGCGCCATTTATATTAAAACGTGTTTTTCGATTATGTAGGTAGTAAGCACGACTAGAAAAGGAGAGAGGTGGAAGGAAAGTAGGGAGGCTTTTCCCCAGCAGTGGGACTTTAACGTCAAAAAAAAAACGACTAATTGAGAGCAGTGGTAACTCACGAGTTCCAGGTTGTGGGTTCGACGAAGTTTCGGACGCAGGCAGACGCTATACTTTGTGTAAAATAATCTCATCACCACTGCTCTCAAAACGGTGAAGGAAAACATCGTGAGGAAACCGGCATGTCCTAGAACAAAAAAAATCTAAGACATGCGACATCTACCAAACCGCACTGGGCCCGCGTGGTAGATTATGGGGGCCCACTCCCCCTTGAAGAGAGGAGGTTTGTGTCCCAGCAGTGGGAATAATTTAGACTGATTATGCTGAGCACGACTACTGTCACAGAGTTCGATCCTGAGACTTGACCCGCATAATAGTGATTTGTAGTGCAACCGGTCCTTCCGTTTAATCACTATTATGCGGTTAGCGTTAAACGCATTAGAGTATACCCGGCAATAAATATTGCACATCAACCTTTGGAAAGAGACAATCGGCTAATTTCGGCTTCGTAGAGCGTTATCTCTGTCGCACGAAATACAAACAGCGGCATAGGAGGAGGAGGAGCTGTTAAAACAATCATGATTTGCTTCTTTTGATAATTATTTTTATTCTTTGTATAAAAATGGTTTTGTGTAAAAAGTTCGATGTGCAATATTTATCGCCGGGTTCTGTAAAACATATCTGTCTCTGTAATCTTCAACGATTGACAGAAATAAGTTTTAAATTCGTTTAGCGCTAAAAGCATTCAGTAATTTGTATTGCATGCAGGCCTAAGTCTTACTTTCAATTAGGAATTTTAGTACCATCTAGCTCGTTGCAAATTGTGGCAAGATACTCTATCCTCTCCTACTTACTATATAGATCTACCAGCAAAGGAGCATCTCCCTGCAAGGTGTAACCTTTCGTGGTCCACTTGGAAGTCCCTGAACCGTCTTCGGAAGTCCAGATAAAGTGTATGTAGTAATGTAGATGCCGCTACAATGGCGTCTGTCCATGTCAGTTCTTTTTAAAACTTAACGGATACTTCTCGTAAGTCGCAAGGGGTGGTATGACGTCATCAAGGTAATCCCCTTCCATTATAGGAACAGCGATCACTTTAAATTCAGGTTGTACGTCGCGATGGCACTAGAATATTAATTCGAGAAAAATCCGTCGAGAAGCCGTGTCGAGGTTCGATTCTTGATATCAGAAGTGGGATATCAAAAATCTGCCTAGTTTTTTCCCAACTACATTAAGATCGGCTTCCAGTCTAACCGGTGCAGCTGAATACCAGTATTTTACATGGAGCGACTGCCTATCTGACCTCCACAACCCAGTTACTGGGTAATACAATACCATTAAGACTGGTTGCCTGACTATCGGGCTGCCGGGCTTCAGACGACCAGTAATGACCGCCACAGAGCTACGAATGACAGCCGGGACCAACTGCTTAAAGTGATTTCTGAGGCACAAAGGGTTTTGATATGTAAAGATGGTCACCCATCCACGGATCGACCGTGGCAAGCGACCTGATCGGACGAACCGTGCGGCTGATATTACTTACCGACAAGCCCTTGTGGAATATGTATTAAAGTAAGTAAATGGTGTCAAAGAGCAATGAAGAGAGCTATGCTTGGAATTTCCCAACATGATCGAAACAAAAATGAAGAGATCCGCAGGAGAACCAAGGTAACTGACAAAGCCCGAAGAATTGCCAAACTTAAGTGGCAGTGGGCAGGGCACATTGCTTGCAGAACAGATGCCCGATGTGCTCGAAAGGTTCTGGAGTGGCGACCGCGTACCGGAAGACGTAGCGTTGGCTGCAGGCGATGGCCCACGTAGCCCACGCTTTACGACGCCTCTGGTTGCATGATGATGTAGCGGTATCTACAACGCCAAATGAGAACAACGCGTCATACTGACGTCACGCAAAATCCTGCATCTGGCAAGCAGAGTTTAGCGCGCAACTAGCATAGATATAACGACCCGACATGAATCATCGGGCAGTTGCCCGCCAGACACAACACCCGTCTGGTCGGAGGATCCTCCCTTTTCTATAGAGTATGAATGAACTTTACACCCTGTTCCTCATACCTCTATACTACAATCATGTCAGGTTACAGCCTCTACAGGACCTACCCACTGTTCCTCTTCTTGATGTCACTGGCACGACTGTATTTCAGATCTTATTGGCCTAAAACTTCGCCACTACCACGGCGTCGTTGGTGGCAGCGCAGAGGTCACTGTCACTGCATCTTTTGGGATACAGAGGGCAGGATAGAAGATGAAGCATAGTTTGCGACATAGCTCCACATCCACACCTTACTACCGCTCCGGCAAGGTAGCCTTTTTTTTTTTTTTCAGGATGGGAAATCATCAAATGACCCCTCCCGCTCTGGGTGGAGCGGAAGTGAGTGTCAGACTCTTACTGACTAAAACCCACCCGTGTTCCTTCCTTCGCCCTTTATGTTCCGGGCCAGCGCTAACCCTTTCGGACAAGCCCGCTGACCTTTAGATACGAGGGCGAGGTAGCCTTTACCTACCGACTGTCGTTTTCACAATATCTTCCGAACGAGAGATAAAATAACAATCCCCTCAAACAATCAATTGTACCTCTAACTCTGACTGTGCGCCTGGTAAGATAACACAAATGCTAACAAAACCGCGGCGTCATAACTTTGAACTCGCCGACACGGTTACCGGAATGATCTAGTTAAAACTAACCTACGTCCGTAACCAACTTTTTTTGGGGGGTCGTTATGACGGTGTGTTTGCTTATTATAGTTATAACTTTATGTTTAATGTATGCATACTTATGTGCGGTTAACTTTAATAAATTGTTGTCGTTTTAGAGAGTACAGCGGGGAAATTACGTACAGTAACCCCGGCGATAAATATTGCACATCGACCTTTGGAAAGAGACAATCGGCTAATTTCGGCTTCGTAGAGCGTTATGTCTGTCGCACGAAATACAAACAGTCCGGTATCTATTAGGAGCTGTTAAAACAATTGTGATTTGCTTCTTTTGATAATTATTTTTATTCTTTGTATAAAATCGATAGGATCGAATAGGTCGATGTGCAATATTTATCGCCGGGTACTGTAACACACTATCAATAGCAATGGCTTTCATTTTGACAGTACAACAGCATTAATTGCGTTATTTACGTTTTTGAGCAGAAAACATTTTCGAACATAACGGGTGTAGACTGACATGTGACGAAGCCGAGTCACTTGTACTCCCCGTCAATGTAATCGTTTTGACGTGACAACGTCTAATAAATCGATGAAGCTGGCTGCACTCACGAAAAAACATGACTCATGTAGCGTTACCTCGCCGCCTCGCTCTGTAGCGTGGAGGCGTTCCATGGCGGCTTGAAGTGCACGCGAATATTAACAAATGCAATGCAACAATTCCATCAGTATTTTCTTATGACGTTGTTTTTTTTTGTTCTGGACTATACCTGGGAACCATCTGGTTACGGGGCCAAAATTACAACTTTTACTACATCAAATCACACCAAAAATAAAAGTGGTTTCCCAGCAATTATTTGTGTGCAATGTTACTTAGTTTGATGTACAGACGCCAGCACATCAAGCTATCCGAAACTGTCAAATTTTCCCAATCGGCTTTGAACCTTATGCTTTGGCGATAAAGTTGAAAATCTATTAATGAAATTTGACAGATTGTAGTAGCTCGATGTGCTGGCGTCTGTACAGAATGCGTAGTTGACACATCATAAAGCAATGGATTAGCTTATTATAAACCTATTAGCTTATTATAACCTTCGAAATGATTGAGATTGTGATAGACAGTGTAAAGGATCAAACAGGCGCGACACGCGATAAAATCGCGCGCGACTCAAAGGCACCGCAAGTCGCGCAACGAGCGGTGCCTTTGTGTCGCGCCTGTTTCTAGGAGCCTTAATAATATACTGTCTATCATAATCGAAATTAAGGTGCTGAACTGAAATGCGATTTGACGGCAGCATTTCATACTGTGCGAATTTAATAGTTCCGACACTTCCGACGTATGTTGACCCACTAAATCTACAAACATACATAGAATTAACCCCTCGAAAGGTTCAAATCTTAACTACCGTATGCCTGTGGTTTAAAGCCAAACTAACCCTTCCCGCTATCACACACCACTACGAAATTCCTGATGCAATTAGCAAAAGATTTACAAAATAAGATAGGGCGCACGCCGACGACACGTTGACAGGGAGTTAGGTCGTTTAATCCAAGTTTCTATTACAAAACTGTAGGCAAGAAGTTGGACTGAGAAGTTTGTTTTGATTAGGTTTTTAAGGAAAGTAGTGAACCAATGAGCAACAAAACAAAGGATTGTTTTAAGGCTCCTACAAACAGGCGCGACACGACACGCGACACAAAGGCACCGCAAGTCGCGCAACGAGCGGTGCCTTTGTGACGCGCGCGATTATATCGCGTGTCGCGCCTGTTTGTAGGAGCCTTTATGGTGAGATTTCGCGATTAAAGATTCATTTTCATATTACGCTTTGAGCTTTGAATTATTTTATTTCTTTGTTGTTTTTGCTGTGGCGAAGAACATAAGTTTGTTTTGTTTCTTTGATGGATAAAATCACGGATGAAGTTATGCGGAAAAGAACTGGAGTAAACGACATAGCTTGTAGAGTAAAGGCTCCTACAAACAGGCGCGACACGCGATATGATCGCGCGCGACACAAAGGCACCGCTCGTTGAGCGACTTGCGGTGCCTTTGTGTCGCGTATCGTGTCGCGCCTGTTTGAAGGAGCCTTAAGACTGAAGTGGCAGTGGCCTGGCCATTTTTATCGAATGGCGCCCGGAATGGAGCAGACTGGTCTGCTCCACCGGCCATCAGTGGAGTGGAGACTGCGTAATGTGGGACGCCCCCCAGCTAGATGGACCGATGACCTTGGCTGGGACTGGGACTGATTGGATGCGGAAGGCGGAGGACAGGGTGCTATGGTGCAGCCTGGAACAGGTCTGACCTGCCGTGGACTGCGATAGGCTGAATTGATTAAGTCAAGGCTCCTGCAAACTGCCGCGACGTGAATCGCGCGCGACTCAAAGGCACCGCTCGTTGCGCGACTTGCGGTGCCTTTGCGTCGCGTGTCGCGTCGCGCCTATTTGAAGGAGCCTTAAAACAAGACAAGGAAAGACAAAACCAGTTAAGACACACACTGACATAAATTTTTTACAGACGGATTTTTACTGTTGTATACCTAAAAGTCATATTATATTCCACCTAGATTAATTAAGTAAAAGTTTACTGCTTGACCTCTTAAAACAATGCTGTCACAAACAAATCAAAGTCTAAGAGTGATTATTTCTACAAAATGACATCGTATTCCGTGGGACGTAGTGGGCAGACGCCGTCGGTCTTAAAATAAATTCGCAATCAGGCCATTCCGGATTACCGGCGCTTGCTGACCAAACACGAACTAATGAAACAATGTGTTGTCCCTTCCATAATCAAGGGTGGATGTTCACATTAAACGGTTAAGGACGGGCGCGCGGTTACGACTTACGTACAATAGACAACGTGTGTCGCAGTCTGTTGTAATGTAGTGAAAAGGTAGAGAAAGTTTTGGCGGAATCGCTTAGTTCGGGATTTTGGGCAGATTCTTTAGTTTAAGTTATAAACATAATATGACTTTGACTTGTATTAATTACCTGCTATTTTTTTTTACTTAATACCTATGTCTTAATGTAATTATGTTTATTGATGATGACTTGCGAAAAACCCTTACCAAAAATAAAATTACTATGACAATTCATTGCGTAATATTTAGAGCCGTAAGCTTGGCTTTGTTGGTAATGAATGTACTGATGCAATGTCATTACAAAGAAAAAAGTTCAAGCATTTTCAGTACAGTTATTTTTTAAATAGAGAAGCCATGTCTTGTCGGGTCTTCTCCACAAGAGTGCCAAGCAGTAGCACTGAACTGCAATCATTAACTATTATAAGTACTCAAAACAAAAACCAAGTTTATTTACAGTACCCGGCGATATATATTGCACATCGACCTTTGGAAAGATTCTGGAAAGAAGAAAAAAAGAAAAACTCTCATAAAAAAAAAAAAACTTCTGGAAAGGAGAAGAAGTTTGGAAGATTTTGGAGAGATTGGAGGTTTGGATTTTTGGAAGATTTGGAGAGCCGATTGTCTCTTTCCAAAGGTCGATGTGCAATATTTATCGCCGGGTACTGTACACTTCGATGACAAACACGCAACAGAAAAACAAAAACAGTCGCATCAGTAAACAAATCGCAAGTGCGCGCCCAAACTAACATTTTCCTCTGTAAATGATAGCGTTAGGAATTGGATTCGGTGGGATTTATGTGTGCGCGATTAAAGCCTGTCCCCAAGTGTACGTAGTGTCGCGTCGCCTGTGTGTGCGTGTCATTAGGGCTGCAACTTACGAGTGAGCTAAGATTGTGACCGAATATTTTGTTTCGGTAAGGGATCAAGAGGGTAGGTAACAGCAGTCTACTAATGACGTGAATATTTACGTTGTTATGTTATTTATATATTGTGAATGTGACGACTATTTGGGTAATTTTGTACGGTTCCGTACCCAGAGGGTAAAAACGGGACCCTATTACTAAGACTCCACTGACCGTCTCTCTGTCACCAGGTCGTATCTCATGAACCGTGATAGCTAGACAGTTGAAATTTTCACAGATGATGTACTTCTGTTGCCGCTATAACAACAAATACTAAAAACAGAATAAAATAAATATTTAAAGGAGGATCCCATACAACAAACGTGTTATTTTCGGCGTGTTTGCCTTGTGGTACGGAACCCTTAGCGTGAGAGTCTGACTCGCACTTGGCCAGTTTTCTTTTGGTTTTCTCACTTAGTTTTATGGGGGAAGCGCTAAGGTAGCCCGCGAAATTCAAATTTTCTGACGTTTTTTGCAATTTGCTGGTCAGGTTTAAGTTGTACGTCGATCAAAATATTATTCGCGGCCGTAACAAATATGTATAAATTACAGAATCATAATCATTAGAATCAGTAATACAACTTGTTAAGTTAGTATAAATGTCAAGATTTCATGAAATAGTCATTTAGTAGGATTACTTGGTCTTAGAGAGTTGCGTTGATGATTTGAATGATTATAATTGATCGTGTCGCGCCTGTTTGAAGGAGCCTTTCAATATACCCTACAGCCTTCCTCAAAAATGATGCTAACATTTTTTTTTTCAAATCTTACTGTTGGTTCCAGAGATTAGCGCGTTAAAACAAACAAACAAATTCTTCAGCTTTATTACTAAGTAGTATAAATAGATTTATTTGTTTTTTTTTTTTAAATAATGTTCGTAGTTGGCAGCCCTGCGAGTGATTAAAGTCGGAACACAAGTGGGACGCGCAAGTATGTGTGTTTCAGCTCGATTTGTCCTTATTAGTGTATTGATTGCTTCCCGTTGACATACTCAGACTTATTTGGGGTTGACCGGTTGAGAAAATAAGAACAGTAGCGTGATGTACTATGGAAGTAACGAGAAGATAAACCTTCAGAGATCTATACTATATTGTTTCTTGTGAAGTAGCCGTGTTCACGGTTCCGCTCGTATGGACTGTTATTACACGACACAAAGGCACCGCTCGTTGCGCGACTTGCGGTGCCGTTGTGTCGCGCGCGATTTTATCGCGTGTCGCGCCTGTTTGAAGGAGCCTTTATACTGAAACTTGGCCAGACAATGTAGTAATTATTATCACTTTTTACCAGGTTGTGCGACGGCGGTTTTTCTTTTTACCCTATTTAGTACAGACACCAGCCCATCAAGCTACCCGAAACTGTCAAATTTTCTCAATCAACTTTGAACCTTATGCTGTAGCGGTAAAGTTGAAAATCTATTAAAGAAATTTGACAGATTGTAGTAGCTTGATGTGCTGGCGTCTGTAGATCCCTAGACTTTGTAACATTCATAAATAATAACTATTGGTAAAGCAGTGGTGGCCCCGTGGTGACGACCCTGACTTGCGAGTTACAGGTCGTGGGTTCGAACGCAGAGAGGCGCTTTACTTTGTGTTAATAATTTCATCACCACTGCTCTCAAAACGGTGAAGGAAAACACCGTGAGGAAACAGGCATGTCCTAGAACCAAACATTTGAAGACATGCGACATCTACCAACCCGCACTGGGCCCTCGTGGTAGATTGCAACCACTCCTCGAAGGGACGAGGCCTGTGTCCCAGCAGTGGGAGCATTATAGGCTGGGCTATGGCCATACAAAGTGTATATTAGGAACGACTTCCATGCGAAGTCACGTGTAGAATAGAAGGTAGTTAGAAATTAAAACAAAAATCACGTAGATCAGATAATTATGTGGTTCTTGAGTTACAAGGGCACCGATCTAACCGACAGACACAGAGAAATGTTGTGTTTTGTTTGTTGTTATAAAACGCATAAAGGCACGTGCAGACAGGCGCGACGCGACGGTGCGACGCGATTCTGGCAGAACGACTTCCACGAAGTCAATGAAGACGTTTGGATGTTTGTTACTCAATCACCCATAAACGGTTTAACAGATTTAGTTGACATTTGACACAGATAGGCTCACAGTCCTTGAATAACAAGATAGTTTTCATCTGGGGCATGAATTAGTATCTACTCTCAAGATGCGAGTGGAACCGCAGGCAACAACAACTTTAAAATAACTAAAAGGAATCACTTATGGAACATTGACATGACAACTTTGTATTACAGCCGGTCGATTCTGTAATAATCTCACCGTGAAAACTTAGGTGAAGTGAGTTTGTTTTTGCTAGGAATTGTCACTATTGACAGCTCACTCCACGCTCACGTCACCAAGTTTTCACGGTGAGATGGTTACAGAATCGCACTGCAGGATGGGTTGCTCTCTTATACAAAGCTCGTTCTGGCTGACACGAGATATGGGACAGGAAAAATCACTATTCTTTGACAGAAAGAGTACCTACACTGGTATACCATCATCAGCACGCCTGCTTCTTCCATACACCATAACCAGCTGGGGCTCTGTCAGGGTCTACGACGAGGGATTTGGGAGAAAATATGCCTCACATCTACGCAAAACGGCCATCGCTCAGCATAATGCTAAGACCCTATACGAGACGGAGAACCAGCGCTGGTTTTCAGCGACAGCCGGTGATTGACGTGATGACATCAGTCAGTGCAGCATACGATTAGATATAAATAAAAACAACAATCAAAATAAGAAATAAAATATATATTACAAAAAGATGATATGAGCATGAAATACACGAAATATATCAAGTGGTAACATTCCGAGCAACGACTCACGCGCATTTACATCTATCTGAGCCATAACATCTGGTCAGCGGGATTGTCCGAAAGGGTTACCGCTGGCCCGGAACATAAAGGGCGAAGGAAGGAACACGGGTGGGTTTTAGTCAGTAAGAGTCTGACACTCCCTTCCGCTCCACCCAGAGCGGGAGGAGTCATTTGATGATTTCCCACCCTCAAAAAAAAAAAGCCATAACATCTTCCAGACAATACATCCATCCATTCTTCCATTCAATCTTGACCACCTATTCTCGCAACATTCCCCGCCGAAGCATTCGCAACTATTTGAAAGCATAGACACCTGAATTACAGCTCACACTGTAGATAGTCCACGCCTCCAGCTGAGTTATCGTTCGAGGCGGTTCCCCACTCGATCACAGGGCCACGCCCACGGCTGGGCGACAAGCCAACATGCAGCCGCAAGTGTTACCGATTTAGTTAAGGACTTCCATCATGAAAATGGCTAAATTACTTTTTGAGGAAAATGTGGAACTTGGGAGCATTGGCTTTAACTGCACCCTAACTCAAACTCAAAACATTTATTTCAAGTAAACCTTGTACAGGCACTTTTGAATTGTCAAAATTTAAATAGTCCGTCAGTTAGAAAGTTGAACCTAGTTGCCCATTCCAAAACGTAGATCTCTATGGAGAAGAACGGGCAAGAAACTCCATGGACACTCTTTTAAATCAAGATATTACAAATCCTGGGTACATTATTATTGTTGCTTCTATATGTGAGAATAATGTAAAAAAAAAAAAACACAAATGAAGAAACATTTCAAAATATAAGATTAAAAAAAATAAGCCTGGGCAGTTAAGAGATGACCAGTCTCAACCGACGGCGCCCGTTCACGAACATGACGCGTGGATCAGCACCATCTAGCTCAACCATTTTGTGGGGAACCGAATGATCTAACACACCTAATTGCGTTGGCATGGCCAAGCTACAAGATTGGTTAGAGAATTCAAATCATTTCCCGAAAGATCTACTAATTGCGTAAAACACTATCAATTACAGCTGAATCCTTTTGTAGGATAATGCTAATCCATTGCTTAAGGCGAAAGCGCCAGGGTAGCCCGCGAAATTCATTTTTTTTTAGGTTTTTTGCAATTTGCTGGTCAGTATTAAGTTGTACGTTGATTAATATATGAATCGCGGCCGTAACTAACATGTATTTACAGAATTATAATCATTAAAGTCATCAACACAACTCTCTAAGACCACGTAAGTCCAAAGAATGACGATTTCATGAAACAGTTATTCTTTGGAGTTACGTGGTCTTAGAGAGTTGTGTTGATGACTTTAATGATTATAATTCTGTAAATACATGTTAGTTACGGCCGCGATTCATATATTAATCAACGTACAACTTAATACTGACCAGCAAATTGCAAAAAACGTCAGAAAATTTGAATTTCGCGGGCTACCTTAGCGCTTCCCCCTTAAGGCGAAAGCGCCAGGGTAGCCCGCGAAATTCAATTTTTTTTAGGTTTTTTGCAACTTGCTGATCAGTATTAAGTTGTACGTCGATCAAAATATGATTCGCGGCCGTAACAAATATGTATTTACATAATTATAATAATCATTAAAGTCATCAACACAACTCTCTAAGACCACGTAACTCCAATGAATAACTGTTTCATGAAATCTTCATTCTTTGGAGTTACGTGGTCTTAGAGAGTTGTGTTGATGACTTTAATGATTATAATTCTGTAAATACATATTTGTTATGGCCGCGAATCATATTTTGATCGACGTAAAACTGACCAGCGAATTGCAAAAAACGTAAGAAAATTTGAATTATACCTTAGCGCTTCCCTCTTAATAATAATCATGAAACAAGAGCACAGCTTAAAAAACTGGCCAAGTCCGAGTCGGACTCGCACACGAAGGGTACCGTACCACAAGGTAAAAACGCCAAAAACAACACGTTTGTTGTATGGGAGCCCCCTTAAATATTTATTTTATTCTGTTTTTAGTATTTGTTGTTATAGCGGCAACAGAAATACATCATCTGTGAAAATTTCAACTGTCTAGCTATCACGGTTCATAAGATAGGGCCTGGTGACAGACAAACGGACAGTGGAGTCTTAGTAATAGGGTCACGTTTTTACCCTTTTTTTTTTTCAGGATGGGAAATCATCAAATGACTCCTCCCGCTCTGGGTGAAGCGGAAGGGAGTGTCAGACTCTTACTGACTAAAACCCACCCGTGTTCCTTCCTTCGCCCTTTATGTTCCGGGCCAGCGGTAACCCTTTCGGACAATCCCGCTGACCACGTTTTTACCCTTTGGGTATGAAACCCCAAAAATGATGTAAGACTATTACTTAGGTAGTTACGTTCTGTTGCCGATGGTACCCAATTCCAGATATCCTTTTGCTTCCGGAGTTTATCAGCATAATGCTGAAGACAACCACCTCAGGGGTTTCAATCGTAAGGCTGTATGTATAAAGCTGGGTTCACACTATGTTCGAGAAACAACTGTGCTCCGCGCATCTCCTTTCTGTTTGCATAAACGGCCACCATGACGAAGCAGATGCGCTGAGCGCAAGGAATAACGGCTCCTGCAAACAGGCGCGACGCGCGACGCGAATCGCGCGCGACACAAAGGTACCGCTCGTCGCGCGACTTGCGGTGTCTTTGTGTCGCGTGTCGCGTCGCGCCTGTGTGTACGAGCCTTAAGGATATCTGGAATTGGGTACCGTTGGCAACAAAACGTGATTACCTTCTTACGTAATTTTTTTCTCTTTCTTTTCTTTCTTTATATGTAAACGGTACAGTACACCACAGACTACCTGCAGAATTTTCTCTCATTCACCCTCAATTCATCCCAAGGTTGTCTTTAAAAGATCGTTTTTAGCGATAAGACCGCCTATTGTGTTACCCATTGTAAAATGTCTAGATTTATTTCTGTAATATTTATGATGTACACGTAAAAAAGAGTTTTCTATATATCTGATATATCTTAACAGGAACCACATAATTTTAATTAAAACGTCACTCGTATGAGAATTAAAAACAAACATGGTTATAAAACCTCAAAAGGGAATAATATCCGAAATCTACTCATAACTATATTTGTCACCAATATAACGCACTTCCTAAAGGAATCCAAAAGAACGACAGTCCCTTTGAAGAGACATGAAAAAAACCCATATCTATGGGAAAAGTCCGCCTTTGATAACGAAATACACAATTTTGAATCTTATTTCCCTGATAATACAGTCCAATTCGTAGAAGTATGGGTAAGACCGCGAAAAATTGTACAGTTACATTCATGACATCATAACGCACGTTACGTACATGACTGAATGTTACGTACATGACCATTATAAAGCTTAGCTCACATCATTACAGTACAATAAATAAAAGTCAGTTTTTAATCAAAATTGTATTGGTATAGTTAGTTATAAAAATACAACAGCTATAACAATGAAACACAAATTAGGAAAAAAAATAATTAAAAATCTAAGAAACCCCCAACGCAAAAATAGAAGCGAAAATTTTAAAAAGACAACAATAATACCTATAGTTGAGCCATCAAATTCGATGGAGTTACTCAATCGAATTGGATGGCTCAATGATAGATATTATTTTTGACATTTTAAATATTCGCTTTTCTTTTTTGGATTTGGGGTTTTTTTAATTTATAAATTTAATTTTTATTTCAATATTTATAAACTTAGTTACAAAAGAAAACTATTCAATTGTCCTCATGACAAATCAGCATTGAAAGAATTGCAAAGACACGATTGGACAGGACAATTGGAGAGCATAGAAATAATTTTAAAAGCACAAGAATTGCAAAAACACCCCTCTTTTTGCGTCGGGGGTAAATAAAAAGAAAAAAAAATGGTGTAATAACTAAAACAACTTAGCAGAAATAAGGTAAATTAGGCAAAAACAAAACAAAAACGCTTAAAAATAAATTTGGTTCGCACAATCATCATCTTTTATAATGAATTATTTTAACAACTTAGCAGAAATAAGGTAAATTAGGCAAAAACAAAACAAAAACGCTTAAAAATAAATTTGGTTCGCACAATCATCATCTTTTATAATGTATTCTTTTGAATCAAACGCTAAATCAACTTTTTTCACTATAGAAATTTCAGGTACAATATCACGATCTACTTTTCTAGTGGCAATGAATCTAAGTGTTGGTTTATTAATAGTTTTTAAAAACCTTATAGCATAAAATGTGTCATTCTCCTTATGAGTTACTTCTTCGACGAAACCTACATAATATTTCCACCTATTTCTAAGGTAATATCTCACAATTACACTATCACTAAGATTAAAATAGGGTTTTTCTTTGGTTTCATGATTTATTTTTATTTCGGTATTTTCTTCTACCCCTGTAAATAAACAATATTATTAATTATAATATAAAACAACAAAAAACTACACACACACACACACTACATTCACACACACACACCACACACAAACACACACACGCACACACACACTACTACTTTATTACAATATTATTTATTTATTATATTATTTATTGTATATGTGTGACAGTAAAATTTCTTTATTTAAATTTAGGACTACCTAAGATAAAGATTTCATTTTTACCTGCTGAAGAGTTACAATAATTATTTTCTTCATTTTCTGTCACAGTCTTATAATGAGTATATTTTTCAGTCTTCTCTTCCATTTCTGTAAAATTTTAAATAATTTTAGTGTACTTAATTAATATAATAATAAAGAATGATATTACCAAACTTATTGGCACTATGTAGGTACTACATTACGTAAGTTTTGAAATACCTTCTTCAGTATCAGATAATGGCTCTTCATCAAAATCTTCTAAAGAATCGTCATGCAATGAATACTGGTCGTCATCACTACTGCTGTCATCAGGATTAGTTGCAGACAACAGAACTGGTCGCTTTTCTTTCACAGTAAACCGTTTACTTTGTTTATTCCCTGTTCCTGAAGTAGATGGTACAGGATTGTCGTAATTTATGTTTTCCTGATCGAAATTTATGTTTTGTTTGTGATTTGAGTGTGTACTGAACATGTTTAAGTTTTTGTCTATTTTCTGCATTTTCTGAAGATTTATTAGTCCAAAATTTTGTAAATTGTCATATGCCATGTTCTCTGCCGTGTATCGAATTTCCGATAGGACGGTCACTTTTGCTTTTTTTTTGCCTTTCACTACTTGATTTATCTCATCATCACCACTGTTTTTTCTTTTTAGATTAGATTTATTTGGTTTGTTTTTATCATTTTGGTTTGTTACTTTTACAAGTTGGTGATTATTCACATCAAAGCATTCACAATAACCTCTATGTGAATTGCCACAAAAGCAGCTTAAACATCGAAATCGTATGACGTTAGTTATTTCAGTGTTAGTTATTTGATGTAAATTCATTGTCTGAGGAACGGGCGTCAAATCTTCTTCTACAGAGTATTTAGCAATGTCATCCTCTTGAATGTAGAAAGTCATTACAGATGTGTCAGAGTTTTTAAGAAGTGTATAGGCCTTGTAAGCGTCTGGTATATCAATGCCATGCTTAACATAGTCATCAAGTCTGCGTTTGAGACCCCCTCCAACTCCGTCAGCAGCTCCCTTTCCATGAGCCGATTCACTAAAATTCCAGGTTGAATGGGGGAATCCCAGATCTTTCATGTACTTCGTAAACAAAAAGAAGTTTTTTTTTTGTTTATATTGGGTTGCTGGCCCATCGGAAAAGTAATGCACTGCATTAACGAGTTGAAATTCTTTCCTCACGTAGTCCAATATAGGTTTTAAATGTGCCCAAATTGCCTCAGGGCCATGTTCATTGGAGGGCGATATTGAAGCGAATGATTGTGGCTTTTTTTCCTTGACGTAGAGAACGCCAGTATGGATAGTTACTTGTGATTTAGATGCACCGAAGTGCATGGACTGCACTTCAGTTGACAGTTTGCACACGTAATTTTCACTAAAGTCGATGTGAATGGCCACTTCAGTAGACTTTAAGTTCTTAATACACGATAAATATTGTGAGTATTGATGTTTTATGTTGAACACATGTTTTCTCATCATTTTGAGTTCTTTATCAAACAATTCTGTCAGTGATTTCAATTTACCCTGAAGTTCTATTTTAGCCATCTTCTTTGTGCTCACCTTTTGACCATCATTTTTATTAATATATTCGTGTGTTTGCATAGCAAATTCATTCCAAGTAACAATTTCATCCATATGGCAAGTGTGGTTAAACTTTATGCATTCATTGCTGCACGTCGAACATTCTCCATAGGCGCATTCTTTAGAATCCAAGTCACATACCACTTCTAATAAGATTTTATTTAAATCTGTATCCTCAATCATTCCTAAAGAATGTAACTTTTTAGCTTTCATGAAGAAGTTTTCATGCTTTATGCACCCACATGTTTCTCTATCAGAAAGTTTCGGTGACATTACATAAAAAGGCCTGTACTTTTGAAACGATGATTTTTTCGCTCTGCCTCCGTTAATTCTGTACTTTTTGTAAAGCTCCTTCAAAGTACCTAGTAGGTACCGCTTTTGTTTTTTTATTTTACCTTTAGTTTTAAATTCTTTTTTTCCAGCTGTTGCTCGGCTTACATCGTCTCTATTATAGAACTTTATTATTTCGTTTATAATTATATTATTCTTTCTAATTATGTTTCTGCCTTGACGAGCCTGTCCTTTTAATCCAAACACAGATTTCGTTATTTCACTCTTCTTGCCATATTTTTTTATAATATCATGTTTAATTATTCTTTTTAGAATATTTCGTTCATCGTTTTTCTTGGAATCCGTGTATGTGTCTTGAATGGCATTCACTAAAACATTGTGTGTTAAAAGTTGTCTCTTCACCTTTTCTTTTTCTTCTTCAGAAATGTTAGGCAGATTTTGTTGTATGAAACTGTTAGACTTAGATAACGGTGTCATTTCGTTTTCATCAGGAATGACGACATGTGGTTCAGACGTTTTTGATTTCAATTCATCTATAATCCCAATCAATTGTTTATTCTTCTGCATATAACGCTTACATTTCTTCTTCAAACTTTGAATTTCCAGCGCCATTCTTTTTATCGTGTCATCATAGGTTTTTCTTTGTATATTAAATCTTTTTTGTAATCTTTTTCTTTCCGCGAATCTTTTTCTTTCCTCGAATCTATTAATAGCATCAATTTCAGCACCATTATCACCATTATCAGCACAATCATCAGTGGTAATATTGTTTCCATGGTTTGATGTAGTATCTTTTGCCTTCGTTCTGTGACGGTTCTGACTAGCTCGCCACTGTTGTCTTTTTATTTTTTTTATTTCTTCGGAACATTCTTTAATTTTCTTCCGATTTTTATTCCTCTCTGCATTTTTCCTTTTAAGTTCTTCGTATTTCGCGGGATTTTGTTCTTGCACCCGCTCACGAAATTTTTTTTGCCTTTCTGCATTCGTCAACGCCATCTGTGACATTTTGGATAACTAAATAAACTGGTATTACTTTATTTTTTAAATAAAGTTTTTTACAGTCCGTTCAATCGACTTTAACTTCTATTCCGCAGGTATAAGGGTGGCATTAAAAGCAAAAAGTGTAGAAGACAAAATCGCTTGAAGGGACAGAGGGACTGTACAAGGGTTTATTTAAATGCCTAAATCTTATTCCAAATAGAGTATAGATAGTTGATAAATTATTATTGTAGTTATTAGGTATTCTAACAAATTATCTGACTTTACTCAAACAATTTCTTTAGTAAATGGATATCGATATAGGTACCTACTATGCCTTATAAATGAGTAGATAATCACGACGTCACTATTTTCAATAATATTTTTCTAATGATAGCAATTTACAGTTATCTTCTTATTTAAAACACATAGCAGGTACCATACAAAATATATCAATCACCTGACCTGTTAAATAAATCTTTTTCTAAATTATATGTTTATTTTTTTTTAGAACAGTTTTATATATTTTTTTATTAGTAGTGTTTTTAGTAGTATTTTTTTTTTACTGCGTAGTATTAAAATTTTATTTTAAAAAATGCACTAGTCATCACTAGTGTATTCTCAGCTTAACAATTTGTCATGACTATAACGTTACACATTTTGTTACACACTGTTATAATCATGACAAAAAATGCGTGGGACATAACCTAAAACCAAAATTTCACTTAAATTGCGGATAGCCAAGGACTGCGACGTAGTTTTATTCCTTTGTGTAATAATGAACCGACATAAACACGTATAATATTGAGACAGAATATACATACTTACCTTGTAATCAAACACTTTAAATACAAGTTTTTTTTGGAGACAAATCCGTTGCTAACACAGAACACCATTTCACTCGAAAATTAATGACATATTTAATTGTTTAAATGTTGGCATCATGTTAAGTGGTGTTGCCACGCAAGAAAATATTAGAAGTAGCTGGATTATTCTTAAAGTGTGGCAGTAATAGATGTTAGTTTCATGACGTTACACACTCAGTAAAATTTTGGACACGTTTTTAAAAATTAATAAAAAAATATTTGTTACGTTATTTAGTGAAAGCTTTTCATAAAAACGTTGGTTAAGCATCACAAAACTTCAACATAACTTAAAAATACGGAATAGCCATTACATTTTTTAATCAATGGCAGTTTTTGTTAAAAGGATGGTAGTTGGACAAATATTTTTTGTATGGAAGTGAAATTAGTGTCAATGAAAAAATTCCAAAAAAAAACAATTTATAAGAGATGGATTAAATGTTGTGGAATTATCTAAGACAATACAAGCATACCATTCAGTACAATATACAAAAAATCTCATTTATCAAATAAAGTTGATGTTATAAGTTAAATGAAATGGGGACAAGCGAAAAATGACTAATGTACAATTTTTCGCGGTTTTACCCGTATATGCTAATTTTAGTTCACAAAAAGAAATCCGTCATTTTTTCTTTGAAAGCCGACGACTTTTGATCGAATGAACGCAACTAAGATTTTTGAATTTGGACAAGAGTAGATAGTATTTCAAATAACTT
Source organism: Luperina testacea (assembly GCA_927399505.1). NCBI lineage: Eukaryota > Metazoa > Arthropoda > Insecta > Lepidoptera > Noctuidae > Luperina > Luperina testacea. Next base: position 6,097,444 of record OV656783.1, on the reverse strand, counting down.
TTATAGTTTCATGTCCACCGCGCACAGGACGGATGGAAAGCAGCACAAGAAGTAATTTTTTGCTCCGTTGGTGTAATTGCTGTATGACGTACCAGTAGATATAAATAAATAAATAAATCAAATTCACGGAACTAGTCATAGTGTGAAAGTTATTTCGTTTTTTCAAGCTTTTGGTTTAAAAACATTTTGATTAAGTATTTTTGTATAACACTTGTATTCATCTGATAAGGTAATTGCGTAGAAATATTACAAGGAAAGAGGCCAATCAGCAGCATCTTTTCAAAATTACTCGGTAATCTATGAAACAGGAAATGCCAGTGACAATGTCATGTCAGTACAAATTACAAGACAAATGTAGATTAGTTAAAAAAAATATGCTGGAATCAATGTTTACAAACGAACAACATCTACTTTCAGTCCAATGCTAATAGGTTTTCATTAAACTCATATCCACATTTCTAAATTCCAAGTACATATCCTCAACACATAAGTTATTCGACTGTTTAAAAATGTCATCGAATTTTGTTACAGAAATTAATGGAGTCGCCTCAATAATAAAAAATTAATATTTTATTTCTTAACTGTATTTCACTTGCACATTGTCCGTTTTTCTGGATGTATGGTATGTTCCGGATTGGCGCAAAAAGACTAAACGGATTTGGATGAGAATTTAGTTCAGATACACATAGTTTTAAAATAATCGAATTCCCAACTTCCAATGGTGGCATACATCGACTTTCAACCTGTTCCAATGGATTCAAAACATGCGTTTAACATTAGTTGCAAAACAATCATCGCGAAATAAACAGAGCATGATCAGACGTCTAAGTACCAATTCCACGGTCCTCACATAACCTTTAATACATAATTATCCTATCTTCAAGCAAGCGTTTCTCTAAGCTCATTCCTAGCTAATTTTCGCATCATCTTTGCTACATCCTACGCAATGAGGTGCTATATGCAGTAAGGCCGAAGACACACTGGTAGGAGTTTGGGTGCTGAGTAACGCAGCTCGGCCGTGCAGCGTGGCTTGCTTAACTTATATTTAATATCACGGTAGGACTCTTACGAGCCGAGCAAAAAGAAAAAAGTCAGAAAGAACCGTTAAGCAAAAACGTAGTAATAGCGTGGGCAGGCGATACGAAGCGACGTGGTAGGTCGGGGAACAAGAAATTTTGTCTAATAAATAATAATTAGTAGTCGGCACTAAACGTCAGTGTGGCCATTGCAAGAGTACCTAAAACCCAGCATTGGTTCGCTAGGGCAAGTCACCAATCAGCACGCACGCACGCACGCTTAGCTAGCTCCAAGAAATAAACGGAGCTCCCACTAGTGTGCCATCAGCCTAAGATCACGAGCTTAGCAATTCCACTTGGTACTCGCGTCTGCGGGTAGAAAATTACCAGCTAATGGGTACTTACATTTGTGGGTAATTCGGGAAATTAATAACGGGCCTAAACCTATGTGGCTTGGCTGCTTTGGAAAGGTGGAGGTATGCAAGGCGAGTTTCTTGACCGCGATTGCTATGCTAATAAGATTGAGATTAAATTAAAACTACTGGACACTAAGAATACTTCTAACATAAAACAGAATACACACATAATCACTAGATAAACGTTCCGACTATGAAGTGTCATACTAAATTAATTTTGAAAATATAGCTGCAAAACGATACTGTCAGATTCCCCTGTCAGATTGTTTTGCCTTTTCTTATTTTTTTTTGTTTTGTTCTTTTTTGCGTCATGTTTACCGCAAATAACGTATTTTCTTTCTAGATAAAGCTTAGTTACAACTCATTATAGTACAGTACCCGGCGATAAATATTGCACATCGACCTTTGGAAAGAGACAATCGGCTAATTTCGGCTTCGTAGAGGTAGTAGATCTCTGTCGCACGAAATACAAACAGTCCGGTATCTATTAGGAGCTGTTAAAACAATATAATTTTATAATTATTTTTATTCTTTGTATAAAATGGTTTTGTGTAAAAAGGTCGATGTGCAATATTTATCGCCGGGTACTTAACTGTAGATACACGTTGGCACAATCGAAAAAATAACCGTCAATTTAATTTAAAAAATATTTTTATCCTTAAGACGACTCCACAGTTTCTCCCTGTCGACACATGGCGGGCACATGTCTTCAAAAAGCGGGCTACGTTTCAGGAAACATGAATGAAACATTAATAGTTTCCTACTTAATACTAGCATTATAATTTTAAATCGCTTCGTGATTCATTGGTTCATTCTGGGAGAACAATTTCTCATAGTCTGTTTTTCCTTTTCAGGAATACGATGAGAATGTGTTGGATTTCAATTATGTTGTTTCTGACATAAACATAATCATTTCGTCGTTTGATCTTTGAATTGATAACCATTTTGGACACCATGGTGTCATGATGGTTCAGTGGTTGAGGCCTCGCCTCTCATCCACGAGATTTCAAGAATAATGTACCGAGGATTTTGTAATATCTTGATTTAAAAGAGTGTCCTTGGAGTTTCTTGCCCGTTCTTCTCCAAAGAGATCTACGTTTTGGAATGGGCAACTATAGTCCGCGCGGAACTAGTTGGCCGCGCCTTAGGTATGTGAGCGGTGGGACGGAGGGGCGGGGGCGCTTTGTTATTACTCAGTACGTCCGTTGCGAACACTAGGTAACCGCGCCGCCCTCACCCCCGTCCCCACCCAAGGCGCGGCCAACTAGTTCCGCACGGACTACAGCTTCAACTTTCTGACTAACTATTGAATGTTGACAATTCAAAAGTGCCTGTTAATGGTTTAATGGAAATAAATGCTTCGCTTGTTGGGAAAAGGCTAAGCAGATGATGGTAACATTTGTAAGTTTGTATGTAGAGGGCAATCATCGGAACTACGGATCAGATTCCGACAAAAATTACACTAATAGGAAGCTCCAGTATATTATTGCTAACTGTCATACGATACATGGGACGCAGTCGCGGGCAAAAGCTTGTGTAAAATAAACGCATTCGAATTCCCTAACAAGTCATCATCACAAAAAAAAGTAGGTAACAAGAGATAAGTACCGTTTTTAATTAAATTAAAAGTGTTTTCTTAAGAGATATCCGGCGTTATCTTTATCTTAAGATTAGACGCACTTACGCGTACACGAGGCCGGCATTACCAGTGATAAGCTGATAACATATTACTGATAAATCAAGAGGCGTAGGCAGTGCACTGAATACTGATTTTGTGTGCAATCGAAGATTTTATATTTATTATTTTTATAGTTATGAATACATAGGGTGACAGAATATTCAGATATCTCTGTTGTGATTATTGGAGTTATACTCATCCGAAATAAATAAGCTATTAAAGAACATTGGCAAAAAAATAATAAATTGTTCTTACCCTTAACAAAAAAAAAATATTAAAAAAACTTACATTCGTTTTCGATCTTAATCGGAACTACATTCATTAACAAAGTATTGAAGTAAACTTACGAAATGCCACTTTAATGCCTGGCAACACTGCCCTCTGTAATTTATGGTAGCTGTCATAATTAATTTGTGGTTGCGTCACGCGACATTTTAATATTTATTTTCACTTTGTGACCTATACAGAAAGAGCATTTAATTTTCGATACCTGTGGATTTTGGTCTTTAAATACTGCCTATACTGCGGTGGTAACTCAGACATTTATAAAGATGGCCATTTATTTCATGTGATGTGTGCACATAACATATCAAGCTATACATTTCAGTTTTAGCTGACCTCGCATTGTAGGCTTTTCGTACAGACGCCAGCACATCAAGCTACTACAATCTGTCAAAAATTTCAATAGATTTTCAACTTTATCGCTGAAGCATAAGGTTCAAAGCTGATTGGGAAAATTTCACAGTTTCGGGTAGCTTGATGTGCTAGCGTCTGTACAATAAGTCAGCTTATACTGGAAATTATGTTTACAGTTTCCAGGATGCGTTGGCATGGCACACAAACTACAAGATTGGTACTTTAAATCGTTCCTTAGAAGTCCTGTACCCTAATAGCGTAACACAATATAAATCATAATCTGAATCATTTTGAAGGATATTGCTAATCCATTGCTTCATATGTTGGTAAAATTTGTCTGCTCAAAAACGTAAGGAAGTAACGCAATGAATGTTGTTCAACTGTCAAATTGGAAGCCATTGCTACTGTGTGTTACGCAATTACCCTGCTGGATGTATTGGCGCAGATGGATCGCAACAGGAGTTGGCATTAACTAGGTTATTTTGAGTCAAGGAGAAAAACTGCTAAGATATGGCAACTAACTAAAGCTGCAGATATTATGGTACGAAATGTTCTGGGTCCCAGTCAAAACCTTTTAAGATCCAGAACATAAGCCCAAATGACAAAAGCCAAGTCACTTAACCTAAAACATTTTGCAAAATTAACTTCCTGAACCGATAATCAGTCATCGTTTCGCGCCGTCACGTCCTATCCGCCGCTAATTCGCGCCAAACCTTCCCGTCATTTATTGACGTCAAAACAAATGCCCGTCGTTCGAGGAAATAAAAATTAAAAGTCCCCACAGCTAAGAATGTCTCCACCAATGAGCGCGGCATAAATAATCAGCGGGAGTACGTCTCGGCAAATTACCCAGAACGGGCGGGTTGGAAATTGATGGCAACACTGAAATAAGTGCGCCATGTCAACTATGTTGGCTGTCGGCGCGCTTGCCTTTGCCTTATTTTTTTTCGTCTGTAATGATTCGAGTGGCGCGTTCTAAATTGGTTCTATTGTAATTATGGCGGGCATTTTATTTATGGCCGCTTCTTAGTCTTTTTTTGAGGTTATGTCTCGTTGGCTGGACGCTGGACTAGGGATTGGAGAAATTGTGTCGTCATGTGAGATCAGTGCTCGATGAAAAATATAAAATTGGTGTTTCCTTGCTCTAGATTCACTATGACAAAAGATCGTTCGTTTACCTAGTCCATTATTATTGTTTGGGACTTGTGACCAAGTAATAACAGCCGCACTGGTCGATCGATTAAGTTAAGCTACGTTTGCCGCGGTTTGTCCGTGGATGGGTGACCATCTTTAGATACCATGACCCCTCCGTGCCTCGGAAAGCACGTTAATAAGTCTGTCGTTCCTGAACCTTTGACAGTCGCTACGGGTAGTCAGAAGCCCGACAGTCTGTCAACCAGTCGTATCAAGGGGTATCGTATTACCCAGTAGCTGGGTAGTGGAGGTCAGATAGGCAGTCGCTCCATAAAAATACAGGTATCCAGCTGCATCCGGTTAGACTGGAAGTCGACCTCAACACAGTTAAGGCTCCTGCAAACAGGCGCGACGCGCGACACGAATCGCGCGCGACACAAAGGCACCGCTCGTTGCGCGACTTGCGGTGCCTTTGTGTCGTGTGTCGCGCCTGTTTGAAGGAGCCTTTAGGAAAAAGGCTAGACAGCTTGATTGGGTCTCAATTATTGGCCACGATAAGAAAGTTTGCTCCAAAACGTCTCAATATGACGAACGCTCATTCCTATTCTGATCGAACCGGATTATAAGATAGTAACGATGACGACACACGATATCAAAAAAATCCAATTAATTCACACGCCACTGGACATTTCCACTCTGCAGACTTTTCCGTTTGACTTTTTTGTCTGATTGGACATATTCATTATATTATTTAAATAGCTGTGTCCATTACACTGGAAAATTATATTCTGGGTAGGAAAGTGTCTAAGATGTCCAGTGGGTCACACAGAGAAGGCACTAGCTTTGATCACTCCATCATTTCAGAACATAAGTAGTGTTGTTACAGTTGTAATGGCAATCATGTCATTTGCTTTAAGGCTCCTACAAACAGGCGCGACACGACACGCGACACAAAGGCACCGCATATCGCGCAACGAGCTGTGCCTTTGTGTCGCGCGCGATAATATCGCGTGTCGCGTCTGTTTGTAGGAGCCTTTAAATAGGTTTTAATTTTTAAGGGGTTTCGTATTACCCAGTAACTGGGTTGTGGAGGTCAGATAGGCAGGCGCTCCATGTAAAATACTGGTATCCGAAATGTCTAATTTAAAAAAAGATAACTGGTAATTTCTTTTTATGGAAAATTTAAAATCGGTCTAATTTGGCTGTAACTATTTTTCGAAAATATTCTCTACTAACTTTTTAGACCTGTGTGTGTGTATCTTGCTTATGCGTATGAAGTTTCATTAAAATCGGTTCATTCATTTCGAAAAATAAGGGCTTGAAAGTTTGTATGAAATGCCGTACGGCGTAACGCTCTTAAGCTAGTGGATAGCATACTAACTTAGATTGATTGATTTAACAAAAGCTACATTGTATTCTTGATAAATAAAATATGTTCTTCGAGTAGACTGAAACTCAATAACCCCTTAGGAATAAATATCAACTCACAAATTAATCTCGTGCTATATTTTACAAATTAGATAAAACCCATTTTAGGCACAACGCCCCTGGGGTGTATTGTGTCTGAAAATTTCAGTTGAGTTCTAGAGAAACGGGTGAAAAAAAAAAAACTGACAAGAATTTAAGATCCATCATGTCCCTGAAGGCTGAATGGATCTTAAGAATGAATAAAATGCTATTTTTAGCTTGTATCAAATCGCAAATAGTAGATTATTAACCAAGGGGATAAAGCAGTGTCTTCTGTCGCGGGTGACGATTTAAATCGCGAGCGTAACGAAGGACGCGAGGTTTACTCCCGAGCGTAGCGAGGGTGTTAAAAACTTAAATCACGAGCGAAGCGAGGGATTTAAGATGAGTCCTGAGTGTAGCGAGGGATTTAAGTTCACCCAAGACTAAGACAGCTTTATCACCGAGGAAAATACTCTACTTTTCGTACCATTTGCGAAAAAATTAACACAATAATAATATGAGATAAGCATTTTAGAACATTAACTTATTTATAAAAATAAATTAAAATAAACTTAACGTTTATGTATTTGAAGAAACAAAAACACGGCTTATTCCTAGACTAATATTTTTTTGTCGGAAAAGCAAAGGCATCAAGCTCATACGGCCTCGTCGGTTTTCGTAATTTTATTTAATAATCATAACTGCACAATAAATGCGTATTCCTTTTTCAAAAAGATGTATAATGCTTTATATACAAACTCAATGGTGTAAACACAGATGTAGTTCAGTATAAATTTCGGTAAGTAAGTATTCCAAATTTAAATCACATTCTCCCCCTAGAGCATGAATGAAATTCAGTACAATTTTCTTTCCCTGTTTTTAACAGATTAAAAATGACTATTGTTATGTTCGCTTTTTGTGGCATAGAATGTCACTTTTTTGAGCAAGTGGTACGAAAATGTTTTTTTTTTGTTACGACAGCTGTTCTGCTGTTGTCACTTCACTTGTAATTTTTATTTATTTCTTTGAAATGAATTTTAAATATGGCCACAGTGGTAATGCTATTCTGAAAAATCTCACTGTGAAAACTAAGGTGAAGTGAGTGAACGTGAACTGTCATCCTACCTGATGCTAGGGAATCTAGAGATTGACAGCTCACTTCATACTCACTTCACCCAAATTTTCACGGTGAGAATTTTACAGAATACACCGGCTGCTTAGAGTCACAGCGTGCTTTTTAATCTATACTAATAATAAAGCCAGAGTTTGTTTGAACACGCTAATTTCTGGTACAGACGCCAGCACATCAAGCTACCCGAAACTGTCAACATTTCCCAATCAACTTTGAACCCTACGCTTTTTCGATAAAGTTGAAAATCTATTAAAGAAATTTTACTGATTGTAATACATAGTTTGCAGTTTTGCACATCAAGCTGGCAGCTGCCGTCTGTACCACCAGTCGGATTTGTTTTTTTTTTTTTGCACTTGATAGTCCAATTCTTGAGGAAGGCTGTAGGCTATTTAACATCACGCTAGGACCAAGAAAATAAAGGCAGAAAGATCGCTAAACGAAAACGAAATAATAACGCGGGCAGGCGATGCGATGCGATGGGGTGGGTCGGGGGACCAAATATTTTCACGAGGACAAAGTCGCGGGCTAATGAAATATAAAGGGTAAATATTTTCCAGGCGAGTAACAACTTAAGAGGACTAGTAGAGCAAAGTGTCCTTGAGAAACGCATGCACACATATACACAATCGACGCGTACGCCATCTAACGACGACGCCCATCACAATTATGACATACAGCATACGATTTACGATTACGCCCGAGTATTCCAATAGATGACGCGGAAACAAGTAGTTATGACAACAAAATTATTAACCGATTTCTAAAAAGGAAGAGGTTCTCAATTCGGGTTTGTTCATTATTTTTTTTTTATTTATGTTCGGGTCCGATAGACGACCTCCATCATAAATAGACGGATTTGCAAAATTCTTTTTTTGTTCGAAAGAGGTTTGTTTCGAAAGGGTCACATTTAAATTTCGTAAAGATCTGATGATGAGTTTCGGAGACAGACAACGGAACTCTTCAATAAATGCCAGCAAATCAACCGCGATCGCTGCTATCGCATTTGTATGCATTATTTACGCAATCACACAACATAACATCACGCCTGTACCCTTAAAAGTGGTAGGCAGATGTGTTTAATAGCTTCCTGTCGCTGATATTCACATAGCAAGTAGTGTTATATGAATTTGTGTGGGGTAGGTAGGGACAACTGAAAATTGAAAAATAAAAACTGTTTTTACAAAAAAAAAACAACCGACTTCCAAAAAAAACCACTACAAAGTGAAAAATAACTTTAATTTCGGAAGTCGGTATCGTTGGTTGTAGCTTTGTAGTGTTTTTTTTTTTGGAAGTCGGCTGTTTTTTTTTATAAAAAATTATTTAATTTGTTTTTAGTGTGACTTGAAAAAATTAAGGATGTGGATGATTTTGAAATAAAACTGATTCAATCAAATTTAAAACATTTTTATTTAAAAAATATGGAAGTGGTAGTTACTTACGAATTTTTTTACATTTACATTATACCACATGTACCTACTTTTAAGCTATTTTTCTGGTTAACATTATACCTACCACATTTAGTTTTAAATGCTTTTTTTTCAGGTTTACGATTACACGTTTATACAGTATGTTAAATAACAGAGGGCGTTCCCTTAAACTCGTTAATCTATATCATTAATAGATTAAAATAAAAATATCAGCATAGAAAAATAAGCATAAAATAATCCGAATTAAAAAAAATAATTAATTGTCAATAAATTCGAAACCTCCTGTTTAAAATCAAAATAGTAGCGCGGAATAGTATTCGTAGTAGTAATGCCCAAACGCAATGCGCACGATGCTGGCCGAGCGTTTCCGAGAGTTCACGAAGCCGAGTGAGACGGCCGCCCCGCCCCGCCCGCACCCGCGCCCGTCATTCATAAATAAATTCCGACATTGCTGTCCTTCAAGTACGCGTGTACAGAGTGTTTCTTTAACGTATCAATTTACGATTTTTAGTGAATATTTTAATATAAAAAAAAATAAAAACATTTTATTTTCGAATGGTAATAATTTTTTTAGCATGTATGGATGCTATACTATTGCGGGTTAACGGGAACGCCCTCTGTTAGTTAACATACTGTATTACACCATGCATCATGATCATGTTATAAAATTATTTTTGTTCCTAAAATTTACTAAAATCTAAGAAACGTGTAGACGTAACAACAAATGCCAAACATTTGTTGTGAATAATTTTCTTCATAATTTTTACGTTCTTCTTTGTCGTTATCTTCATTTTTGCCATCGCTTTTCTCTTTATTTTCGTTTTTATCTTCATTTTCGTTTAAAAAACTATTCCGGTCCGTCTACAGGAATGGAGAGTGAAAGAAAATTATAATGGAAGGTTTTAAACAATATTTGCCTACCCACTATATTTGGATATCTGACTGTGACTCAAGCAAAAAAAGAGCCGACTAATTTTCAGTAAAAATCAAAGTGATAAGGACTATGGCCAGTCATATTGAAAGCCTGATATGCCTAGAAGTACTAGATAAAATGAAAGATGATTTCATGAAAAAATTAAAAAAATATTGATGAAGAGCGAGCAATGATTGAAAGAAAAACTATTTTACAAAGTGCTAATGGAGAATGGCTTGAGATGAAAAGATCTTTATTGACTGCATCCAATTTCGGTAGGGTTATAAAAAAGCGCTAATACACCTTGTGCTAATTTAGTAAAATATATACTTTACCGAAAAAAAATTGATCACGTCGAATCCATAAGCCATGGCCAACAAAATGAAAAAACCGGCCTCGCACAATTGGCTGTACTAGAACACAGTCATAATCATTAGAACCTGTGGTTTATTTATAGACCAAGAACTATGTTTCTTGGGTGCATCGCCTGATAGATTAACTGGAGAAGATACTGTGGTTGAAGTGAAGTGTCCTTTGACAGCCAATAAAATGGGCCTTGCAGCAGCAATTGAAAAGGAAAAGGTAAACTTCTGGCAAAAAACAAAAACAGGTGAACTAGTCAACAACAAAAAACATGCTTGGTATTTATTACCAAGCACAAGGCTTTTCACATGACTGGCCATAGTCCTTATCACTTTGTTTTTTTACTGAAAATTAGCCGTCTCTCTTTTTTGTGTACCTTTTACTGAGGATTTTTTGTTTATGTTTTCTTTCTTTCCACGTCTTCTGTTTACCTCTTGGGCTTTTATTGGCCATTTTCTTATATAGCTTTGACATTGCATTTTCTTCATTGAACGACACTGCTGAAGCAATGCATCGCGTCTGATATGAATTTTTCAAGGAAAAGTTAACTCTCTTCCCTCCTACGTATTTCGTAATGATGCTTCGTTCCACCACGTTGCTGTCTACGTCATGAAGTAAACTTCGAGCATGGCCGGCAATACCTTGAATCATAATACAGATTCTCTGCCACAGAGAACTTAACATAAAATCATTTGGAATATCATTTTCCTCCAGATTTAATCGTAAGTAACGATATGTTTGAGGAAAAACTTACTTCTATATTGTAATTTAACCCTTCTGTTTCTTGGTTTTCAGTCTGGATATCATATTGACTTACAGGAGCACTATCCACCTAAAATCCCATTAATCCATTATTCAATTTTAAAACCAATTCTTTTTTAAAATTCAACGTGTTTGTGGCAAGGTGATCTTGCCCTGCAACGACTGCAACGTGCGGCTGATATTATGAATATTACCTGTATACTAAAGATTTCTTCTAGTACACGTTTAGATGAATATGTACTTTTATCAATAACTTCACAATCGTGATCTTCCTGTGGTACCACTGTTTCCAATCTATAAAAAAATACCATCACATATCATCACTTATCATCTATCGCTTTCCATCAGGCGTGATCGAGGTCAAAAGCGGGCCGCCCATTCAGCAATAATAAAATGAAAAAAATAGAAGATTTTAAATTACGTTTTTAATTATTTTAAATTAAGTTAAAAGGAGGCTCAATAATTTAAAAAAGTGCATCATTAGAAGCGCAAAAAGTTTTTAGAGGCTCATTAATTTCAAAAAGTGTCCATCATTAGCAGGTCAATAAGTTTTGAAAGGATAGGTTAAATATTTACTTTTAATAAATCAATTCAATTTCCGCACATAACTTTTTTCTCCAAGTGAATTCAGACATGCTGTCTTAGGATTAATTAAGCAAACTACTCCATGAGGGCAATAAAGATCAACATAGTTCATAATGCTGCAATTAACTTTGTGTCTGGGTACGGTCTACCCATTCTCCTTTGTCAAGTAAGTAAGGCCTTTTACACATTATGCCGTGTCTGCGGCAGCGCCGCCGCGCACCGCCCGCCACGGTATTTTTATCTATACAGTATTCTATCTTCATAAAAACGGTCGGAACGCGAATCATACCTACGCGCCTCGATTTCGGTTTACACTCGGTTAACAAACAGTCTCGAATGCTCCGCACTCCGCAGTGACGAGTGGACGCCGGACGGTGTGACGGTTTCGTAAGCAGTAAGCGTGCAATTTGTGACAAATATTAATTGAAATAAGTACAAGTACTTACTTAATATGGCAAAGAGACTATATTGTGCTGTTTTTGGTTGTTTGAATTCGTCAATATGTTTTTTTTATTAAATCTATTGATCAAAAAGACCATGTATTTTTATTGAACTCTTTCTATTCCATTCACAACGTGTTTCTATTTTATAAATAAAAAGTCTTTTTTAAAAAAAAAAGACTACGGACTTCAAAAAAAAAAAAACAACACAAAGTAATTAACTTTAATTTTGGAAGTCGGTGTCGTTGGATCTGCATTTTCGTTTTTTGACACCGACTTCCGAAATAAAAGTTATTTTTCACTTTGTAGTGTTTTTTTTGGAAGTCGGTTGTTTTTTTTTTTTTTTTAAAAGTTTTTATTTTTCACTTTTTAGTTGTACCTACCTACCCCGCCTAAATTCATATAACACTAATTGCTATGTTAATATCAGTGACAGGAAGCTATTGAACACATCTGCCTACCCCTTTAAAGGGTATAGGCGTGATGTTATGTTGTGTGATTGCGTAAACTGGCATTTATTGAAGAGTTCCGTTGTCTGTCTCCGAAACTCATCATCAGATCTTTACGAAATTTAAATGGGACCATTTCGGAATAAACCTCTTTTGAACAAAAAAAGAATTTTGCAAGTCCATCTACCTACATATTTTTATGACGGAGTTATGTCCGAACATACATAAAAAAAAAATAGAAACATCCGAATTGACAACCTCCTCATTTTTAGAAGTTGGTTAAAAAAAAATATTTACCTATAGGTACAGTCACAAAACTAGAAAGAAACTCAAGTAGGTTGATGAAATTAAAATACTGTAGGCGGGAGGGGTTATCGCGTGTTTACGTACCGCGCGACTGTAGTACATTATAAAAAAAAAATTATATAATACAGCGGCGCCGCCGCCGCCGCGGTGCCGCCGTATTGGTTGCCCTTGGATTTGCATGAACCCTTGCACACGGCGCGGCGGCGCCGCGGCGGCGGCAGCATGATTCGGCGGCGAGTATTGCTACGGTTTTATCAAAACTCGTCGCCGCCGCCGCGGCGCCGTGTGTTCATACAAATCCAAGGGTGACTGATGCAGCGGCGGCGCCGCGGCAGTGGCGGTGCCGCTGCAGCTGCGGCATAATGTGTAAACAGCCTCAAAGATAGGTACCTAACATTCATACATAATATTATGAATCTATTTATTATAATAAACGAAATCAATAGGTAATAATAAAAACCAAAATCTTGCTTGTGATAATTTTCATCGCAATTTTTAGATGAATTTGTTATTTCGTTATGCCCAATATCAATAAGTCGCGAAAAACATTAGGTGCTTTTAGTTTTTTTTAATTGTAGTTTCGCATTAGAAATAACTTCCGTGTTGATATTTACGACTGTCTTTCGCCTGTGAAAGATAATTACATTGTAGACGTTTTAATTATTATTTATAAAAAAATAATAAATACATAATATATATAAATTCAAAATACATTTAAAAAGAAAACTTCGGTTAGAGAATCCCTGGGAATCGAACCCGGGGACTGTTGAATACAAATCTACACATCGGCCTCATACGCTAACGTAACAGTTGCGAATGCAGTCGAAAAAGTTGAGCTTATGCGTATATGCGTCATGACTGCACTATCTTAGACGTTTCTAAATTCATAGTTTTATTGTTAAAAAATAAATATTCAATAATAATAAAATGATCTTATTTTTTAATTTCGTATATATATATATAATATGTTCAGCGTTTTATATGAACGTTTTGTAGTCCGAACGGAATTTTTCACTTCATATTTACAATAAATGATAATTGATAACAAGGTTACGCTATTTTAACTTCAAAGTATTTTATATTTACACGAAATAAAAATATTTACGCAAAGAAGATTATGCAAATAATAATAAACAATGAATTTACAAATAAAACTTTACAAAAACATAATAATCTTGGCGGAAATATTGCGGCGAAAAGAGCGACACGTCCGTATAGCATCAGGCCTCGGCCGGCAGTGTCGCTACACAGCGTTTACGCACACATGCGCACGTATTTTGTTCGAAAATATGAATATGCGATTTACAAAGAATCTATTGTTTGGACAAAAAAATTAAAACACTAGTATTTTAGTATGTTGCTTGTAGAATAATCTGACAAAAAATCAGAATGATTGTATGTATTTTAGTATGGATTTTATTGTTTAAAGAAAATTTTTTGAGGTATCTTCATGATTTTTTTCTATCGTATCAAATTAGTTGTATTATGTTTTCACCACACTATCTATCTAGCATATATCCTGAAGAATATCATATATTTTTCTGATTTTTTTTACTGTAGTCTATCATATACTTTTATTGTTTCGAAAACTTGCGTTTAGGTCTTGTAAGCCCCTTAAGGCGACTACATGACCTAAAGCGCGGTTTTTGTCGGACTGCATAGGAAAGAAAGGGAAGCGCGATGACACAACACTGTTAATTTATTGCAAAATATGAAGCAATTATCTATTTACAAAAAATCTATTGTTTGGACAAAAAAATTAAAACACTAGTACTTTAGTATGTTGCTTGTAGAATAATCTGACAAAAAATCATAATGATTGTATGTATATTACTTACTTAGTATGGTTTTTATTGAAAAAAAAAAAGTTTTTAGACAAATCTTCATGATTTTTTTCTATCGTATCAAATTAGCTGTATTATGTTTTCAAAAACTCGATGCCAGTTTAAATTAAAACAAATCTAACAACTGATTATCAAGCTGCTACTTTCTACTTAAAATTATCCTTCGCTGTAGTTGTTAACCTGCTATTTTTGCTACCGGCATTAATAATTTTTTAATCCCAAATTCAGATTAATTTGTCGCCGCGTTTATTTAACACATAAATACACACACTCACACACACAGCACATTGCGTTTTTGTCATGTATTTCATGACAAATATAATACCTATGTAGTATGTATACGGATGAGTAAAACGATAAAATACGTCCAAAGACTTCTCTCCTCCGTAATGCGGAAACCCTTTAACAGTTTTACCCCAATAGGCTCTAAAACTGCAAACCGAAACACCAAGTAAACCATACTTCACCTACTAATTACAGACGACTTACAAACTTCTAATTTAAGAACCCCTAAAACCCAAACACAGAACCATTCATAAATTCAAATTCACATTGACATCCCTAAACCGGATAGATCCAGTTTGCACCGGAAAAAAGCGCCCCTCGCCAGTTTTGACATAAATAAGGGCATGTAAGCCGGTTATTAAGTTAAAGTAAATAACTTGAACTGTCCCTAGGAAGTCTTAAGGCGAAGATGATAATAAATTCTGGTCCCAGCAGTGGTAATGAATCAATTGGACAAAGGAGGTGGAGCGGCTTTAGTAGTAGTAAAATTTGTAATAGGCAATTTGTGATAGAGATGTTACAGAAAAGGGTTCTGGTAGATATTTATTGTGTTGGGTTTCGAAAAAGGGTTTTGAAGTGAAAACTTCTTAAGGCCCGGTATCCACCAAAGCGGAGACGAGAGGAGACGATAGGAGATGTGCCGCGAAGCTGGCAGGTTATTTCTACCAAAGCGGAGAGGAGATGCGTTGCGGAGAGGAGATGTGAGCTGTGTGTAGCGGAGATGTGAGCTGTGAGAGATCGAAGAAAGGCACGGGGAGAAGGCAGCGGGGTGAGGGGTGCGCGAGCACGTGCGCCGCCCGGCCGCCCGACTAGACACTTCTCCGCTCTGCCGCGCCGCTTGCTCGCTCGCTGCACAAAATTCTATAGAAAAATGAGACATCTCCTCTCCTCTCCGCTTGATCCATTTCCACCAAAGCTAAGCGGAGAAGAGATGTGGAAATAACGAAATCGGATTGGTTTATTCAAACACATCTCCTCTCGTCTCCTCTCCTCTCCGCTTTGGTGGATACCGGGCCTGAGGGGCGTTGGGCATTTTTTGAGATGGGAAAAAACCATTACACTCGCGCCACTGTTACTGTAAGCGACACCGCGCGTGTTTACTCGATCGATGATCGGCTGTTCTTGAACTGTTATTCACTGGTTGAAGCTTTTATCAAACTTTCGCCCCATAAGAGTCAGTTCTCCTTACTTCTATTCTCCATGGACCTGCGTTAGGAGTGTGGTTTAACTATTTTGTTTTAGAGTACCTATTTGCATTGTTACCATCGCAGGCAGAACCTGGATGAGCCTGGCACAGGAGCGTTGGGATTGGCACAAGAAAAGAGAGGCTTATGCCCAGCAGTGGGGAAAGTTGGGCTGTGTACGATGTTGATGATGATGATTTGCTAAAATCCTATTTTCTAAGATTAAACTCAAAAAATGAAACTTATCGTCGCATTCCCCGTCAGTTAAACCGAAATAAAACTACAATCGCATATTTCCCCCAAACTGATTATTGATTATTTCCCAAGTTTAAGTGAAACAAAAAAAAAACACATCCAACACTCCACTCCATTCGTTTCTGTCCTTTTAAACTGCATTTTAAACTCTACGGATTTATTTTAAAGTTATTTCCATAAACGTTCCACTCGACAACCCTATTTAGCACCAAATACCTTCAATTTTGTACCTTAAGCCCTTGTTTTAAGGACCAAAAATAATATTTTCGTGACATTCAATAAGTTTGTGTAAATTCACGAAGTACGTAAACTATATTTTCATGTGTCATTAATATTAAAAGTTCCTGTGTACGTGTGTATTTCATTTTTAAGTTGGCAACACCGCGTGTTAACGGAGAGGTTTGGCTCATTAGGTTCTATTACAATTTGCTTACAAAATTAATTTTATTCAATTGGGAATAGACCACATTTCATTATTTATTCGTTTCAGAAAAATCTTTTACTTATTTTTAAGTAGATACTTGCCTAGCATCTCAGAATGTTGTTCTAAGTTTGCGATCATTGCTCGCGCCGTTTCTGTATGAGATGAGGTTTTTTTTTGCTCAGGAGTGGGATAGTAACAGTTTGGTATTATTTTTTGAAGGGAAAACTTCTTTAGGCGCGTTGGGAAAAAATACCCTTGTGTTCGGCTGTCCTCGGGATGTACTCGGTTTTAAATGTATATCCGATATGTCAGTGAGTGATGGCAAAATATTCTGTTTGTGTTTTGTTTTCACTTCTGTCGGCACTCCCGGAGTGACACTGTTTTTTTTTTATTATCCATTTTCTTGTGAAGTTTTTAATTGAAACTTTTTATTTGACTTATCTCGTTGGCATCTTTTTGAAGCGAACTGTATAGTATACTTGGGCATTTTCATTTTAAATGGCGCAGGTTATAATAAACAGCTTTTAAAAATTTATTATTGTTTTAGGACTTTAAACTTTGAATTACTGTAAAAAAATATATAATTTATGTGATTTATGTAATAATTCCGTGCAGAAATAAGTATTTAATTTTCTAAAATTATTTTTCTAAAGTAGATCGGGCTAAAGATGTCTTGTTAGTAACAAAAATCAAACCGCGATAAAAATTAAACTGCTGGAAATGAAATGAGAAAAACGCTATTGATAAGTTTTGGTATATCGATTAATGAAATTAAACATTAATACTTGGTTATTAGATACGTATTTTTAATTAAAATTTCAACAATTTGGTCAGTATCGTAACATATTGTCCAAATGCAAGTTTTAATTTTCATGTAACTTATTTGATCGGTCAAGGAATGATAAAGTTGGAATATAATCTTAATTTAGTTTATTTTTCTTTATTTATAATATTCTAATAATATTATTCCGGATAATATTTTAAGTTTTTTTTTAATAATTAAGGCAAAAATATTTTGGGACAGTTACTAAATGGACATGTGACGTGACGAAACAGAATTATTAGGAATAGAACTCACTGTGAGGTTAAAATCATACAAAATGTTAGTTTTCTTATGAGAGTAGAAGTAGAGTAGAATATAATATATCTACCTAAATTAAACAAAAATGCATAGGTATTAAATATGTATTTTAATAAAACATTTTGTTAAAGTACTTTAAAATATTTATTTGGTACGTATCGAGTATCTTAATCATCGTTTAACAACTAATTAACTATAAACTAACAAACTATTAATCAATCAACATAACCACCACGGTATCTTTATTATAAAATTTTAATAAAATAAGAATAAAACTTAAACTTTCAATCAGTATAATTTCTAACTTACTTACTAAATATTTTTAATCAGTCAAAATTGCTCATCAGTTAAGGTGGAAGCGTCGCGTTGGTCGCGAAATTCAAATATTATTACCGTTTTAGCAATTTGCAAATTTCGTAAGTTTATTTTATGAGTTCTAAGCTTTACATGTCTGTTTCGTAACATTTTTTGTCCATCCTATAGTAACGGTTGCTAACAGGACGTGACGAATGTAGATCGTTTTAAAACTAAATTAAAATACTCAAACAATATTATCAGAAATCAATCAAATTCTACTTTTATGCTTTCAGCAGTGTTTGAGTTATGTACAGCTAAAAAAGAAATAAAGACAAACTTAATATTCACGTAAAAAAACGTTACTAACCTCAATAGATTTTTCTTGACCAACTTTTTGTACCGCGAAACGTACCGCACCAGCTGAACACCTTGCGTGACTACCTTCAAAATGGCATTTCATACTTTGACATTTGTACCCGGGATTGCTATGAAAGCCAAATTTACACGATAAATGTGTATTTTAGTAGTAAAAAGCGTGTTACTATCCGGACATGTCCGGTAGTCGCGAATTCGTGGGACAAGCTTTTTATCAATTTATTTAATATTTTCTTTACTGACTGAGATTAAATGCTTAGTTTAAATGATAAATTAACTATCTAACAATAAAATTAAATTGTCGCTATGTTAGCTGTAGTACAAAAAAAAACTAAAAAATTAAATGCAATGATACATACTGTCGGTGGGACATCATGATTTTACACATTTCCGAAACTTTATTAATTTAAATAAAATTG
Organism: Luperina testacea; assembly: GCA_927399505.1. Lineage (NCBI taxonomy): Eukaryota > Metazoa > Arthropoda > Insecta > Lepidoptera > Noctuidae > Luperina > Luperina testacea. The sequence continues at coordinate 6,078,574 of OV656783.1, read as the reverse complement.
AAAATGTGTTCTATCAGGAACCAATAAATCAAATCCACAAGTTTATAAAATTACTTTCAGTGCACATACCCTTTTTCTTAAAAAAATTGTTTCTAAATATTTTTTTCATAATTTTGTTGTCATGAGACAATCGAAAAACGACCTGCGCCATTTAAAGTGAAAATGCCCACTTACGTATGTATTTAATTTGTTATTAAAAGCAAATACATGTTAATTATTATATCTTATAAATTACAGTCCATCTCATAAACAAAAAATGGCGCGAGTCAAGTTTAAAAAAACATAATTGCCTACCTACATGTTTCAGTTTTAATCAGTCAAATGACTGGGCGGTTTACAAGCAACTCTTCTGGAAGGTGAATCATATTCTAAACCGATAGTCACGGGTATTAGCTAGTGAGTTTCCTAGAATTAGAACTGAAGTTAGAAATCCATCTTATTTAACAAGAGCGAGAATTTTACAGTCTCTGAGAATTAAAAAAGTCATCCTATATAAAAAGACTCCCCCACAGACTAGCGCTTCATAGAAATTGTTCTACTAGAGAATCGCGTAGCACCTGTCTGCGGGAGGCCTTTATGCTTTAGAGGTATGAGGAACAGGGTGTAAAGCTCACTCATACTCTATGGAAAAGAGAGGATCCTCCGATCAGACGGGGTTTGTGTCTGGCGGGCAACTGCCCGATGATTCATGTCGGGCCGTTGTATCTATTCTATTCTAAGGAATTTCCTCATTCCTAGTAATACTAAGTATCGTTTTCAGGAACGTGTGAGTTTTCTGTTCAATGTGTGATACCTGACAACATTGACTTTCGACGAAATATGGTATTATGTCCTTAAGGGGAATGCTCTAGGTATATTCATTCCTATTGATAGATATTTCATGAAATAGCCATTTAATACGATTATATGAACTTAGAGGGTTGTAATGATTATAATTCTGTAAAGACATATTTTTTACGATCGTCATATATTTTAATCACTATTTAACATGACACGGACCCGTAAATTGCAAAAAACGTAAGAAAGGGCTTTGAAGGTCCGTGGCATACCTAGCTGTCCGCCATTTTGTTTTTTTTCAAAATGGCGGCCAGGCGTGATACCTATAGAACTCGATTGCTGACATCAATGCAAAGAGAAAACATAATAGAATCAAACCCCGTAAAGCGTCACATTTATATATTTTTTGTTGAGCTTGCGTACATCTTGTTGCTTAAATGTTTGAAGTAATCACTATGAAAGTTTAAAATAATCAAAGATCTATGCTTCCCCTGGCGCTTCCCCTAAGTCCTCACTCCTCATCTCACTGGAGGAAATTTTCATGACATACAAGCTCACGCCCTCCCGGTTTTTAGAAGCCCGTGATCCATCCAAAAGCTGTTGTGGTTGGTTAGGAAAATAACAGCAACAATTCAGATTCTAAATTGAATAAGATTGGACCCACCACAGATTTAATAGGTTGAAACAGGTTTTCAGAAACTGGTAGGTAATCCCTGGAAGTCGCCAAGCTGCAACAATGCATAGAATATTTACATTTACGCGCAACCACGCCTTGCCATGTATTCAGTATTTACATGATTCTGTAAATGAAATTTTTCGTTGATTACTTTTGTATGAAAATGTTTTTTTAAATGTTTTTTTTTTAATAACTGATGAAAAAGGTTTTTCGCAGGGGGTCCAGAATCATGTACTGAATCCAACTACATATGTAAGATAACTGGTTGCGCGTCGATGGCCGGTCACCCTGTATAGCGAAAACATAGCAAAGTATTAAATTTTCGTTCATTACTTAGTCATGTTCTTTCTAATATTAATTTAATATCATTCAAATTCAATAACACCGACAAAAAAAAAGTTTAAATCTCATTCAAATCTTCCATTCGGATGAGCGTTCTATTTTTAAATCGTTTAACCGTCAACTGTCAAACTTGATGACAGATGGCGCTAGGCACGTGTGGATTAAGGGGGTGTTCACACCGATGCATAACTGGCATTACTGATGGTAATTTGTGTTTGGAAAGGACTTAGTTCAATTGAGAAACACCTTACCTCCTGTGTGTGTGTCCTGCTTGTGGTTTCTTTACAGTGAAAACGGTATTTATAAAACATCTGTATGCAGTGCAACGGTTGTATGCAGACGTGTAGCTAGTACACCCACATTTCGTTAATTATGTAAGTTCCATGTCATCTGCGGTGAGTATAATGCTATTAAAAAGGCACAATTCTAGACTCCAAGCTGCAACTAAGAATCTTCTAATACACAAAATGTTGTTGCAAGGAATTACATTTCACAGACGCGTCGCAAAATAACGCAGAAAGTCACTTGCCGTGTCGCGTCGTCACCAACTCGTGACCCTGAGCAAGCCAGTTTTCTGTAAGTACATATCTAAGTCCAGGGATTTGCGGCCGCCATGCCGCCCGACCCGAACATATCCGAGATTAACCGAACAGGCACGTTTTGCCTATTACGAACGGTAACCGTTTTAAAGATGGCGGCGGCAGTTTGACTTTTCATGTTTTTATTTATTATACGCAATGGGGTTTCGTTTTGCTGTAGATAGTTTTTTTTATTTTTAGCTAAAGGTTAATGTGAATTTATTATGACATGTCGAAGCCATAGAAGTAATATGAAATTCTTATAATTTTAGCTTAGCTTATGCGTTTATAAAACTTGCCATACTGGCTTTTCGTCCGGTCAGACCAGAGGGTTAATTGCGTAATAGATTAACAGTAGTAATGGCTTTCGTTTTGATAGTTCAACAACGTTTATTGCGTTATTTACGTTGTTGAGGAAAACAATTTTCGAGAGTATTAGGCTGAGGCTACAGGAGGCAGCGATTTGCGATGCGACTGGAAGAGCGAAACGAGAAAAACATGGTATGGCTACATTACAAACGAAAAAAAAAGAAATTTTCTAATAAATTCGCTTCAATTTCGCTCATATGTTGATGTAGCCGATGCCGTGATTTCAGTAATGTTGTTCCTATCGCATAAAGAAATCAAAGATCGCTAGTAATATTTGATGTACGGTGTAGCCATATACGTGAGCATTCATTTACTTGTTTTAATCAATTTAATCGCTCATGTGTCGCAGGTCGCGTCGCGGCCTAATGTAGCCTCAGCCTAAAGGCTCCTTCAAACAAGCGCGACACGACACGCGACACAAAGGCAGCGCAAGTCGCGCAACGAGCGGTGCCTTTGTGTCGCGCACGATTATATCGCGTGTCGCGCCTGTTTGTAGGAGCCTTTAAGAAACCAACATACAAAGACAGGTGCAGAGACGGAAAAAAAACAGACAAGATCACTTTTAAAATCCTTATTTTAGACGCCTCAAAGACCTACACACAGGCACCAGTGACCTTTCCCAACACATCCCAAATACTTCTAACCATAAATTCTTTATAATGGTTCGTTAATGAGGGTTTTCTGAAATGACGTTCGCCAGGTGGCAGCACTGACACGTCAGGTCCAGACATCTGTCAAAGAGCCTATATTTTCTTTAGTCATAACTGAATGATGAACGAATGAATGAATCGAATGATGAACGTCATCATATATTTTATATTGGAAGACCTCTTGTCACAGTGGTGCCAACTGGTGTCGTCAATTTTCACGAAAACCCTCATTAGGTAAGGTTCCAAGACAATAGGCCGCAGATTAGTATCGAATGTAAATGATATCATCATTCTAATTAATGGTAGGGTCGCGGACGTCATGTGTCATCACTGTCGACAGATATACGGACATTTTGAAATGGAACGGGTTGTGAGAAGGGTGGCCACGCGTTGGGGGACGCACGAGACTGTTCGACAAAAAAAAAGAAAGATAGATACCTACTTCGAAGATACTCTTTATTGTATACCAAAACAAAAGGGTACTTTACAGGACCTGAAGCCTTATTAGGAAGTATTAATGCCATCATGATTCCAGTGCGAAAAAGGGATGGTGCTATCAGTTATACATAGCTCCGTCTCTCTCTTACACTGGAATCATGATGGTATTAAACCGTCACAATACGGCACCAGCATGATAAAATGATTCGCGTGAAAGACTGAATGTCTGCAACAATGTGCATTGATAATAAACTACCCCTTGTTTTTATAGACGCCTGCGCTAATTATCTCGCGTTAATTAAACACCGCAGTAATTGTTAACCAATTGATTGAAACAACACGCAAAAACAACACTATAAAATAGTTACAACTTAGTTCTTGTTATTTTTTGGGGCGTAAAAAGACGCAATAGCACTTGGATACAAACAGTACTGGGTAGCATGTGTAAAAGAGGTTTAAGCCCGGAAAACACATGCCTGTAACCTGTATGCCGTATTTTGCATGCCAATGGTATTCACCAATCAGAAGTTGTTATGGCACACAGCATGCAAACTACTTGCAGACTTTTGTGCAAGTTACAGGCATGTGTATTCCGGGCTTTATGTCTAGCATCGAGAAAGTGGAGGCCATAACTATTGCAAGTGGATTTTCTGACATAACATCACTGCTAGTATTGCTGCACACACCACCAATATTCGCCGAAATTGTAAAAGAAATTGGATGTGTTGTTGTTTTGATGTATGATTGGATGGTGGTGGTGGTTCGCAACGCATCGCCTGCCCGCGCTTTTACTTCAATTTTCGCTTAGCATTTTTGCTAACTTTTTTAATTTTTAACTCGGCACTTAAAGGTCCTAGTGTGATGTTAAATATACCTATAGCCTATTAATAGCCTTCCTCGAGAATTGGACTATCAAATGCAAAAATATTTTTTCAAATCCCGACTGACTGGTGGTTCCTGAGATTAGCGCGTTCAAACAAACAAACAAGCAGTTCAGTTTTATTATTAGTATAGATGGGTACCAAGAAGCGGACACAGATCCAGACTACAAGCTAATGACAAGAGACTGCGCGTACGTGTTCCACGCGCGCCTCAAAGAGATGTCGGCATCAACCGAAGGGGCCCGTCAGGGCCGACGCCTGCCGGGTCAGCGGGATTGTCCGAAAGGGTTACCGCTGGCCCGGAACATAAAGGGCTAAGGAAGGAACACGGTTGGGTTTTAGTCAGTAAGAGTCTGACACGCCCTTCCGCTCCACCCAGAGTAGGAGGGGTCATTTGATGATTTCCCATCTTGAAAACAAAAAAAAAAAGCTAATGGCAAGAGGATTCTATCCTACTAAAATTTCCTTCCAAAGCCGACAGCGTGTGGTCACCCTACCCCTGTAGTAGACACGAACCCGCTAAACGTTTGAGGACTTAATTTATTGACTGCCGCCCGTCACACCACGGATTTATATTTAAAACTCCAAATACGCAGCCGTGACGACTTCACTGTTGTATTTTTAAGTTTATAGGGTGAGCAGAACTGTCTGTACGTGCGATGCTATCCTTTCAAATACATATAAAAACGATTGGAATTGGGTTTAAACCTGTCGCTATAGGTTTTAACTAGTTTTTGTGCAATGAACGTGCCTTAAACAAACGTGACCACTTAGAGTCCTGGGTTCCGTTCTTCGGCGGGATAATTGCATAAAGGCTCTTTCAAACAGGCGCGACACGCAATAAAATCGCGCGCGACACAAAGGCACCGCAAGTCGCGCAACGAGCGGTGCCTTTGTGTCGCGCGCGATTCGCGTCGCGCGTCGCGCCTGTTTGCAGGAGTCTTAACACACTAACAATAGGAATGGCTGTAATTTCGACAGTTCAACAACATTCATTGCGTTATTTACGTTGTTGAGCAGACAGATCTTTGGAACATATGAAGCAATGGATTAGCGACATCCTTCAAAATGATTCAGGGGGCTTACTCTCCAAACTAATTTTAATTCCAATGAGATGCCAATATGATTCCAATGTTAATTTTACAGTCACGTGATTCGGTACTCTTGAAAACAATTGTCAAAAATTACCCCACGCCAAGCCCGAACCCAATTCCACTTAGTTCTCCAAAATGGACACCCAATCTAAAAATCATTTGGCGCTAGCATCGAACTCAAGAGTATGAAACGTCACAATTCCAATGTCGATCTATCGGAATTAAATTGAAGAGTAAGCACCCTGATGGTGGCAAAGACCTCGCAAGTCTCAATTTCTCAAGTTATAAGTCAGATTCACCATGGAGAGCGTGTAAGTTTTTTTTTTTAATTCGAAATGGGTTTGCTCTTCACTCTAATTTAAGTCAGAGATAAAGTCTACGTATGTATGTGTTTAAAGTCCCATAACTGTGCTAACATATCGCGGGCAACTTGTTAATGGTAACGAAGGAGTGCGAATGTAAAGGCTCCTGCAAACAGGCGCGACGCGCGACACGAATCGCGCGCGACACAAAGGCACCGCTCGTTGTGCGACTTGCGGTGCCTTTGTGTCGCGCGCGATTTTATCGCGTGTCGCGCCTGTTTGAAGGAGCCTTAATCCGACTGTGTTGCTCAAAGTGTTCTGTGGGGGGCGAACCTTCTACCCCTTTTCTGAAATAGCTTGACGATTTATTGTCCTATTATCCTGTACGAATTTGTTTTTATTATCCTACTAATATTATAAATGTGAATGTTTGTGAAGTTGTTTGGATGTTCGTTACGCAATCACGCGTAAAGGCTCCTTCAAACAGGCGCGACACGACACGCGACACAAAGGCACCGCCAGTCGCGCAAGGAGCGGTGCCTTTGTGTCGCGCGCGATTCGCGTCGCGCTTGTTTGTAGGAGCCTTAAACCGTTGAAGAGATTTGGATGAAGATTAAAAAAAAAAAAAAATATTTGACACTAAGAAATACATACATGATTACATGTTACAAATCAGTCATGATAAAATAAACACGAATGTATTGCCACAAAACTGATCCTAACCCTCAAACTAGGCCTGGACCTGTATTTTGGGGGTTAATTGGATGAAAATTGGCACATAGATATCCCCATTTCCTGGATTAACATATAGGATACTTTTTATCCCGATATTCCCACGGGATCGAAACTTATGCGGGTGAAACCGCGGGGCGCTGCTAGTTGAGAATAATTCTTAGACTCCTACAAACAGGCGCGACACGCGATATAATAGCGCGCGACACAATGGCACCCTTTGTGTCGCGCACGATTTTATCGCGTGTCGCGCCTGTTTGTAGGAGCCTTAAATCCTTAATTCTTTTGATCGGCCTCATTGGTTTAGCTAGTGGTTGCAATCGCTAACTGCAGAGTATGAGGTCCTGCAGGGTAATTGCGTAGCACTGTAACAGTAGCAATAGCTTTCCAAACCCACCACAACATTCATTGCGTTATTTACGTTGATGAAAGAAAGAAAATACGTTTATTTGCGGCAAATATGACGCATAAAAATAAAAAACACAAACAACAGAAAAACAAAATAACAATTTGGGAGAAAGACAAACAAACACATGAGCAGACAAATTCTTAGAATATATGAAGTAATGGATTCGCAATATCCTTAAAAATGATTCAGATTGAGATTGTAAGTCGTAATTGTTGCTTTTTGTTGATTATGTATACTAAGGCTCCTAAAAACTGGCGCGACACGCGATTAAATCGCGCGCGACACAAAGGCACCGCAAGTCGCGCAACGAGCAGTGCCTTTGAGTCGCGCTCGCGCGCAAATCGCGTTGCGCGTTGCGCGCCTGTTTGCAGGAGCCTTTATCGTTTAGAATCCCTTCTGGCAACGTTTCTAATCTTTGCATGAGCCGTCAACACTAGAGTGACAGACGTTTGGTCATGGCGGTTAGTTGATGACTCAAAGCGTAGTAGAAATGAGTAATTAAGTTGATGACTTTACAAGCAGCTTCAAAAACCTTATTAACTGACACAGACGGGAGTCTTAATTTTAATCAACAACGGTCAGCAAATTATAGTGATCGGCTATTAATCTGAAACATAAGACCACCGCTAAAATGTATAACTTCAAAGCCCCCATCATAAACCAATCCTCTGGGGCCTTACAAAACCACATTTCAAAAGATTCAGCCTCCACAACTATCCTAAATCTGCGCATTTAACCTGAATCACTGACGCCCCGAAACGAAACGCCTCGGGGGGGTTCAGTTTGAAGTTTGAGCATCTCTGACAACGTATATCGTTTCTTATAAATAAAGGCTCCTACAAACAGACGCGACACGATATAAAATCGCGCGTCGCGCTTGTTTGCAGGAGCCTTAAATGTGTTGGAGTCTAAACACAGAGGAGTGAACTAATGGAATGTAAAGGGCCAACTGTGAGCAAGTCTACATACGAATAAAAAATAGTTGAGTAATGTATGTAGCGAAGTAATCAGTCAAGAATTAATAAAGGTAATTTCTAAATAAGAAAAAAAAAACTGGCCAAGTGCGAGTTGGACGCGCACACGAAGGGTTCCGTACCACAAGGCAAAAACGTCGAATAAAACACGTCTGTTGTATGGGAGCGCCCTTAAATGTTTATTTTATTCTGTTGTTGTTATAGCGGCAACAGAAATACATCGTCTGTGAAAATTTCAACTGTCTAGCTATCACGGTTCTACAGCCCGGTGACAGACAGACGGACAGTGGAGTCTTAGTAATAGGGTCCCGTTTTTACCCTTTGGGTACGGAACCCTAAAAAGGATAAGGAAAAAGAAGAAGGGGAAGTATAAGTAAGAAATTTCTATCCCATAGGCTTCTACTCCATTCACCTTTTATACCCTGTTTTTGTCCAGACGGTAAAAAAAGTAAGCCAGTGTACGAAGAAAGCAGTAAGCGTCTACGAGTGTTCCATTTAGTAATTACTTAGTGGATCTAAACGTCTCTTGACGTTCGACGGTAGAATTCAGCTGCGCGCGGGTTAATTATCTAGACTTAAGGCTCGTACACACAGGCGCAACGCGACACAATGGCACCGCAAGTCGCGCGACGAGCGGTGCCTTTGTGTCGCGTGTCGCGTCGCGCCTGTGTGTACGACCCTTTATACGATGACTACTTCTGCGCCGTAATACTTTTTACGTATGAGCAACATAATTCAGGTTTATACACTTAAATTACCATACTAGTGTGTAATCGGGTCAGTGCAGTTAACTGGGTAACCACTTTTACTTCTTGGACCACTTCAAACCCCATATTACTAAGTGGGCTTGAAATTCACAATCATACAATAAAATTCATGGGGTTAAAACTGCAGTAGTAAGAAACAATTGTATGATTGATTTAAGGCTCCTTCAAACAGGCGCGACACGACATGCGACACAAAGGCACCGTAAGTTGCGCAACGAGCGGTGCCTTTGTGTCGCGCGCGATTCGCGTCGCGCGTCGCGCCTCTTTGCAGGAGCCTTTATGCTCGGTTCCTTTCCTAGAAACAAAAACGAATCGCTTTGAACTCAAACTCAAAGCATTTATTTCAGTTAAATCATGTACTTACAGGCACTTTTGAATTGTCAAAATTAAATAGTCTGTCAGTTAGTTAGAAAGTTGAAGCTAGTTGCCCATTCAAAACGTAGATCTCTATGGAGGAGAACGGGCAAGAAACTCCATGGACACTATACAATTTTGTTTTAATTTATTCATAATTGCTTACCAATGGTAGCAATTTTTATTCCAAACATAAGAATACATTCGTAAGTTAATTTTACATGTGATAGCTACTTCCATATGGGAGGGTCCACTATGCAAAGCTATGATGTAATTGCTTCATTATTGGTAAAGATACAAGGGGCTTAATTTTGACCATAATGGTCCGTTTTTAGGAATCGGCCATTAAAGAAAAACTATAAAAAATCCATGAAACTTTTGAAGTCAGAAAAGTTAAGAAGTCGTTCTTCTGGGCATATAAATAAAGTATGTCCTTCAAAGATCATAATACTGTCATAATTATAATTTGATGTAACATCTTGCATGCTATGTGTGTGTATACTTGTTTTGGACAAATAAAAATTATCTTATCTTATCTTCTGAATATTAAAAAGAGTCATTTAAAAAAATGGTGACCAATAAAATATTAAATTCTATCTATCGCATCATCATCTGCGTAGCCTTTTCCCAATTTTGTTGGCGTCGGCTTCCAGTCTAACCGGATGCAGCTGAATACCAGTATTTTACATGGAGCGACTGCCTATCTGACCTCCACAACCCAGTTACATGGTAACACGATACCCCTTGGTAAGACTGGTTGTCAGATTTTCGGGCTTCTGACCGTAACGCCTGCCAAAGATCTACAAATGACAGCCGGGAAAGTAGTGCTGTGAAATAAAGCCCTTATTAATATTCTATTTATCTTTATTATTAGGATCTTACCAAAGAGAGATTAGATTCAATTCAACTCTACGAGAATGAAAATTCAGTTAGGTACGTAACACAAAAAGCCAAAAAAAAACAGACCATCAACTCGAGAAACGCAAGAAATGTCATCGCTCACATTAGATACATAAAAGAAATTGTCTAAAAACACTACAGTGCAACATTACGGGAACATCTTATAATTCTAAAGCCGCAAGTTAAAAGGAAAGTGTAGAAAAACATAAATTAGAATTTCTTTTTTTTTACTATGCACTTCACGTAGGGTCATTTAAAATGCATTATATAGAGGGGAGGCAGACACGGAGCTTTTGTTATGATAACTATACTTTAATGGTACAGGTTTCAAATTACGATACAAAATATTCAAATATTTCAAAGCGTCGAGTACTAGGAGTTGGGAGATTATGTAAGATATGTTCAAAACCAGTAATAGTGACTGAGAAATATTTCGCTTGCAACGTCGCGCGATATCGAAGGCGACATGAGTTGCAGAAAGTTTAGGTATCGATTTTCAAAGAAACTAGCTGTTATCGCCACTTTAAATCTGTAATCAGGTTCCATCCCAAATCCGCAAAGGAAGATACTGGTCTAGAGTTGTTTGGCATTCTTTTTATAATACATAGTTGTTTGCCATTATTTTCATAATGTACAGGCGCCAGCCAATGATGTATAAAACTATAGATACGTTGTCCGCACTCTAAAATGGCAACATGAAATGAAGCCAATTGCCACATTTGCGCTCAGTCACGCACCAACCTGTCGCGCGACGCGACGCGACGTATGTTTGTTTTTAATTTATATCGTATGTGAAAACCTGTGCAAAACATAAAGAAAATATGCCGTCGTGTGTTTTCAGAGGATGTAAAAATTATACCCCAAAAGTTAAAGACAAAAATGTGTCATTTCACGCGTAAGTTTACAAAACTAGATTATTTTATTTTATTTTGTACGACGCTGCGTCTAATGGCGGCCGGCGCATGAAGTGACTCTGATAGCTACGTCACTCATGCGCTCGACCAATGAGCATGTAATTTGACTATTACTTATCCTGTGACGTAACTTTAGATGTTTATTTATCTCCCTCTAGCAACAGACATCCCGCCGTACGGTGATATATTTTCTTTCCCTTTCTTTACGCGTATAAGTAGTTATCTAGTATTTTCGCCGTTTTTAAGCGCCGAGATGTTGGTTGATAACGTGTCTATATATAATACGTCATTGGCGCCAGCACATCAAGCTACCCGAAACTGTCAAATTTTCCCAATCAACCTTGAACCTTATGCTGTAGCGATAAAGTTGAAAATCTATTAAAGAAATTTGACAGATTGTAGTAGCTTGATGTGCTGGCGTCTGTACATACATAAACTTACGCCTCTTCTCACGAGGGTGGGTAGCAGAAACTACAGAACGCCATCTGCTACGATGCATTCTTATTTATTTGTACATGTATCGTTCGTTTGTCTTCGTTTTTAAACATTTTCTCGTAGTAATATATTTGCAAAACGTGCTGATTTTGGTATATTATTAAAGGAAGCACTCTAAAAGGATGCTTACAGCAGCCCCCGTTGAGATGAGTATAATTACTACACAGTACACACTTCTCAGAAACCCGACCGAACCACCAAAAAACCCGTCTTATTACACCCAATTTTACTTTCCAAAAAGAAACAAATCTCAACTTAAACGATATGAAATAATATGTAATTGTCCACAAACTGGCTTTCGTGTCGAGATGTCCAATTTATTTTATTACACTACACCGCTTACAAGCGCCCATAGAATTTATTATGTGATGGGTGGCCCGTTTTTTTGGCCTGCATTGTAATGAGAAGTGTTTATTGGGTAACAGGATTTTTTGTTTTTAAAAGGATTTATTGGTTTATTGCTTGAAGAAAAAGATGTCCGCAAGAGCCTATTGTATTGTTACTTTGTAAGAGTACGAAAGTAGGTACATTCTTAGCTATTGTTTATAAATGAGTAGAATTTAAATACCGCACCGTATAGGTGCCCGGAGGATGAAGTAAAAACCTTAACTTGCGTAAGATTGGCACCTTAAACGTCACAATTTACCGGAAAATTATCGATCAAGTAATAACAGTAAAAAAGTAACTAATCAACGTTTTACTTTGAGATGGCGAACCTAACCCCTTAGCCTAAGTACACAATATTGCGGCTACATAGACCAGCGGGGTAATTGCGTAACACACTATCAGTAGTCCACAGCTGGTCATAGGCCTCTCCCAGACTGCGCCACAGCACCCTGTCCTCCGCCTTCCGCATCCTGTCTACCCCAGCTACCTTCTTTAGGTCGTCCACCCATCAAGCTGTGGGGCGTCCCATACTACGCTCGCCGATACGTGGTCTCCACTCCAGGACTCGTCTGCTCCACCGGCCATCGGTCCTTCGACAACATGGCCAGCCCACTGCCACTTTAGTTTGCTTACTCTGCAAGCTATGTCGGTAACTCCGGTTCTTTTCCGGATAATTTCATTCCTGATTTTATCCTTCAAAGAGACTCCGAGCATGGGAACATTAGAGATTGATTATGTATATTCTTGAGCTATAGTTATTAGGCAAAAGTTTAGTAGTTATTAGTAAAGTAGTTTCTGCCTACACCCAAGGCGTGTGTTTAGTTTATGTTTGTATGTATGTAAGTATAGTTTAGGTATTTTTTGGTACTTTATTTTTATTATCCTTTTTAGTATGTTTTATTGTGTGTGTGCAGTGTGCACTCTACATATGAGTTATGGTTGCTCGAAATAAATGTATTTTATTTTTTATTTTATTTTGACATTTTAACAACATTCATTGCGTTGTTTACGTTGTTGAGCAGACACATTTTCCGAACATATATGAAGCAATGGATTAGGAATATCCTTCAAAATGATTCAGATTGGACGGATAGTGTGTAACGCAATTAGTGTGCTGTTCCTGACTACAGACATTCAAGTGTACAATGCGTGCCACGAAAGATGAGACTTGACACACCACGTGGTTTGACATGCGCAGTACACGATTTTAGGTATCTTTAGCGGTATGAGGTCTGAGTGCGGGACGGGACCGGACGTCATAGCGGCGGCGGAAAGAGGCGGGGGAGGCGGGGTCAAGTCTCATCTTTCGTGGCACGCATTGTATCTCGCTTCTTTGGACCTGAATTCATGTTGAGAACTTGCTTAATTACGTGTTGCTTAGTTTTGTAAGTTAATTAAGAAATTAAAAGTAAATAAAAACTATTAAAAAAAAACTTACCATAAGAAGAATAAACGGCCAGCATCAGCAGGAGGCAAACTCTGGCGATGACCACGCCCATTTTCACGCGGAACATATTCAAAATGGCGCTCATAGCAACACAAGATGGCCGACTAGCTAAACTAAACACTCGATATTACATAATACTGATATTAATTTTTTTATTCTATTCGTATGTCGAGTTCTTGATGTGAATTTCAACGTTGATGTTTTTGAAATCATTCGCGGGACGATTCGGCTTCTGGAAAGAAAGAAAAGTAAAAATTAGTTATACAGCGAAAAATGTACAGTCGGGAACTTGATTGTTGAGGAGAGTGACAGAAAAGATGGAATTAGCTCAGCCGGTCGATTCTGTAAAAATCTCACCGTGAAAACGGTGAAGTGAGTTTGTTTTTGCTAGGAATTGACACTATTGACAGCTCACTCCACGCTCACTTCACCTAAGTTTTCACGGTGAGATTTTTACAGAATAGCACCGCTGTTTTGCATTAAGGCTCCTACAAACAGGCGCAACACGCGATATAATCGCGCGCGATACAAAGGCAACGCTCGTTGCGCGACTTGTGGTGCCTTTGTGTCGCGTGTCGTGTCGCGCCTGTTTGAAGGAGCCTTTACAAGAAAACAAGAGGGGCAATTCTCGTAATTTCAAGAACCTTCACAGTCTGGTCTTAGGTTCCATCTGTCAAAAATACCTCTGATTTCCCTACAATTTTGACAATGTCGCCGAGATGAGATTGTGACTAAATTTTGAATGTTTTTAGTTACGAGAATTAGTCTTCTGATCTAATATTCTAAAAACACACAGCATCGGTTGTTTTGATGTAAAACAAACATTTAGTACAGTCAGAGAATTTTGTATTTACAGTCCGGCCGTCCGTCGCTTCGAGAGAAAGCGTTCTTGACACCAGCTGTCAGTTTCATAATATAATATAAACGAATACGTGTTATTGCGAATTTGATATTTATTAGTTACTAGAATTATTGCAAAGGTATTCTCTCGACGCGACGGCTGGTTTGTAGTGGAGCAAATTGACACACTAGGCCAATTTTCCGTGTTATATACTTAGCTATTTATCTGTCTGTCAAAGATGACAGTTTAGCGATTGTCACAAGATCGATTCATTAGATGAAATAAAAATATTTTTTTATGTAAAGGCTTCTTCAAACAGGCGCGACACGACACGTGACACAAAGGCACAGCAAGTCGTGCAACGAGCGGTGTCTTTGTGTCGCGCGCGATTATATCGCGTGTCGCACCTGTTTGTAGGAGCCTTAACTCGTTTCATGCTGTATTTCGACTCATTCCCAACTCGTCCGATGGATATGTACAATTAAGCACAAAATAAACATTTTCAGTACAACAAAATTTTATTATAAATGATATAAGTAATAAAATTTTAAATAATGATTAATATAAATAAAGATTTGTGATTAATTCTATTGTTTTTCTACATAGTTATTCTTTATTTTAATGTCACAAAAATATCAAGAAACGAATAAAACACAATCAAACGAAAATCGAACGATGGGACCAAAAGGTTCTGGAGTGGCGACCCTGTACAGTTGGTCTGCGGTCGTGAAGGCCGCAGGTCCGCTGGATGCGAGGAGTACAGAACTGCGGGTTAATTGCGTAACACACTAAAGGCTTCTTCAAACAGGCGCGACACAAAGGCACCGCATGTCGCGCAATGAGCGGTGCCTTTGTGTCGCGTGCGATTCGCGTTGCGCGTCGCGCCTGTTTGCAGGAGCCTTAACAGTAGGAATTTATAATATTACTAGCTGCGCCCCGCGGTTTCACTCGCGTTAGTGTCGATCCCGTCAGAATATCGGGATAAAAAGTATCCTATGTGTTAATCCTGGTTATAAACTATCTGTGTGCGAAATTTCATTCAAATCCTTTCAGTACTTTTTGCGTGGAAGAGTAACAAAGATACGTCCATCCATCTATTTTCATAAACTTTCTCGTTTATAATATTATTATTATATAGCTATATTTTCTTAGCTCCGCTCCTACCCGCCTCCATGGAGTGCCCACGCCAGCCTTACGTCTTCTGACCGCCGGCAGTCATTATAATCAAAGTTATAACATTATCACCGAGGGGTGTATTACGCCTATTATCCCGAACAGTGGACAGTGCATTAGCAGCTGTATCGGGTTACTCGCCCCCAGTGACGCTAATGACGAATAGGCCAGGAGATAGCAGAGGGCTGACGGAATAACAAACATTTCTAATATCATCGGATTTGTCTGTTCAGCAGTGCGATTCTGTAACTATCTCACCGTGATAACATAGGTGAAGTGAGCGTGGAGTGAGCTGTCAATAGTGTCAATTCCTAGCAAAAACAAACTCACTTCACCTAAGTTTTTACGGTGAGATTTTACAGAATCGACCGGCTGTTCCCCAATTGTGTAACACACTTTCAATTTACAGTTCGAGGGTTTTAAAGGAAATTTCTATTCATAGGTTTGAAAAAAAATCGTCTATTTAACTACAGAAATAACGCAATGAACGTTGCTAAACTAAAAAAAAACAGTGGCACTCCGGGAGTGCCGACAGAAGTGAAAACTTGAACAATTACGTGTGTATTTTGTGAATCGTCTTATAAACAAAACACGCGCGGTACCGGCTACGGCCATCCGTCTTACGAATTTTCGATCAGGTCACGTGTCCTGACGCGAGTTTAACATTTTTTACCCATTACAAAAAAGTGTACAACGCCGCTAAAGAAGTTTTCACTTCAAAAATTAAAAGCAATGCCATCGGTTGCCGTTTTATGTGTGTTAAGCAATTACCCTAGTACTTATGAGGGTCCAAGTATTTTAGTAAAAAAAAACATGAATAAAAAAAACCAAAACCACACATTGAAGGCTACTAACTGGTGCGCCACGCGATAAAATCGCGGGCGACACAAAGGCACCGCAAGTCGCGCAACGAGCGGAGCCTTTGTGTCGCGCGCGATTCGCGTCTCGCGTCGCGCCTGTTTGCAGGAGCCTTTAAAATAGCTGAATGTCTCTCGTAATTAAAAACGCTGAAAATCTAGTCGCAATCTCATCTCAGCGACAATAAAGGCTTCTAAAAACAGGCGCGACACGCGATATAATCGCGCGCGACACAATTGCGCGACTTGCGGTGCCTTTGTGTCGCGCGCGATTTATCGCGTGTCGCGCCTGTTTGTAGGAGCCTTAAATGTCAAAAATTAGACAAAGTGTATGAAAATTAGAGGTATTTTTGACAGATCAAGACTGAGATGAGGATCGGAAAATTCCTAAATAAACAGGAACTCTAATCGATTTTCCATATTCACTGAAACGAAATTAAGAAGATGTCCTGTATTAACAGAAAATACTTTGTAATATTTTTGACGTAATTTTCATTAATATTACAGGACAAACCGCACAAGAAACAGTTAGTAAAACATTGAAGTACGCTGATAACATGTGAAAAACACTGTCTGACTCCTTAACAACGTGCTGAGAGCTAGCTAATGCAGTGATTATACTGCAAGACACTGCTATATTTTTGTGTGTATGTACAGTCAAAGAATGAAAATGTTAAGCACATTTGAAAGATACATTTTTACTTGTAGATAACTTATTAGTTCTCCGACTTCGTATTGCCCATACATAAATTATATAGGTACTAGCTGACCCGGCCAAGCGTTGCTGTGGCTAATGTTTTTGTGCAATAAAATAATATTGCGATTATAAATGGAGATGTGAGCTATCCTATCTTTCAAGTTGGATCAAACTGCACACGGTGTACAAATTTGATTCAAATCGGTTAAGTAGTTTAGGAGTCCATCGCGGACAAACATCGTGACACGTAATTTATAATATTAAGATAATCCTTACATAGATAAAACAAAGTCGCAAAAATGTCTGTACGCGCATAACTTCCGAATGACCGCACCAAATAGGATAATTCTTTTTTGTTGTGTTCGGTATTGCCAGGAAAAGGCATGAAAGAAAATTTTGGAAATTCGAAAAAAAAATTGCACCCGTGCGAAGCTGGGGCGGGCCGTTAGTTTATTTATACTAGAATAGAATAGAATACTCTTTATTACACTCTACTCTCTCTCTCTCTCTGTTTTTTACTCTTTATTTTTTTTTTCTTTTTTTTTTTTCTCTATACTAGATACGGTGAAGGAAAACATCGTGAGGAAACCGGCATGTCCTAGAACCAAAAATTCGAAGACATGTGACATCTACCAACCCGCACTGGGCCCGCGTGGTGGATTACGACCCACTCCCTCTCACTGAGAGGAGGCCTGTGTCCCAGCAGTGGGAACATTATAGGCTGACGATGATGATGATGATGATACTAGATAAGTAGATACAGATAAATCTGAGGGCGTCCTATGAAGTATCAAAGCCATCACTATCCACCATCGTCTAACCTAATGAAAAATGTTTTTGAAACCATCTATGGCCTCATTTCTTCTCTAGAAAGGATTGCCAGTGCCATTTTTATCGGTACTCCTAATAGTCCTAATCACACTGATAATAAGGCGAAAGTTTGTGTGTGTGTATGTTTATATGTTTGTTACTTCTTCACGCTCAAACGGCTGAACCATTTTCGATAAAATTTGGTATGTAGGTAGCTGACACCCTGGATTAACATATAGGCTACTTTTATCCCGATATTCCCACGGGATCGATACTTATGCGGATGAAACCGCGGAGCGCAGCTAGTAATAACATAAGTCTAACACTACATCGTCATCGTTTTTAATTTCCACTTTTTCGTTGTACCCACCTACCTCACACAAATTCATATAACACTACTTGCTATGTGAATATCAGTGACAGGAAGCTATTGAACACATCTGCGTACCTACCCCTTTAGAGGGTACAGGCGTGATGTTATGTTGTGTGATTGCGTAAACAATGCATACATATGCGATAGCAGCAATCGCGGTTGATTTGCTGGCATTTATTGAAGAGTTCCGTTGTCTGTCTCAGAAACTCATCATCAGATCTTTACGAAATTTAAATGGGACCATTTCGGAATAAACCTCTTTTGAAGAACAAAACAAGAATTACAAATCCGTCTATATATGACGGAGTTATGCCCGAAAATACATAAAAAAAATAACATAAACATCCGAATTGAGAACTTCCTTCTTTTTTGAAGTCGGTTAAAAACGCCATATTTCCTCCCATAATACCTACGGGAATGGCCCCTAACAAAGCCCCAAGGATGTCCATAATGCAGTAATTATTGCACTTTGTATTTTTGTGCCATCAGCGCGTGGCCCGCAGGGGCCGCAGGCGACGAGACAGAACCAAGAACCGTTCTGTTACTCTCTTCACAAATTAAATGTTAAGAGGACTAGTAGAGCAAAGTGTCCTTGAGAAACGCATGCACACATATACACAATCGACGCGTACGCCATCTAACGACGACGCCCATCACAATTATGACATACAGCATACGATTTACGATTACGCCCGAGTATTCCAATAGATGACGCGGAAACAAGTAGTTATGACAACAAAATTATTAACCGATTTCTAAAAAGGAGGAGGTTCTCAATTCCGGTTTGTTTATTATTATTTTTTTTATTTATGTTCGGGTCCGATAGACGACCTCCATCATAAATAGACGGATTTGCAAAATTCTTTTTTTGTTCGAAAGAGGTTTGTTTCGAAAGGGTCACATTTAAATTTCGTAAAGATCTGATGATGAGTTTCGGAGACAGACAACGGAACTCTTCAATAAATGCCAGCAAATCAACCGCGATCGCTGCTATCGCATTTGTATGCATTATTCACGCAATCACACAACATAACATCACGCCTGTACCCTTAAAAGTGGTAGGCAGATGTGTTTAATAGCTTCCTGTCGCTGATATTCACATAGCAAGTAGTGTTATATGAATTTGTGTGGGGTAGGTAGGGACAACTGAAAATTGAAAAATAAAAACTGTTTTTACAAAAAAAAAACAACCGACTTCCAAAAAAACCACTACAAAGTGAAAAATAACTTTAATTTCGGAAGTCGGTATCGTTGGTTGTAGCTTTGTAGTGTTTTTTTTTTTGGAAGTCGGCTGTTTTTTTTTATAAAAAAATATTTAATTTGTTTTTAGTGTGACTTGAAAAAATTAAGGATGTGGATGATTTTGAAATAAAACTGATTCAATCAAATTTAAAACATTTTTATTTAAAAAATATGGAAGTGGTAGTTACTTACGAGTTTTTTTTACATTTACATTATACCACATGTACCTACTTTTAAGCTATTTTTCTGGTTAACATTATACCTACCACATTTAGTTTTAAATGCTTTTTTTTCAGGTTTACGATTACACGTTTATACAGTATGTTAAATAACAGAGGGCGTTCCCTTAAACTCGTTAATATATATCATTAATAGATTAAAATAAAAATATCAGCATAGAAAAATAAGCATAAAATAATCCGAATTAAAAAAAATAATTAATTGTCAATAAATTCGAAACCTCCTGTTTAAAATCAAAATAGTAGCGCGGAATAGTATTCGTAGTAGTAATGCCCAAACGCAATGCGCACGATGCTGGCCGAGCGTTTCCGAGAGTTCACGAAGCCGAGTGAGACGGCCGCCCCGCCCCGCCCGCACCCGCGCCCGTCATTCATAAATAAATTCCGACATTGCTGTCCTTCAAGTACGCGTGTACAGAGTGTTTCTTTAACGTATCAATTTACGATTTTTAGTGAATATTTTAATATAAAAAAAATAAAAACATTTTATTTTCGAATGGTAATATTTTTTTTAGCATGTATGGATGCTATACTATTGCGGGTTAACGGGAACGCCCTCTGTTAGTTAACATACTGTATTACACCATGCATCATGATCATGTTATAAAATTATTTTTGTTCCTAAAATTTACTAAAATCTAAGAAACGTGTAGACGTAACAACAAATGCCAAACATTTGTTGTGAATAATTTTCTTCATAATTTTTACGTTCTTCTTTGTCGTTATCTTCATTTTTGCCATCGCTTTTCTCTTTATTTTCGTTTTTATCTTCATTTTCGTTTAAAAAACTATTCCGGTCCGTCTACAGGAATGGAGAGTGAAAGAAAATTATAATGGAAGGTTTTAAACAATATTTGCCTACCCACTATATTTGGATATCTGACTGTGACTCAAGCAAAAAAAGAGCCGACTAATTTTCAGTAAAAATCAAAGTGATAAGGACTATGGCCAGTCATATTGAAAGCCTGATATGCCTAGAAGTACTAGATAAAATGAAAGATGATTTCATGAAAAAATTAAAAAAATATTGATGAAGAGCGAGCAACGATTGAAAGAAAAACTATTTTACAAAGTGCTAATGGAGAATGGCTTGAGATGAGAAGATCTTTATTGACTGCATCCAATTTCGGTAGGGTTATAAAAAAGCGCTAATACACCTTGTGCTAATTTAGTAAAATATATACTTTACCGAAAAAAAATTGATCACGTCGAATCCATAAGCCATGACCAACAAAATGAAAAAACCGGCCTCGCACAATTGGCTGTACAAGAACACAGTCATAATCATTAGAACCTGTGGTTTATTTATAGACCAAGAACTATGTTTCTTGGGTGCATCGCCTGATAGATTAACTGGAGAAGATACTGTGGTTGAAGTGAAGTGTCCTTTGACAGCCAATAAAATGGGCCTTGCAGCAGCAATTGAAAAGAAAAAGGTAAACTTCTGGCAAAAAACAAAAACAGGTGAACTAGTCAACAACAAAAAACATGCTTGGTATTTATTACCAAGCACAAGGCTTTTCACATGACTGGCCATAGTCCTTATCACTTTGTTTTTTTACTGAAAATTAGCCGTCTCTCTTTTTTGTGTACCTTTTACTGAGGATTTTTTGTTTATGTTTTCTTTCTTTCCACGTCTTCTGTTTACCTCTTGGGCTTTTATTGGCCATTTTCTTATATAGCTTTGACATTGCATTTTCTTCATTGAACGACACTGCTGAAGCAATGCATCGCGTCTGATATGAATTTTTCAAGGAAAAGTTAACTCTCTTCCCTCCTACGTATTTCGTAATGATGCTTCGTTCCACCACGTTGCTGTCTACGTCATGAAGTAAACTTCGAGCAATACCTTGAATCATAATACAGATTCTCTGCCACAGAGAACTTAACATAAAATCATTTGGAATATCAATTTCCTCCAGATTTAATCGTAAGTAACGATATGTTTGAGGAAAAACTTACTTCTATATTGTAATTTAACTCTTCTGTTTCTTGGTTTTCAGTCTGGATATCATATTGACTTACAGGAGCACTATCCACCTAAAATCCCATTAATCCATTATTCAATTTTAAAACCAATTCTTTTTTAAAATTCAACGTGTTTGTGGCAAGGTGATGTTGCCCTGCAACGGCTGCAACGTGCGGCTGATATTATGAATATTACCTGTATACTAAAGATTTCTTCTAGTACACGTTTAGATGAATATGTACTTTTATCAATAACTTCACAATCGTGATCTTCCTGTGGTACCACTGTTTCCAATCTATAAAAAAAATACCATCACATATCATCACTTATCATCTATCGCTTTCCATCAGGCGTGATCGAGGTCAAAAGCGGGCCGCCCATTCAGCAATAATAAAATGAAAAAAATAGAAGATTTTAAATTACGTTTTTAATTATTTTAAATTAAGTTAAAAGGAGGCTCAATAATTTAAAAAAGTGCATCATTAGAAGCGCAAAAAGTTTTTAGAGGCTCATTAATTTCAAAAAGTGTCCATCATTAGCAGGTCAATAAGTTTTGAAAGGATAGGTTAAATATTTACTTTTAATAAATCAATTCAATTTCCTCACATAACTTTTTTCTCCAAGTGAATTCAGACATGCTGTCTTAGGATTAATTAAGCAAACTACTCCATGAGGGCAATAAAGATCAACATAGTTCATAATGCTGCAATTAACTTTGTGTCTGGGTACGGTCTACCCATTCTCCTTTGTCAAGTAAGTAAGGCCTTTTACACATTATGCCGTGTCTGCGGCAGCGCCGCCGCGCACCGCCCGCCACGGTATTTTTATCTATACAGTATTCTATCTTCATAAAAACGGTCGGAACGCGAATCATACCTACGCGCCTCGATTTCGGTTTACACTCGGTTAACAAACAGTCTCGAATGCTCCGCACTCCGCAGTGACGAGTGGACGCCGGACGGTGTGACGGTTTCGTAAGCAGTAAACGTGCAATTTGTGACAAATATTAATTGAAATAAGTACAAGTACTTACTTAATATGGCAAAGAGACTATATTGTGCTGTTTTTGTTTTTGGTTGTTTGAATTCGTCAATATGTTTTTTTTATTAAATCTATTGATCAAAAAGACCATGTATTTTTATTGAACTCTTTCTATTCCATTCACAACGTGTTTCTATTTTATAAATAAAAAGTCTTTAAAAAAAAAAAAAAAAAAACTACGGACTTCAAAAAAAAAACAACACAAAGTAATTAACTTTAATTTTGGAAGTCGGTGTCGTTGGATCTGCATTTTCGTTTTTTGACACCGACTTCCGAAATAAAAGTTATTTTTCACTTTGTAGTGTTTTTTTTGGAAGTCGGTTGTTTTTTTTTTTTTTTAAAAAGTTTTTATTTTTCACTTTTTAGTTGTACCTACCTACCCCGCCTAAATTCATATAACACTAATTGCTATGTTAATATCAGTGACAGGAAGCTATTGAACACATCTGCCTACCCCTTTAAAGGGTATAGGCGTGATGTTATGTTGTGTGATTGCGTAAACTGGCATTTATTGAAGAGTTCCGTTGTCTGTCTCCGAAACTCATCATCAGATCTTTACGAAATTTAAATGGGACCATTTCGGAATAAACCTCTTTTGAACAAAAAAAGAATTTTGCAAGTCCATCTACCTACATATTTTTATGACGGAGTTATGTCCGAACATACATAAAAAAAAAATAGAAACATCCGAATTGACAACCTCCTCATGTTTAGAAGTCGGTTAAAAAAAAATATTTACCTATAGGTACAGTCACAAAACTAGAAAGAAACTCTCAAGTAGGTTGATGAAATTAAAATACTGTAGGCGGGAGGGGTTATCGCGTGTTTACGTACCGCGCGACTGTAGTACATTATAAAAAAAAAATATATAATACAGCGGCGCCGCCGCCGCCGCGGTGCCGCCGTATTGGTTGCCCTTGGATTTGCATGAACCCTTGCACACGGCGCGGCGGCGCCGCGGCGGCGGCAGCATGATTCGGCGGCGAGTATTGCTACGGTTTTATCAAAACTCGTCGCCGCCGCCGCGGCGCCGTGTGTTCATACAAATCCAAGGGTGACTGATGCAGCGGCGGCGCCGCGGCAGTGGCGGTGCCGCTGCAGCTGCGGCATAATGTGTAAACAGCCTCAAAGATAGGTACCTAACATTCATACATAATATTATGAATCTATTTATTATAATAAACGAAATCAATAGGTAATAATAAAAACCAAAATCTTGCTTGTGATAATTTTCATCGCAATTTTTAGATGAATTTGTTATTTCGTTATGCCCAATATCAATAAGTCGCGAAAAACATTAGGTGCTTTTAGTTTTTTTTAATTGTAGTTTCGCATTAGAAATAACTTCCGTGTTGATATTTACGACTGTCTTTCGCCTGTGAAAGATAATTACATTGTAGACGTTTTAATTATTATTTATAAAAAAATAATAAATACATAATATATATAAATTCAAAATACATTTAAAAAGAAAACTTCGGTTAGAGAATCCCTGGGAATCGAACCCGGGGACTCTTGAATACAAATCTACACATCGGCCTCATATGCTAACGTAACAGTTGCGAATGTAGTCGAAAAAGTTGATCTTATGCGTATATGCGTCATGACTGCACTATCTTAGACGTTTCTAAATTCATAGTTTTATTGTTAAAAAAATAAATATTCAATAATAATAAAATGATCTTATTTTTTAATTTCGTATATATATATATAATATGTTCAGCGTTTTATATGAACGTTTTGTAGTCCGAACAGAATTTTTCACTTCATATTTACAATAAATGATAATTGATAACAAGGTTATGCTATTTTAACTTCAAAGTATTTTATATTTACACGAAATAAAAATATTTACGCAAAGAAGATTATGCAAATAATAATAAACAATGAATTTACAAATAAAACTTTACAAAAACATAATAATCTTGGCGGAAATATTGCGGCGAAAAGAGCGACACGTCCGTATAGCATCAGGCTTCGGCCGGCAGTGTCCACAGAGTACATTTTTATAATAGGGTATAGAGTCGTCACTCGCGTCATTTTGCCGAATGTATGGCGTATGGCGCCATCTGGTGCTTTGTGCAAAGTACTTTCGCAATAGGCTACCTAGACTTTTAAGATTTTAAATAAATATTTCGATTGGAAATTAAATAAAACGAAATAGATAATACAAAAATCTGTTTTTATTTCTTTAACCTTTTCGTACAGTACACATGTGCTAATTTTTGAATTTCATCATTTTCATCGTAATCAGTTCTGGACCCTGATAATAACTTGTTTGTGTTTTTGCACCAGTTATACACAAATATTATTATTACCTCGCAAGTTTAATGTAGGTACTGCATTTGGGCTGAGTCTCTTACTCCAGGTGCGGTCCTTTTCATCAAAGTGTACATGACACACTCGATTAGAATCAAAAATAGTTTGATCTTTTAATAAAAAAAGATCACCACCAATAGCATCAACCCATAATTTAAATCGGTTTGGTTCCTTGTTTGGGTTAGGAAATAAATGCAGGATAACATTATCTGCCCCTGTAAAGAGAAAAGAATTGTCAGTTAGTATAATAGCCAGACTACAAGTTGTATTATACTAAATATAACACACTCAACTTAAACATAGGCCCAAACATTGCTTCGCTAACAACTAAGCCTAAACAAACTAGTGGCGAAACGAGCCACATAGCTATTAACATAGAATAAAATCAAATGTAAAATGTACACTACAAGTTGCACATCTAAGCAACAAGGAAACATTTTACAATATTATTTTCCTGTAAATCGTAGAAATAATGCAAGTATAGATCACATCCACATTCATTAATTGTGTTAGTATGTACTCCCAAAAATGTGATGTGTTATCCACATCACTTTTGCCATTTAGTTAAGTCTTGTATGTACATATAGGACCAAAATGAACTAATATTACTGAGATTGGTTGTAATTTTAAATGCACTTACGTGTTTTGCAGCAGGCACAACATCTTTTCATAGGCATGGTCGACAAAATCCAATTCACAATACAAAACAGTAAAGTCCAAATTCTCAGCCACAGGTCAGTCGATGATAGCGGTAATATCGGAATCCAAGTAAAAGCCAGGTCAGTCGGGAAAAGAAACAGTGTTATAAGCCGGGTCGTCATTAAAAATTTACAAAATACAATAAAAGCATCCATTCACCTCAGAAGAAAATAAACGGATTGTGATATTTCAATATTTGTTAACAGTCAATGTTAGTAACACGTTCCATTTCCGAATGAATCACTGTAATTTATATTTGTTAAAATAAATAATTAACATTTTCTGCTCAATTATTAGTAATTATTATTATTTTTAGTAAATAAACTACCAAATATTAAATGATTATTTGTTGTCTGCTTTTTTTTATAAGTTTTTTTTTCTGTTGAAGAGAATGTAAATGCCAGTGTCTGCGTGAAATGAAATAAACACATGACAACTATGTTGTGATGTAGCCACAACAAAAAAAAAAAACAGTAATACCAGTGTAATAAAAATATTTGTTTGTAAACTTTTGAATAGCACCATCTAGTGTTATGGCCAAAAAACTTTTTGAAGATTCTATCAAGTTGTTCGAAGTTATAACACCATGGCAGTGTCGCTACACAGCGTTTACGCACACATGCGCACGTATTTTGTTCGAAAATATGAATATGCGATTTACAAAGAATCTATTGTTTGGACAAAAAAATTAAAACACTAGTATTTTAGTATGTTGCTTGTAGAATAATCTGACAAAAAATCAGAATGATTGTATGTATTTTAGTATGGATTTTATTGTAAAAAGAAAATTTTTAGAGGTATCTTCATGATTTTTTTCTATCGTATCAAATTAGTTGTATTATGTTTTCACCACACTATCTATCTAGCATATATCCTGAAGAATATCATATATTTTTCTTATTTTTTTTACTGTAGTCTATCATATACTTTTATTGTTTCGAAAACTTGCGTTTAGGTCTTGTAAGCCCCTTAAACAAAGCGAATAATGTAAAATACACGCGTCAAATTGTTCTTTCAAATATATTTCTGCGCTTCAGAAAATTTTTCTTAGTTGTTCTTTCATTACTAGTAGTGTGTAATGTAGTAGTGAATTTGTGGAGTAATACGTTGAATCTATGTCATTTTTCTGATAAAAACTTTTTGAACTTATTAGTCGATTTGTACAAATTTAAAGCTCCTGCAAACAGGCGCGACAAGCGACGCGAATCGCGCGCGACACAAAGGCACCGCTCGTTGCGCGACTTGCGTTGCCTTTAAGTCGCGTGTCGTGTCGCGCCTGTTTGAAGGAGCCTTTACTCGCTCAAAACGGGCGAATCGATACTTTTAAATAATATAATTTTTTCTATAGACGACTTGCACGAAGTTACTTTATTTGTGGGCGAGTTGGCAACTCCAGAAATATTTCATCTTGGATAGAACATAGGCGAAATTGGAAGGCTAATTCCATCGCTTCATATATTGGAAAAAAAAAGTCTGCTCAACGACGTAAATAACGCAATGAATGTGGTGGAACTGTCAAAATGAAAACTATTGCTATTTATAGTGTGTTCCGTAATTAAGTATGGTTTACAAAGGACAGACCTGCCCGAGGTGATCTAGTGGGATGAAGAACCCCAATATTAGCCATGTTAGCTCTGCAAATCTTATCAGTTGTTTCCCATTAGTGAAAGAATTTTCGGAATTGGAATCCGTAGTTCCGACGAATACATACAAGCTCACTATTACTTAGAAATTTTGAATTTGGTATGTCTACCTCAAGAGCTCAGACCAAATAAAGGCTCTTACAAACAGGCGCGATACGACACGCGACACAAAGGCACCGCAAGTCGCGCAACGAGCGGTGCCTTTGGGTCACGCACGATTATATAGCGTGTCGCGCCTGTTTGTATGAGCCTTAAAAAGTCAAGCCATAGCGCTGCGAACAATACAGTGAAGCATGCAAAAACTACACCTCCGCTCTGTGCATACACGCTCACACGCACACTTTTACAACCATTTACAATCAAACTACACCTCACTATGTGCACACATGTTTATGAAACCGGCTTCACTTTACTGTTGACAGCCCTCTCTCTTAGTTTTTTATTTGGTCTGAGCTCAAGAGTATCAAAATTCAAACACGTTGATAGTTTAGTAGTTTACTGTTCTTAGGTTACCCAAAAGAACAAAAACAAATGCTTGATGTAAGTAATTGGAAAAATAAAAAGCAAAATTTTCTTGAACAAATTAGCGAAGAAAATAAATGCCCTGAAGATAGATATGCGATGCGTAAAAAATTTAACAAAAAGTTAGATAATTATACTGGGTTCACTAACGCTGAACTAACCTCATCAATTTCTGGATTCGATTAAAATAAACTTTCCCTGTGATCATTCGAGCGTTTATTTCGATGTAAAAAAAACAAAAATAATTACTTTTTTTCGTAAGTTTAAAGTGGGTGGTTTATCCAGAAACGAGATCGTAATAGATAATCAAAGTTGGTTTGAACTTGCGACCTTTGCGATCTTAAAGTAACGTCCTCAACACTATTTAATCTATACTACAGTGGAGTCATTTTAATAGGTAACATTTGACGTCTGTCAGTTTTATCCTCATAGTGAGGTGACCTGCTTATGAACATCGATTAAAGTGAATGAATCGATACGGACTTGAAACATATGCGAATTTAAAAAATCATCAGGCGAATCCCTGTCCCATTATTATTATTTTTTTCGTAAATTTAAGGAGCAAAATAAGACAAGTACACAATTTAACAAAAAAATTGCATTTATTCAGTTGAACTATCAGAACTGTTAAAAGTATTGTCATCTTCATCACTGCTGTCAGCACTCAGAGATATTATTAATTCATTTTCAATAATATTGTCTATTCTCACATCTCGTTCAAAATCTTGTAAAATTATTTTCTTTGTTTTCTCTACGACTTTTTTCCAGTCTTCTGTAGTGACTTCTGCACACGCAGTTTGTAGCAGAGACATCATTTTAGCAGTACTGAAGGGTGGTTCAGTATTGTTCCGCGCTGCATAACCATTTATTTGTGCCCAAATAAGCTCGATGGCGTTATACTGGCAATGGTAGGGAGGCAATCGAATAACTTCGTGTCCATGCTCTAGAGCTAGTTCATCGATTACATAGCGGAGCTTGGACGGCTTAGTTGCTTTTACTAGATTTAACAACTCAACTTTTAATAAAGATGGACTTGCATCCACACCATTTCTTACCAGCCACGAGACAATTTCTTGCTTTTTATATGCTTGAGTTGGTGGTTTATCAACTTGTACAGAATGATACGGTGCATTGTCCATTACAATTTTCGATGGGTTTTCTAAGCTGACTAGCAGCTTCTCAAATCACTCTTTAAAAACCTCAAAGTTTATTTCCTCATGGTAATCACTTGTAGTTTTAGAGGCGAATGCGAGGAGGCAGTTTTTCTATTTCATTATTTTTTGTATTTTTATAACTAGTTAGTTAAAAGAATAATAAATAATTTTTTTATTATAATCACAACGTGGTTATTAATTTATGGTGATATTTCTTCACAAGTCATCATTGCATTCGATTCTACTTATCAGCTTTCGATTTTTAGAGTAACATCCCTAGTGTTTAAAAAGAAAAATGGTTAACTGACGTAACCTTGTAACGACGTTCAGTTCTTTAGATCAGAATTAATTGTTTATTATGTTTAGAATGGTTTATTAATGAAAGCAAATCGTAAAATTACTCGTATCGGTCATTATTACAATAAATATGTAATCGTAATTGAAAAAAGGTAAGCAATTGTGCAGTTCTAACAAAACGAAAAAATATGTTATTTTATGCCCGCCGTTACAAGGTTACGTTGTTGAATATTTTATGAATTGTCAAATGTTACCTATTAAAATGACTCCACTTTAATATTATAAAGCTGAAGAGTTTGTTTGTTTGTTTGGTTGAACGCGCTAATCTCTGGAACTACCAGTCGGATTTGAAAAATTCTTTTTGCATTTGATAGCCCAATTCTTGAGGAAGGCTATAGGCTAAAGGTTTAACATCACGCTATGACCTTTAGGAGCCGAGCAAAAAGAAAAAAAGTCAGAAAGAACGCTAAGCAAAAACGAAGTAATAGCGCGGGCAGGCGATGCGATGCAATGGGGTGGGTCGGAGTAACCAGAAATTTCACGCGGACGAAGTCGCGGGCAGAAGCTAGTTAAATTATATTTTCACTAGCAGCGTCCCGCGGTTTCACCCGTATAAATTTCGATCCCGTGGGAATATCGGGATAAAAAGTATTTCTGGTTATAAATAATCTGTGTACCAAATTTCATCGAAATCCGTGCAGCAGTTTTTGCGTGAAAGAGTAACAAACGTCCTGGATGGATGTTTGTTACTCTCCCATCCATCCATTCTCACAAACTTTCGCGTTTATAATATTAATAGGATTGATGGAAACTTGCTGTTTTTTTCTTTCTCAAAACTTACTGTTTTTACTTAGCTTATGCAGATAGCGGTCCAAAATGTTTAAAAAAATTAAGTAAGACCTTCAGGCCACCAAAAACATCCTAAAAAAGGCCCACTATCAACATCCATCAAATACGTTGTCAAAACTACAAAAAAAAAAAAAAAACTATTTCTTCAAACCCACAGACCCACAATGACCGGCCACCGGAATGGAGACAAAACCTTCTTGTTATGAAATGCCTTCAGGACAAAATGAACTTTATTAAAGAAAAATAAATGTCAATACTGTTAGTGGCTCCTTGTTACTTGAACATGACCGCGGATTATGCCGCGGGCGAGTCTGGACGTACCTTTAATGTTCAACAACGCCAGGGGGTAGGGAGGAATAGGGAACAACCTGACTCTGACGTATGAATAATCTGTGGATAAAGATTTTTATTCCCAAGTCTCGTTTTCAACGAAGGATTAAAATTCAACGTTGTTTACTTATTATTATGCAACTTAGCACAAACTATGATAGAAATAAAGAAAAGTAGGTTTAAGGCTCATTCAATCAGGTGCGACACGCGAAAAAATCGCGCGCGACACAAAGGCACCGCAAGTCGCGCAACGAGTGGTGCCATTGTGTCGCGCACGATTCGCGTCGCGCGTCGCGCCTGTTTGCAGGAGACTTAAACCTACACACCAAAAACCAACAAAACACACGAGACATCGCCGCGTCTGCGTTTGTCAAGCGAATGATTAATGCGTTCAGCCATTTTGTTTCTTTTTCCCGCCCTTTGCAGTCGGCGGCGACTTTCATCACGTCAAGATGTTAGGCGTCTAATTGTGTGAATTAGCTCGATGTACACTCGCTCAACGAAAAGAATCCTTTTCTGATCGTCTTTGATTTTGAACGTCCCTGAACCCAAAATTAAAAAAAAAACCACGGCCATTATGAAACAGACTATAAAAGATGGACAGTAAATTGTTTTACTTATAAAGGACTTAAATCACGAACTGATCTATTTTCTAGAACAGCCGGTCGATTCTGTAAAAATCTCACCGTGAAAACTTGGGTGAAGTGAGTTTGTTTTTGCTAGGAATTGACACTAATGACAGCTCACTCCACGCTCACTTCACCTAAGTTTTCACGATGAGATTTTTACAGAATAGCATCGCAGTTGTATTAGCGTTTGTATTTACCACCAGCAGATATCCATTTGATTTTATTATTGATTTTACATTATTAGTAGTAGCAGTAGCCTATTTTGTTATAAAACGTCGCCACTATGGCCACTCAATGGTTCCTTACTCCGGCACCACATCAAATCCTACCCACCACAAACCCACGATACAGTAGTAAGTCCTAGTGTGGGGCAACGATTATAAAATAAAAAAAAACAAAATCCCCCCGCCAACCATTCATTCATTCATTTCGCGCGGTTTTGTTCATTGTGTCATAGATTGTGCCGGTCGATTCTGTAAAAATCTCACCGTGAAAACTTAGGTGATGTGAGTTTGTTTTTGCTAGGAATTGACACTGTTGACAGCTCACTTCACCTAACTTGTCACGGTGAGATCTTTACAGAATAGCACCGCTGCTCTATTCAACAAATATAATTATCATTACCAGCTTTGCCCGCGACTTCGCCCCTTCGAAATTATATCCCTACCGCGCTATTACTTCGTTTTTACTTAGCGTTCTTTTTTCTTTTTTGCTCGGCTCGTAAGGGTCGTAGCGTGATGTTAAATAAACCTATAAACCTTACTCAAGAACTGCCGGTCGATTCTGTAAAAATCTCACCGTGAAAACTTAGGTGATGTGAGTTTGTTTTTGCTAGAAATTGACACTATTGACAGCTCACTCCACGCTCACTCCACCTAAGTTTTCACGGTGAGATGGTTACAGAATCGCACTGCTGGGCTATCAAATGCAAAAATAATTTTTCTAATGCGACTGGTAGTTCCAGAGATTAGCGTGATCAAACAAACAAACAAACAAAACTATTCAGCTTTATTATTAAGTACAGAAGATGTTTGGTAATAACCGATTCATCACAGTTCACTTTTCGACTTATGCGGTATGAAAGGCATTCGAGACGCTACGATTTTTTACATCCGTCTCAATTCTTCATGGGAATACTTTAGACGTATAAAAAGCGTTACCAAGCCAGTAGCCAGCACGTAATTGACGGTTTGGCTTATTTAGCAGATTAAGCTTCGTTTTTTGCTCCCAAGTAAATTAGATTAGCGATTCTTGGAAGGTAGAAACTTGTCGCAAAAAATGGCGGTGTTGTTTTTAAGGTAAATTAAAATTATATTGAATGTTAGGTTAGGTACTCATCTTTGTCATAATTATCATAAACTTTCTGTGCCTACTTCACTCGCATGTACAGACGCCAGCACATCAAGCTACCCGAAACTGTCAAATTTTCCCAACCAACTTTGAACCTTATGACTTAGCAATAAAGTTGAAAATCTATTAAAGAAATTTGACAGTTTGTAGTAGCTTGATGTGCTGGCGTCTGTACTAACTCATCATCTGCCTAGCTTTTTTCTCAACTATGTTGGGGTCAGCTTCCAGTCAAACCGGATGCAGCTGAATACCAGCACCCTAATTGCGTAACACTATCAATCAGAATCTGAATAATTTTGAAGGATATTGTTAATCCATTGCTTCATATGTTCGAAAAATTTGTCTGCTCAACAACGTCAATAACGCAATGAATGTTGTGGAACTGTCAAAATGAAAGACATTCCTACTGTTACTGTGTAACGCAATTACAATGCGTGCCACGAAAGATGAGACTTGACACACCACGTGGTTTGACTTGCGCAGTACACGATTTTAGGTATCTTTAGCGGTATGAGGTCTGAGTGCGGGACGGGACCGGACGTCATAGGGGCGGAGAAAAGAGCGGGGGAGGCGGGGTCAAGTCTCATCTTTCGTGGCGCGCATTGTACCCCGCTGTATTTTACATGGAGCGACTGTCCACCTGACGGAGGGGCTCGATATGTGATGGATGGCAACCTATTACTCGTATATTACACGAACAGACTGCAGCAAGCGTGCTGCTGTAATTATTTAGCCCCGAGCCCTTCACTCGCGTAACTAAAGTCTAATCAAACATGTTTTAAATTGATGTTATTTAAAGTTAAACTTCATTTTAATGGTAATTAAGTTGATTTCAGAGTGACTAGGACTATTGAAAAGTGTTATAAAAATGTTTGAAGTTGTAGCGTAAACTGAACTTTATTGTGTAGGATTTAAAGTTATTTT
The DNA here is from genome assembly GCA_927399505.1 of Luperina testacea. Taxonomy (NCBI): domain Eukaryota; kingdom Metazoa; phylum Arthropoda; class Insecta; order Lepidoptera; family Noctuidae; genus Luperina; species Luperina testacea. The sequence goes on along the minus strand of OV656783.1, from coordinate 6,045,130 downwards.
TCCATAAACTCATATTTGTTTACATTTTTGGCAAATAAATCGCGAATGCAAATTACACTAACTGCAGTGCGATTCTGTAACCATCTCACCGTGAAAACTCAGGTGAAGTGAGCGTGGAGTGAGCTGTCAATAGTGTCAATTCCTAGCAAAAACAAACTCACTTCACCTAAGTTTTCACGGTGAGATTTTTACAGAATCGACCGGCTGTACTGTAAGATGTAAATAAACAGACAGATGACACGTTTCAAAATACGTAACGATTAAGGAAAACGTAAAATGACTTATCCAATTATCACGGAAAATGCAGTGAGCACACCATACCAAATAAAATAAACCTCAGATAGTCCTTTTTAGAAGTCGGTTAATAAAGAACCATTTATGAGGCCACGACAGCAAACCGATGGTGTTCCAAGAAGAGGCGACATTAATTCATATTGCTTCACAAACATCAAACGCAGACTAAGCCCTCGTACGCACGGGCGCTTTTTTTTACCGAGCATTGGATTTTCAACATTCGCTTTAGCGCCGAGAGTTGTAATAATCGTGCGTTTTTTAAAGGTTCCTTCAAACAGGCGCGACACAAAGACAACGCTAGACGCGCAACGAGCGGTGCCTTTGTGTCGCGCGCGATTATATCGCGTGTCGCGCCTGTTTGTAGAAGCCTTTAAGGCTCCTTTAAACAGGCGCGACACGACACGCGATACAAAGGCACCGCAAGTCGCGCAACGAGCGTTGCCTTTGTGTCGCGCGCAATTTGCGTCGCACGTCGCGCCTGTTTGTACGAGCCTTTACGCGCTAGGGATGCGCTCTGTTAATTCTCAACGTCTCGACTCAAGGCCGAGAGTTCGAAATCGATTGCGCGTTTTTCTAACGCCATCCACCGCGCCGGAATTACGTACTCTACCTACCGACAAACAAACAATGGAAATACAATGTTTGGATTCGAAGCTTTCATTTGAACCTATTTGAGGTAACCATGTTGTTGTCTTATTGTGATGTTTCTTAGAATGGATTTATAAGAATTACTAGCTGCGCTCCACGGTTTCACCCGCATAAATATGTCGATCCCGTGGGAATATCGGGATAAAAACTATCCTATGTCCTTTCCCGGGACTCGAACTATCTCTATATCAAATTTTATCTAAATCGGTTCAGCGGTTTAATCGTGAAGAGGTAACATACAGACACTTTCGTATTTATAATGTTAGTATTAGTATAGTAGTATGGAAGTATGGATTTAGGTAATACCTACTTACTCATTTGACTGACCCTTTGGTCTAGTGGACACAAGCGCTACTCTGATGTCCTGGGTTCACACTTCACATCCCAAGTCGGGCTAGTTGTTAGTACATGTGTGGCGTTATCACTACATAGTATAAAACAAAGTCGCTTTCTCTGTCCCTATGTCCCTTTGTCCCTTTGTCCCTTTGTACGCTTAAATCTTTGAAACTGCGCAACGGATTTTGATGCGGTTTTTTTTAATAGATAGAGTGATTCAAGAGGAAGGTTTATATGTATAATAACATCCATTAAATAGTGGAGAAGTACTGTTATTTTTGAGGTTTCTAATGTGATGTCGTAAATAATTACATTTTTCCGCTTACATTGCAAACGCAGGCTGAACCCTACGAGTTTTATCAAAATAATGTACTAAGTATTGTACACATTGAAAAGGTCTACAGAAAAGTCCGTGATGGTATATGTCTATCTCTTATGGATAACCCACAATAACTTTTTTTTGTCATTTACTTTTTACGACAAATAATGGCTAATATTCGAAGCGATTTTAACCAATACAGCATTAATCCTTAACCAATTAAATACCTTGAATACATTGTTCATTTAATATAGATCTATATGGCCCTTTACACCGTATGATTTAAGTGAATATTTTCGAAGATATTACAGATTTAAAAATTGCGGGACGTAGCGTTTGCGGCGGTACCGGCCGGCCGCCCGGTGCGGCAAGAGCGTGTGTATATTTTATACCCGTGCGAAGCCGGAGCGGGCCGCTATGTTTTTATATACAACGTTCACAGTTTTTCTGTAGTGTATTTAGTATCAGCATTGCACCCGTGCGAAGCCGGGGCGGGTCGCTAGTTTATTTATAATTTAAACTTCTCGCACAAAAAGGTACAAAGGCGGACTCAGGAGTTACTACTTATTCTGTAGCAAAAATAAAATATTTAAAAAGTGTTATCCAAAAATATATTGCGCTGGTCGTAGTGGCGTTAAAATAAATATCTAAGACAAACGGATTACTAAAACAAAAACAGCGAGGCGCCTCTTTTGACACTTTTTTATGCCATGTTTTGACACTTCGGTACCAAAAAAGTTACTGAGCACAGCTGCTGACGCGACAGGAATAGAACTGTTTAGATTTTTCTCTTTTCGGTACAAAAATTGTCGCGGCAAGCGATCCTATTTCAGCAGCGGGTTAAAGGATTAAGATTTTAGAGTTTTTCCGTTTCTCTTTGGTGTTTTAAAGGTTAGAAGATACAATGTTTCTGGGATGCCTCTTCGTGTAGCGCAGTTTGGTCTGCCAGTTACTCAACTGAACCGAGCGCTCGGCGCATCTTGGACAGTCACACTGAGCACCTTATTTGACAGGCCAATTCTTCCCTTGCGGCGGTAGGGCTAACGCCCGCCTGGTTTGCGACCACCCTCCTACCGGAGTCCGGCGCGGCATCAAACAGCCTGCTGTGTTTCGCCGATGCGTGGGAGTTCCAGTGCCTTAGGCATCTTCTGGGCACGCTCGTTCCATCATAGACCTCATCCATCGCTTTCCATCAGGCGTGATTGAGGCCAAGAGCGGGGCCATTCAACAATAAAAAAAGAGTTTTTTTTTATTTTATTTTTTTATTATATATCTTACACAAAACAAGTTATTTTTTACAGTTTTTTACTCGCCAAACTTTACAGTTTGATGGCGAGAAGCGTTCGTTTATGAAAACATAACTCAAAATTATAAACTTAACCTAAAATCGAACATAAAACTTACTGCTACATTCTGTCTCGTGAATTTATTTTTCAACAACGACAGACCGACACCATCATAAACAAAATGTATTTCAATTCAACCCGGAGTGACCACTGCTGGCCACTCCGGTCTAGAATCTACCGCCTATCAGTCCGACGACGTGTCCACGTTCTCCAAAAATTTTGATCACGGGATGTAATTAAGTAGCATAATTCGATAACGGCACAGGATAGCCTTCCCAGAAGTGGTCATCGTATTAAGGCTCCTACAAACAGGCGCGACACGCGATATAATCGCGCGCGACACAAAGGCACCGCTCGTTTCGCGACTTGCGGTGCCTTTGTGTTGCGCGCGATTTTATCACGTGTCTGTTTGAAAGAGCCTTTAGCGGTTTAGCGGTTCAGCAGCTTTAATATTATCACGATTGTGCGAGAATATAGCAGTTCGTCGTGGACGTGGTACGGTAGCGGATCCCTTGACATCAGAAGACAGCCGCCACGCAACCATCGATGCGGTGCTCTGCTAGAGTGACTCTAACCAACCAATGTCACCTCTTCGGCACTAACTTATATTATACAAGTATGCTCACTAAATATATTATACGAAATGACATCTCTTTTTGTGCCGATTCAAGCGCCGCTCGAGCGTCAGCAACTAAAATTGACGTATTGCCGCAAATGGCCGCCGCCGTTTTGTTTTGGCAAGTCTCGGATGATTTAGGTCTAAATCGTGGAATAAGACTTTTTTATGTTTACTACGACAAATTTAGAACTTTTTTATCCTGAGAGTATTCTTCATCTTGTAAAACTCGCTACCATTGCTCGTAATAGCACGGATGCGATGCGACGGGGGTGGGTCGGCGATCAAGAAACACTAGGACGAAGTCACGGGCAGAAGCTAGTGTAGTAAAAAAAAAAAACATAGGTACGTATTTTGATGTCTCATCACATTACTCAACATAAAATGAATAGATGCGTATCTTACATCTATACTCTGAGGATATCAAGTTAAATACTAAATTATACACTTAAGTATTAAAGCCAAGTGATATTATTTAATAAGCCCACATAAAGCTATTCTTTCCCTCTTAAAGTAACATACTGCGAGTTATTAGGCAACCATCAATCAATCAGATGAATTAAAATAACGCATTGATGTCAATTGCGTCCACAATCATGTACAGTGGCTTGATTGGACAACAATCAAATGATTGGGGCCTTGGGGCGATTGCAGCGCCGATGTGGACAGCGGCGGTTTAGAGAACTAAGTCTAAATGTGAAGCATTTGACTTTGTTTGACATTGACCTTTGTTACGACCTTCCGGGATGTGTTCGCTTCTAGTTTAGAATGTGCAATGAATGTTAGAATTATTACTATTTCGGACTATCAAAGGAATTTAGATTTAAAGAAATAAATTATAAGAGAAACAAACAAATTTGGAATCTGTAAGAAGTCAAACAGAAAGGGGTCGAAATTAGCAACAATGACTCAAAAACTGTTACAAATAGTGTCAGAATGGTCTATCATTGATTTCATAATTGTTGATTTTGAAAAGTTTTGTAATCTACTAATAAAATGACGTCATTATGACTTTCCAATGGTCAACTACTGACACTCCATTGAAAGAAATGGCATAGAATGGTAATCTCGTACATAATGACAAATGAATGACTAGCTGACTTAGGCGGTAATCTGCTAAAATTTTGACAGTTCCTTTTATCAGTGACCTATCACCATTAGAACGTCATTGTGCAGTCATTGCTTTTAATTCGTTACGAGTATCGTGTTTGTGGAATATTGAATGAAGACAATGTATTCACTACGAGCAAATATTCTCGAGCTAGCCAACGCAGCTAGGGAAAGAAGGTGGGCGGAATGCAGAAGACGTCGTCGAGCCCGTCGCTTGACGAGAATGAATACGAACCCCTTTATTGATATTCCCGAGGCGGAATTTGTAAGAACGTTTTGCCTTGGAAGGGACTCAGTAAGGGTTTTGGTAGATACTCCATTGGTGCGGCTGCAGTGGCCAAGCGCCAGGTCTTGGTGGTTTTTCAATTAATCAATTAGAGCCGAAATTTGCTCAATTAACACCATTTTTTATACAATCAATTAATACATAGGCTTCTCTAGTAAAGATAATTTAAATAAAAACAAAAATCTAATTAAAACACTCAAATGAAAAAATAATCAAAAGGCATCAAAAAATTCATCCGCATCGCTGTCAACAGGAAACGTGCCCAAAAGACTGGCAGCATTTGCCACGTTGTATGGCAATGCTAATTTTTGGCCAAAAAATAGGCCACCACCACAAAGATTTTAATGGACCTGTCCGGTCACTGCAAGCATTTGTCAGTAATCAATACTAATCATGTGATTCAACTAAAATAAATAAACATCACATGAAATCATATCCAAATAGTTCTTCGTAACATCAATAACAACACTTTTAACGGCGAGACTGACCGCGATGCGAAATCGATTGTTTTAATGGGGACAAGGGGGGGGGGGGGTGGCAAGCAAAAAATTATAAATTCCCACCCCGAAACATCGCGACCCCGTGACCTTTTCCTTTTTTTTAAGCGATGTAAGCAAAAAATTCTTGCTACCGCTCAACGAGAGTCAAGAGGCGAAGGGATAGGAAACAGTCGTTATCGATATAGTATCAATTTCGCAGAATTAAAACGTCAAAAGTTATTAACTTCTTGACGTTTTACGCGCCTGCGGAATCTGCGTCTTTAATTATATCAATGAGACAGATGCAGATCTCTTCTTGCGTAGAGATGAAACGAGCGTTTATCATTAAGCGTGCTCACAGTGGTTTGGTGATTTCAGACCCATTATAGCCCAGGTCTTCAGGAAAAGATTAAACAGATGATGTAAACCCCAGAAGGCCAATTTGTACACTTCTAAACGGAACTTCAGAACGTTCAAAATCTGTTCGCAATCTTATCTCAGCGACGATCAATGTCAAAAACTTATCCAAAATGTAGGGAAATTAGAAGTATTTTAGACAGATTAAGACTGAGATCGTTCTCAAAATTACGAGAATTGCCCCTCAGGTCTATAACAAATGTTTACTTTTACTCTCGGTACATATGACATCTGAGATTTATCTCAAACTCAAAACTCAAACTCAAAGCATTTATTTCAATTAAACTATTTACAGGCACTTTTGAATTGTCAAAAAGTCGGTCAGTCAAAAAATATGAAGCTAGTTGCCCATTCCAAAGCGTAGGTACCTATGGAGAAGAACGGGCAAGAAACTCCATGGACACTCTTTTAAATTATATTTTTACAAAAATATTAGTTACATCATTAATGTGAATTTATAATTATATGTGAGAACGATGTAAGAAAGACGTACGCGTTAAAAGCGTTTTCCCATTGATGGTTGCGATTTGGACCCGCAATATCGTGCAAGGCATCAAAGCATCTCATTTAGTTTTCAGCGTTGCATGATAATTTTAAATTTATTCATAATTTATTCTAGAAAGAGTAAATCAAACGCTGCCTTTATTATTATCATTATAAAATATATGTGATGTTCCTTCAATAACCCCAGTCCTTTTTCTTCAGTAAATTATATTAATTAAAAAAAAGTAGTATCGACATCGATGCCGCCGCCATCCCATCCCTAAACGCTCACCTGTATAATTTGAAGGGTCCTCGAGTGCAGCGCTCTCGAGCCGACCCCTTTACATCGTGTCACCTCTCCATTCTTTGCGCACCTCTAGTGAAACGCCGTTTACTTCATACAAGGCGTGTTTTTGTCGTTTTATCCTTTGGTTCCGTATCACGGATACGGATTCTAAATGATGTAGTATCCATATGTGCGCTATGTTTGTACAGTGAAGATTATGTTGTCTACATTTTTCTACACACTCGTAACTCCTCAAGTTTTGAGTTGCGCCACACGAGGACTGACAAATGCTTGCACTGACTTGACAGGTCCACTCAAATCTGTGTGGTTCTTTCCTTAAAAGATCATTTCCGACTCTAATCTACATGGTCCTAGCATGATCTTACCAAAATGATGTCTAGACTTTGACTCCTGGGTTTATTTCGCCATTTCTTCTCAGGGGCAAGACAGATAGGGAAAAATGTCGACTTCATCTACCTTTTTATTATAGGTATGACATGTAAAAGTTATACCGCTATTCTATGTTCTATGTTATGGGGTTTGGTGTCCACACTTGGTTTTTCAAGTGGACCATTGTGCGTGGCCCATGGCGGCCGTGGGTGGTTATTCCAACCAGCCCACCTCCCCTCCAGGAGTTGATTACGTCTCCTGGCCTGTTGAGTACATCTTTGTAAGCTCTGGATGTCCTGAGGGTTTCAGACCTAATCTGGGTGACGCAAAGAGCACATGCGCTACGGTTTCACCGATATCCCATTTAAGGCTCCTACAAACAGGCGCGACACGCGATATAATCGCGCGCGACACAAAGGCACCGTTCGTTGCGCGACTTGCGGTGCCTTTGTGTCGCGTGTCATGTCGCGCCTGTTTGAAGGAGCCTTTACGGCTCCTGCAAACAGGCGCGACGCGCGACACAGAGGCACCGCTCGTCGCGCGACTTGCGGTGCCTTTGTGTCGCATGTCGCGTCGCGCCTGTGTACGAGCCTTTACACAATAAACCATTTCATTCACAGCTTTCTTTTAAACAATTCAACGATGTGCATTGCATTGATTCAGTTGCTGACGAATTAACTGACTTTGAAGCAATAGATTTTGTTATAGGTAAAATAATAAAGAAGAAAGAGAGAAAATACGTTTCTTTGCGGTAAACATGATGAATAGTAAGAACACAAACACGAAAACCAGACTCCAGACTGCTATTAAGAATTTCCAGATGGAAAAAACCTTAACAATTTGCCCGTCGAGGAACCCAGGACCTCACGCTCAGCAGTCGCGCTTGCTACCACTGGACCAACGAGGCAGATAATAATTTTCCTACATCATCATCATCTGCCTAGCATTTTCCCAACTATGTTGGGGTCGGCTTCCAGTCTAACCGGATGCAGCTGAATACCAGTATTTTACATGGAGCGACTGCCTATCTGACCTCCACAACCCAGTTACAGGGTAGTACGATACCCCTTGGTAAGAGTGGTTGTCAGACTTTCGGGCTACTGACGACCCGTAACGACTGTCAAAGATCCATAAATGACAGCCGGGACCAACGGCTTAATGTGCTATCCGAGGCACGTAGGGTTCACGCCTCACGGTATGTAAAGATGGTCACCCATTCACAGACCAACCGATAATGTCCCTACATAATGATGTTTTTTAGACATTACATCAATTAAAAAAAAAGAAATCGTACCAAGTGAAAAGATTAACCTTTATTGATTTTTATAAAATGACATTAATGTCACGAAAGTGGAACTTTCACGTTTTTAAATGTCACTGGTATTGGAAATTGGTTTACTTTGAACGATCGATCATTCTTAAAGTTCACTTCAATTTAAATTGTATTTAATTACAGTGTGGAGAAGGCCAATCCCCGTAATTAGAAACGTTCAAAAACTAGTCTCTCTCAACTCAGCGACAATCAATGTTAAACACTTCTCAAAAATTTAGGGAAATTAGAGGTATTTTTGACAGATTGCGACTAAAATCATAACTGTGATTGTGTGTAAACGATCTTAAAATTACGACAATTATCGTAAACTCTCTTCTGATATCAGGGAGTTGATTTTAAGTACAGAGACGCCAGCACATCAAGCTACCCGAAACTGTCAAATTTTCCCAATCAACTTTGAACCTTACGCTTTAGTGATAAAGTTGAAAATCTATTAAAGAAATTTGACAGATTGTAGTAGCTTGATGTGCTGCTGGCGTCTGTACAACAGGACACAGGTGCTGAAAGACACTTCTTGAGGCGCAACATTTTGGCATGGTATAAGATCGAATACTCAAATTTGCTGGACAAGCATAAAAATAGCACCCTCATTGCACGGTTCAAGTCTTATCTTTCGTGGCACGCATTGTACTCTATGTAATTTATTTCATGACCACTACTCTCAAAACGGTAAGGAAAACATCGTGAGGAAAACGGTATGTCCTAGAACCAAAAATTCAAAGACATGTGATCCGCACTGGGTCCGCGTGGTGGATTATGGCAGATTCCCTCTCACATAAGCCTGTGTGTCAGCAGTGGAAAGGTTGTAGCGGTATCTACAACGCCACATGCAAACAACGCGTCATACTGACGTCACGCAAAATCCTGCATCTCGCAAGCAGAGTTTACCCGACATGAATCATCGGGCAGTTGCCCGCCAGACACAACACCCGTCTGGTCGGAGGATCCTCCCTTTTCTATGGAGGATGAATGAACTTTACACCCTGTTCCTCATACCTCTATAAGGTTATAGACCGGATATGGAAGAAAAAATGACCACCTAAAGACTATTTCAACTGAATGTTCCGCAGCGTATCCTAATTGCGTAATATTATCAACCAAAATCGGAATCATTTTGAAGGATGTCGCTAATCCATTGCTTCATATGTTTAGAAAAATTTGTCTGCTCAACAAAGTAAATAACGCAATGAATGTTGTTGAACTGTCAAAATGGAACCCATTGCTACTGATACTGTGTTACGCAATTACCCCTCGCGTCTAAATAAAAGCGATTTTCCGTATACGTAGGCAACTAAACCACAAAGAAATATGCGGCAAAAAGCAATTTAGGTCGCCAAAAAGTTCTCCGTTCCACATTAAACCTGAAGGGGAAAATCTGTGCCTCCTATAAGCATTTATTAGCTTCTCCAAGTTTGATATCAGGCCATAAAGGAGTATTAACATCATAAAACTCTCGTTAAATTCGTACCAATAATGTACGAGCGCGGATACCAGGTTTCGGTACTATCCGTAACATGGTACTTACCCTTGAGAAACTTCTAGAGAAATAAAATATATTAGTTTAGCAAAGACTAAAAAAAAGCTTGGAAAGCTAATTTTTTTTTTTGTAGACTAACTATATTTTTACAATATTTGTAAATATGTGAGCACCATGCTTAATTTTTTTCAGGTCATTACTTTTTTTTTTACCTTTTCCGCTATAGTCATTTTATTCTAGGTAGGCTCTACCTACCCAGCACATCAAGCTACTACAATCTGTCAAATTTCTTTAATAACCACTGAACGGATTGTAATGAAACTTTACAGTAGTTTATAGCATCAGAATAACAGAAAATTTTTGACGAGATCGACCTTTCGTATTTCCCTTTTTTTTCCTCGAAAACTGAGCCGATTCAATTATTTTTACAATAACATTGTACGAAAGAGTATGTTTAGGTTCCTAACATTTTTTTTTATGTTAAAAACTTTTCTAATTTGTCTGGTAGTCCTCTTAATCACGGTGGTAAAAATAGGGCAATTTTTGTAATTTTTAGAGGGTAATATTTTCTTTACTAATTAGTTGCTGAAAAAAGAAAATGGACAGGGACGTGTTTACAGCAGACATTGATTTTATTAAAAACAAAAATGCTCTAGAGGCATTATTCAGGAAGGAACAACAACGGGGAATACATTTGTATGAAGAATCGCACACCCTGTTCCCTCTTAAGAACGAAGCATATCTAATAGTTCAGAAGCGGTTCATAAGGTTATGCTGTTTGAACAGTCCACATAAGCAAACGATATCAATTATGATATTATTATGAGAACACAATTGCCCGATATTGTTTTCAAAGAAACCACGTACGGTTAGACATTGTGCGTTCCTGCACACGATGCCGTCGCCGCGCCGTCGCCGCGCCGGCGCCGCACCGTTGCACTGTAGATACGAGTCGCGCGAGGCCCGCCGCCGCGCCGCCGCCGCGCCGCCACCGCGCGCGTTCCCCTCCCTATCTGTTTGATTAATTCACGGGAAATTACGCGGCGTGCACGTTCGTACGCGGCCGGTAATGGAATGAATGAAACAGTAAAAACGCGCGCGGTGGCGGCGCGGCGGCGGCGCGGCGGCGGCGCGGCGGCGGGCCTCGCGCGACTCGTATCTACAGTGCAACGGTGCGGCGCCGGCGCGGCGACGGCGCGGCGACGGCATCGTGTGCAGGAACGCTGTAAGTGCATAGTTAATCACTTAAATACAATCTCGATTGCCGGTAGTTAGCGAGTACAGTGAGCGGCAATGGTACACCGGTAATTAGCGGCAGATTGGAGCAAATTGCTGCAATTATGTGCTCGACTGTACACGGCTGAGAACGCGCCCATTGAAAAGGTTGCGTTCAGATGACAGTTTTTGACGCGCGTTCGAAATTGTTAAAACGCGGATTGGTTGCAGTACCCTAATTGAGTAACCCACTATATCAATTAAAATCTGAATCTCTTTGAAGGATATTGCTATTCCATTGCTTCATATGCTTGAAAAAAACAACGTAAGTAACGCAATGAATGTTGTTGATCAGTCAAAACTTTTTTACAAAAAAAAAAGTCTTCCAAAAAAGACAAGATTACAAAGTGAAAAATTATTAAAGCTAACTAAAAAACTTCCAAAGCTAAGTTAATATAATTTATATGGGACCACCCCTGAGGCACACCGAACAACCTATCCATTAAAAAAATAATTTTTTAAATCGATTAAAGGCAATAAGGCACACGCGATAAAATCGCGCGCGACACAAAGGCAAATTTTTGAAATCGATTAAAGGCAATAAGGCACACGCGATAAAATCGCGCGCGACACAAAGGCACCGCAAGTCGCACAACGAGCGGTGCCTTTGTGTCGCGCGCGATTCGCGTCGCGCGTCGCGACTGTTTGCAGGAGCCTTTATAGATGAATCCGTCTTCAAAAGTAGGTAACAATAACTTTATGCCATAGACAATGCACCATAAATAGAACAGTAAAGAAGCGCCATAAACATTTTATAAGCCGTTTCATACACGCAAGCGTATTCTCATTTATTATCGAAATAAGTACTTATCTTTATAATAAATGCACAGACATTGTAGATGGTACATAATGTCATATGGTTCTGATTTGTCGGTACAGTCGTATGTCATGTACAGTGATTTCAAATTCAGTTGTTGACATTAATATTATATTTTCTCTCCACATTGATTTTCTATCATAATTTAATTAGCGTTGAAAATACAGAAAAAAAAACAATTTGTTTTTTTTTCGCAAAAAAAAAAAACAAAAAAAACGTAGTTTCCCGTTTCTTTCATTCTTTGGTTTTATTGAAAAAAAAAAAAACGAAAAATATACTGGCAAATTTTCTTGAAACTTTCGAATGAAACATTGAAAAAAAAACAACGGAATTGAAAAAAAAAAAAACTGGAAGTTTTCCTGCACTTTTCAAAGCTAATCATAATCAGCCTAATGTTCCCACTGCTGGGTCTCTGTGACAAGGAGTGGGCCATAATCGTCCACGCGGGCCTAGTGCGGGAGGCGGATCTTCGAATTAAAAAAAAATTGAGAACTATGCAACGAAAAAAATATTTTTGAGCTAAGTTTGACGATTGTTTTATCAGGACACTATTTTATTTTTATGAAATACTAAATTCCGCCCGCGGCTTCGCCCGCGAGGTATGTCGATAAAACTATCCTATGTCCTTAGATACAATGTATTTTTCTGACAAATTTTATCGAAATCCGTTCAGTGGATTGAAAGGAAAAAGGTAAAAAAAAAAAAAGAAAAAACTGTGTGAAAAGGTAACATACATACAGACAGAAAGAACGAGTGACTTTCGAATTTATAATATTAGTATGGATTTCAATAAGTCTTCTATTTGAACATATTGATAATACGCAAAAAAAATCTGGCTTGTAATATGTACCAATACGCAGGCAGCTGTGCGACCAAAAACAGCGATTTACGGTATCCTACATTTGGGCAGCGCCTTAATGACATAATTTACCTATTGCATTTTGTTACACAGTGTGCAACTGATGACTCAAATCGTGGGAACCCACATTATCACATTACTAAGTAGGTCAGCAGGCTAATTAGATAAAACATGCTTGTCTTTTGATAACGGTACACAATGGAAATTACAAGGAAGAATGCTAACATAGTTTTACATCCCTTGGTAAGACTGACTGGTTGTCAGACTTTCGGGCTTCTGACGACCCGTATCGACTGTCAAAGACCTACGAATGACAGCCGGGACCAACGGCTTTACGTGCTTTCCGAGGCACGGAGGTCGGAGGGGTCTTGGTATGTAAAGACGGTCACCCATCCACGAACCAACCGCGGCAAGCGTGGCTTAACCTGATCGATTAAACCGTGCGGCTGTTATTACTTAGCCACATGTTCGTAAGAGTCGAACTAGTTTTTAATCGAAATAAAATTAAAGGACGTATCCAAAAAAAAAGGAGAAAGTAAAAACTTTTGGGTCGTATTACGAAGTATTTTCTTTCTTACACTGGAATCATGTCACGTCATAATATGGCAGCTGAAAGTGATTTTTTCTATGGATTGATTGGACAGGACAACGTCCGTCAAATCAACTAGAACTAGTTAACAAAAAGGAATTAGTGTTTACTTAAAACAACAGCATCCTTTTTTCAAACGCGTGTTCCACGTAATTTTCGAATCTTGTTCCATAGAAAAATTCAAATTTCCCGTTCGGATGCACGCAGCTCGTTGGGGAAAATCTGGTAACCAGAGACAAACGCTAATGCATTACGAGTTTCCGAGTACTACGGATTTAGGCGGAACGAAACACAACCCGTCCTTAATGGAAACCCATCGTCAGAGGTTTTTTTAATCTTACATTATGCACTTCACTTACTAGTTATTAACATAACATAACGCCTTTATAATAATAATAATCATTTTATTATCAGGCAACTAAGGCCCATAGAAAAAAACACTGGCACTCCGGTAGTGCCGACAGAAGTGAAAACTTGAACAATTACGAGTGTATTTTGTGAATCGTCTTATAAACAAAACACGCGTGTTAAGTGAGATATTTAGGGAGACGTCGGGAAGCCAGGATATGGTGATCACAATAAAACAACTTGATACCTTTACAGCTATATTCCAACTAGCGCTGGGCTACATACAACGATCGTATATGATTTACCGCTACCCCCTCTATGTAATATTAAGGAAAGACTATACCCACATACATCACACCTCACCGCTTAATCTTATGCCACACTTATATACTAACAACATCTTAATATCTAAGTACTTACTCACTAACAAGGCAATTAAACAATATTAACATTTTAAACATTAAATCTAGTAACTGGTTTACGAGTTCGTCGGGAACGAACCGGCGGTGGTGACAATGGCGGTGGTGACAATGGATGCTCAGACCTGGCTGTACCCGGTTGCTCATCTCCAACCTGTACCTGATCTTTCGCACCCTCACGTAAATGGTCAGGCGGTGACCTGCTTGCATCCATCGTCACCTCTGGTGTCGGGACTGCATCCTCAACTGGTTCCTGTACTGGAATAGGTGTAGCCGTATCTAAGGTTGCACTCTCAGAACACGCAAAGTCAGATAATCGTGATCTACGTTTTATGTGATCTACATGTTTTCTTGTAAGTCGACCGTCACCGTTATCCACCAGATACTCGCGTGTGCCTGCCCTAGCCTCAATGACACCTTTCAACCACTTATCCCCCTTAGCATAGTTCCTTGTCCACACTGTATCGTGCGGCGCCAGCTCACGTATTACCCCACCGGTGCTTTCCACCTGTCGCTGTTGCTCTGCCCGTACCCGATCGACTAGTGCGCGGTCCCCGCGCAACAAATCTAAGCGTGTCCGTAATGCGCGTCGTTGTAACAACATTGCAGGAGTTTCGCCTGTCGTGCACTGTATCGTGTTTCTATGGTTTAGTAGAAACGTTTGTAGGGCTGCGTCGATATCTTTGTTATCTCTGTACGCTTTTTTTATAGCTAATTTGCACAATCTAACAGAGTTTTCGGCGGCACCGTTTGAAGATGGGTGATATGCCGGTGAGAAAAGTTGACGTATACCGTTATTTTTAAGGAAATTACTAAATTCCGTGCTCGTAAATGGTGGCCCCTGATCGGATACCAATTCTACCGGAAGACCGAATCTAGAAAATGTCCTCCGTAAAATCTTTATCACCTGGGTGGCATTTGTACGTGGCATTTCAAAAACTTCCAGCCACTTCGTACTTGAGTCAATTAAAATCATAAAGGTATTGCCTCGAAATGGCCCTAGGAAGTCTACGTGTAGCCTACTCCAAGGCTGAGTCGAGTAGGGCCAGGGTTGGGGCTGTGCTCGCGGTGGAGCAGGGCCCTCTATTGCACACGTCTCACAACTTTGACATAGCTCCTCAATATCCCTATCTATGTTTGGCCACCATACGTAACTTCGTGCTAAACATTTTGTTTTAACGATTCCCATGTGACTCGTATGTAGTTGCTTGAGTATATACTTTCGCAACGTTGCGGGTAGTATCATTCGATAACCCCACATTAAACAGCCACCCTCAATATACAATTCATTTCGTCTCACAAAATATGGCTTAATTTGTTCATCCGGACACGACAAAGGCCAACCTGACTGCACATACAAAACGACCCGACTCATTAGAGTATCTTTTGCCGTTTGTTTCCTAACCTCACTATTCGTTACTGGTAAGAAGTCCTCTACAAAGTTTAAATAGGTGATTTCGGCACTCGTTTTTATTTGTTTTCCCTGCGGCAGCCTCGACAAGGCATCCGCACAATTTTTCTTTGATGAAACATACTCGATGTCGTAATTATAACCTGACAATAATATCGCCCAACGCTGTAACCGAGAAGCTGCCATTATCGGTATACCTACTTTATCCCCAAAAATATATGTTAAAGGTTTGTGATCCGTCCTAAGTAAAAACTTTCGGCCGTACAAATACTGATGGTATTTTCTTATACCAAAAACAATAGCGAGTGCCTCCCGATCTATTTGCGAATACGCCCGCTCCGCTGCGTTGAGCGAACGCGACGCGTATGCTATTGGTCGCTCACCTTCCTCTGTAATGTGCGATATCACTGCGCCGACCCCCACACCGCTCGCGTCCGCCGTCAGCACAAGCGGTAGATTTGGTGAGTAATGCATCAGCACTTCACTGGAAGCTAATAGATGCTTAACCCTGCTGAATGCTTCTTCGCACTTACTACACCAGTTAAATGTTACATCAGCTCTGAGTAGTTTGTATAATGGTGACAGAATAGTACTAACGTTCTTAATAAATTTCGCATAATACATCGTCATTCCAATAAATGATCTCAACTCCGACACATTCGTGGGGGACGGTGTTTCCACTATCGCCTTTATTTTATCGGCACATGTATGTACCCCGTCTTTGCTAATAACATGACCTAAATAACTTACGGATTCTGCAAAGAAAGCGCATTTTTCTTTTTTTACTTTTAGACCGTACAATTGTAAGCGCTCAAAAACTTTGTGCAAATTATTTATATGGTCCCTAGTGTTAGGCCCCGTAATTATTATATCATCCAAAAATACCCCAACGTTGGGCAAGTCGGCGAATAATTGTTCGAGATGCTTTTGAAAAATACCTGGGCTAGACGACAAACCGTATACCAATCTATTAAACATAAACATACCCTTGTGTGTATTAATAACCGTATATTCTTTGGATTGGTCCAATTCGAATTGTGCGTAGGCTTGCGATAAGTCGATTTTACTGAATCGCTTACCCCCATCTAAACGTGTTAATAAATCTTCGACGCGTGGTAAAGGATAACGGTCGACTTCTAAAACCTTATTTAATGTTAATTTGTAATCAGCACATATTCTGACAGTACCGTCCTTTTTTACCACGGGAACAATAGGCGTGGCCCAGTCCGAGCGGTCCACAGGTGTGAGGATGCCGTCCCGCACCAGCTGCTCGAGCGCGCGCTCCACCGGCTCGCGCAGCGCGTACGCCAGTGGGCGCGCGCGCATGTACACAGGTCGCGCCCCCGGGCGCACGTGAATGCTCACCGCACCACCGGTGAATCGGCCCAGACCGTCCTCGAATACTTTACAATATCTGGAACTGAAATCAGATACATTAAATTCCTCGTTTCTTAAAGTATTTACCCTTACACTATTACATCCTACTTCCGGCAATTTGATTCTTAATTCAGCCATCCACTGTCGACCGAGTAATACTGTTTTACCGTTTTGGATAACATACAAATCTAAAAATTTTCGCTCATTTTCATACTCAACTGGGGGTTTAATTACACCTATTGGACTCACTTGCTCCCCAGTATAGTATCTCAAAGCTAGTTTACATCTTTTGATCTTTAAATCACTGAATAACTTCTTATACATGTCATGGTTAATACAAGAAACGGCACTTCCCGTATCGCATTCCATATCAATATACTGACCATTTACATTTAATTTTAGATAAATAGGTGGGTATTGCCCTGTTGACAAGTGATTTATATTAACAATGGTTACCTCGTCACTGTCCTCGCCGTCCGATAATATTTCTACATCACGCACATGGTGGTGTTCCACTCCCAATGGGCACATACGCTGGAGATGTCCTTGCTTGTTGCATACACGACATACGTATCGCGTAAACTTACACCACGCCGTATCATGTGACTTGCCACATGCACTGCACTGCTGCTGTTGCCGAACACGCTCCGCGGGCGCGGGCGCTGCCGATGCCAGCTTCGCCAGACGCGAGCCGCGCCAGCCGGCGCGCCGTTGCTCGCTCTGCGCAACAGGTCGGTCCTCGCCCCGCACAACTACCGCCCTGCGGCCGGCGGCGGTGGCGGTGTTTTGCCTCGTTGACGTCACTGCTAAGCACTCCACCGCTGTGTCGGTCTTTTCCGTCTCTCTTGAGTGACCTACAACGGCCGCCGCATTTCTCTCAGCCGCTTCCATGCTAACGGCCATACTGTAGGCTTTTGCGTAGTCAAGCTTGTCTTCAGCGAATAACCGCTGACGTATCACCTCACTGCTGATTCCACAAACGAACTGATCCCTTATGCTTTCTTCGAGCCACACACCCAACTCGCACGTTTTCGACAGCTTCTTCAAAGCTGCTAGATAATCCGCGATGGTTTCGCCCTCCTTTTGTTTTCGTTGCCGAAATTTATAACGTTCGGCAAGAATGCTCGGCTTTGGCTTTAAATGTTTTTCCACGATGGCCGTTAGTTGTTCAAACGTTTTTGTGTTTGGTTTGTGCGGTGTGCATAAATTCACTAATAGTTCGTAACTTTCGGCTCCCATTACTGTAATCAATGTCGCTACACGTAATTCACTTTTGATCTCGTTCACCAGAAAGTAGTTTTCTAAACGTTCCACGTACAAGTTCCAATCATCCGATTGGACTTTGAACTCACTGATTCGACCAATTGACATTTTTACGGATTTCTATATTAATTTTTTTTTTTTTTTTTACCAACACACTGTTCACGTAGAATTCTTGTATATCCTCGTCGCCACTGAGATATTTAGGGAGACGTCGGGAAGCCAGGATATGGTGATCACAATAAAACAACTTGATACCTTTACAGCTATATTCCAACTAGCGCTGGGCTACATACAACGATCGTATATGATTTACCGCTACCCCCTCTATGTAATATTAAGGAAAGACTATACCCACATACATCACCTGCGCCTGGTGTGTTCCTTATTTTATAGGGTTTTTTGCAAATCAGGTATGATGACCAAAGTGACTGGTTTATTCTTCTCGTGAAAGGAATTTATTCAGATTTACAAATAAGCACACAGGATAGACTTCAGTTCGTGGTGTTGGTCGCGGCAGTGGTAAGAGAAGCAAGCCGCTCGCATAGAGCTCGTCGTCAGTTATATATCCGTGGTTCAGCGCCATCTCGTCGTTGTTGGATGAACTACGTAGTTAGTACGCGCCCTCGTAGTTCTTCCCGATGTGCATAGATGGCGCTGTCCTCAACAACGCGCGTCTTAAGTTTTACGTCTGACGTTAGTACGCGAGGCCCTCGTAGTTCTTCCCGATGTGCATAGATGGCGCTGTCCTCAACAACGCGCGTCTTAAGTTTTACGTCTGACGTTAGTACGCGAGGCCCTCGTAGTTCTTCCCGATGTGCATAGATGGCGCTGTCCTCAACAACGCGCGTCTTACGTTTTACGTCTGACGTTTTACGTCTTACGAATTTTCGATCAGGGTCACGTGACCTGACGCGAATTTAGAAGTTTTTACCCATTCCAAAAAAAGTACACAGCGCCGCTAAAGAAGTTTTCACTTCAAAAATACACAAAATAATCTTATAGAATAATAAACTAATACATATTAAAGAAACTTAAAACTATGATTATACACGTAACGTTGTCGGCGTCGTGTTTCGCTGCGTGGTGTCGCGTAACCGTCCTCAGAAACGTCGATATACGACACCCTTCGGCCAAAAGTCCTCTTTCAGACAGGTCTGTAGATGTTGGGTTGGAACACGTACCACGAATGATGTTGTGGCGCGATTCCAACCTTTCGACCCTCAGAGTCCAGTTGGTCTTCACCTTCAAATACTGCACGACTTCCTCAGTTGTCGTGGAGTGATGCAGACGCGAAAGGTACAGCTGCGTCGTAGGCACAGCAGGGCGCAGCAGCATGTTGGGTCCAGTCAGTGCGGTACCACACAGGTTACGAGAATAGGGCTTCTTCTTCTTCCTTTCTACTTTCGTGAAACCCTCCTCATCAACTTGGCTGGCTCTTGGCAAAGAGCAACGGACCGCAGTCAGGGCAGGGCTTTATACCCAAACCTAAAGGGTAGGCAAGGATTAAAGCTACACCCATATTTCAGTTACATTAAGGCCAGGATCTTCGAGCGTAGTAGGCATTTAGCGTTACCTCCGTCCTCGCGTGGCAAATCCCGCGAACGCGCAGTTCGAATGAACTCGCTGACCCCTGTCAAGGTAACATAACAACATCTATATTGTGAATCGGCCCTATTCTTGAAATATAGGGCTGCTCGCCTACAGTATTTTAATTTCATCATCCCACTTTAGTTTCTTTCTAGTTTTGTGATTGTAAATATTATATTTTTAACCGACTTCTAAAAAGGAGGAGGTTCTCAATTCGGATGTTTCTATTTTTGTTTACGCTATGTTCGGGCATAACTCCATCGTAAATAAACGGATATGCAATTTTTATTTTTTTTGTATAGATCTGATGATGATTTTCGGAGACAAACAAAAAATCAACCGCGATTGCTGCTATAGCATATGTAATCGCAATCACACAACATAACATCATGCCTGTACCCTTCAAAGGGTAAGGCTTTCTGTCACTGATATTCACATAGCAAGTAGTGATATATGAATTTGTTTGGGGTAGGTAGGTACAACTAAAAAGTGAAAAATTAAAACTTTTTTACAAAAAAAAAAACAACCGACTTCCAAAAAAAAACACTACAAAGTGAAAAATAACTTTAGTTTCGAAAGTCGGTGTCAAAAAACATTCGAATTGAGAACCTCCTCCTTTTTTGAAGTCGGTTCAAAACGAAAATGCAGAACCAGCGACACCGACTTCCGAAATGAAAGTTATTTTTCACTTTGAAGTGTTGTTTTTGGAAGTCGATTGGTTTTTTTTTATATAATGTTATTGTATAGAATTTATGTCAATATTTCTGGTGTTAAGTTTTTAGGGAATTATAAGTATAGCAACATAATTAATTTTATTACCTACTAACAATTGTTTTTAATTGCTACCTAATATTTTTTTCATGACTGTTACAGCGCTTCCGCATTAGGTACCCTTTCTTTTTCTTTTTGAGGATGGGAAATCATCAAATGACCCCTCCCGCTCTGGGTGGAGCGGAAGGGATTGTCAGGCTCTGACTAAAACCCACCCGTGTTCCTTCCTTAGCCCTTTATGTTCCGGGGTAGCGGTAACCCTTTCGGACAATCCTGCTGCCCCGGCTAGTAATTAGTTTTTGGAGAAAATTCAGGTCTTTTAGGACTAGCCGAGCGGCAACATGTTTCATACCCAAGTGATTATTTAAAATAATACGGATCGACTCGTGAGGTACAAACAGTACCTCACGAGTCGATCCGTATTATTTTATCCTAAAAGACCTGAATTTTCTCCAAAAACTCAATCGTTTATGAGTCGCTGAAGACATGCTAGAACGAGTCAATTCCGACCCAACATTTATGAAACGCATTGTTACTGGTGACGAGACGAGTTTGACATGCAAACTAGTCAACACGCTTCGGAGTGGCGCCTTCCAACTGAACCGAAACCGAAAACCAGTCGATCAAAAGTCAAAGTCATGTTGACTGTTTTCTTTGACTATCGCGGTGTTGTGCACACGAAATTCTTACCGGGAAGGTCAAACGGTAAATAAAGTATATTATTTGAACGTAATGCGGCGTTTAAGAGAGCAAATTCGAAGAAAATGGCCAGATTTGTGGAAAGATAATTGTTGGATTTTGTACCACGATAATGCACCTTTGCACAAGGCCATCATTGTGAAAGAATTTTAGCGAACGAATGAGAATTCAGGGCGTAAACTAAACTTAGTTCCGGAAAAAGCGTTTGAAATTTTCTTTGATGATTGGATTATTCGTTGGCGTAAGTGTGTAGTTTCTGAAGGAGCATACTTTGAAGGTGATCAAAGTAAATTTGGATGAATAACTAACACTTTGTGTATTATTGATTCCCTTGGTACTTCTTTGACAGAGTAGTATTTTAGTATTTCTTATTTCTAATAAAGAATTTTTGAAGTGAAAACTTCTTTAGCGGCGCTGTGTACTTTTTTTGGAATGGGTAAAAACTTCTAAACTCGCGTCAGGTCACGTGACCCTGATCGAAAATTCGTAAGACGTAAGACGTAAAACGTAAGACGCGCGTTGTTGAGGACAGCGCCATCTATGCACATCGGGAAGAACTACGAGGGCCTCGCGTACTAACTACGTAGTTCATCCAACAACGACGAGATGGCGCTGAACCACGGATATATAACTGACGACGAGCTCCATGCGAGCGGTCATCATACCTGATTTGCAAAAAAACCCTATAAAATAAGGAACACACCTTAACACGCGTGTTTTGTTTATAAGACGATTCACAAAATACACTCGTAATTGTTCAAGTTTTCACTTCTGTCGGCACTACCGGAGTGCCAGTTTTGAAGTGAAAACTTCTTTAGCGGCGCTGTGTACTTTTTTTGGAATGGGTAAAAACTTCTAAACTCGCGTCAGGTCACGTGACCCTGATCGAAAATTCGTAAGACGTAAGACGTAAAACGTAAGACGCGCGTTGTTGAGGACAGCGCCATCTATGCACATCGGGAAGAACTACGAGGGCCTCGCGTACTAACTACGTAGTTCATCCAACAACGACGAGATGGCGCTGAACCACGGATATATAACTGACGACGAGCTCCATGCGAGCGGTCATCATACCTGATTTGCAAAAAACCCTATAAAATAAGGAACACACCTTAACACGCGTGTTTTGTTTATAAGACGATTCACAAAATACACTCGTAATTGTTCAAGTTTTCACTTCTGTCGGCACTACCGGAGTGCCAGTGTTTTTTTTTTTTTATCCTGTGTATTATGTTGTAATGAGCTTTATCAGAATTTACTAAGTCCAAAGTACTTATATAACTAATAATAAATAACTGATTTATGCCCGCGACTTCGTACGCGTGGACTATAACTCATTTATTAAACATACCCTATGTGATAGATGAAAACCAAAGCTACAGAATATCGAAACTCCCATCAAAATCCCTCCAGTAGTTTATTATCTATCAGACAAAAATTCCAAAAAACGGATCGTAAGGGTAGTGCGGAAGCGCTGTAACAGTCTTGAAAGAAAACTTTCTTCTGCGAAACAGTCATGCTAGCGAAGGAGGTGGCGGGATGGCTGAGGGACAGAGCCTCACGTCCCAGACGCCGCGGGAGACGCTCCGGGCGTCGGGAGCCGAGTGACGACCCCGGCCACCGTAGGCGCAGGCCTGCGGACGGAGACTCGGAGAGTAATGGGTAGCTCACCGTCCGATCAGGACCAAGCCCGAGCCGGACGGCACGTACTTGTTCCACGCGCGCCTCAAAGAGATGTCAGCAATAGGGAAGGGGCCCGTCAGGGTCGAAGCCTGCCGGGGCAGCAGGATTGTCCGAAAGGGTTACCGCTACCCCGGAACATAGTGCTAAGGAAGGAACACGGGTGGGTTTTAGTCAGAGCCTGACAATCCCTTCCGCTCCACCCAGAGCGGGAGGGGTCATTTGATGATTTCGCATCCTCAAAAAAAAAAAAGAAAGGGTACCTAGTGCGGAAGCGCTGTAACAGTCATGAAAAAAATATTAGGTAGCAATTAAAAACAATTGTTAGTAGGTAATAAAATTAATTATGTTGCTATACTTATAATTCCCTAAAAACTTAACACCAGAAATATTGACATAAATTCTATACAATAACATTATATAAAAAAAACAATCGACTTCCAAAAACAACACTACAAAGTGAAAAATAACTTTCATTTCGGAAGTCGGTGTCGCTGGTTCTGCATTTTCGTTTTGAACCGACTTCAAAAAAGGAGGAGGTTCTCAATTCGAATGTTTTTTGACACCGACTTTCGAAACTAAAGTTATTTTTCACTTTGTAGTGTTTTTTTTTTGGAAGTCGGATGTTTTTTTTTTTTGTAAAAAAGTTTTAATTTTTCACTTTTTAGTTGTACATACCTACCCCAAAAAAAATCATATATCACTACTTGCTATGTGAATATCAGTGACAGAAAGCTATTGAACACATTTGCCTTACCCTTTGAAGGGTACAGGCGTGATGTTATGTTGTGTGATTGCGATTATATATGCTATAGCAGCAATCGCGGTTGATTTTTTGTTTGTCTCCGAAAATCATCATCAGATCTTCACAAAAAAAAAAATTGCATATCCGTTTATTTACGATGGAGTTATGCCCGAAGCGTGCCATTTGTGACAATATCCATTGAAATAAGTACAAGCAGGTACTTACTTATTTACCTATTTATTTTTCACTTTGTAGTGTTTTTCGGAAGTCGGTTGTTTTTTTTTTGTAAAAAAATTTTTGTTTAGTAGATTTAATAAAAAACTTATTGACGAATTCAAGCAATTATAGTAGTCTATAATTGCTCTTTGCCATATTATTACTTATTGACGAATTCAAGCAACCAAAAACAGCACAATATACCTAGTTATTGTGCTGTTTTTGGTTGCTTAAATTCGTCACCAAGTTTTTTATTAAATCTACTAAACAAAAATTTTTTTACAAAAAAAAAACAACCGACTTCTGAAAAAACACTACAAAGTGAAAAATAACTTTTATTTCGAAAGTCGGTGTCGTTGGTTCTATATTTTCGTTTGTTGACACCGACTTTCGAAATTAATGTTATTTTTCACTTTGTAGTGTTTTTTTCGGAAGTCGGTTGTTTTTTTTTTTTTGTAACAAAGTTTTTATTTTTTACTTTTTAGTTGTACCTACCTACCCCAAAAAAATAATTTATCACTACTGCCATCTGCCTACCCTTTTACAGCGTACAGGCGTGATGTTATGTAGTGTGATTGCGTAAACAATGCATACTTAGGCTATAGGAGCAAACGCGGTTGATTTGCTAGCATTTATTGAAGAGTTCCGTTGTCTGTCTCCGAAACTCCTCATCAGATCTTTACGGAATTTAAATAGGACCATTTCGGAATAAACCTCGTTCTAACAAAAAATTTTGAAAATCCGTCTATATATGAGGAAGTTATGCCCGAACAAGTAGTATAAGTATACGGGCGACACAAAGGAGACAGAAACAGAAGTCACGAACACGATATCTCAAAGACGTAGGTATGAAAAGTGAAGCACATAAATGAGATTGACTTCTGTACCGATCTATTTTGTGCGGGCGGTGTCACCCGACATCAAAGGCATTTCGCTACCTACTGTAGAGAAATAATAAATTTCGTAAAACTGTAACAGCCAGGGTCAATAGGAATAAATGAATAAAAATTATAACTTACCATATTTCTTTCGCGATTTTTTTTGCCTTCAACCGTGATTTAGTCCTAATTTTATTTCTTTTATATTTGCCATTTTCACCAAATCACAAATATAAATTGTCTTAATAACTATTATACAATAAAATACAAATTATTTACACAAGAACAAATAAACAAACAAAATCTAAACTATGGTATTTTTACGCAAAGGACATACAGCGATCTGCGTGTCCAATATAATAACGCGTTTAGGATACTGTTGGGGCTGTCGTGGCGTTGCAGTGCGTCCACTATGTTTGCGGAGGCGCGCACAGACGATTTTTACGCCATCGTGAGAAAAAGGACCGCCTCCATAGCCGGCCGGCTACGCACCGCCACCAATAGTCTCCTGAGCGTGTTCTCAGATCGGTGGGACTCCCCTTTGCTGCGCCACTGGGTGAAGATCCACACCAATTAAAATTTTAATGTATTTCTCCTTATTACTAACACTAGTTATTAAGTTATTTTGTTGCTACTAACACTATGGACTCATGTCTGAAATAAAGAATTTGAATTTGAATTTAAATATTTACAATTTATTTTATTTCGAATTAATATTATTTACGGAACAGAAGCGAAGCGCGCGCGCAAATATTTGGCATAGGTCCCTCCTCGGTAACGTCCCGCGGGACACTGGCAGGCGACGCGTTTAATCGAAAAACTTGAAATAATCGATAAAAAAATATATAAATTTAATGAAAAAAAACGAACAGGTAGATTCGATTCCAAAATGAATTACCTATAAATTGATATTATTTATAAAATATGGAGTATTATAGTACTCGTTTAAAATGAAATTTGCTTGTAAAAAAACTGCAAATCGGAGTTACTTCAGTATTTTTTTCTATCGAGAAAATTTTATTGCATCGTGTATTGAACGAGTACATGGTAAAGAGAAAGAATGCATCCTAAATATATATTTATTTCAGATTCAAAATGTTATAATTTGCCTATCAAAAGTGAATTCTAAAACAGGCAAAACCAAGATACCTGGCCTTAAAATGGGGGCCAGCCCATACCTAAATCCCGACTCCAGGCTATTGGGATATCATAAAGATTTTTTAAAATTAATTTTGATCTGCCTAGCCTTTCCCTAACTATGTTGGGGTCAGCCTCCAGTCTCCGGATACAGCTGTATACCAGTATTTTACATGGATCGACAGCCTATCTGACCTCCACAATCCAGTTACTGGGTATCAGGATAACCTCTTAGTAAAACTGGTTGTCAGACGTTTGGGGTGTCTGATCAACTAGGTATTTACAATAGGTATTCTGTTAAATGGCTAACTAACCACACAGTTAAGACCTTGGTAAGACTGGTTGTCAGACTTCTGACTACCCGTAACGACTGTCAAAGATCTACAAATGACAGCCGGGACCAAACGGCTTAGCGTACTTTCCGAGGCGTAATCTCGATATGTTATGGATGTAAGTATTTGACAGAACCTACTGCAAACTTTACAGGCTAAGTATAGCATGAAATAATATTATATTATGTATTCCCTTTGCACAAACCGCGTAAAAAAAAAACAGAGGATGTACTGCCAGGTTACCTCTGCCTAATGTAATACTACACTGTTATAAAAACCTGTTTCGGAGAACAAGTCTATGCCTCTATGGCATTCGCAGTAGTCCCGCCGATGTTCTAAGACTTAAAAAAATATTATTTTGTTGATTAACGGTTCTTGTTTACTTCGCTCTTGTATCAACACGAATTAATTAAACTCTGATTTATAATTTCCTACATTAAAATGACAGCTGCGATCGACTTTTTTTTTGTTTCTAATATCACATCTGACATCCGACACGAGCATGTATTAATCTGACATTGGCAGAATTTTCGACATTATTGCCATGGAGAAAAATAGAATCGAGTACTTAGACCTTTTCGGACAAAAATAAGCGACGTCTTACCATGGGTGTAGGCAGAAACTGCAGAACGTCACCTGCTACAATCCTTACATTCTCCTTTTGCTTCGTTTAAGTTTATACATATGGTAATACACGCACGACGGCTGCGGGTACTACGCACCTGACCGTTCTGAAGAACATCATCAATAAGGTCACTATATGTCCGCAAAGGGCGTCCCCTCCCAGCATTTCCATTCACATCTGCCTTGTGACCTTTTCTTAGTCGCCTTTCATATAACTTCTCAACATGACCAAACTATCTAAGCTTACTCTTTTCAATTAAGAACAAACAAACTCAGTAGATATGTATGTATATTTATGAGAATAGCTAATGCAGTGGTAATAATATGAGCGAGTCAAGGTGGTAGCGAAGATGACTGTCCCCATTTTGCAGACCAACAATGAAATATGGAAAAATAAAATTCTACAAAATGTAAATGCCATCAAAATGTAATCTTTTTATGTACATTATTTCAAACTTGGTCCCATAGAGTTTGTTCACCCATTTTTTTATTTGCTGAATGGGCCTGCTGTTGTCCATATTTTTCTTTTTTTATAGGTACAAGATGAGTTTATTGCCATCAACTACATAATTGTGCAAAAATCTACACTACTGACTGTAACGCGGCAGGCATTATTCTTAGGACATTGCCATAATGCTACATACATAGTTGGGCAATACCTACGTAACAATTAAAGGTTCTAACTTCAAACATAGGTTATTCAATCATAATTATCATTATTTCAAACATTTATAAATCTACTACTGAACAAAGGCCTTACATATATTTTGATAGTACATTAACCTGTTAAGCATAATCAGCTTATAATTTTCTCACTGCTGGGCCAAAGACCCGCTCTCTGTGAGAGGATGTGGGCCATAGTGTCCACTATGCAGGCCCACTGTGAACTGGTGGATGTCACATGTCTTCGAAATTTTTGTTCTAGCACATGCCGGTTTCCTCACAATGTTTTCTTTCGCTGTCTTGAGAACAGTGGTGAAGAAATAAATTACACAAATGCCTGTCTGGGTTTGGACCCACAACTTACAACACAAGTCCGGGTGCTAAATTCAGAATTATGCCTGTGTCATTTTGTTTCTTTGTGATACTTCAACTATATAACTAATTCAATTTAACTTGGTACTTGGTACAGAGCTGAAATAGGACCCGGAGGATACAAAAAGATACTTTTATCTGGGTACAATAAACTTTTTTTTTCCAATATGGTGGTAAAACTGTGGACCAGTACTTAATACTGTCTTATGTGATCTAAATAAGAATGGGACCAGCCTTATCTTATTCACAACACAAAATAATTACAAATCATATGAACTGATACCTTGTTTGACAGATAAAACCTCTATGAGCCTCCATGAATAGAACATTATGTCAAAATATATCCTAACTTTGATTGCATAGCAAAACAAACAAATAAATCAATGATCCACTCCATCCACTGAACTTATTTATTCCAAAAAATTAAAGCTGTACCTAGATATTTTTAGAAAAAAGGTTTATCACATCTTAGAGGTCTAAATCAAAACAATAATGATTCCATGAAAAAAAATAACATGAAGGTTTTATTCAGCCTACAGGCCACAGCCAATGTCTGGCAGGTAAGAACTATTATTTAAATTTAAAGAAATGGAACCCAATCAATAAAAATTTGATTGTCATTTATTTTTTTAATGAACAACAAACATTTAATCTAATGGTGCTTTATTTTTTAGTGGAAGTTAAAATGGCATTAAAATTGTGTATTTATGTGAGTATTTAGTAATATCATTGTAATCTTAGTGCAAGTGTGAAGACCATTCATTTTGAGATCACAGCTTTTAATCAGAAGGATAGTGTTCATAAGACTTTCTGGAAAAAGATGGCTTTCAGATTTTTAGGTTTTATTGCTAGGTTAGCCTAGGTTTATTGCAATCTAAAAGGAAACAAATAATATGTAAGTACACTATTCAGGCAAGTTCAATTTAATACATAAAATTAGGTACAATCCCTAATATGTATCTTGATAAAACCTACTAAAATCGTTTGGTTGATGTTAATGCTATAATTTTTGTAAGCACCAACATAGCATAATGGTAACAATTCGCGAGTCCAATGATTTTATTAATGTCAAATGCCGTGTAACATTAGATTTTTAATGCTGATATGATAAATAAATCACGCGATCATACACTGATATACTATCTTTTTTATCGTGTTTTGTTTTGAATGCAGCCATTGTACCTATTTATAATAATTATTCATAGTCCGCGACATGCCACGACGTTTTTTCTTGTAATTATTGCAGTGCAGATAATAAATACATAAAATATTGGTCATGCAGTAGAGGCCGAAAGGCCGAGGATTGACCCAAAAAATGAAATACGTTCCCGCCATTAAAGGTCACGGTTTTTTCACGGGCACAATGATCACTCTCTGACCATAGTCCATAGATAATGTTATTATTTATTTTATTTTCAGCTATAGATTTGTGTTTACTAGAAAAAAAAAGTGATTTGTTTACTAACCTCTCAAAGTGGAAAACTCCGTGGCACAACAAAACAGTAAGTATGTTGTCATAATCACCATCACTTTAAGACAAAATAAATCGGTCGCACTGCAGTCATCAACAATACCACATTTTGAACGCGAATCAACAACATTCGTAACGCCGTTCAAGCCGGCACTGTATTGACCCGATCCTTTATGAAACCATGGGGAAAATATGCATTTTTTATTAACTTATATCGATTATAAGCGCTCCACAGCTCGAACAAGACTGAACACCAGTGTAACGGGAGTGTTTTAAAACGGGTTCTTTAGGTAACAATATCACTCGCGAGCACCTCCGTAATTTCATTAATAACACCTAAAAATCGATCCCACAACAAGGCTCACGACAATTCAAACAGAAGACTGCGGCGGCGTGTTAAATTCATTATTTTACTATGTAGCGGACCAATAAAATACGGCACGGCACGATTTATTATAAATAAACTTTTTTGCGTTACAACACGACAGATAGGTATGAATTATGACTACGCCGAGCAATTTTTCGTGTCATATTTCTTTGTACAATGGATGCAAACAATATAGTGCTGATAAAAACACACACGACCCAAGCTACGCACGCTCGCGATGACACTAAACTCTGCATAGATGTCGCGTTTCTGACGGCCATTGTAGAAAATGGCGGTCGACATTAGCCGTCAAATGACCGCAAACTAAACTACACTTTATTTTTTGAGCAGTAAGTAAAAAAATTGATTGACATTTTTCATAATTTCAACACTATTCGATCGTATAAGACGACTGAATTGGAAAGTCTCAAGTGGTCAAAACTTATTTAGGATGCCGCGTGCTTTTTGTTTATTCGAATTATTAAAAATAATATATTTGTCTCTCTTTTACTTCAATGCGATTTTGAACAAATAATATGTTTTTTTAGGTGGGTACGCTTGCGCGAGTGTTATTGTATCTTGATTGTGTTGTTACAATGATACTACACACACCGTACCATAAAGTATTTACTTACTGCTTATATGTATTAAAATTTATGTTTTATATTTTAGTAGATAAACAAATAACACACAAGTTGAAAAGTCTCTGAAATCAGCTTTTATTGAATAAACAAAGCTGTCAATAAAAAAAAAGTAAGTAAGTAATTAAAAAAACTAAAAACCCGACTGCGTTAAAAACTTAAGTTAAAAAAACCTGAAAAGTTAAAAACAACACTTGAACATTTTAAATTAAATAAAAGTTGGAAGCAGGCGGGATCAATTTGAATTTGAAAATATGTATGTATAATAAAAATGGTATGGGTTCCGCTTGCTTCCATAGATCCAACTTTTATGTCACAAATGTGAAAGATTTCGCAGACGATTTCTCGGTACCTACGTGTTACTCGATTCTTGGTACGTGTTTTTTACGATTTGTCACTTGGAATTACTTTTAACCATATAAGTTGTACATAATTATATTATAATTTTGTAATCACCTTTTAAAACCCTTTATTTTGATACCACACTCGATAGGTGTAGAGAAAAAAATATTTTTGGAGACATATTTTATTTTTAATGTGCCAAAAATCGGCTATTTTATTTCATTTTTTTTTCAATTTTGATATAAGTACCCAGTGTCACTCTCATAATAATTAAGACGAATCTAACGGCACTTCTCAAGTTATCGATAGCGATCAAGCCGTTCAGGCTACTGAGCGATGAGCGTGCCGAAGAAATATACATACATATACATACATACACTCGAAAAACATAACCCTCCTTCTGGCGCAGTCGGGTAAAAAGAAGGCAGATTAAGTTCAGAGTCATGTTTGAGAGGTAAGGTAGGTACGGTCAGCAGCTGAGCAGCAGCGAGAGTTAAAACTAACACCAGGGTAGCTCGCGAAATACATTTTTTTTAGGTTTTTGCAATTTGCTGGTATTCGTTTTTATTATATATTATGATTCGCGGCCGTAACAAATATGTATTTACAGAATTATAATCATTAAAGTCATCAACACAACTCTCTAAGACCACGTAAGTACGTAACCCCCAAAGAATGACGATTTCATGAAACAGTTATTCTTTGGGGTTCATATTTTGATCGACGTACAACCAGCAAATTGCAAAAAACGTAAGAAAATTTGAATATCGCGGGCTACCTTAGCGCTTCCCCCTTAAATTAACCTGTTACTGCGTTACTGGGCAAAAGTAAGTGTCTCCCATTTATTCCACGAAACGATATCCACATTTCTCTCTCTCTCTGCCCTGTTGCCTTCCTTGGCCAATGACAATACGTCAAGAATGAATCCGCAGGAAGGAACTTACTTACTAGGCCTGCCTCAATAACACATAACACCCGTTTTCACCTATACTGCGTGTCGACCCTGACAATGATCCTGATGCAGTCGATAGACCATGACGCGGGCGCCAAATTACGTGTTCTTATAAACTGTGCGCTTCGATTTTTTTTAAGTCAGGTCTTGACGAGTAAATTTGCAGTCAGGTAAAACCTGACGAACTTCGTCTACAGTTCTACGACGTCCTTACCAGATGCACAACAGGTAAGTTTGTAGTCCTACTTATTTATAGTCAAAGAACCTTTGGTCTTTTAAGCACCAATAGCTTCGGAAGTAATCATTATTTTATTTTAACGTAGACCAAAGCTAGGCGCCATTTTTGATTAGGTACCTACTACTTTTATCATTGCACGATTTGCACGTATTGAATCGAAGCTCGATTAATTAATTCCCAGTTCGCTTTCCTAAACTATTTAAAATATAATGAAAAAATATGACCATGTAACCTTTAAAACTTGGTGTCACTTGAAAATAATCAGTACCTAGGTAAGTATAATATTTACAATTTATAATAATTATGTTTGACATACATATATTATTATGCCCGAACAGCCAGACTTGACGACTATTTGTATGGTCTACCCGTATAAATGACTTCAAAGTTCTATCATGGTAACTTAGTAGGTATTTACTACAAGCCTGTATGTTGGACCGGTTGTACGTTCCAATGTTAAATGTTTAGTCTGAATAAAAGTTTCCAATTAGAAACTCAACTGGCGCCATCTATCCACCATGCTCCTGTCCTTTTCCTGTACCGCCATCTATCCACATTAAATAAACATGTCGTTTAAAAAGAATGAGTTTTGTAGGTTGTCCGTACGATGTCACTGTACTATATTAGCGTGTGGTTATAGTAAGATACAAAATAATATTATTACACATAAAAAAATATATGATTGACGTGTAAAAGTGTTTGTGCAAACCTACTTACAAAACTAAAATCATTTATCATAATATTATTACAAAATAATGCTGTAAGTACTAAACTATAAAGGCAAAATGTTGTACTATGGTACTATGTAAAACAACACAAGAGATCACTTAAAATAATGAAGTGGACGATGTGTATCATAAAGTATCATTGGTGCAAATGGCACCAGTTTTTGGTACGTGGTTCAACCCCCTGTGCGGCAACTGTGCGGTACGAACCTCGGCTTAGGGCGTCGCTGGGGAGAGGGCAGCAAGATGGGACAGGTTGGATCAGATTATTATTTAAGTTTGATGACATCGTCGTTTCCTATCTGACTACTCTGAGAAGAAAGGCCGAAACAAACTCAGAGGTCACGGTCGGGAATTTAAATCTACAGGCTCAGCTGCGGCGCGGGCTGACACTTCGTCGAGCAAGGGTCGGGGTCCCGAACATTTAGTTAGGGACGTCTCGATGGGACCTCGTCGGCGTGGTCGGAATGACGGTTTTTTGTTTTTGTTCACTGTCCTGGTTGCCTTATTGCTCTCCTGGAGGAGGATTATGGGGTAGTCAGGATTGGAGAGGGCGAATGTGCCTACGTAGTTACCATAGAAATGTAAAAAAAAACTTCTTTCTTAACTATGGTAGTTACGGTATTTATACTTAACTAGCTGACCTGGTGAACTTCGTACCGCCCTGGCAGCCAGCCGCTCTGCCCCCGCTTTTTAAATCTCTGATATCTTGTAAGATATAAATTTTAATGATATGCTGTAAAGGGCAATTTTGATCTACATGGAATGCACAACGTATTTATTGTATTTAATTGGATAAGGAATAATACTGTATTGTTTAAAATAGCTTGATAAATAATCCATATTTTTTTTGTAATATGTAATAGATAAAAATGGTTACTGTGGGTTATCCTTAGGAGATAAATGTGTACCATCACGGACTTTTTTATCGATCTTTTTAAGATATACAATTCCGTAGTACATTCATTCATTTGATCTATCTCGTAAGGTTTAGCCAGCGTTTGCAATGTAGGTAAGCGCACAAAAATATGTTTGTTACGAAATCACGTTACAAATCTTTGAATTTCTCGGCTTTTCTCTACTATAATATGCATGTATTATACATATAAACACCTTCCTCTTGAATCACTCTATATATTGCTGAAAACTTGCATAGTAAAAAGATCTAAGCTGACAGGAAGCGGGAGCGACTTTGTTTTATATACTATGTAAAATAAAATATACTGGGTCCCATTAACATAGATGGAAAAATTTTAACACAGCGCTCATTACGTCTAAAAGATATCCAAGCAAAAAAAAAACCCTGATTAAAGTGATTTAATTTACCTAAAATAATAAATTGCAATAGTGTATTTTCGTTAGCTGATTAATTATTTATTTTATCTACTATGCGTTTTTCTTATTTGTTTACCATCGTCCTTAAAAATAAGGACGATGGTAAACAAATATATTATCAGGTGGTCTGAATGATTTATAAAAGTTCGTGCATCTATGTATTTTAATGGGACCTTATATGTACTAAAATATGTAAAGATATCATCAAAAATAGTTTGAAATATATTTCTCTATACTTTTGTGATACTGTAAATACAGGAAAACACAAAAGGAAGAAGGATAAAACAATTAGTCAACACCGAATGAAACAAAATTAAATTAATAATACTGTTTGAAATGCTATTCAAATAAAATAGTTCAAGACAAAATGTACTCGAATAAAAATTTACTTGAGCCGAGTCCGATTAAAAACCGAATAGTGTCAATCGGTAGTGACTTTGGCTCTACCAATCAATACCTAGGAACAGAAAAGCCGAAAAAGTTTCCATTCCACTCGGTCGGCCGTAGCGGAGACAATCTCCACAGGTGGGGTTTCTCGGATGGTTCCGATCTTTACCGTCTTCCCGTAGACCATTTTTTGTTTATTCCGTAGTGGAAAAACTTCATGGATGTCGGCGGGGGTCTGTGAGACTCTTACTGACTTAAAACCACCCAGGTGTTCCATTTCACACCTTCGTCAGGGGTCGCGGGAACGTACGATCCTTCCGCAACCTCCGACTGGTGCCGGCCCGCCACTGCGGGCCTCGTCGGGTCAGGGGGGGAGTGAAGTGTTTGGCTCCCCCCGCGACGTCTAAGAGGGGCGCGTGTGGAACACTACGCGCCGCCACCTCGGGTCCTGATGTGTGGGGGACGACGGATGTCCCCGAGTCCGTTGCCCCTGGACCGATTTAGGGGGGCTGGAAGAGGGCGTTTTCCGCCCTCCACCGTCGCCCGGTGCGCCTGCTGCGGGCCGGGTGAGTGGACGAGATCTCGCTCTCCCTTTCCGCAGCCTCCTTCTGCGAGACGACCGTTTCGCAGAAGGAAACCACCGCGTCCCAGGGCTCATCGCAGCCGATCATCGACTCGACCAGGGCCGGTAGCAACAGGTCACTGCCTATTTCTGAGATGAGGGTACGGCGCGGCTCATCCCAAGCGGCACACTCTGCCAGCGTATGCCACGCCGTGTCCCCCGGCAATCGACGCAGTGGTGACACTGGGCGTCCGGCACCCTGCTTATGCGACACAGGTACTTTCCGAAGCAGCCATGCCCCGAGAGCACCTGCGTCACCCGAAACGACAGGGAGTCGTGCCTCCTCCCGAGCCAGCGCTCGAGTACTGGCCAAACCGCCTCGATGGTGCCGAGGCCGGCTGTAGGGCGTGGGAGCCTGTCCCGCCATTCTGCCACCAAGACCTCGCGAAGCTGAGACCGACGCAGCTCCATATGGCGCTGCATCAGCCTTTTGCCTCGCGCCCGCGCTTCCTCGCGCCACCGGTACAGCGACGCGAATACTTTCGCCTCCAGGTCCCAGGGCGCGGATCCAGCCAGCACGCAAGCCGCCTTGTAGGAGATCGTGCGATACCCCCGGACGACTCTGACGGCCATCGCTCTTTGCGGTTTTCGCAGAGCTAGCATCGCAGCTCTGCGAAAACCGCAAAGAGCGATAGAGGCGAAAGTATTCGCGTCCCTGTACCGGCCGTCAGGTCAGTCGCCCAGATCGGGGCCCCATACAGGGCCATCGATCGCATGATCCCCACGTAGAGCCGCCCACAGGCGGCGCTCGGGCCCCCCAGATTGGGAAGCAGCGTTGACAGCGCCCCAGCCGCGCCCAACAACTTGGGCGCCAGCCGCCGGAAGGGGGGGCCGAAATCTTACCGGCTATCGAGCACCAATCCCAGGTATCTTTCGCCGCCTTTTTTTATCGTGGAGAAATGCTCATGTATACTGCACTACCGCGGGGAGATAGTGCAGTTATGTGGGACTCTAACCCACTAAAACTCCACGGTGTCCTCCTCTGCCGCTTACGGCGGGAACACGGGCACGCGTTAGCACTCATCCGTGAACCCGCCGCGGCTGTCCGTTACCGGACCCTCCTCTGCGGAGTACTCCCCATCACCGGCGCATCAGAACACATAGCACGCCGTGACCACCCCAGGGACCAAACCAGCACATGGACACCAGACGACCCCGTGTCTGGGCACCCTTGGTCCCCCTGCGACGGGTCAGGACATTGGCCCCGCCGCCTGCCTATTTTCGGCTGCAGAGGATAGGGAGAGCGGCCAACGTAATACCAATACTCCTCCTCCCCTGCAGCCCCACCGCGTCCGCCATCATACGGTAGCGACCCCGGAAGGTAGGGAGAGCGGCGCACCGCAATACCGGCACTCCTCTCCCGCCGCGGCCTCCAACCCTCAGCCGCGATGCCTCCCATACGACATCGTGGCCCGCCTCAGTTGCGATGTCGCCCAAGCGGCACCGCAACCTACTTTTGGCCGCTACGTCGTCAGCTTATCAGCAAAAGCCCTGACGAGCGGCCCCTCCTCGGGTTCCTCATGTGAGGTGCGGGTGATAAATAACAAACTAGGGTAATAGAGGTAAACATGTAACCCACACCAATGTCCGCGGAATAAACTATTATGGAGAGATAAACAAAGCCACGTATCTTTGCGTTATGCACTTTGCGATGGAAAACAATCGAATCAGAAAATTTCCAATCAAATATTATTCGAATGAAACAATTCTAAAACGCGCATCCCTAACAGTCATCCTAACCGCAACGATATTGTATAATATAGTTTAATCATATTTTTTGATACATTTTCATACCAGTTGACTATTGGTGAAGTGACAATGTTTTACAGGACTATTTTTGTGTGTTTAGTTGGATTCGCTTTAGAAATATCTGCTGAAGAAGGTAAGTACCTAAAATCTTTAATAATTCACATACATACATAAAGCAAGTTGGTAGAAACAACAATTATTTATAGTTTCGCATATTTAACACAATACATATTCTTATTTTCCTTGATGGGTGCGGCTGTCAAAGCTACTAAAAGAGATTGTTGATATACATATTTTTACAATATTACTTACATATCAATTTCTGTTCGTGATTCCTGTTGTGTCATACGAGTAAGACTTTCAAGAGAATCGTAAAATAAGTTCGTTTGAGAACTTGGGGCAGTCAGGAGGGCTTTACTGTATAGGACAGTCGCGAAGGTTGAATTTATGACAAAGTAACTCGGAGCACAAAAAATGCATGTAGGCGTTTTGCAATGTTTTAATTTTATGGTGTACTAGCTGCGCGCCGCGGTTTTACCCGCATAAGTGTCGATCCCGTGGGAATATCGGGATAAAAAGTAGCCTATATGTTAATCCAGGGTGTCTGCTACCTCCATACAAAATGTTATCAAAATTAGTCCAGCCGTTTGAGCGTGAAGAAGTAACAAACTCACAAATTTTCGCCTTCTTTTGGATATAATTATATTCCAATGATGAATTGACTATATAGTTAATTATATAGTATAGATCATTCTGAATTTTCGAAGGGAAGCCGGTGGGAATCGAGTTGTATGGTTCCTTCGCCACTGTATGGGTACTGCCACCCCTGCCAGCTGACAAAGTATAGGTACTGCCACCCCTGCCAGCTGACAAAGTATAGGTACTGCCACCCCTGCCAGCTGACAAAGTATAGGTACTGCCACCCCTGCCAGCTGACAAAGTATAGGTACTGCCACCCCTGCCAGCTGACAAAGTATAGGTACTGCCACCCCTGCCAGCTGACAAAGTATAGGTACTGCCACCCCTGCCAGCTGACAAAGTATAGGTACTGCCACCCCTGCCAGCTGACAAAGTATAGGTACTGCCACCCCTGCCAGCTGACAAAGTATAGGTACTGCCACCCCTGCCAGCTGACAAAGTATAGGTACTGCCACCCCTGCCAGCTGACAAAGTATAGGTACTGCCACCCCTGCCAGCTGACAAAGAACGTCGATGGAAAATCGCACTGTAAGAATCTAAGCCGAATCCATACTTCTATTATAAATGCGAAAGTGTCTGTCTGTTACCTCTTCACGCTTAAACCGATAAACCGATTTAGATGAAATTTGGTATAGAGATAGTTTGAGTCCCGGGAAAGGACATAGGATAGTTTTTATCCCGATATTCCCACGTAAAACTTATGCGGATGAAACCGCGGTGCGCTGCTAGTGTATAGTGTGTCCCTTTTCCGCACTTAGACTCCCATTCGGTCCCATTTTTCCACTTCCACATTATTGTTTAAAATAAAAAAAAAAAAAAATCAGGTAATCCTTCTTTATGATAACTTGATGTGCTTGGCCAATCTGGCAGCGCGAGGCGGGAAGCGGCGCGGGTGCGGGAACGCGCGCGGTCTGCCTGTCCGCAGTGGAGCGCGGCTTTATTCTGAGCGTTGTCTTGTTCAGTGTTTGTCAAAATATAATATGGATGGAGAAGACAAGTTTTTACTAGAAAAAAAGCTCGAACTAGTTTGAGAACCCCGATCCCCGCGCGGGCCGCCCGCGCCCTCACTGCGGCTGTACCGATGTCGGGTATGATATTTGTATGGTGGTGGGTAGGTTGATAACTTGTTCAATAAATTAGTACCTATGTTACTAACTCCCGCCTTTCATTGACGCTGCATTGGCGACGAGTATGGGATTATTAAATATTTTTTGTGTCTACGTTAGGCGTGCAGTATCGACTTTACCTACTGTTTTTAAGATGCCAATCGGAAAGTTAGAACAGTTCAATATTAGTTCCAAAGTAAAGTATGTTCCAAGTATGATATTTGTATGGTGGTGGATGGGTTGATAACTTGTTCAATAAATTGGTGTGTTGCTAACCCCCGCCTTTCATTGACGCTGCAGCGGCCACTTGTATAAACGAGCTATGGCATGAGTTGCCCACGCGCTCCCCGCGCCAAGCAGCCCGCGCCGCTCACCGCGCCCGCGTCCCATTATGGACGCTCAAATGAAGTTCTTATGTTTGAGTACGCAGCGCCGCGCCCGCCCCGCGCCCGCGTTTGCAGTCTGGCCAAGCACGATAAGTCATTGGTTGAATTAGTCTCTAACAACGTTACAATTCAAACATTTGGAACTAGAACTTTAAATCATAATGTGGTGTGTCACAGCTGAAGTGGAAAAATGTCAACTAACTTTTGGAGGCCACAGTACCTACTCTCCTGCCGCGCCACCAAAACCTTATTAAGTATAAGTTATTTCATTATTTGTTGAAGTACAATTTTACACATACCGTATAAAGATAAAAAACAGTGGCACTCCGGGAGTGCCGACAGAAGTGAATAAAAACACAAACAATACTTTGCCATCGCTCACTGACATATCCGAGTACATCCGAACACATCCGAAGCGGGTATTTTTTTAATCGTCTTATACCTAAACAAAACACGCGCAGTGTTACGGTAACAGTGGCGGGAGTTCAATGGCTTTCCCATCTCAAAAAATTCCCAACGCGCCTAAAGAAGTATAACTTCAAAAATGATATTTTCGTACCACTTGCTCAAAAAAGTGACATTCTATGCCACAAAAAGCGAACATAACAATAGTCATTTTGAATCTGTTAAAAACAGGGAAAGAAAATTGTACTGAATTTCATTCATCCTCTAGGGGGAGAAAGTGATTTAAATTTGGAATACTTACCGAAATTTATACTGAACTACATCTGTGTTTACACCATTGAGTTTGTATATAAAGCATTATACATCTTTTGAAAAAGGAATACGCATTTATTATGTTATGATTATTAAATAAAATTACGAAAACCGACGAGGCCGTATGAGCTTGATGCCTTTGCTTTTCCGACAAAAAAATATTAGTCTAGGAATTTACCGCGTTTTTGTTTTCTTCAAATACATAAACGTTAAGTTTATTTTAATTTATTTTTATAAATAAGTTAATGTTCTAAAATACGTTACGATGTTAAATCAAAGCGACAGTGACAGTGAATTGTTGGATTCCATCAGTGCAAATGCTGCCGCAATTATAATTAAATATATGTAATTTGCTTCCAACAAAATCCAAGGAAAATTATTTAAAAACTTATGAAGAATTTTCAACGTGGAGAAGTGCGAAAGGTCTATCAATTTCACAATCAGTATTTCTTGTCTTTTACTTTTACTTGTCATTATTTTTAATAAATGCTTATCTCATATTATTATTGTGTTAATTTTTTCGCAAATGGTACGAAAAGTAGAGTATTTTCCTCGGTGATAAAGCTGTCTTAGTCTTGGGTGAACTTAAATCCCTCGCTACACTCAGGACTCGTCTTAAATCCCTCGCTTCGCTCGTGATTTAAGTTTTTAACACCCTCGCTACGCTCGGGAGTAAACCTCGAGTCCTTCGTTACGCTCGCGATTTAAATCGTCACCCGCGACAGAAGACACTGCTTTATCCCCTTAGTTAATAATCTACTATTATGTTTAGATATTATACGCGCGGTGGGTGAGACAGCGCGGCTGGAATATTTTTAATTCTAAATCAAGTGATTAGGCACGTATTTTCAAATTACCAAATTTTATTCTGTAAATAAGTGGTGCTTGTAAGGACAAGCTCAGCGCCCCCTCGGTTCTTGCACCCTAGGCGCGAGTCTAGTTAGCCTGTGGGTAAATCAGGCCCTGTGGCGACAATAGGTACAAATGTAGAGTTTAGCCACGCACCGAAACATCCTTGTACCGTTTGAAAAATACAAGTTTTGTTTATTTACAGATCCCCCGGAAATTGAATTTCAAATCAGTTCGTCGCAAGTTAATAACATAAATTATCTTGCTTGTGACCACAAAGTTAGTGACATGATACAACAACACACATACACGGTTCGTGAAGGAGAAAATTTCACATTAACTACGATATATAAACCCTATATCAATTATGTGATGTAAGTAAATGACGAGCATTTAATTTTAATATTTAGACACTTACCTAAAAAAAAAATCGGTTGTCTGTAAAGTCGGTTTACGGACGATAGTTTAACGTGACAACGTCATAACAAAACATTAATGAAATTGCCGAACGCGGAGGCCGATTCGGCAGCGTTCGACATCATCTGTCTCTCATCGCTCGTTCCGCGCTCTCGCTTGCACTTCAAGCCGCCATGGAACGCTACAACGCTACAGAGCAAGGCCGCGAGGTAACGCTACATGAGTCATGTTTTTTCGTGTGTGCAGCCAGCTTCATCGATTTATTAGACGTTGTCACGTCAAAAGAACGTAATTATTGTAACAAACATTTATTAAGTCAGCATGAAGTTTTACAAGATATTACCATGTTATAATTATCTTTTACAGCTGCGGTAACTACAATGACAACAATAGTTTGTATAACTATTTCAAAAAACCCCAAGATTTACATACAACCACTGTAAGTAATTTAATCATTTATTAATTGCACAATGCACTGCTAATTCCTTCGGGGAATATGCATTTGATAGATAGATAAAACGTTTATTTAGCGCAACTAAAGACACAATACAGGTATTAAAAACATCAAAAAAGGTGAAAAAAAATAACAAAAATTAAAAACATAAATTGACCCATAGACACCTAGCTCATATACATCTATAACGGTCGATCACTGGGCGGTGTGTGTCTCATGGTTGCACCAAATGGGAGTCCAGCTCAGCATAATGCCAGATACAATACCTGACGCTGGTATTCTGCTGCATCCCGTTAGTGACACACCGTGTGTCACACACGGATGTCGAGAAGACACATCAGAGTCGATGATTTGATGTGTAGGTGATCCGTTGAGAAGGTT
Organism: Luperina testacea; assembly: GCA_927399505.1. Classification (NCBI taxonomy): domain Eukaryota; kingdom Metazoa; phylum Arthropoda; class Insecta; order Lepidoptera; family Noctuidae; genus Luperina; species Luperina testacea. The sequence goes on along the minus strand of OV656783.1, from coordinate 6,003,410 downwards.
TAAATCTTAACGAGATAGAAAAACAATATTAAAATGCATTTATGTCGTTGACGATGTCATTAGCCGCTCTAGCCAGTGAAGTGGAAGAAGGAGAGAAGGTAAAGAGTCTGTAGTAGCGGTATTTACAACGCCACATGCGAACAACGCGTCATACTGACGTCACGCAAAATCCTACATCTCGCAAGCAGAGTTTACCACGTCACTAGCATAGATACAACGGCCCGACATGAATCATTGGGCAGTTGCCCGCCAGACACGACACTCGTCTGGTCGGAGGATCCTCCCTTTTCTATAGAGTTTCCTATGGAGAAGGAGTGAACTTTACACCCTGTTCCTCATACCTCTATAAGGTCATTGCCCTGCAGTGCGGACAATACGAGGTAATAATAAAAACAGTTGGCTGAGGGGCGGGCCCGCGGCTAAATAGTCGTTACGGGCAGTCACAAGCCCGAAGGTCTGAAAACCAGTCTTACCAAGGGGCATCGTATTACTGGGTTATGGAAGTCATGGGTTATGGTAGGCAGTCGCTCCATGTAAAATACTGGTATTCAGCTGCATACGGTTAGACTGGAAGCCGACCACAACTTCAGTATCATAGTCAGATGGGACGGCAATCCGACACTACCGCAGGACAGGACCAATGGCTTAATGTGGCTCGGGGGTATCACACCGCCAACGCCAACAAACTCCTGCCTGTTACAGAGAAATTTCTAATGGAAAAACCCAATAACTCTTTGTTCGACCTGGGAATCTAACCCAGGAGACCAACGGGGCAGTTAGTTACCCTTTTTCTTTTTTTTGTTTCCGTGGTGGAAAATCCTCATGGATGTCCGCCGCCCTGGGACGGGTGGCGGGGTCTGTCAGACTCTTACTAACTAAAAACCACCCCGGTGTTCCATCTTACACCTACGCCGGGGTAAAAAAAAAAAAAAAACAAAAAAAAACCCGCCACTGCAGGCCTCGTCTGGTCAGGGGGGGAGTGAGGTGTTTGACTCCCCCCGCGACGTCTAAGAGGGGCGCGCGTGGAACACTACGCGCCGCCACCTCGGGTCCTGATGTGTGGGGGGCGACGGACGGGCATTTAGTTACCCGAGGTAAACTCCGGGTAGGTAACCTACCTATGAAGTATGATCTGACTACAAAGGTTGCGGGAATGTCAAAAAAATCAGAATGATTGTGTGTATATTAGTAGGTATGGTTTTTATTGTAAAAGGAAAGTTTTTAGCTACCTTCATGATTTTTTTCTATCGTATCAAATTAGATGTGTTAATGATAAATGATTAATGATTTTATTTCTGTAAGTAGGTTTGCACAAACACTTTTACACGTCAATCATACATTTTTTAAACTAGATGAGGTCGGCGTTTCCTATCTGACTACTCTGAGAAGAAAGGCCGAAACAAACTCAGAGGTCATAGTCTCTTTTAAAGTCCAGACATAATCTTGGTCAAGTTATGTGAAGACCATGTAGTTCGATGTCTGAGATGGTCTTTTGAGGAAAGAACCACACAGATTGAGAGGACCTGTCCAGTCAGTGCACGCATTTTTCAGAAATCATGCAGCTCAACTCAAGACTTAAGGAGCTCAACGATTCGACGAACAATACCAAAGAAAGGACATTTGGGTAGGCCACATAAATTTCTCAAACTGCCAGACCATAGAGAGAATACGAGTCCTGTAACACAGCGTTATTCAGAAAAAGTGTTATTTGTATGGGTCCTACAATATACAATAAATTGCCAGATGTACTGAAAAATGATACAACTAAAAACTTTAAAAAGAAATTAGTGGCCTTCCTAATAGATAAATGTTATTATTCGATTAATGATTTTTTAATGGACATAACTTTTTAATCAGCAATGTGTATAATAAATATAATTAATATTATTTTAACATTTGGACCTAATATACATTTTATTTTTTAATTTATTCTAAAGTAACATTTTAATTTGACATTTTCAATATTTATCATTATTAATGTGTGTATAATTGTAATAATTTTATTGTAACTGTGACATGTTAATTTAATTTGTAATTTTATTTTTAGGTAGCTATAAATTTTGCGTGCCTATTTCCAGGCAGAATGTACATGGCTCACTCTTATCTACTCCACCTGTATTTTAATACCTACATTCGTTGCAAATAAATGTTTTGATTGATTGATTGATTGAATAATCAAAAAAAGGTTATGTTTTCAACACACTATCTACCTAGCATATATCCTGAAGAATATCATATATCTTTCTGATTTTGTTTCCTGTAGTCAATCATATACTTTTATTGCTTAAACTTGCGGTTTTTGTGTTCTGTAATGGTCTTGTAATCCCCTTAAATTGAATCCTTACTATACTTACTATGCTATAATACACTATCAATTACCTGAAGTAAAACTCCATTCGTATTCTTGCGGAAAATAGCTAGGTTAGATTCCTGAGTCGTGTCCCAGGAATGTGCCTTACAGGCGGTGCACGGGGGGGGTTCCGGAATTGGTATTTTAAGAGGAGCCGGGACCACTCCTATGTGCTGATGGTGATCACCGGGGTGGTTTTAGAGAGGTAAAAATCCCACACTCCCCGACCCCGGTGCGGTGGTCGGGTTTTTGAAGGTTTCACTCACACAAAAAAAAAAGTATTGGTTTTTAGAAAATCCTTGAATGCTGTTTTTCTCATCTGTAACATCAACTACCGGTTCCTTTGAACTTTCTCAGATCCAGATTTTGTCCATATTGACCCTTCTCATCGGATTACCCTGGTCATGTCTGTATTTAATTAATTTTATACCCTTTAATAGTTTAAGGTAGAAAAAAGAATGGGTGATATTTGGAACTGTACGATATTGACTCATCGAGATACCCCAAATATTCTCCCCGTGGTCCAGTACAAAGACATGAACTATTCAACGGCTTCTTGCTTCATGAAAATTCACGTGAGACTAACAAGTATGTAAGCTAATTATTACTGTTTGTGAGTTTTGATGTTTGTTACAATTTACGTTACGCCTGGACGTACCTATATGAATTTTGGCACACCGTTAGTAGACCCTATTAAAATACTTACTTTTGTACATGAAGTAGTTTTTCTAGGATGCGAGTGAAAACAAAAAATAAATTACCTTAAGGGGGAAGCGCTAAGGTAGCCCGCGAAATCCAAATTTTCTTACTTTTTTTGCAATTTGCTGGTCAGTATTAAGTTGTACGTCGATCAAAATATGATTCGCGGCCGTAACAAATATGTATTTACAGAATTATAATCATTTAAGTCATCAACACAACTCTCTTAGACCACGTAACCCCAAAGAATGATGATTTCATGAAACAGTTATTCTTTGGGGTTACGTGGTCTTAGAGAGTTGTGTTGATGACTTTAATGATTATAATTCTGTAAATACATATTTGTTACGGCCGCAAATCATATTCAACGTACATCTTTATACTGACCAGCAAATTGCAAATAAGTACCAAAAAAAAAATTGAATTTCGCGGGCTACCCTGGCGCTTTCGCCTTAAGTCCCCGGTCTTAATTAAAACAAGTAACCCCACAGAGTCGCCTCAGACGATCCTCGTGAACCACATGGTACTGCAAGCAGTTCGCACGGACCTGTCGGTGAAGGACGTCGACTTCACAGCCGAGTACCAATACGCAGACGACGATGTAGTCGACGTCACTTGCGCCAACTTCTTCAACCAAGCGCAGCTCACGATGGCAGGAACAACAGCGGGTGAGCTTTTGAGATTCCTTTGTATGTATGTTGCTTCCTTTCGTATAAAACCGATCAAGAGCGATTCGGACTCTCGCACCGAGGGTTCCGTACCATCATATTAATATGTTTTTAAATTTTCATCGGCGAGGCCTTTAATCGTCAGAGAATTTTAACACTGCGCACTGCGGTGTAGAATATTGCAGTTTTAAGTCAGTGCCATCTCTTGGCCGATAGTGGAACTAATGTAACTTTTGTTGATGATTTCAGAAAAGTATGCTATTTAGAGACATCGATTTATTTTTCCTGTAATCTTTACATAAACTTCTATCACATAGAATTATTCTCTTTTCAACTAGCGCAATTTTAACTAGCGCAGTTTTTAAAGAAATCAGCAAGATGTATGGTAATATGGTTCCAAAAAGAAAAAATAAAAGTATATTTTCTTCCAAGACACGGCGGAAGCCTCGGTACGCTATGGTTACATAGAAATATAAAAAAAACTTTCTTATATCTATGGCTGTAAACCAAAGACGTTACAGTAACGTCTTTGTGCTGTAACGGTTAGGGATCATCCGGTAAATAAAACTCGGAAGAGTAAGTATAACAAAATTTAATTATTAATAAAAAATAAAATTAAGGGTAGGTAGACTTCTATAACCACCCCAGTAGAAGACTGGCGTGGGTTCTCAATATCGAGCTCGTGTTGGGTTCTAGACCGCCTAAAGAAAACCACTATCCTGAAGGTTCCAGAACGTTGGAGATAGATAGTAGCCGGGTAGGTAGGTCGGTCTTCCAGTCTGAGAGTCGTGCGTAGCATGCAGGGTTGTCCAGCCACAGTCCCTGCAGCGGCAGCCAATCAATAGTTGACCGGTACGGAAGAACCCTGGAATATCCGGAATTGGGCATTTTAGAAAATGAGCGAATTCGTACTACTGACTGCAACTTATAAGCTGGAAACTTATAAGCGCTTACCGGCGCTTGACAGCGCTGGTCCGTTCTACATAAAGGAAGCAGGTTGAAGCAGACCAAGCAAAATATGCCTTTAATTTTAAATGGCAGCGCCCAGCGCTGACCAGCGCGTGTTGAAGCTTGTCGAAACTTAATTGTCGGCACCGTTCAGTGCTTATCGGCGCGCGTTCATAATATCGTCCCTTTATTGGTAAAACCGATTATCTACACTTTTTTTCAAAAATGAGTTATTTACACCAAGCTACTCAACTTTTTGAGCTCTATCTATAGATAAAACCGATTTTTCGATACGATGCATAGTTTCCGAGATAGATACGCAAAAAAACAATTATAATATAAGATTTTAGGTAACATCTGCATTCAATAACAGCTAAAGTCTTATACCTGTAGGATTTTTTTGAAGCCTTGCAATCAAAAACACATTCAGTTTCATATCTTATTTTAGTTGCAATTTGCTTACACTCTGAACATACTGTAGCATTATACTAATACAAATGAAAATACTTTAAATGGTTCTGGTTTTGCTGAATTATTGGAAAGTACTAAGAATCGTACACATTAAAAAGAAAGTAAGTAGTTCTACTTGCTTTTAACAGAACATAATCCTTCGCACTTGTGCAGATTTTAACTCAATTAAAAGAGATTAAGCAGCTTTATTTGTTTTTCCACAACATCAGAGTTCGTATTGTTTAGATTTAAATACAAGTAAAAGCAACTATGCTTAAATAGTTGTTTTTCACCGAAGCGTATGGTAATATTTCTACATAAATATTTTCAGCTAAAACCAATTATCGACGCTTGATCTTTTGTTTCACTTGCTCTCCGCGCGCACATCTCTGACTTAGTCTCCATGTTTGATGGACGAATCGTGCGCCGGCCGGTTGTAGTGTTTTGTTTTTCAAGTTTATTTCTTTTTATCGTAATTTACGTAAGTGTTTGTGGTGATAAAGTTTGATTATGAGTGTTAAGGAAGTTGGAGAGTCATTGGATCCAGGAGGAAATGCTTTTCAAGAAGGTAATTGTTTGTGTTAAACAGTTTTGAGGTTATATTTACCGGTATTTTGCAAATATTCATTCATTATTCATAAAAATATAGGTACGAGGAACTATTTAAAGACTTGTTTCATAAATGAATAAGCATTGGCCTATTTAGCGATATTTTATTGAGATTGTCGTTTATTGCAGAAAAAGAAGACGCTTGGATGAATGATGCGCCAGAAGAAGATTTGTTCATATCTCAGGCATACGATTTATATATGACCAAGTCTGAGCAAAAGATTGTGGATGACAATACTTCAGCGTCGAAAAAAGGTAAAAGAATTTAATAACAATAGTGCTTCGATCAGGTATACCTACTTTGTGATACACCTACCTAATCGCTGTGTTTGCGATTTAGGCCGCATGGACTTATTGTAGGTAATTAGTTAGGTATTAGTTATTCCTATTATGACTATACATTCTCAAAATTATTAGGGTACACTATGTAACTGAAGGTAAAGGTACTAGCTTCTGCCCGCGGCTTTATTTGTGCAGGATTAGTACTTCGAGTAGTAGTATAAATTACAGCGTAATGTGTTAATCTAATGTACGAGCTACACTATTGATAATTTTCATTAAATTCCATTCAGTAGTATTTGTGTGAAAAAATTACAAACATCCATAAATTCAACCATCCTTCCAAACAAACTTTCGCGTTCATAATATAAGTGGATATCCCACTAATATTATAAATGTTATCACATCATCAAACATTCATTGACCTCTATCCTGTTGGCCGCAATTATTAACTGATTATTGTTTTCAGGAAATGATTCACCATCACAAGTTTCAAATATCAAAGAAAGGAGCTTAGAATCTGACATGGAATCACTATTTGGTTGCGATTTTTCTGATGACGATCCTACATACCAGCCTCCTGATATTATTCAAATGCCCCCTGAAGCGGATTCGGATGATTCGGAATTAATAACACTAGAAGAACTCTTAAATCCAGATTCTGTTCAGGCTGCTAAAGATAGAAAAAAAATTAGCCTTCGCAAAGCTATAGCTCGGTTGTTTGGTAATAAGCAAAAACCTCCCAAAGATAACAATAATAATGAGTCTTTATTAGTAGCACAATCAATAACTGTCGAGCTATTTCAACGTTGTTGGAAGGTCTTAAAACCACGAGCTCATTGGCACCAAAGAAATCCTGAAACCTGGAAAGTTAATGTGGTAAAAAGACAGCGAGCTGAAGGCTTGCCATATGTTACAAAAAAGAAATTTAGAAGCTCAAAAAATCCTAAGCCTGTTGATTGTTCTAAATGCAAATTTGAGTGCAATGATAAAGTTACAGATGAAGAGCGCCAAATAATATGCAGGAAATATTGGAGTCTAGACTATGCCTCAAAAAAGTCATTTATTTTGGCTCAGGTAAAGGTTAAGTCAGTAAAGAGACTTCTTGTAAGTAGGAAAAGAACGACACGACGCTCTTATGCTAAGCAATGCTTTTTTACAATAGAAGGGAACGAAATATATGTTTGCCAAAAGTTTTTCTGTCAAACATTATGCATTGCTACGTCTGTCGTAGCTGATGCTATAAAGCACCGTGATATCTTAGGACTTTTTGCCAAGCAAGAAGACCCTCGCGGACGTCATGAGCCTCCGAATAAAACTGTACCTGAAAAAATTGAATACATAAAAAAACATATTGCATCTTTCCCTACAATGGAAAGCCATTACATACGGAAGAAATCAAAACGCAAGTATTTAGACAGAAACCTTACATTATGCAAATTGTATTCTTTGTACGTCAAAAAATGCGAAGACGAAAATATGGAACCTGTGTCGGAGATGACATATCGTAGAATTTTTTCTACAGAATTTAATTTGGGATTTTTCATGCCGAAAAAAGACCAATGTCTTTTGTGCACTAGGTACAATCGCGCTAATCCAGAAGAACAAAATAAAATACAAGGAGAATATCAGACACACATTGATAGGAAGCAAACTTGTAATCAGGAAAAAGATAAAGATAAAAAGAGAGCTGAAGAAGAAACAAATTTTCTGTCTGCTACTTTCGATTTGCAGGCAATTCTACAATTGCCATGCACTGATGTTGGTCTCCTTTACTATACAAGGAAATTAACTTTATACAATTTAACGCTGTACGAAAGTGCGCCTCCTAACGAAGCTTATTGTTTTGTATGGTGCGAGACAAATGGTAAAAAGGGAAGTTCAGAAATCGGAACTATTTTGTGTCACTATTTAATGAAATCTGTACCAGAAGAAGTCACGGAAGTCAGTCTGTTCTCTGACACATGTGGAGGACAAAATAGGAATCAATTCGTGGCTGCTATCCTATTGTGGGTAATTCAAAACAGCAACCATTTACAAATCATAGAACACAAGTTCTTAGAGTCAGGTCACAGTTACATGGAAGCTGACTCAATGCACAGTGCGATTGAGTCTGCCAAGAAAAATGTTGATCTTTTTTGTATGACTGACTGGATTAACATTTTCAAACGTGCTAGATCAAAAAAAAAATACAGGAAAAACACAAAGACTATAACAAAAAATTGTTATCAAGTTAAGGAATTTAAATACCATGAGTTTAAAGACTTGAAAAAATTGGCTAATACCATAATTTTGAATAGAACCAAAAACACAGATGGACAACAAGTGAAATGGTTAAAAATAAAACGGATGAAGTACATAAAAGGAGACAAAAAAATATACTATAACTATGACATGTCAAATTCATTTATGGCAATGGATGTAACTGTTTCAGACACACAAAATAAGATTAATATGAATTCAGCATCGACATCTTCAGCACATGGACACCACAGCTATGCAACAAGAAACAAAGCAAAGCGATTAGCAGCTGAACAGGTAATTGAACTACCAACTACCTCGGAACTCCAGTTCCCACCGCTAGAACAATTGTATGATGGACCTCTTCCAATAACGGAAGCTAAGAAAAAAGATCTCATTAATCTATGTGAGAAGGGGGTTATACCAGAAGAGTACCATGGATGGTACAGAAGTTTTCTTGTAGATAGGGATCGCATTGAACGCGTCCCTGATGTGGCCGCCTCTGAAGAGTCAGAATCTGAGTCAACGGACTCATCAGCTGATGAAGAAAAGATTAAGGATACATTATTTTAGTTTTATTTAAGTATACTAAACAATTTGTGAAAACATGAATTAATTTCATGGTTTCACAAATTGTTTTGTATAAGTACTTAGATAGAAAATCTAAATTAATAAACAGTTACTAATAAAGTTGATTATTTCCTAATATATCAGTCATTCTTATTATTTTCCTACTTCCTTCAGTTTTTACTTTCATGTAAGTAATGATTTTTTGGTATTTTTGTAATTATAAAAATAGACCAGCCGGTCGATTCTGTAAAAATCTCACCGTGTAAACTTAGGTGATGTGAGTTTGTTTTTGCTAGGAATTGACACTTGACAGCTCACTCCATGCTCACTTCACCTAAGTTTTCACGGTGAGATGGTTACAGAATCGCACTGCAGGGTTGCTGTAGTTCGTTGTATGAACATTTTGCAGTTAGTCTACCACAATTCTTAATTTTACTCAAGCAAAACCAATTATCACTTTTTTAAATTTAATTTGTAGAATGTTTCAGAGTGTTATTTTTACAGTTGTTTTTGGTACCTTATTACTTTCTTCGAAAGGTTACGGTGAAGCTATAAGATAAGCTCCAAGTGATTTAATTAATGATATACATGCTTATGTCGTTATTCAGGAAAAACCAACTAAATTACCTCCCTGATGATAGTGTTTGGCATTTTTTGAAGCATTATCAATGAAGTACTTCTATTTTTATGATTTACAAACATATTTTATTAATTTTTTCATTATAATTACGTGATTGCAGGTAAGATATATGTAATTTAGTTACATAATTATTCTGTCAAACTTTGAAATCATTATTGCCACAAGTTTAGTTTTCGGTAGATAATCGGTTTTACCAATAAAGGGACGATATACAGTATGTTAACTAACAGAGGGCGTTCCCGTTAACCCGCAATAGTATAGCATCCATACATGCTAAAAAATATTACCATTCGAAAATAAAATGTTTTTATTTTTTTTTATATTAAAATATTCACTAAAAATCGTAAATTGATACTCTATATTTTATTTAATTAATTCTAATTTATTTAATTAAATAAATTCCGACATTGCTGTCCTTCAAGTACGCGTGTACAGAGTGTTTCTTTAACGTATCAATTTACGATTTTTAGTGAATATTTTAATATAAAAAAAAAATAAAAACATTTTATTTTCGAATGGTAATATTTTTTTTAGCATGTATGGATGCTATACTATTGCGAGTTAACGGGAACGCCCTCTGTTAGTTAACATACTGTATATATTCCTGCGCGGGTTACCAGCGCTGTCAAGCCGGCGCGGTAAGCGCTTATAAGTTTCCAGCTTTCTTTCTATATACAGCCTTAGGTAGATTATTGAAGAAGTGGAACCTTTTATTGTGGACTGTGGAAGCCTGTGGCAGGCTGGATTATCATTTTGTCCATAAATATCTGTAATAGTATGTAAATATAATATTTCGTTTTATTTCAGATACTTCTGCCATGAAAGAACTATCAGCACAGAACGCAATCGGTTTTCGTGCCAAATTGGGTTCTGGGCATAACAATAGTTATATGATATGTACTAATAAGGAATCAACTGACTACACCAAAGTTATGGTGAGATTTGTAATGCGGACAGAATTCAGTAAGTTTGTTTTGTGTTCTATTTCATTAGGTACATACAGTCACAAGCAAGCATAATGTAATACTTTTTGGCTTGGCTCGATTATGTAGCTACAGAATAAATGGCTTTTCACTTTATTCATGTACGATTAGCTACATGACATATATCATACATCCTAAAGCGACAAACATATTCTGCCGTCATACAGTGAATAGCCCTAATTACTTTAAAGTGTATTTTGAATAAATAACAGTTTTGACTGAAGTGTAGTTTATAAAACTTTCTCGATAGACTTCACTTGATTTAACTCTTATGATAATTCGTTAAATAATATAGTTTCTAATAATACATAGTTTCATTTTATTTTATTTATTTATTTTATAATTTATGTACACACAGTAAAATACAAAGGGACATGACATGATTATAAATTGAGTACAAAGGTACTGCTTATTTCTTAAGAAATTTCTTCCAGCAGACCTGCGAAAGGAGAAGTAAAAAAGAAATGTAGACAATAGTGTGTGAGAACAAGAAGAGAAAAATATGAATGTGTGACGTCTAAAACTAGAATATTAAATAAACCTACACATATAATGCAAAAAAAAAATAAAATAATAATAAACATAAATATACTTAAATAAATACATACTACTAAAATATATAAACATATAAGTATATAAATACTCACAGTATAGAGGAAAGGTAATGCTCTTTCAATCTACGTTTGAATAGAGAAATAGTTTTTAGATCACGAATGTTAGGCGGAAGAGAGTTCCACAATCTTTCATTTTTTTAATTGAATAGATTATTTTTGAAACTTGATTTTCCCTTTTATTTTTGTAAAAAAATAATGATATTATGCTATCGCTAAGTAGAAAAGCCTTAAATTCATAGTTAGGCCTTTTCTTTTTACAATATTAAAAAATACATACTTACATAACCAGTCTATAATGTTCCCACTGCTGGGACACGGGCCTCCTCTCTGTGAGAGGGAGTGGGCCATAATCCACCACGCGGGCCCAGTGCAGGTTGGTGTGGATGTCACATGTCTTCGAATTTTTGGTTCTAGGACATACCGGTTTCCTCACGATGATTTCCTTCACCGTTTTGAGAGCAGTGGTGATGAAATAAGTTTGACCGTATCCTATGATCTCGTATACCTATGACCGTAAGTCAGGGGCGATATCACTAGGTCACCACTGCTCCTAAAATACTGCTCCTGGAATAGAAGCTTTTATTTAATTATTATTTTAAAAGTCAGGCTTTAATTGAAGTATTACGCGTTAAGACGATTGTTACTAATTATTTAATAATATTTTTGTTTTTATAGATTTTGTAAGTATAAAAATTAATGGGATGAGTTTACGACCAAAACTCACGGGTGAATTAACCAATCATTATGAATATGAATACAAATATGTAAGTAACCAACACATAGAAGTGTTGTGTGAAGTACCATCACACTTGACGTTGGTGGTGACGGATACCACCGATTTCCTTGGAAAAGTAAGCAGTTACAAGAAGACAGGTAATAATCTTTTGCCGTTGAAATGTTGGGAATGGGGAAATGACGGGGTGCCAAAAAGCGGACGGAACGGTACCTCATGGTGACGGTAACTCATGGTGGGTTATCCGACCACTTCTTGGTTATAACTTTTCCGGACGAATAGGATTTTTTAAGATAATAAAAAATGTTAAATGAGTACTGTGAAAAGAAAAATTTAAAAATAAATGTCCGGACTTTTAGCATACGTCCGGCTCGTTTCAGAACTTTTAAAATTTCGAAGTACTCTCTACTTATTATCTGAACCGTTCTGTCGGCGCGAATGTCGTAGAAGTCGTGTTTCAGAATCTAATTTACATGCGTGGATATAGCAGATTTTCTTACCAAGTTTCCACTTTGAAGGCACATCACCACCTACCTACATTATTGTGTTACTAATTTAATTTAATAAATAACTTAAGCTCCGTATAGCCGAAATCGGCATGTGATGGATGTATTATAATTAGTAAGGGAAGGCGCCCACTAGCAACTTTTGTCTCCGCAACTGATTTGCCAGTTACGTCATGTCTACGTATGAAAGCGCGCGCATGTAGCGACGCGACAGCTGGGAGATTTTTTGGTCGCGTTTTTGGACGCAACTGTCGCCCGTCGGTTGTTTGTAATGCAAGTGCGCGTACGGCGATAAGAAAGTTAAAAAAAGTTGCCGGCTAGCCAGTTGCCGGATATTGGGAACTTTATGGCCCGCTTTTCGAAAAGTAGCCGACATAAACGAAACTATTCAAAGTTTATAAGTAGTATCATTACCTACTTTATCAATGTGCAATTTTTATTTCTGTAACTTGCGGAAATGCTGAGAAATTTTTGACGTGACAACGTCTAATAAATCGATGAAGCTGGCTGCACACATGAAAAAAACATGACTCATGTAGCGTTACCCCGCGGCCTTGCTCTGCTGTAGCGTTGTACGCCATGGCGACTTGAAGTGCAAGCGAGAGCGCGGAACGAGCGATGAGAGACAGATGATGTCGAACGCTGCCGAATCGGCCTCCGCGTTCGGCAATTTCATTAATGTTTTGTTATGACGTTGTCACGTTAAACTATCGTCCGTAAGCCGACTTTACAGACAACCGATTTTTTAGGACGCTCTCGGACTCCTCCTCGCCTACTGGTGGGGATGTTCCGAGCAGAGGTCAGCTCCCCGTCGGAGGACGATCCCTGGCCGTCCTCTGACCTTGGCCGCTTGCTGAAGAATTTCTTCGTCGTCGTAGCGGCCATCTGTTCATTCTGAAATTTCCCAATGTCTTTTAACAAAAAAGTAGCGTTGCTGTCGCTGCCGTGTGCGCATATTCTAAATCTTGGCGAGGAGACAGTGACAGAGACAAAAAAGTGGCTGAGCAACTAGTTGCTCGTGGGTGCCCTCCCTAAGTTACACAATGTTGCACACATTCAGTTTACCTAGGTATAGCTACATTTTTCGAGGTATCAGTTTGGCATAACTTTATTCTATTAATAACTGGGTGAGAGTATACCTGTAGAAACAATATCATTTTTTTTTTAATTACAGAACTAATACCAAACAAGAAGACTAAAATGACGTTTTATCTCGGGCCTGCGGAAGACAGGAAATTACAGTGTTCGTCTGATTATCCAAATGGTGCAAGTGCAGAACAAGTCAGTATTCGTTTTACTGATGGCAAGTTCCCTACTGGTAAGTTGAGTGTGGGAGTCTTAGCTGACAGGTGACCTACCTTATAATAATGTAACGTCCTTTCACAATTATTATAATATACGTTTATTTATACTAGTGTATCCACGCGAACCAACCAAGTTCTGTGCCCATGATTTGGTTCGCGTGGATGTCGGGTAACAATAATGTGTCGCATAGAGAAGGTATAGGTATCACACGACTACACATCCATAGTCCATAGTCCATATAATACATATGAATCCGAAAGTAACTCTGTCTGTATGTTACCTTTTCACGCCTAAACCACTGAACGGATTTCGATAAAATTTGGCAGAGAGATAGAATGCATCCCAGGGAAGGACATAGGATAGTTTTTATCGACATACCTCGCGGGCAAAGCCGCGAGCGGAAGCTAGTAAAATTATATATAAGCTAGTATAAATTCAAAAGTTACTCCGTCTGTCTGTATGTTACCTTTCACGCCTAAACCACTGAACGGATTTCGATCAAAGGCAGAGAGATAGATTGCATCCCGGGGAAAGACATAGGATAGTTTTTAAGCTGATATTCCCACGGGATTGACACTTATGCGTGTGAAACCGCGGGGCGCAGCTAGATTTCTAGTTTTAGCTAACTTCGCATTGTATAGGATTTTCATATATTTTACGAAGCGCGAAGCCGGGCTCCGTCGACATAGGATGCAAGAGCGAAAATGTCGTCATGATCTGACTTTTTTTTTTTTTGAGGATGGGAAATCATCAGATGACTCCTCCCGCTCTGGGTGGAGCGGAAGGGAGTGTCAGACTCTTACTGACTAAAACCCACCCGTGTTCCTTCCTTAGCCCTTTATGTTCCGAGCCAGCGGTAACCCTTTCGGACAATCCCGCTGACCCGGGTCATGATCTGACTTTGTGACTGGTTTAGAAAATGTGTTATAAAATGATATTTTGTAACGTGATTTTTCCAAATGAATCTAAATCTTAAGTGAAAAATGATTAAATGTCATCGGAAACATTTGTAACGAGAAGCATTTGCCAAATAAATGTTTGTAAAGCGAGTGTTTATAAAATAAAACATTTGCGGAATGAGTTGTTTGTGAAATAAATAGTATACGAAACGTTGGTTGTGAACTATAAAAATTGACAATGGAGTTTTGGTGAAACATTAGTGAACCTGGGAAAATGCTAGGCAGATGAGCCAGATGATGAGATAGATTATTCGTATAGGTATATATATAGGGTGTCTCAATAAGAGTGCACTTTTTCATTTTAAAATAAAAGCATGTATTTTATGAGAGAGTTGTGATATTTTTATTGGATTGTAAAGAAGACATGTTCTGATTAAGTATGGAATGAAATATCCAGCAAATGGCCCCCATGGCTCTGATGACAGGCCATCACTCTTTTCATGAAATTATCCATGACTTTTACACAGAGTTGTGGCTGTATCTCACCGATGACGCGTTGGATCTCTGATTTGAGCTCAGGAATTGTTTCTGGTTATTTCGTATAAACCCATTACACATTAGGTGCACTCACTCTCGGCTGAAAAGAGTTTTCGAGCGGTTTCAGCGTAACTTTCCCATTTTTGTAAACAGTTTTCACAATTATAACGCGTTGTTCTTTCAAAAAGCGCTCCATTTTTAATAATCGGAATAAACATAGGTGACGGCTGTCGAATTTCAGAGTTGCCACGTGAACGAAAAAAAAATATTCTAAATTTAAAAAGTGCATTCTTACTGAGACACCCATTATATACAGGGTTATTGGTGAAACAATAACAATCTCTCAGGACTATATTACTAACATCCACAAACTTTTGTTCTATGACTTTTATTAATTCATCACACATTCATACAAAAATAAAATTGGGAATTTCAATTCAACGAATTGAAATATTCGATTTTCTGCTACGAACGAACTCTACGCGAGGCAACAGAAAGCGATAGTTAGGTAACCAAAATGCCGTGTCTAGTACAGAATTTAGCGGAGGGGAGCGGGGGTTAGATAGAACAACGAAATCTTTAAGGTTTGTTTTGGTAGGGGAAGGGGGGGCAAGATGGGGTAGCGGGTAAGACAGGGTACCTGCCTTACCTCAGAAACCAATCGGAAACGTTTTTATAGAGATCAATTTTTAAATTCATTTCGGCATGAAAGGCAAAACAGAGTTTGGGGTACTTACCCCATCTTGCCCGCATTAAAATAGTTTAAAAGTTTATTTTGCTACCTCTGTAAAAGTACCTACCTATACTTATTTATTTATTTAAATTTATTTTGGATGAATTAATTAATTGATTTATTGTGGCTATTCCCTAGTGAATTATGTCTTTTCCAGTACCACGAAAAGCTTCTCGCGTTATTAGAAAACGAGGGAAAACTGCAATTAAAACTTCATCGCCATATAAAAGAGAATTAGAATATACGATAAAAAAATTAGAAAACTGAAAGAAAATCTGTGGATATTTTTTTCTTTTTTTTTTTTGAGTTTCAAACGTTAAGTACCCCATCTTGCCCCCCTCTCCAATGTATTATGTTTTGTGAAAAGTCATAGAACAAAAGTTGTTGTTTATTTAAATCGATGGCTAACTTTTACAATTTAAAAATTAAATTAGAATTCACCGTTTATAAATAATATCTTACTAAACAATATAAAAATATCTTAAGTTGTAGGTACTGTGTTTGCCACATGTCCTATCAGTTTATTTACAAAGGCTTCAATTATATTCTATTCTTAAAAAAAACATCTCGCCACCCTAATCAACGTCTGCCGTTGCGCCATGCTCACATAACCTCACATGTCTTTTCAGATCAATATCCATTGCACATGGCATTACCATCAAACGGTATGGTGACGGAACTCTATAGTGATGATGACTCTTACAAACTCAAGGTTTTTTTCTATGAGTTTAAAGATGGCGAGACATTGAAGTTACAATGTGGCCGACTTTTTCGACCTAAATTAGAACCACGTCTATATCTACAATTTAATGATTCTGGTAAGTTATTACAATACTTGGGCGTACTCACAATCACACAAAACTGAAAAGTAAAGAACATAAAGAATTAAATAAAACCACACTTAGGGCAAGATTCACAGATCGCACTTTGCTCCGTAAAGTAAAGCGAATAAGCGTATAATAAACAAAGGAATAACATTTTTATCGTTTTCGGTTTTCGGCCGGAAAAATTCCTATCACACTACCTTGCTCTTCTCCACTTCCTCGCTCCGCTCAAACTAATATACTCTAAAATGTGAAGCACTTTCTTAATATCGTTAACTCTTCTTCCAGTTTCAGATACATGCAAGAATCATAACTGCACTGTTTCTAAAACATTAAACTTAACTCGTAAAGACGAGAATACTATAATACCATGTTATTTAAAAGAACAAAAGAGTCAGTCAGGTCGCAGCAAAGAAGACAAAGTGCTAAGAGAAATCAGAGTGATCTTCCGCGAGAGAGTTCCGACTACTACCTCCACTACCACCACCACCACCAGCACCACCACCACCTCCACTACTACGAGATCAATAGAAAGTAAGTATTCAAACTTTAATACTAATCCTAGTCTTGGGCCCATACAGAATACCTTTTATGCTATTATGATAAACCAAACTAATGTCGCGACCGCTTTATTAACCGCGAAACAAATCGTTTTGAACACTTGGACAAGAAGCGCCAAATATGCAAAAGCCGCCCAAAGTGTGTACAAGGTGGGGCAATATTAATCACTCTATCGGAAGATGTAATAATTTTTGCAAAATTTCATCGTACGTCAATCATATTTGACGTTTGTGAACTAGACAGCTACAGTATACAAAGAGACATGCAATGGAACGCTATACTCCGCAAGGTATTGGATATTGTGAAATAACGAAGACACGTAATCTCCCGTTTTGGCGATTTAGCATGGCCAGCAAGATCGTCCGATTTAACAATCCCAGACTTCTTTCTTTGGGGCTACTTGAAGTCGCGGGTTTATGCCAACAAGCCTCAGACAATTGCAGCCCTAAAGGAGAATAATCGACAGGAATAGAATACGAACGAAGTTATCACCGGAAATCTTGCGGAAAGTCATGGAAAATTCGATAAAACTGGTACAAATGTGTATGAACACTGGTGGCAGCCACATGACAGATATCATCTTTTCCACTTAAAAATTGTAAAGGTCCAAATAAAGATTTCCATCACTCAAAATATTTTTATTATTTAGTAAAAAAGCTATTCAAAAACAAAATTGGATGATTAATTTTGCGCCACCTTGTATAATTACTAGCTGACCCGGCGAAATTCGTACCGCCTCAGAATCAAAAAAAGCCGATCCATACAAAATGTATGAGAAAATATTTTTTATTTTCTTTGTGAGTTACTGTTTTCTCCATGTTTTAATAGTTATTCTGCTATTCGGGGTGGAAACAAATCCAACAAACCAAAGATCATAAAAATCGGTCCCGTGGTTCTTGAGTTATTAAATGGTGCAACTAAGACGACTTTCTTTTATATAAATAGATGTATACCTTCACATACAATGATGCTGATTAGTTCTTCTGTACACGGAGTGACCAGGTTGTCATGACCAAATTTCGTTTTGCTAGTCATAAAAGAGAGAGAGAGAGAAATTTCTAGTGTCTTGTCTTGTCCCGACTCACCGCGACGCACCGCGTCGTCTGCCCGCGATATTCGTTTTCGCGAAGCGTTCTTCAATTCTTATCAGACTTTTGAGCTTCTGAGTGCCATAGATATTCGAATAAACAACCGAGATCTCAGAGAAACTCAAGGGTCTCGCGCGATGTGTGCAACATTTCATCCATCCATGGATTGATCACAACTGTTAGTGGGCGGCCGATTTACCGAAGACTGGTGTAACCCTTTTTTTATAACATGGAGAAATGCTCATGCATTCAGCACTACCACGGCGGGATAGTGCAGTTATGTGGGATTCTAACCCACTAAAACTTCACGGTGTCCTCCTCTGCCGCTTACGGCGGGAACACGGGCATGCGTTATTAGCACTCATCCGTGAACCCGCCGCGGCTGTCCGTCACCGGACCCTCCTCTGGGGAGTACTCCCCATCACCGGCGCACCAGAACACATAGCACGCCGTGACCACCCCAGGGACCAAACCAGTACATGGGCGCCAGACGACTCCGTGTCTGGGCACCCTTGGTCCCTCTGCGACGGGTCAGGTCTTTGGCCCCGCCGCCTGCCAATTTCCGGCCGCAGAGGATAGGGAGATCGGCCAACGTTATACCAACGCTCCTACTCCCCTGCGGCCCCACCGCGTCCGCCATCAGACGGTGGCGACCCCGTCAAGGCCGCGGAAGGAAGGGAGAGCGGCGCACCGCAATACCGGCACTCCTCTCTCACCGCGGCCTCCAACCCTCTGGGAGACATTGCGGCCTCAGTTGCGATGTCGCCAAAGCGGCACCGCAACCTACTTGTTAGCCGCTACGTCGTCGGCTTATCGGCAAAAGCCCTGACGAGCGGGGGTTCCTTGGGTTCCTCTACGTTTCACCGTGGGTGACCAAGCCACGGTTACTGAGCCCCCCGCCTCGACAATGCGGGAACCCACCGGGGGGAGACTGATGTAACCTACTTTAACGTGCTTTCCAATGCATAGACGGGTGTCAATTGATGGAACAGTAAAGGTTTTCTCGAATAAAATACAGATTGTGAAGAAATATAAAGATTTAATCCAATCTGTTTTATGGCTGAATATGAAGTCCATAGCAGCAGCAGTGGTGGCCAAGTGGTAACGGCCGCGACTTACGAGTTGTAGGTCGTAGGTTCGAACCCAGACAGGCGCTTTACTTTGTGTAAATTATTTCATCACTACTGCTCACAAAACGGTGAAGGAAAACATCGTGAGGTGTTCAGGGTGATAAGGTTTACTTTTGCTAGCACTGTGTCAATGGATTTTTAAATAAAATGCGACTGTTCTTTACGAGGTTTATTGGCAACTAAATCAATGTAGATCATGCATCTCTTTATAAGTATGAAATTGGCGTTAACATAAGCCGCCCACTAAAGGACTATAGATAGTCCTTTAAAAACAATAGGTACTGATTGAATCTAGGATACATGCAAAACTAAATTATACAAATGTTAAACAATTATTTCATCTGGTGCGGTATCGATTGGTAAAGCACACAACTTTGTCACACATCGCTTGGTTATAGTGTCACCGCTCTTTACGCTATACACTCTGGTTAAACCGTCGGGGCCGGGGTGCTTGTCGGTGATGCGTCCCATGGACCATTTCCCCGGTGGGAGGTTATCTTGCTTGATCAGTACTATGTCTCCCTTCTTAAACTCTTCTTCGCGTTTTAACCATTTCGGTCTCTGCTGGAGTCTGGTGAGGTATTCCTTCTGCCATCTCAACCAGAAGTCACTCAACAATTTTTGCGTGTATTGCCAGCGTGTCAAGTTGCTCATTTTAGCGTCCTTAAGATTTGGGTTCGGGACGGTGACTGGTGCTTCCGTTATTAAAAAATGACCAGGTGTCAGTGCTTGCATGGTGTCATCGTTCATTGGGCATAATGGACGCGAGTTCAGGCATGCTTCTATTTCGCAGAGAACCGTCATCATCTCTTCGAATGTTAAATTTGTAGTGAGGACTCTCTTCATGTGATATTTTATGGATTTCACTCCGGCTTCCCATAATCCTCCGAAGTTAGGTGAATAAGCCGGTATAAAATGCCATTGGGTTCCGTCGTTTGCAAGTAACTCGGCGATTTTATCATCAAATTGCAAACCAGCTTCCTTCCAGGCTTCATATAGTTGCTTATTAGCGCCAACAAAATTGCGTCCTTGGTCGCTCCACAGATTTGTGCATTTTCCTCTGCGGGCGCAAAACCTCTTGAAGGCGCCTATGAACGCTGCTGTACTCAGGTCACCAACCAATTCTAAATGAATTGCCTTGGTGGACATGCAAATAAATATTGCTATATAGGCCTTGGTAGTTTTGGCTCCTCTGCCCTTACTCATCAATAATTGGAAGGGTCCAGCAAAGTCGACACCTGAGTTGAGGAATGCTCGTGCTGGTTTCACCCGTACGCTTGGTAAGTCTCCCATTACTTGTGTTCTCACCCTTGCATTTAGCTTAGCACATACCAAGCAACGATGGATGTATTGTTTGACCAGCATTTTCGCTCGCATTATCCAATACTTGGATCTAAGGTAAGTAAGCATTAACTGTATACCTCCATGCAACGTCTTCGAGTGGGCTTCTGCTACTATAAGATAAGTAAGTTTACTTTTTCGACCCAGAATTATTGGGTGCTTGCATTCTTCCGTCAACTCTGCGTTCCTGAGCCGGCCGCCCACCTTGAGGACTCCATTCTCGTCAAGGTAAGGATTTAATGATTTTAATTTGCTTGATGTTTTAACTCTTTTCTTTCTTTTTAAGCTTTCTATTTCTTCTTTAAATTCTTCCTCTTGTTCTAATTTTATACAGGCTTGCAAAGAGAGTTCGAGTTCTTCAGTTGTGATTGTACTATCTATGTTTTTTTCTAATTTATTTTGTTTCAGGAATCTTCGGCAGTAGGTGATAGTTCTCAGTAGTTCAGTCAATGTATCAAAGCTATCGAGTTGCGCAGATAATCTATTACTTCCCTCATTTTCGTTTTGTGTTACTTTCAGAGTTTGTAAGGTGTTTTTCTTTCTCTCTAGGTCTGTTGGAGTTACGTTAAGTCTAGTGAACTGTATCTTCTGGTGTGATAACCACTGTGGTCCATTCCACCACAGGTCGCAACGTTTCAAGTTGGCTACTAACAAGCCTCTTGATGCAATATCAGCTGGATTCTCGTGAGATTGGACATGGTGCCACTGACTACAACTTACATTAGATGTGATTTCGACAACACGGTTTGCCACAAACGCCTTCCATCTGTTCGGATCTCCATGTAGCCAGGAGATGACAATAGAAGAATCTGTCCAAGCATAAATTTGTGTTGTGGGTATTCTCATTGCTTGCCTTATTTGCTTGAGTAGTTTGGATAACAACAATGCTCCACACAGTTCTAGTCGAGGCAATGAAATGGTTTTCAAAGGTGCTACTCTTGTCCTTGCCGCAATGATTGTGCTTTTCACTGTGCCATCTGAGTTTGTGACTCGGCAGTAAGCCACAGCACCGTAAGCTTGTACTGAAGCATCGCAATATCCGTGGACTTCTATGGAATCTTTCCTCGAGCTCAGTGTTCCCATCCATCTATTTATGTAGATTCCGTTAACATTTTCAAGATCAGATCGTATTGTAGCCCATTTTTCAGCCAGTGTTGTATTCAACACTTCGTCCCAATCAATCTTCTCCTGCCAGAGCTTTTGAATTAAAATCTTTGCCATAACGAGGCAAGGGGCAATCCATCCGAGTGGGTCGAATAACCTTTGAATGTCAGACAGAATGCTTCGCTTTGTGATTGTTTTGCCGATAGCTGGTAAGTTCAGATTATATTCGAATTGGTCTTTACCCAAGTTCCATTGTATGCCCAAGGCTTTAATTGTTCCATCAATCTTTAGTTCCAGATGTGCATTAGATGATCTTTCGCTTGGTTCGATAGTCTCCATGAAATCACGGTTGTTTGAAGACCATTTTTTCAGTTCGAAGCCACCTAGACGCAGTAGCTTTTTTAGATTTTGACTAATTCGTATAGCTTGTTCCAGGTCATCGTGTCCGGACATAACATCGTCGACGTAAAAATCTTCGCGCAATATCTTTGCTGCTTCGGGATATTTGTCGCCTTCATCATCAGCCAATTGCATAAGTGTCTTTACGGCGAGATAAGGTGCGGAAGCTGTTCCAAATGTCACAGTTAAAAGTCTGTAGTCTTTGATGTCTTCTGATGTATTATCTCTCCATAGAATTCTTTGATAATCGATATCTTCTTTATTTGTCCAGATCATTCTGTACATTTTGTGAATGTCAGAAACATAACAAATAGCATGCATTCTCCATCTAATGATAATGCTTCTCAATTCATCTTGTAATATTGGACCCAACAAGAGTTCATCATTCAGTGAAGTTCCATTGGAGCCCTTGCACGAGGCGTCAAAAACAACACGAGTCTTCGTCGTTTCCTTGTCACTACGGATCACCGCATGGTGAGGTAAGTATACTGATTTATTATTTATTTCATCCTTAGGTACCTCTTCCATATGTTTTAATTCTTTATATTCATTGATCACCCTTGTGTATTCTTGCTTTAGTTCTCTGTTTTGATTAAATCTTTTTTCTAGTTGAAGGAGTCTTCTCTTCGCTATTTCTCTTGTGTTGCCTTCAACTGATTTTGGTTGTTCTGTTTTAAATGGTAGCTTAACTATGTATTTCCCATCTTTATCTCGCTTGTGTGTCTTCTCGTATATGTTTTCACATAGTTGTTCAGTTAGGGTAGGTTTTCTTTTCGTGTCCGTATCAACTTCCCATATTGTTGTCAGTAAATCGTCTATGTTAATTTCTTTCTTCATGGCTGTCAATGATTTTTCTCTTGCATTCAGTTTGATTGTAATTCCACCCATTAATATCCATCCCAGGTAGGTATTTTGGGCACATGGTGTATCTGGTGGACCTTTAACGAGTCCCTGCTTGAGAATTGCTGCATATTCGTTTACACCCAACAACATATCAATAGGTCCTGATTCATAATAATTTGCATCTGCCAGTTGAAGGTTCGCTATGTGCGGCCAATCAGTCCCCCTCATGGTGTTCATCGGTATATTCGAAGTCAAGGGCTTAGACATCACGTAGGCTCTGATAGGTAAGTTGAATTGGTTTTCCCACCGTGACAATACTTGAAACTTGACTTCATGCTTGACTTTCATCTTCATTGCTTCCATTCCGGTGACGATTAGATTTACTGGTGTTTTTTCTAGATTCAGGATCTGAGTTACCTTCTCGCTTATGAAACATGCTTGAGATCCTGAATCTATGAGCGCTCTTAAAACAGTAGTGTGTCCGTGTTCACTCTTCAAAATTACTACTGCTGTAGCCAACAGCGATATCTTCTGCCCCGCCGTATAATGAGACGTAACCATTGTGTGAACCTTCTTTTCTTCTACATCTGCTTGGCTGGATGAAGTCGGTTGCTTGGTTTCTACATTTTGAGTCGCTTCATCAATCTTCTTGGGTTGATGTAAAAGTGTGTGATGTCGTCTCTTACAGGTGCGGCAAGACATTGGCATCCGGCACTTGAACACCGAATGTCCCGCCCCAAGGCAGTTGAAACATAATTTGTTTGCTTTGACATGTTCGCTTCTTTCATTAATTGTCATTTTATTGAATGTGCTGCAATGACACAGTGTGTGCGTTTCTTTACATAAAGCACATGGTTTTTGTTGTTTATCATTATCTGTTGCTGTCACATGTAGAACACGCTCTTTGGTGGGTTTACTGGTGGTCGTCGGGGAAATCATTTCAAGCGTCCGGAATTTGACTTCTAAAAACTCGCGCAATTCCTTCCAAGTAGGCAGTTCTTGGGAGTTTACCGAGTAGGCAGTTTGTTCCCACTCTTTGTGTGACTCCGGGTCCAACTTCTGCACAACCAGAAATATGATTACTGGATCCCAGGAATCAGTAGGCACTTTCACATTTTCCAGACTATTAATAACTTCGGCGGTACAATCCAGGAGGGCCTTCAGCTGTGCCGCCGTTTGACTAGTACATTTTTTCTGATAGAATAATCTTTTCATTAATGCATTTACTATGATCCGTCTGTTATCGTATCGGTAATTGAGCGTTCCCCATGCTTGAACATAATTAGCACCCGTCACTTGAATGTTTTTCAGTAAAGACGCCGCTTCGCCCGTGATACTGGTTTTCAAATAGTGTAGTTTTTCAACATCACTTAGCGTCGGACATGTATGAATTAGTGATACATACAAGTCTTTAAATGTAGGCCATTCTTCGTAGTTACCGGAAAACGGAGGAAGTTGTATGTTAGGTAGCATTACTTTCGGTCGTAATTTTGAATCACACGACGTGTTGCTGCATGAAGGATGGTCATGGTCAGTCGTCTCCGAAGTGCATGCATCCAACATTTCTCTAAGATCTCCTAACATGCATAGGTACAAGTCTTCATGAAGAAGGAATTCTTCATTCACGTAGTACGGTAAAATTCCACGTTGTTCCCGAGTTGTACTTTTCAATAACTGTTCGTGCGCTTTCTTAAAAGATCCCCAATACTCTTCAATGGTTTGAATACGAGTTCGTAAATATCCAGGCTTCGATAAACGTTCTTTTGGGCACTTTTTAAGGTTTATTTGGGTCTTTTTGAGTATTGACGCCAAATCTTCAAGTACAGATAACGCTTGATCTGCTTCAGACGTCATTGTTTATATGTAAATCACAAGAATCTTCCAAATGTACTTCAATGTCTAATCGAGAATAGTCTATTTTCTAAGTTATTAAAGTTCAAACGATACACCAATACACTTTGCACACACACTAATTGACTGGTTCTCGGAAATTCGTGCAAAACAACACCAGGTGGTCCCTTATCGCGCCATGGAATGCGGTTCTTTTGTTCTCACTTCGAGTGCTCCGTCAATTTCTAATGAGGTTTGATCCGGCTCGTAATCGACCATATGTTCAGGGTGATAAGGTTTACTTTTGCTAGCACTGTGTCAATGGATTTTTAAATAAAATGCGACTGTTCTTTACGAGGTTTATTGGCAACTAAATCAATGTAGATCATGCATCTCTTTATAAGTATGAAATTGGCGTTAACATGAGGAAACCGGCATGTCCTAGAACCAAAAATTCGAAGACATGTGACATCTACCAACCCGCACTGGGCCCGCGTGGTGGATTACGGCCCACTCCCTCTCACTGAGAGGAGGCCTGTGTCCCAGCAGTGGGAACATTATAGGCTGATGATGATGAAGTCCATAATCAATGAATATAATATACAATTGTCAACTGTCATGGCATGTCAGTTGACTACAGATTATGAAATGCAATGTTAATAATCGATTACAAGTGACACCTACATGGTGAATACCTCGATTAAATATTATTAGGCTAACACAATATATACGAATGATCACCCATCATATAACTAACCGCTAAAACTGCTACTTAACCATGCAGGCTGATCGATATAATCAGCTGTTATTTAGTCACAAACTCCCAAACCGTTGTACAATTTGTTACATAATTTAATGCCAAAATAACTTACGAAAAGATATGAAAGAGACTTAACAACAATCCCCTACAATACAATCCCTTAGGTTACGGCAGACCGCAGACGGCAGCGACGTTGCGGTTGACAATAAACGCAGGTGTCAGTGTCGCTGCTGTTTTGTTTCCGAACTCGACGACACATCTACGACGGCAGCGGCCCTTCTCTTCCTCAGTTTCGCAAAACTCATTATCAAACAAAAAAATACGTCTTGTCGCTCTGTTAGTGTCGGTGGCGTCGCTCGACCCCAGCAGTGTGAAAACCAAAAACCACTATCGCCATCTACAAAAGCGTGTCGCTGCGGTCTGTCATTGCGGTTGGGCGGCACTGCCGCTGCTGTTTGCCGTTCCCTTTGGAATTTTGCCTTCATAGAGATGGTTCATTGATGAGGACCCTATGTTTTATTTCCAATTTGTACTACAGATGCAGCACCAGATAACATGTCAGTAACGTTGCCGGCAGTGATTTCCATCGTCGTCCTTTGCATCATCACCATCTGCGTATCTATTGTCGTCGTCAAGCTGCGAAAGCGAAACCACTCGCAGGTACTCACGCTTTACATATCGCTGGAAGGCCATTAATGTAGCCTTCGTACAGGAGGCTACGTTAATAGCCACTTAATACTGACACAGAGTTGGACGGGTCGCACCTCATAGCAAAAATCCTCCTACATCACTTTCGTACATTTTGTTAGAATCATCGTATACTTCCGCCGCTCTTTTTTGTATTGAGATGCGATGCGGTGCGGCCGTAATGTGCTCAGCCTAACTTCTGAAGTTAGTCCCGTTATCAACTTGCTGCAGTTTATTATTAGAATGTAGTTTTGGAACAACGTTCGTTATAGAACGTACTCTGCACACATGGCGAATTAGAGCGAGATCGAAAAAAGTGTAACACACAACCAGTAGCAAATGGACACATTGTTACGTAACAAAAGTATCGTGCAGCCGTGTACGCACGAACGAACAAAAACATGGTGAACACGAACTTCGAACACTTTGTTCTCACGTGCGTACCACTAACGAACATCAAATGTGTGTGATGTCAAAAATGTTCGTGGCGATCCCGTTTGGTTGTTCTGTGCGGACGGTGTTCGGAGATATGCTACTTCACTGTCGACCACTTCGAACGGTGAATCCATGGTTACTGAGGGGTTAAGCGCGAACACAAGTAGAGCTGTGTTCGCAAGGTCCGTGGCAAGGTGTTCGTGTCCGCTTTGTTAATTTACGTCCACACACACGAACCAAATGTTCCGTGATCAATGTTCGTGTTCACCATGTTTTGTTCGTTCGTGCGTACGCGACTTGACGGTTAAAATGTTACTTTTAAATTCGCCAAGTATGCAATAGTAAAAGGACCTACGTTCCAACCGGGTGACGGTGTCCTACGACACCTCTCGACTTTTTGACGTGACAACGTCTAATAAATCGATGAAGCTGGCTGCACTCACGAAAAAAACATGACTCATGTAGCGTTACCTCGCGGCCTCGCTCTGTAGCGTTCCATGGCGGCTTGAAGTGCAAGCGAATATTAACAAATGCAATGCAACTATTCCATCAGTATTTTCTTATGACGTTGTCACGTTCAACTATCGTCAGTAAACCGACTTTACAGACAACCGATTTTTTACTCGGATTGCGCTATTCCTATATAGCGGGTGGCGGGGACATCGACGCGAAACATGATACTATGGATATGGACCTAGCACATGATTCTGAACCCCCTGCGTTGAACATTTTCATCGATTATTGAAAAACAATATTGGCATTCCATACATTTTGACCGCGTAGGTGATTAGGTATTGGACTTTTTTATGAAACAGCAGTGCGATTCTGTAACCATCTCACCGTGAAAAAGGTGAAGTGAGCGTGGAGTGAGCAGTCAATAGTGTCAATTCCTAGCAAAAACAAACACACATCACCTATGTTTTCACGGTGAGATTTTTACAGAATCGACCGGTTGATGTTTTTTTTGTTTTCCAACGAAAACTTTCTACACTAGGGGGCGGGGGGGGGGGGGGTTTCTTCACATGTATTATGTGCTGCATTTATGGTTACCTACAGTTTGCGCGCCACACCGTCCAGTGTTAATATTTCATTTCGTTTCTGAATCTTTTAGAACTTTCAAGTTCTTCTCGTGTCAATAAACACAATTATTGAAATTAAATATTATTGTTTATTTTGTAAATAGGATATCGGGATAACTTTTACAAGTCTTATTAAAAAAATAGTACATTATGATATAAGTGCGGTAAGTTGAAAATTACAGCCGAGACGATATTGCTTGCCCGAGCCTTAAGCGAGGGCTAAAAGAAAGCAGAGGCTGTAATTATCAAAGCGCACGATGTCATACGACGTTTTACAACATATTTGCGAGGAAATAAATAAAACTCGGACTTCGGAATAATTTTTACTTCTTAACAAATAAGCGATGCGCGCGCGTTCGCGCTTTTTTTTCAGGCATAGACACAAAACAGCCAGTATTATAAAAAAGTACCGTTCGTTTTGACGGAGCATCTTGATATACCGTTCGATTTACATTACATTACCGCACAAGTACGTAATGAGATACATTACGATATTGAAATTGGTGAAATAAGAGACCCTTTACGAGCAAATATGTTATAAATACACTACATAGTTGAATTCGTTATCTTATCACTATAATCCCTAAGACACACTGACTTGTTTACATCTTTCATATTAGGACGCGTTAGAGTCTCACATTGGAGAATATGGAGTTAATTTGATCTGTTTACCGTTCTAGGGAGGACCCCACGATCGCAACTACGATAATCTACAGAGCCCGGGTGAGGCCTCGATCCCCGCTTACCCACCTCAATGGGAATCTAACTACGCTGTGCCCGTGGACCGCAGAACCGAGGACACGACGTACAGCGTGCCGTGCCAGGCACCGGCGCTCTACTCCACGCCAACACCCAAAAACCTGAGGAACAAGAAGCAGAAACCGGTCGATCCAACATACGCAGTCTTAGAATTACCAACCGCAGGGGGTCGGAATAACTACAGAGAAACAGACGATCCTAACTATTCGGAGGTCTGTGCTAGTAGACAAGAAGAATGCTACGCTAAAGTATTGCCAAAAAGTGTGAGGAAAAAGACGCCAGAGGAAGATCACCCTTACACGTACGTGAGGAACGAACCGGCGGCGTATGTTAACACTGCCGAGGCTGAGCCGATGTACTGCGAACCTGCTAAAGCTCAGGGCGGAACTTATGCTAATCTAAATAATTCTCACTATGCGAACACTCACGCGCAAGAATATGTGGAGCCAACTTATTGCGAGCCTCAGAAGCGAAAGAAGTAGTTCAATATGCTTCAGCATCAAAATATACATACATAGTTATATGCGATGCTTTCTCCAATGACGAGCACGAACTTCTAGCAAAATCTTCGATATTGTGTTTGTACCCAGCGGGGCCCCGCGACGCGAGCTAGGCTCGTAAAACTAAGTGGCAATGCTTTGTTTGTTCAATGCACCTCATGAATTTATCAACAAGGTCCAATCTACATTGGACCTTTACCTACGTACCTCGATCATTTTGATAGAAATCACGATAAATCGCCTAATCTATTCAGCGGCGCCCTCGGCTGGATTGCGCTCGTAACACATTAAAAAAAAAACACTGGCACTCCGGTAGTGCCGACAGAAGTGAAAACTTGAACAATAACGAGTGTATTTTGTGAATCGTCTTATAAACAAAACACGCGTGTTAAGGTGTGTTCCTTATTTTATAGGGTTTTTTGCAAATCAGGTATGATGACCGCTCGCATGGAGCTCGTCGTCAGTTATATATCCGTGGTTCAGCGCCATCTCGTCGTTGTTGGATGAACTACGTAGTTAGTACGCGAGGCCCTCGTAGTTCTTCCCGATGTGCATAGATGGCGCTGTCCTCAACAACGCGCGTCTTACGTTTTACGTCTTACGAATTTTCGATCAGGGTCACGTGACCT
Organism: Luperina testacea; assembly: GCA_927399505.1. NCBI lineage: Eukaryota > Metazoa > Arthropoda > Insecta > Lepidoptera > Noctuidae > Luperina > Luperina testacea. Next base: position 5,973,677 of record OV656783.1, on the reverse strand, counting down.
GACGCGAGTTTAGAAGTTTTTACCCATTCCAAAAAAAGTACACAGCGCCGCTAAAGAAGTTTTCACTTCAAAAATATTGATCGCCTAATGACTCCTAATGTACCTCTCGATTTCTCATGAAGGTATTAAATTCAAGGAATTTTTGATAGAACAGGAGAAATTCAGCATGAAAGTTTTATCCTTCCAGCAGGGCCCTTTGTAATTAGAATGAAAACGAACTGAAAAAGCGTATTCATTTTTATGTCATCATCATCATCATCAGCCTATAGCAGTCCACTGCTGGACATAGGCCTCCCCTAATGAGCGCCATAGCTCCCTGTCTTCAGCTTGATGCATCCAGCATCTGCCTGCAGTCTTTCGCAGATCGTCATCCCACCTGGCCGGAGGGCGTCCTACACTACGTTTGCCGAGGCGCGGTCTCCACTCAAGAACTCGTTTACCCCAGCGGTTGTCGGTTCTTCGCGAGATATGGCCGGCCCACTGCCACTTCAGCTTGCTAATTCTTTGAGCTATGTCGATAACTTTCGTTCTCTGTCGGATGCATTCGTTACGGATCCTATCCTTCAGAGAGACTCCGAGCATAGCTCTTTCCATAGCTCGCTGAGCGACTTTGAACTGGTGGACCAGCCTTATCGTGAGTGTCCACGTTTCAGCCCCGTAGGTCATGACGGGTTGGACGCACTGATTAAAAACTTTCGTTTTCAAGCACTGCGGTATAGATGACGAGAAGACTCGACGTAGTTTCCCAAACGCTGCCCAGCCTAGCTGGATCCTTCTCTTGGCCTCCCTCTCAAAATTGTTTTTACCTAACTGCAGAATTTGCCCGAGGTAAGTGTATTCGGAAACAATTTCGAGAAATGGCCGTGCATGACGACCGGTCCCGAGTGAATGAGGCCATTGATCATGACTTTGGTTTTATCCAAATTCATGCCGAGACCGATGTGTCGCGAGGCTGAAGCTAGGCCGTCCAGCATCTGGGTTAGCTCCTCCAGCGACTCCGCCATCAAGACTATGTCATCAGCGAATCGCAGGTGTGAGATGTAATCGCCGTTTATGTTGATGCCCTTACCTTTCCAGTCCAGCGTCTTAAACATATCTTCCAATGCGCTCGTGAACAGTTTCGGGGATATGACATCCCCCTGTCTCACCCCTCTGCGCAGTTGGATGGGTTTGGACTGCTGGTCCTTTACTTGGACACACATGGTGGCGGCGTCGTAGAGACATCTCAGCACCTCGATATAACGATAGTCTACTTGGCATCGCTGTAAAGATTCCAGAACAGCCCAGGTTTCGACAGAGTCAAAGGCCTTCTCATAGTCCACAAAGGCCAGACACAGGGGCTGATTATACTCTTACATTTTTATGTACTTATACAGTATTACCAATGTACAGACGCCAGCACATCAAGCTACCCGAAACTGTAAAATTTTTCCAATCAACTTTGAACCTTATGCATTAGCGATAAAGTTGAAAATCTATTAAAGAAATTTGACAGATTGTAGTAGCTTGATGTGCTGGCGTCTGTACCTCAAAATTTTTCACGTTTTGCCAAGTTTTGATAAAAGATTATGACAATAGTAAATAGTAGTAGGTATTCGCTTGGTACTTGGTAAGGTCAACAAGTCTTGGTTGGTCTTTGTTGGTTCTGGAGTGGCGACCGCGTACCGGAAGACGTAGCGCTGCCCCCGATAGGAAAAAAGACGCATCTAACAGTTTTTCCAGATTTGAGTTATGTATATTGCCGAAATCAGAAAAAAAACGCGCATCTGCCTGTATTTTTTATATTTCTCTAACTTCCTCCAGTGCGGTTTTAGCACAACAAAATAGGGCGCTTCTGTTCATTTTTTACACCCGATTGAAGATGAAAAGACGAATTTATGTGAAACTTAATTAAAAAGTCGCATTTATGTAGATAATGTCATTATACATTATAGTTTTTTTTTAGTTCAGTAATATAAAAGGCGCATATTTGTCCCTATTTCTAAAAGGAAGTTAATAAGACGCAAATAGGTATTTGCGACTAACGCGCTAAAAAAAACTGTTGACCACATCTGACCACTTGCGCCCTATTTACTTCGTAAAATTGTTTTAGCATAGGCGCATTTGCCATAATCGTCTTAATTACTTTACGTTGAATAAAAAATTGTGTTTTATTTACAAATAATAAATTAGGCTATGACTTATATGATAACCACGAACCTACTGTACTATTTCTGATATACTACCTTAGATAAAAGGATTATTAAATATTTTATAAACATTTTACCTAAGCCAAGGGCTATCTATATACTTTCTAATTCTTAAGAAAAAAGGCGGAAATACCTATATGCGCCCATTTATGTTAAAATCATTTATTAGATAGATAAACTAAATACTTAGAAAAAAAGTACAGCCAAAAGCGTTTGAAATTTAAAGGACGCATCTAGCCGTTTACGTCTATTCAATTAAGTATGTAATATTTTCCTTAATTTTTTATGCTAAGATGAAACTGTTTTTTCATTATTTTTATTATAATAATTTAATAAATTCATATTATTATTAAACCGGGTTAAAGCCTATTATTAGAGGGTATTATTTTCAACTTTAAGTATGTAAAATATTAATTTACTCGAAGACAGCATACGATTTCCTGTTTTATTCATTAAAACATTTATTTCTCCGTTTTTACTTTTTGTTAGATACGTCTTTTTAACTATCGGGGGCAGAGCGTTGGAAGGCCTCCCACAAGGTGGTCCGACGACCTTGTGAAGGCCGCAGGAACCCGTTGGATGCGAGAAGTACAGAACCGGTCGAGGTGGAGGTGCTTGGGGGAGGCCTATGTCCAGCAGTGGACGTCTTTCGGCTGAAATGATGAAAGTCAACAAAATGGATACTTTCCGCAATGAGGGTAGGTGTGCTAAACTATTGACAGTGCATCATTTTTAACATTGCGATAAAGTAAAGGCACTTGTTGACAGTTCAGCTACGTTTATTGCGTTATTTACGTTGTTGAGCAGACATATTTTTCAAAGCCATGTCAAAATGACCCCGCCGAGATATATAGTGAAAGGTAAGTTAATCAGTACCTATACGAATATCGTTCATAATTATGTAAAAACTAAATAGGATCTTATTATTGGACCTAATTTTGGATCCAAGTAGGTATTTCATAGAAAAGAAAATAACAAAACTACCTACCTAATTTTAATTTAGGTATAAAAATTTATGACATTGTACAATAATATAAAAATATATAATAAAATTTAGGTAAGTATCTAGGAATTTTTATTTGTAAATATGTACAATTTCTATTCGGATATGTATTTATGAGAAATAAATAATTTAGTAAGTATAAAACATTGTTTGACATTTGCATAATCCTACTTTCGACACTTGAACGGTCGCAGACCTTGTTGGCATGTCAGGAATGACAAAAATACCATGGAATTGAAACTTCACTAAGTTTGAAACTGTGAGAAAGTGTTTACTTCAGTAAACACTTTCTCACTTGAAACTTCACTAAGTTTGAAACTGTGAGAAAGTGTTTACTTCAGTAAACACTTTCTCACAGTTACAAACTTAGTGAAGTTTCAATTCCATGGTATTTTCAACTTTACGCCTTTAGGCACGCCCCGCGTCGCCGCGTCCACGAGGTAGCGACTAGCTATCAACGATTTTCTCCCTCAATAAACGTACAAAAAATTGTAGGTCCCGTGTAAGTAAAAGAGATGACAGTATGGAAACCACATAAATACAATAAATTATACCAAATACTTGTTATCTATTATTATCATCTTGTTACCTATTCTGGCGACAAAGAAAACTTGAACGAAATCGGTCGCGAAAAAAATTTGCTGTTCCCTACATTTATGTTCGCATTCGTCGAAATAAAAAAAAATGAAAATCTCTATAGATTTTCTCCAACCAAAAATCACTCAACGCGCATAATTTTCCACTTCCACTTTCTTCCTTCCTTCTTTTCTTTTTTTTTGCTTTCTTTCTTTCTTCTTTTTTTTTCACTTTCTTGTTTTTTCCCACTTTTTTGTCAAAAAAATTTATGACAACAATGATTTTCTTAACACATCATTTCACCGAACCGCACTGGGTCCGCGTGGTGAATACCCTCCCACAGAGGAGGCCTGTGTCCCAGCAGTGGGAACATTATAGGCTAATTATTATGTACCTATGTACAGTACCCGGCGATAAATATTGCACATCGACCTTTGGAAAGAGACAATCGGCTAATTTCGGCTTCGTAGAGCGTTATCTCTGTCGCACGAAATAAAAACAGTCCGGTATCTATTAGAAGCCGTTAAAACAATTATGATTTGCTTCTTTTGATAATTATTGTTATTTTTTGTATAAAATGGTTTTGTGTAAAAAGGTTGATGTGCAATATTTATCGCTGGGTACTGTATGTATTTCATTATTTTGTCGATGGATGGCTACAAACACATTTTACCTCGTACACCTATTAGCCTGTTTGCCAATCAATAACTTGAAAACGTTTTTCAAATCTCAAATAAAACAAAGATATATCACTCATAACTTTTATTTGAACTTATAATTATTACGTCCTTTTGTCTATTATTTTCATCTCAAACGTAACTCTTTTTAAAACATTATTATATTATAAACACTTACAATAATTTAAGTAAAAGTATTTTACATAATATCACAAAAATAATTTATTTAAAGAGGCCTCAAAAATATAAACTGTCTACAAAGGCCACAGAGTACCTACTGGTACATATTTCAATCCAGAAAAAAAATTGTATATTGTCAAATGTTCAAAGAAAAGACTAATTCCAAAAAAATTCATAACAATAAAGTAGTAAGTATCATGATAGAACAAACGTAAAACAGAGCTCAAAAAACAATTAATTTTCCGTAGCAAAAAATTTTTGAGCGTAAACTACCATATCCCTTTATTATCATTAAAATTCAAAAATTATTTCACTGAGCCGTGCATTTATTTTTTAATATTAACTGAACGGAGTTTGCATACACTTTTATCTCATGCTTTTTGAACAGTCATTAATTACATATTTTCTTGGTGATGAGTCTTTTTGCACCCTCTAGATACCTAAACCTGATGGTCACAACTTAAAATTATAATGATTTTTGTTCAGTTAAGTAAGACAACTATTTAATTTGAAAAAAAAAAACAATACCTACTTAATATTTTATTCTAAAATGTTTCGAAAATCTCTCATTTCTGTCTATATTCACGAACGAAAGAACGAGTAAACAATTTACATAAAAGTTGACACTATTTTTAGCAATAAAAGTGAAACTTTATCTAAAGTATCTATATTGCTGAAAATAGTATAAAAATAAAATTTAAACATGTCATCTTAAATAATTGTCAAAGTATATCTTTTATAAAAAAAACTTTTTGTACTAACAATACCTATGTATAAAAATAAAACATAAAACGCTCGAATACAAAAAAAAACCTTAATTTCTTGACGTCATTCCGGTGCTTGTGAAACAATAAAAAAAATTTCAGCAGAAATAAAAGCAATAAATAAGGCTTTACCTATAAAATAGACTTACGCTAAAGTTCTAAAAAATACTGTAATATTATATCACACTACTTATTTGTACAGAGGCCAATCCAGGCCGTATCGTATTTGCCATAAACAAAGGCGGAGTGGCCAAAAACTGGATCGTATGGCTAGAAACATAAACGTATTGACTGAAAAATTAATTATTCAAAGCCATTTTGACAGTAACACAATATTATTATTATGTATTGGACACTGACCTATATTATACAAGTACGCTGGACGTCGTATTAACGATGGCATTTGATTTCGCCATTTTGGCGCTGGTGGCAATGTGAGCGTCCCTGGAACTAATGTTTTAAAAACATTAGTTCCACAGACGCTCACATTACGTATGCGAGTTTTACGAAATGCGCATACTCTCATGATAAAAATATTCTAAAAAGTCGTACTAAACACAAAATACACAAAAAAAGTCTTATTTCACGTATAAATTATCACAGACGTGCCAAAACAACACGACGGCCATTTGCAACAATGTAAGTACCTAAGTATCCATTTTAGTTCCTGAGACGCTTGAGAATAGGTACAATCGGTTTGAATCGGCACAAAAACAACTGTCATTTCGTATAGTATATTTAGTCCAGCATACTTGTTTATTATAGGTCGATGATCATATTCTTTAGGCACGTGGCGTAAAACGAAACTAATAACGCCATATTACTTTATCAATACAATTTCACAAAACAATTTTTCACAACTATTTAAGTTCCAACGATACGCCCTGTCAATGTCATAAGCGCCAAGAGATCCTCGTAGCCGAAGAGAATAATATAGTCTTTGCTCGTAGCACTGTATTTTGCTTTCAAGCCTTCTGGTGAATACAACAGCTTCACCATTTAAGCTTAGGTTACGTTACAAATGTCTTTTAATTTCAGAGGCACCTTATCAAAACATGTGACATCTACTTAGATGGACGGATCACATTTAAAACTAACTCAATCATTGGCAATTCTAAAGAATACTCAGGTAATAGGAGTTTTTTTTGTAAAATGAAGTAGCACTTTGCGAAACGGATGTTCTAAAAAGCCAACATACAGTACCCCGCGATAAATATTGCACATCGACCTTTGGAAAGAGGTATATTTTATACAAAGAATAAAAATAATTATCAAAAGGAGCAAATCATAATTGTTTTAACAGCTCCTAATAGATACCGGACTGTTTGTATTTCGTGCGACAGAGATAACGCTCTACGAAGCCGAAATTAGCCGATTGTCTCTTTCCAAAGGTCGATGTGCAATATTTATCGCCGGGTACTGTACAACCGCTAGCAACCTTGCTGAATGGATAGTATGCTTAAACCAAGTCTTCATCATTTGAATTCTACTTATTCTGGACTTCAATTTCATCCTCAAATGTTCTTCTATGAAAGGTTTTACCATCACATAACTAAATAATTTCTATTTATCTTCTTTTTCATTCATAGAAAAACAGTTCAAGCAATTTTGTCGGCAAAAAAAACCAAAAAAACCAAGGTAAACGGGAAGTAAAGGCGCACAAACAGGCGCTACACGCGATATAATCGCGCGCGAATCAAAGGCACCGCTCGTTACGCGACTTGCGGTGCCTTTGTGTCGCGTGTCGTGTCGCGCCTGTTTGAAGGAGCCTTAATAACTTCATCCTAGGGATGGAACGCCGCTACGCTTCGTTTTGATAGTGTAAGACGTGAAAGAAAACCTAAGTACCAACAATAATCGGTATTTTTGCAACAATATTGTTTTTGTAAATATCTAAAAATACTAATAGTATTCGCATCACTGTGTAGGAATACTCTGTCTTCTTCTAATGCCATTCAAACACACAATGGCACAGCATGAGATAGCCCGTGGCTACTATAAGATGTCCTATCATGATGGGAAAGCCGATTTTAAAGAATTGTACGAAGGTGAACTTGTAGCCATGTTGTTCTGCCACTCCTGCGCATACCACGTTTGCGCTTGCGCCGATTAGTGTGCCGTTACCTGAAACAAGAAAGCTATTTAGAAAATGAAATATTTAATTGATCCTCATAAAACTAATTGACCTTCAAACGTACGTTTTTTTTTAAAATAATATGCCTCTTTTTTATGGTCTTTTCTCAATGTTGGTCGTAGTAACTAAGCTAGGCTACTCTGGCCAAATAGCATAACACGCGACCCGAGCGAGCGCTACATCCAAGTTGGTCGCAGTTACTTGCCTATTTAGAACTTTTAGGACACCAAAAGAGGAATCATTTAAGGCTCATGAAAGACACCTTTATTATATTACAGTGTAAAGTAAGTTTTTCGTCTGATCAGGGGGGGGAGTGAGGTGTTTGACTCCCCCCTTGCGTCGGCTCGGGCCGCGCGTGGAACACTACGCGCCGCCACCTCGGGTCCTGATGTGTGGGGGGCGACGGATGTCTCCGAGTCCGTCGCCCCTGGACCCGTTTAGGGGGGCTGGAAGAGGGCGTTGTCCGCCCTTCGCTGACGCCCGGTGCGCCTGCTGCGGGCCGGATGAGTGGACGAGATTTCCCTCTCCCTTTCCGCAGCCTCCTTATGCGAGACGACCGTTTCGCAGAAGGAAACCACCACCTCCCAGGACTCTTCGGTGCCGACTATCGACTCGACCACGGCCAGCAGCGAGAGGTCACTGCCTACTTCTGAGATGAGGGCACGGCGCGGCTCCTCCCAAGCGGCACACTCTGCCAGCGTATGCCACGCCGTGTCCTCCCAAAATGTTGGTTACATCATTCAAGTTGAAATTATACCTACATGTGAGAACGATGTAGAAAGACGTGCATGATAAAAGCGTCCACAGTAGACAAGTGAAAAATAAAAGCCATGGCAGCTAAGAGATGACCAGTCTAAAATGATGACGCCCGTTCACGAACAAGACGTATGGATCAGCACCATTTAGTTCAACCATTCTGAAGAGATTCGAATGGGCCAACACATGCGCCAGCATTCCTTAATAGCACTGACGATCGCTCAGCGCTCAGCTTATCGAGAAAAGAATTGAAGTATGATGGATGAAGTAACATAGCTTGCAGAGAGTAAGCAAGCTGAAGTGACAGTGGGCTGGCCATGTTTGTCGAAGGCCCGATGGCCGGTGGAGCAGACGAGTCCTGGAGTGGAGACCGCGTATCGGCAAGCGTAGTGTGCGACGCTCCTCAGCGACGATGGACAAAGAAGGTGATGGACAAAGATGGATGGATAAAGAAGGTGGCTGGGACAGACTGGTTGCGGAAGGCTGAGGACAGGGTGTGGTGGCGCATCCTGGGAGACCTATGTCCAGCAGTGGACTGATCTGATTGATTGACTGACCTCCCAGACAAGCTCCGAAGGACAGCGCCCAGATGAGCGGCGCCATGGGCAGATTGAGCGTTGGGTTGTTGCCCAGTGACGTCACCACGCGCACCATCATCGTCGTCAGCGGGATGTTGTCCACGAACGCTGATGTTACTCCCGATACCTGAGGATTTCGAGAATTTTTGTGTTCGTTTATATCAAGAATACAAATAACAAAATAACTATTAAGAATGGAATAGAATTTTTCTTTATTGGATTAACCAAGACTCAAACGAGATTGTTAGTAAAACTTACGACTATGTTAGTAAGCACTGACACTAAAAAAAAACACAAGAAATAACGGTTGGTCATCGTAACGACATTCCATGAGAGACGGCACAACAGTGACCCACGTATACACAGTCCAGGGGACTCACAACGATGCTTAAGACCCTGTTGGAGACGCCCCACACCATGGGTTTATGCTGTATTTATTAAAACATGGAATAATAAAAATCTATTAGCGATACACACCCATAACATGAGCAGAATAGCTACAGCTAATCGTGCACTCTCATCCACCTTCAAAATGACGCTTTCCGTGATTCCTCCAATGTATTCAATCAGACCTAGTTTGGATAGAGCCTGGAATGAGAAGAACAAAATTAAAAAAAAAAAACTATCTCCATCCGTCTCATTACAAATGGAGCCATTTTTGCATTTTGAACATTATTCATACTAAATTAAAGTTCTAATTACCATGATTGGCTTTAGGGCTGGGTCTTAGTTTATTGAAACTTAGACGTGAAAGTTCATATAAAACTGACATCTCGTGTTAAAAATTAATAAGTACTCGGGATAAAGTTCAAAATGCAAAAACTGACTCGAAACTTGGACTTTAATAGTAGTAGACAGCATTGAGGCGGCGACCAGCTCGGCGGTTGAACGTGTCCCAGAGGGTCATGGCCGTCCGGCTAGTGCGGGGATACCGCACGGTGTCCGGGGACGCGGCGAGCCTACTTGCCGGATTGCCGCCATGAGATCTGGAGGCAAAAGTCCTCGCCCACATATGAAACTGGCGCGAGCAGGCAAAACGCCGGGGCGTAACTCCGTTGCCACGAGAAATCACGGCACAGCAGACAGAGCTCTGGCGGAATCTCATGGCGATATGGAGAGTGCGACTGTCGCAACCCAGTGCTGGCCACGCCACAATTACGGCGATAAGTCCCTTCTTTGAGCAGTGGCTGGAGAGGCGCCACGGCGTCCTCACCTTCCGCCTAACGCAGGTCCTCAAGGTCCTCTGCTTCGCGAGGCTCCTGTTCCAGATAAGGCGGGAGGTAACGCCCGAGTGTCACCATTGTGTGGGAATTCTTTTTCGGAGTCTGCCGAAACCACCAATTTTGCTTTCGAGTTGGTTAGTTTTTTTTTAAACACTTGAAAACAGTTCTAATGTGCTTGTAATTACAAGCACAATAGAACTGTTTTCGGAGTGAAATATCCACCATAAACAACTGACTAACGAAATTGCTATAAACAGAACAGGCCATCAAATTGGTAACTACATCGCCAAAGCTATCTAAAAGGAAAACAAAGATTTTCATCTCTGTCTGACTGCATATTTACCTCCATAAGCACGAAGAGCGCTGCGAAGAAGAGCAGCGTGGACCACTCGATCCTGTGCAGCACCGGCTCCAGGTCCTCGCGGTCTGCCAGCGTCAGCAGCAGCAGAGCGCCCAGCAGAGCCGTCCAGCCCAGAGACACGCGGTCTGTGAGAATGAAGGATAGGTAAGTATGCACTGAGATCGAAAGGAATTATGTAGCAAAGATAAAAAATACAGTATGTATACAACGTGTAACGTTAAATGCGCAAAACCTTTTAGGAGGTCATTGTACTCATCATTATGATCAAATTTTACTATGGGACCCAAGCTGAAAACGCGAAAAAATGAATGAAGCTGTTCTTCTCCGTAGCACTTTTGTAGGAGCGAGCTCCTCATGTAGTTTATTGTCTAGGGGCTGATGTGGCTCACCACCTACACCGAAGCTGTTACTAGGATCTATTTAATGCCTTTAAAAATCACTTACTGAACTCCGGTATGGAATGTAGAAAGAACACGACGACCACGAAAGTGATTGCTACAGTGCACTTGATCAACAAAACCTTGTCTCGAATCTTGTACTGTAAAAAAAAAATTGTATGTTAATGATCATCATCTGCCTAGCCTTTTCCCAACTATGTTGGGGTCGGCTTCCAGTCTAGCCGGATGCAGCTGAATACCAGTATTTTACATGGAGCGACTGCCTATCTGACCTCCACAACCCACTTATTGGGTAATACGATACCCCTTGGGAAGACTGGTTGTCAGACTTTCGGGCTTCTGACGACCCATAACGACTGTCAAAGATCCATGAATGACAGCCGGGACCGACGGCTTAACGTGCTTTCCAAGGCGCGGTATGTAAAGATGGTCACTTATCCACGGACCAACCGCGGCAGAACCGTGCAGCTGTTATTTCTTAGCCAGAAGCCCTGTGTTATAAGTTAATGATATAATTACTAGCTAAAAGCAGAGCTTTGTGAGGGCTCGCGTCGTTTTTCTGCGTGGTAATAATCTTTAAGGCAGTTTTTTTTAATATTTTTTTTCGTAATTTAAATTATTATTTTTTTTTACTGATAACACATCTACATATAAATAGAAATTATTATGTTAAAGCACAAATCAATAGGCGTAATAGTTTTTTCCGTAAAGTGTACCACAAAATGCTCAGGTTGTGGGATATAGCAGGGCTCGCTTCGCTCGCCCTGATTAAAAAAGCACAATTATCAGTAGGTCCCCGGGAGCAGTGTTGACCGAGAGGTAACGGCCCCGATTTACGAGTCGTAGGTTCGAATTCAGGCAGGCGCTTTACTTTGTGTAAATTATTTCATCACCACTGCTCTCAAAACGGTGAAGGAAAACATCGTGAGGTAACCCGCATGTCCTAGAATCAAAAATTCGAAGTCATGTGACATATACGAACCCGCACTGGGCCCGTGTGGTAGATTACAGCCCACTCTCTCTCGAAGAGAGGAGGCCTGGGTCCCAGCAGTGGGAACATTATAGCCTGATTATATTAATAGTAGAAAAAAATCTTAATTCTATTCGCCCCTTTGGGATCATGGACATAAAACTTTTGGCGAAAGTGAATTTTCTAAACACCTCTCATAACACTTTCCATTTAGGGAATATAGGCGACCGCTCACAATGGGCCATGTAAGAAGGCTAAAAGTCACCCAAAGAGCAATGGAGAGGGCTTGGAGAGGCTTTGTTTGAGTTTCCCTGCGTGATCGAATCAGGAATGAGGAGATCCGCAAGAGAACCAAGGTAACCGACATAGCCCGAAGAATTGCCAAACTTATGTATGTGGCAGTGGGCAGGGCACATTGCTCGCAGAACAGATGGCCGATGGGGCCGAAAGTTTCTGGAGTGGCGACCGCCTACCGGAAGACGTAGCGTTGCAAGCCTCCCACAAGGTGGTCCGATGACCTTGTGAAGGCCGCAGGAACCCGTTGGGTGCGAGAAGCACAGAACCGGTCGAAGTGGAGGTGCTTGGGGGAGGCCTATGTCCAGCAGTGGAGATCTTTCGGCTGAAATGATGATGTTGAGGCGTGGTTGTGGAATTTATGTACTTAGAATAGATTATACAATTCAGGAGCGTGTGACATGTGACTCTTATGTCATTGTAATAAGGTATCAATTGGGATTACAGACGCGCGTTCTTAAAATTAAACCTCTGTAAGACAAGTCTCAGTATGTTCACCTTATCCTTCATATCAGCCAACATAGTCTCGAAGCAGTCCTTGCGGCAGGCTCTGATCTTCGTCTCCTTAACCAACGCTTCGAGCTTGACCGACAGCTTTTTGACCTTCCTCTCTAGTCGGTCTCTGACCACCTGCTCATCTCTGCTCAGGTGGGGGAGAGAGTCAGCGGCTCGACGCCATATTGAAATCTGATGACGAAGATCTGAAGGAGAGAAAAGAAGAGTTAGGGTTATCAAAGGTTTTGAGGCGAATTTTCATATCCTGTGCGAAAATTACTATACCAATGAGGGTTTTCTGAAATGACGTTCGCTAGGTGGCAGCACTGACACGTCAGGTCCAGGCATCTGTCAAAGAGCCTATATTTTCTTTAGTCATGACGGAATGATGAACGAATGAATGAATCGAATGATGAACGTCATCATATATTTTATATTGGAAGACCTCTTGTCACAGTGGTGCCAACTGGTGTCGTAAATTTTCACGAAAACCCTCATTCGTCAGTCAAGCGTGAGTATGGCAATTTCGAAGAAAAAATCGATGACTTTAACATTAACATCCGCACTGTGCCCGCGAAGTGGATTATGGCCTACTACCCCTAATACAGAGAAAATGCCTCATTATACTGTCCCAGCAGGCAGCATTGTATAAACTGATTATTCTAAGCTATATTAATATCTAATTATTATATTTACCTTGTATATCCCTGGGTACGTTGAGCCTCAGTTTGTCGGTATCCCTGTAGATGTACCTGAACTGGAAGTAAGTCTGGACACACACCAGTAGGATGCCGAACGTCATATGTAGTGTGAAGTTCGTGAAGTTAATGCCCTGGTAACGAGAGGAAGCAGTAAGGCTAGTGAGTGATAAAAAAGACAAATAATTAAGGCAAAAGAAAACATTATATTTTCCGATGTGTAATTTTTTGTAATGGCAGCCTTTAAGGGGGAAGCGCTAAGGTAGCCCGCGAAATTCAAATTTTCTTACGTTTTTAGCAATTTGCTGGTCAGTATTAAGTTGTAAGTTGATCAAAATATGATTCGCGGCCGTAACAAATATGTATTTACAGAATTATAATCATTAAAGTCATCAACGCAACTCTCTAAGACCACGTAAGTCCAAAGAATGATGAGTGCTTTGACGATAAAGTTGAATATCTATTAAAGAAATTTGACAGATGTTAGTAGCTTGATGTGCTGGCGTCTGTACCTACACAGCGTTAGCAGACTTTTCACACTTCTTTTTATGCATCACAGTGAGCTTTATTGTCGTTACTATAAGGTTGTTGTCAGATGTAAAATAACTGAACTACAATGCGTGCCACGAAAGATGAGACTTGACCCCGCCTCCCCCGCTCTTTCCGCCGCCCCTATGACGTCCGGTCCCGTCCCGCACTCAGACCTCATACCGCTAAAGATACCTAAAATCGTGTACTGCGCAAGTCAAACCACGTGGTGTGTCAAGTCTCATCTTTCGTGGCACGCATGGGTGTCACGGGTGTCAGGGACGCATACTCTCATCGACCGGAGATTGGTAGTGGTAAAGAATAGTAAATCTATGAGAAACAGCACGTGAAGCACTACCATCGTTATTTTTGCCGTTGGTGTGTTCCAAGTTTGAAGGGAATGGGTTCCGGCTTTTACCAACCCGGAGGAGATTGGTAACGCACCAGCGATGCTTGGTCTTAAAGATGTCCATAGGCTTGCTTGGTACAGACGCCAGCACATCAACCTACTATAATCTGTCAGATTTCTTTAATAGATTTTCAACTTTATCTCTAAAGCATAAGGTTCAAAGTTGATTGGGAAAATTTGACAGTTTCGGGTAGCTTGATGTGCTGGCGTCTGTACCCAAAAACATAAATATTTATACTTACAGATTGGACGACAGCCTTGTTTGAGGCTATGATGACGTTGGGGGGGTCACCCACCGGGGTGACAGTGCCTCCTATGTTGCTGAATATTACCATGGACATCAGAACTGGTATGGGGTCCAGATCCATCACCTCACATAACCTGGTTATTAGAGACAACGTTAGATAATCAGCATTGAACCCAAACGTTGTTCATTCAAAACGAGCTCAACCACACTTGAACACTCATTGAGACCCGCCGGTTGATTCTGTAAAAATCTCACCATGAAAACTTAGGTGATGTGAGTTTGTTTTTGAAAGAAAGAAAGAAAGAAAATTGTGTTTATTTGGCAAAAAAAAAACCTTAAAAATAAACAAAACAAATTCAAAATAATTAAAAATAATAATGCCAAAAGGGCCTCAGCTCAGCATAGGAATTGACACTATTGACAGCTCCACGACTCCAAGCGCACTTCACCTAAATTTTCACGGTGAGATGGTTACAGAATCGCACTGCTGCACACGGGAAAATTCATTTTGGCGTGAAAACCTATTTTCTCTTGGTGTAGGTACTGGTGATAAGTTCAATATTTCTGACCGTGAAAATATTGGAAGATTTCAATCGATAATAACTATAAAACTCTTGATGCTTTAGTAATAGTTGAGCATGCAAAAGATAGGCAATATTTGTACCAATTTGGTGGCAGGGTTTTATATGCCCATGACGTTACATCGCGAGAGCAGGGTCGGGCTGAGATGGAATAGAGCAAACTTGCCCTGGCTAGCTACTATGTTAATTTTAGGGAACTCCGCTCGCTAGGTTGGGTGTGGTTACAGCTGTGATGGATATGACCAAACGTTTTCATGAAAACATACGGCGGACTCGAACTTGGTCTACTTAATTATTTTCTGGAACAAAGTTCTTTAAGGCGCTACCACAAAAATCTAAAATCCTCCAAAACCTACTAAGCGAGCGAAAGTGATGCAATTACTTTTGAAACGCAAAAGAAGAGTGATGATTATAATTTGCGTGCGCTCGGAATAAAACGACGTAGGTATGTGCCAAAATGAATTTACTCCTAAAATAAATTTACTCCTAAGTATGAATTTACTCCTAAAGTAAAAAAAAAAAAAAACTAAATAAATGAATTAAATTTAAAACAAACTTTGATATTATAGTTCTCTATGTTTTAAAGTAAACGCATGGAGCGTTACGCCGTGATGTCGAAAAAAGTAAAAAAGTAGATATGACGTTGCAATTTTTTTTGTATAGAGAAAAAATCATTGAATCGTGTATTCCTTTTACATGATACTAGACCAAAGAGTCAAAAAACATACGCCAAAATGTTAGATCCCTATTCCACATACATAACAAGTTACACGAAATAGAAAAACTATTTTTTTTTAAATTATCACCCTAACGCCGCTTGCGGCTATAAACTGGTAGAAATCATCACGTTACGAAAAAGCGTTAAGCTCCCTCCATGCGACTTTCTCTCTCTGTCTGTGTGTTATACTTTTCATGGTTTTATTTATTTTTACAAATACTATATTGTAAAACACAAAAATAAATACCATAAAAAATACATCAAGCACTACAAAATATGCAATGGGCGGCCTTATCGCTTTCTGTGATCTCTTCCAGATAACCAAGGTTTCCAGGCTTTCGAGGGTGCTAAAGCCAATAGAGACGTCAAAATAAAAAAAAAAAACAGTGGCACTCCGGGAGTGCCGACGGAAGTGAAAACAAAACACAAACAGAATACTTTGCCATCACTCACTGACATATCGGATATACATTAAAACCGAGTATATCCCGAGGACAGCCGAACACATCCGAAGCGGGTATTTTTTTTAATCTTCTTATAAACAAATCACGCGCGATGTCGCTTACGGTAACAGTGACGCGAGTTCAATGGTTTTTTCCCATCTCAATGCCCAACGCGCCTAAAGAAGTTTTTACTTCAAAAATCCAAGATGGCGGCTGCGATCATTTTCAAGTTTTCCATCAAAGGTGTCGTTTTCGAGGGTGCTAAAGCCGACAGTGATGTTACGTTTTATATAATTTAAAGAAATCTCGATGTTTTGTCAAGTTTTAAAAACAGTGCAAGACAGGGGCGGGTCACTAGTAATTTATCACACAAGAGAAGATCATGATCTTCACAGTGTTCTTAAACTGATAAAATTTTCTTTTATTTGGCATTTTTTGTGCGTCATATTGACATACGTAAGTATACGTTTCATTCTTTCTTTCATACAATATAGAGCTAGCAAATGCTTCATAATCAACCTATGTATAATGTTCCCACACCTGGGATTCAGGCCTCCTCTTTCTGTGAGAGGGAGAGGGCCATAGTCCACCACACGGGCACGTGTCCTCGAATTTTTGGTTCTAGGACATGCCGGTTTCCTCACGATGTTTTCCTTACCTGATAGTGACCGGAGTCATGAGCAGAACTGTCGTCACGTTGTCCAAGAACGTAGATATGATGGCCGTGATAGCGCTCAGGAGTGTTATCAGTGGCCAGATCTTGCCTTTTGTCACCTGAAAAAGATAAGATTTTCATGTATAGGGAATCTCAATAAGAGTGCACTTTTTCATTTTAAAATAAAAGCATGTATTTTATGAGAGAGTTGTGATATTTTTTTGGATTGTTAAGAAGACATGTTCCGATTAAGTGATATAGTAATATCCAGCAAATGGCCCCCATGGCTCTGATGACAGGCCATCACTCTTTTCATGAAATTATCCATGACTTTTACACAGAGTTGTGGCTGTATCTCACCGATGACGCGTTGGATCTCTGATTTGAGCTCAGGAATTGTTTCTGGTTATTTCGTATAAACCCGAGATTTCATAAAACTCCAAAGAAAAAAATCGCAAGGCGTTAAATCGCACGATCTGGTTGACACATTAGGTGCACTTTCTCGGCTGAAAGAGTTTTCGAGCGGTTTCAGCGTAACATTCCCAATTTTGTAAAGAGTTTTCACAATTATAACGAGTTGTTCTTTCGAAAAGCGCTCCATTTTTAATAATCGGAATAAACATAGGTGACGGCTGTCGAATTTCAGAGTTGCCACTTGAACGAGAAAAAAAATATTCTAAATTTAAAAAGTGCACTCTTACTGAGACACCCATTATATACCTAAGCTTTCATTTGGCAGAAATGAATAGAAAGTGATTCGAGTTAATGAGGGTTTTCTGAAATGACGTTCGCTAGGTGGCAGCACTGACACGTCAGGTCCAGGCATCTGTCAAAGAGCCTATATTTTGTTTAGTCATGACTGAATGATGAACGAGTGAATGAATCGAATGATGAACGTCATCATATATTTTATATTGGAAGACCTCTTGTCACAGTGGTGCCAACTGGTGTCGTAAATTTTCACGAAAACCCCCGTTGGTTCAGAATGAGGAGGCCTGAGTCCAGCAGTGGATTGCCAAAGGCTGTACAGGCGGACTTGTGATTTCACGTATTCCACTTCCAGGAGGTGACAATCTGACTCATTTTGAACCATTAAGCACCCCATAATGCCTAGGCGAAAATTTATGGGAATCGAATTTATGGGAAATACCTTCCGCTCCACCCAGAGTGAGAAATGACCCCTCATTTGAAGATTTTCCATCCTCAAAAAAAATCCCTTTCCTTAATAAAATGCTCTAAAGCTTTATAACACGCTGAATTAGATATTTTAATGTGTCGCACCTATTCAATTTCACCTGTATAGCGATTAAAAATTAGAATTTCCGGTTTCAGTATTCAATTAATCAAATCAGAGCACTCAATTTCTAAGTAGCATACAAACATTGATAATATAATTGACTTTTTTTATCGACAAAATTACGATATTCAATAGATTTTTGGAACAAACCATACATAGGTACAGACGCCAGCACATCGAGTTACTACAATCTATCAAATTTCTTCAATAGATTTTCAAATTTATCGCTAAAGTATAAGGTTCAACGTTGATTGAGAAAATTTGACAGTTTCGGGTAGCTTGATGTGCTGGCGTCTGTACATTTCTGCAACATTGTGTGATCTGCGTCACCGGACTAAGTATTATCTTATCTCCGTGCTAATGATAATTACTTAAACTTTTTAATACAGCAGCACGTGTACTAGGCGTCGCTTGATTGTATGATGCGGGAGACACGAGATAGATGTTGCAAATAAAATATTGACTATGTGTTCTTTGACGTGACATGTAAAATCCTGTGTTTATCTAATACCTAGTTAACTCTGTCACTCATATCTGTCTGAAGGTATATTTCTATAAGTGTGCACACAAGCGACACTCGTCGAGCGCAGAGGCAACTGCAACCGTCGACGCGTGTCGGCGTTAGCCGTCAGCGCGTCAAACATACACATAAACAACGCTCTTGTATTTGAGCACCGTACAATGCGTGCCACGAAAGATGAGACTTGACCCCGCCTCCCCCGCTCTTTCCGCCGCCCCTATGACGTCCGGTCCCGTCCCGCACTCAGACCTCATACCGGTAAAGATACCTAAAATCGTGTTCTGCGCATGTCAAATCACGTGGTGTGTCAAGTCTCATCTTTCGTGGCGCGCATTGTACTCAAACGTGTCTCACGTGTCCCTCGTGTGTATGCACGCAACTTGTTGATCATCGTGCGATATTAACACCCCAGTATATCGAACTCACACCTTTTCCTCCTGCGGGCTAGCGGTTAAGTAATAACAGCTGCACGGGTCGATTGATCAGGTTAAGCTACGCTTGTCGCGGTCGGTCCCTGGATGGATGACTATCTTTACATACCAAGACTACTTCCGTGCCTCGGAAAGCACGTTAAGCTGTTGGTCGCGGCTGTCATTCGTGGATCTTTGACAGTCGTTACAGGTCGTCAGAAGCCCGAAAGTCTGAGAACCAGTCTTACCAAGGGGTATCGTATTGCCCAGTAAGTGGGTGGTGGAGGTCAGGTAGGCAGTCGCTTCATGTAAAATACTGGTATTCAGCTGCATTCGGTTAAATTGGAAGCCAACCTCAACATAGTTGGGAAAAGACTAGGCAGAGATGACCTTTTCCCCCCGCGAATAGGCAAAAACCATAAAGCGTCTCTAAAAACACAATCTAAGCTAATCGTAAAGTAGAGCACATACCTCGAAAGTAAAGACAGCGAGGAAGTCGAACAGGCCAGTCTCCGCCATGATGGCGACGAGCAGCATCATGCTGAAAAGCAGCAGCAGAGTCTCCACATCCAGCCAAGAGATCAGCTCCGGGAGTGAGGGCCTCTCGCCTGCCAGGGCCAGGACAGCTAGAGATGCGGTGGATATCAGGACTGCTGCCATTGTGCGGTTTATTACCTGGAGAGAAAGGTCCGGTGAATTAATAGTAGATTATTAAACAAGGGCTGTATGACATCAATTGCATACGAGGTTTTTGGCGCCTGAGCGAAGCGAAGGCGCTAATTAACCCGAGTATGCAATTGATGCTTACGCCCGAGATAAATACTCTGCTTTACATATCGATTGTGAGGTAAGTAAACAACAAGACAGCAGGTTTCAATGAACATTTATTAAGAAGAAAAAAATGTGTATTTAATTAAAATTTTAAAAATATTCTTCGTGCAGTATGAGTATGACAGTTCTTTTTTCAAATTCCAAAACCTATGCTGTAATGATAGTCATACACCCCGGCATTCAGGGGTGTAAGGGTGTACTTACAGAGCAAGAGATATGTAAATTATTTTTTACATCACCTGCTCGAAAATGTCAAATTATATGTCAAGCAACCTTAACCTAAAGTGAGTCATTTGTGGCCGGGGGCACAGCCGGTCATTAATGTTGTACTAGATTTCATTATGACCCGCTGGTCAATAATGTGATTTGAATTTGGAATCTCACATGCTCAGCTAAATTGGCAGTATAGTACTAACAAACACCCTTTGGTGCCAGAAAGAGGAAAGCTATTCTCGATACCCTTACTACGCGTGGATGATATTCTCGATTTCCCACAAAATCATATTTTTCTTGGTCAGAAGTTAAACCTATCGAACTATTCAGAATATCAGGTAAATCAGAATATCAACTATCTGTATCCTAGCTGTAAGTTTTCTTAAGAAATAAAATAAAATAAAATAAAAATATTAGCCATATCACGCGAAAAATCAAATATTAGAAACCAAGTGGAAAAAAAAGACTTACCTCAAATATGATAAGTATATAAAGCGCACACAGGAGAATACAGGCGTAAATCACTCCTGTCGACAGATCCAAAGGGTCCATCTTATAACTCAACGCGAACGGAGTCGTTGTAGTGGAAGTCGTGGACATCTTAACGGCATAACCCGTGTGGTTGGACCTCGGAGTCAGTGAATTCTGTCTGGTAGGGGCCAGTTTCAGAACTTTAGACCTGGTTTCGCCTTCTGTGAAGTCTATCTCGTCGTCAGGATCGAGGTAAAGGAACCAGCGTGACATCTGGGGGTTAAAAAATAATTAATATTAATACTAGCCAGTACCTTACCTTATGCGCCTGCCAGACTATGCTCCTTGCGCTGCTCATCGCTATGCTCCTCGCGCTGCCGTGATTTGCCGCGATGTTGCCCTCTCTGCCCACACACTGCTCTACTCGCGCAATTAATCGCGACGCTCCTCACTTGTCATTTGCCTTGGTGAGACAATGGACGTTGAAACGGTGGCAGCGTGCGCGCTATGCATTTTTAGTATAGCTAATTATATTAATGTAGTAAAAAGAAATATACATCGCATCGTCGTCGTCGTCCTCGCCAACGGAGATGGTGGATTATTAACACCTTTTCATTTGACCATTCCACGCTTGGCGACGACATAATTTCCAATTTTGCATACGCGACGCGTGCGTCTTGCGCGAGCGCTCCATGCAGACTGCGACCGCGCGATTTTGTGGCCGGCCACTCGCACTCGTATTGCCGGTCCTTTGACTCGCGCGTAAAAGAGAAAGGAACTTTATAATAAATTGAATCTCACAAATTCATAGTAAATCAATAAGAAAATACTAGAAATGGGAATTGAACCCATTTCTAGCTAATCCAACGGAAACTAGTAACAGGGTACATTTTGTAAGAAAGCAAATAAAACCTGATAGCATTTTTACTATATTATTATATTTGTATAAACAACAAAATCACAAGAGTTAAATAGTTGGGTACACATTTAGATGGAACAGAATACAAATCTTATACTTAGGTCAATACCTAGTAACAAGAGTAAATACCCTTTAGTTACATTTTACACAGAAGTTACATAGAATGGCTAAGAAAAACATATTTTTAGAAAAAGTAAATACTCATCTTTACAGAATTTGTGCAGAACTTCTGCTTCACAAGTCACGAAGAGTTTTTTTTTCTAAGGTGTGATATCCGTGGGAAACTTCAGGCTTCTTCTTAATACGACGGACATAGGACCCTGAGGTTAGGATCTGAACCGTTGCGCGTCGGATAGTCAGCACAGCCAGTCCAGGATATTTAGGCCAGAGCTTTCGCGGCACGGCGTACCAGCTCACTTTTGGCTTTGCCAGTCAGAGTTTCCACGTCAGTGTACTATCTCCTTGTGGCGAGGATCTCTTTGGCAGCTTAATAATTACGGCAGACACCAGAGGGTCTTTCCGTTCAACAGCTAGCACAAAGAATCCCCCGATCTGTTGGTTACATGCCTTTTTATAGTCTTTGAAATCCCAAAGGTTCCCACCTTTTTTAACCAATCACGGAGCGTCTCAAGTTTTGGCTAATATATCTATTATAATAGCTATTAATAAACAAAACTTATGTAATAGAACTATTTTAAAACTTAATGGGATAGTTTAGCAATATAGTCATTGAATATTTATAATCTCTAAGTAATATCTGACAAGTTTTTAGTATCTACCAATTGCAGCTCGCCATTACAGTTTTTTGGTTTAAAATCGTTTAGTAACAATTTGGTACATCGAAATTGCAATGTAAAATCTAAGAAATATTAAAGTATCATACCATTAGTCATTACGTTATCAATTTAGAACATTAACAAAAATAAACATTAGTTTTGATTACACAAACTGCAAATCAAAACATTGGTTTGGACTCTAGTCTTTTAATTCATAATGTTTCTTATTCTGCCTTATAAGACTACTTCTATTAACTATTAAGATAATTATTCTGTCTTTGAAATATAAATCCAGGAAGCGATAATTACATTTATTTTAAATCGAAACTCGTTTCACAAAATATTAATTTACGGTGAGGGTAGAATGAATAAATAAGAGATGGACAGTTCCCTTATGTCAACGTCACCTGTCTTGCGACAGCTGACATTGTCATTGTTATTTATGCATTCTGTTTACCAGTTTATGTTTTACAGGTGATTATTGTTTTAACAACAATTACTTTCCTATAAATGTGAACAATCTAACACGGCCATACTGACTGGTACTTTGCTCTCAAAGTACTTAAAACTTAGTTTAAAACAGTCTTAAAACTTAGTTTTTATGTACTTAAATCTAACAATATAATAAGTTTCATCTTTGTGAACAGTGTTTTATTCTCAGCCTCATCCATATGTGAGCACCAGAATCTTGCATAATTGATGCAGTTTCCTCTATGTGAACACTTACATCCAATTCTCAGTAATGTCTTTCAAGACCACTGGAATCTTACTTATTTGATGCCAAGTTTCCTCTATGTGAACACTTACATCCAATTCTGAGCCTCTGTCTCTCAGCATCAGAATCTATTATTCATCTACGTGAATACTTATTACCAAGTTTCATCCTATGTGAATACTTATTTCCAAATTCCATCTATGTGAATACTTGTAATTTACAAACAAGAGTTTACCCCATAACTGAGTACCTACTTAAATCAAGTAGTGAGTCAAAAACACTTTTTTTTTTTTTTACATTAAATGAGATATTTTAACTATTATTTAAAATTTACTAATCTAACACGGTTATAAAAAAAAAAAAAAAATGTTTTGGCCAATTAAATCAATCATTAAAACAAAACAATACGATACAAGTTATAATGAAGAGAAAAAAAAGGAAAAAAAAAAATAATTGTATTAATCACTTTGTTCTAAATTACTTTCAACGGAAACGTTCTGATCAACCCACTCGCCTGTCCATTTTCTTAGCTTTTCTTTCGCAATAGTTATATCTCGTAAAGTTCCTTTTCCTTTTAAGGCAAATCTATCATTTTCAAGGATGTCAACAATCTCATAGGGCCCTTTGAATTTGGCACTTAGTTTATCATGGCGTCTATGATCTTGGTTAACGTATACCGTGTCTCCAATATTATAAGCTATAGTATCACGCCTAGGCGAATCAAAACGTTTCTTGAAAGTTTCAGCAACTAGAGTAAGTCTCTGCATAGCCAAATTACGTTCTGCCTGAACATCAATAGCGTGTCCCACATTATTTGGATCAGTAACGTCATTTAATCGAGCCTGTACACATGGTATGTTTGCATCACGACCTATCAGTAATCTCAAAGGAGCAAAACCAGTTGATTTTTGTATAGTGGAATTGACAGATTGTTGGACTTTCCATAGACCTTTCGGCCAGTCTGACTTATTGCGACATTCCGTAGTAAGCATATTTATTATAGTCATGACATATCTCTCTACTTGACCGTTACTTCTAGGGGTACCTGTAGCTATCATATGATGATTAACTTGCCATTCATTAAACAAAGACCTAATTTGGTTAGTGTTAAAATTAGTGCCTCGATCTGTCACAACTAAGGACGGAGTTCCGAACATACTTAATGTATCGCGAACAATGTCAGTCATTTCGGAACCATTTAAAGTTTTTAATGCTTTTAGAATACAATACTTAGTGAATCCATCAACTATGATCAAAATGTGTTTAAATCCTTCGGCTGATGTCGAGAATGGACCTGTGCAATCTAAATGAACCGTATGGAATGGTATGGGTGTTTTAATTATGGGATGCAAAAGACCCTGTTTTGGACCTGAATGTGATTTACTTTCTGTGCATATTAAGCAATGAGTAATATATTTTTTTACAAATTTATACATTCCTGGGAACCAAAATGACTCACGAATTTTATTTAGTGTTTTGTCATATCCTACATGACAATTTTCGTCATGATAAAGTCGTAAAATACTAAGTCTACTACCCTTGGGTACGTAAAGCTTGGGATTAGCAGAAGGTTCAGTTTTGTAGTAAAGCAAGTTATTTTTAAGAATATACCGATTCATATCGATTTCACCAGACTGGACTTTTTCAATGATAGACTGGGATTCAGAATCTTTTTGTTGAGCCAGTTCAAGCCATGATATTTGAGATCCTAAGTTTGTGACATTTACTGTAAGAGGGTCAGTGTTGTCATAATTATTATTACCGAATGATTCGGGATTCCGACTTAAATAGTCAACGTGACTAACATATTTTCCCTTTTTGTAAACAACGTCAAAACTGAAATCTTGCAAATAGGTCCACAACCGAGCAACTCTAGGTGACAAGTCCTTTTTGTTAACCGTGGACTTAATTGCATTACAATCGGTGATTATTTTGAAGTTTATACCTAACAGATAAACGCGAAAATGTTTTAAGGCATTATAAATGGCTAGAGTTTCTAGTTCGTAAGAATGGTAGTTCGATTCAGCGGGTGTAGTTCTACGGCTAAAATAAGCAACAACTCTAGTCGTATTATTGACTTTTTGTATCAAAATAGCACCGTAACCAATAGCGCTGGCATCAGTATGTAATTCAGTTTCTAATGTAGGGTCAAATATTGTTAGCAAAGGTTTGGAAGCGAGATGGTTTATAACGTACTGACGTGCAGTATTCTGCTCAGGTCCCCATTCCCATTTTTGATCATTTTTTGTTAATTTTGTTATACAAGCAGTACGCGACGCGAACTCTGGTATGTATTTTCGGAAATAACTAGCCAAGCCCATGAATTGACGTATTTGTTTTACATTCCTAGGTAGGGGCGAGTTAATCAACGCAGAAACTTTACTCTCACTTGGACTAACTCCTTCTTTTGAAATATTAGTTCCCAAGTATTCAATAGTTGTAA
Source organism: Luperina testacea (assembly GCA_927399505.1). Lineage (NCBI taxonomy): Eukaryota > Metazoa > Arthropoda > Insecta > Lepidoptera > Noctuidae > Luperina > Luperina testacea. The sequence continues at coordinate 5,948,205 of OV656783.1, read as the reverse complement.
CAAAGAAATTACTTTTCTGTAAATTTACTGTGAAACCCGCTTTACTAAGAGCACTTAGTGTAGACTCCAAGTATTCTAGACCTTCAGAGATACTTGAACACGGGATCAAGAGGTCATCTATATATACTAATAAGTATTTCAAATGCTGAACTGCTTTATTAATTGCTCTCTGAAAAACTGCCGGGCCATTGCATATACCAAATGGCATTTTCAAAAACTCATAATGCCCGTCTGGGGTTACGAAGGCCGTGAAGCCAATGGAGTCTTTTGATACTGGTATTTGATGAAATCCATTTTTCATATCGATAGAAATGAAATAAGTAGCTTTGCCTAATTTGTCAATTTGATCCTCAATGAGAGGAAGAGGGTATCGATCTTTTTCAGTTATTTTATTTAAGGCTCTGAAGTCGATACACATTCTATCGGCGCCATCTTTCTTTTTTACCAATATTACTGGGCTTGCAAATGATGAATCACTTTCGCGAATTATTTTAAAATCTAAAAGTTCTTGAACAATCTCCTTAACCTTCTCTCTCTCTATCGGGGCGAGGCGGTATGGACGATAATAAATTATTTGATCATTTTTAAGTCTAATTTTAAGCTCACCGGTCTGTACGGTACTAATTGAATTAGTGGAAGGTAATACCGATGAATGTTTTTTAAAAATGTCCGCAATTTTAGTTTGTAAGTTCTGATCTAAATGACCTATCCTATCAAATAGGGCTGTAAACTCATGGGGAGTTTGAGAAGGATTATCAATAACACAGACTCTATTTTCCTGCAAGAGTGGTATGCGAGTTAATTTACTTCCGGATACATCAGTAATTATCTTTATGTCGGGGAATTGTACCGCGTTTCTCCCGATAATACAATCATAATGAAAGTCATTATCCCTTGCTACATGTATTTTTAATTCTAAACATACGTCATCAAATTTAACGGGAACTACAATCTCGGCAAATATGTTTAATTTTCCGTTTCCAACACCATCAAGTGTTATCGAGCACGGGTTTAATCGACACTCAAAGCGCCTGGCGATGGATTCTTTGACAATACTACAGTTAGCACCAGTATCTATTAGAGCTTTCACTGGAATATCATTAACGGAAATTTGAGTCAAAAAAGAGTCTGAACTAGAGACATAATTTACGGTATTTACGTTAGCATTTTTTTTGTCTATGTATTGTTTGTGCCAACAATTATCTATTACATGACCCTTTTTTTTACAATAGGAACATACCTCAGAGTCTTTATCATTGGTAGTCTTAGGTTTATTAAAAAAACAATTATTTTTTAAATGTCCTAACTTGTTACAAATATGGCAACGTTTCTCTTTGTTATTAAAATTAGTTTTATCAATTACTTTATCAGACTTAATGCGTTTAGTTTCATTTGAACCCGATATATTGTCACTACTTGAAGACGACCTATCAAAAGGTCTTTTACGATTTTTAGTCCAAGATGATAGAGAAATAATTAATTCAGAGGTAGAAGTTGCATTACTATTCAACGATGCAGTTTTAATATTGAAATCGCTAATACCGCCGCAAACAAGCTCGATTAATTGTGTAGTCGTAAAACTTATTTTAGTGTTATTCAATAACCTAAGTTTTTCTCTAGCGTATTCACAATAACTATCAGCAGAGTCAGACGTATAAAGAACAGCTTTTGTTAACTTTTCAGAAAGGTTCTTCCTTTCCGGGTACAAAGCAGTGATATCAGTCTTGAAATTTATCCAACTACGACCATTTTCCGGCTCCCATGACTCGAACCAACTTAATGCAGAGCCTCTTAAGGCCTTACCAGCTTTTGCTGCCGCCTGGATACTACTCCAGTCAAATTCCTTGCTGATAGCCTCGATACTCTTGCACCACGACTCTGCTCCATTTTGAGACTTGTCAGGATCAAACAACGGAAGCGCGACGTCATCGTGCCGATACTTCGTGGACACAGCATCACGAATGGCGCCAAGTAGACCCTCCAGCAGATCTTTGTCCATTTTAAAGTTGGGTATCTATAACGTAAACACAAACAATTAATTAGATTTTAATACCTTTTTCTTGGGCGATCCCACTTCTGATAAAAGAGAAAGGAACTTTATAATAAATTGAATCTCACAAATTCATAGTAAATCAATAAGAAAATACTAGAAATGGGAATTGAACCCATTTCTAGCTAATCCAACGGAAACTAGTAACAGGGTACATTTTGTAAGAAAGCAAATAAAACCTGATAGCATTTTTACTATATTATTATATTTGTATAAACAACAAAATCACAAGAGTTAAATAGTTGGGTACACATTTAGATGGAACAGAATACAAATCTTATACTTAGGTCAATACCTAGTAACAAGAGTAAATACCCTTTAGTTACATTTTACACAGAAGTTACATAGAATGGCTAAGAAAAACATATTTTTAGAAAAAGTAAATACTCATCTTTACAGAATTTGTGCAGAACTTCTGCTTCACAAGTCACGAAGAGTTTTTTTTTCTAAGGTGTGATATCCGTGGGAAACTTCAGGCTTCTTCTTAATACGACGGACATAGGACCCTGAGGTTAGGATCTGAACCGTTGCGCGTCGGATAGTCAGCACAGCCAGTCCAGGATATTTAGGCCAGAGCTTTCGCGGCACGGCGTACCAGCTCACTTTTGGCTTTGCCAGTCAGAGTTTCCACGTCAGTGTACTATCTCCTTGTGGCGAGGATCTCTTTGGCAGCTTAATAATTACGGCAGACACCAGAGGGTCTTTCCGTTCAACAGCTAGCACAAAGAATCCCCCGATCTGTTGGTTACATGCCTTTTTATAGTCTTTGAAATCCCAAAGGTTCCCACCTTTTTTAACCAATCACGGAGCGTCTCAAGTTTTGGCTAATATATCTATTATAATAGCTATTAATAAACAAAACTTATGTAATAGAACTATTTTAAAACTTAATGGGATAGTTTAGCAATATAGTCATTGAATATTTATAATCTCTAAGTAATATCTGACAAGTTTTTAGTATCTACCAATTGCAGCTCGCCATTACAGTTTTTTGGTTTAAAATCGTTTAGTAACAATTTGGTACATCGAAATTGCAATGTAAAATCTAAGAAATATTAAAGTATCATACCATTAGTCATTACGTTATCAATTTAGAACATTAACAAAAATAAACATTAGTTTTGATTACACAAACTGCAAATCAAAACATTGGTTTGGACTCTAGTCTTTTAATTCATAATGTTTCTTATTCTGCCTTATAAGACTACTTCTATTAACTATTAAGATAATTATTCTGTCTTTGAAATATAAATCCAGGAAGCGATAATTACATTTATTTTAAATCGAAACTCGTTTCACAAAATATTAATTTACGGTGAGGGTAGAATGAATAAATAAGAGATGGACAGTTCCCTTATGTCAACGTCACCTGTCTTGCGACAGCTGACATTGTCATTGTTATTTATGCATTCTGTTTACCAGTTTATGTTTTACAGGTGATTATTGTTTTAACAACAATTACTTTCCTATAAATGTGAACAATCTAACACGCGCAAAAACCGACAAAATAGGGAGCAGTGGGTAGGACGAGGAGCATGACGTGTGGCATGACGAGTAATGTTGCCACACTATGTCTCTGCCTCCTTTCCTCGTTACTTCCCATGCCACTCGTCGAGTGTGTGGCAGGCGCATTAGGTTTATAAAGCCAGGTCGTATCATCATCTGCCCAGCCTTTTCAAAACTATGTTGGGGTCGACTTCCAGTTTAACCGGAAGCCTGTCCTGGCCTGTCTGACCTCCACAACCCAGTTACTGGGTTATATTGTACCCCTTTGTAAAACTGGTTGTTTGACTTTCAAGCATCTGACGACCTGTAACGACTGTCGAAAGATCCACGAATGACAGCCAGGACCAACGACTTAACGTGCTTTCCAAGGCACGGAGGGTTCTTGGTATTTTAAGATGATCACCCATTCACGGACCTACAGCGGCAAGCGAAGTTAAATTTAAATCTTAAGCGAGCGAAGTTAAAAGCGCCGAGATCAAACCCAATTATGATTGGTTTATAGATAGATAGATAGATAAACCATTTATTTGGCACATACAAGAAGACAGCACAACACACAAAAGTACAGTATTAGATGATAACCAAATTACCCACATGATTATAAGACAAGGTGCCGATAAAGAAACAAAAGTAAACACATCGAAATAAAAGTGACACTATGACGAATACTCTGGTAGATGTCACATGTCTTGGAATTTTTGGTTCTAGGACATGCCGGTTTCCTCACAATGTTTTCCTTAACCGTTTTGAGAGCAGTGGTGATGAAAACTAATAAACAAAGTAGGTATAAAGGTATTAAATTAAGTTACCTGATTCGTTTCATTGACAGATGAAACGAATCCGTCTCCCTCGAGCCACACCTCCATTCTGGCCATCGTCAGCTTATCACTAGAATTTAGTTTCTTTTCATTTTGTTCTGATACAAATGGACCCGTGAGCTGTAGGAGTACTGAAAGCTGTTCTTTATCTGATCGCAGAGGATAACCTGAAAAAGAAGAGAGATTTTAAGAAAAAAGTCTAGATAACAAGGAAGGTGGAAATATAAAACACCGCCTTAAAAAAAACACTATTAAATGAAAAATTACTATGATTTTGGAAATCGGTGTCGTTGGTTCCGCATTTTCATTTTTGACCACCGACTTCCGAAATTAAAGATTTTACACTTTGTAGTTTTTTGGAAGTCAGTTATTTTTTTTTTAAATGTTTTTAAAATTTTTGTCTGTCTGTTTATTGTGGCTAATCACGGAAACGGTTGGACCGATTTTGACAGGACTTTCACCGGCAGATAGCTAATGCTATAAGGAATAAATTTTGGATATTTTAGAAAAAGAATTAGGAATCCGCGCAAAAATATTAAAACCCATGAAATCTAATTTCTTTTCTGACATGCACGCGAACAAAGTCGCGGGCACAGAAAGAAAAGAAAGAAAAAGTATTTATTGCGACTCGTATCGGAAAATCACAAACTAAACTAAACACAGTCAAAAATAAAAAAACCAAATTATATTAAAAAAAAGTAACAAAAAGAAAAATGAAACAGAAAGTCCTATACGAGGCCAAAAAGCATCCAAATCTCAGCATGATGCTGCGGCTGGCACAGCTAGTTTAAACCACTTTCCTACTCCTAGTGATAAAGCAGGACAGAAGAAATTCTTTCAAGAATATTTAATGAAAGTAGTATGTAGTACGTACTTTTGACTTCTCCAGGAGCTACCGACGAGTGTCTGCTGACCTGTTCCTTCTCATTATACATGAGGAATACTACGGTGAAGAACATCCACATTGCGACTAGGAGGGTCATCTTGACAACGTGTCTAGCTTGGGCCATCTACGGACAAAAAAATACTTTATGTATATTTGCCGCAGACGGATTATCGAATCCGCTGTTTTACATAACCGCTAGCTGTTTTACAAAACCGCTCCGTTATGTAAAATAGCTGAATGACGTTTAGCGCTTTTCCATAATTACCTACTGAACTTTAACACGCAGAATTGAATTGTTTGGATTGATTGATTGAGATTGCTTTTAATTGATTTTGCGTTTATCAATGCAGCGAGTCAACGATTGGAAGTTTTGTAAAACAGCGTGAAATTAAACGTCATATTGCGATGTTTACTCGTACCTACACTGTTTTGAGAGCAGTGCTGATGAAATTATTTACACAAAGTAAAGCGCTTCCCTGGGTTCGAACCCTCGACCTACAACTCGTAAATCGGGGCCACCACTGCACGGCTGCCCCATTTCAAAACCTAGTAAGGACTTAAAATGAAATTTTACAGGAGAGCGCATAAACGTAATATTGGTCATCCCATGGAAAGTATTTATGTTAAGAGGTTTTGTATTGGTTAAAGTGACTTACTAGGTTCGAAAATGGTCACTAGGGAGTGAATGGTGCACTTACTAGGTATCAATGCTTAAATATATCTCCTTTTATGTAAGTTTAAAACGCTGGTGTTTTTGTATTTGGCAGACACCTTCTAGGTTAGCAAGATTGTGCAATAAAACGATTTTTGTAAAAAGTGTCCCTTACTAGGTTTTGAAATGGGACAACCGTGCACTTAACTTTCTAAGCTTTTCTAAGTCGCCTTTCATTCATCCTCTCAACATGACTAAACCATCTCAGCATAACCTTTTCAATTTATTTCACCACATCTTCTTTTTTCGAAGCAATATCTCTTTAATTAAATCTTACCTTTGTTGGCTTTTTGGGTACAGGTTCGTCCTCAAGCCTGTAAAAAATAAAATACTACTTGTAATATACATCTGTTCAACAAATTAACACTTAGGTGTGATTGCAATGAGACTAACTCGTTTCCGAAAAACTATTTTAGAAAGCCAATGAAAACAGCAAACAGTAAGTTTGAATAATTTTACCTATTAATCGTAGACTGGACTAGGTTGTTATTGATGTTCTTAGGCGGCAGAATGATCTAAATAATTGGTTCTGTATAAGACTTAATAATTATTAAGGGTAATGCGCATGGGTAGCCCGAAAAGTATCAACTTTCTTAAGTTTTTTGCAATTTGCAAGTCAGCAGCAGGTTGAAAGTTCACGAACGTAATAAACCGTTCGTAATAAGCTGTAAAAATAACCGTGCTAAAATAAACCGTTTACAAAATTATAATCATAAAAATCATGAAAACAACGGATCACGAATCATCATACAACCCTGATATTGATCTACAAATTGAATTTCGCGGGTTACCCTGGCGCTTACAACGTCATCAGAAAACCCGTTTGATATTACGATGCAAAGCTTTTAAAATGAGCATTGAATGTGCGACACACGCCTGTCATCATATAATGAACATAGTATAAGTCACACAGTACTGTAATAACTTACATTTTCTCCTTCTTCTCATCTTGAGAAGGTATTTGGTTACAGCCGTTGAGGAATGCGACGGAGATGTCATCCTTCGGGATCTGAAGGTTGTTGTTGAGGTGTGGCGCCGAATTGACGCTGGGCAGTCGTTTAGTTGAGGACCCCGACTTGTTCTTCCGAGGAAAGCCCAGACCACCTGCAAAATAACAAAGAATATTTGATTAAAGAAATAATACTACGAATAACAGTACCGTAAAACAGGGAGAATAGGGACGCAGGGGTGAATTGGGACAACATTTTTTAAAAGGGACATGAAATTTAAGTACAGACGCTGGCGTCTGTACTTAAATTAAGTCGTTTCAGTCTTAATACCCCAAACAGAACATTTCTACCAGATTCATCAAAATTAAAAGTAATTTATTCAAATAATAATAAGTCTGACAACCAGCACTATTTGAACGTCAAAATTATATAAGACAGTCCTCCAACAAGCCCGCCCGCACTTCCTTGTGCTTTCGCTGGGGAGAAGAAGTGGAGCAACAAACTCCCCAGCAGCATAGCTGTCTGTACAGTTCATCATCATCATTTTAGCCGAAAGACGTCCACTGCTGGACATAGGCCTCCCCCAAGCACCTCCACTACGACCAGTTCTATGCTTCTCGCATCCAACGGGTTCCTGCGGCCTTCGGTTCTGTATAGTTAGAAGAATTTGACTAATACTCAACACTCAACATATTTATTGCTTCCACATGTGAACTCGTGTGATTCTATACAATAGGTAATTAAAAATACGTAACACAACATTAAATTAAATTATTTGCCGTATGACATCATGCCATGAGTTCATATCAAACACAGTCCATCAAGACATAAGATGATGTGATGTAAGTCTTCCACTCTTCCAGAACTTCTGTACCCGCTTGTCGGTCCTCTCAAAGTTACAAGCCTTATATCTAACTAGTATTACATAAACTTTTGCCTCAGGTCCTTGAACGAAAGGCCGACGACCTCTATTTACCGATGCAACGCTGCACACCAACAAGTTTTCAAACACAGTGATGTTTACGTAAACATGAATCATGCATGAACTAATCAATATTCTTGCACTTCCGAATGCGAAGTTTCTATCGCACGAAGCGCTAATACATGGTATAACTACATGACATGACATACTGACTGGACAGGTCCTCTCAAATCTGTGTGGTTCTTTCCTCAAAAGAGACCATTTCAGAAGGGCATTTCTGAAGAGCGGGCGTTTTGGAGTTTTTTTTAATGTAATTTTGACGTTCGAAAAGTGCTGCTCGTTCTCAGCCTAATTTTAATAAATGACTTTAGATTTTGATGACACTAGGTAGGTAATAGGTAATACGGACTGGTGTCCGCAACTCCACGTACAATGCGTGCCACGAAAGATGAGACTTGACCCCGCCTCCCCCGCTCTTTCCGCCGCCCCTATGACGTCCGGTCCCGTCCCGCACTCAGACCTCATACCGCTAAAGATACCTAAAATCGTGTTCTGCGCAAGTCAAACCACGTGGTGTGTCAAGTCTCATCTTTCGTGGCACGCATTGTAAATGCGCGTATTTTGCGCACGGATATACATTGTACTCACTCAAAGAGATTTAAGATAAATTTAATGTCTTTGTACTCACATGATTTGACCAAGATTAGGTATGTCTGGATTTTAAAAGAGACTTTTACCCCTGAGTTTGGTACGCCATTTCTTCTCAGGTGTATTCATGTAGGAAATGTCAACTTAATCTAGCTTATTATAATTTCACGACTCTTAGGCTGAGGCTACATTAGGCCGCGAAGCGACCTGCGACACATGAGCGATTAAAACAAGTAAATGAATGCTCACGTATATGGCTACACCGTACATCATTAATATTACTAGCGATCTTTGATTTCTTTATGCGATAGGAACAACATTACTGAAATCACGGCATCGGCTACATCAATTAGCGAAATTGAAGCGAATTTATTAGAAAATTGCTTTTTTTTTCGCTTGTAATGTAGCCATACCATGTTTTTCTCGTTTCGCTCTTCCAGTCGCATCGCAAATCGCTGCCTACTGTAGCCTCAGCCTTAATGCGAAGCACTAGAGCGTGCTTTACGATCGAAAATTTTTTATTGCCTTCTTTATGCAAATGTTTCTATTGTTTATACTCCTGCTAGTACACAGAAACTACTTAATTAATACTTGTATAGATATTTTAATGGAGATTAATGCCTTGCTTTTCAAAAATTGATTTAATGCAGTTGTAACGAAAAATACATCAAAATATTTCTAAAAATTTTCTCGTCAATCAAGTGTGTCATCTGAAAACATTGTAGCGTGCTAAAAAACAATGAGTCAAATTTTTTATAGATTCCTTTTCACCCATGAGGAATCTTATTGAAAACAGCTCTTTTATTCAAAGTAGTTTAAATATAATTAATAAAAAACTAATTTATTATCTATGTATATCTATGGTTTTTTATACGATCAAAATGAGTAGTGCACGTTTGAATTTTCCAAATTTGTTTTTATATGGCGTGTAAAAGTGATTCTGATATCCCGGTCCGGAACTACCGAAACTACTTACTGCTGCTTCGTTGGTCTAAAAACATATTTTTTTTTCAAGTTTTGCTTTTACCCCTTTGTCGGCGTGATTACTATGTATACCCATGCCAAATTATAGCTTTGTTTGTAGTACTAAGAGCTTCTGAGCTAAGCTACGGACGGACAGACGGACATGGCGAAACTATAAAGGTTCCTTGTTGACTACGGAACCCTAAAAATATCATTATAATAATTATAACTATCATTACTGACATCATTGCCAGTCATTTGATCTGAAATCATCAGTTCTTGCTTTTCGAAATTCCATAATGATGATCATTTGGGTACCTACTTACATAATTAGGATTTTTTCAAATGGAAATTATGTGTAATTTAGACCCGGTGTCATTGACAAAACAGACTAATTTCGTGAGTATTCTATGTCGAAATTAAAGTAATATGTTTTTTAAACTTGCTACATTAAAAAAGCGGCCAAGTGCGAGTCAGACTCGCACACGAAGGGTTCCGTACTACAAGGCATAAAACGCCCAAAAAACGTTTCTTTTGTACCCCTTTAAATGTTTACTTTATTTTATTTTTATTAATTGTTGTTATAGCGGCAACAAAAATAGATCATCTGTGAAAATTTCAACTGTCTAACTATCACGGTTCATGAGATACAGCCTGGTGACAGACAGACAGACGAACAGTGGAGTCTTAGTAATAGGGTCCCGTTTTTACCCTTTGGGTACGGAACCCTTAAAATTGTAGCATATCGTCGTTGATAGTCCAATTCCGCGTAACTAACATTGTTAAATACCGCGTATGTACACTTTCGCTGATTTTACAGGAGGGCCAAAAAACTAATTTTCTCAAATACTAATCGGCCGAACTTTGAACGAACTTGAGTAAAGGATCGTTTCGTTGTCCTTAATCTAATGTACTAGTTTTATAATCAATATTCCCAATACTTCATTGACAAAGTCACTTACGCTGTATAGTTTCACATGACTCTGGATCATAGACAGTACTTACGCGAAATTGTAAATTTAAAAAAAATACCACTACCTCAATCAATCATTTATTTAATAATATTAAGTATTTAAATGATTAAGTTAAATCATAAACATTATATGGTTAAGAAAGAATAAAGTTATCAGAGTTGTTATTTTAGTTAGTTGATATTTTTTCATACTTGTTGGTAACAAGTATGAAAAAACATCAAAAGTAATAAAGAGTCGACATTATTTCTTCTATAAACTAACTCAGCTTATAAACTGCAATAGCAACTATGCAGGAATATCTTGAAACATCAAATAAAAAAATAAATTCTAAAAAAATACTATTAAATAAAATAAAACTTTTTAGCAACTAAGAATGAGCTGATGCCATTATCATTTAGGAACAAATCAAACAGTCTCAAAATTATCACTTGTAACTAAACAAATCTAGAAACAGTCTTAAAGTCTTCTCTTCTATAATAATTATCTTTGTAGTTAACAAATTGACCTAAAGTAATGATATCTATTAAAAAAAAACGTACAATTATGCCCAACAAAAACAAACATTGCTAAAGTCACTACTTATTTCTTTTTAAACGGCAAATTATCATAAAATGCATGACAATCACGGGGTATGACACTTTTCAGTTGTTGCAAGTGTTCATATTTTGTTTCCTGAATAGGTAGTTTCGATGAATAAAGTAAAGGAACGCTGAACAAAGGTGAAGAAATATTTTTAGGTCTCCGAGGTAGGGGGCTAAAATCTGCTTCAAAATGATTTTTGTATTCGATTGTTCCATTAGGGTTGTACTTTAACACGCGGAGATCAAAAACGCAGCCATCGCCAACCCCTCGTCCAGGTCTTATCGAGTCGTATATTTGGTACTTTTTAGCGCTGTAATCTTTGAAGAACGTGTGGTCTGGTTGGATGACAGTGTATGGAAATGGTCTTCTCCTAGCTTCTTTTGTTATGGATGCATATTGTGAGGGCAAAAAAATCTCGACGTAATCCAATTTTCTTTCAACGTTCTTCTCCATTGCTAATAGGAGGAGTGTGTTTGATAGTACACTATTTCTGTTTTGCGTTGTGCATCCATCGCTCCATATGATAATATCTTTCGGGTCTCTCTCTAACAACTTTGTAATAAAATCAGCATAAAAAGATGCGTACGTGGCTGCTTTAAGGTCACACGCTGTCTCGTCAAACCAATAACAATCGACATGGTCTGTTCCAAGGTCATAAACTGTAAAGTTATGTACTGCTAACTTCGTCTTAAAATGCAGCGCACTAGCGTTCAAAGAACGTTAACTTCACCGCCTGCAAGTCAGCAGTAATAGCGTGGATTAGTTTTAGTTTTGCCCTCTCTTTATCTCTTTTCTTTTCTTCTCGCGCTAAATTTTTTGCTTCGACATGCTTTGGTATGCTCCTTCTACTACATTACCAGCCTTATAGGAGCCTATTTTATTTATAATAAAGTAAAGAATACGTGTGATATACTTACATTAGAAATAATCCAGTAATTACACATAAAAAGAATTTCTACCCAGAGCGCCAAATAAATACTCCACACACTTATACAAATTGGCGCAGATACGCGGCTTTCGTGTCGTAACTTGTTCGTCGAAAGATCCGCGGTATTGTAATTTTTAAAAAACTCCTCTTCCTATTGGTCGATTCAAAAAAATCTCGTACGGGTCGACGCCAATCACAATCAGTTACCTAAAACCGCGAAATCTCATTTTTGATTTTTTTGTACATACGCGGTTTTGAATAATGTTAGTTACGCGGTATTGGACTATCAACGACGATATACAGGGTTATTGGTAAAACATTAACAACCTCTTAAGAGGTCATTGTACTCATCATTATGAACAACTTTTACTATGGGACCAAACCTGAAATCGCGAAAAAATATCAGTTGTTCCCTACATTTATGTTCGTAACTCGTCAAAATGTAGGGAACAGCTGATTTATTTTCGCGATTTCAGGTTTGATCCCACAGTAAAAGTTGTTCATAATCTCACCATATACAGCTATAAGGGTCAATCTCCACTGAAAGAGCAGCAGTCGGCAGCGGCCGTTATCCATAGTCATTTGAAGGCAAAGGAGGCGCAGCGCGGCGCCGCGCCGCGCGAGGCTGCACGAGCCTTCTAGCGACTAGTCAAAAGAGGAAAGCCACTTGCTTACGGCCGCTGCGCGCCGCTGCTCTTTCAGTGGGGATTGACCCTAATACGGCACATAGCATACTAGTTCGAACTGGATAGAACCGGTTTGACTACGCTCAGGTGGGCTGTGTGCGAATCGAATCGTACAAATAAGAGTGTTGCGATAGAATAATGTTATTTGTTAAAGAATAATCTTATAATACTTATACATATATATCTAAACTAATAACAAAGCTGAAGAGTTTGTTTATTTTTTGTTTGTTTGTTTGAACGCGCTAAACTCTCAAACAAACGTCGGATTAAAAAAAAAAATCTTTGCATATGATAGCCCAATTCTTGAGGAAGGTTATAGGCTATTTAACATCACGCTATGACCCTTAGGAGCCGAGTGAAACAAAAAATCAGAACGAACGGTGAGCGAAAACAAATTAGTAGCGCGGGCAGACGATGCGATGCGATGGGTTTGATCGGGCAACGAGAAATTTCACGCGGACGAAGTCACGGGCGGGATTTATAATTTTTTTTTTCTTGCTGGGTTTCAGTTCCGGACCCGCCTGTCTGACAGCCAAAGACCAGTCTTTGTGAAAATAAAAGGGTATATAAAGAAAGAAAAGAAAGAAAATACGTTTACTGTTTTTTTTGTTTATATGATTGTAACAGTGTTACGCATTTACACTTCTGCGGGGTAATTGCGTAACAAATTTACAATGGAATTGGAAATGCCTTTAATTTTGACAATGCAACAACATTCATTGTGTCATTTACGTGGTCGAGCAGACGAATTTTTCAAACATACGTAGGAATGGATAAGCAATTTCCTACAAAATCTTTCAGGTTGTGATTGAAAGTTTGAAAGCGCGTTGTTCAATCCATGACTCTTTTTTCAAACTTTCTCATAAAGCATTATCTAAACTGGTTATATCCAGTTTGTACCAGTTCTAAGCTATAGATAGACACATATTGCAGCGACCTCGCTCGCCACCTGTGTGAACTACAGATGCAGGCGAATAAATATACATACTTTAAAGTTATTGCCATCCATGTCAGGGACGGAACCCAGACTATCCAGATGTGGCTCATTATCAATACATATTTACTGCTACAATGTGACTTTAAGTGCGTCACATACCTACGAAAGAAAAAAAGATAGACATTTTGGACGGCACAGAGTAACTAATTAAACAATCTCCGCGTGGGTGAAAAAAAAGAAAAGAAAATTACAATTATCACTACATAGTATAAAACAAAGTCGCTTTATCTGTCCCTATGTCCCTTTGTCCCTTTGTCCCTTTGTATGCTTAAATCTTTGAAACTCCGCAACGGATTTTGATGCGGTTTTTTTTAATAGATAGAGTGATTCAAGAGGAAGGTTTATATGTATAATAATAATAATGTTTCCGTGCGAAGCCGGGGCGGGTCGCTAGTAAATAATAAACTAATTAAAGAAATTAATAAACTAATAAAATAAATTAGTATTATAATTAATAAACTTATAAAATAAATTAGCATTACAATTAATAAAAAATCCTAATAAAATGTTTCTAGTTTGTAAAAGGTCGTTCACCTAACATTAGAAGCGGAGCAAACTGGATCAGACTGGTTAATTATAGCCTACTAGACTCTTGCCTAGAGTTATGTTTATAAATACATACTAGCTAGCCTTAATCCCAGACAGATTTCAAATAGCATTATTGAAGGCTAAATAACCAATTGGCAGCTATAATATGCTATGCTATAATATTAGTATCCTATAACTATCTTATCCTAATAACTAATACAACTAATGTGAAAATTTGTATGTTTGGATGTTTGTTACTCAATCACGCAAGAACGGCTGTACGGATTTGGATGAAAGGCACACAGATGGTTTATAACACATAGCAGACTTTTTATCTCGGTAGTACGTTCCTGTCGGATTATTTTTGACCTTGAAGCGGGCAAAGCAGCTAGTACGTACTATAAAACTGAAAGATGAATTGAAGGCTTGACGGAAGAAACGGCGCTAACTGGTATGAACTGGTTAGACAGGGTGTTGTGGTTAAGTAATTTTAATTTTGCGTTCTAAAACACCTTCAAGCTGTTTCAGGGCTCCACATAGTGGTCGCGGCAGACGCCGTAGAAGATGGCGGAACGAGCTGGATAAAACAAACGACCAGGGGGCCTAACTAGGCCACTTTGGCAGAATCGTAAAAGGATAACGTTATGAATCAAAATAATATGGCGAAGACAGTCCGTGTTTTTCTTTTTTTCGCTGCACTACGTAGGTATAATCAAAGAGATAGGGATTGGATTTGGATTGGATTGGTTAGTATTTAAGCACAGACAAAAAAAAAACTGATAAATCCTTCATCAATGGGGTTTGATTCGATTAACTTAACAGTTAACTGTCCATTACGATTCATAATTTTATCCTTTTACGATTCTACGAAAGTGGCCTTTTTAGGCCCCCGGTACACACGCACACAGTGCATTATGCTGAGCGATGGCGTTTTTGCGTGGATGTGACGCATATTTTCTCCCAACGTGTTATTTTTTTGTGTTTGTGTTCTTTTTATGCGTCATGTTTGCCACAAATAAACGTATTTTCTTTCTTTCTTCAGTATGTATTCCTATTAGACTCACTGCCGTTCGTCCTATTGATTTTGTTAGTGGGATTAACTGGAATAATCGCGTATACTGTATAGAGACGAGCATATTCACAGACAGAGCGAGACGGCAGAACAACATATAGCTAGATACCGGCGCGAACTGGATTGGACCGGTTTAAATATAGCCTGCTTGGAACGCTGGCAAAAAATCTATGGTAAACAGAGTGCGTTTGGTAGATATTGAACATTTATTTGAAAATGAGAACCTCATTTTACTCTAGGCGACGAAATCCAGTTCCAATAATTGATAACCTCCTTTTTTTTTAAAGTCGGTAATAACTATGTTCACGGACACCATAAAAAGATATTATTATTTGTGTTGAGTAACGCGCGCCATATTTGAAAATTACATTTTGACGAGTAAATAATAAACTTCAGAACCTTGGAATATCGAGATAAATGGATTGTTTAAGCACCATTGGACAGTGATTAGTAAAAACTGACCAAGTGCGAGTCGGACTCGCACATGAAGGGTTCCGTGCCACAAGGCAAATACGCCGAAAAAACACGTTTGTTGTATGGGAGCCCCCTTAAATATTTATTTTATTCTGTTTTTAGCATTTGTTGTTATACCGGCCACAGAAATACATCACCTGTGAAAATTTCAACTGTCTAACTATCACGGTTCATGAGATACAGCCTGGTGACAGACGCACAGCGGAGTCTTAGTAATAGGGTCCCGTTTTACCCTTTGGGTACGGATCCCTAAAACTACCGTTTCTGATTTTTTTTTTTACTAGCCTATGCTGTCCCCCTGCTGGGCAAAGTCAAAGTTGCCTTACGTAATGAACAAGCCCCTTTGCATCAATCCATATATTTATTTGCATTCCATAATGTTGTAGAGGTGTTACAATATCCAGACAAAGAAACAGACAAAAATTCTAAAAACTATATTTTCGGCATCAGACTCATTCGTTCACCTCGCAGCAAATAAATTTTTTCAAAAATATTCAATGTACAGTTTTGCCTGTTTTTTTTTTAGGATGGCAAATTATGGAATGGATTGGATGGATGGATGGTGTGTGGGATGGATGGATGTGTTGGATGGAGTGGATGGTGGATGGATGGTGTGTGGGATGGATGGATGGATGGATGTGTTGGATGGAGTGGATGGTGGATGGATGGTGGTGGATGGGTGGATGGATGGATGTGTTGGATGGAGTGGATGGTGGATGGATGGTGGTGGGTGGGTGGATGGATGGAGTGGATGGTGGATGGATGGTGGTGGGTGGATGGATGGTGGATGGTGGATAGACAGGTTTGACTTCGTTACTATTTTATTAGCGATGTATAGATATATAGCAGGGGTGGCCAACGTGGTTAGACCCAAGAACTACCAATTACATACTTCTTGAAATCTTAAATGAAACAGCGTAGTTCAGTACACAATTACATTATGTATATAGTATTTTTTATTTTATTAAAAGGGAAAATATAACTCGTAAAGTCGTAACCACTCGTAACTCCGCTAGTCTGTCGTCAACTGACTGACGGAGTGACAACCGCCCGCGCTCCACTCCCGCGTCCCCTACGGTTCCCGCTTATTGTTATCGCGCACCGAAAACAAAAGAGAGCTATGCTGCATAGAAGAGAGGATAAATAACGTGACGGAACGGTGATTGAAAAATGATACAAGATGATGCGTGCAGCAGTTAGTGATTAGGTACATATTTTTTCCTTGCTACGATCGACTGAACTGATAGTCGCGATCGACCAGTCGATCGCGATCGACCGGTTGGCCACCTCTGATATATAGTATGCTTCATATGCTTGCAAAATTCGTCTAAAAAAATTCATCGTTAATAACAGCACCACCGAGGTCGGCCCAGGAAGAGGTGGCGAGTCGACCTAAACGCGTACCGCGAGGGTTCGGTCGAGGTGGCTCTGGAAAAAGATGCCTGGAAGGATTTGTGGAAGGGGTTTGTTCAGCAGTGGAACAGTGAAGGCTAATTAAAAAATAATAATAATAACACCATGAATATTGTTAAATGGCAATGGTATTGAGAGTAATTCAATTACCCCCTGGCGAAGTACTATCTACATCTATGGTCTATTATACTATTCCTATTTCTTCGTTTCGGAACTATCCTATCCAAATATAGAAAATAATTTAAATGGGATCGAACTTTTGCAGTGCGCAGATATTTAATGCTCTAAAAATAACAATGTATTGGAACTGTGACAAATTCATTAGATATAATTAGGCAAGAATTGCGTCTATCTTATAGATCGGAGCAGCTTCCGATATTTATTTGAAAAGTAGCTTTCACGAATGACGGTCCATAAATGTACAGACCCCAGCACATCAAGCTACTACAAATGTGACTTTCTTTAATAGATTTCTTTTATCGCCGGGTACTGTACTGGACGTGTTAATGGAAGCTGTTTTATAAGCTGACGCTGCCTGATGAATCTTTGACGTAGATATGAACGCTAAATCTCAAATCATACATTACGCTTGTAAGTATACCCAGAAGGGATAGGTAGATCTACTACATAATGTAAATCCATAATAATAAGTGTTAATGAGTTTTTTCCATTAGGAATTTCTTAGTAACAGCTCGGAGTTTGGAAGTTGGCGGTGTGTTACCCCCGTGCCTCGGAAAGCACGTTAAGCTGATGGTCCTGCGCCTGATCTCTCTCCGGTCGTGTCGGATTGCCGTCCCATCGGTCTATGAGAGTGAGGGAAGAGGGAGTGCACCTGTGTCTACGCGCACACTCGTGCACTATAATATCTCCCGCGCCGAAGGCTAGTCTCCGTTGAGATTGGCCGCCGTGGCCGAAATATCTACGGTCTGAAGGACTTTAATATAAATCTAATTTATCCCATGTAATCAGGGGTGATCCTTTGGACACATTTCTAGAAATGTGTCCAAAGGATTACCCCTGATTCCTGTTTTTTTCTTTTTTCTGTTTTCTGTTTTTGAGTTTCATATAAACATAGCATCACGCCTGTATCCCCCGAAGGGTGAGGCAGAGGTGTCACCAATATTTCGCCAGTAATGTTTAAGTTCCATATAATAGGAGGCGATCCTTAGGCGAGTTTAAAATTTCAAAATTTTTCTTTCTGTCGGTTTTTAAAAGCAAGTCAACTGTGGGTACTTACCACCTTTATAATATACGCGCGACACTATGTAGGTACTATTTTGTTGAAACTCAGATGTGTCTTCTCGACACCCGTGTATCACTAACGGGATGCAGCAGAATACCAGCGTCAGGTATTGTACCTGGCATATGCTGAGCTGGACTCCCATTTGGTGCAACCATAAGACTCACACCGCCCAGTAGTGATCGACGTTATAGATGTTTATGAGCTAGGTGTCTATGGTTCAATTTATCTTTTTAGTCTTTGTTATTTTTTATTTATTTTTCACCTTTTTTGATGTTTTTAATACCTGTATTGTGTCTTTTGTTGCACTAAATAAACGTTTTACGTGCCATAAGCTGGGCCCAATTCCAGACTTATAGCTAAGGAAGTGATAGATGATGTCTATGATAGAACCAGCCCGCCCAGAAGGTGCCTATTCACTCTTGTTTTGAAGGCTCATGGTTTATACGTGGAAGGGAACACAGACGCTGGCAGAGATTTCCATACTTTTTTTTTTCAGGATCGGTAATCATCAAATGACCCTTCCCGCTCTGGGTGGAGCGGAAGGGAGTGTCAGACTCTTACTGACTACAACCCACCCGTGTTCCTTCCTTAGCCCTTCATGCTCCGGGCTAGCTGTAACCCTTTCGGACAATCCCGCTGACCAGAGTTCCATACTTTGGCCTTGTGAAATGTGGAGGAGAAGCGCTGAGTATGACTAGTCGGTATATGAAAGAAAGAAAGAAAAGAAATAATAATACTTTTCGCGACCTGGGCATTGAACCCAAGACCAGAACTCTTGCAACAGTCTTGCAAAGCATTCAAAAGCACTAAAACTGAAAAAAAAAGGATTTAAAAACTCACCATGCTCCTTCTCGTAGTGTTGACGGAACTGCTCCAAGGCTGGGTCATACTTCACTTCATCAGGTAGACCCAACCACAGCTGAACAGCACCATCAGTCAGATCAGTTGACACCAGCGAATACTGGCTCCGAGTTAGTTCCTCCACAGGCCTGGGGGCACGCCACGACTTTACGCTTTTCACTAATTTATCCATTTTGGATTATTTTAACATGTCTACTTAATATTACTTATTTATTATTAATATTAGCACTGTAATTTTGAGGTTATACTCATCAGAAGTTGTTGTGTTGTGTTTGATAGGTTGGGATTTTTTAGGGTGACTTGTTGGCAATGATGTTTTTTTTGACAGCCTGGTATGGAAACTCTTTTGATTGTAGAAGTAATAAAAATGACTGCTTTCCCATTTCAAAACCTAGTAAGGGACACTTTTTACAAAAATCGTTTTATTGCATAATCTCGCTAACCTAGAAGGTCTCTACCAAATAAAAAAACACCAACGTTTAAACTTACATAAAAGGAGATATATTTAAGCATCGATACCTAGTAAGTGCACCTTTCATTCCCTAGTGACCATTTTAAAACCTAGTAAGTCACTTTAACCACTTCAAAAATACATTCCATAGGCTGACCAATATTACGTTTATTCGCTCTCCTGTAAAATTGTTTTGAAATGGGGGAAGCCGATGAGTGTCGTGTTGTCTCAAAAGTTTATAGAACAGTTGGTGAAGATTCGAAATGCCTTCAAGGATTATAAAAACGCGAAATGTGACTTTTCCAATTCCATAACGTAAGTTTTTAGCTAAGACTTCAGTTGTAAAAAAACCTGGGTTTAAGGCATAAAATAACCAACACACAGTAAGCTGGGGTCAGCCGTCAGTCTCTCTGTGCTTGAGGCTCATGGTTTTCATTACACGATATACGACGATATTACGATAACACACGACACGACACAACTACACGACATATTTATTATTATTTATTTATTTATATATACTTATAAAGATATACAGTATGTTAACTAACAGAGGGCGTTCCCGTTAACCCGCAATAGTATAGCATCCATACATGCTAAAAAAAATATTACCATTCGAAAATAAAATGTTTTTATATTTTTTTATATTAAAATATTCACTAAAAATCGTAAATTGATACTCTATTTATTTAATTAATTCTAATTTATTTAATTAAATAAATTCCGACATTGCTGTCCTTCAAGTACGCGTGTACAGAGTGTTTCTTTAACGTATCAATTTACGATTTTTAGTGAATATTTTAATATAAAAAAAAATAAAAACATTTTATTTTCGAATGGTAATATTTTTTTTAGCATGTATGGATGCTATACTATTGCGGGTTAACGGGAACGCCCTCTGTTAGTTAACATACTGTATATACTTATATAGATATATAACCTAGATATTTGTGTAGCTTAAGTATAAACAGCCTAATTAGGCTTGGGGGAGGCCTATGTCCAGCAGTGGACGTCTTTCGGCTGAAATGATGAATTAGTCCTCCTCTCGGTGAGAGAGAATGGGCCGTAATCCACCACGCGGCCCCATTGCAGGTTGGTAGATCATGTCACATGTCTTGGAATTTTTGGTTCTAGGATATGCGTTTCCTCATGATGTTTTTCTTCACCGTTTTGAGAGTAGTGGTGAAGAAATAATTTACTCAAAGTAAAGCGCCATTCTGCATTCGGTTTACAACCCGTGACCTACAACTCGCAAGTCGCGGCCGGTACCACTGGGTCACCATGCTCCAATAAATTTATGTAACGTAGGCATTTACAGTGCAAAAAAATCATACAAACAATCGGCTTCTTAAAGCGTTTCTGATCTGATTAGCAGCTGTTAATGAGGGTTTTCGTGAAAATTAACGACACCAGTTGGCACCACTGTGACAAGAGGTCTTCCAATATAAAATATATGATGACGTTCATCATTCGATTCATTCATTCGTTCATCATTCCGTCATGAATAAAGAAAATATAGGCTCTTTGACAGATGCCTGGACCTGACATCTCAGTGCTGCCACCTAGCGAACGTCATTTCAGAAAACCCTTAGTTCCACTGATCACAGACGTTAACGCAAAAGGGTCAGACTAGCCTGCGAAATTCAATTTTTCTTACGTTTTTAGGGTTCCATTCCCAAAGGGTAAAAACGGGACCGTATTACTAAGACTCAACTGTCCGTCTGTATGTCTGTCTGTCACCAGTCTGTATCTCAAAAACCGTGATAGCTAGAGAGTTGAAAATTTCACAGATGATGTATTTCTGTTGCCGCTATTATAACAAATACTAAAGACAGAGTAAAATAAATATTTAAGGGGATAAAAATTAAAATTTACAACAAACGTGCTTTTTTCGGCGTTTTTGCCTTGTGGTAGTAAAAATTGCAAATCCGTCTGTTTACGATGGAGTTATGGCCCGAACATACAAAAAAAAATAGAAACATCCGAATTGAGAACCTCCTCCGTTTAAGAAGTCGGTTAAAAACCTAGTTACTTAAAATTTCATAGGTCTATAACTTACTCTGAAATGACGCTGATTGTATCAAAGTCTATCAGCTCCAACATTTTCCCTTTTATTTTTAAGATACACACACATATAATTTGGAAAGCACCTACAACAGTGACGATTCCACGTGGCGATTTTTCTTATTTGTTTACGTACGGTAATCATGTCGCAAAGAAAGATCATAAACACAAAAAGAACAAGTCACGGGAAAATATGCGTCACATACACACAAAACGGCCATCGCTCAGCATAATGCTACGACTCTATGCGACACAATGCCCTTGCGCTGGTTTTCAGCGACCGCCTGTGTAAACATAAGACCAACTTTAATTTCGCAAAAAACCAAAATATATAGGTACCACTTCCGTTTCACTCCTTCGGAAGTCGGTTGTTTATATTTGTAAAACAGTTTTTATTTTTCACTTCTTACTTGTCATCACAACAAAAAATTACCCAAATCGCGATAGGCTTATAGGTGTGCCTATATTTGTGGATTTCCCTCGATTTCTCCAGGATCCCATCATCGGACCCTGACCTGATGATAATGGGACCACCTGGGAAGTATACACTTTCGAACAAATAAAGAATAGTCCAAATCGGTCAAGCCGTCTTCGATTAGGGGTATTTAATCAACATCAGGGAAAAATATTAAAAAAGAACCAAAAGGTTCCGACAAACTGAAAACCTCCTCCTTTTTTGAAGTCGGTTTAAAAGCTCTAAAAATAATAATGATCGTCTTCCTACCCTTGTTGGGTCGGGTCGGGCCGTATCTATTCGGGTTTTTCCCAACGCGAGGTTTCAATTTCGGTTGCATTGTTATAACCTTGGGATTTACCACAACACAACAAGTTTTGAGGGGCTGCGCTGTCTTTTTTCCATGACTTGAAATGAACAAAACCATTTTGATTAAATTAAAGAGGGATTTTCTCGAGTGTTCGATTCTTTCAAAAACTTTAAGAGGCTTTGGCTTGAAGTTGTATTAAGAGCGTTTACGCCATACAGCATTTTATACAAACTTTCAAGCCCTTATTTTTCGAAATGAATGAACCGATTTTAATGAAACTTCTTACGCATAAGCTGGATACAAAGGTCTAAAAGTTACTTAAGAACATTTACGAAATGTCTTATTTAAAAAAGACAACTGGAAATCTCTGTTTCTATGGAAAATTTAAAATCGGTCGATTTGGCTGTAACACAATTTTACAAACAATGCTTACAGAAAAATTGCCACTTAGAATCGCGCTTATAAAAGTAAAGGAATTGAATACACAGAAGACGATATCCCACTGTTAACAAGGAGAAAGCAGTCGAGCTTAAAGGTGAATGCGATATGGTAGAAAGTGGTCAGAGAAAATGTACAGTCAGGAAAGAAAATAATAAATACACTATGATTTACCATCCCGTACTGGGCCAGCAGTGGTGCCAGTGGTAACGTCCCCGACTTATGAGTAGGAAGGTCGTGGGTTCCAATTCCAACCAAGTCAAGCGCTTTACTTTACAATAAATAATTTCATCACCAACGCTTTCAAAACGGTGAAGGAAAACATCGTGAGAAAACCGACATGTACTAGAACAGGGGTTCCCAAACTTCACAAGTTGTAGCCGAGAGTCGAGAGCTCAGTCGGTGTCTAAGAGTCCTCCTAGCTAGATGAAATTACAAATCGCCCCCGAAGCCTCTACACAACGCCCCCATTTTTTACTGGGTCTCTTACCACCCCCCTTTAGGCCTGCAGCGCCCACAGGGGGGCGTTATCGCCCACTTTGGGAAAGGCTGTACTAGAACCAAAAATTACGTAGACATCGCGCTGTGGGAGCATTAGGCTGAGTATGCCTGGTGGATTACGGCCCGCTTCCTCCAACAGAGACGAGGCCAGTGTCCCAGCAGTGGGATAACTATACGCTGATAATGTAAAGGGGGTTGCCTGACTTTGTTCGCTTCCAAAATTCAACTCTCCGTAAGTTTGGATCGTCCGAAAGCTCTGAGATTGAGTTTTGAATAGTCCTTTCTTTTTTTTTATTTGAAATGGGTTTGCTCTTGACTCTAATCTATGATCACAGAGACAAAGTCTACGATGGAGTGAGCTTACCCAGAAGAAGCCTGTTCACTCTTACTTTGAAGAGATTCGGGTTGTATGCACTCGGAAACACAAACGCAGGTAGAGAGTTCCACTCTCATCACTTTCTTTCCGCAACTATACCACCATCTGAGGAACAAATAGGTATCTTCCTAATTTCTCTTTTCTATCGTCAGTGGTTTAGGGACTATGTACTTTGTTGTCTGTCGGTCAGTCAGCCATGGAATGGTCAAGTGAAAGCTGCATAAAGTGAAGTTTGTTTCCTGATACCTGGGAGTGTTCACGCCGCGAGTGTAAATATTGCTTCTAGACAAGCGTCATCGTTTATCGAGAAAGATAAAAAAAAAAAAGCTGTGTGGCACTCCCGGAGTGCCACTGTTTTTTATCACTTATTTTATATTTTTTCGTCTGACTGTACTTAATTTTCTCCTTAAACCGTGTTCTGCATGATCAGATAAGGCTGATTACACATATCACGGCTCCCTTAATAGTAGGTCGAAAACTACACTCTAACGACATAAAAATATGCTTTTAATTATATTGTTGGATACAAGCTTTACCTGCCTAGTAGGTAGCATGACCTTTAGGATCTAGGTTCGATTTCTATTTGTGAAAGAACCCGTCCAGAGAAGTACACACAAACAGCGTTCTTGTTCCGGTGTGAATGAATTTTATTTAAATGAAAATCGTTTACCATGTTTGTAAATATGTGAGCACCATGTATCTATCAGATAATTAATTTATATGTCATGGTTTCATTTTTAATTCTTTTACCTATTGTGGTATAGTAATTTTATTTTAGGTGCATCGTCTTCACTTCACATATAAGTATAATTAATGTATGCAAAATATTGTAAGGCAAGTAACTCCACCGTTACTCTTTTAAAATGTTTTTAAAAGAGTAACGGTGGAGTTACTTGCCCATTCTTCTCCATACGAAAACTATCTTTTGGAATGGGCGACTAGAATCAATTCTATTTGTTTTCATTTTTGACGTTCAAAACTGCCTTTTATGTGCCTATTTGAAATAAATGCGTTGACTTTGACTTTGAATGGTCACACTCAGGCCCCTCTTATCTATTGGGCACTCTGGGCAAGTGCCTAGGGCCTTGCCGTCGACGGGGGCCCAGGTTTGCCCTCAAAAAAATCATTCTTTGCAGCCGCCGTTCCATTTTACGCATTCAATGGCAAAATATTTGATTTGCAGTGCGATTTACAGTAAGTTTCTACTGTTTGTTTTACTGGTTTTTTTAGCAAAATATTTGAAAACTGTTTATAAGTAATGAAAATGAATTATTACATATTGTTATCTACACAAGGGTCCCGTGATCCATATGAGCCCAGGGCCTCCAAAGTTAAAGACGGCCCTCACTCACACCGGAACACAGCAACGCTGTTTGGCGGCAGAAATAGATTTATGGTGGTCGTATGGTGGTCGTAAAGTTCTCCGGGCGGGTTCTAAGCAAGTAGCCCGCATGTCAGCATGACTTTCACCAATCAGAAGTTGTTATTGGTCAATGGCATGCAAGCTACTTGCATACTTCTGTACAAGTTACCGGAATGTGTATTCCAGGCTTTACCTGTTCGGCTGAGTTTGTCTACTCATGTGTTAATATTCTTCAGTTTTCTCGATATTTGGAGTGACGTCACATCGTCAGCAGAAAACTTAGCGCGAACGGGTTATACAGACGCACATCAAGCTACGCGATACCGTCAAATTTTCTAAATCACCTTTGAACCTTATGCTTTCGCGATAAAGTTGAAAATCTATTAAAGATATTTGACAGATTGTAGTAGCTTGATGTGCAGCTGGCGTCTGTACATGAAGTATGTAACTAATACATTGAAATAAGTAGGTAACAACAAACTTATTGTTAAAAACCAGTACAGAAATCAATACAGTCTCTTTATTCTCTTAAATTAGCAACAAAACATGTAAACACATAGTTTTCTAGGTATAGTATTCTGCAGATTGACAATAAAGCTATTGTTTTAACCGCAGAGTAGCGTCATGCATTTAACATAAGTTATCGTGTACTCATTTATATACAATGTTCTATTTGAGCACGTGACATAAGTGTGTACATCACATCGCGCTGGTATGCCCTGAGGAAATAGACAGACAGGGGCGGATCTACTTAAAGGCTTTTTGGGCTGCAGCCCAGGGCCCCGTGGATACGGAGGGCCCCCAACCGAACTGAAAACAATGGACGATATTGTCAATAATAAAAATTATTTAGAATTAAAAAAATCGGATCATAAAAAAATGGCAATTGGTTGAGTAATTAGGTAGGGCCCCTAAGCAGTATTAGCCCACAAATTCAAGATCCGCCCCTGTAGACAGAAGTGTTCAGAGTGGCAATTCTCGTAATTTGAAGAACGTTGACAGACTGATCTCACAATCAGTCTTACTCTGTCAAAAACTACCTCTAATATCCATGCATTTTTGACATTGATTGTTGTCAAGATGAGATTGCGAATTTTTAATGTTTTTGATTACGGGAACTGGCCTTCTGAACACACGGTCGTATTTCGCGGGTTAAGGTGAATGGGTAGTTGAGACCGCGAAATTCAAATTTTCTTACGTTTTTTGCAATTTGCAGGTCAGTGTCAGGTTGTATCTTGATCAAAATATGATTCGCGACAATAGCAGGTACATATTTAGAGAAGTATAATCATTAGAATCAATAATACATCTTTCTAAGTTAAATTTCTACCACTAACACTTTTCCATAAGAGATTGGGTAAAGTATGCATGTGTTTCGGTATACTTGTTATACTCTCATAATTATGCATTTAGTAAAAAGCTGTTATTTTTATATTACAAAAAACACACTTCAACTTTATTTATTTGAATGAATGTACGTATACTGCGTTCGCGATGTAGCTTGTAGTTTCCAAACATGTAAACAAATATGTGTTTTTGGAAAAATAAGTTTATGCCACACATAAAGTTCAGTTTGCGCCACTAATTCAAACATTTTTATGACTTTTTATAATACAGTAACCGGCGCGGCGATAAATATTGCACATCGACCTATTCGATCCTATCGATTTTATACAAAGAATAAAAATAATTATCAAAAGAAGCAAATCATAATTGTTTTAACAGCTCCTAATAGATACCGGACTGTTTGTATTTCGTGCGGCAGAGATAACGCTCTACGAAGCCGAAATTAGCCGATTGTCTCTTTCCAAAGGTCGATGTGCAATATTTATCGCCGGGTACTGTACTAGTCATTCTGAAATCAACTTAATGTACACTTGGATAAAGTTGATATTCGTATAAATGGAAATAACAACATTTTGAAACAAGGATTTGAATAGACTTTATATGTATGTATGTATTATGTAGGTTATGTGTTTTTTACATAATTCTATAACTAAACAATCTAGTTATAGAATTATGTAAAAACACTGGATTTTATTATAAGAAGTCGCCTACTCACAGTGAGCAAGCGGGTACGGTGATCAATGCTCGTGGGTCTGTCAATGACACTCATCAAGTTATTCAAGAGGCAAACCGGAGACAAACCTTTCCTCTGACCTTGTTCGAACAAACAATCTTCATACCATTTAAAAATCTTGTGCCAGAATATATTTATTTTCGTATATTTTGATAGATACCTATTTTTCCTTAATCGCATGTGTTTCCGTCAGCGGGATGTGTGGTGGCAAAATATTATGAGGAATTTAAAACAATACAATGACAGAAACAACTAGCTTTTGTCCTTGGCTTCGCTCGCGTGATTGTTGGAAATTATCTAACGGGAATGTGCTACCGAGTTAAAAGCTATTCTATGTCCTAAACCCAGCACCCTAATTCAATCAAAATCTGAATTATTTTGAAGGATACTGTTAATTAGTGATGCAACGGATCTCTGTTTCTGTTTCCGCAAGTGCGGAAGTTCCGCGCGATTTCCAACATCCGTTTCTGCTTCTGTTTCCGCAACTTTTATAACGGAGATTTAAACGGAAGTTTACAACCGAAGAAGAACACCGGAACAGATTGTTAGGTGCAAAGCGGCCAAATTACTTTTTATAAAATATAACTTGCCACTACTAAATTTTGAATATTAATAAAATGTTCAGTTGCAAAGTTGCAATATTGTTTTCTATAATACATTTCTAATATATCTATTTCTAATCTAGATAGTGTAATTGATACTTAATAAAGAATTATATTTGTCAATTTGTTTTTTTTTTTTCATATTATTTACACTTCCGTTTCTGCATCCGTTTCCGTTTCTGCAAAAATTTACTTTTGACATCTGTTTCCGTTTCTGGTTCCGCTAAGACACTTCCGTTGCATCACTACTGTTAATCCATTGCTTCATACGTTCGAAAAATTTGTCTGCTCAACAAAGTAAATAACGCAATGAATGTTGCTGAACTGTCAGTGACCCCACAAAAAACAATAGTCATATATCATTAAAATCAAAAGATATTTATTAAAATTTGGACGTCAAAATTACAAAAGACAGTCCCCCAGCACGCCCGCCCTTCACCACTTCCTAGTGCTTTCGCTGGGGAGAAGAAGTGGTGCAACAAACTCCCCAGCAGCACAGCTGTCTGTTCAGCTAGAAAATACTTGATTTTAAACAATATTTTTGTAAAAATATAATTTAAAAGAATGTCCGTGGAGTTTCTTGCCAGTTCTCCTCTATAGGTACCTACGCTTTGGAATGGGCAACTAGCTTCATATTTTCTGACTGACCGACTTCCAATTGACAATTCAAAAGTACCTGTAAATGGTTTAATTGAAATAAATGCTTTGAGTTTGAGTTACAGCTGTCACTTGAAGTCACAAATGATAAACTAGGACCATCGAAGTAAAATATCATCGTCATCAGGGTGCTTACTCTTCAATTTCATTCCGATAGATCGACATTGGAATTGTGACGTTTCGTACTCTTGAGTTCGATGCTAGCGCCAAATGATTTTTAGATTGGGTGTCCATTTTGGGGAACTAAGTGGAATTGGGTTCGGGCTTGGCGTGGGGTAATTGTTGACAATATTGTTTTCAAGAGTACCGAATCACGTGACTGTAAAATTAACATTGGAATCATATTGGCATCTCATTGGAATTAAAATTAATTAATTATATAATTATATGTGAAGACGATGCACCTAGGTTAAAATTAGTCTACCACAAAAGGTAAAAAGAATTAAAAATGAAGCAAAAAGAATTCAATAATGTAAATCAATTATGTGATAGATACAATGGTGCTGACATATTTACAAATATTGTAAAAGTAGATAGATGATTTTTTTTTTTTTTAGAGTATTCTATTCTATTCTATGATTTTCCTAGAATTTTAACAAGACGTGTGTGAGTTACTGTAGTAAAATTAATTTAAGTAAGTTTTCTTAAGAAATAAAATAAAATAAAATGAATAAAATAAAATTAGTTTGGAGAGTAAGCCCCCAGTCTCTAGCGATTTATCCATTTGGGGTGGGCGGAACATGTCTCTGTCTTCCATACTTCTCTATGAGTCCAACTGGCTAACATACAGGGTCAAATTAAATTAGCTAGCGGAACTCCGCAGACGTCACGGGAATTGAATTCTAAACATGATAAAAAAATATAATTGTTTGATGATAACTTGTTTTGAGGTCAACGACCGTTTGTAGTGCTTTGCTCGAAATGCTTATCTGTTTTTGTTTTTGTACACTTCACAGACGGGATTGGATATCGGTATCTAAACGCAAATAAACTGATTTTCTTAACTTACATATTTCATTTAACAACACTACCAGCTGTCGTTGATCCCAAAATAAATTATCAAACTGAAACTCAAAGCATTTATTTCTATTAAACCATTTACAGGCACTTTTGAATTGTCAAGAAGTCGGTCAGTCAGAAAATATGAAGCTAGTTGCCCATTCCAAAGCGTAGGTATGTACCTACCTATGCAGAATAACGGGCAAGAAACTCCATGGACACTCTTTTTTTTAAATTATATTTTACAAAAATATTACGTCGTTGCGCGTGCAAAAGCAGCTAGGTATGTGTTATTTAGTTATTTTCGGTTCTCTATGCAGTTTTAATCGTTATTTCAATACACACATACTGTAAAAATAGCTATGTGATAATTGTATATATATTTTTATATGTATGTATATAATTATGTATTTATTCTTATATTTTAATTATAAATATTTTCTATGTTTTTTTGCTATTGCACCTACTGTATGTTGTTTCTGCATCACCCTAAGGTAGACTGGTAGAAAATGCCCAAGGCATTAAGTCCGCCTTTGTACAGTTTTTTTTACTTGTGCATAAAGTTTAATAAATAAATAAATAAAAATAATTGCAATATTTAAAGAGTTACGAAATGTAGCTATGTGATATTTATACATCGATAGTACCGTATAACAAGCTAAGTGTTATAATTCATATACTTCAAATAAGTTCACTAAAAACACATAGCGACTTTTGCACGCGCAACGACGATTAGTCATCATTATCAAAATATCATTTTTTTTTTGTTTTATCATGTTTAGATATTTACTGCCATCACATCTGCTGAGTTTTTTTTGTTTAATCATGTTTAGATATTTACTGCCATCACATCTGCTGAGTTTTTTTTGTTTAATCATGTTTAGATATTTACTGCCATCACATCTGCTGAGTTTTTTTTGTTTAATCATGTTTAGATCGCCGCTCAGATAAGTTGAAAACAATAATCACAAAAACTGCTTTTGCTTATAAAAGTGTCTATGCAATGGCACCAAAATTGTATAATAAACTACCTTGTCATATTAGAAATTGTCAGAATAATAATAAATTCAAAAGCGAGCTCTTTAAGCTACTAAATGACAAAGTATATTATTCAGTCAAGGAGTATATGGATGAAAAATTTTAAAGATTTTTTTTTTTTTTATGTATTGTATATCTGTTTTTTTGTTTTAAATCTATTGACATTGTGTATTTTCATGACATTTTCCTTATATTATTACGACAATTTTATAACTTGACATGCCTAATAATATGTTTTTTGACATTGTTAATTTCGTTTATAATTGCATGAATTTTTTGTTTTAATCTTATAAATAAGTTTACTATAACTTCAACTCAGATTTTGTATGCCTATCGGCGGAACATGGTTTGTGTACTTGACATTTATATTGAAAAACACCTGTAATCACCTATGTTCACAAAACAAAATAAATGAAATGAAATGAGATATTTATTCCTATCACATCTGCTAAGTTTTGCTAGCTAATTTAATTTGACCGTGTGTATAATATTTAACTTGTATGATCATAACATTCTCGAGTGAGTCATAAAAAGAGCATTTAATATACAGTTCATAGAATAAATATTAGGTATATGTGTAATGCATGTATGTGTCACATGGTCTTTCTGATCTCACTGATGTAGAAAATACTTGTGGACTACATGACCTAAAGCGCGGTCACTGTCGGACTGCATAGAAAAGAAAGAGAAGCGCGATGACACAACGCTGGTAATTGATTACAAAATATGAAGCAATTATCTATTTACAAAAAATCTATTGTTTGGACTAAAAAATTAAAACACTAGTGCTTTAGTATGTTGCTTGTAGAATAATCTGACAAAAAATCAAAATGTTTGTACCTATATCAGTATGGTTTTTATTGTAAAAAGGAAGTTTTTTTAGAGGTATCTTCATGATTTTTTTCTATGGCATCAAATTCGTTGTATTATGTTTTCAACACACTATCTACCTAGCATATATCCTGACGAATATCATATATTTTTCTGATTTTGTTTCCTGCAGTCGATCATTTACCTCAATAAAAAGTTTGTTTGATAAATAAATATATATAACTATATATCCCGTCGCGCACGTTTCCCGTCACTATTATCAGTCTTATCACTTCAATATTACTAACTATATAAGTACCTATAGTATACGTTTATTTACGCCATGTTAACATTATGTATGGTTAGTACAATGACGTTTAAAATTTTTATGACATTGATTTTTACAATCTATGACTCTGACTACAGTAACTCACACATGTCTTGTTAAAATTCTAGGAAAATTATCTATAGATCTACTTGTACAATATTTGTAAATATGTCAGCACCATGTATCTATCACATAATTGATTTACATTATTGTTTTTTTTTTGCTTCATTTTTAATTCTTTTTACCTTTTGTGGTAGACTAATTTTAATCTAGGTGTATCGTCTTCACATATAATTATATAATGAATGTATACACAACCTTGTAATTCTTGTTCTGTTAAGTACCTATCTTATCCGTCAAAGAAACTCTCGTTCGCTCCATTCATATCGCGCTAACGAACGTTGCACGTTGAATCAATACGCACGCGTCGACAGCTGCAGTCGACTACGTGCCGCTCGTTAAATACACGAGCGACACGTTGTCGACTGCAGTTGCATCTGTCGTTGACGCGTGCTGCTCGTGTCTATGCACAATAACCCGACTGGCTCTTGCAAACAGTGTATGTATAATGCTAAGCTAACGAATTAGTAATTTATATCATACGATTTGTATTTTTTTTTATTTTTTTTTTTATTTTTTTTAAACGGTGGAGGAAGTCCTAAGAATGTATTGATCAACCCGCACTGGGCCCGCGTGGTGGATTATGGCCCACTCCCTCTCACAGACAGGAGGCCTGTGTCCCAGCAGTGGGAATATTATCAGGCTGATTTACATAGATTCATTCGTTACTGATAAAGGCTCCTTCAAACAGGCGCGACACGCGATAAAATCGCGCGCGACACAGAGGCACCGCAAGTCGCGCAACGAGCGGTGCCTTTGTGTTGCGCGCGATTCGCGTCGCGCGTTGCGTTTGTTTGCAGGAGCCTTAATGCTTGCAAATCGTATATTTGCGTAAATATTGTTATCTCAATAATTAGCAATGATAACAAGATTTAAGTTCAATACCAGTATATAAACTGTTATTGCACTCAGATAAACGATAAAATTAAATCATCTTTTGTATTCATTTAGCCGACGACATTATATCACTGTATTCCCTAAAGAGGTGGACAGTGGTTTAAAGTACAGTCGGGGAAACTTTTTGTTTGTTTTTTATTTGTTTGTTTTTTTTTCTATTTGATAAGGCTCCTACAAACAGGCGCGAGGCGCGACGCGAATCACGCGCTACACAAAGACACCGCTCGTTGCTCCACTTGCGTTGCGGTGCCTTGTGTCGCGTGTCGTGTCGCGCCTGTTTGAAGGAGCCTTAATTCCTGTGCATGTCCAAAATAAAATATTTTTTTCTTTGTTTAAGTAAGTTTGTACAAACACTTTTACACATCAATCATAATTTTAAAACCAGGTCGGCGTTTCTTATCTGATTACTTTGTGATGAACAAAACAAACTCAGAGGTCACAGTCTCTTTTCAAGGAGAGACTGTGACCTCTGAGTTTGTTTCGGCGGGTGTTTTGTTTCGGTCTTCATAATCACGCTGGTCAGATCATGTGAAGACATGTAGATTGGTGTCTGAAATGATCTTTTGTCATTTCACATATATTGAGTGGACCAGCATCCGAATTGCGTAAAGGCGACAAACAGGCGCGACACGCGATATAATCGCGCGTGACACAAAGGCACCGTTCGTTTCGCGACTTGCGGTGCCTTTGTATCGCGTGTCGTGTCGCGCCTGTTTGAAGGAGCCTTAACACTATCAATCTCAATCTGAATAATTTTGAAGGATATTTCTAATCCATTGCTTCATTAATTATGTTCGAAAAATGTGTCAACAATGTAAACAAAGCAATGAATGTTGTTGAACTGTCAAATTGAAATGCAATTACCCCGCTGATTGACTACCAATTTAAATTGTCCGTGTATTCTTTCACGTCTGCAGTGCGATTCTGTAAGAATCTCACCGTGAAAACTTAGGTGAAGTGAGCGTGGAGTGAGCTGTCAATAGTGTCAATTCCTAGCAAAAACAAACTCACTTCACCTAAGCTTTCACGGTGAGATTTTACAGAATCAACCGGCTGTTTACATAATCTAGTATCACAACTGTCAATCTTTGACAGTTTATGAAATGGATATAATACGGAAAATTTATTGTGATGCAAATTTACACACTACCTAGACTTACGTCAGTGTGTCAACTTGCTTATCAATTAACTTTTCCTGACTTTACATTCATATTTTACCAGTTATCTCGTTAGTCTAAGTTAGAGTATGTAGATAAAAGTACAAAACTTCATCAAAATCGGTCCATCCGTTTCGGAGATTAGCCGGGAGCCCGGGACAAACACACAGACAAAATAAAAAATTGTTATATGTGGGTACCGTTTATACCAGAAATAAATAAATTATTATTATTACATTACATACAGAAACTTCAACCTACCCTAAAACACTTTGACCTACCCGGAGATTGAAATCAAGGTCCTATGCTCAGCAGTTTGGCTGTCCCATTTCAAAACCTAGTAAGGGACACTTTTTACAAAAATCGTTTTATTGCATAATCTTGCTCCTAGAAGGTCTCTACCAAATACAAAAACACCAGCGTTTTAAACTTACATAAAAGGAGATATATTTAAGCATCGGTACCTAGTAAGTGCACCTTTCACTCCCTAGTGACCATTTATAAACTAGTAAGTCACTTTAACCAATTCAAAAAATACGTTCCATAGGCTGACCAATATTACGTTTATGCGCTCTCCTGTAAAATTTCATTTTAAGTCCTTACTAGGTTTTGAAATGGGGCAGCCGAGTTGTGTTTGATACCACTGAACTAAAAGAGCATCATTATTTCTGATTTTAATCAGTCAACTGTCTGCTAATGTTTGCTGTTGTGATTTAAAACTTCATAGTGCAATGACTGATAACCAGCATGAACAGCCAATAACTTGCCCACTGCTGGGATACAGATTACCTCAAGACAATGTTTATGTTCCTTCTCCAGAATTAGCTTTCTGACGGGGTTGTGTTCATAAATTATTGTTTTTTTTTTATTTGACTGTGTTAATTCAGTTTATTATAATTTTAATTTGATAATGACTTAATCTACTCATTTCAATATTTTCTAATGAATTGATTTCAATATTTTATGCCGCCTGTGATACAGGTCTAACCTAGTACAGGCATTTAACATTAATACCTTTGTAAATAATTTCTAAGACTATGTAATTTTACCATATTTAATAATTATAATTTTATTATTGTCGTTGTTTTATTGTTGTTGTATTTTATTTTTGTTGTTTTGTTTGTTGTTGTTTTATGTTGTTTTGTTGTTGTTTTATTGTTGTTAGCGACCTCGACGATTGATCATAATATTGTTAGCTGAGCAACCGGCAGCAAGTTCGTCATGCTCCCTTAGATGTCACTGCTTGCGGTAGCTTCGGGGGTCGGGTTGCCTCCTTCCTTCAAATATGGCGACGGAGGTAATGGCTGATATTTGCGTCATGCTCGTGAACGGGTGCTGATTGTGGTGACTGATCGTCATGCTGACCATGGTTTTAGTAATAAATTGTTTATTTATTTTACTTCGGTGGTTCTAGTTTATTATTTTATTTGTGACTTCAAGTGACAGCTATGTGAAAAGTCACGAAAGCTTTTATTTAGGTAGTAAGTTTTTGTTTACATTTTTAATTTGGTTTATTATATTTTGCTTGAGTATTTTTTATTGTATTTGTTAGTATATTGACGTTGCTAGCTGACGTATGGCAAATAATTTAATGATCTGTGTCTTGTGATGTTAGTTAGTTTACATACCTATATATTGTATACAATCAAGTATTTTCTAACTGAACAGACAGCTGTGCTGCTGGGAAGTTTGTTGCGCCACTTCTTCTCCTCAGCGAAAGCACTAGGAAGTGGTGAAGGGCGGGCGTTTTGGGGGACTGTCTTTTTTAATTTTGATGTTCCAAAAGTGCCGATTCTCGATCTAGTTTGAATAAATGACTTTTGATTTTAACAGGCCTCCTCTGTGTGAGAGTGAGTGGGCCGTAATCGACAATGCGGGCCCAGTGCAGGTTGATAGATGCCACCATGTCATCGATTTTTTTTATTCTAGGACATGCGGTGACATGCTGGTTTCCTCACGGTGTTTTCCTACACTATTTTGAGAGCAGTATTGACGAAATAAATTACACAATGTAAAGTAAACTAAACTCTTGGGCCATGGGGCCAGATTGCCCACTTAGAATTTCGAGACATCACCAAGCGGTTGGTCGACTCTTCACGTGACCAGAGGGCTGGCCTATTTTTGACCAAAGAATCAGCATTGCCATACAACGTGGCAATGCTGCCAGTCTTTTGGGCACGTTTCCTGTTGACAGCGATGCGGATGAATTTATTGATGCCCTTTGATTATTTCCCCTCCTTTTTATTTACTTTTACATATTATTATTTTAATACTGTTAGCTTTTAAAATTATGTTTCCACGAATAAAAACCATTTTACAAAGTAAAGCGCCTGTCAGAATTCGAACCCATGACGTACGACTCGTAAATCAGGGCCTTTTCCACTCAGCTACCACTGCTCTCGTCATAAACACAGTTTTACAATAATTATGGAATTTTCAGCGGACACTAGAATAGTTATTATGATAATAAACTCGGTAATTCCGTGACTTTTTACCCTTGACATAATTATCTCTGAACACGCCTTTACACCGTAATTGTCATAATTTATTTAATTAAGTAATTAAAATAAATAAACCTACTGATTTATGTGCAAAAAATGTAGAGCTGCTTCAGGCAACATAATTGAGATTTGTTTTGGCGTCGATGCGTACGAATTTACTCGCAAGAAACGAGCAAGAAAGAAATATGAATAATAATATCATATACGATATGACCTACATTGTTCTGGAGTTGTTTTTAAAAGTGACGATTATGTACAGACGCCAGCACATCAAGCTACCCGAAACTGTAAAATTTTCCAAATCAACTTTGTATCTTATGCTTTAGCAATAAAGTTGAAAATCTATTAAATTTGACAGATTGTAGTAGCTTGATGTGCTGGCGTCTGTACAACGTGTCCCAAAATTCAACGATAAGTGAGCACCAGAGGGTGGCCATGCTCATGACTACTCGAGAAAAAATAATGAAAAAAAAAACCTCAATTGTTTTGGTAATTACAAAGTTGACTGAAAGTAAAAAACTTTGAAAATTTCAAGGTAAAATATAATTTTGATTGATTTTGTGTAAAAACTTCAGGCATTCTGGGATTTTTAAGGGTTGTGGTGGATATCAGTGCTACTTGGGTTGCCGATACAAAAAAGAAAACGGAATTATTTGAAAAATTGTGGTCATGGTAGTTAAAAATACCTTAAGGGGTGTCAATTTTCGAAGGATTTCAATGCATTTTTTGTAATTTCCAAAAAACAAAGATATTTTTTTTTCTCGAGTTATCATGAACAGGTCCACACTCTGGTGCCCGTTTATCGTTGAATTTTGGGACACGTAGTATATAATATACTAACAATACAGTTGAAGAGTTTTCAATCGCGTGTCGCGCCTGTTTGAAGGAGCCTTTATGGTAGCATGCGCACGGGAAGGTACTTTCTTGTTTCATCCTTTTCAGTAGTCGGGTTTGAGGTTTTATTAAACTTATTTTTTTTATATAACATAACATCACGCCTGTAATCCCTGAAAGGTTAGACAGAGTTTTACCTATAGTACACTCACATTTTGCCAGTTAAACATAAGCCCCATGTAATAGGGGGGGGGGGGTCTAACGGGGGGCGAACCCAGGACCTTATGCTCAGCTCAGCAGTAGCGTTTGCGACGACTAGTCCAATGAGGCAGTCGAGGCAACGAAGTGGTGGCGTGGTGAGTGGAGTGGAGTGAATCTGAGTCATGTTAAACTTTCCACTCAAAAAACAATTTAGATGTTTTATCGACTTACGTATTTTACATAATCTTCTAAACCTTGATGGTAATCTTATCATTTATCTAAGCCGCTTAACTCTTTATCTAAAAAAAATCCGCACAAACTTTTCACGTTATCACCATTAGGTACCTACACAGTTTAATAAATAAAGGCTCCTACATATAAGCGCGACACGCGATATAATCGCGCGCGAAACAAAGGCAACGCTCGTTGCGCGACTTGCGGTGACTTTGTGTCACGTGTCGTGTCGCGCCTGTTTGAAGGAGCCTTTTCCATTGAGTTGCCAGTTCGGAATTCGTTCCTAGTAGAATGGAAAAGGCTCCTGCGCCTGCTATTGCTGCTGGGTGCCTGCTTGCAGGAGCCCTTATGCTATTAAGCATAAGGGCTCCTGCAAACAGGTGCGACGCGCGACGCGAATGGCGCGCGACACAAAGGCACCGCTCGTTGCGCGATTTGCGGTGCCTTTGTGTCGCGTGTCGTGTCACGCCTGTTTGAAGGAGCCTTAACACACTATCAATCACACTCTGAATAATTTAGAAGGTTTTTTATTACCCCATTGCTTTATATTATGTTGGAAAAAATTGTCTGCTCGCAATAACGTACCTAAAAAACGCAATGAATATTGTTGAATTGTCACAATTAAAGCAATTGCTACTGATAATTAAATGCAATGTAATTGTTTATTCTGTAAATAGGATATCGGGATTACTTTTACACGTCACAGTGAAAAACTGTGCAGAACGCTACAGAGCACGCCTTCAGAATCATCCAAATCCTTTGGCGAAAGCGCTCACTAAGCCGGATCATAAAAGGCGGCTGAAAAGGTTAGCTGTGGTGGACCTTACCAATGCCAACTAGGCAACTAGGACATGCTGCCATAAAATATTATGAGGGAAATCTCGCTGGAGAAACCACTCTGCACCATCAAATACAACAACAAATCTGCTCATAGTCCAGGGACTGATTGCAGAAAAACATAAGAAAAAAAAAACTTTTACACGTCATGTTATAATAACCCTCCTTTTGGGCTTCGCCGCAGTCGGGTAAAAAATAAGCTAGATGAGGTCGGCGTTTCCTATTTGACTAGTCCGCGAAGAAAGGCCGAAACAAACTCAGAGGGTTCTTTTTAAGTCCAGATATACTGGTCAGAACATGTAGATTGATGTCTGAAATAGTAATAATAATAAGAAGAATCCGTCTATATCAACCTACAGAAAGCTGCCATCTTAAACACCTGCAGAATAGTTAGGAAATTCATGCAGTTAGAGTAAGAAAATACACCCTAATACACACCACACGCTGCATTTACTTGGCTTTGGCCCGTAAATGTAGCTAAAACCAGCCTAAGAGCTGAGAGAAAAAAAAACACTCCCAAAATAATAATAATAATATATTTCATAAAAAGGGAGATTGTAGTATGTACATAAGGCATACATAAAGTTATAATATAAGTTATTAGTCTTTTGAGGAACCACACGGATTTGAGTGGACCACTCCAGTCAGTGCAAGCATTTATAAGTAAGCGACTAAGCGTCTAGCTCAACTCAGAACTTAGAATTCAGATAGTTACTGGCCCTACGTCGCATTTCTACTAGGAACGAATTCCGAACTGGCAACCTTGTTTAGTACACTGCAGATATAATAATAACTGGAAGTACAAACGGCTGCGATATGATACAGTATTATCTTGAAAGTATCATGTTCCATTCACTACTTATATTAATTACAAAGATTATAATGTGAAGTATGAGCGACTATCGTAACCCAGCACAGGGCACGCCACGATAGCTGCGATAAGACCCCTCTTTGAAGAGTAGCTAGAGAGGCGTCACATCGCCCTCGCTTACCGCCTGACGCAGGTCCTCACCGGACACGGATGTTTTGGTAGATTCCTGCACATCATCAGGCGGGAGGAAACGTCGGGGTGTCACCATTGCCAGGATCGCCTAGAGGACACGGTGGATCATACGGTAGAGGTGTGCCCCGCTTGGGCGGAGCACCGCCGTGTCCTCGTAGGGGCGATCGGCAGCGGCGGGCCGGCGCCCGGGGCGGCGGGGCGGCGGCGGCGCGGCGGCTCAAAAAAAAAAGTATGAGCGTTAGGCCTTTTGCACATTATAAGACACGGACACAAGACAAGAAAAATGTCTTGTCTGGTGTATCGTACACATTCATGCAATTCGTCTTATCCTCAGTCTGTAGCCACAATTCACGGAGGATACACGTGTACAAAATGGACAGATGACAGCGTCTATTATTGATTGCACACTTGTACCATACAAGAAAACGCCGTAGTTGTAGGCGTCATTGGATACATCCATTAAATATGACAAGAATCAATGATGGGGCATATACGAAGTTGGTACCAGAACTACTTCAAGACGAACAAAAGTTTTTTAATTACTTCCGTATGTCCAAGACTACTTTTGACGAGGTGCTAGTACATTTGGAGTCATCATTATTTCGCCAAATACGCAATTTAGAGAAGCTGTTTCCCCACGTGAAAAGCTGATAAAAGTTTAATTTAAATAAAAGCGTGGACACTACACGTCTTTTCGCTAACGCAGCCGCGCCGAATGTGCACGCGCAAACTTGTTTACATAGCTGAGTAGATGTCGTGTCTAAGCAAGACGTCTTGTGTAGGCACGACATCGAACATGCAGCCGACAAAATGACTAGTATGCGCGTGTCTTATCCGACATAAGAAAAAATATCTTGTAATATGTATGGTCGGATATAACAATCATTAGGCCTTTTGCACATTATAAGAAACTTTCTTGTGTCTTATGAGAAATGTCTTATAAGAAATTCAGTCGCATATTATTTCTCATAAGACACAAGAAAGTTTCTTATAATGTGCAAAAGGCCTTAGCGTTCCTGCACACGATGCCGTCGCCGCGCCGTCGCCGCGCCGGCGCCGCACCGTTGCACTGTAGATACGAGTCGCGCGAGGCCCGCCGCCGCGCCGCCGCCGCGCCGCCGCCGCGCCGCCACCGCGCGCGTTTTTACTGTTTCATTCATTCCATTACCGGCCGCGTACGAACGTGCACGCCGCGTAATTTCCCGTGAATGAATCAAACAGATAGGGAGGGGAACGCGCGCGGTGGCGGCGCGGCGGCGGCGCGGCGGCGGCGCGGCGGCGGGCCTCGCGCGACTCGTATCTACAGTGCAACGGTGCGGCGCCGGCGCGGCGACGGCGCGGCGACGGCATCGTGTGCAGGAACGCTTAGGGTTCATACGCATCAGCAGCGTAGGGATAAATGCTTAGTTGACGCTACGTAGACCCCACGTTGACCCCGCGTAGCAGCCGCGTAGTTCCCGCGTAGCATTCGCATAGCTCTTGCGTAGCAGCCGCGTAGGCCCTGCGTAGACCCATCCCTGTTGCAACGACTCTCATCGAATTGGCAAAATTTTTAACGTTTAAAAGCACCAATTGACAGATATAAATTAACATTTTTTTTATTTTTGACTGTACTTTTTTTTACTACAAAATCGAGAAGATTTAAAATTAATATTTCGCAATGTGTTCAACGTTAGTACTTGTGTATAATTTTTTGTGAAATATTAATTTTCTTCCCGTCATTGCATTTTTCACCAGATTTTTCCTGAGAACCTTCTGGTTACGTGCATACATAGATATTGATAGTCGGTTTCATGGTTTGAATGCTCCCAAAACGGTACAGAAAAACATCGAGAGGAAACCGGCATGTACTAGACTAGAACCGAAAATTCGCAGACATGTGACATCTACCAACCCGCACTGGGTCCGCTAGATAGATTATAGCCACAGATATAGATACACCTAGGTGTATCTAGGTGTGCGTTATCTAGATAACGCAAGCTAATTTGTATGATAACCAAACGTGCCATTTTTTGACTACCTACTATGACGTCGCAAGCACTATTTCGCCGCCTTAGAGTGAAAACCTCGGGAATGTAAGTAGCATTGTATGCATTTCGGACAATCTTATAGTATCGAACAGTTCACACTATAAAAGCGAGTTAAATTTCCATATTAATTAATAGGAATACAGATCCTCCTTTTTTGAATTCGGTAAAGAAAACATGAAAAAGACGCCGTCCAAAAATTTTACATCACGCAATTCTATCTTCCACCTAAAAAGTTAGTTCTTTTACACTTACGAGGTTTTCACTCTAAGGCTGAGGCTACATTAGGCCGCTACGCGACCTGCGACACATGAGCGATTAAAACAAGTAAATGAATGCTCACGTATATGGCTACACCGTACATCAAATATTACTAGCGATCTTTGATTTGTTTATGCGATAGGAACAAAATTACTGAAATCACGGCATCGGCTACATCAATGAGCGAAATTGAAGCGAATTTATTAGAAAATTGCTTTTTTTTCGCTTGTAATATGTAGCCATACCATGTTTTTCTCGTTTCGCTCTTCCAGTCGCATCGCAAATCGCTGCCTACTGTAGCCTCAGCCTAAGGCGTCGATTTAGTGATGGGAAAATCAAATCGATTCAAAGACGCTGCCGCCGCGTGCGGCACCCGTCTCGCCCCACCCCCGGGACTTAGCGTCAGCGCTCACGCTCACCCGCTTACGATATTTGTATGTGACACGGCATGCAAGCTACTTGCATACTTTTGTGCATTGGCTTTAGAGTATAGTCGTCTTTAAGTTCTATGCCCTCTCTGGAGGCCTTATTAATTTATAAAGCCGACAACCTCCTAGGTCGACCCTAGATGCCTTTAATTAAGAACATACATTAAAAAAATAGAACATCCGTATTGAGAACCTCCTCCTTTTTAGAAGTCGGTTAAAAAAGAGAAAAATCACTACACTTTGTAGTCATTGAAAAACGTACGAGTATACGCAAGAATATCAAACTGATTTACATAATAATTGATACCTAACTACGTTAAAGTTATTCAAGCTTCTCCATATATAAAAAAATACATACTGACGTGTAGTGTATCCTATCTACTAATATTATAAGCGCGAAAGTTTGTGAGGATTTAAGGTTGGATGGATGTTTGTTACTCTTTCACGCAAAAACTACTGAACGGATATGGATGAAATGTGCCACACAGATAGTTTACAACCAGGATTAACACTTATGATACTTTTTATCTCGATATTCTCACGGGGTCGAAACTTATGCGGGTGAAACCGCGGGGAGCTACTAGTAATTCAAATTAAAAAATCACTTACCTCAATCCATTTAAGATCATTTATATAATATCATATACATATAATAATAAAATTAAAATTTTAATCCTACTAAATATATGTATATAAAAATAATTAATTAAATAATATAAATAAAATTGAAACGATAAAATTAAAATTATAAAATAATATAAAAATAATTAATAATACGCCTGCCTTTGAGTCATTTGTTTGTTTGTCATTAAATAAACTGTTGTATGTGGAACTGCGACTAATTTGCATAACAATGACTATTAAAAATACGCATGCATATACCTCATGTTATGTAAAATACTCATTTTATTTACATCATTATCGTAATGTAGAACATATATTTTGAGCTGTATTTAGGTACACTTGAATTATTTCATTTATTTTCCTTTAATGCTACGCTTTTTGTTTAGGTAATCTAATTTAGCTCTCCTTACGATCTAAGTGCTCATTCATATACTCGATCAGCATGCGCCAACGCCAGAGACAACTTTAGCCGTCGACGTGTCAGCGGCTGCCGTCGACAAAGTGCTGCTCGTGTATTTGTGCACTGTAGTCTGTACTCATACACACGAACAGCACGAGCTAACGGCAGAGGCAACTACAGCCGTCGACGACCGACGTCGACGCGTCAGCGGCTGCCGTCGACACTCGTCGACGACCGACGTCGACGCGTCTGCGGCTGCCGATAACAATGTGCCGCTCTTGCAGTTGAAACCCGTACTCACATATAGGTACGACCGGCACATCAAAAATTGTCTTCGGCAACCGCCGACGACGCGAGCACAGGTGTTGACGGCTACACTAATCTCGTTATTCACACTTTAAGTAAACAGCGATTATTAGTTGTTATAACATTGTCACTTTCGTCTCAATAAATATTACAATCGTAAAAAAAAGAGGAAAAAAAAGTGCAAAAGAAAAATCAAGGACAAATCGCTATTCTGTTTTAAATGCATGAATAAGTAACAAAATGATTTCAAAGACTCGCCAGCAGCTGATTCTATCATAATATATTTATCTGTTGACCTATTTATACTTATATCTGTAATCTATTTGCTTATTAGCATTACTCTCACAGAACATATATTATATAAGTACCCGGATTACTCCTAAACTCAGTAGGAAAAGTACGCAATCGAAAACATACATGCCAAATTCTTCACAAAAAACACAAATATAAGTACCAAAATAGTCTGTATACAAACATTGAAGTGTCAAACGAATTTGGCACGGACCCAACTTGTTGAACAACACAACACAACAAATCGATGAAACTCACTATCACTTTTCAAATCAAATTACGAAAATTGGAGCGAATTTTCACATAGAAAAACTTTGACATATTTTTGAGAGGTCACTTGTAAAAATGGCGCGAATGCACTATGGTGTTTTTGTTTCGCGCGCAAAGGAACGTGCTTATTCAGCCACGCGCGTTTCTCGACTGGCTATGTATACAAACATTATCAGTGCGGTCTTTATATTTTTGTTGCTTGATTATTTATTTGCTATACGAATTATGACAATAATGTTTCGTAAGTTTTTGGTATCTATTACCTATTTGGTTGCTGAGGTGCGTTTCTCGAGCCAATTTTTTTTGTGTATTTAGTTTTGAATGGGTTGTTTACATATTTTATCTTATAGGTACCTAATGTGCGTTGAATAGGTAACAAAATATAATGTCATGTTTCTTTTAATAGTATTTATTTTTATGTTTTCATGAAATAAAATTTTATTCCTGATAAAAATATGAAAACAT
Organism: Luperina testacea; assembly: GCA_927399505.1. NCBI lineage: Eukaryota > Metazoa > Arthropoda > Insecta > Lepidoptera > Noctuidae > Luperina > Luperina testacea. Next base: position 5,903,665 of record OV656783.1, on the reverse strand, counting down.
GTTTAGAAAACGGTTTCTCACAGGGTGTTTAATTTTTTTTCGAGAACTTGACCTCTATGTGGCTGAAACAGGGGTTTCAAACACTGGGCAATTTCCCCCCTGAATAACAGTAGCTATTAGACCCAGTTCCCGATATAATTTTTTGCTTTTTCAAATAGCTACTGTTTATAACTATCTAAAATAAATATCTACATCATTCATTAAAAATTAAAAAAAAAAAATGTGAAAGTATTATTTTATAGTACAGACGCCAGCACATCAAGCTACCCGAAACTGTCAAATTTACTGAATCAACTTTGAACCTTATGGTTAAGCGATAAAGTTTAAAATCTATTAAAGAAATTTGACAGATTGTAGTAGCTCGATGTGCGGTCGTCTGTACAATTATTCTACTAATATTATAAATATGAAAGTTTGTTTATTTGGTTGTTTGTTACTCAATCACGCAAAAACAGCTGTTTGGCACACAGATAGTTTATAACCTGCGGGGTAATTGCGTAACTAACTATCGTAGGCTTTCATTTAGACAATACAACAAAATTCATTGCGTTATCGTTATAGTATACGTTGTTGAGCAGACAAATTCTTGGAACATATGAAGCATGCAATTAGTGTGCTTAACACGGAATACTTTTTACCCCGGTAGTAGGTTCGCTCTACGCGGGCGAATCCGCGGGCAAAAGCTGGTAATTAAAATAAATAAATCATCATAACATTATTTATATAAGTATGTACATAACAATACATATGTACCTATATAATATTCAAAGTCCTGACTGGCTGACATATCAACGCACAGCCTAAACCGGTAGTCCTAGAGACATAAAATTTGGAGGTTGTGTTCTTTGTGAAGAGTAGGCATCTACTGAGAAAGGATTTTTCGAAATTCTACCCCTAAGAGGGTGAATGGGGGGAGTCGAAGTCGCGGCCAGAAGCTAGTTTCAAATAAAAACAGGGATTTGCGTTGTTTTCCTTATCAGTCTACCTCTGATATTATGTTCGCCACGATCGGCCGGTCGCCATGGTGAATATCTGATTAGCTTACTTACTCACACTCTGATTAGCTTACTTACACTCATATAGAACATAGAACTGATACATATAATAATAAATATATTCCTTAGACTGTAACAAACATAAGTATCTTCCCATTATCTACAAAGGGGCTGTGCGCTGTCTGTCAGTCAGTCAATTAAGAAAACATTTGATTGTAATTGTAACAGTTATTTATAATGAGAAGAAATTGATAAGAAATAATACTATTTATTCAAACACTCGCGCTGCTGTGTGTCTGTGACTTTGCCTACATAGTCTAGGCTTCCTACGGAACCATTTGCTACAATGACGGATCTATTTTGAAGATTTGCATCCGAAAGTTTATTATGGTTCATCGAGGTCACAGTATAAAGACATACAGTATTGTGTCTGGGCCGTAACCTTGAATTAAATGCCTACAGCCGCGCGGTACGTAAACATGCGATAGGGCTGCCCGCCTCCAGCATTTTAATTACATTTGCCTACTTTGTGTTTCCATTTAGTTTTGTTATTGTATTTTACTGTGTGTACATAAATAATAAAATAATTCGTCATTTCGAATTAACCATTTATTTAACATTAATCTGATTACAGTTTATTTCTATGAAAACTTGTTCATGTGTATTTTTAAACAAATTATGTTAAATTATTATTATTATTATAGTTAAATCAAACGTTCAAGAACTACAAATAAAATTCAAAATTTGTATATTAATGTTTTTTTAATCTTTCCTATCATCGTCCTATCCTTAACAGAATAACACAGATTGGAAGAAGTTAAATAGCAAACATGTATAATATAAAAATTATAATTAAAATAATCTGTTCATTGAAGTAATAAACATATTTAAATTAATGAGTGCAAATAAAAGCAAATTTATCAATTAAATTGTAGATTTCATTTCACTCCTTCCTCCTTTCTTTCCTCCTTCTTTCCTCCTTCTCCTTCATTCATACAAAATATTAATAATTCAATAAAAATAATTAAATTTTATTCATAAAAGTATGCAATCATTTCATTAATGTTTTGTTATGATGTTGTCACGTTAAACTATCGTCCGTAAATCGACTTTACAGACAACCAATTTTTTTCTAGTATTATTCATACACACAGTACAATAAACAACTATTATTAATAATAAAAACCACGTCTTTACTTGGAATTATACAAACTAACAAAACACACATGCCCCGAGGTTTTAACACCAGCGTACCTACCGTTTAATGATTCATGAACCGCCTATAACTACCTACCTCACTCGTGTTTATCACTTTCCTTTACTCTATTCACTTCATTTATTAATCCAGACATCTTTTTTTCGGGAGATAAAATCAAATACACATTATGTACCTACCTACAAGTAAGTAAAATTATTTTATAGTCTTACCTTTCAGAGTTTCCAGGTAATCTAAAAAAAGTTATCTCTGGATGCGTTATTGACGAATTCATGCAACCAAAAACAGCACAATATAGCCTACTCGTCATATTAAATATGTACTTGAACTTATTTTTAGTGAAAAAATCGCGCGGTTATTGTTAAAAAAAACAACACACCGTCCGTTCGTCTCTGCAGCACAGTCGCGACTGTCATCATGCTGAGCGCATGCCGTGGTCGAGGCGCGTAGGTATAGCTCGCGTTTCGTCCGTTTGTATGAAGACGACGTACTGTATGTCTTTATTTATACTGTGTCGAGGTTTAGAAAGAGACTGACATACGGTATGAGTGACAGAGACGACAGACTAGATAGCCGATTTTTTTTTAAAGCTTGATGTTCCATTATGTATTCAGAGCCTTTTCTGATTGACTAGCAAAACTTCACAGAAATGCACAGCAATAATAATAAAAAAATATATATTAAGTCAAATTATGATTTTAAGAAAGAGAAATATTTTAACTGATCCTCTAAAAACTTATTGCGCTACTAATGGAGCAAACTTAAAAAAAAAACCGGCCAAGTGCACAAGTGTTTGGATCACAGAGATTCATAATAATATGTGTCCCTAACTTAATCGGTCCATTAGAATCGGAGCAAATTGGCTGTGACAGACGGACGGACAGACACCGTGATCCTATAAGGGTTCCGTTTTTTCCTTTTGAGGTACGGATCCCTAAAAATAAATCTTTTTACATATCTGTTCATTTCTGACAATTGATCAGAGTAACTAAGCCCAACCGAATGGGTTAGGTTAGAACTTAGAACTGTGCCTGTCCGCGCGCGACCTGATCGAGCGAAGCGAGCGGTGCCGCGAGCCAGCGCAGCGCTTCATTCAAGTTTGTCGCCGTTACACTATTTAGATTTTTTAGGTCCCCAAAATAGGAATTATCATAGGTTCACAAAAAGGAGAAACTATAAAACGCCACCTGCTATGATTCTTACATACCGTCGTTGCGCGTGCAAAAGTCGCTATGTTTTTATTTAGTTATTTTCGGTTCTTTATGCAGTTTTAATCGTTATTTCAATACACACATACTGTAAAAACAGCTATGTGATAAGTGCAATATTTAAAGAGTTAAGGAATTTAGTTATGTGATATTCATAAATCGAAAGTTCCGTATAAACACGCTAAATGTTATTATAAAATTCATATACTTAGCTCAAATAAGTTCACTAAAAACACATAGCGACTTTTGCACGCGCACAACCTTTTGCTTCGTCTACGTTCATATACTGTTGTTATATATAGTACTTAAAGTATTAAGGCTCCTGCAAACAGGCGCGACGCGCGACGCGAATCGCGCGCGACACAAAGGCACCGCTCGTTGCGCGACTTGCGGTGCCTTTGTGTCGCGTGTCGCGTCGCGCCTGTGTGTACGAGCCTTAAATCGTGCAACTAAATAGTAAACATTTCATAATCTATGGTTAGTATGCAGTACCTATGCACACAAGTTCTCTATGCCAAGTACTTCGTTATCTTATCTTTGTAATTAAACATTGATTCTAACAGTTACTGGGAATGACGCGGCAGTGTTTGTTTGCTCCTAACTCGGAAATGGCTGGATCTGTTTAGTTACCTTAAGAATGTTATTTAATTATTATACTTAGAAAAAAATTAAATAACTATTAAACGCACTAATTTCCATCCTAAATATGGCCCTGGATCACCGAGCGTGGCAGCAAGCCCATTCGCCTGGGCGGTTTCCGAATCCGCAAAATTTCAATTTTGTACTAGACTATACCTGGGAACCTCCTGGTTACGGAGATATTGAAGGTCAAACATAAAATTTTTACCGAGGTTTTTTTAAGAAAATAACTTTTTAATGTTATAACTTTATAACACAACTTTAGATACGCCTAAGACCAATGTACCATTGCATGCACCCATAAGCACAATATTTGAGTGCGTTACGTTGCGCACTACCGTCAACAGCGATTTTTCACACCAAAAATTAAAGTCGTTTCCCAGATATTTTTTTGCACAAGTTACTTTGTTTGATGCGCCCATAGTTTGAAACTTTGAGCGCGTAGTTTTTACACCCTGTATGTACAGACGAGGCATATCAAGCTACTCGAAACTGTCAAATTGTTCCAATCTACCTTGAACCTTATACTGTAGCGATAAAGTTGAAAATCTATTAAATAAATTTGACAGATTGTAGTAGCTTGATGTGCTGGCGTCTGTACAAGAAAACTATACATATACGTTACCTACCTACAACAAAACAATATACAATATATAACTTCCTACTTCTGTGACAAAGAAATCTCGATTTTGTCAAGCCGTAAAAACCGTGCGAGGTAACCACTCGCTAGAATGCGCATCTCTCACTGCGTCAGGACAATAAAAAAAACGAATAAAAAAGAAAACATTAAAATAGCGTTTATAGAAACAGCACAGCTCTCTTGAAACAGATAGCCGGTAATTGTAAACATTTACAAAATTACGAACTCTGACGTCATTGGAAACGTAACGAGCGGTGCCTTTGTGTCGCGCGCGATTATATCGCTTGTCGCGCCTGTTTGAAGGAGCCTTAACGAGCGGTGCCTTTGTGTCGCGCGAAATTATATCGCATGTCGCGCCTGTTTGTAGGAGCCTTGAGTCGCGCAACGCTCGGTGCCTTTGTGTCGCGCGCGATTATATCGCGTGTTGCGCCTGTTTGTAGGAGTCTTTACAGCATTCCGAGCCCAAAAAATTGAATTCGTTCAATATCTAAAGTCCAACCATTAAAAAGCCGTGTCCCATTTAAAAAAACAATTCACTCCCCTCACACCAAAATCTGAGCTACTCCCATCTTTATATATATATTATTATATTCGAACTCTGTATCTATGTACATAAAACATAGCTTTATTTCAAGTACATAATGATATAGTAATTAAACTATTTTAATTAAACAAAGAATTAAACTATTTTCTAATAATGTTTACTGTATGGCAATTACTATTTATAATAAATTACCAATTGTTTTTAAAAGTCTTAACTTCATGACATTTAAAAATAAATTATTTAACTTTCTATTTCAAAAGTGTTACTACTCAACAAATGAGTTCTTAAATGAAAAATCTGATTCAAAATTTAATTTAGACGACGACTCGCCTTTGTGCTAATAATTGAATGGAATTTTCTATGACATTGTATTGAACAATTTTTTACAATTGTATTTTATAATTCTTGACATTATAATTAATAATAATAACCCTTGACATTGTATTTGATAGTGGTTAACGTTTTCCTTATCCTTGACATTGTATGGTTATATAATATAAATATCGATCCATCATATTATCTGCCTGCCTTTTCCCAACTATGTTGGGGTCGGCTTCCAGTCTATCCGGATGCAGATAAATACCAGTATTTTACATAAAGCGATTGCCTATCTAACCTCCACAACTCAGCTACTGGGTAATACGATACCCCTTGGTAAGACTGGTTGTCAGACTTTCGGGCTTCAGACGACCCGTAACGACTGTCAAAGATCTAAGAATGACAGCCGGGACCAACGGCTTCACGTGCTTTCCGAGGCACGGAGGGGTGTCGGTATGTAAAGATAGTCACCTATCCACGGACCGACCGCGGCAGGCGTGGCTTAACCTGATCGATAGCCCGAAAATTTACAAACTTGCAAATAAATGATTATGACTAATAGGAAAGTTTGTTCCAGTTATCGCCCACATAAAAAATTATATCCTCCAGCGGTGCTATTCTGTAAAAATCTCACCGTGAAAATTTAAGTGAAGTGAGCGTGGAGTGAGCTGTCAATAGTGTCAATTCGTAGCAAAAACAAACTCACTTCACCTAAGTTTTCACGGTGAGATTTTTAGAGAATCGACCGGCTGATCTCGGTATAGAGACAATCTCAATGGAAACTGATACTATAGGCCGACCGCTTAGCTGAGATGTTGCCTGAGGTAGCAGTTCCGTGCAAACAAACAGTAGCCATGCCTACTGTTTGTGTGTTACGTAATTACCCCACAGGAGGTTGAAATAGGTACTTACGGTATCACTATAGAAAGTGCAATCACGACTTATCAACAAAGTGTTGATTTATTATTGTCACTGGAAATTTTATAGCTATAAACAAACGTGTAAAGTTTAATTGCTATAACAAATCCATCAGGCGTTAGTGCGATAAACAGACATATCTAACGTATTGTTTAATGTTTACTTAGATGACTGTCCCGTTGGTCTCGTGGTTGCAAGCGCGACTGCTAAGCGTGGGGTCCTGGGTTCGATTCCCAGGTACCGTACCAAGTGTTATTGGGTTTTCCATTAGGAATTTCTTAGTAATAGCATAGCCTGCAGTTTAGAAGTTGGCGGTTTAATACCCCCGTGCCTCGGTAAGCTCAGTAAGTTTTTTGTGATGCATGAAGAAGCCTCCTCGTGTAGCACAGTTTGTTCCGCCAGTTACTCAACTGAACCGTGCGCTCGGCGCATCCTGGACAGTCAAACCCAACACCTTATTTGACTGACCAATTTTTCCCTTGCGGTGGTAGGGCTAACGCCCGCCTGGTTTGCGACCACCCTCCCACCGGATTCCTGCGTCAAGCAGCCTGCTGTGTTTCGTCGATGCGTGGGAGTTCCAGTACCTTAGGCATTTTCTGGGCACGCTCGTTCCATCATAGACCTCATCCATCGCTTTCCATCAGACGTGATCGAGGTCAAGAGCCATTCAGCAATAAAAAAGAAAAAAGCTTTTGTCCCTGCGCCTGATCTCCCCCCGGTCGTGTCGGATTGCCGTCTCATCGGACTATGAGAGTAAAGGAACAGAGAGTGCACCTGTGTTCACGCACACACTTATGCACAATAGGTAATATCTCCTGCTTACCCGGCTGCTGAGAACCCGGCGATAAATATTGCACATCGACCTTTGGAAAGAGACAATCGGCTAATTTCGGCTTCGTAGAGCGTTATCTCTGTCGCACGAAATACAAACAGTCCGGTATCTATTAGGAGCTGTTAAAGCAATTATGATTTGCTTCTTTAGATAATTATTTTTATTCTTTGTATAAAATACTAACCTACCTTTTGGAATGGGCGACTAGAATCAATTCTATTTTTTGTAATTTCTGACGTTCAAAAGTGCCTTTTATGTGCCTATTTGAAATAAATGCTTTGACTTTGACTTTGAATACAAAAAAAGGTAAAGGTCGATGTGCAATATTTATCGTCGGGTACTGTACTTGGCTAAATTACGTTGAGATTGCCACCGTGACTGAAATCGGTTGGTAGGATATAACCAGAAGGTTCCCAGATAAGTCCAGTACAAAAAAATATATATCGGAGAGTACAAGTGACCCTCGGCGTCGTTAAGCATGTTTTTACATCCGTTGTAATAAACATTTCGAAATAATGAACGACTTGCTTACCAACATAATTATGGAATTGAATAAGTCACATTTGCGAGTTTTCAAACGCATTGCCTCGTGCTTGAAAAGCGAGATTAATTAAATCCGAGCCATCACGACACAAACCACAAAAATAAGGAAGTTTTTTCACGACTGCCCAAAAAAAGGAGTTATGGTTTTCAGGGTTCATGTATGTTTGTGAGTTACTTTATTCCACCATAACTTCTAAACGGCTTAACCGATATCAATGTATGCGGTATCGTTAGAAGCGTTGCGTTATCCCGAGTAACATAGGCTGGTGAAAATTAAAAAAAATGCCATGGTTTATGAAAAAACAACGGTTTTTTTTTTCATAAGACTACGTAGGTATCTATTATCGTCTAGAGCTTGTTGAACTTTATTACCACTGTTAAGGTTGTCAGCTAAACACGACCTTATTTAGTGCAGCCTGACAATAAAATAACCTTTGGGCGCATTACAAAACCAAAACCCAACCTATTCAATTCACATAGGTATTCTATTTATTAACATCACCAACGCAATTTTAGCTACAAAAGCGTACGAACGTTAGTCTATGTCCAATTCGCAAAATGTCCAACTGTCTATAACTCTGGTTGCATTTTAACAGTCAAGCGAGTTTAAAATGAGCTTTCAAATTGTATAAAGGGGCTCCCTCACCTGGAGGCGTTCGCCTGTAATGTAACATTTCAGATTCGATTTTGAGCATTACTTTACAATACTGCCTCCCTGCCTGACGAGCATTCGCCTGTAATGTAACATTAGATTCGATTTTGAGCATTTAGTTGGTTCCACAATTTCAGACAAAGCGGTCGTTGTGCTGATCGCGACAATATTAATTCGACATTGTTATTTACGAAAAAAAAACAGAAAAACGATATTGGTGCTCTGAATTATTTTAATCGCTTGATCCCCACTAACGAGACACAATTGATTTTCTATTGTTACGTACTACACAGAGTACGCGCGAGGCTTGACCAGTTAAAATCGACGAAATACAGGCGGTTTAGATATTTTACAAAGAATCAACCATTAATTGTATCCTCAAGTTGCGCACTGTAATGCTTGGTTCTCTTCCCTCAACAATGTAATGCTCGACTCTATAACGTTACATTACAGGCTAATGCTCGAAGTGGGAGCACCTTTAGGTTTTTGTTTGGAAGAAAACAGTGATAATATAGCCGGGGAAATGTAAAGACGGTCGCTTGGATTAAACGTAGATAATTATAACGTTGTCGTTGTAAGATTTCTACATAATAGATACCAGGGGGAGAACACAGTCAAACACTACTACTTCACTTTTTAGATCTGTTTATTAACCAGATAATAATTAGTAGATAAAACACAAACACAGTAGGGTAACTTATTTCAATGTGTAGCCTTTGGCTTCCAGTACTTGATTGCCCCGAATGAGCGCGCGCTACCGTATTTATCCGTTCGATCTCCCCACTATCGACTACTGCGTAATCAAATCAAGTACCGTACTAACGTATTACGTGCGCGCACATCCGGTGTCAATATAAGTTTGAAATATAATTTAACATAAGCAAAACCAAATATAAAATTATAGTGTAATTAATACATTATTTAGGATATATAACTAGGTACCATTTCTAATAATAATTGTCATTTAAATATGTCTATTTCTAACATACAGTCCCTAAAGTTCTTATTAAAGAAACTTTTCCATTGTCTGTAGTTGTTTGAAAATTATAGAAATATAATACTTACATCTCAGCTTCGTCATCTTCTTCTTTAAGCGAGGCTCTTCTCCAAATTCTCTTCAATTTCTTCTCCCTCATGCTTCTAAACGCCGGCCCTCTTAATTTGTGGATAAAATCTAAGACAGCATCTGTTTTTACATGTTTTTCCACATCTGCCTGATCATTTTCTATGATTACTTTAACGTGAACTCCATTTTCTTTCGTTTTATTTGTTATAATTTCTTCATCTTTTATTATTGTATTCCTGTTTTCCATATTACAGTCAGAAACTTTGTCTTTCTCATCAAAATTCTCATGTTTGGAAATATCATTTCTCAAAACTGTATTATTGGCAATATTTTGAGTTTCTATACCGTCGAATGCTTCGTTGACAATCCCGAAACTCGTGTCCGACATTTTTGGAGCTGGAATTTAAGAAGAAATCATAATATTAGTGGTATCATCAGAAACATTAATTTAATGGTGGTTTTTTGTATCAACGTCATCAGTTAAATTAGCTAGCAATAATTCACAGACGTGATCGGTAGATATCTACAGCTTATGACGGGGTCAGCGACTGCCATGGTAGTGTAGTCACTTGAAATTATGATTTAACAATATCTACAGCACCCTAATTCCGTAACACAATCAATCACAATCTAAATAATTTAGAAGGATATTGGTAATCCATTGCTTCAGGGGGCGTTCAAGTATTACGTAACGCAATTTGGGGGGAGGGGGGGGGGTCTTGTAAAACGTTACGATACGTTACAAGGGCGGGAGGGGGGTTCGAACAACGCGTTATGTAACATTGTTTTATTTATTTAAATAAAAAACTAGGGAATTAAGGTCAAGTAAAATAAACAATATACGCATGCATTCTGATTTAGAAATCTCTTATTTCATTTATGATTACCGTAAACGCGATTAAAACAATAATAAAGGTATTTTAGCGACTTTCCGGTAGATACTTTGCGCAACTAAATCGTGACTTAGGTAAAAATGGTCACTTGGGTGTTACGTAATCTTTAGGGAGGGGGAGGGGGGGTACAGAAAAACGTTACGGCGCGTTACATGGGGGGAGGGAGGGTCAAAAATCTTCAAAAATTGCGTTACGTAATACTTGAACGCCCCCAATTATGTTCGAAAAATTTGTCTCTAATCTCAATCTAACTGCTGCAGCTGAATACCAGTACTTAATGTGGAACGACTGTCTGTATAAACTCCACAATTCAGTTACTGGACAAAAATCTTAAAACTGTGCGGGACTGTGCGGATTTATTTTAATGGTAATTAAGTTGAATTTAGAGTAACTAGCACTATTGAAAAAGTTATAAAAATGTTTGAAGTTGTAGCGTTAACTGAACTATATTTGTAGGGATTAAAATTATTTTTCCATAAACTCATAATTATTTGTTTACATTTTTGGGAAATAAATCGCGAATGCAGATTAGGTACCTCTCAATAATAATGATGTAAGTAAGTTTTATCAAAATACCTTGCCAGATTTTTTAAAATAATTCCAGGTCAGTTCCGTTTCTTTAGAAAGTTCTCACTTATTCACAGCACACACAAGATATCTACTATTATTTATTTTGTAATAAATGGTTTATAATAAAAATTTACGAATTCACATCCAATAGTAAAAAAAAAAAACAAAAAGTGAAGGAACACGAAATTCACATTTTACAAATTAAAAACAAAATAATAAAATGTTTTCTGTGCAACGCATAGCAATATTAAAAAAAAAAACAGTTACATCTATGGTGTAACGTGACTAATATGAAAAAAGAAATTGATTAAAATTAATTATTACAATTTTAATTACCAAACGAACGGTTAGTTGAACGAATGTGTTAAAATGGTTTCAATTGGTCAACACGTTCTTACGAGTAGGTATTATAATAATAATTCGAAATTTAATAAATGTCACACAGAGACGTGCTCCTGCACAGATTGATAAAAGACAGTCGGTAACAACATTCCATAACATACAACACAATTCAAACATTGCCCTATGTTTACGACTTATTGTATGAATGGAGAACGTTCAGATGGAATTGTTATTTTACTTAATCGATTTAAGGCTCCTACAAACAGGCGCGACACGAACCGCGATACAAAGGCACCGCAAGTCTCGCAACGAGCGGTGCCTTTGTGTCGCGCGTGATTATATCGCGTGTCGCGCCTGTTTGTAGGAGCCTTTATAGCGGTGTGTGACAAGGAAGAAAATGCCTGAAAGAGCTTATGAAACGAAATCTGCCTTTGACCTTAAAGCGAAAAATTATGGACATGTGCATCCTTCACATTCTGACCTATGGATTTCAGACTTGGTCTTGGACAAACATTCAAAAGTCCAAAATCAAGGTTCGCCAACGTGGAAACAACTACAACTTATTCAGGTTGAAATTGAAAACATGCGACAAACCGAAATGGGAGGTTGTACTCATCATTATGAACAACTTTTAGTAAGGGACCAAAGCCGCAATCGCGAAAAAATATCAGCTGTTTCCTACATTTTGACGAGTTATGCGAACATGTAGGGAACAGCTGATTTTGTAAGCTCCTGGACGCAACATACGTGCGTAAAGGCTCCTTCAAACAGGCGCGACACGACACGCGACACAAAGGCACCGCATGTCGCGCAAACGAGCGGTGCCTTTGCGTCGCGCGCGATTATATCGCGTGTTGCGACTGTTTGTAGGAGCCTTAACACGTACGACAGATTCGCGGCAAATTCGCCCTTTCTGGACAAGATCTTAGTGTAAAAGCAGATAAATTATATGTGATAGTTAGGTATATACCTACGTCATCATCATCATCAGCCTATAATGTTCCCACTGCTGGGACACAGGCCTCAGTATATTACATACGTAATATACTGTTTTTCCATTCAATGTTTTACACTCATCATTATACAAATATTACCGTAAACAATATAATCCGTTTACCGTTTTTTTTACCTACACCGTTTATTTCTTTCACAAATTTAAAAGGTTTAAAGAAACTTTATTCTCAAAGAAAACATAACATGTCACTTACTTGAGAACATTACTAATCATAATTTAAATTTACAAAGGTTCGACACTACATCACCAGTTACAGACTAATTATCATATCCGAAACCAGACCCACCCAACGCATTTATTTCTCCAGAATTCTAACATACTGGCTGAGCTGAGTTTTAAATGCATTGAATAAGTGTATATTTCTTATTCGTGAGGGCATTTTATATCCTCATAAAACCTTCATACTTATTACCATTAATCATTTTCAATCAATTATGTAAAACTACCATATTTACCTACCTGTCATTAATATCATAACATCACGCTTGTATTCTCCGAAGGCAGAAGGCAGAGGCGTATCTATAGTACACTCACATTTCACCAGCATAGCTATTCACAACCATCCGACACGCTATCGTATCGAAAATGACCCATTTTGATAACCTGATTTGCCTTCCCCGACAGCAAACAGCGGAAGAATAGCCGCGAAAATGCTGTCAGCTTAAATCAAATAGACGACTATTTATCTTATAAACATTGTTTAGAGGACTCCTACGATAACATTGATTGATATTCGATATGGTAAAGAAGCGTCGAGTGGTTGTGAACAGCTTTGCAGTTATGTATAAGTCCCGCGTAACAGGGCGGCTGTCCCATTTCAAAACCTAGTAAGGGACACTCTTTACAAAAATCGTTTTATTGCATAATCTTGCTAACCTAGAAGGTCTCTACCAAATACAAAAACACCAGCGTTTGTAACTTACATAAAAGGAGATATATTTAAACATCGATACCTAGTAAGTGCACCTTTCACTCCCTAGTGACCATTTAAAACCTACTAAGTCACTTTAACCAATTCAAAAAAATACATTCCAATAGGCTGACCAATATTACGTTTATGCGCTCTCCTGTAAAATTTCATTTTAAGTCCTTACTAGGTTTTGAAATGGGGCAGCCGAGGGGGCCTCTAGTCTATTGCTATCAACCGGGAGTCCGTCCCAGCCACCTTCTTTAGGTCGTTCGTCCATCTAGAATATAGCTGCGGGGCGTCCCACACTACGCTTGCCGATACGGGTCTCCACTTCAGGACTCGTCTGCTCCACCGGTCATCGGTCCTTCGATAAACATGGCCAGCCCCCTGCCACTTCAATTTGCTTGCTCTGCAAGCTTTGTCGGTAACTCCGGTTCTTTTCCGGATAATTTAATTCCTGATTTTATCCTTCAAAGAAACTCTGAGCATAGTTTGCTCCATAACGCGCTGAGCGACCTTGAATTTGTGAACCAGCCGGACCGTCAGTGTCCACCATATATCATGACGGGCAGGACGCACTGGTTGAAGATCTTAGTCTTCAAACACTGCGGCATAGGCGACCAGAAGACTTGAAGGAGTTTTCCAAATGCTGCCCAACCCAACTGGATCCTTCTATCGTATTCTTTCTCAAAGTTTTGTCTGTCGAGCTGGATGGACCCTTGGTAGACATAATCCTTCACAACTTCGAGAAGCGACCCTTCGATGTGGATTGGACTCGGAAAGACGTGCGAATTGTACATGAATTTCGTCTTGTCCAAATTAATGCCGAGGTCAACCCGCCGAGAGGCTACATTGAGGCTGTGCAGCATTTGGTCTAGCTGTTCCAGCGTCTCTGCCATTATGAAGATGTCATCGGCAAATTGAAGATATGAAATGTAATCGTCACTCACGTTGATACCCTGTTCAGTCCAGTCCAGCGTCTTGAAGACGTCCTCCAATGCATTTGTAAACAGTTTAGGGCATATTACATCTCCCTGTCTCACCCCCCGAGCAGTTGGATGGTTTTCTGATCGTGGATCTGGACAGTCATCATGGCAGCGTTATACAAACATTTCAACACTTCGGTGTACCGCCCGACAATTCGACATCGTTGCAGAGAGGCCAGAACTGCCCATATTTCGATGGAGTCGAAGGCTTTCTCGTAGTCCACAAATGCCATACACAGCGGCTGATTGTACTCCACGGTCTTCTGTATAATTTGCCGAACAGTATGGATATGACATTCTTAACATTAAATATTATGGTAGGTCATGCATTCCTGGTAGCTTACATAATAGTGTTTGACTAAGCATTACTCCTCACATTGCCATTTTTGTAAACATAGCATTCTTTTAACCTACAACAATAACATAATATAAAAAATGCCAATGTAGATAATGAGTCAGTATTTACATAATTATCTACTCTTTATGCCCAGGTTCGCACGAGCACGATTTTCTCTCGGCGATTTTTCTTCGCGCACTGGATTTTCGACTCACTGTTTACCGCCAAGAGTTGAAAATCCAACAGTTTTTGTTTGACGCGCTGGGGTGCGCTTTGTTGGATTCTCAATTTCTCAATACTCGGCTCGGTTGAAAATCTAGTGTGCGATAAAATCGACATCAAGAGACGATATATTTTTTTTTACCATTGCCACTCGAAAAAGGGCATTTTATTCATCGATAACAGTGAATAAAACTCTCTTTTACTCACTGAGTGAATAAAGACATTTTGAATTTGGAACAAACACGAATTACGTACAAAAAAAAAACGCTGCTGCTGAAAGTACGTACTGGGAGGCTGAATGGAGCTATTCTATTCCAAATTAAAAAAAAAACTCGGCAATTTAGTTACGTTCTTTTATTTTCTCACAGTCAATGGTAAAAAGTAGAGTACACAACACGTGAATAAAAAATTTATCTCGGTACTTGTATCCCTCGCTCCGCTCAGGATTCTAATCTAGAATCCCTCGCTACGCTCGTGATTCTACTCTAGAATCCTTCGCTGCTCTCAGGATCCAACTTCGTACCTCGAACTAAATTCCCTTTTTATTCATTTGGAACACTTCTTACTCAACTATAACTTGACTCTAGCTCTAAACCAGCCTACTAGGCCTCATAGTAAAACGTGCATTGATAACTTTGCACATAATCTAAGAAAAGGATGGAAAACGGAAATTATTGACCTCATGTTATCAGACCACACATCACAAATACTTAAAATACCTGTCAATAAAACGTGTCGCTTAAAATTTTGGAAAACGGTAAAAAAAAATTACTCCAAAGAGAATCTTAATAAATTTAAATCATGTATACAAAATTTATCTTTCAAAGAAGTCTACGAAAGTAATGATGTTAATGTAGCCTACAAGACCTTTTTTGATATTTTCTCATTGTTTTACAATCTCTGTTTTCCAGAGAAAATAATAACTATAAACATTAACAAACAGGTTAAATGGATTTCTCGTGGCATAAAAACATGTAGTAAGAAACAGAGACGGTTATTGTGGGCTTACAGACTGCACCCAACAAAAAAATCTAAAAGTGATTTGAAAATATACACTAAGCAATATAAAAAAATAGTTAGACTAACTCAGAAGGCACAAAATAATTATTTTATAAACAACTCTCAAAATAAATCCAAAGCCACATGGCAGATAGTCAATAGATCTAAAACTAACCTGCCTAAAGAACAAATACTGACAATAAAAACAGGGGATTTGACTTACACAAACCCAAAGGACATAGCAAATGTATTTAATGACTACTTTATAGATGAAATTGAGAAAAATATAATAAATGACATTAAAATAAACAATAAGTTAGATAATTTGACAATACAATCAATGTTTATGCAGCCTGTTCTAAAATCCGATATTATTTTAGTCACAAAGTCGCTTAAAAATACTAGTACTGTAGGTATTGACGGTATATCTACAAAAGTAATTAAATATGTAATTGAGCTTATAGCACCTGCCCTAGCACATATTATTAATATAGGTATTACAGAGGGCATCTATCCCGAAGGCTTAAAAAAAGTCATAATTAAACCGATTCACAAAAAGGAAGACAAGACGAATATAAAAAATTACCGGCCAATAGCCAAAATTCCTATTTTTTCCAAAATCTTTGAAAAAGTTATTTATAACTCGCTATACCAATATCTTCACAAATATAATATTTTGTGCAAAGAGCAAAACGGTTTCCGGAGAAATAAAACAATTAACATGGCTATTTTCGACCTTTTAAATAATGTTATGTCTGGCGTTGACAGCAAGACTCCCGTCTGCGCTATTTACACAGACATGACTAAAGCCTTTGATTATGTTGATCACAAAATTCTTCTAGACAAATTGCATTGCTATGGCATCAGAGGGAACATTTTAAAATTACTAGAATCATATCTAAGTAATAGATTGCAATGTACTGAAATCACAAGAGTGTGCGCAAAAACCAAAACGGAACGAACGTATGTGTCGCATTTCAGGAGTATAAAATATGGAGTGCCTCAAGGTAGCGTGCTTGGGCCACCTTTATTTCTCATTTACATAAATGATTTGCCAAAAGTAACACAACAACAAATGATTTTGTTTGCAGACGATAGCACTGCCATAGTAAAATGTAAGGACCTAAATACTTATCAATTTGACATTAATAATACTCTTACTGACATAATTAATTGGCTTAATATGAATAATTTAATAATCAACCTCAAGAAAACTAAAGTAATGCATTTCCACCAAAGAATTGAAGCTCCAAAAATTTGTGTCAATTACAATGGCAACGAAATAGAAGAAGTAAAAGTAAGTGTGTTTTTAGGAATCCATATTGACAGTAGCCTTAATTGGAAAGCTCATATAGAACAGCTATGTAAAAGAATAAATAAATCTGCCTATGCACTTTTTCAATTGGCTAGAAAAGTAAATATAGATGCGTTACTTGTTGCCTATCATGGTCTAGTAGCCTCACTTCTACGATACGGAATTATTTTTTGGGGTAATTCCCCGGATAAGGGATTACTATTCAAGGCACAAAAAAGGTGCATTAGAGCCATGTGTGGTCTTAAAACAGATGACAGCTGTGCACCGTACTTTAAATCATTAAAAATACTTACGCTACCGGCGATATACATATTAGAAATTAGTATCTTCGTCAAAACAAATTCCAACCTTTTTGAAAAAATGACAATGGTACGAAATGTTCCAATTCGTAGTCAATACAAAAATGCTTTGAGCAATTATAAATGTAAAACTGCATTAGTAAAAAAAAGTGTCCTGGGTATGGCTCCACGCATTTATAATAAAATTCCAGACGCCATAAAAGAATTAAATCTTACACAATTTAAGAAAAAAATGAAATTATTCTTGATTGATAAAGGTTATTATACTATTGATGACTACTTAAATGACGAATTAATTTAGAATTACAATTATAAGTATTGACATTTTAATTTTAATTATTTTGACAGATCTTTGACATTTTAATAATTCCTCATTTGGGTTTGACATAATTGGAATATGAAATAATATGTGATCGTTCAATTTATTTTCTATTTAATACCATAACTATGCATGATTTTCAAATATTTTTAGAAATTTTTAATTTGTAATCCTCGGTTAGATTTGCACACCATATTTGTACGCCTCCTGGCATAACATAGCGCTCTGATCATCAAACATAAGATCTGTATTTCTTTACCTATGTTAACAAATAAATAAATTATTATTATTATTATTATTATTCACTTGTTGTATAATCTACTATTACTCGACTGCGGCGAAAATTATTTTTTTATTTAAAGTGGGTTTGCTCTTGACTCTAGTAAAGTGTTACATGCTTTGTGAACTCTAGTCTAGAGGTGACAACCTCTGACCTCTCCCTCTCTCTCTGGTTGTCTCTTTCAAGACTAAGTCGGCACATTAGTGTATTTTCGTTAGCTGATTATTATCTTGTAAGTATGTATGCGTTTTTCTTATTTTTTACCATCGTCTTTATTTTGGTGGTCTGAATGATTTCTAAAAGATTGTCCATCTATTTTAATGGGACCTTATATGTATGTATGTATAAGTCAATGGAGGATCCATTCAGAAAATCGTCAACGTCGAACTGTTTCGATTTATTTGTGAATATTACTAAATTAAATTATGACACTGAATATTTCGTTTAAGGTGCAACAAACGTTTTGAAAGTTTCCAAATAGTTTTTGTGCAGTTTCATATCATAGTGGAACTATCAGCTGCGACTGTCAGAACTGTTTTACTTCGAAAACAGCACCATAGTCCATTAGCAAATTATTGGGCATTGCATGGGCACTGTTACATTTTCTTTGTAGTTTTAACGGAATAGCACTGCAGATATTAATACAAAACGACGCTGTCCGTGATTGTACCTTCAATGATTTATTGATCTATTGGTTTTAAATTATTGCCATGTTTTAACCACAGAGTATTTACTTCGTGGTTTTAACAATCTATAACACTTTGTTTACATGCAAATCATACAAAAAAAGATGCCAGTAGTAAAACCTCAAATACCACTGTTTCATTACAGAAGGCTAATTCGCGTATTTCATCATTTATTTATTTTCCAGATCATGAAATCCAATTTGTTAGTAATAAAATAATATACAACACATTCATTTGTCAGTTACAAAAGAAAATCATTCAAAATCTAGTCACAATCTTATGTCAGGGACAATCAAAAGTCAATATCTTGTTAAAAATGTAGTTGGTACCTATAAAGTTTTACAGATTAAAGACTGAAATTAAAATGCGACCATTCCTAAAAATACGCGAATTGCCCTCTGATCGTGATCACACAGGCGTTACATTTGAAGAAAGTAGTATAAAAAAAAACATTTAAAATAAGTACTTACTGAAAACTTTAAATTCTTCACAATTAATGTCAACAGTTACCTCACGAAACCACACAAAAAAAGGTTTTATAAGGTCAAAAACACACGCAACACTGATTATAAAAAAAAAACCGTTTATTCAAATCACCGAATAACTTTTCTTAGGGCGAAACGCTCGCTTGCGCGTTGTTTTTCAAACTAAACTCATTATACAGTTGAATACTAAAACACAGGCCTCAATTGTTATGCGACAATTGATTATGAAGAATATTGTTTTCATACGAATTATCAACACAATCGGGTGTGCTTAATATTCTACTTAAACAATTTACTTGGGTACAGTGGTACAGGTGAGCATGGTTGTAACAAGAGTGCTTCAAAGATTATTAGGTGTGTAGCGATATCTACAACGCCACATGAGAACAACGCGTCATACTGACGTCACGCAAAATCCTGCATCTCGCAAGAAGAGTTTACTGCGCAACTAGCATAGATACAACGGTCCGACATGAATGATCAGGCAGTTGCCCGCCAGGCACAACACCCGTCTGGTCGGAGGATCCTCCCGGTTCTATAGAGTATGAGTGAACTTTACATCCTGTTCCTCATAGGTGCTTGAATGAATTGACAGGGGGGCGCTGTTTCTAATCATCATTAATATTTTAGAGAGGATAATAATATTAACTATAGGCCGACCGCTTAACTGAGACGTTGCCTGAGATGTCTGCGCGGTGCGGGAGGGGGGATAGTTGTCACAAGTTGACGAATCACTGAGCTCTCCCATCACGTCATCACACTCCTCCCGCACCGCGCTGCTACCTCAGGCAACATCTCAGTTAAGCGGTCGGCCTATACTAATATTATAAATTGGATTTCATGGATTTTTTTTGTGCGGAAAACTAATTCTTTTTCTTAAATAAAAGTAGCCTATGTTACTCCTTATAACATCAGCTGTCTGCCAGTGGAAGCCTTGTCAAAATCTGTCTTGCCAAGTCATACAAATGTTTCTTTGCATTTTTAATAAATAAATGACAACTATTTTATTTGGTTTTATTAAATTAACGATAGAAAACACAGAAGTGATATAAATTAAAGCAAATGAAATAAAATAATGACTATAATCTGCGACGATTTATTGTGCGTGTGGCTGTTGGGCCTGATTATCTTAGTCTTCTCTAGTTTTTTTTTTTTCTCTAAAAAAAAAAAACTTTATGCACTAGAACATAAAAAGTGACTTTATGTCACAACATAAATATAGACGAACTTTTAGAGCATGAGAAGTGAAAAAAGTATTATAATCTATTCTAAAAGGTAATAGTAATAATCATAATATCATTAAGATTCCTACAAACAGGCGCGACACGCGATATTATCACGCACGACACAAAGGCACCGCTCGTTGCGTGGCTTGCGGTGCCTTTGTGTCACGCGCGATTTTATCGCGTATCGCGCCTGTTTGAAGGAGCCTTAACAAAGTTAGTCGTTCCCTGCAGCTCTTTTCTTTTTCTTCGCTTTCTTGTAAACATCTGCTCTCACGAAGTTGATTCTAGCGTAATCTTCTCGTTCTTGCTTCAGCTCAGAGTTCGCTATGAAAAAGTCTATGTATTTCTGGTAGTCCTGTAAATAATAATGATGTTTTAAGCCATTGGCCAGCATCCAATTGCACACTTCTAATCACAATCCGAAAGATTTTGAAGAACTTGCTATGGAGCAAATCTCACGAAGCGACACGCGCTTTACTTGTGGTTACCATAGTACAAACTCTGTGAATGTGCGTGTAAGCGCAGGTGGGCTCCGTACCGTCCGAGACAATGGCGAAGTCGGAAGTGTGAGGGTGTGTGTACTGTGTGTTATGTGCTGACGTTACTCGTCTTCACGCACACATTCACAGCTTGAATGTACAGACGCCAGCACATCAAGTTACTACAAGTAAAGCGCGCGTCGTTTCGTGAGATAAAAATACTGTACTCAACAACGCTAATAACGCCATGAATGTTCTTGCACTGTCAAATTGGGAGGAAATGCCTTTAATTTTGTACGCAATTACCCCGTTCATTGCCTATTATGCTGATCCCCATCTCATGGTAAGTGGTTCTCATTTTCTTTCAAACCATCTACCATCCCGCACTGGGTACGCGTGGTAGATTACGGCCCACTCTTTCTCATAGAGGTGGCCTGTTTCTGAGCAGTGGGAAAATTACAGGCTGATTATGGTGGGACTAGGGTTCCCAGATCAAAATATCAAAAATCCGGAGAAAATTCCTGACATTCCATGAAATTTCCGGACAATCTTGTTAATTTTTTATTAAAATCGTTACGCATCGTGCAAGTAAATAAACTAACCAAATCGATTGCCAAATCGTTCGTTTCGTTTCGGTTTTTTCATTTTTTATTTCACTCTTCACTTATTTGTAGAAATTCCGGACGGTTTAAGATTCCCCCCGCATTCCGGACAAAGACCTATATTTCCGGACTTGTCCGGAAAATTCCGGACGTATGGCAACCCTAGGTGGGACAGGTGTCTTAAATGGGGAAAATAATGCTTACTCCTACAGTGAGTGGTTCTAGGTGTTTTTCTACAAATCTTTGTATGAACTCTGCGGGCGACAATTCTTGTACATTTAATCTGAAAAAAACAAACATTCCTTCCACAATTCGCTCGGACGTACATATATCGCGGCGGGATTTTATCACATTGTGCCATAGAGGTTAGAGAATACGTTACATGACCTTTTGAAGTAAAATATCACCAATAAGGTCAGTTTATGACAAAAAAAAAAGAAATGAGAAATAATAAGTGCTAGGAATAATTGGAAACTGCAGTAGTAGGTACCTGACGATCCTCTCAGGGGTCATCACCTCATTGTAAACTTCAATGATGTCTGCGAAACCGAAGCCTTGAGTCATTTGGGCGATTGGCTGGATCGGGTAGTCGCGCGGCATACTTCGTATGCTGCAAAAGATATCCATGAAAGAACCGGTCATCATCATCATCGTAATCAGCTTATTATGTTACCACTGCTTGCCTCTTTTCTGTGAGAGGGAGTGGGGTGTAATCCACCACGCGGGTCCAGTGCGGGCTGGTAAATGTCACAATTTTGGTTCTAGGTTATGCAGGCATCCTCACGATGTTTTCCTTCATCGTTTTGGGAACAGCAGTGCGATTCTGTAACCATCTCACCGTGAAAACTTAGGTGAAGTGAGCATGGAGTGAGCTGTCAATAGTGTCAATTCCTAGCAAAAACAGACTCACTTCACTTAAGTTTTCACGGTGAGATTTTTACAGAATCGACCGGCTGTAGTGTTAAAATAATTTACACAAAGTAAAGTTTATTAAGGAATTCACAGGAACGTCCGGTTAAGGAGCTGACAACTGCTTAACCGGACGTTCCTGGTGCCAGTATATAAAAAAAAGTGTTTTGAAAGAAAGAAAATATTTAGCATAGAGTAAAAGGCACCCAACACATTCTGCTAAATAAAAATACAATAAAAGTGTATTCCGTTTTATTCTTGAGTTAGATAGGCGAGGGTGGTCACTTGCTTGTAAAACGTAACGAACGATGGCCACCCATCCTAGAGGCGACCACAGCAAGCAATGCTTAACCTTGCTACCCACTAGATCGATTCTCAATATAATATTTTGGTACATACCTTTGAAATTTATTATAGAAGAATTGCTGTAAAGTTCCATAATCAGTACGTGGGACTAGAATCATTTCATCAAACACACTCAACATTGGTTTAACTTTGGCAACCCACGGGTCACAACATGTTGCTGCAACAAACAAGTGCAACAGATACATGAGTAAACTGGTATAGAAAAACTGTAGTGAAGCATAATAAGCCTAGAACGTGGTCAGCGGGATTGTCCGAAAGGGTTACCGCTGTCCCGGAACATAAAGGGCTAAGGAAGGAACACGGGTGGGTTTTAGTCAGTAAGAGTCTGACACTCCCTTCCGCACCACCCAGAGCGGGAGGGGTCATTTGATGATTTCGCATGCTGAAAAAAAAAAAAGCCTAGAACTTTCCCACTGCTGGGACTCAGGTTTCCTCTCTGTGAAAGGGAATGGGCCGTAATCTACCACGCAAGTCAAGTAAAAAAAAAAAAACAAAAATATTTATTTCAACTAAAACATTGCGTCATACATAATTTTTTTTTTTCTTTTTTTTTAAATAAACGTTGCCCCACACTAGGAATTTCTCCTGTATTGTGGGTGCGTTTACAAACATTGAATCTCACATACACAAACAGCCAGACCCGGAACAACTACTTGTAGGTCATACAAATATTTGTTCCGTGCGGGAATCGAACCCGCGACACGCAGCGCAGCAGTCAATCGCTTAACCACTGCGCCAACCGTGCCGTCAAATTGAGTAGTGCCTAGTGCGGAGTGGTTGATGTTTCAGAGGTCATGAGCAACACTCATTCTGAATAGAAAACGGAGGATCTTGCGACCAGGCGGGTGTTGTATCTGATGGGCTACTGTCTTGTGATTGATGTCGGTACGTTGTAAATATACTAGTTGCGCGGAAAACTTTGCTTGTGCGATGCAGGATTTTTGCGTGACGTCAGTGTGATGCGTAATTCGCATGTGGCGATATACAGTATGTTAACTAACAGAGGGCGTTCCCGTTAACCCGCAATAGTATAGCATCCATACATGCTAAAAAAAATATTACCATTCGAAAATAAAATGTTTTTTTTTTTTTTTTATATTAAAATATTCACTAAAAATCGAAAATTTTTACGTTAAAAAAACACTCTGTACACGCGTACTTGAAGGACAGCAATGTCGGAATTTATTTAATTAAATAAATTAGAATTAATTAAATAAATAGAGTATCAATTTACGATTTTTAGTGAATATTTTAATATAAAAAAAAAAAAAAACATTTTATTTTCGAATGGTAATATTTTTTTTAGCATGTATGGATGCTATACTATTGCGGGTTAACGGGAACGCCCTCTGTTAGTTAACATACTGTAGATGCCGCCACTATATAACATGTCTTCGAGTTTTTGGTTCTAGTTACATGTCGTTTCTGGACCCTCACTCAAGTGAGCGTTCACAATTTGAAAGCGAATTCATTTGTTTTTAAAGTAAATCATCGCGGATTCACAAGCTGATGGTGAGATCCGGGATTCGAATTTCGGATACCGTAGCAGTACTGTAACGGTGTAACTGATATTTTAGATTGGAAATACTTAGTTGCAGCCTAGGATTCTGCTGGTGCCACAAAATCAAATATTTTTATGAACTACAGAAGTTTATACTGCGTGATTATGTGCGTATCACACTATCAGTAGCATTGGATTTCAGTTTGACAGATCAACAACCTTTATTGTGTTAATTACGTTGTCGAACAGACATTTTTTACGAGCATCTGAAGCAATGCATTAGTAATATCCTTCAAAATGATTCAGATTGTCAAAATGATTCAGTTTGTCAGAATGATTCAGATTGTCAAAATGATTCAGATTGTCAAAATGATTCAGATTGTCAAAATGATTCAGATTGAGATTGATAGTGTGTTATGCAATTAGAGTGCTGTACGTTGCGGGAATCAAACCTGTGACACTTAGCGCACTCAGCCATTCCTCGATATATTTTAATGAAAGTTTTTAAAAACACACTTACCAATAAAAATAACTTTATCCTCGTTTTGTATCGATTTCACTAGTTTCTCTAAAATACCCTTCAGACTGGTCGCATTAAGATGTTTCTGATCTGCAGGCACCTTTAGGAAGAAATTTTAATATAAGCATAGAAGGACCTGCAATCTTTTCTGTTAAAATCCAACCGTGTAAACTTAGGCGAAGTGAGTTTGAAGTGAGCTGTCAGTAGTGTCAATCCCTAGCGCATGGAGAATAGAAGTAAGGAAAACTGACTCTGTTGTGAAAAAGTGTCCGTCAAACTGTCTTAAGAGCGTTTACGCGGTACAGGATTTCATACAAACTTTCAAGCCCTTGTTTTTCGAAATGAATGTACCGATTTTAATGAAACTTCATACGCATAAGCAGTGGTGCTATTCTGTAAAAATCTCACCGTGAA
This sequence comes from Luperina testacea, assembly GCA_927399505.1. Taxonomy (NCBI): domain Eukaryota; kingdom Metazoa; phylum Arthropoda; class Insecta; order Lepidoptera; family Noctuidae; genus Luperina; species Luperina testacea. The sequence goes on along the minus strand of OV656783.1, from coordinate 5,878,419 downwards.
AACTTAGGTGAAGTGAGCGTGGAGTGAGCTGTCAACAGTGTCAATTCCTAGCAAAATAAACTCACTTCACCTAAGTTCTCACGGTGAGATTTTTACAGAATTGACCGGCAGGATACAAAGGACTAAAAAGTTACTTAAGAACATTTATATGTATCCGATATGTCAGTGAGTGATGGCAAAGTATTCTGGTTTTCACTTCTGTCGGCACTCCCGGAGTGCCACTGTTTTTAGGGTTCCGTAGTCAACTAGGAACCCTTATAGTTTCGCCATGTCTGTCCGTCCGTCCGTCCGTCCTCGCTTAATCTCTGTGACCGTTAGCACTAGAAAGCTGAAATTTGGTATCAATATGTATATCAATCACGCCGACAAAGTGCGAAAATAAAAATTGGAAAAAAATGTTTTATTAGGGTAGCCCCCCTATATGTAAAGTGGGAAGTGATTTTTTTTTAATTTCAACCCTAACGTGTGATATATTGTTGGAAAGGTATTTAAAAATGAATAGGAGTTTACTAAAATCATTTTTTGATAATGTCAATAATTTCGGAAATAATCGCTCCAAAAGTAAAAAACAATGTGTCCCCCCCCCTCTAACTTTTGAACCATAAGTTAAGAAAATATGAAAAAAATCTGAAAAGTAGAACTTTATAAGGACTTTCTAGGAAAATTATTTTGAACTTGATGGAAACAACAGTTTTTGTACAAAAAAGACAAAATAATTTCTGGACTAAGTTTGTAGTATAATCGTATATGCAAGCATTTTTTTAATTTCGTTTACATATTTTATTATCCTAAACGTATCTTTTTTCAAACAAAAACAAAAAAAGAATGATTAAAATCGAATCCCAATATTTTAAGATCTATGCCCAAGTAACACAAAATCGATATAATGGAAAAAGTGATGACCAGAAAATTTCTTCTAGCTTCGTTATAGAATTTGAAGGGTTTTAGCAATGTCTTGCTTCTGTATAACAGCATTTTATTAACTTTGTAGTTCCTAAAGCTATATAATCCTCTTTTTCAATCTTTTGTGCAGCTAAAGGTTTTATTTTAGACATAATTTATGTCTCTATACAGCTTCTAATACAGCTGTAAGCATTATACAAAAGTGTAGGCCGTATGTAAGCATTAATTACGGCTTAGGCTATTAAAAAGCATTTTAAAATTCTTTAAAACTGCTCTATGTTTTATAACGACCTTTCGCATGGGTCACAACTGTTTAACGGTGTACATTGGTGCTGTTTTAATGCCAGCTTTTTAAAAGCATTTCATCATAATATTATATAGCCTTTATCTATAAAAACGTATAATGACAAGAATTTTAACAAGCAATAAGTCTTATACCGGCAATCCGCATGCCTAAAGTTTTTAATTATGCTTACGCCATTTTGCTTTTTGTATCGATAATATTTAAAATTTAATTTTATGGTAAATAGTCCTTTAGAAAGGACTTCAACCTATGGTATTGACCGGCCGGTACAATACAGGTATCATAATGACTAAAACTAAAGATTTCTTCGTAAGAGCATAATTTTTTTTTACAATGGGCATTGTTCATATTTTTTTAAATGTTGTAATTGAAAAACCATTTCGAGGAATAGCGTTACTGATCATTACGGACTAATTAATTATGAAAAATAGTCATATTTTATTGATATTTTTGATAAAATACGATTAACCTTCTTTGCCCTTCAAATTACGTCGGCTTTGGCCGTACAGTTTTGTATCGTTACCTCAGAAAAAAAAAGTAAGATTGTCTACAATCTGTCAAATGTCAAATTATTATAAATATGTCAAAAATATAAACATTCTTGTTTATATCTCATTACATTACATAGGTACATTATTTCAACACTCGACAATATTAATTAATATACTGAAAGAGTTATAGAATACAGGAAGTGCTTTGTTCCAACTTGCAGCAATAATAGTAATAATTTCACCGCGTGCGTTATTATTCTATTTCTAAGTCGCCGCTTCGATTGTTCTAGTGACGATAGAGAGTAGTATATTCCTTGGAGGACACTTATACATAAAAAACACCTTTTGTAAATAAATACGCTAAGATAGGATTCGATTATTAAGACGTCTATTCGGCCTATTGACACTGACAGATGTGACAGTACTCTTTGGATTGATGACGTTGTGTTGACAGATTAAAGTTTTTAATTATGTACTAGTCAGGCAACGGCACTTAATCTTTATGCCACTGATGACGTCACCTACCTTAAATACTAAATATTTTTTTTAAAAATAACTATTGAGCCAATCATCAAAATATTCAAATTAGTTTCTCAAAATAGTCTAAATTTTCAAAAAATAAAATAAAATCTAATGGTTAGAAATTTTGGACAATCCCCATTCCACATATTTTTATAATATTTTTGTAATAAATAGCTCTTTAATTTGAAGGCGCATGAAATATTTGATTCAAATATATACATACTTTCACAGTAAACTGATACTCGCAACCTTAATTCACTCATAGAGAACAAAAACAAGAGTTTAATTACTTATCTTGTAGCACTTATATTTTTTTGTTGAAAGTATCCATGTTCTTTTTACACAAGATTTATTAATAATAACAGAAATTAAAAATAATATTTGAAAATGTTTTTATTTTGCCTTTGTAATGGTACAAGCTGTATAAGAGCCGCATTTAACATATGCGCACTGCTTTAACCTGTTTTCACAGCCCATTATAATGCGTTTATCATTCCGGTAGACAACCAATATAATGCTGCTAAAATGCCATTCTTACACTTAAGGCTGTATAATTTGGGGCCCAAATTAGCATTACAAGAGCTGTATAGTGGTTTATAATGCCTATATGTAGACTTCTTATAAAGCTATAATAATATGCTAATTCTGTTATCCATCGATTATAAAGCTATTTTGTGCTACTTGGGTGATCAACTACGATTATTACGTGAACATAATGGATACCCACTTTTAAACTCATAAGTGGGAACACTTATTGTGACGCATGGGAAACTACGGAACCCTACACTGAGCGTGGCCCGACACGCTCTTGGCCGGTTTTTTTTACTAGTGTTCGCTCTCCAACTCCTTGGCAAAGACCTCCCTCCACTCGTCCATCTTTCTCCTTCCAATTTTGATGGAACTTGTCCAGCTCGTCCTGCCATCTCCTACGTGGTCTGCCGCAACCCTGCCTCACTGTCTCAGGGCACCAATTCTGTGTTGTTCGGCCCCACAATTTGTCAATTACGTGAATTAGTACGAAGTAAAAATTAAAAACTCACCCTTTTAATAAAAACTCTTTCTACGTTCTTCATGAAGACCACAGCCGGTTGGAATGCCCTGGCAGTGACAAACACTTGAGCCAGAACCTTTTGTGGAAATTCACATACGGCAGTGAATACCTCAGGAGTTATGTCAATTTTGATAGCATCTGTAAGGAAAATCTTTGCTTTTAAAAGAGCTTCCATAAGTGAGGGTCAATAAACACAGTCTATCGCAGTCCACTGCTGGTCATAAGCCTCTCCCAGGCTGTGCCACAACACCCTGTCCTCCGCCATCCGCATCCAGTCTGTCCCAGCCACTTTCCTGTTTTTTGGAACTTATAATTATAGTGTCCTAAATAATTTACTACTTAAAATAAATATACACTTAGAACACATAGGAGTACAGCGTTGCTATTCTGTAAAAATCTCACCGTGAAAAGTTAGGTGAAGTGAGCGTGGAGTGAGCTGTCAATAGTGTCAATTCCTAACAAAAACAAACTCACTTCACCTAAGTTTTCACGGTGAAATTTTTACGGAATCCACCGGCTGGTAGCGACTCTGAAATGGAAGTAGGCAGGACACTTGGCCAGACATGGTGGTGGCCGGTAGAGCAGAGCCCTAATGGACTGGTTGCTGAGAAATGGTACGAGAGCGTTGGCAGACTAATAGCCAGGTGGGTCGACGACTTACAGAAGATCGCGGGGAAAACCTGGATGAGACTCGCACAGACCAGGGAAGCATGGCACAAAAGGGACCAGCGTGGTAATTACGTAACACACTATCAGTAGTGTTATGAGCTTGGGGTTCGTGACAATTAAAAACTGCCGATTTAATAAACAAAAATGGACACTTTAATCACAACATTAATTACAACTCAAACACACTAGTTATGAAACACAATTTCACTACTGATCACTCTTAGTTGCACTTGAATATTGCTTCGATGTACTCGCTTGTATCGCTTATATATGTCTCGCGGCTCACACCGGCCTTATATAGTGCCACAGAGCTACTATATAAACATCTAGAACGTTCGAGTACATACCGGTCCCGACTGACCCGATGTCGATAGTTCTCGGAATTTCTAGGACCTTGACCCTACTAGTTCTGCTACCCGATACTAGATGGCGCTATTGGTAACTAATGTCACCATGTACCAGGCATCAATTGTGGCGCGCAACAGTAGCAATGGGTTTAATTTTGACAGTTCAGCAACATACATTGCGTTAATTACGTTGTTGAGCAGACACATTTTTGGAACTTATGAAGCAATGGATTAGTAATATCCTTCAAAATTATTCAGATTGAGATTCATAGTGTGTAACGCAATCAGGGTGCTGGCCTATGCTCAGAAGTGATTGGAACAAGGCTGCCAATGATTGACAGAATAGAATAAAATAGACTATAAATATATTTTGCAAACATGGGTACCTAATACATAATAGGTGTTAAAATACAGTAAAGCTAAGCCATATTTCACCATTCGACATGCAACATTTATACCGGGTCCCATTAAAATTGATGGACAAATTTTTGTTAAAATTTTCCATCAATTTTTTTTTCTAGCGCTGTGTTCAGCGCTTAGTACGTCTAACCAAAGATTTCCAAGCAAAAAAAAAACTGATGAAAGTGATTTTATTTTGACCTAAAATAATAAATTTTAGTTAGCTGATTATTTTTCTTGTAAGTATCTATGCGTTGTTCAAATATATTTTTTTATCATCCTTTTTTTGATGATCTGAATGATTTCTATAAGTTTGTCCATCTATTTTAATGGGACCTTATATAATTAACACTAGCTTCTGCCCGCGACTTCGTCCGCGTGAAATTTCTTGTTCCCCCGACCCACCCCGTCACATCTCATCGCCTGCCCGCGCTATTACTTCGTTTTTGCTTAGCGTTCTTACTGACTTTTTTTTCTTTTTGCTCGGCTCCTAAGGGTCATAGCGTGATGTTGAATAGCCTATAGCCTTCCTCAAGAATTGAGCTATCAAATGCAAAAAGAATTTTTCAAATCCGACATACCTGTCGGATTTGAAAAATTCTTTTTGCATTTTCTAGAGATTAGCGCGTTCAACCAAACAAACAAACAAACAAACTCTTCAGCTTTATAATATTAAAAGTATAGATTCACGTAAGTTTATTCAAAAGCCAGTAACCCAGACCCATCAATCCAGAGCAATTATGATGATGATGACGTACTTAACTCCCCAGCAACAGCTTCAGCTAGGAACGTCTTCCCGTTCCTGTCAGGACCGAGCAGCAAAACCCCTTTCCTCCTGGGGGCTCCAGGTTGTATGCCACAGCCGAGAACACATGACAGCATCAACCGACCTTTGATGTCACCGTAACCTGGTAGAGGGAACCTGAAAATTTATAAGGTCACAATAATACCAGTCTACTACTGTCCCTTTTCAGAGCAAAGGCTTGTATCTACAACGCCACATGCGAACAACGCGTCATACCGACGTCACGCAAAATCCTGCATCTCGCAAGCAGGCGTGGAATGATAACTGACAGATAAAAATACTTTCATATTAAATTATTAGTATAGTATAGATAGAATCCCACAGATAACTATGTTGAGTCTGCAGAAAAGTTCGCAGCACGCCACTAACTGGCTGGATCACCTGGAAATCCCTTAACCGACTAAGAAGCCAGGTGGGCCGCTGCAGGTTCTATTTAGTGAGGGTACTCCGATGAACCACAGTGCGACTGTGGAGCCACATCACAAACGATGCCTCACCTCTTGTCCTGCTCTCTGTGCACTAACACCTGCACTATGGAAGACCTTTGCATGGTCAACGCTAACTCTGTCGAAGTAGTCAAATTCTGGTCGAAGCTTATTTAAAATATAGGTACCTACAAATAGAATCATCGACACGATGAGGAAGAAAACAAAAGATTTTTGGGATGCATGAAGAAGCCTCCTCGTGTAGCGCAGTTTGTTCCGCCAGTTACTCAACTGAACGCTCGCGCTCGGCGCATCCTGGACAGGCACACCCAACACCTTATTTGACTGGCCAATTCTTCCCTTGCGATGGTAGGGCTAACACCCGCCTGGTTTACGACCACCCTCCCACCGGATTCCTGCGTCAAACAGCCTGCTGTGTTTCGTTGATGCGTGGGAGTTCCAGTGCCTTAGGCATTTTCTGGGCACGTTCGTTCCATCATATACCTCGTCCATCGCTTTCCATCAGGCGTGATCGAGGTCAGGAGCGCCGAGCGGGCCTATTCAGCAATACTTTTATTTTTTTTTATTCCATTCTATCCATACTTATCAGTATAGTTCATACCGAAAAATTAGAGGTAAGTAAGTAGTAGTAATTACAAGGCAGATGTCAGTTGAAACATCGGCAGTATGCTCTAGGAGGAGATATTATAGTGACCTTATTGGTGAAGTTCTTCATAGAGGTCAGGTGCGTAGTACTCGCTACAGTCGCTACCGGCGGGCGTGCGTGTATGACCAGATGTATGAACGTAAACGAGGCAAAGGGAGTATGTAAGGATAGTAGCAGATGGCGTTCTGTAGTTTCTGCCTGCCCCCATGGGAAGATGGGGTGAGTTTATGTAAAATCTATTCGAAATTAATGTTTCAAATTGATGTTATTTCAAGTTAAACAAATATCAGCTTTATTTTAATGGTAATTAAGTTAATTTCAGAGTGACTAGCATTATTTATTGTAATTTGATTTGTATTGATTAATTTGATTTGTATTGAATTTAATTTGATTTGTATTGATTTTGTTTAAATTTTATGTGATTTTATTTTATACGTGTACAAATAATGGGTGTTATTTACCTGAAATAAATATTATTATTATTGAAAAAGTTATAAAAAACAGCATGTGTGCAATTCACTCGTGGTAGTAGTGAAACCTTCAAAAACACTGTATAATGCTTACTATCTCATTTTCTCCCACGTTAAATCTTATGAATTTACACGTCTCTAAAAAGAGACATGTAAAAACTGTCGCTTTTTCGTTTCTTTAACTTTCAAATCACAACGATGCTAAAGAACATCCATCCATCTGATTCTGATTCTGGTTCCGGTTCTGGTTCCTGTTCCTGCTGTTCCGGTTCCGGTACCGGTACCGGTTATACGGTGATTCTGATTGTGATTTTGATTGTGATTCTGATTGTGATTCTGATTGTGATTCTGATTGTGATTCTGATTCTGATTGTGATTCTGATTGTGATTCTGATTGTGATTCTGATTCTGATTGTGATTCTGATTGTGATTCTGATTGTGATTCTGATTCTGATTGTGATTCTGATTCTGATTGTGATTGTGATTGTGATTCTGATTGTGATTGTAATTGTGATTCTGATTGTGATTGTGATTCTGATTGTGATTGTGATTCTGATTGTGATTCTGATTGTGATTGTGATTCTGATTGTGATTGTGATTCTAATTGTGATTCTGATTGTGATTCTTATTGTAATTCTGATTCTGATTCCATCCATCCATCCATGTCATTTGTGTTCCTATCTCATTTTCTCCCACGTTAAATCATTGTCTCTTTATACTGTCGCTTTTCGTTTCATAAACTTTCAAATCACAATGATGCTAAAGAAGTTTTCACTTCAAAAATGTTTGAAGTTGTAGCGTAAACTGAACTTTATTGTGTAGGAATTAGAGTTATTTTTCCATAAACTCATATTTGTTTACATTTTTGGGAAATAAATCGCGAATGGAGATTATGTAATTAGTGATATTTACGAAGCATCCGGGTCCTTGACGTTATATTCATAGGCCGCATAGTTTGACTCTCCGAAGACATCACTGAATTTAGTTGTTGGCTTCGTCACTATTCCTAGGTCAAAGATGTCCTGAAAGCGAAGGAAAGACAGCTGCAAACAATCTTTTTTAATAGTGGTTAAGGCCTCGCCTGTAAGGCTATGGTCTCCTATTTCACGCTGTACGCTGCGTCACGTTAGGTCGTACGCTGCGTCACAATGTTTACTATAGAAATGTACTATTGTGGTCTCTTTCACACGTCGACGTTGGCGTCTTGACGCCGTACGCGGCATCTAAACGCTGTGCGTCGCGTCTCTAGTCATTTCGAACCATTGCAGCGTAAAGGTCGTCTCTCGCGTCATGCAAAATGATGAGGTTTAATAAAGAAAAAGACTAATTGTTGATAGAAGCAGTTAAATCTTTTAATGCAGTGTATGATAAAAGTGACAAAAATCATAAAAACAATATTTATAAGTATCAATGTTGGGAAAAAATTAGTGATGCAGTCGGATCGACCGCTCGCGAGCAGCGACTAAAACGCCATTCTCTGCTGCGGATGTATTGACCGCCGACGCTGTGCGTTGCATTCAGACGTCGATCGGAACGGAATTAAACGTTGACGCTAACGTCAGACGCCACGTTTGGCATAAAATAGAAGACCATAGCCTTAAGGATTTGATTGATTTCCACCAAATGGTTCGCATCGCATCGGATCGGAAAGGATACGAACGGATATGGCGATAGCCGATCGCGTCCGGCAGGATGTCGACGCATACGATCGGCTCCGTACCGTCGCTTGCGAGCGTATCCGTTTCTGCACCTAGTCAAATAGTTTCATTCCTACCGTGTTGACGTGTTCTAATTTTTTTAAAATGGTTAAAGTTGACGTAGTATTGTTGGCTATTGCATTAGAAGAAGAAGAAAATAATCATAAAATACGGAAGAGGAAAAGAAAAATTTGGACGACAGCCGAAAGGATTCGATCGGATACGACGACAGGCGAACGGAGCCGATCGCGCGTCGCAGATCGCGTGTCGCGGAAGACGCCCGCGGCCAAGCTGCCGTGCACGGCTTGGTAATATAGACTTTAAATACTGTGTACACGATTTAATATCGTTTAAAGATTGTAAAATCCGTTCCGATCCGATGCGATGCGATGCGAGCAGCGAGCCGTATGGTAGAAATCATCCTTTATGCACGAGGTTGTTGGGTTCAAATTCCGGGCGAGTACCAATGTGACTTTTTCAATTCATATTATATACAGACGGCAGCACATCAAGTTACCCGAAACTGTCAAATTTTCCCAATCAAGTTTGAACCAAAACTGATTGGGATAGCTTTAGAGAGTACCTTGAAGACAACATTAATCTCAACGTACCTCTGAAGTCCCCTGAAGACGTAGACGACGCGTGTTTGTACTTCACTAATCTTTTACAAGTGGCAGCGTGGATCAGCACCCCTGAATTAAAACATTCTGTGCATAGTACACCTACCCCGATCGAAGTCCGAAGAAAAATCGCAGAGAAGAGACGATTTCGTAGAATCTGGCAGTCATCACATAATGAACGGGACAAAACCCGCCTTAACCGCGCCATTAAGGAACTGAAAGATCTTCTTGCGAAATCTACCAATGATGCCCTACAACACAGGCTAGAGAGAATAACCCCTGAAGCTAAAGGAACTCACTCCCTTTGGAAAGCAACTAAGAACTTAGCACAACGTCAGCAAAGCTTCCCCCCTATCAGATCAGAAAACTCATGGGCTCGTACAGATCAAGAAAAATCAGAAGCTTTCGCCACTCACCTTGCCAATGTCTTCAAGCCAAACGAATCTGCAGTTCCTGATGATCCTGAAATTGATGCCATTCTTAACCAGGACTTGCAACTTTGTGCCCCACTGCGACCAACATCCCCACGGGAACTGTCTAGATTAATATCTACGATGAACTCCAAAAAGGCACCCGGATTCGATCTTGTTACTCCGAAAATTCTTAAGGAGCTGCCAAGAAAGGGAGTAGTTTTTCTCACTATCCTCATTAATGCCTCTCTCAGATCCTCTTACGTCCCTGCTCTCTGGAAAATATCACAAATCGTAATGATCCATAAGCCTGGAAAGCCGGAAAATGAAGTTTCATCTTACCGCCCTATTAGCCTTACTCCAGTACTATCGAAGGTATGGGAAAGGGTCGTCCTGAACAGGCTGAAACCTCACCTACAAGAAAACCAAGTTGTACCTGATCACCAATTCAGATTTCGTGAGCAACATTCCACCGTGGAACAGGTACACCGAGTCTACCGCACTATAAGACAATGCATGGAAAAGAAGGAGTATTGCTCGGCAGCATTCCTCGACGTCCAACAAGCCTTTGACCGAGTGTGGCATAAAGGACTGTTATGCAAGATAAAGTTGCTCCTGCCCCACTCATTCTACTTGCTAATGAAATCATACCTTGGTGATAGACAATTTCAAGTAAAGCTACGAGACGCTAGATCCCCTCTCGCCAGATGCCTAGCAGGGGTACCCCAGGGCTCCGTCCTGGGTCCAGTTTTATATAATATATTTACTAGCGACCTCCCTCAATGCCCTGACGTATTTGTAGCAACCTATGCTGATGATGCCGCATTCCTGGCCTGTGACCAGGATGCCAACATGGCGAGCATCATGCTGCAAAATCAACTTGACAGGACCCATGACTGGCTAAACAAATGGCGTATAAAGGCAAGTGCGCCCAAATCGCATCACATCACCTTTGCACTCAAACATGGAAATTGCGCCCCGGTCAAATTGGGTCAGGACACTCTACCACAGTCATCAAGTGTGAAGTACCTGGGATTCTACTTGGATCGTAGGTTGACATGGAAGGATCACCTGAAGAAAAAAAGAACCGAAATAAACTACCGATTCAAGAACTTGCTCTGGCTACTTGGCAGACAGTCTTCACTCACCCTTAGTAACAAACTTAGAGTTTATTGTTCTATCATAAAACCAATATGGACCTATGGGATTCAATTATGGTCTTCCGCAAGCAAATCAAACATCATGTGCATTCAAAGAAGTCAAAACAGCATCCTGAGGGTCCTGGCAGCGGCACCCTGGTACGCTCGCAACTCAGAAATCCATGAGCACCTGGAAATTCCAACGATCCTAGAAGAAGCGAAGTGCTACCTAGAGAAATACAAAGAACGATTAACCAACCACCCAAATCCTCTCTCACATTCACTATTGATGCCAAATCATACCAAGAGGCTCAAGAAAGCTGATATTGTGCTGCCTGATTAAAGTGGAATTTGGACATTGGTCCTGATTCCATAAAAATGTGATGTATCTTTCCACACATCTGATCATAGTCAGGGATGACTGATAGCAGATAAAACAAAAAAAAAAAAAAAAAAAAAAAGTTTGAACCTTACGCTTTAGGGATAAAGTTGAAATCTATTGAAGCCTACTACTGCCATCAGTTATTATCTGCCGCTTAAGGGGGAAGCGCCAGGGGAGATCGCGAAATTCAAATTTTCGTACGTATATTGCAATTTGCAGATTAGTATCAGGTTGTACGTTAACAAGTATGTATTACAGAATCATCAATATAATCCTGTAAGTTCATATAATCAGATTAATATTTCATGGAAATAGTCATTCAGTAAAATTATAATTATGAACTTAAGGCTCTTAGAAACAGGCGCGACATGCGATATAATCGCGCGCGACACAAAAGCACCGCTCGTTGCGCGACTTGCGGTGCCTTTGTGTCGCGTGTCGTATCGCGCCTGTTTGAAAGAGCCTTTACCCTAAAACTCGATGCACCTAATTCAGAAGGCCGGGTAGGAACTGTACGTAATAAACAGCAGAAATTGGTACCTCTGAACTTTTCAATAGCTTTTCATCCAAAACCAGTATCTTTGGCGCTGGAGTGACTTTCCGTCTCTTCCTGGGTTTCGGTTTCGGGTACGTCCATTTTAGTTGCTTGTATTCAAACTGATGCTTTTCAATCAGCATTTTAAGATCTATCCTGTGAGAGGTTTTAACAATAAATAGAAAAATAATACTGAAAAAGGGACCAATTTGAGTGAACTTGATTTAAGGCTCCTTCAAACAAGCGCGACACGCGAAAAAATCGCGCGCAATACAAAGGCACCGCAAGTCGCGCAACGAGCGGACGAGCGGGGCTTTGGCCATTACTGGCCAAAGGCCACCCCCATGTACTTCCAGTAACTCTTTTCCCGCGCCACCTCAAACCAGCCCTCGCGGTACGCATCCAGCCCATTTCTCCACCACTTCCTAGGCCGGCTTCGGCGACGTCATCCATCTTTATCAGGTACCTCAATGACTACGTGAATAAATAAATGAAATGAAAACGTTACCTCATTAATTCGTCGACGTACTTCCTGCATTCAAAGTGGATCTCCTTCATCACATCATCAACCAAGAGTGGCTTCATGTAGCCGTAGACTGTTTCTCCAAACTTTTCAGGCGGTAATGTGTCGTAAAGTGACCATGTTAGACGATAGTTTCGTATGACCTGAAACAGAACCATCATCAAACTCAAACTCAAAGCATTTATTTCAATTAAACCATTTACAGGCACTTTTGAATTGTCAAGAAGTCGGTCAGTCAGAAAATATGAAGCTAGTTGCCCATTCCAAAGCGTAGGTACCTATGGAGAAGAACGGGCAAGAAACTCCATGGACACTCTTTTTTAAATTATATTTTACATCATCTGCCTAGCGTTTAATCAACTACTGGCTTCTTTCGTTTGCGTGAAATTTGTGGTCTTCCCCGACGTATCCCGTCGCATCGCATCGCCTGTCCCCGTTATTACTTCGTTTACGCTCAGCGTTCTTTCTGACTTTTTTTCTATTTGCTCCTAAAGGTAGGACGCTCCTGCCGGGTCAGCGGGATTGTCCGAAAGGGTGACCGCTGGCCCGGAATATAAAGGGCTAAGGAAGGAACATGAGTGGGTTTAAGTCAATAAGAGTCTGACACTCCCTTCCGCTCCACCCAGAGCGGGAGGGGTCATTTGATGACTTCACATCGTGAAAAAAAAGACGAGATGTTAGCCTTTCTCGAGGATTGGGCTATTAAATGCATAAATATATTTTTAATCCGACTGATAGTTGAAGAGTCTCTCTTCAGTGAGGTCGGCTTCCAGTCTAATCGGATATAGCTGAATACCAGTATTTATAACCGACTTTTAAAAAAGGAGGAGGTTCTCAGTTAGGATGTTTATACATATATTTATTATTTTTTCTTTTATGTATGTTCGGGCATAACTCCCTCATATATAGACGGATATGCAATAATTTTTTTTTTGTTCGAAGGAGGTTTATTCCGAAATGGTCCCATTTAAATTTCGTAAAGATCTGATGATGAGTTTCGGAGACAGACAACGGAACTCTTCAATATGTTGCCTGAGGTAGCAGCGCGGTGACTTGGTGCGAGAGCTCAGTGATTCGTCAACTTGTGACAACTATCACCCCTCCCGCACCGCGCAGCTACCTCAGGCAACGTCTCAGTTAAGCGGTCAGCCTATAGTCGGAAGATCGTCCCTTTTTAATGGAGGATAGAACTTTACACCCTGTTCCTCATACCTCGAAAACTGATCGGTCGACTGTTATTATTTAGCCACGAGCCACTCAACATGGTAAGTCTAGGTAAGCAAGAGAGAGAAAAGAATAGTATACCTCGATCACATCCTCCGTAACTTCAGACATTTGCAACATATACCCTGGATCAGAGAAGGGATCGCACCTGTTCTTCAACAGAGCTTCATCCTCTTTTTTTTGCGCTTCTCTTTTCACTGCGGCTCTTGCGGCAGCCTCTTCTTTCGCCCGTTGTCTTTCTTCTTTAAGCTGGGAACATCATCATCAGCCTATAATGTCCCCACTCCTTGGTCACAGACCTCCTGTCTTGGAGAGGGAGTGGGCTATAGTCTACCACGCGGGCCCAGTGCGGGTTGGTAGATGTCACATGTCTTCGAATTTTTGGTTCAAGGACATGTCGGTTTCCTCACAATGTTTTCATTCACCGTTTTGAGAGCAGTGGTGATGGAATTATTTACATAAAAGTGCGCGCCTCGGTTCGAACCCACGACATACAACTTGGAAGTCGGGGTCGTTACCACAGCGCCTCCACTGCTCAAAACAAAAACTGTAAACATGGACAATATTAAACGGTGATGTGAACACTCCAATTAACACTTTCAATCGTAATCCGAAAAATTCATTTCTTCATTTATTTCAAAAAGGGAATTGAATACTTTGAATATAGAGCCTGGCATACCTACCTATGAAATAGATAGTTTCCGCCATTTTGATTTTTTTTTCAAAGTTGCGGCAACGCATGAGATATATAAATCGATAGCTATACATCAATGCACACAGAAAACATAATAGGATCAAACTCCGTAAAGCGACTTTCCGAGGCATTAACGTTCAAAGTGGTGGAATGGCAATTCTTAATACCATGCTGTACACCAGATTAAATTCTGTTGTAACTCGCTTTTTAATTACCCTAAATTTTAAAATTAAATTTTTGGTAACAGACTGTATGTTGTATGTACCACACTCTTTTGAAAATAAAATAAAAAAATAAAAGTAGATCTTGTGACATCCATATCTTTTTGAACTAACGTACGTCTTGTTGCAAAGCTGATGAGAAACTAAAACTACCTGTTCTTTAGTCTTTCCCTTAGTTTCATTAAGTATTCGTTCGTCTTCTTCCAATTGCTCGTCTACTGAGGGATAGTCTCCCCTCACAACTACCAGTGTGCCACCTTCCAACTCATAAGGAAATTGGGGGAAGAACTGGTAACCGTAGAACCTGGAATCAATATCTTTAATAAGCATCTAAGTAAGCACGAAACTAGAAGACTGGGCTAGATATACTATCATGCATATCATCATCTGCCTAGCCTTTTCCCAACTATGTTGAGGTCGGCTTCCAGTTTAACCGGATGCAGCTGAATACCAGTATTTTACATGGAGCGACTGCCTATCTCGACGGGAGCAAAGTAAAAAAAGACAACTGCAATTTTGAGATTTTTGGTTTTTTGTAAAAACTAACTTAAAATATCATGTTCTACAACATAGCAAAAACAAAAATACAAATATCACCTTATTTTTGGTACTTTTGTCACGTAAAAGAAGACAACTACGCCTGTTTTGTGAAATTTCACGATGTAGATGCGGATAACTACCGCCTGGCCGTTTATACGCGGGACGCGCGGGGGACCAGCGGTCAGTCATATTGTGTCATCAGTCAGATGACATGTTTTACGTCGGCCGGCACAAATTTTGTTTTTTTTGGTTTGTTAAGTGATAAGTGTGTGTAAAAGTGTTATCATATTAGTAAACAGTTTGGGTTCAACACAATAGACATGGAAAGACGTAAATTATTGGTGAATTTGGGCAAAACGAGACGACAATGCGATATTATGGACTGAGAAGATCTATTTGAATTCCCACGTAGAAACGACCAAGTGGTAGTTAACACAGTTGTCATATTTTTAAGCGCAACGTAGATGCAGACAACTACAATATCTCGTAATTTAAACATAATTAGAAAAAATGAAATATACATGTGGATATATTATTAAATAATGAAGCAATGATGAAAATTTCAATAAATTTGGTTTAAAATTGACAAAATGGGAGCATTTTTTCCTATTATGCGCTCTCCTGAAAAGTAGCTGTTTTGTAGATGTCTCTTTTTACTTTGCGCCCGTCGATCTGACCTCCACAACTCAGTTATTGGGTAATACAATAGCCATTGGTAAGACTGGTTGTCAGACTTTCGGGCTTCTGGCGACCCGTAACGACTGTCAAAGATCCACGAATGACAGCCGGGACCAACGGCTTAACGTGCTTTTCGAGGCACGGAGCGGTCTTGGAATACTATCATCCATTACCAGCCTATAATGTTCCCACTGCTGGGACAGAGGCCTTCTCTCGGTGAAAAAGAGTGGGCGCAGTGCGGGTTGGTAAGTGTTACATGTGTTCGAATATTTGGTTCTAGGACATGCCGGTTTCCTCACGATATTTTCCTTCAGCGTTTTGAGAACAGTGGTAATGAAATAATTTACACAAAGTAGAAAAGAGAGGCGCTTCTCTCTGGGTTCGAACCTACGACCTACAGCTCGTAAGTCGTTACACACCGGCCACCACAGCTAGTAATATGAGGTTGAGATAAATAAAGATTATGATCATATGATGGTATATTATAGTCCGCGCGGAACTACATAGTTGGCCGCGTCTTAGTTGGAGACGGGGGTGAGGGCGGTGGGGTTGCCTATTGTTCGCAACGCACGTACTGAGTAATGAGAAAGCGCCCCTGCCCCTCCATCCCACAGCTCACATACCTAAGGCGCGGCCAACTAATTCCGCACGGACTAATAGTCTCACCATTCATAAAACCATTCCCTGATCTCGTCCGTGATGTCCGATATAATGTCGTCCTTTCTGAGCAGAATCAGTCTGGCCTTTCGCCGCGCCAGCTCTTCGAGATAAGACTCCTTTAACTTCATTCTCGTGTTCTCGCGTCTTTTGTACATCTGATAACAATTGTGGTGGATAAAAAAACTGGCCAGTCTGAGGTCCTTTGTAGATGGCACGGTTTCTTTACGGTACGGCACACTAGCTGCACCACAGATTAAGTGACAAAACTAGTTTTGCTATACATTCCTGCCCACCGCTTTGAGGATTACGGGTGTTATGTTCAATCAAATAAATCAACTCAGCCTCTCGCAGTCCACTGCTGGACATAAACCTCTCCCAGGCTGCGCCACAACACCCTGTCCTCCGCCTTCCGAATCCAGTTTGTGCCAGCCTTAGGCCTGTGTCTTTAGGTCATCTGTCCCTCTAGCTGAGGGGCGTCCCACACTACGCTTACCGATACGCAGTCTCCACGATGTGATGGTGACGATGCGGTTTGATGATGACGATGCGGTTTGATGTTACTGTTACCTTATTATTTTCCTCTAGAAAGCTGAGTCGACTTCTGAAGGGATCTGGCGCGAGACCTAGCCTTATGTCTCTCTCATTATCTCTAACTCTTTTGCGTTTTATTTTCATGAACTCCCTGAAAGCTTTGGCATATTAATACAGGCTGAAATTGAAATCATTGGCATCTTTAAGAGGGTGGAATTACTCATGAATACAGACAACTTTTACAAAAATAACAAAATCTCTGAAATAGCAAAAATTAGGGTTCCGTGTCAGGATCCCTACTTCTTATTCACGAAATCCGTAGTTCCTGTCGAAGTTACGGGCATACTGTCCTCCGTATTAGGCTTTCTTTCCATCAGAGATGAGCGAGGATGCGTAGCGAGGGTTGTGTGTAAAACTAACCAATACCAACGCTAACTTAGTTCAAGCTATAAAAATGAAGCGATGTTATTGGTTGGTTTCACACACATCCCTCGCTACGCATCCTCGCTCATATCTTGTGGAACGGCAGCCTTACTTACAGACATATAATTAGCTTAGGGCCCGAACTAAGAATGAATGTCAACACGATTTGACAGCTGTCCTCCTTCCGTGGATCCATGCTTCTGTCGTTCTGGCTGGTGGCTGGTGTGCGCTCACCCGCCACAGCAATACGCAACACCGCCAGAGGCGACAGCCACCGCTGGTTGTGGCCGGTGGCTCGTATGCGCTTACAGGAAGGCCCCATTGCACAGCAAATTACTGAATACATTTAACGCTAAACGAATTCAAAACATCGTGCAATTTCATTAAACTGTTTTAAGTTGATAGAAATGGTTGAAATATGTTTAGAACTAAACTGATTTAGTGATTTGTCTAAAAAAGCAAGGAAGATTACCTACACATCTTCTGTATTAAGAGTGCAGCTTTCGTCCTCATTTCTATTGGAGCTGGCTCGTTTGTTAGTAAGAAATACTGCCTGCGCGCCACGGCTTTAGCGTGAATATCTCTCATATTCCATTGCCTAAAAATTTATTAAAAACTTCAATGTTATTTCTCAAAGAATATTTCACAATTTTGTTGTATGGGTTTGTAACCGTACAATGTTGTTTGCCAAGCCCATGGGAAGAAGGCGAAGGCTTTATGTATGTTTGCATCATAGCATGTAGCTTCGGCAAAAAATGTGCGATCAGTATCAGGAATGATTTAAAAATGTTTCATATTCCCTACAGCGGCATGTGATATTTTTTTATATTGAATGATAAACGAGCCATCGTCTAATAATAAGTGCCACTGCACCAGCACCGCCTATGGACATTTGCAATACCAGAAGTGCCGCGGATGCATAACCATCTCAGAGAAAACGCTGAAATTTCACTTGCCTGTATTTACCCCGGCACCCATACTTAAACTGGAACACAGCAAAAGTGTTTGGCAACAAAATTATGTATGGTGGTAGTTTATACTCTCAGGCAAGACTTTTTTCACAAACTTAACTGAACTGACTGATGATAAATAAATAAATAAAAAAAAAAAACTATTTTTTTACGCTGTCCCACTCTTATGCGACCCTCCTAAGCCCCTCCACTCCTTTCATCTTTCGCGAGCCCGCGCGTCCTCTCTCCAGGTTTGACGCAGCCTTTCCAGCTCGTCCCGCCACCTCCTACGTGGTCTCCCACAGTTTGTCCGGCATGAGGCAGACATGTCCTGCCTCCCATTTAAGTTAGCAGCCTTTTGAGCAGCGTCTGCTATCTTTGTTTTGGAGCGCAGTATTGTGTTTCGAACACGATCCGTTAATTGCTTGAATACTGGGATCCATTGCTCGTTGGCAGACCTTTAGACTTCTGGATGTTAGTCAAAGACCAAGTTTGTGCTCCATAGGTTAAGACGGGAGGAATAAGCATGTCAATGAGCCTGCATTTCAAAACTTTTTTTTTTTACTTATCCTGCCCTGTCCCACTGAGCAAAGGCCACCCCTAAATCCTTCCAGGCATCATTTTCTAGAGTCACCTGGATCCAACCTTTACTTAATAAGTATTATTTACCTGTATCTTTCATGCCTCTGAATTGTTACAGACTGTATATACTCCTCAGGCATGAGTGTATGAACACTGGGGGCTGTAATAAATACAGATACACCCATATCATTCCTGTTGGTTTTTGGACAAAATCGCGATCGTTGAGAGTGAAGTGTGATCGAGTCGAATCTGGCAAAGTGTTATGGTGATTTGGTTTTTCCAATAGAAGCAAAGGGAGTGCAGGGGAAAGCAGAGCAGTGGAGGCCCAGTGGTAACAGCCCCGACTTACGAGTCGTAGGTCGTGGGTTCGCACCCAGACAGACACTTTACTTTGTGTAAATAATTTCATTACCAGTGCTCTCGAAGCAGTGAAAGAAAACTTCGTGAGGAAACCCTAGGAAACTCTGTCCTAGAACCGACTTGGTAACCCCGCCGCCCTCACCCTCGGCCCCACCTAAGGTGCGGCCAACTAGATCCGCGCGGTCTATAGCTCTTCTCATCTTGTTACTACCGAAACGAGAGAAGGAGAAAACTTACGTGGAGATTCACTGTCTTCTTCCTCTTCTTCAACCGTTTCATCCCTAAGATCCGTGCCACTGCTTTTCATGGGCGTTGGAGGTGGTTTCGGCTGAATATAATATCAGTGGATATAATATTAATTATCAAATTAAACCAAACCACAGTGGGTTTGGTTTAATTTGATTATTGTTGATATCAAAAATCAATCTACCTAGTCTTATACCAATTATGTAGGGGTGGGGTCCAGTCTCACCTGATGCAGCTGTATACCAGTAATTTACATGAAGCGACTGCTTATCTGACCTCGACAACCCAGCTACTGGGTAATACGATACCCAGACTGGTTGTCAGACTTTCGTTTCTGACGACTCGTAACGAATGCCAAAGATCCACAAGTGACCGCCGGGAAACATACTTTCCGAGGTACAAAGGGGTATTGATATGTAATGATGGTCACCCATTCAGGGACCAACCGTGGTAAGCGTAGCTTAACTGGATCAAACAGGCAGAACGCACCTGCAGTACGTACCTTCCTAAATAGTTTTAGGGCTGATTTTTCAATAGTCAGATATATAAAATTAAAATAAAAAATACATCATCAGAGAAGTGTCGCAGACACACTATCTATTTTTATTCTCTAGCTTTCTACAGCGTGTAAGATTTCCTTTTTTTTTAGAAGTTAAATTGGAAGGGGCTTGTGGCCACAAGCCACACTTCTCTGATGATCTATTTTTTATTTTAAGTTCCCGAGGGATAATTTTCGACACTAACTTTTTTAGGTCTTTCCCTTCTCCTCTTCCTCTTCAAGGCATCTACCCACATCTGCTGCAAGATTTTCTCTACATTATCACTCCGGGATTCTAGAGGGAAATGGTATGGAACTACTATCTGAAAGAGAAAAGAGAAAAAAAGATAGGTACTTAGATTAAGTAGGAAATATTACATCAGGAACCCTTTTAGTTACTCATAAAGGGTGGAAGGGGCATAAATGCGCAACCCGTTACCACGGTCTCAGTTTGTAAAGGGCTTTCAAGATTCGTGACATACAGTACCGTCGTCGCACGAATTTGTTTTTTTGTCAAAATGGCAACCACGCATTTGACCTATATCTAAACTGATAGCTGACATCAATGCAAACAGTAAACATACTAAGAACAAACCCCGTATAGTGTCACGTTTCCGAGATATTAAAGTTCAAAGTTGATCACGTGACATGCATATTTTGTGAACTTCCTAACATCTTGTTGCTTAGATGTTTGATATATCACTTTGAATGTTTAAAGTAAAAAAATAGCAGTTCCATACATTTCACCGCGCAGGTATTTTTTTTTTTCAGGATCGGAAATCATCAAATCGGAACTCCTCCCGCTCTGGGTGGAGCGGAAGGGAGTGTCAGACTCTTACTGACTAAAACCCACCCGTGTCCCTTCCTTCGCCCTTTATGTTCCGGGCCAGCGGTAACCCTTTCGGACAATCCCGCTGAACCGCGCAGGTATTGATTGCACTTTTCCATGAAACAGCAGTTATTTTTTTTAACAGTCGTAAAATTTCTACGCTTGGAGAGAGTGCGAGAATCATGCGCTGAATTCTTGGTTTCAATTTGCGCATCGATGTCGCATCCAGACTGTATAGTTAATACCGACACGAGACAAGGTGCGGTCTTACCGCGACTATGCGGTCAGCTTGTGATCTTCCTGTCACAATAAATACTTTCCTCTCTTACCTCTATGTCCAAGGGAGTCATATGAAGTTGTTTTAACGCCGAATCGACGTAGATGTAATCGTTCACTATAATATGGACCAACTCATTACGGAGCTCGTACATCCTGGGGAAAAAGAGGGAGGTGTATAATCTTCCCACTGCTGGGACACAAGCCTCCTCTGGGTGAGAGGGAGTGGGCTGTAAGTCAGCACGCGTTTCCACGGATCCACGGATAAATAAGATAAGTATCTGTCTTTGTTAAAATCGGACCTAACCCAGAAGATTATAAACAAACCTTTTGATAATAACAGTGATGATCGCCAGTATATACGGCGCCCTCTGCAGCTGAACATTGTTCAGATAAGCGTCATACATCTTGTTGACCAGATCGCAGTATCTAGCGTAATTCCTACCGACCACCTCCGGGGGTAAGGAACGGCCTTGTAGACGCATGCCTTTGGCGGCTGCTTTCTGAAAAGGATTGGTTGATCATTTTGGAAGCCTACTTTCGACCAAATAAAAAAACTAAGACGAGGGCTGCCAAAAGTAAAGTGAAGCCTGTTTCGCAAACATGTATAGTGAGGTGTAGTTTGATTGGAAATGGTTGTAAATATGTGCGTGTGAGCGTGTATGCACAGAGCGGAGGTGTAGTTTTTGCATGCTTCACCGTATTGTTTGCAGCGCTATGTCTTGACTTTTTTTGGTCTGAGCCTACTTTGAAAAATCCAAAATTTACTTGACACTGATTTTAAATGCGAGGGCTCTCAACAGTTATGGGTGGCTGGTAAAGGGCAATTTTAGTGCGTGAGAGAGTAATCATCCAATAGTGTTTCCAATGCTGGGACACATACACTGACCTATATGGTAGATACAAGTACGCTGGACTAAATATACTATACAAAATGACAGTTGTTTTTTATGTCGAATCAAAGCTGAAGCATCTCAGGAACTAAAATTGACATATTGCCGCAAATAGCCATTGCATCGTTTCGTTTTGGTACGTCATGTCTCTGATGATTTAGGTCTAAATCGTGGAATAAGACTTTTTTGTGTAAGTATTTTGTTATGTTTACAACGAGATATCTACCTATTAAGAAAAAATGTATCCTGGAGTAATCGCATCTTGCATCTTGTAAAACTCGGTAGGTATCATGAATATTAGTTCCCAAGACGCTCACGTTGTTGTCAGCGCCAAAATGGCGAAAATCAAATGTCTTCATTTTGTCGTCGATAGTTTGAAGTCTAGCGTACTTCTTTATTACGTATAGGTCAGTGGACACAGGCCAGGAAGCCAGTGAGAGGGAGTGGCGCGTAATCCACCACGCGGGCCCAGTGCGGGTTGGTAGATGTCACATGTCTTCGAAATTTTAGTTGTAGGACATGCCGGTTTCCTCACGATTTATTCCTTCAACGTTTTGAGAGCAGCGGTGATTAAATTAATTATTTACGCAATGTGCCTGCCTGGATTTGAACGCACGACCTAACTCGTAAGTCGGGGCCATTACCGCTTGGCCACCATTGCTCTCTTCAAATCTATACTTACGGATGATTATGACAGCCGAAAGGATTCGATCGGATACGACGACAGGCGAACGGAGCCGATGGCGGGCGGGTACAACATACTGTTGGCTACGATCGCATGTCGCGGAAGATACCCGCGGTCAATCTGCTGTGCGCGGCTTGCTAATATAGACTTTAAATACTGTGTACACGATTTAATATCGTTTAAAGATTTTAAAACCCGTTCCGATCAGATGCGATGCGAGTCGTTTGCAAAAATCGCCTAAACCCAGTAAGTAAGCTTGATCATCAATGACCGTTCCTCCTCTATAATTATGTGAAGAGACCTTTGTCCTGCAGTAGAATATGTCACAGGTTCTAACCTACTTACTTTGTCCTGCAGTAGAATATGTCACAGGTTCTAACCTACTTACTTTGTCCTGCAGTAGAATATGTCACAGATTCTAACCTCCTTACAATTGTCCTGCTGTAGAATATGTCACAGGTTCTAACCTACTTACTTTGTCCTGCAGTAGAATATGTCACAGGTTCTAACCTACTTACTTTGTCCTGCAGTAGAATATGTCACAGATTCTAACCTCCTTACAATTGTCCTGCTGTAGAATATGTCACAGGTTCTAACCTACTTACTTTGTCCTGTAGTAGAATATGTGATAGTTTCTAACCTCCTTACTTTGTCCTACTGTAGAATATGTCACAGGTTCTAACCTAATTACTTTGTCTTGCAGTAGGATATGTCACAGGTTCTAATCTCCTTACTTTTTCCTGTAGTAGAATATGTCACAGGTTCTAACCTACTTACTTTGTCCTGTAGTAGAATATGTCATAGTTTCTAACCTCCTTACTTTGTCCTACTGTAGAATATGTCACAGGTTCTAACCTAATTACTTTGTCTTGCAGTAGGATATGTCACAGGTTCTAATCTCCTTACTTTTTCCTGTAGTAGAATATGTCACAGGTTCTAACCTCCTTACTTTGTCCTGCAGTAGGATATGTCACAGGTTCTAACCTCCTTACTTTGTCCTGCAGTAGAATATGTCACAGGTTCTAACCTACTTACTTTGTCCTGCTGTAGAATATGTCACAGGTTCTAACATCCTTACTTTGTCCTGCAGTAGGATATGTCACAGGTTCTAATCTCCTTACTTTTTCCTGTAGTAGAATATGTCACAGGTTCTAACCTACTTACTTTGTCCTGCAGTAGAATATGTCACAGGTTCTAACCTACTTACTTGCTGCATGTTATCCTCTTCCACCGTTTCCTGTGCTTTCTGCAGTATGCTCAGCCATTTCTTATGTGCATCTATCGTTGTCTCGTACTTCACAGGTATTTTTAACAAAGACATTTTGATTTAGTTTCTTATCTGTTGGAAGATTGGGAAAATATATTGATACTAGCAGCGCCCCGGTTTCACCCGCATATGTTTTGATCCCGTGGGAATATCGGGATAAAAAGTATCCTAAAAGTAATTTGATGATATGTTTGATATAGACTTTAATACTTTAATACTTTCAGGCATATTCCATATTTGTTGTTTTATCTTATTAAAAATAATATCATTATTTTTTTTAAATTTTAACACTAAGCAATTGATTTCTCCATTCTAGAGGGATACGGCACTGTTTCTCTTTATTACAGGCTATTATGTAGCCTATATACCCCAACTATTTTTGTTGCATACCAGTGTTCAGTTGAGTGCAACTGTTTTTAATGTATTTACTGCAACACCTTTTATGCAATAAAGTTTTATTATTATTATAATTTATTGCTAGATTGACTTTGATTTCCCACATCTTGAGCTTCCTTATCATTTGAAATTAATAACTTTCTAAACTTACGTTTTTCGCAATAAAATTTTAAACATTTTATTTAGTAACACATTACGGATTTAGCGTAAAAACACAAGAATTTAGTTTTTAACTATAAACTGAAATTTTATTTATAATTTACTTTAAATAAATTAGTAATTATACAGGAATTTTGATGTCATGTTCGAATTGTCATTTTGATTTTACTAGTGCTAGAATCTTTGATTCTGACTCTATAGCTTTACATTGTTTGAGTATTTACGCGTTTTTGATTTCTTTATGATTCTGTTGAAGAAGCGATGATTTCAAATACATAGTTGTATGGCATTTGTACAGTCAAGAAAAATGATTGTTTATCAAATTGACGTAGTGACAAACACTAGGTACGTCAATTTGCCATTAAGTATAACCATTTAGCCATACAACTAGAATTATAGTTTAATTATCTCAGCCCACCGCAGTCCACTGCTGAATATAGGCCTCTCCTAGGCTTCGCCACAACACCCAGTGTCCTCCGCATTCCGAATCCAGTCTGTGATGCTGGCGCTACACATTGGCCTTGTCCATTGGTTCAGACTTGGCGCCACATCCAATGTTAAGCAAAATCAGTAAAACACTGTCCAATATCTGTCCAGGCCCGATACACATCTTGGAGCCAATACTCCAAGGCTACAACTTGGGTCAAATTATGTCCAATGTGTGGCCCCAGCATGACACTCACCTTTTTGAGGTCGTCAGTCCAGCTAGCTCCGGGGTGTCCCACACTATGCTTACCTCAGTTACAGATGTTCTATGTCACGAAGTCCGTTTGGCTATGAATGTTGTCAAGCGTGCACATGCACATTGTGATCAACAGAGACTCAACAATGGGTGAAGTTAAACGGTACACATTCGCGGAAATAGCCTCATGCGACGGCAGCAAGGGGCAGCCGCTGTGGGAGCGCGCTTGTCGGGATACGTCACTACTACAATCAAAGCCGAACGGACTTCGTGAAATAGAATATCTGTACCTCTACCATTCCTGGCCAAACTTGTAAGAGAAATGAAACAAAACACTTTAGTCAACTTTTGATTTATTTATACTTTAATATTTATATCATACATCACAATATTTCACTATACTTAAGCCAAACGACAATTTCACAAGTCCTTACGTAATAAAATTTTTATCATTATTAATAAAAAATAAACAATTTTGAGCAATTTATATTTTTTGTTTTTTTTTTGATAATTTATTTTATAAAAAAATCTCCCCGACTGATTTTGGGAAGTAAATGAATATAAAATAAGTTGCAACGTTTCTTTGGTTGTAAACTTTTATAGAAGCAGAGATACAAGTAAAATAGTCAAAGATATAAATACGCAGAAGTGCATTTCGCAAGAGTTAACTTGAGACCCAAGCGGCCCCCCCGAACCCCGCGCTGTTAACGCTCTCGCGCTCATGACGCCTCAGTATCGCGCACATACGTCATCCGAGCAAAGTCTTAAAAGGTAAGCTCACTCCATCGTAGACTTTGTCTCTGTCACCTCTGATCTAGACGAGAGTCAAGAGAAAACCCATTAAAAAAAAAAGTCTCAAGTCAACTCTTGCGGGTTACAGCAAAAGTTTATAAAACGATAAATATCACCAATTATAAATTCTCTAAAAAATGAGCCCTCTCAGTTTTATATCACTAAAGAGTTGGCTTAGAATTAGCTAAGTTATTTGCACCAATATACAGCATGTTTCAGAAAGGTATGTTTTTGGACTTTTGCACAGCGTTTAGAGGACTCAATATGGAACGGAAATGAGGAACAGGGTGTAAAGTTCACTCATACTCAATAGAAAAAGGAGGATCCTCCGACCAGACGGGTGTTGTGTCTGGCGGGCAACTGCCCGATGATTCATGTTGGGCCGTTGTACCTACGCTAGTTGCGCGGTAAACTTTGCTTGCGAGATGCAGGGTTTTGCGTAACGTCAGTACGACGCGTTGTTTGCATGTGGTGATATAGATACCGTTACAAACTAACTTTCTGAGAGGCTGTATAACCACACTGTATAACAATTTTTTTGAATAAAATTTTACAAAATAAATAATACAAATATCTAGGTACAAGAAAATAGCAATACAAAGAAGTAAAATATAATTTCCCTACTTATATTCATCCATACATTTAATGTCCACAAACAGTGAAATTAGTTGTTATACCGGGTCAAATTAAATTAGCTGGCGGAACTCCGCAGATGTGATGAGTATCGATATAATTAATATAATTATCAGAGATCGGAATTGGGTGTGTGAAAATACCTAAAGTTTGCAGCGAGACATAACATAGAGCTGTTATAACCACTTAAGTTAACCGGTTTTTTTTCGGTTTTTTGTTTTACATGTTTTTTACCTTTGAAAAACCGAACTATACACATTAGCAAACTGCTAATACAGTTTTAAATTAATTTTTGTTTTGAACTTTTCCGGTTCAAATTCGGTTTTTTAGTTCTACTTGTTCTGTACATCTGAAACACCGAATTTTACACATCTGCAAGCTGTAATACAGTTTTAGTATTTTTTTTTAACCGGAAAAGTACAAAATAAAAATTAATTTAGAACTGTATTAGCATCTTGTAAATGTTTATAGTTCGGTATTTCAAAGGTAAGGAACATGTACAACAAAAAAACCGAAACTAAACCGGTAAAATCCAAAACCGGTTTAACTTAAGTGGTTGTAACAACTCCATATTATGTCCCGCTGCAAACTTTAGGTATTTTCACACACCCAATTCCGATCTCTGATAATTATCTAAACATGACAAATAAGAAAACAGATTTTCTCAACTCATACTTCAAGTAATAATACTGCCAGCGGTCGATGACCCCACAAAAACAGAATCATCAAATTAATTTATTTTTGTTTACCTCAAAATAATGATTTTTATTTTATCATGTTTAGATATCGATAACATCACGTCTGCGGAGTTCCGTTAGCTAATTTAATTTAAACCTGTATAATTGTGCAATAAATATATTTTATAAGTATTTAACATTTATTTATAACATATTTACTTAACTAAGTGGTGTTTAAATGGAAGCTGTGATACATAAGCAAGGCTTCTAGAGGGTCTAATATTGTAATACTATTATTATCTATACTATTTTCAACGTTTTTTTTTACTTTATAGGATTAACTTACAAATTTGCCCTTACAACCGTACGCAAACCACGAACGGTTATTTTCGATACTCAGCACTAAATCGATTAGAATTCAAGGAAATATTGATTCCTGGTTAATTTCGATTCGATTCGTTCATCGTCACGATTGCCCGAAAGATCGTTTGACCGATGAGCTGTTGGTCGAAAAAAGATTTGCCCGAAATTGCGTTTGACAGATGAACTGTTAGACGAAATAATGCTTGTCCGAAAGATCGTTTGACCGCTGGTGGTCGAAAAGACGTTTACCCGAAAGATCGTATGATCGATGAATGTTTGACTGAAAAAGGCTAGCTTTACATGGCTGCTCGGAACTTTTTGGGATAAAATAGCCACAAGACTTGAACGAATTGTTACTGTCTTGTTACAACACTCTTAGCTATCCTTATAGAGGTGAGGAATAGGGTGTAAAGTTCACTCAACCTCTATAGAAAGGGAGGATCCTCCGACCAGACGGGGGTTGTATCTGGCGGGCAGCTGCCCGATGATTCATGTCAGGACATTGTATCTATGCTAGTTGCGCGGTAAACTCTGCTTGCGAGATGCAGGATTTTGCGTGACGTCACTATGACGCGTTGTTCGCATGTGGCGTTGTAGATAACACTACATCCTATATAAAAGTAAATAACGTATAATATGCCCTATTCTATGAACACGAGACCCTCATTATAACATATGCGTTTATTTATAAGTCACTTATGTACGTTAAACTTGGTTTCTGGAAACCATTCCGAGTCTCCAGTCACTAATACCTGGTCTCTGGGACGAAAATTATTATCGACACGTCAAAATTAAACGCATGTCTGCTGGGACACAGGCCTCCTCTCGGTGAGAGGGAGTAGGCCGTAATCCACCACGCGGTTCCAGTGCGGGTTGGTAGATTTCACGTCTTCGAATTTTTGGTTCTAAGACATGTCGGTTTCCTCACGGTGTTTTCCTTCACCGTTTTGAGAGCAGTGGTGATTAAATTATTTACACAAAGTAAAGCTTGTGTGGTTTCGAACCTATGATCTACAACTCGTAAGTCGCGGCCGTTACCACTGAGCCACCACTGCTCCGATTGTGTGTGTGATGCGAGTGGCTGTATATAATTCGTTTAACCAATCACAACAATTTTTTAGGTAACACTACAATTTTTGTGTTGATTTTCGTTTCAGAGACCGGGCGTAAATCTGCTGTCAAATAATCTATTACTTAGGGCTAACTTTTCAATTCGAAAACAAAATTGACGTCCGAGAGATTTTGTACAGAACAAACTGTCAAAAATTCAAAATGATTCCTCGAATAAAATTATCTTGGCGTTGGAAAAATCAGACCTAAATCGAAACAACAACAACCATCCATCTTTTTGTTCATCTTTATGTGTGTATGTCACTGAACTCCTCCTTAAAGGCTGGACCGATTATGATGAAACTTTTAGTGTGTTTGAGCCTTTGAGCCCACACAAACACGCAAAAATTCTCTGGATGGTTTAGATTCACAATTGGTCCCGGTAGGTGGCGCTGTCGGGCATGACAACGTCTGTTGGGGCCTTTGGTTAAATATAAGATTTGACAACACATTCAAGCTTTGAAAAACTAAATAAGTAACGAATCGGGGAGAATGGTAAACATTAACATCTTTATTCATAAACTTTGTTTAAGGTTAAATCGTGATTAGCAACTGTTTAACCATAAATTTATGACGTTTAAATGTCACTTAACTTTTATCATGGTTTATAAATAAACCCCTATATTAATCGGCAAATAGGCATCTACATAAATACATTTAAAATACACATTTTAACGTACACTGTAAGAATACTAAATTCGTGTAGAAGCAAAATATATATGTCACCTTTTGTCTGTACCATTGGAGGAAAAAGGAATTTTCTTATCCTTACTAATATTCTAAATTCAAAAGTAACTTTGTCTGTCTGTATGTATGTTACCTTTTCACGCCTTAACCACTGAACGGATTGCGATAAAATTTGGCAGAGAGATAGATTGCATCCCGGGGAAGGACATGGGATAGTTTTTATCCCGATATTGCCACGGAATCGACACTTATGCGAGTGAAACCGTGGAGCGCTGCTAGTAGAGAATAAACAACGCTTGCTTACGGCGTGTTTACGATTTCCGATTGTCAGAAGTCTACACTTCTTCACAATGGATTCTTTCACAGGTTTATAAAGGCGGTCACCCATCCATGGACCAACCGCGGCAAGCGTAGTTTAACCTGATCGATCGACCCCTGCGGCTGTTATTACTAGCCATATGCCCTTTTGAAAATGAAACACATGAAATGAAAATGTCCACTGTTAATCTGAAAAGTCAACGCAATTTTACTTCTACACAGATTCAATGTTCTTAAAATAAATATAAGTACTGTGTTATTTTTTACTGATTAATACGACACTTCAGTAACACGGGTGGGTTTTAGTCAGTAAGAGTCTGACACTCCCTTCCGCTCCACCCAGAGCGGGAGGGGTCATTTGATGATTTTAACTCAAAAAAAAAAAAAATAAATACGGCACTTACGAAAGCAACTTTTTGCGTAGCCTACCTTTAAAGTTAAAGCAATATCGACTTTAGTCCTGTTCCTTTACGAACGACTTTCAAAATAAGTAATAAAAGATCGGATGTCCCATTTCAAAACATAGTAAGGGACACTTTTTACAAAAATCGTTTTATTGCATAATCTTGCTAACCTAGAAGGTCTCTACCAAATACAAAAACACCAGCGTTTTAAACTTACATAAAAGGAGATATATTTAAGCATCGATACCTAGTAAGTGCACCTTTCACTCCCTAGTGACATTTTAAAACCTAGTAAGTCACTTTAACCAATTCAAAAAATACATTCCATAGGCTGAGCAATATTAAGTTTATGCACTCTCCTGTAAAATTTCATTTTAAGTCCTTACTAGGTTTTGAAATGGGGCAGCCGAGATCGTCCGCGTCCTTTGAAAATTCTGGCGTAAAAGAACCAACAATCGGCGGGGTAATTGCGTAACGCACTAACAATGGCAATAGCTTTCATTTTTGACAGTTCAACAACATACAGTGCGTGCCACGTAAGGAGAGAC
The DNA here is from genome assembly GCA_927399505.1 of Luperina testacea. Lineage (NCBI taxonomy): Eukaryota > Metazoa > Arthropoda > Insecta > Lepidoptera > Noctuidae > Luperina > Luperina testacea. The sequence continues at coordinate 5,847,694 of OV656783.1, read as the reverse complement.
TTGACCCCGCCTCCCCCGCTCTTTCCGCCGCCCCTATGACGTCCGGTCCCGTCCCGCACTCAGACCTCATACCGCTAAAGATACCTAAAATCGTGTTCTGCGCATGTCAGACCACGTGGTGTGTCAAGTCTCATCTTACGTGGCACGCACTGTACATTGCGTTTCTTTACTTTTTCGAACATATGAACGAATTAGTAATATCCTTTAAAATGAGTTACGCAGTGGTGCAGATACCTAACAAGGTTTCAACATTCTACAGCTCTACAATAAGCATTTGTCACATCAAACCGAATAAAATGAAACATATGACAAGTACTACGATTTATCATTCACATGCCTAATGGGTCTAATCTGTTTTAATTTAGTCGATTGTCCATCGAACTTAATATCGACATCTACGTCACTTAGCGGATGAGAAATGGTCGAACACGAGTCGTATTTCGACTCGTCTGGGCTGAGCGGGGTGACAAACCCACTGTCATTAACTTTACCATCTTTTAGCGGCTGTAAATTCAAAGACATGCTTTTCCTACTTTGAAAGATACTTAGATCATCTATATAGGACGTTGGACTTAGTTTCCCGTTTAATTTTTCGTCTAACCTGCGCAAGTTCTCGTCGAAATTGTTCTTAAGCTGATGCTCGAACAGTCTTTCTTGACGGATCTGCTCGTGGGTGCTCGCGAAAAATCCCGAGTTCTTCTTCCCGAGTTCTTTTAACGTATCTGTAATATTTTCCGTCTTATGCTTCTCGTTTTTCTCTTCTAAAGGCTTCAGTTGTGTATTCCTCACATTCGCTATTAATCCAGAATGTACAGACTGTGATTTCTTCATCATAAACTGTCTTCTCTCGTGCTCGATATTATTATCTTTCGGCGAATCCTCCCGAATCTTTGCGAATAAATTCGGCGAACTTATGCCCGTTTTGAAGTTCTTCCTCGGATCATCTTGTTGTTCTTCGTTGGAGAATTTCGTGGAGAATATCTTGAAGGACAGTTTCTTGGAGTGGTTCTGTACTATTTTCTTTATTTCCATCGGTATGTCGTGCTTGTGGTGGGCAGAGATGTATCGGCTGAGTAAAGTTAGTTGTTGTTCTAAGGATTTGTTCATTGTTTCTAGTCTCATTTGGTTTTTCTGATAGTTTGCTATCGCGTCCATTGCTTCCTGTAAAAGGAGGGTGTTTTGGTTAGTACTGTTGCGTAAAGTTAATTGCAAAATGCGTGCTACATGATTCTGAATGTCCCTGAGAAAAAATTCAACTCTAGGGTCTAGAATATTATACATATAAACATTATTTTCTCGATCACTTACATCACAAGAGATAGCTTTTCAATGACTTTCAAAAATTTGTCATATCGAACATAGGTACGTGACATCTTGAGCAGTCCACTACCTTGCTGACTAAGATTTTTATCACAGCATGACCCATTCTGATAAAATTTGTGCCGATACGAGAGAAAACTACATTGTGGAGCACGTAAAGCTGTTGGTCCCGGCTGTCATTCGTGAATCTTTTACAGTCGTTATGGGTAGTCAGGAGCCCGAAAGTCTGACAACCAATCTTACCAAGAGGTATCGTATTACCCAGTAACTAACCTGAAGGTCAGATAGGCATTTGCCTCATGTAAAATACAGGAATTCAGCTGATTTCTGTAAGGCTGGAAGCCGACCACAATATAGTTGGGAAAGGCTAGGCAGGTAGTCCCCCTTACGGAGCCGAAACGTGGACATTTGCGGTACGGCTGGTCCATATATTCAAGGTCGCTCAGTGAGCTATGGAAGAAGTAATGCTTGGAATCTCTCTGAGGGATAGAATTCGGAATATGACCCGGCAGAGACCAAAGTAATCAACATAGCTCATTAAATTAGCAAGCTGAAGTGGCAATGGGCCGGCTATATTACCGGTTCTACTATATTACCGTAGAACCCATGACCGTTAGACGTGTTCTTGAGTGGAGATCGCGAATCGACAAACGTAACGCCCTCAGGCTAGGTGGAACGCGCGGTGGTGATTGTGGTGGTAGCTAGGTGGATCTTCGCAAGGTGGCTGGTACACCTGAATCGAATCGAGCTGAATGGCGTGCAATTGAAGAGGCCTATATCCAGCAGTGAACTGCTGTAGGCTGGTGATGATAATGAGGCAGGTAGACGAGAGAAGAAGAACTTTGAATGAACTTACATCAAGCTCCTCTCCCATCCTATTCTTATCCTCGACCAGTTGCTTGTTGTCTTCAGTGAGCGCAGCCAAGCGCGGCATCTCCTCGCGTAGTACGGCGTACTCCACCGCGTAGTCGCAGAGCTGACGGCTTATGTCTAGCGATAGAACCTGGGAATTGAAGTACGGATGTATTTAAGTACATTCTCGTCATGTCTCATTACCTCTTTTGTTTTTAAAAGGTTGGCAAACATGACTACCACGTTTTGCAAGCTAAAGTGGTGTAGTTTTGAAAGTTCGTTTTTCTGCGAGCTCTCAGATCGTGAACAGAAGGAAACTAGCTCATTTCTGGACAGGGCTTTAGCAATTACATTTAACCTGTAGAGAAACAATTCAAAAGCCACGGTGTTTCGCGTGGATCCATGTTCTGGCATACGGAGGGTTAATGGTCTCTGGTCAACACACATGTCGCTGAGACAGTAGAAGGCAGTGAGCGGAACTGAGCTGAGTTCAGTGTAGGTTGCATAGATAACTAAGCGGAAATCTAGACACTCAGTCAACGGAGTCACTTGTTCCGTCCAGTAGGTACGGCACGGTATCAATACGTGCACAATTCACCCGTTTCTAGACAACATCTTAGGCTAAGCATTTACACAGAGGTCAGCGGGATTGTCCGGGTCAGCGGGATTGTCCGAAAGGGTTACCGCTGGCCTGGAACATAAAGGGCTAAGGAAGGAATACGGGTGGGTTTTAGTCAGTAAGAGTCTGACACTCCCTTCCGCTCCACCCAGAGCGGGAGATAACAGATTTAACAACGTACCTTCTTCATGACCTTCTTATAGAACCCGCGGTTCATATCAGGCAGCTTGTGCTTGAGATACTCGGCAGCCTCCTCACAACTCTCACACAGCATCAGTCCATCCTTGTGTGCAGACAGCAGGGCGAGAGAGACGGAGAATACGATGTCGAGAGATTCGAGGAAGATTAGGTCTGGAAAGAGAGAAAATAAAGTTTAACAATAATAATAATTAAGTACTTTTATTTCATGAAAGTGACATAATTACCTTTCGACCGAATTTCGTTACCGGCATCCAATCTCAACGGAGACTACCCAAGTATGCAAGAGATATCGTCGCTCGCATGACTAAAAGTCCTATCTCATTTTTTAGCTGATTTGGGCTGTGACGGCTACATTTTTAATTTTACATTTTGTTGCCTTTCAAAATGGTTATACAATTTTGAGATCCAAATAACATAGAGGCACGACCAGTTAAAAAATGAGATGGGACTTTTAGTTACGCGAGCGACGATATTATACGGTGCATAAAAATCATATGCTGATTTCATAGTTATAGTATGCGCACTGGTTAAAAAAAATCTGTATGTAGACCACAAATGTGTGCGCAAACATATCTGTTCTTGTACTCTGGTCCGATGGGACAGCATTTACAATCCTTGCCAATTCAACTATCTACTTTAGCAGTATGTATTCTAAGTTGATTTTTGAGTGACCATCTTAATAATAAGATCCTAAAAATTGCAATAGAATTTGAACTCTGCCTTCTACAACTTAGAGTTTGTATTGACTCACCGAACACCCTGACGACGAAGCCCAGCGGGAACTGGCTGGTGAAGAGCGTGAGCATCCAGGGCGCGGCGTAGAGCGCGGGCGAGATGTCCAGCGCCTCCAGCTTGGCGTGCAGCTCGGGCTCGTGGTCGCGCAGCAGGCGGGACAGCTGGTACAGCTGGGGGAGGGCGTGGTTTATTAGATAGAATACTCTTTGTTGAGAACGAAAGTTATCGACATAGCTCAAAGAATTAGCAAGCTGAAGTGGCAGTGGGCCGGCCATATCTCGCGAAGAACCGACAACCGCTGGGGTAAACGAGTTCTTGAGTGGAGACCGCGACTCGGCAAACGTAGTGTAGGACGCCCTCCGGCCAGGTGGGATGACGATCTGCGAAACACTGCAGGCAGATGCTGGATGCGTCAAGCTGAAGACAGGGCGCTATGGCGCTCATTAGGGGAGGCCTATGTCCAGCAGTGGACTACTATAGGCTGATGATGATGATGATGATGACTCTTTGTTGAGGGGTCCGTGGCTAAATAATAACAGCCGCCAGGTCAATCGATCAGGTTAAGCTACGCTGGCCGCGGTTGGTGTGTGGATGGGTGACCATCTTTACATACCAAGACTCCTCCGTGTCTTGGAATACACGTTAAGCCGTTAGTCCCGGCTGTCATTCGTGGATCTTTGACAGTCGTTACGGGTAGTCAAAAGCCCGAAAGTCTGATAATCAGTCTGAAACCAAGGGGTATCGTATTACCCAGTAACTGGGTTGTGGAGGTCAGATAGGCAGTTGCTCCATATAAAATACTGTTATTCAGCTGCATCCGGTTAGACTGGAAGCCGACCCCGACATAGCTGGGAAAAGGCTAGGCAGATGATGATGTCTCTTTGTTGCATAATTCTAAGGGCGATATTATGAGCGGTGCTTTCGGAATGAGTGATATCTGTCGGACAGCGTGAGGAGGAGCAGAAGTTGTACAGTACCCGGCGATAAATATTGCACATCAACCTTTACCTTTTTTGTATTTTATACAAAGAATAAAAATAATTATCAAAAGAAGCAAATCATAATTGTTTTAACAGCTCCTAATAGATACCGGACTGTTTGTATTTCGTGCGACAGAGATAACGCTATACGAAGCCGAAATTAGCCGATTGTCTCTTTCGATGTGCAATATTTATCGCCGGGTACTGTACTTAAGATTGAGAGTAATCTGTAGCGTAGTAAATGAATAAAACTTAAGAAACAACGTTATGTAATACTGCCAAAGCAAAGAACAAATGCCTCTTTAAATTATCTTGCTTGCGCGTTGTCACTGTGTGTTGGCGATTTCGAACACTGTTTTTTAACTTATCTCTATTAACTGAAAATTCACTTAATTTTATGTTTGTTGTGTTAAGTCCAACATAGAAAGTGAAAAGTATGTACAGTCACGAGCACTTGGCAACTTTCAATTGCGATTTATTCGTGAAATAACGAACGCAACGTTGAAATACGACACTTTACACAAACCTATGGGTTCGAAAATACTTTGTTCGTAATAACATAAAATTTCATTCAAAACTAAAAGAGAAAATCGTCATTGAATAAAACCAAGTGTATACATATTTATACTCGTGACTGTACCCTATGTATTTGTAAGTATTAAACACGAAGCAAATATGCTTCGTGGTATTGAAACAGCTTTTGCGACACTTTCAAAGACTTGAGAAAACCTTTCTTGAAAATAAATGTATATACTATAGTTGGATAAATCATAGTTACCTGAACTTGCAGAGCGCTCATGTCCGGGAGGTACTGCTTCCGGAGACCTCTTCTGAACATTAGGTGACGGAGCAGTATAAATGCTTCTGCTTCTTCCATCTGTTACATAAGTGCGACATATTCGTGATTATTAAAAACAAAAAATTGGTCAAGTGCGAGTCGGAGTTGCACACGGAGGGTTCCGTACCACAAGGCAAAAACGCCGAAAAAAAACACGTGTGTTGTATGGGAGCCCCCCTTAAATATTTATTGTATTCTGTTTTTAGTATTTGTTATTATAGCGGTAACAGAAAAAAAAATTCAACTGTCTATAGCTATCACGGTTCATGAGATACAGCCTGGTGACAGACGGACAGCGGAGTCTTAGTAATAGGGTCCCGTTTTTGTAGTTACTTACATGTAACAATAAAACTCCAGCCACAAAACTCAGTCCCTGGCAGTATCCGACTTCAGGGTCCAGTAGAGAGTAAGCCTTCAGTAGGTTGTACAGAGCCAGCTGACCTGGACCCAGAGCTGATGCGAAGTAGGAGTGTTTCGGGAATGTACGACCTGGGTGAACAAGATAAAAAAAGGTAAAAAAAAAGGTAAAGGTTAAATTAAAAGGTTATAAACAAAGAGAATTTCGGTTTTCATGGTTTTGTCAGCAGCCGTTATTATAAGATGAATCTGGAATCTTCATGCTAGAATACAAGTGGCGAATTTTGCTCGATTTGGACATAAAACCAGTTGTCAGTCTCAAAATTCTTCTTTTTTTTAACCGACTTCAAAAAAGGAGGAGGTTCTCAATATGGATGTTTATTTTTGAAGTGAAAACTTCTTTAGGCGCGTTGGGCATTTTTCGAGATGGGAAAATACTATTAAACTCGCGCCACTTTTACTTCGGATCTGTTCGGTTGTCCTCGGGATGTACTGGGTTTAATGTATATTCGATAATATTATGTCAGTGAGTGCTGGCAAAGTATAATTTTGTTTGGGTTTGGTCTTCACTTCTGTCGGCACTCACAGAGTGCCACTGTTTTTTTTATTGCGAATTGGCCAGCTCTTGACCTAGATCTCGCCTGATGGAACCCGATGGATGAGGTCTATGATGGAACGAGCTAGCCCAGAAGATGCGGGTTATACGTGGAAAACAGACGCTGGCAGAGAGTTCCACACCTTGGCGGTGCACATAATAAACGTGGAGGAGAAGCATTACGACTGGTCGATATACCGACCAAGTGTTGATGGTACTCCGCAATACGTCTGCTATTCCGGAAGGGAATTCACGCTTTTGTATTATCCAAGAATCGAGAGAGTGTAAAGTTCACTCATACTCTGTAGAAAAGGGAGGATCCTCCGACCAGACGGGTGTTGTGTCTGGCGGGCAACTGCCCGTTGATTCATGTCGGGCCGTTGTATCTATGCTAGTTGTGCGGTAAACTCTGCTTGCGCGATGCAGGATTTGCGTGACGTCAGTATGACGCGTTGTTTGCAAGTGGCGTTGTAGATACCGCTACACTCTTATTGATTTGCTTCCACTTACCTAAGTCGATAAGTATGGCGTGCTGGTGCTTGGTGAGTCCCCCCAGCAGCGCGCTGTAGGGCGCGTGGTAGCGCGGGCACGCGCGCGTGTCGGGCGGCGCCGAGCGCAGGCACGCCTGCTCCGCCAGGAAGTACCACACGCCGCCGCGGGACATGCGCGGGACGCCTGGGGACCAAAGTAGTATTTAACTTTTCCTGTGCACTGTTTTACACATTGTCTACGTGTCTCTTCTGTCGCAAATAAGCATCACCTTTGTGCTTTGTGTTGTTATTGTATTTGGTATGCACGTGTTTCTCTGACAAATAAACCTATTTTTCTTTTTTTCTCTCTAATAATACCAATTTAACATTTATTCATTCACGATAGAAGCCTTTGACACCGGTAGAACAAACATATTTCAATTTCATGCTAAATGTATAAGTGTGATGATCTTATCTAATCTTCCAATAACCACAAAAAAAAAATATCATCTTTTTGACATAAAAAGTTTTTTGTCAAATAATAATTAGATTAACAACACCAATGGTGGTTCCGCAAGGCTTTATCTTCGGTCCAAGTTAATTCTAGGTAAGGACTGCTAATGTTACCTTGTATCACAGCCTGTGTCAGCATGTGCCTGTCGACCTTCGCCATGGGTTGCGAGGAGTCGCGAGACAGTAAGGAGTCCCACATCAGACTCACGCCAGCGTCACAAACCCCCAGTTCATTGTATTCTAACTTAATTCTGCGGACTGCTGAAGATTCTTCGTTTTCTGAAAGTAAAGATTACTAGTAAAGGCAGTGTATCGTTGATCTAGTAATCTCAAACACGACTGCCGTATGTGGGGTTGGTTTTTTCGATTCTCAGGGTGAATAGTGTTTCTGTGTTTGGGTTATTTATTGCATTAGATAATTTTTAGTAGCGGTCCAGAATCTGGATTCACGAAGAAGCTAATGGCAATAGACTCACGGATATTTTCTTTTTTGTTTTTTTTTTTTAGTGTAAGTCTTCCACGCTGTAATAAATAAATAAATATTACAAAGAAGTCATAAAATAACTGACGAAAGGGGATTGAAGATGTTTATATGGAGCCTGGCATACCTACCTACTGTCGCGCCATTTTGTTTTTTTTTCAAAATGGCGGTCACGCACTAAACCCATATATAAATAGTTAGCTGACATCAATGCAAACAAAAAGCATAATAAGACCAAACCCCGTAAAGTGTCACGTTTCAGAGATATTACGTTCAAAGTTGATCATGTGACATCCATTTTTTTAACTTGCATACTGTACGAGCCTCTAATGCTCATACAGCAAAAGTACGTTTACGCGTATCTTAATGACAAATCAGTCGATTCAGTCGTCGCTAAAACTCGCTCACGCGCTAATGTGCGGGTCGATAACTACCTAATAATTATATATTAAGTGCGGCTCAGATAACTAAGTTAACGCTTTAAACTTTTTCCACAAATAAACTGTTAAACTTATCCGTGGTTTGGTGTAACTTAACTTGCTACCTACAACAACTACCGGGGTATCCGTCAACGACGAGAAAACCCCAACACGTACAACTTGCAGCTTAGATGATTGAAATAATCACTCTGACAGTTTAAAGTAATCATATATGCAACAAGATGTAAGCAAGTTAAAAAAATAAGGTTCAATGCCAAGCCGCCATTTTGAAAAAAATCTCAATGGCGGACAGGTAGGTATGCCAGGGTACCTCAAAGCCCTTTGGTTGCAGCTCTAGGACCCATTTGTCTTGCTATGTTATCTGCTTCGCCCGATTTGATAGAAACATTGTCCATGTTCTTGTTTTTGTCCACTAGTGGCATTACTTATTCATAAGTAAGTACAGGCGCCAGCACATCAAGCTACTACAATCATTCAAATTTCATTAATAGATTTTCAACTTTATCGCTATTACCATAAGGTTCAAAGTTGATTGGAAACATTTGACAGTTTCGGGTAGCTTGATGTGCTGGCGTCTGCACATCCAGAGTACCCTGGGTGTTCAGCCCCACTACCTACCTTGGTGACAGGCGCAGAAGCTTACCTTTAAGTCTAGCATTTTCCTTCTCCATCCTGACCAGTAGAATGGTCTGGTCTATCGCCATCTTCCACAGTTGACGCAGCTCTTCTCTTGTTCTTTTTGCTTTAGGACCTGAAGACTTGCGCATCGATGTTAGATCTCCTGAAATTGAATAGAAATGCTATATGCTAATATATTTTGCTGGCTGGCAATTTTTTTACTACGCCCGCCAGGAGCTATTTTAGGTAGGTTATTTTTTTTAAGACTTCCCGGGATTCCACTCCTTTGAATAACAATAGTCTTTTAATATGCTTAACTCCAGTTTTTAAAATTGGTCTAATTTGGCTGTAACACTATTTTTCGAAAATGTTCTCTACTAACTTTTTAGACCTTTGTATCCTGCTTATATGCTTATGATAGAATTTTTATTGAATTTGGTGGTGGTGGAGATGGTGGTGGTGGTGGTGGTGGTGGTGGTGGTGGTGGTGGTGGTGGTTGTGGTGGTGTTGGTGGAGATGGTGGTGGTGGTGGTGGTGGTGGTGGTAGTGGAGATGGTGGTGGTGGTGGTGTCTTCTATAAGTAAGGTTGTATTATCCAGATTGATTAATTAATTGAAATAAACGCGTTACCTTCGACCTGCACCTCAGGCTGTACGATCTTCTCGTAGATGGCTTGCCTCCAAGTGGCTTCGTTCTCGCTGCCGGCTTCCACGTGCGTGGGGCGACTGTCACTTACTTTTAGGAAACTGGAAATATGATGTAATTTTTTTTTTTTTTTAACTGGTCAACTACTTATGTATATTTATTCACAAAGACACAAAAATTACAATTTACAAGCTAACACTTAAATACACGTTTCTAATGAAAAAAAAGGTTGAATTATTTAAGAACTTAAGATTCTATAAGAATCATTGAATGGTACGATGCACAGACGCAAGCATATTAAGCCACTACAATCTGTCAAATTTCTTTAATAGATTTTCAACTTTATCGCTAAAGCATAGGGTTCAAAGTTGATTGGAAAAATTTGACAGTTTCGGGTAGGTTGATGTGCTGGCGTCTGTACATTGAATTTTAGAACGTCTTCTGCCATGTCACTCATTCCTAGGTGAAAAGCCCATTGGATTTTGAATTAATGCACATTATAAAAGTAGTTTGTTCAGAATTGATTTCTGTAATTTTTTATGTAGGTTTTTTTATACCAAAAATAAATTAAAACTATGTAAATTAGAGTCTCACTTCCACTGTACAGTCAAAACAAACCAAAATGGACGAAGTACCTACTAAGCTAGATTCTTAATGAACAACTGTGTGCGTGCGAAGATTTTTAATGTGACCACAATTTTCTCACACAATCTATACAACTAATTTAATTAATAAACAATGTTTTATACATAATAGGAAAAATCTGTGCTTGTGGCTAAGAATTAACAGCCGCACAGGTCGATCGATCAGGTTAAGCTACGCTTGTCGTGGTTGGTCCGTGGATGGGTGACCATCTTTACATACCAACACCCCTCCGTGCCTCGGAAAGCACGTGAAGCTGTTGGTCCCGGCTGTCAATCGTGGACCTTTAACAGTCGTTACGGGTCGTCAGAAACCCGAAAGTCTGACAACAAGTCTTACCAAGGGGAATCGTATTACCCAGTATCTGGGTTGTGGAGGTCAGATAGGCAGTCGCTCCATATAAAATACTGATATTCAGCTGCATCCTGGTTAGACTGGAAGCCGACCCCAACATAGTTGGAAAAAGCTAGGCAAATGACGATGAAAAGATCTGTCTATTTATTATGATTATAACGCAATATTTGAATTGGGGTGTTTGGTGGTGTGCATTAATTCCGGGACATGTTGCTAATGGCAAAAAAAAAAACTATAACCCATGGTTAAACAGATGCAGGCATAAAATGTAAGGCAGATAGTGTAGACTCAAGCAAGAGTGAGCAGACATCTTCTGGGCACGCTCGTTCTATCATTGACCTCATCCATCGCTTTCCATCAGACGTGATCGAGGTCAGGAGCAGCGATGCTATTCTGTAAAAATCTCACCGTGAAAACTTAGGTGAAGTGAGCTGTCAATAGAGTCAATGAGGGTTTTCGTGAAAATTTACGACACCAGTTGGCACCACTGTGACAAGAGGTCTTCCAATATAAAATATATGATGACGTTCATCATTCGATTCATTCATTCGTTCAACATTCAGTCATGACTAAAGAAAATATAGGCTCTTTGACAGATGCCTGGACCTGACGTGTCAGTGCTGCCACCTAGCGAACGTCATTTCAGAAACCCCTCATTCCTAGCAAAAACAAACTCATTTCACCTAAGTTTTCACGGTGAGATTATTACAGAATCGACCGGTAGGCCCGTATAGCAATAAAAATAAAAACAATTCAATATCAAATATTCCTTCTACTAACATATCCATCATCGGCGAGTTGACGGGAGTGCCATCTCCCGGCGTGTCTTCACTCTCTTCTGGTGTAGGCGTCATGTTCGAACGGGGGGAAGGTGTTACTTCTGTAAATAACAATAAACATTATTAACTTTTTATTTATTGAATAGACAAACTAAATAAACTAACAAACTATTAAAATAAAAATATAATATCCTAACCTAAAACTATTAAGGGGGAAGCGCTAAGGTAGCCCGCGAAATTCAAATTTTCTTACGTTTTTTGCAATTTGCTGGTCAGTATTAAGTTGTACGTCGATCAAAATATGATTCGCGGCCGCAACAAATATGTATTTACAGTATCATAATCATTAGAATCAGTAATACCTACAGTGCATTCGCGATTTATTTGCCAAAAAGGTAAACAAATATGAATTAATAGAAAAAGAACTTTATTTCCTACACAATAAAGTTCAGTTTACGCTACAACTTCAAACAGTTTTATAACTTTTTCAATAGGGCTAGTCACTCTGAAATCAACTTAATTTTCATTGAAATAAAGTTGATATTTGTTTAACTTGAAATAGGGTAGGGGTACGCAGCACTGCGCACTTTTAGTTTAACTTCTTTTCTATCGCAAGTATGCTAGAAGAGATTTCTTTAGAAATAAGAATCACCTTTGTACCTATTTTTCTGTACTTTTCTTATTTTTTTATGTGTTTACATAAATGGTTACTTAAATAAATGTAACCTATGCTGAATTTCTTACCGTCCATCACAGCAGGAGACAGGCTCTTACTCCTCACAAGCTCAGGAGTCAGGTGCTCCTGACCTGAAGTCTCTGACGATGTGTCTAGTACTATCGGTAACGGGGAGGGCAGGGGTGATGATTCCTGAAAAAAGAAAAGGTTCATGTAGCAGTATCTACAACGCCACGAAAGAAAAACGCGTCATAGTGACGTCACGCAAAATCCTGCATCTCGCAAGCAGAGTTTACCGCGCAACTAGCATAGATACAACGACCCGACATGAATCATCGGGCAGTTGCCCGCCAGACACAACACCCGTCTGGTCGGAGGATCCTCCCTTTTCTATGGAGGTTAAGTGAACTTTACACCCTTTTCCTCATACCACTATATACACATAAATCACGTCTCTATTACCCGACGGGAGAGGTTTGTAGTTCGTCTCACATTTTGCCAGTTATAATAAATCCATGTGTAGCGAGTTTGGGTAAGCATAATCAACAGTGATCGGACTAGGTAGATTGATTTTTGGTACTTGTATCACAAATGCACACAGAAAGAATAACATGGATAAGCCATTTTTCCGGAAAGTAATTCCGGTATTTCCGGATTCAATTAAATGTTGGTAGTGATATTATTACTACTCAATTCAAAATTTAAAGGAAGGTATCAAAACTAAATTAATTCATTATTTATCTGTTGAATAATAAAAACAATCGAATTCCGATCGAAACTTTAATATTTATTTTTTATTTTTAGCGTTTTATGGCTAGATCTTTTATAGATAGATATACATTTCGGCTAACTAATGAAATTCTGACTACCACCAATTCCGGAGGAATGTCCATAGTAATATATACGTTTCGGATCAATGACCCCAGTTCAATCTACCTACTCCGATCACTGATAATCAATCTAACTAAACCGTTAGGTACATTTTGATCGTTTTATCCTTAAAACAAGAAATCCTGCAAAAAAAAACACATCAAAAAAAGCATACATTACTTATCGATTTGTGTTACAAGGGCCTTTTGTTAATTAACATAGTGTATAAAGGCTCCTGCAAACAGGCGCGACGCGAATCGCGCGCGACACAAAGGCACCGCTCGTTGCGCGACCTAAGGTGCCTTTGTGTCGCGCGCGATTTTATCGCGTGTCGCGCCTGTTTGAAGGAGCCTTAACTCACCTTCTTGATCATAGGAGGTACGATGCCGTCGTCTCTGCTAGCCTTCCGTTTGAGTAGATCAAAACTGCTCGATATTGAGCGTCTAGCTTTTGAGAAGATAGTGCTGCCACCTAGGTATTGGTTCAGGAACTCTGACCTGAAAGGGAATAGAACCTTTTAATTAACTGGCTATAAAGATATAGTTATTTTATTTAAAAAAACTTCGCGTAATATACGCTGTAAGCTTATATCGTATAGGTACATAATAAAGACTATTCTATCTATCTTAATTCTAAGTACAATATTTTTATCTCACGAAGCGACACGCGCTTTACTTGTGGTAACTAAAAGAATAAACACACTGTGAATGTGCGCGTGAATACGAGTAGCGTCAGCACACAACATACACATGCATAATTATATACACACGCTTTCAACTTCGCCATTGTCTCGGACGATACCGAGCGCTCCTGCGCTTACACACACATTCACAGCGTGTTTGACTTTGTAGAATTGGTAACCACAAGTAAAGCGCGCGTCGCTTCGTGAGATAAAAATACTATATGTGAAGCTATACTTTTACTCCGCCCCAACCCTAGCTCTAGCTAGCCCGCGCCGCTGAACCTGCAGTTTTAAATTTGTCCCTCAATAATTAAGAATTAGTCTGTCCCTTGCTGCCCAGCGACGCCCTTTTTTTCTCTCCGAGGTGGAAAATCCTCATGGATGTCCGCCGCCCTACGGCGGGCGGCGGGGTCTGTCAGACTCTTACTGACTAAAAACCACCCCGGTGTTCCATCTTACACCTACGCCCCGGGGGTCGCGGGAACGTACGATCCTTCCGCAACCCCCGGCTGGTGCCGGCCCGCCGCTGCGGGCCCCGTCTGGTCAGGGGGGGAGTGAGGTGCTTGACTCCCCCCTTGCGTCGGCTCGGGGCGCGCGTGGAACACTACGCGCCGCCACCTCGGGTCCTGATGTGGGGAGCGACAGACGTGCCCAGCGACGCCTTAAGCCGAGGTCCGTAACCCACAGGGGTGTCCTTAGCGTGTAGTCGCTTAGTTTTTAAGTTTTTTAAGCCCTGGCTTAAAAATCCTGGCATCCACAGGCAAGCCCGGATAAGCAGACAACCTCATAGGTTGAACTGCAAGACGACATTCCCAAAAAAGAGTCATGGGTATTTTTATAACAATACTTACCTATTCTCGGCGGTGTCGTGAACATGTCGTGTCTGTTTCGCCTCGCAGTGTGCTCTCAGCAACATCATCAGGAATGCGTTGTGCTCTCCCGTCTGTGACAGAAGGGAGTGTGATTGTAGCTGGGGTAGACACAGTGATCATAATACGGTATGTGCTTGGCGAGACTGGCAGCGCAGGGCGGGGAGCGGCGCGGGTGCGGGAGCGGCGCGGGTGCGGGAACGCGCGCGATCTGCCTGTCCGCATTGGAGCTCGGCTTCGTTCTGAGTATTGTAGTGTCCAGTGTTTGTAAAAATATAATATGGATGAAGAAGACTTATTTTTACTAGAAAAATCGGTTGTCTGTAAAGTCGGTTTACTGACGATAGTTGAACGTGACAACGTCATAAGAAAATACTGATGGAATAGTTGCATTGCATTTGTTAATATTCGCTTGCACTTCAAGCCGCCATGGAACGCTACAGAGCGAGGCCGCGAGGTAACGCTACATGAGTCATGTTTTTTCGTGAGTGCAGCCAGCTTCATCGATTTATTAGACGTTGTCACGTCAAAAAGCTCGAACTAGTTTGAGAATCCCGGTCCCCGTGCGGGCCGCCCGTGCCCGTGATATAAAGAAAACGCAAAGCCTTTCGGAAATTAAGGCTTTATTCTACTTAAAGAAATTAGTTTAAATATTCAGAACTAGACTATGACACATTGACAATATTATGGCATTACCATAGATATAAATCTACGTCATTCTTCCCAGCAGGGTTTTATATATTGCAAACATAGTCTCTCAAGTAGCCCGGCGGTTTCCGGGGCCTGCTTGAGTGGCGCCTCTCGTCTATGTCAGGTTCTTCCCGGGCCACCTCTTGTTGGCTTTGAGCAACTTCAGATTCTTGAGGAGTTTCAGACTCTCGCTGAGTAGCTTCTATGCCTGTAGGTGCTTCATCACAGATACCGTCTTCGTCATTAGGTAAAGGAGCTAATTGATTATTTGAAACTGTAGATTCTCTACCGTCAGAGAATCTTATAAATGAATATGCAGGATTAGCTTGTAAAAGCTCGACCTCTTCTACAAGAGGGTCATATTTTGATTGTCGAACATTCTTTCTCAAGAGGACGGAACTAGAGGTTGAAAGCCATGATGGGATTGATTGGCCATTCATCGACCGTCGTGGGTGGTAGAATAACCGTTCATGAGGAGTAGTGTTCGTGGATGTACACAACAATGACCGAATTGCATGGAGTGACTCATGAAGGACGTTCTCCCAGTAAGCTACATCAAATTTTTTTGATTTAAGAAAAAGTTGTACAGTCCTCCATAAAGTGCCATTCAGGCGCTCCACCTGTCCGTTTCCTTGCGGGTTGTAGGGAGTAGTCCGGCTGCAAGCAATTCCCAGAGACAGCAAGAATTGTTGAACACGTTCTGACATAAACGCAGATCCTCTATCGGAATGAACAAAAAGTGGGGTTCCAAACATAAAGAAAAGATCCTTAAGGCTGTTTATTACAGACTCTGCTGACACGTCTGGACAGGGGTAGGCAAACGGAAATCTTGAATATTCATCAATTATAGTTAATATATATTTATTCTTCGTATTTGTTGGTAATGGTCCCTTAAAATCAATGCTGTTCTTCTTTTGTTACTCCACAAACAGTGACGTCATCAAGGTACGCGTAGGTTCCTTCTAAATTTTCATTTTCAATAATAAATTCTAAAGTACGCTGAAACGCGGCTACCCCGTTAGTGACGCCAAATGGAATACGTGTGAATTCGTAAAGCTTACCACAAGCTTCAAAAGCGGTGTACTTTTGTTCTTTTTTTAATATAGGGACCTGGAATTCGTTTTGATATTCTTCAGCGGATACAGCACGAAAATCACAGTTTTGCACTAGCAGCTTTAAAGCACGAATGTAATCGGATATAGATTCATCTGGTTTTTGAAGTCTGGTAGATAGAATATGACGTGCCAAGATACGGTTTTTCTGTTTTTCATAGGTTTCCGTTAATGTCCTAATAGCCTGCTCATAATTTGTACAGTGTTTTATTAGTGCGAAAACTGTTGGCGCTAAGTAATTTACTAGTAGCTTCAGTTTCAACTCTGGAGAAGAATCCGGTACCTCTACGGAAATAAAATTTTTAAACGTACTATACCAGTGACTCCAATGGAGCTCTGCGCCAGAATCACTCGGATCAGCACCAAACTTATCTGGATTTAAATATTTCGTTGGACGAACAGCCATTGTAAATTTTGAGTCTTGATTCTTTTCCAGTATGTCAGATGTTTTTTTTCTGTTAGACATTAGCGAAAATAATTTTTATTGAATAGCTTTGAATAGAGTTACATAACATTATTTTAAGTAGAATAAATTGATATAAAGAAAACGCAAAGCCTTTCGGAAATTAAGGCTTTATTCTACTTAAAGAAATTAGTTTAAATATTCAGAACTAGACTATGACACATTGACAATATTATGGCATTACCATAGATATAAATCTACGTCAGCCCGCGCCGCGCACCCACTGCGGCCACTTCTATGAACGAGCTATGGCGTGAGTTGCCCACACGCCCCCCGCAGCGAGTAGCCCGCGCCGCTCACCGCGCCCGCGTGCCCACTATGGACACCCAAATGAAGTTATTATATTTGAGTACGCCGCACCGCGCTGCCCCGCATCCGCGTTTGCAGTCTGGCTAAGCACATAGATTGAGTATCAGCATAAAAAGTGACTTTTGTATCCATATATGTCAGGAATGTGCTATTCTCATCCGAATTCATACCGTTTTAAGGGAAGAACGTTCAAAAGGAAGATTTTAAGCGCATTACCTCATACATATGGTTGGTGCCACCCTGATACTTGGTGATGATGAGATCTTGCTCCTCATCAGGAAGCTGTTCTATGCGACGAAGGACGAATGCATGTGTCTTCTTGTCGTTCATACCTAAAAATATAATTTATTAAATTTTGTAATAGTAGAGCTCTTGGTTGTGAAGGTCAGATAGGCAGTCGCTCCATGAAAATACTGGTATTCAGCGGTATCTGGTTAGACTGACTTTTCTGCTGGAGAGTTGGCTGTGCCCCTTCCAGCTAAAGCACTAGCAAGTGGTGAAAGGCACGTTTTGGGGCGTTATGTAATTTTGACGTTCAAAAAGTGCTAATTCTCAGCTTACTTTTGAATTTTTTTATTAGAAGCCCACCCCAGAGTAGTTTGGAAAAGGCTGGGATAAAGCAGATGAGTAGTACAACTCACTATGCAGGATCTGGTAAGGGGATCTACTACCAGAAAACCTATTTCTGTTGCCAAGCGGCGTTACTGTGTTCTGGTTCGAACGATACATCTATAGGATGGAAATGCATCTACGATGCCACTAGTATTTATGTGACCTTCAGTTGGACGGGTCGCCAGAAGCCCGAAAGTCTGGCAACCAGTCATACCAATTACCAAGGGCCGTATCGTGTTACCCAGTAAGGGGGCATCCATAAATTACGTGAGGTGTTTTTTTTAATTTTCTGTCCCTCCCTCCCCCCTGGTGAGATGTCGTGAGATTTTATTCAACCCCCTCCCCCATCCCCCAATCTCACGTGAGATTTTTCAAAATGTGGGTTTCTTTTGTAAACGCGTTTGATTGTTATTTGGTATAAAACAAATATGGTGGCTTGACAGTCAGTAGATTTAAAACGTCGCAGTATAAATGAAATTATTTTCTTTCGAACGAATTAGTGAATGATCTTAATCGTATTACGAATATGTACAATCTGGATTAAATGGACCAAAATAGAATATTTTTTTTTTGTTACAATCAGAAAAAAAAATGCGTGATATTTGCCGAGACCCCCCCTCTCTCCAACGTAAGATTAGATGAGATTTGACTCGACCCCCTCCCCCCCTTAAACATCTCACGTAATTTATGGACGCCCCCTAACTGTGTTGCGGAGGTCAGATAGGCAGTTGCTCCATGTAAAATGTATTCAGCTAAATAGTAAGGAAACGCTAGGCAGATTATTAGTAGGTAACTATTTGTACAGAATCTTGTCCGGGAAAGCAGTTCCACCATACTTATTTCTACCGCCAATCAACGAAGTTCTGTTTCGGCAAAAGGTTATGGCTGCCGCCAGTGTAATTGCAAAGAACAAAATATTAAACATTTTAGCTTTGTATCTCTGACATGAAAACGCACCTGCAATGCTTCTGGATTTTGTGATGTCCTTAAGAAGTGGGGGCCACTTATGATCAGGTAGACCACCTACTTGTTTTCCACGAAAGAAAATTGCAAGAAAATGGTCCTACCTTCAATATCATGGCACAGCCGATGGTACCACAGCATGGGACAATGTTCACACGTCATGTTCGGTGACTTCTCTCGGGTCTTCTTCAGGAGTTCTGCGTGAGCGACAAATGCTTGTCTGATGGCTGTAACAAGATACATAGGTGACGGTGAAGTTTTAAAAAGGAGTTTTAAAATTGAGTGATAAAACTTTTGGTTGTAAAAAAGCGAGTGTGCTTATGACCACACGACTGAAGTGAAACTTCTTTAGCTCCACTGTATGTATATATAGGTCTGTATATATATCTTTATCGCCTCCGCGTTTTGAAGTAATTTTTTTTTTCAATTATTTGAATTACGAAAAAATATAACCAAAAAATCACCGTTCGCGTAACGCTAGTAAACTCGCAAACAAACTACTGACTGAGATATATACATATTTCATTTACTAGCTATAAGAGAAAGAGAGAAAGAAAATGTGCGCGCGCACTGCTCTCTCTTGCTCCTACACTGTGATACAGACAATAGGCCTGCACTGTGATATACGGAACGTATTTGGCTATGAGAGGAAGAGAGAAAGAAAATGTGCGCGCGCACTGCTTTCTCTTGCTTATATCCCCTACTCAACTCCCGTTCGTCTCGCCCGATCACACTTTTCGTAACGCTTACGTCACGCGTTCGCCAGCTTATTCCCCAAGTCAAGCGTGCGTAAAGAAGTTTCACTTCAAAAACCATTGGCAGTATGAGGAACTTAGGCTAAAGATTATTTTGAAAATTCAAAAAATATTGCCAGACGGAGGAACTTTAGCAGGGAAATCAGCAGATCTAAGGGAACGATGTTAATGACAGGCTTCCGTTGATAAGCTCTAGCGCCACAGAATCACTCACACTTCTACACGTAACAAGCGTACGTGTCATTAGTCTCTCGGCACACGAACCCGAAATGCTCCTTGTTCATCCTTGAACCCTCAGTGGAATATAGGGAGAAGGGATAAGGAACCCGAAGAGGGCTTTATAGCAATCCTTCGGTACAGAATCTTTGACAGCGTTAGGATCTTTTGTTACAGGAGGAAGTTTGACTAACGGAAGAACTTTGGCGGTCGAAGGAACTCAGGCCAATAAGGTAAATGGTAGATATTGCTTACCATTAATCAGTTCCAGCGCCACGGAGTCACTCTCACACTTGAACACGTAACAAGCGTACGTGTCGTTCGTCTCTCGGCACACGAACCCGAAGTGCTCCTTGTTCAGTCTGCCGAGCACGCACGAGGCCACGTCCTTGAACCCGCGGTGGAGCAGGATCTGCTTTCTGTCTGGACTTATTAGACGAAGTTCTGCGCGACCGACCTGACAAACAAAATATAGGAAATATTTAAAAATGCGAAGGCAAAAAGGAAAACTTGAGTCTGTTTTATGTCTTTTTAGCACGGAAAAGTGTTTTGCTGAATTAAATGCGTTAGCGCAAGGTGTGTGCAAATACGTTTCAAAGATACGAAAAAATATCTTTTAGCAATCATGTAGTTGTGAAAGCTGAATGATCTATGATATGGAGGTTTTAAAACACCATACCATACCATAATCAGCCTATAATGTTCCCACTGCTGGGACACAGGCCTCCTCTCTTAGAGAGGGAGTGGGCTATAATCTACCACGCGGGCCCAGTGCGGGTTGGTAGATGTCACATGTGTTCGAATTTTTGGTTCTAGGACATGCCGGTTTCCTCACGATGTTTTCCTTCACCGTTTTGAGAGCAGTGGAGCAGTGTTTAAAACACCATCGAATGATATTTTATTTAGAATCAAACAAAATAATTGTTTTATCAACCAATCGACAAAATTTTATTAAATTAAAGTGAGTAGATTTTGGTATCGTAAGAATCGTGGCGAAAAAGGTGGCTTTGGCAGACCCGATTTCAAAGACCGACGTTAACTTCTTCGTACCTACTAAATAAATGTGATGTATAAAACCTATAAAATTTTACCTGAAACAGCATAGTCCTATTCTGTTCCCCAATCAGGTGAGCAATAGGAGTTTTCTGATTAATAGTCCCAATAGAAGCTGACCGATCCCTCAAAAACGGCTTGTTTTCATTTAAAGTCTTCCTTTCAGTCACCTCTGGTTTCCTGGTAATCTCTTGAAAACTCATCGGAGCTGGACTATCGTCACGACCTTTTTGATTATCCAGAAATGGATCTTGGGTCTTAGAATCAATTTTGTCGTTCTCAATTTTACTTTTCTGACAGAACTCAGTAATAGACGACGCTGTTTCTGATATGACAGAGTAAATATCTGATTTATCCTCTTCTTTGACAGTGTCTAGATTATTTTTAGGCACGTTAAGGATCAAAACGCTCGGTTCTAAGGGTGTTGGAGTAGGTTTCCTAATGATTTGTGTTTCTTTAGTAAACGTTTCGACCCGTTCTTTAGTGAACATGTCGAATTCTTCGTCTATTTTCTTCGGATCTGGTTTTGGTTCGACACTGAGTGTTTCTGCACTTGCCCATGTTTTGCCCTTATCTGGTTCAAGGGGTGTTGTACTGGGTGTCAGGATCTTTTTGTTGTTGTTGTTGTTAAAAAGCTCGTGTGGTGGTGGAGTGTTGTTGTCTTGGTCGAGGTTTTCTTTTGAGTCTCCGCTGTAGATTGAGGTCTGAAAGGAAGAATGAATGGTCATTTTAAATTATATTTTATCATAAACTGATCTAATTTCGGATATGTTTGTTTATTTCGGATTTCGGATATGTTTGTTGCTTTCAACTAAAACTTCGTTTCCTTCGTTGTTCATTTTGTCAGATAGCTCTTACCAGGCCTTTGCCAGTTCCTGATATAAGATAGGATAAACAACAACAAGATTAAGATACAATATGGTAATGCTGCCAGTCTCTTGGGTACATTACCAGTCGATAGCGATGCGGATGAATTTTTCGACGATATGCTTTATTTTGTGTAGGTATAGTAGACTTTGAATTTTACATAAAATAGATTTAATCATTACTTGCAAATAACACAGTGAAGTATTATATAGTAACACCTGTATTTTCTGCAAATAAGTTGATTGATAATCAAGCTGTTGCTCCCGGCTGTCATTCGTGGATCTTTGACAGTCGTTACGGGTAGTCAGAAGCCCGAAAATCTGACAACCAGTCTTAGCAAGGGGTATCGTATTACCCAGTAGCTGGGTTGTGGAGGTCAGATAGGCAGTCGCTCCATATAATATACTAGTATTTAGCTGCATCCTGTTAGACTGGAAGCCGACCCCAACATAGTTGGGAAAAGGCTTGGCAGATGTTGAAGTTGGTTAATAACTTTTTTGTTTCGTTTATTCATCTATTTACTTACCTAATTACATTTATAAATATTTCTTAAAATATAAAAAGAAATATAAAAAAATAGTAGTCCGCCGGTGTCGGGAGCAGGGTCCAAGCTACCGGTGGTTAGGGCTCCAGAGACTGGAACCTCCTCACAATGCGAGCCGTATCGAGGAGTACTGCCTTCTGAATATTATTATTTGTTTCTTACCCCATTAGAAGACAGTAAGCTATGTCTTCGGTCTTTCAATGCTTTCTCGGCCTCGTGTTGAGCGAACTTGATCAGAGCATCGTCGATCAAGGATTCCGGGACCTTGCGCTGTGATATCCGGACCTTGCCGATGTATAAGACCTGGAAAATTTTAAGTATTTTTAATGAAACCTTGGAAATTTTGAAACTCTGGGAAGGAAGTAAAAAAATGAGGGTAGATAAGTACCCCTTTATAAAAGTGAGTTATTGTAACGTTATGACGACTCAGCGGGATTGTCCGAAAGGGTTACCGCTGGCCTGGAACATAATGGGTTAAGGAGGGAACACGGGTAGGTTTTAGTCAGTAATGAGTCTGACACTCCCTTCCGCTCCACCCAGAGCGGGAGGGGTCATTTGATGATTTCCCATCTTGAAAAAAGAAAAACGTTATGACTACACTATATACGTGTCTATTAATTTCAATATGATTTTAAGTTTTGGTTCTAGGACATACCGGTTTTCTCACGATGTTTTCCTTCACCGTTTTGAGAGTAGTGGTGATGAGATAATTTACACAAAGTAAAGCGCCTATCTGGGTTCAAAACTATGACCTACAGCTTGTGAGTCGTGGTTGTTACTACTTAGCCACTACTGCTCTCAAATGTTTAATAGTACAGATGTTCTATGTCACGAAGTCCGTTTGGCTATGAATGTTGTCAAGCGTGCACATGCACATTGTGATCAACAGAGACTCAACAATGGGTGAAGTAAAACGGTACGCATTCGCGGAAATAGCCTCATGCGACGGCAGCAAGGGGCAGCCGCTGTGGGAGCGCGCTTGTCGGGATACATCACTACTAGAATCAAAGCCGAACGGACTTCGTGAAATAGAATATCTGTAACATAGAAACTGATCACGTACCTCAAAGAAGTGAGAGTCGGAAGCAGAAAGGTCGGCACATAGCGAGGTGAGTGCAGAAGCGTTGCTGATTGTACGAGCCATCGGAGGCTGGTTCTCGCTCGTCCTGCAAACAACATTGATGTTATAAGTTCTTCAATAATAACTTTTTTATCACACCTGCTCTGAAAATACATACTAATTATACCAATTAGAGGGAAGAAACGCCTTTATCCCGCCCTTCAAATCCTTTCATCCCAAGGTATGGAAGTTTGTATGAAAATCCTTCCGACCCAAGGGTGGGAAATATGTATGAAATTCCATTACATACCCGGTTTTTCTTTTTTTTTAATTTGTCAGCAGTCATACTGCCAAGAGACTTTAACTGTCTACTAATTAAATTTCAAGTAAATTGTTACTGGCCACATACAGTTATTTTTTTTTACCAGTTACCAACCTCCTTGGTGCATACAGAAAATTAAAAACGAAATTATTTATAATAGCTGCACTTTTAGAGTTTTTGGCGGGATTTCTTCGAGTGAAGTCTAGTTGGCTGTTTTAATTATTCGCAAATTGATTCCTAGTGGATATTGTGATGTAAAATTGGTGTAGTTTTGTATCTCAAGTGTCTGCGCAACTGGACAATATGTGGAATCATTGAAACAGACGCGATCCCGGTAAAATGGAGCTGAGAATTTTTTTGTAGTTTTGGCTACCTCAGCGAAGTTTACAGGGAAACTTGATTCGATACATTTGCTGCCAAATACTCCTAATACATTAGAATGTGTACACCCATATTCTAATGTCATGTTAGACAAAAAAAAAATAGTAACTGATGACTAGGCAGCATGGTCTCAGACCTTAGCCTTTAAAAAGAAAAAAGCTGCACTTTTAATAATTGTACTTTTAACTAAATATAAACATTTCTATGCATTTATGTCCATAATTTTCCTCGTAGGTGTAATAAAAAGCACTATACATCCCTCAGGATAAAGTACAGTTCCATACCTCAAATGGTTTGCGCCCCTCGCAAGCTCGTGGCGCAAATGCCATAATCTCGGTATGGAACTGTCACTTTCTTCCCTCTGAAGTAATGTACTATTGGGACTGTTTAATTTAATTTGAATGTGTATAGATAGATAGAAAAGAATTGCGTAGATTATGTAAATGTTATCATGTTATGGTTTAATTGGCTTGGCAAGGCTTATTTTTTATCTTATATTTTGAAATGTATCTTCATTTGTGTTTTTTTTTTACATTGTTCTCACATATAGAAGCAACAATAATAATGTACCCAGGATTTGTAACATCTTGATTTCAAAGAGTGTCCATGGATGGAGTTTCTTGCCGTTCTTTTCCATAGAGATCTACGTTTTGGAATGGGCAACTAGTTTCAACTTTCTGACTAACTGACGGACTATTTAAATTTTGACAATTCAAAAGTGCCTGTACAAGGTTTAATTGAAATAAATGCTTTAAGTTTGAATTTAAATAAATTATTAACAACAATAAAAAAATATATGTATATTAGAATGTTGAAATAGAATAAAGAAAGGAAATAACTTTATTAGCGGCAAAGATGGCGCAGAGAAAGAACATCGCAAAAAAAAAAAAAACAAAGGAGATGGAAAACGGTGGGCCCAAATGTAATAAGTTGAGATATGATCTAAAAAATTAGTCATATTTTTTTATCTAAGAATATGAAAAATCACTTCAATTCTCAATCTGGAAGCGGAGAAATATGAAAAAGATAGTTTTCGTGAGTTTATCGATTCAGGAATCGATTACACAGTTACGAAAATAAAACTTTTGCACTAAACAATTAACTCAAAGTAATTAAATGCACTATATATACTTATATGCAACATATTGCATATAACTACAGTCATATTAATAAATCAAATATCAATTAATTACTGAAAAACCAATATTAATTATTATCGATTTCATATCGATTCAAATCTCTCTTATATTTTTAGTCTATGTCACTGACATGACAGCTGACTGACATTGACACTAGACAGTTGCCGACTGTTCTTGTTTGTTCACTCATTTCGTGTTTTCTGATGCGTTTTTTGTGCTTTCCCGATTATTCGTCATTTTTCACGACCACTGCTTTGTATTTTACGGATTCTGACCCTGCCTACCTTGTACGACCCTTGCTTTCACCTTGGACACCGAAGATCGCTCACACGTTTGACTTGGAATAGTTATTTTGGATTTTACCACCGGCTTCTGGATTGGATATTATTCAAGCTATGGATCGCTGTGTGAATTGTGGGATATCCACTGTTCACTGCAATACACTGGGCCGACGACCCTTACACGATGAAACAATTCTGTCAGTGATTCGGCAATGGAATGCTCCTCAGTCTGTAAGTAAATATAACCTCATCTAACCAGCTACCATCCTGGCAGGTTTAAAATACATTTAATTAGAAGGACTATGGAGATTGTTTACAGTTATGGCAAAGAATTACTTATTTATCAAACAATGTTATAATACCCTAATACACAATAGTTAATTAGGTATTGTTTATGTAGCTGAACATTGATAAAAATGTTCAATGTTTAGGTATGGCTCAAAGTCCATATGTCGATGACCAAAGAAGACCACTAGGCCACCGTAATGTTTGCCTCCGCTGCGGACGCTCTCTTGCATCGCGAACCCATCACCTACTTCATACCAACACAACCCGTGAATCAAGAATTTATAATGTTATACAAGAGTGGATTATACCTCGAACTGTAAGTTAAATCAGATTACAATGTGGTTTGCTGCAAGTTTAAAAGATAATATCTATTTTAATATTTAGACCTGTCCCATAACATTGTATTTGTCTGTTACTTTGTATATTGCAACCCAATCAAAGTAAATCTATTTCATGTCAAGTGAAAACATTTTTTCAGAAGTCATTGTATAAAGCTGTTATTTATTTATTAATAGTTTTGTGGAATGAAAATGCAGAAGAATAAAAACAGTATCTTAGCATTCTTAGCCAAAATCTAAACACAAACAGCTTAGATAAATCATTCATGTTAGCAGTGGCGTGCCTAGGGGTCTAAGGGCAAGCCCACAGATTTTCAACATATAAAAAAAACGCCCAACTGCGGGATTGGCTGATTTTCAGTTATTAATGTTTGTGTTCGAGCTCATTGATTGGTATTTTTTTAATATATTTATTTATTGATAGGTTTAAGTAAGTTTTTTGTTGTGAATTATGATTTTATTAGGGCAAGCCGGGCTTTTCGGCTTCTATGAATGTACCGCCCCTGCATGTTAGGTAATTAACAATTTCATTATTATCTCAATAAATTCTAATCTTGATTATATATGTTTGTTGTAGATACAAGCAGCAAGTAAAATATGTCATAGTTGTTGGGTGGCTGCAGACAGAGCTGCTGGCCATATGGTCTCACGCCCATCAACATCATCCCAACAAGAACCCCCTCAAGATATACAACCACAGGGACAAGATCTTCCTACTATGTCTCCGAATGAAGGTCTTGGAAGCAACCAATCGGAACCTACAATTGTTTTGCTAGATTACATGAGAGCTATAGAAACTGAACGTAGGTGCTTCATAGAAGGATGTCAAAGAACAGAAAGGTACAGAGTTCCACTTTCGACTAGGAAAATGTTGCTTCATCAATATAAATATTATATCCCCGAAAATAACCGTCTTTGTGATCAACATTTGGTTATAGAAGCATGGGATTTTCTAGACAGCTTGAGATCCAATTATGTTCAGTCTTTTACAGCTAAACATATTCAGGACATGATGTCCTTAAAAGAAGTTGTAGATACTTAAAAGAAGTTGTACTATTTTGAGGTGGCTGCTGCCCTTTTAAATAAGTTTCATCCTCCTATAGTTGATTGTGTAGATGCTGTGGAAATAATACAAGAAATAGATAGGTATATGAATGTAGAAAACGAATTAGCTGATTTTATCATTAGGAATAATTTATTATAATAGGCGTCGAGCTAATTTTGAAGCTATCACCGTACATGATGATAACCTTAACGATTTTCCACAGCTCTCCGATAGTGAACTAATATTGATTTCTTAAGGAACATACCAAATCAAGCAGGCACGTTCCTACTATGGTGAACATGTAAGAGGAAATGATGGTTTTAATATAGAAGTGTGCAGGGAGGTCAGCAGTAGCCTTCTTCGAGAGCTGTCGGCTGCCAATACCTCCTGGTTACTTAGGGGTCGCATACAAATACAATCCCGACATATAAGTCGAAAAGCTTATTTTGTTTATGTTTTAGTCGACGGCTCTCGTAGAGGAAGGGAGGCTATAGTAATGCATTACTGTAATTGTATTGTAGGGAAACGAACTGTAGGCTGTTGCGCTCATATAATGTGCATTATATGGTACCTTAGCTGGGCTAGGTACCAAGATCATATAGCTGCACAATTTCTAGACGACATTTTTATTATAATAGAAGACGAATAAAACACTATATTAAATGATTTTTTATTTTATTTTAGACATCCTCTCCCTATCTC
The DNA here is from genome assembly GCA_927399505.1 of Luperina testacea. Lineage (NCBI taxonomy): Eukaryota > Metazoa > Arthropoda > Insecta > Lepidoptera > Noctuidae > Luperina > Luperina testacea. The sequence goes on along the minus strand of OV656783.1, from coordinate 5,820,018 downwards.
CTTACCTGTTACATACCTATCGCTTGAAGTCGTTGATGTTCATTCATATGACTTTTCAAACATTTTCTAGTAAATATAATATCTATTATTGCAAAAGAACACATTTTGCACTTCAGGAATCAGCTGTTAGTTAAAGATTGTAACATAACCTCACTTTTACTTAATCTCTTATATCTCTGTTCTCAGATTGACAAAATCCGCAGAATTTTCAGTGAACGGTTGATATTATATAAGCTATTAATTGACACCACTTTCATCTTCTTACACCTGGGCCCAAGATTGTATGAAATCGTTTCAGTCTCCTTTGGGAAAGCGTCACATTCACGCAAAACGACCATCGCTCAGCATATGCGAGACAGAAAAAAATGCGCGTATTTTGTACGCAAAATACGCGCATTGACGTGGAGTTGCGGACAACAGCCCGTTGTACCTATTACCTATATGCGAGACAGAGCCCCCAGCTCTGGTTTTCAGCGACAGCTGATGTTGACGCGATGACATTAACCGGTGCAACATACGATAAGATAAAAACAAAATAAAATACACAATACCTAGTTCCAAATGTTAAAAACAAAATAGGAACGTCCGTTCCAACATATTTTTTGTTAGGACAACTTTTTTGTCTTAAAATCAATTAAAAACGCGCAAATTATCTATCTAATAAATATCTATCTATACACGCGCAAATTAGATAGATATTTCAATCAATATTGATATACACAACATAGTCTGTTTTGTTAAACAAAGCTGTTGGTACCTCCTGTGTCAGGCATACAGCGGATAAACGTACTGTATTAAGAAACTTTGGGTGACCTTGAGCCGTGCATAAATTTTACCGATTTACTTCATGACCTATTTCAAGTTTTTCATTACTTTACAAAAGAGATCACGGTCAGTAAAATTCCTGGGCTGTCTCAATAACACGTCCACTCGACTGGAAATATGAATTAATTCCTTGTTGAATGGCTAGTACTTTAACCAGAGCTTGATATAAATGTACACACACATTTAACACTGTAATTTGAAACTCAAACTCAAAACAAACCATTTACAGGCACTTTTGAATTGTCAAAATCATTAATGTGAATTTATATGTGTGTGTGTGTGTGTGTGTATGTGTGTGTGTGTGTTTTTTTGTGTGTGTGTGTTTTTTTATGTGTGTGTGTGTTTATTTATGTGTGTGTGTTTATTTATATATATGTGTGTTTTTGTTTTTTTGTTATTTATATGTGAGAACGATGTAAAAAAGACGTACGCGTTAAAAGCGTCGAGAAACATTGTAAAAGAGTAACCGTGGAATTTCTTGCCGGCTCTTCTCCATAGAAAACGACAAATTGGAACCGTGCCCCTAACTTCTGACGTTTCATAAGTGCCCATGTAGGTTTGTGTGAAAAAAATATTTTGATTTGTATTGATTCTCAAATAGTTCATGCCGATGTGTGCGAAAAATTAAAATTGTAGCGTAATAACAACTTTTGAAACCAATTACTTACAAGTTCGAGTTACAGTTCCCCGGCAGAGATATAGCAGGACTACTCCAAGGAAGGTGTTCAGTGCTGTTCTGCTGCTGGAAGCCCATATTCCTGGTGACGGCGCCGTTAGTGAGCGAGGTGCTAGATCCTCGGGGGCTCGGGGCCCCTGGTGACGGCTCCCGCATCTGGGTGAAGAGGTCGGTCACCTGGAATGAGAAGTTGAGAGGTTATTAAGGGAAAAGAAAGTGGACAATGCGTCGTTGATCTAATGGTAGGTAGCGCGTCTGCTGAACGTTGGGGTTTCGAGTTCGATTCTCAGATCAGTAATGTTCCCCCCCGGTGGGTTCCCGCATTGTCGAGGCGGGGGGGCTCAGTAGCCGTGGCTTGGACACCCACGGTGAAGCTAAGAGGAACCCGAGGAGGGGCCGCTCGTCAGGACTTTTGCTGACAAGCCGACGACGTAGCGGCCAAAAGTAGGTTGCGGTGCCGCTTGGGCGGCATCGCAACTGAGGCGGGCCGCGATGTCGTAACGGGGGCGTCGCGGCTGAGGGTTGAGGGCCGCGGCGGGAGAGGAGTGCCGGTATTACGGTGCGCCGCTCTCCCTACCTTCCGCGGCCTTAACGGGGTCGCCACCGTAAGATGGCGGACGCGGTGGGGCTGCAGGGGAAGAGGAGTGTCGGTATTGCGTTGGCCGCTCTCCCTATCCTCTGCAGCCGAAAATTGGCAGGCGGCGGGGCCAATGTTCTGACCCGTCGCAGGGGGACCAAGGGTGCCCAGACACGGGGTCGTCTGGCGCCCATGTGCTGGTTTGGTCCCTGGGGTGGTCGCGGCGTGCTGTGTGTTCTGGTGCGCCGGTGATGGGGAGTACTCCCCAGCGGAGGGTCCGGTAACGGACAGCCGCGGCGGGTTCACGGATGAGTGCTAACGCGTGCCCGTGTTCCCGCCGTAAGCGGCAGAGGAGGACACCGTGGAGTTTTAGTGGGTTAGAGTCCCACATAACTGCACTATCTCCCCGTGGTAGTGCAGTATGCATGAGCATTACTCCACGATAAAAAAAAAAAAAAAAAGATCAGTAATGTTATTAAGATTTTATCTTAGAAGCAGCCCGGAGTCAGCCTAAATCACACGAGCGATATTTTCCCGCCGCGATTATTTTTCACTGGATTTTCAACGCAATGACGCCCAGAGGAGAAAATCCAACAGTGTGTTTTTAAAACGTATAATAGTACATTACTTCAGAAGGAAGAAAGTGACAGTTCCATACCGAGATTGCGAGGGGCGCAAACCATTTGAGGTATGGAACTGTACTTTATCCTGAGGGATGTATAGTGCTTTTTATTACACCTACGAGGAAAATTATGGACATAAATGCATAGAAATGTTTATATTTAGTTAAAAGTACAATTATTAAAAGTGCAGCTATTATAAAATTAATTTCGTTTTTAATTTTCTGTATGCACCAAGGAGGTTGGTAACTGGTAAAAAAAAAACTGTATGTGGCCAGTAACAATTTACTTGAAATTTAATTAGTAGACCGTTAAAGTCTCTTGGCAGTATGACTGCTGACAAATTTAAAAAAAAAAGAAAAACCGGGTATGTAATGGAATTTCATACATAGTTCCCACCCTTGGGTCGAAAGGATTTTCATACAAACTTCCATACCTTGGGATGAAAGGATTTGAAGGGCGGGATAAAGGCGTTTCTTCCCTCTAATTGGTATAATTAGTATGTATTTTCAGAGCAGGTGTGATAAAAACGTATTTTCTTTCTTTCTTTTTCTTTCTTTCTTTTCGCGCTGGGATGCGCTCTGTTTTATTCCCAACGCTCGGGTCAACATCGAGAGTTAAAAATCTACTGCGCGATAAAATCCGCCACGATGTTTTGCGCCCGTGGGAACGGGGGCTCGATCTGTGCCGGTTATGGATAATGCTTGTAACATATCTGGAAAAATGTTGGTGTTTCTTCTATAACTGCTTTTGAGGAATGGATGAGTGATGTAAAACTTTGGGATGAAGTGCAATGGTCAGGTCCAGTTGAAAACCAGCGTCAGGCACCAGTTGTCTGGTATTTTTGCTGAACTGGGCCTTTTTGGCAAAGCCGTGAGGCACACTTTCCTGCTAATTTCTTACATCGGACTTTGCACTTTTTATTTTTGTCTTAGTTTTTATGGAACATAAAGGGCGAAGGAAGGAACACGGGTGGGTTTTAGTCAGTAAGAGTCTGACACTCTCATGTACGACTATTATCTAACTATCTGGTGTATTGTGTGTCTCTTAGTCTGTGCTAAATAAATGAATTTTCTTTCTTTCTTTCTTTCAATGCCGTCTTTCGGCTCCTTCAAACCGGTGCGACACGACACGCGACACAAAGACACCGCAAGTCGCGCAACGAGCGGTGCCTTTGTCTCGCGCGCGATTCGCGTCGCGCGTCGCGCCTGATTCGCGTCGCGCGTCGCGCCTGTTTGCAGGAGCCTTTTGGTCCTCGGAGAGCACGATAAGCCCTCGACTCTAGTTGTCATACGAGAATCTAAGTGAGTAAGTCTATTATAGTCAGATACTCGATATAATGACAGGTGGTCTAACCCCTTTCAGGGTCGAGCTAATACAAATTTGTACCGCTTGTGGTACGCATACCAGCTCGTCCTCATGAAGTCGGCTTTGGCCAGAAATGAGTGTTAAAGTCAGATGGCGCAGCTTCATAAAACCATAAATAAGATATTCAGTCACTTTTAGTCAGATTAGAAGCTGTCCCCAACAATGGCGGATGTTATTTTGCCTTTCCTATATTGCAAGGAACCGTACGCGGAAGGTTAGTATTCTCATTTGAATTGTAAGGTGAAGGTTTGCCCTCCACTATAGTAAGAAATTACCGAAATTAATTTTATAACAATGCTTCATTGTTCAAAAATCATTCGTTAAATTATTTTTCAATCAATACGCGAACAAAATAATAGACTAAAATAAGTATTTCGAATTATTAAGGTGTTCCATCATGTGAATTGTTTAACTAGCTGTCGGAAAAATATTGATTTTGGGTTTTTTGCGCGGAACCCTAATTATCTTTCTAAAATAAAAGTAGCCTAAGTTACTCCTTATAACATCAGCTATTTGTCAGTGAAGTTCCCGACAAAATGTGACCAGCCGTTACGGAGATTAGCCGGAACAAACGAACTGACAAACATTTTTTGAAGTGAAACCTTCTTTAGCGGCGTTGTACACTTTTTTTGTAATGGGTAAAAAATGTTAAACTCGCGTCAGGACACGTGACCTGATCGAAAATTCGTAAGACGGATGGCCGCAGCCGGTACCGCGCGTGTTTTGTTTATAAGCCGATTCATAAAATACACACGTAATTGTTCAAGTTTTCACTTCTGTCGGCACTCCCGGAGTGACACTGTTTTTTGTTATTAGGATCGTATATGCATTTAGTAAGAAGCTGCTTTTTTGACATTACAAACAGACACTTAAATTTCATTTGTTTGTATGGATTTCGGGACTTTCGACTGAATTCCTATTGATACAAAGTTCTTATTCATGTGATGCATGCTTCTCAAGTGCGTTCAAGTAAAACTATAAAAAAAATTCTTGGCGAATTAATGAAGTGATACTGGTCTTAAATTAGGAGACAACGTATTTACGAGTTTAGGTACGTCCCACGTACTCCTTAGATATTAATTGACGGAGATTAGTTAATTGCTAGCAAGATCATGGGTCACTGCATTTATTTACAAAATTACCGAAGGACCACCAGGGGACCTAAAAAGGCCACTTTGGCGAATCATATCATATAAAAAAATTCTTAGGTAAGGACCAGCCGGTCGATTCTGTAAAAATCTGACCGTGAAAACTTAGGTGAAGTGAGTTTGTTTTTGCTTAGGAATTGACACTAATGACAGCTTACTCCACGCTTACTTCATCTACGTTTTCACAGTGGGATTTTTACAGAATCGACCGGCTGCTGTTACAAAAGAAGCCGAAATGATCTGTGGCAACCCTAGAAAAGCAATGTTAATTGGTTAGCCTTGAATCAAACTGTTTGTTTATAACACGCGTCAGCAGGTCAACACACAACAAGGCACTGTGCACTGGTTTAATTGAAAGATGAGCGCTGACAATGATACATGACGCCCATGCTTCTGATTAATTATCTATGTCAATGTGTTGGGCTTGTCAAAACATAATATAGTGTTGTGTTTTGTTCAGTAAAAGATGTATTTAGTTCATACTTAGCTAAACTAAAGGGGTCCGAGTGCCCACCTAGTTTTTCGAGACATCGCCAAGCAGTTGGTCGACTCTTCACGTGACCAGAGCACTGACCTATACTGCCGGTCGATTCTGTAAAAATCTCACCGTGAAAACTTAGGTGAAGTGAGTTTGTTTTTGCTAGGAATTGACACTATTGACAGCTCACTCCACGCTCACTTCACCTAAGTTTTCACGGTGAGATTTTTACAGAATCGACCGGCTGACGATTGATTTTTATTTTTCACAATTTGTACGAATTTATTTAAAAGATTTCTAATTGTAATGGAACCTTAACTATATATTTTCAATTTTCACGTTGAATGGCTATTTTTTACATTAAAAATAATTAAAATTAATCTGTATTATTATATTATAGTATAGTGAAGAACACAAATTGTATGAAATTACACTTTTTCTTTCTTTTTCTTTCTTCTTCATTCTTTTTCAGAGCAGTGGTGGCCAAATGGTAACGGCCGCGACTTACGAGTTGTAGGTCGTAGGTTCGAACCCAGACAGGCGCTTTACTTTGTGTAAATTATTTCATCACCACTGCTCACAAAACGGTGAAGGAAAACATCGTGAGGAAACCGGCATGTCCTAGAACCAAAAATTCGAAGACATGTGACATCTACCAACCCGCACTGGGCCCGCGTGGTGGATTACGGCCCACTCCCTCTCACTGAGAGGAGGCCTGTGTCCCAGCAGTGGGAACATTATAGGCTGATGATGAATGAACACTTTTTCTAAATAAAGAAAATTAAAAAGTTGTGTTTATTTTCATGTAACCTGCTAACTGTCGTTTATAAACCCATGTCCCGTTTTGAGTTAAAAAAATATATAATTGGTCAGTTTAGTTATGCCTTATAGCGGGATCAGCAGAGTATATTACTTCTTAGTTTACCCAAGAGTTCCTTCGAACCAGTTTATTCATGAATTGCATACACATTACTATCAATGAAGTCTCTCGACACATTAATAAAGTGTGTTATTATTCTTAGAAATACGGTCGTAGACGTCGTAGTTCGTTCAAGAAATATTAAATAAGCTGTATTGACATATTCTCAGAATTGTATTGTTTCGATTTTCGTAAATATTAGCATACAATACTGCAGTTTGTTATTGAGCTATTTTCCTTAAGAGCGCTATCACAAGTTTTTCTTGTTTAGAGCGTTTGACTCGAGTTTTGATTTGTGATTATGGTTTAACTAAAGTCACAATAGTAAAAAAAATACATGCCCGAGAAAGTTTAATTCCTTCTTTTGGGAGCGCATTCAATAAATATTTCAGTTTGTTTACATAAATCAGTAAAAAACTTGTTCCTGCAAAGGCTGTTTCATAAAAATTTAATTTCGGGCATCTCGCGATGCTCTGTTACATCGAAGATATAATAGTTTAATAATTTATAAAAATGTCCACGGTACAACTGTATCTTCTACTTTGGAATGCATACATCAATTTATTATGTTTAATACAGTAATAAACCAAAAATAATTCCGTAAAACAGAGAGTTAATGATATTTTTTCAGCCGAAATGATATTTTTTATCTCTGTTTATTTAATAGAAATTCAAACAAAAAGTGTTTAATAACTAAGGTTACTTTGTCACCTTGCTTGAAAAAAAAAAATACTCTATTTTAAAGTAAAATAATATTTTTAAGCAATTGTTTTATGCAATGCTTTTTTATCAATATAAATCTCGGGATGCACGGTCTTAGCTTTAGTCCGCGCCGAGCGCTTTCAGAGGGAGGACGTAGCGCTCACTCGCTGCTGCCGTCACGTGATCTCGTTCGACAATTCGCCACGAATAAAAAGCGACCAACACTTCTTGATACAAGTGAGTTTTTTTTTTTAATTAGTTATGTTCTGATTGTAATGTATATAATATAATTATTTTCCTATGATGTTCCAACGCGAATATAATTATAGAAAAAAAACATAAATTTTTCTGACTTTTTTATTTATCTCCAACATTAATTTAATTAATTATTTTCAGACAATAGTTCACAATAATGGGCAAAATAGAACTTTTGGTGCTGTCAAAATAAAAAAAAAGGTTTTGGCCGATAATTTGAAACGCGCAAGAGAAGCTCAGCGGTAAGAATTTTATGAGGAGTGCGTGCTTCCTGAAATCATAGATTCGAGGAAAGCACGGTCTATGCCGCTTCGGAGAATATTATTTTAATTATTTTACAATTATTATACTGGTTTTTTATGGTTCCGTACCTTAAGGGTGCCAACGGGACCCTATTACTAAGGCTCCGATGTCCGACCGTCCGTCTGTCTGCTAGTGTCTCATGAACCGTTACAAGTTCACAGTTGTAATTTTTAATTTTAATAAAACGACTTTTGATTTGTCTTTTTTATTTTCTTTTGACTTTTTTGACGTGACAACGTCTAATAAATCGATGAAGCTGGCTGCACACACGAAAAAAACATGACTCATGTAGCGTTACCTCGCGGCCTTGCTCTGCTGTAGCGTTGTACGCCATGGCGGCTTGAAGTGCAAGCGAGAGCGCGGAACGAGCGATGAGAGACAGATGATGTCGAACGCTGCCGAATCGGCCTCCGCGTTCGGCAATTTCATTAATGTTTTGTTATGACGTTGTCACGTTAAACTATCGTCCGTAAACCGACTTTACAGACAACCGATTTTTATCCAAACTGTAGAAACAACATCACATTGCATTTATTTCTATAAATAAGTACTAAAATGTCTTCCTACCTGCTAAATAAATTACATAATATATTAAACTTCGTAAAAAAAGTAGGTACAAAAAGTATTTATAAAAGTAGCACAAAAGTATTTGTAAGTAATGTTAGAGGCTGGCAACGCGCAAGTAATGCAGCTTCTGGCAATGCAAGCGTCTTTAGGCCAGCGTTGCCAGTATGTTACTTTTGTAACATTTTACGTTACTTTTGACCCTCTCATGTTACCTCCATGTTACACGCCTCAAAATGTTACTTTTAAGACTTAATAAAAAATATTTCACAGAAAACAAAAAATAAACATGAAACGGAACGCATACAAGAAAGGTTTCGTTCGTCATGTTGGCGCACTTGATTGTCTTGATTTTGTGACCAAATTCTGACGCGACGACAGCGCGAAAATTTTTCACTTCGTTTGTCGTATCGCATATTCACTCACTCGCGTGAATTTCTAAATGACCCATCCCGCTTACTTAGGCGAGTGAGCGACAGCCTAGTAGTGGCATCCGTGTTGGTTCAGTTCAGTTTGTTATTACGATTCTTTCGAAGCCTACTAAGGGGACAGCTTTTTTTTATGTAATAAAGTGCCATGTTATTATTAGTCGTTTTCCACAAAAAATAAGGTAATGTTACTTTTCTCGTGAAAATGTTACTTTTTGAGCTCTCTCATGTTACATTTGACTATCTGTCACTGGCAACACTGCTTTAGGCTGCGGTAACTACACACCATCAAGCGGGCCGTATGCTAGTTTGTCACTTTAATGGTATAAAATAAAAATTAAAAGTGAAGTAAATTTGTATGACCCTATTGTAACTCAAACCGTTGTAGGTAACACTCATCGGTACAAATAATATTTCATGAACTATAATAACAGTAATTTAATTTATTTTGAAAACGAAGGCTCTTGTTGGTTTGATCCTGGCGTCCGACGCATAGCGGTTTGTATGTGTGCATAGCGTTCTTCCCTAGACGCACACGTGCGCATCTGCTGCCGCGCGCCGTCGAATTTACCTAAAACTGAGCACTTCGGTTTTGTAATAACGCTCTTAAGGAATAAGTATTAATTCTGTGTGTCTGTGCTCCCTACCACGTATAACTAGACTTGTGTAAGTAATGCGATTGTTGCATTGCGCGTCATATAACCCGACCGCGTACTGTATCATTACCTATGACTCGACCAAATTAAGCATTACACATGACACTCAAACATGACGCGCGATGCCATGCCACAGAACACTATCGCGGCGCGCTGTTCGGTTCGGTGTTCGTATTATCTCGGTAATTTTCGCTATGTGGTATGTGTGCAAGTGAGAAGGAGCATGCGCCGGTCGGCTGGGTGCGAAATAAGCATCGAGATATAAGTACTAACGTACTAGAGAAGACACCGTAAATTCCTACTTTGTCTCGTTCAACTGCGGCGATCGCGCCGCACCTCACTCAGTCGCTCTCTAGCTCTTTACGCGTAAGTGCCGTGATTTACATGGCGCTTAAGACCTTTTTGCCGAGAATAAATACACTTCTGCAGCAAATCTAGCGCTGTGGTAAATTAGTTACGGTTTAGACGAATTGTTATTATTTATCGCTGCAGCGAACTAAAGATTCAAATTACGAAGAATAGGACAATTCAGTTATTTGACGTAGCTTCTCTAGTACGTTAGTACTTATATCTCGATGGAAATAAGTGAACTATTATTTAGAACTGTATGATTCAGGTAATAAGGTTTACGTTTTATTGTACGTGATGTTTTAAATCATGACTATCGCACTGTATGTCATGTCATGTATTACAGTAATGGTACTGCGCCGCAGTCGCGCGCGCAATGATACAAAACAGTTACACGAAGTACGAACGAAACAAATACGAACATTGAGTGTTGTGGTTCAGACCGGAATAAATCTGTTATTTTGTATGAATAAACAATTGTGTAGTTATTAATTAATAAGGTGTTGGGTGTTAGGTATTTTAAGAAACTTTCGACTGTAAATAAATAGTTTAATTGAATTATTCAAGTAAAAACAAAACATAGGATAAAAAACTTAATAAAGAAAAATACGTTAAGTATGAAGGAAAATCGACTTTATGACTATGATAACAAAAGCTATTTCGGCGCAGCGAGGGCGCATTGCGCGCATGATGTATAGTATCTTCTGTATCTGGAGCATTTCATTACAATCATCACGCGTCATGTTTGGAGTCATGGTGTAATGCAACATTCCTCGGTACGAAATGTAATGTCATATTACATGACTTTGAAACGCACTGTTTTGCGCATGTCTACGTATAACCCGGCAGCCTTCAAAGCAAAGGTGTATATGTAGACATCTTCTGGGCTTGCTCGTTCCATCATAGACCATCCATTTCTTCCATATCTTGATAGCTATCCATAGCTTGATTTGATAGCTATCCGAAACTGTTAAATTTTCCCAATCAACTTAAAACCTCTCTACTACACAAAAATATCTGATAAAAATAGTTGACATCTGCTTGAACGTTTCGGATGGAACACGCGCTCACTTATAACCAGCCTGCTTTAAAAAGGTAAAGGCTCTTACAAACAGGCGCGACACGCGATATAATCGCGCGCGGCACAAAGGCACCGCTCGTTGCCCGACTTGCGGTGCCTTTGTGTCGCATGTCGTGTCGCGCCTGTTTAAAGGAGCCTTAAGGCTACATAGATATCCTCCACAGTACCTACAGTAACAGCTGCAGTCGTGAATTGCATTATATAGCTAGATAATCGCTAGTTCCGATGGCAGAGTACCACTCAGTACCAGTATTATTAAATAAATACTCGGTTCTTACCTTCGTTTATAGTCGCACTGAACAAAGCGATGTTTAGTAAGATAGCCTAAAATGTTCCCACTGCTGGGACACAGGCCTCCTCTCTGTGAGAGGGAGGCAGGGGCGGTACCTTCATAGAAGCCGAAAAGTCCGGCTTGCCCTAATAAAATCATAATTCATAACAACAACTTACTTAAACCTATCAATAAATAAATATATATTAAAAAAATACCAATCAATGAACTCGAACACAAACATTAATAACTGAAAATCAGCCAATCCCTCAGTTGGGCGTTTTTTTATACGTTGAAAATCTGTGGGCTTGCCCTAATTTTGACCCCTAGGCACGCCACTGGAGGGAGGGGGCCATAATCCACCAGCGGGCCCAGTCACGAGTTCGAACCCGAACCCAGTAAAGCACTTTGTGTAAATTATTTCATCACCACTGCTCTCAAAACGGTGAAGGAAAACGGAAACCGGCATGTTCCAAAACCAAAAGTTCGAACACACATGTGACATCTACCAAACCGCACTGGGCCCGCGTGGTGGATTAAGGCTCCTACAAACAGGCGCGACATGCGATATAATCGCGCGCGACACAAAGGCACCGCCCGTTGCGCGACTTGCGGTGTCTTTGTGTCGCGCGCGATTTTATCGCGTGTCGCGCCTGTTTGAAGGAACCTTTACGGCCCACTCTCTCTCACCGAGAGGCGGCTTGTATCACAATAGTGGCAACATTTTAGGCTGATAATGTATCTATTTTCGTTCAACTCATGCGGACTCGCACGAGAGTACCTAAAAGATAAATAGAGACACATGTATGTGCAAAGTTCATTACACAAATACACATAATTTCTATGTATAGAAGATGTTGATTCTAACACGAGTGTGTTTCATCAATCAATCAATCAATTATTTCTTCAGTTACAACCTTCTTCACAATAAAATTGTTCTGCGACTTGTTAACGACCATTTATGATTAAGGGGGGTGGGCTGTAGAATAGAATACTCTATAATATGTACACCATATAGATTACTAGCTTCTGCCCACGACTTGGTCCGCGTGACCACCCCGTCGCATCGCATCGCCTGCCCGCGCTATTACTTCGTTTTTGCTTAGCGTTCTTTCTGACTATTTTTCTTTTTGCTCGGCTCCTAAAGGTCATAGCGTGATGTTACATAGCCTATAGCATTCCTCAAGAATTGGGCTATCAAATGCAAAAATAATTTTTCAAATCCGACTGGTAGTTCCAGAGATTAGCGCGTTCAACCAAACAAACAAACTCTTCAGCTTTATAATATTAAGTATAGATTAGTAATTCCTTGGCCGTAACAGCTCTTCATTAGATCTCGTAACGGGAATACATCAGATAGACATAGATAAATATAGAAGAGGCGCCTGAGGCTAAATAATAACATCCGTAGGGGTCGATCAATCAGGGTGACCGTCTTTACATACCAAGACCCCTCCGTGCCTCGGAAAGCACTAAGCCGTTGGTCCCGGCTGTCATTCGTGATCGTGGATCTTTGACAGTCGTTACGGGTCGTCAGAAGCCCGAAAGTCTGACAACCAGTCTTACCAAAGGGTTTCGTATTACCCAGTAACTGGGTTGAGGAGTTCAGATAGGCAGTCGCTCCATGTCAAATACTGGTACTCAGCTGCATCTTTTGTGCTTTGAGCTGTGCCTTTGTGTCGCGCGCGATTTTATCGCGTGTCGCGCCTGTTTGAAGGAGCCTTAATACGTGTTTTGCAATTTGCAGGTTATTGGCAGGATGTATGTTGACTAAAATATGATTCACGACCGTAACAAATATGACTTTACAGAATTATAATCATTAAAATATTAACTTTATTTTATTTCATTAATATTGAATTTTTAACCGACTTTTGGATGTTTTCTTTAATGTATGTTCGGGCATAATTACCTTTTTGCTTGATGATTTTATATTTTTGACGTGACAACGTCTAATAAATCGATGAAGCTGGCTGCACACACGATAAAACATGACTCATGTAGCGTTACCTCGCGGCCTTGCTCTGCAGCTCTGTAGCGTTGTAGCGTTCCATGGCGGCTTGAAGTGCAAGCGAGAGCGCGGAACGAGCGATGAGAGACAGATGATGTCGAACGCTGCCGAATCGGCCTCCGCGTTCTAATGTTTTGTTATGACGTTGTCACGTTAAGGGGGAAGCGCTAAGGTAGCCCGCGAAATTCAAATTTTCTGACGTTTTTAGCAATTTGCTGGTCAGTATTAAGTTGTACGTTGATTAATATATGAATCGCGGCCGTAAGAAATATGTGTTTACAGAATTATAATCATTAAAGTCATCAACACAACTCTCTAAGACCACGTAAGTCCCAAGAATAACTGTTTCATGAAATCATCATTCTTTGGACTTACGTGGTCTTAGAGAGTTGTGTTGATGACTTTAATGATTATAATTCTGTAAACACATATTTCTCACGGCCGCGATTCATATATTAATTAACGTACAACTTAATGCTGACCAGCAAATTGCAAAAAACGTAAGAAAATTTGAATTTCGCGCGCTACCTTAGCGCTTCCCCCTTAAACTATCGTCCGTAAACCGACTTTACAGACAACCGATTTTTATCTTATATGTGTAAGTACTTATATACAAACTGTATCTTTAATTTCTGTAATTGGTTTTAAACCGTTTGAAACATAGAAAGCAATAATCAATAAATTGAATGAAGCCGTATGATTTAGGTTATAATCTCTCTCTGCCTGCCCCATTTAAGAATATAAGCTTGGTGTTATAATTATAAGAACACAGAATATCACTGGCAAGTGGCACAGCCATTGTATTAACGGCGACTGTTATGCCACCCATCAATTTATAGGAGACAATAAAATTATAAACAGTGGCCGTCACGATTTGTACAACACGATTGTTACAACATAATCGTTGTAAATGTATGGTTAGGGCTAGGGTTTTCACATAACATTATGCTTGTATACTCAGAAGGGGTAAGCAGAGGATACACCCGGCACGTAACTTGGCAAGAGTCGTTAGATGTGTTTTTTCGTTCTATGACTTTCTTGAAAACACACATGTTTAAAAATAATCTATAATGGCAATAACCATAGTATAATGACAAAAAATAAAAGTGACCATGTTCTTGTTGCACTAAATGAACACGCGCTAACTTACTCCCACTATGCTAAAACCTTGCCAAGTTACGTGCCGGCGACTGTACCTGGGTCAATCTCCAAAACGGGCGCACTCGTGTGATCGCTCTGGTCCCATCCAGATATTGATATTTAATGGTAATTATGTATCTCATTAAAAATAATGATATTCAAACTACATATTTGAATATCATTTCTTCAATGAGATACATAATTACCATTAAATATCAATATCTGAAAAGCACCAGAGCGATCACACGAACACGCCCGTTTTGGAGATTGACCCACCTACAGTTAGACCTTTCACCAGTTATGATTTAATTTTCATAGAATAAAGAAAGAAAGAAAAAATTGTATTTATTGCGACTGGAATGTCACACGGACACGGATGTCGGACGGAGAAATATTTCTCCGTCCGTGCGTACTTGGGCTTGTACAGGGTGATTTTTTTTACCGGTTCCAAATTGTTATACAGGGTGTTCTACCCATGAATTTCACTATAAGATCGACTCTGAAATCACAAAAAAAAATCAGCTGTTTAATGACAATTTGGTCAAGTAGGTATTGAGTTTTTGTATTAAACAGTTGATTTTTTTTCGTGATATCAGAGTTGGTCCCGTGGTGAAAGTTGTTCATATTCATGGGTAGAACACCCTGAAAAAATTTGGAACCGGTAAAATAATTTATCTGGTATGTACAGACGCCAGCACATCAATCTACTACAATCTGTCAAATTTATTTAATATATTTTGAACTTTATCGCTAAAGCATACGGCTCAATGTTGATTGGGAAAAATTGACAGTTTCGGGTAGCTTGATGTGCTGGCGTCTGTACCTTTAGTAAATGGGACAACCTTAGTTTATGAAAACAAAACATGCTATTACCATATACCTGTGTTTATTCTAAACACACACTAGTGTTTATTCTAAACACAGGTATATGTTATGTATCTGCGACTGCATAACACAATATTAGTATAACGCAGTGTTTTCGGATCATAATGCAACGTCTATCTCTCACCATATGGTTATAAGTAGGGAGGTGTTGTACTCTAAGCTAGGCGAAGATAGAACTGCAATCGCGATTTATTTGCCAAAAATGTAAACAAATATGAGTTTATGGAAAACTAACTTTAAATACTAAACAATAAAATTCAGTTTTAACGCTACAATTTCAAACATTTTTATAACTTTTTCAATAGTGCTAGTCACTCTGACATCAACTTAATTACCATTAAAATAAAGTTAATATTTGTTTAACTTGAAATAATATTAATTTGAAACAGGTTTAAATAAACTTTACCTAGCCTTTTCCAACTATGTTAGGCTCGCCTTCAGATTTTTTTGAGATTTGAGGTTGTGTACAGTCATGCGCACTAATATGTCAACACTTGGCAACTTTCAATTGCGATTTTTTCGTAAAATAACGAATGCAACGTTGAAATACGACACTTTACACAAACCTATGGGTTCGAAAATACTTTGTTCGTAATAACATAAAATTTCATTCAAAACTAAACAAGACATTAATCTTTGAATAAAGCCAAGTGTATACATACTTATGCTCGTGACTGTTCACAGAGTGTGGCAGGGGCGTCCACGTGATTCTAGACTTTTTTTTTTGATATGCTGTGTATATCCTCACGGACTTCCTCCATCGTGGGGGTGACAGAGGGGGCATACCGGACTCTTACCGGCTAAAACCACCGCGGTGTTCCACCTCTGCCTATGGCCGGGGGTGCGGGTGCGGGATCGACCGGTTGGCCACCCCTGATATATAGTTTTTCTTCACTAATCTATTTCTCTAATGTTTTTTAAATAAAACGCAGAGCTAACTGGAAAAGGCTGTAGGAGGCACCTTCGTTTAAATCCCAGAAAAATATAAATTTACCTATACAAAATTAGTTGTGACCTTACTTTACGAGATTTAAGACAGCTAATCTATAAAGTATAGCTTCCTCTGGAGAACAAACTTTATACCCTACGTCATCGGCTACATTGGACATTATCAATGGTTCCATCTGTTCGATACTCTGTAATTTTCATAGCAATGTGTTCATTTGAAATTCTAAACCCCAGAATATCATCACTTAATTTTAGTAGATAGGTACTACAGTCACCAAAAGAGATAAGAATGAAATTTAATTGATAATAAACTGTTTGTTTTCTATTAATTCAATTCAATTCAATAATTAATCAATTTTGTATTCTATTAATTCAATTTGATTTCATTTAAAAACATCCATCAGTTTCTTACGAAACTTCAACTATATCAGACGACCCTGGTTAGTTATCTCCTTTGGTGATCGTACTTGCCTTACCCCTTTGTCCAATTTTATCGAAATTTGTGCGTCATTTGTGCCGTGAAAATGTTACAAAGACACAAAGAGCCTCCATTGAAAGAGTGTCTTCATTTATTTTCGTTGCTTATATATTTAGTATGTCATGTATTTATGTATCTGTTATTTTGGATATGTACAGACGCCAGCACATCAAGCTACCCGAAACTGTCAAATTTTCCCAATCAACTTTGAACGATTATGAGCAATAAAGTTGAAAATCTATTAAAGAAATTTGACAGATTGTAGTAGCTTGATGTGCTGACGTCTGTATATACCTGTGTATTAGTAGCGGTTAGGTTTTACATTTTAACGTACACTATAAGAATACTAAATTCGTGTAGAAGCAAAATACGTCACCTTGTGTCTATGCCACTGGAGGAAAAAGGAATTTTCTTATCCTTACTAATATTATAAATTCGAAAGTAACTCTTGTCTGTCTGACTGTATGTTACCTTTTCACGCCTAAACCACTGAACGGATTTCGATAAAATTTGGCAGGGAGATAGATTGCATCCCGGGGAAGGACATAGGATAGTTTTTATCCCGATATTCCCACGGAATCGACACTTATGCGGGTGAAACGGCGGAGCGCTGCTAGTGAAGTATACGTGTTTTTTTTGATATCCCATAACTCTATGGGGTCATTGTACTAATCATTATGAACAACTTTTACTAAGGGACCAAACCTGAAATCGCGAAAAAAAAATCAACCATTCCCTACATTTTGACGAGTTATGCGAACATAAATGTAGGGAACAGCTGATTTTTTTTCGTGGTTTCAGGTTTGATCCTATAGTAAAAGTTTTTTATTATGATGAGTACAATGACCCCCTAGAGTTATGGGATATCAAAAAAAAACACGTTGTATATAAATAAAGAGCACCGACATAGTAAGTATTCGCTTTTAGTGGTGATCCAGTGGCAACGGCCGCGACTTACCGAGTTGTAGGTCGTAGGATCGAACCCAAACAGGCGCTTTACTTTATGTAAATTATTTCATCACCACTGCTCTCAAAACGGTGAAGGAAAACATCGTGAGGAAACCGGTAGGTATGTCCTAGAACCAGAAATTCAAAGACATGTGACATCTACCAACCTGCAGTGCGATTCTGTAACCATATCACCGTGAACATTTAGGTGAAGTGAGCGTGGAGTGAGCTGTCGATTGTGTCAATTCCTAGCAAAAACAAACTCACTTCACCTAAGTTTTCACGGTGAGATTTTTACAGAATCGACCCGGTGGTACCGCTTGGTGGATTATATAGCCCGCTCCTTCTCACAGAGAGGAGACCTGTGTCACTGTCCCAGCAGTGGGAACATTATACTGATTATATATCACACATCAGGTCCAATTCAAAACCAGCGTCAGGCACCAGTTGTCTGGCATTTTTGCTGAACTGGGCCTTTTTGGCGCAGCCGTGAGGCACACTTTCCTGCTAATTTCTCATCGGACTTTGCACTTTTTATTTTTGTCATAGTTTTTATCTGATGTACGACTATTATCTAACTATCTGGTGTATTGAGTCTGTGTTAAATAAATGTATTTTCTTTCTTTCTTTTCTTCTTTCTATTATGATTACAATTTCTCCCATACACAATAGCCGATCACCGTTACAAAGACAATGGGTGTAACACTGAATATTTGTTGGTTTATTTTGCATCAGAATAACCGCTGTTCTGGCACGTCGCCAGTCCCGATCAGAGGAGAAAGGACAAAACCGTTCGCAAGCCATATCTCCGCACTTTATATGAATTCTGCTGAATTTAACATGGACTTTGCACCTTTTCTGACTGTCATTTGTCTTTTGGTCAAAGTCGAACGAAAGTATATTTAGTGCAGTCCTTTATTTTACCTCTAAGTTTGCGTCACTGATCGCTGTCATTCGTGGATCTTTGACATTCGTTACGGGTAGTCCTAGTCAGAAACCCCGAAAGTCTGACAACCAGTCTTACCAAGGGGTATTGTATTACCCAGTAACTGGGTTGTGGAGGTCAGATAGGCAGTCGCTTCATGTACATTACAGGTAGATATTTCGCTGCATCTAGTCAGACTGGAAGCCGACCCCAATATATTTGGGAAAAGGCTAGGCAGATGATGATAGATAGATATTAAAACGGTGAAGGAAAACATCGTGATGAAACCGGAATGTCCTAGAACCAAAAATTTGAAAACATGTGACATTCACCAACCCGTATTAGGTCTTTGTGGTGGAATACTGCCATCTTCTCTCACACAGAGGAACCATGTGTCGAATCAGTGAGAACATTATTGATTGATTCTGAATTTCTGATCATAGATATAGTGGAGGTGACTTTTGCCACCCTCGGATCTTTTTTCAGGAAATCGGCTTAGTGGTATTTTAGTATACAAGATGCAATCAAAAACCACTCAATTTGTCCTCTTCTTACTGGTTGTAAGCAAGGTCTGGGGGTCTTTCGATAAACTCAGGTTATCCGAAGCAAGGAAAACATTTTCATCAGTATTCACCATAAGCAAAATTCAAGGCTGCAAGGCGTGGCTTTTCTACAGCGGTATTTTGGTGTTATAAATCAACAACATAACATTGCAAAGGCGGAGAAAATCTCTTTAATTTTTTTTCTAGGTAGATAGTAGACAAGACATAATTATAATAGTTAATGGATTGGGTGTCCAACTAGTGTACAGAAAGACACTGTTGGCCAATGGTCTCCTTTTGAGGCCTCAGGCCGCGAAAGCCATTTACATCATTAGCAATTCTGGTGTCCAATGGTATACCGTATAATTAATGATACCTAAATGATTTTATTTTTGTAAATAGGTTTGTACAAACACTTTTACAAGTCAATCATGTTTTAAAAACAGATGTGGTCGGCATTTCCTATCTGCCTACTTTGAGCAGAAAGGCCGAAACTAACTCAGAGGACACAGTCTCTTTCAAAGTTCAGGCTTAATCTTGGTCAGATAACGTGAAGACCATGCAGATTGGTGTCTGAAATAATCTTTTGAGGAAAGAACCACACAGATGGACTTGTCTAATTATGCAGCATTTGTCAATAATCGTACAGTTTAAGGAACTCAATTGTTCTAACCTCCTAAATATTGCCACAAAGGAGGATTTGAGGTTCAAAATTTCGAACGGGATTTACATATTATAACCCGGGACAACATAAAAATGTTAGTTATTATAATGCATGCAATGTTTAAAATATACTCATTCTCATACAACATATTTATGAAAACGGAGACCAATACTCTTAACAGGTTAAACAGGGTTATCAAGTAAACTGGAAAATACGTGTTTTTAGATACCTAATAGCATTGAGGATAAGATGGACTCACGAGTTATAAAGTATTTTCAAGAGTGGGTATAGACTTGAGTCTCTTTTACGCAAACTGCGGGGTAATGAGGGTTTTCTGAAATGACGTTCGCTAGGTGGCAGCACTGACACGTCAGGTTCAGGCATCTGTCAAAGAGCCTATATTTTCTTTAGTCGTGACTGAATGATGAACGAATGAATGAATCGAATGATGAACGTCATCATTATATTTTATATTCATTGTCGAAATGGAAGACCTCTTGTCAAAGTGGTGCCAACTGTATAATTGTCAAATTAAAGTTAATGATAGATTTTTCATTAAGGAAGTTCATGAGTATCGGCTGTAGAAGGCAACAAGAAGCTGAAATACATAACTTTATAACAGCGGGGTTATAATGCACATTTAAAGACAACAGTTAAGGGCGTGCATCTTACCATGTTCTTTATATTGATAGCTGAAGTATCCGAGTGGGAACCAAAAAATGGGCGGGTCGAATGCATTTTCGATCTGTTAAAAATAAAAAATGTTGTAATAGTTGAAGTACGGAGATACGTTTGCTGTGGTCCTTAGAAGATAAAGGGCTTTGAAGGTCCATGGCATACCTACCTATCCGCCATTTTTTTTTTCAAAATGGCGGATACGCATGTTATCTACATAAATCGTGATCAATGCAAACAGAAAACATAACATACCAAACCCCGTAGTGTCAGGTTTCCCAGATATTAACGTTCAAAGTTGATCACGTAATATCCTTTTTTTTTAACTTGCTTACCATCTTGTTGCATAGATGTTTCAATACAGAATGGTTATTTCTAAACGTGGCCGCCATTTTGAAAAACATACCTAACTCTTTTTCGCGGCTTTTTGAATTATGAATAGCTCAATGAATTATAAATTAACGGCATATTAGTCAATTCGCACGAGTTTACTCGCCCGACACGGGCGAACCGTCATTCAATTCTAAATGTGCCAATTGTTTAATACATATTTCTGGAGTTGTCGACTCCTCCACAAATAAATTAACTTCATGCGAGTCGCCTATAGAAAAAATAATATTATTTATAAAAGTAACGATTTGCCAGTTTCGGGCGAGTAAATTCTTGCGAATCGCCTAAGCCTTTATACGGGTAAAAATTGTTGGACGGAACACAAACGTTTTACTATTAACATTTATGACAACATTTGTTTTGTAACCAAGCCATAAATAAAAAGTGCCAAAATATTGACAACAACTTAACACATAAGTTTACCTAAAATATTACTTAAACATAACTTGAGTGACCTCAAACCTATGTTAAGTATGTTTTTGGTGTTTGTGTAAACAAAGACCGGTATTTTGTGAACTTTAGATAATAATACATCACAATGTGTGAATTAAAGGAATGTTTGATTTCCGGAAGATTTTCGACCGTAGACTATGTTTCAACCCAAGCACATTACTGAGATCGTGAGGAAACCTGCACCCTAATTGCGTGACACACTATAGATCTCAATATGAATCATTTTGAAGTACCTATTGTTAATCCACTGCTTTATATGTCCGGAAAATTTGTCTGCTCAACAACGACGTAAAAAACGCAATGAATGTTGTTGATGTTGGAGTATAGCAAAAATAAATCGATCCTACTTCAACACTATTGTCTTCCTCTAACTTCATTCTAACTCCCCTGAGTTGGGTTGAGTTGGGTGTTTATGCAATGAAATACTGTAATAATATCGTTTTGACATTGAGTAAGCACTGTGAGCGCGTTCACGAGCGTTCCGAATTTTTGACAGCTCTCAGCTATCATAATCGTAATATCTAAATCGGAAAGCATGTGAGACGATATGAGTGCTGTGACTGTGAGCGATTATAGCTAATTCGGAATACTTACGGCCTAAGCCGCTTATCACTGCTCAACTATTTGAGCAACGTTTATGAATGAATTAGTTTTAGCTTGTACCTATATTGTATTTACCATTCAGTCGAACCCAAGTAGTCAAGGAATATTTATGAAAATTTATAAAAATTAAAATAAATAGGCAATTTTTTAAATAAATTTAAACCACAACAAAAAAATATAAAAAACACCTTCCTCTATTTAGTACCAAATTAAACATAAAGGGGAATATATACATAAGTAATGCATCACAGAAAATACAAGGAAAAGTTTATTTTTTCCTTCAGTTGTAATATAATTATCCTGATTGACGAAGAGGATTGACCTAACTATTTTGTTGTTTACGGTATGCTAGTATGCGCATTGATCTAAATACATGCATGTAGGGATAGACGCAAGTACATGAAGCTACTACAATCTGTCAAATTCCTTCAAAGATATTCAACTTTATTGCTAAAGCATAAGGTTCAAAGTTGAAACTGTCAAATTTTCCCAATCATTTTTTTACCTTATGCTTTATAAGGTTAAAAAATTATTGGGATTTGACAGTTTCGGGTAGCTTGATGTGCTGGCGTTTGTACAAGTTCATAGCCGACTGCAGGCAGCAGTAGTAGGTGATGCGTCGCTAATACCTTCCGTAGCTAAGCGACATGTCACGTCGTACCACGTATTTCATTGAAATAAATAGAAATTAGAAGTGTCGCGGCGACATGTCGCCTGCTGCTGTCGTCTGCCGTCGGCTACGAACTTGTACCTTTAGTCTGCTAGCTGATGCAGGTAGCTTTACTCCTGTCATCATGGGAAGACTCCTTCATTTCATCATCGCCTGCCTAGCCTTATCCCAACTATGTTGGGGTCGACTTCTAGTCTAACTGGAACCAGCTGAATTACCAGTATTTTACATGGAGCGACTGTCTATATGACCTCCACAACCTAGTTACTGGGTAACACGATACGCCTTTTTAAGACTGTGGTCAGACTTGGGCTTCTGAGTACCCGTAATGACTTACAAAGATCTACGAAGGACAGCCGGGACCAACATACTTTCGGAGCCACGGAGGGATCTCGATATGTGTGTCTGTGGATGGGTGACCATTTTTACATACCGAGACCCCTCCGTGCCTCGGAAATCACGTTAAGCCGTTGGTCCCAGCTGTCATTCGTGGATCTTTAACAGTCGTTACGGGTAGTCAAAAGCCCGAAAGTCTGATAACCAGTCTTACCAAGGGGTCGTATTACCTAGTAACTGGGTTGTGGAGAATGAAAGAAAGAAAAAAGAAGGAGGAGGGGAAGGGGGGGAGGGGGGGAGGGGGTGTGGAGGTTAGATAGGCAGTCGCTTCATGTAAAATACTGTTATTCAGCTGCATTCGGTTAGACTGGAAGCCGACCCAAACATAGTTGGGAAAAGGCTAGGCAGATGGAGTCTTTTATTTATTAATCCTGATAAAGTTCCCACCTCTTCGATGAAACATCACCAAGGAAAGCTTAAAATAATAATGGAACCAAGGAAAGCTTAACAGAAAATCAAAGTTACCACATATAGACATAGTGATTCCGTCAACAAACCCTCAGTTGACTTAAATTTTCGCATGACAACAAACCCAACGAATTTCACTACATATAAACTTCAACGTACCTAACATAAACAAACAAACCCTCATTATAATTTCAAATTCATACACAACAACGCTGAGATTATTCAAAACACGTTAACTTGTGCGAATATAAATATTTATATGTTTACTCTTTACAAAGTCACGTCGTTTGGAAAGTGTCATGTCGAGTGTAGTAGGTATGTATTAAGAACTTACAACACGTGTTGTTATATAATTATTGTAAAACTAGGTTCTGCCCGCGACTTCGTCCGCGTAATATATCGGCTTATTAGTCAATTCGCACGAATTCACTCGCCCGAAACGGGCGAATTGTTCTTGTATAAAATTCAAAATGTGCAAATTTGTGCGAGACTGCGAGTCGCCTATAATAGGTAAAAATACATTATTTAAAAGTGACTAGTCAGTCGCCCATTTCGAGTGTGTGAATTCGTCCGAATCGACTAATAAGCCGAAATATCTTGACCCACCGACCCACTCCGTCGCACCGTATTTACTTCTTTTACGCTCGGCGTTGTTTCAGTTTTTTTTTTTGTTTTTGCTCGGCTCCTTAGGGTCGTAGCGTGATGTCAAATAGCCTATAACCTTACTCAAGAATTGGGCTATCAAATGCAAAAATATTTTTTTAAATCCGAGCGGTAGTTCCAGAGATTAGTTAGTAGTACGGTAGTTTCAAACATACAAACTCTACGGCTTTATTATTGGTATAGATAGATAGATGCGTTCGTTAACTAAAGTCACCGTCACGAGAAGCTATACATTTTGTCAATAATGAAGTTCTACTAAGTTACGTAGCGACAATATTCAATCAACAACAAATAATCCCAAATTCAATCAACTCAAAGTAACATACCTACGTGATACGTGTAATACGAATTAACGAGCAATTTCACTTGGTCGGGTTATATTTTAGCGATATAAAACGCTCTGACGTCTTATGTTTTGTTGTATTGGAACGCGTCTGACTCATCGAACTTAAACGTTTGGTCGCCATTATTAAGTTCACACTGACGCTGTCATTCTAGTTTCGAATGCATCTGTTTGTTTGTGTCAAATTTCTTTTTTCGCAGATAAGGTTATATTGGTTGTTATAGTTTATTAAAAATCATTACAAAACTGTTTTTTTTATTTGATCCAAAGGTTGCGAACCCCTGAATGTGTGTTTACAAAATTTATAGCTTCCCGTGACGGGGACTTTAGTAATGCGTGTGTAACGTCTGAGTGAAGTCACGTGTGTAAGCAATTATTATCCGTGTAGAGGGGAATATTATGAAGTAGAATATCAGCTGTCACGTAGGTCTAGGTACGTAAATAGGGTAACCCATCCACGCACCAACCGCGGCAAGTCACCGGTCGGCCCGTGCGGCTGTTATTATTTAGCTGAAAGGCCCTCTAATCAGGGGCGTAGCTACCGCCGTATCTGCCGTATCAATTATACGGGGCCCCCGGGCCACGGGGGCCCCCAAAGTGCGTAAGCATAAATTAATAAAAACTTCCAATTTTTTTTTTATTTCAGAAATGACAATAGTAAAAAAAAAAAGCAATTTCTTTTTTTCCCGTGTAAAGCGTGTGTTCAGATTCAGGTTCAGATTCAGATTCAGGTTCAGGTTCTGTGTCCGATTCTGATTCTGTGTCTGATTCTGTGTCTGATTCTGATTCTGTGTCTGATTCTGATTCTGTGTCTGATTCTGTGTCTGATTCTGATTCTGTGTCTGATTTTGATTCTGTATCTGATTCTGATTGTGTCTGATTCTGATTCCGTGTCTGATTCTGATTCTGTGTCTGATTCAGATTCTGTGTCTGATTCTGATTGTGATTGTTATTCTGTTTGTGATTCTGATTGTGATTCTGAATGTAATTCTGATTGTGATTCTGGTTGTGATTGTGATTCTGATTGTGATTCTGATTCTGATAGTGATTCTGATAGTGATTCTGATTGTGATTCTGACTGTGATTCTGATTGTGATTCTGTGTCTGAATCAGACACAGAATCAGACACAAAAGTGTCTGATTCTGATTCCGTGTCTGATTCTGATTCTGTGTCTGATTCAGATTCTGTGTCTGATTCTGATTGTGATTGTGATTGTTATTCTGTTTGTGATTCTGATTGTGATTCTGAATGTGATTCTGACTGTGATTCTGATTGTGATTCTGTGTCTGATTCTGATTCTATGTCTGAATCAGACACAAAAGTGTCTGATTCTGATTCCGTGTCTGATTCTGATTCTGTGTCTGATTCAGATTCTGTGTCTGATTCTGATTGTTATTCTGTTTGTGATTCTGATTGTGATTCTGAATGTGATTCTGATTGTGATTCTGGTTGTGATTGTGATTCTGATTGTGATTCTGATTCTGATTGTGATTCTGATAGCGATTCTGATAGTGATTCTGATTGTGATTCTGACTGTGATTCTGATTGTGATTCTGTGTCTGATTCTGATTCTGATTCTGTGTCTGATTCTGTGTCTGATTGTGATTCTGATTGTGATTCTGACTGTGATTCTGATTGTGATTCTGATTGTGATTCTGATTGTGATTCTGATTGTGATTCTGATTGTGATTCTGATTGTGATTGTGATTCTTATTCAGTCAGATTCAGATTCAGAGTTAGAATCAGATTCAGATTCAGGTTCAGATTCAGGTTCAGGTTCAGTTTAAGGTTCTGATTCTGTGTCTGATTCTGATTCTGTGTCTGATTCTGATTCTGTGTCTGATTGTGATTCTGATTGTGATTCTGATTCTGATTGTGATTCTGACTGTGATTCTGATTGTGATTCAGATTGTGATTCTGATTGTGATTCTGATTGTGATTCTGATTCTGATTGTGATTCTGATTGTGATTCTGATTGTGATTCTGATAGCGATTCTGATAGTGATTCTGATTGTGATTCTGACTGTGATTCTGATTGTGATTCTGTGTCTGATTCTGATTCTGATTCTGTGTCTGATTCTGTATCTGATTGTGATTCTGATTGTGATTCTGACTGTGATTCTGATTGTGATTCTGATTGTGATTCTGATTGTGATTCTGACTGTGATTCTGATTGTGATTCTGATTGTGATTCTGATTGTGATTCTGATTGTGATTCTGATTGTGATTCTGATTGTGATTGTGATTCTTATTCAGTCAGATTCAGATTCAGAGTTAGAATCAGATTCAGATTCAGGTTCAGATTCAGGTTCAGGTTCAGTTTAAGGTTCTGATTCTGTGTCTGATTCTGATTCTGTGTCTGATTCTGTGTCTGATTGTGATTCTGATTCTGATTGTGATTCTGATTGTGATTCTGATTCTGATTGTGATTCTGACTGTGATTCTGATTGTGATTCAGATTGTGATTCTGATTGTGATTCTGATTGTGATTCTGATTCTGATTGTGATTCTGATTGTGATTCTGATTGTGATTCTGATTGTGATTCTGATTGTGATTCTGATTCTGATTGTGATTCTGATTTTGATTGTGATTGTGATTCTTATTCAGTCAGATTCAGATTCAGAGTTAGAATCAGATTCAGATTCAGGTTCAGATTCAGGTTCAGGTTCAGTTTAAGGTTCTGATTCTGTGTCTGATTCTGATTCTGATTCTGTGTCTGATTCTGTGTCTGATTGTGATTCTGATTGTGATTCTGACTGTGATTCTGATTGTGATTCTGATTGTGATTCTGATTGTGATTCTGATTGTGATTCTGATTGTAATTCTGATTGTGGTTCTGATTGTGATTCTGATTCAGTCAGATTCAGAGTTAGAATCAGATTCAGATTCAGGTTCAGATTCAGATTCAGGTTCAGGTTCAGTTTAAGGTTCTGATTCTGTGTCTGATTCTGATTCTGTGTCTGATTGTGATTCTGATTGTGATTCTGATTCTGATTGTGATTCTGATTCTGATTGTGATTCTGATTCTGATTGTGATACTGATTGTGATTCTGATTGTGATTGTGATTGTGATTCTGATTGTGATTCTGATTGTGATTCTGATTGTGATTCTGATTCTGATTGTGATTCTGACTGTGATTCTGATTGTGATTCTGACTGTGATTCTGATTGTGATTCTGATTCTGATTGTGATTCTGATTGTGATTCTGATTGTGATTCTGACTCTGATTGTGATTCCGACTGTGATTCTGATTGTGATTCAGATTGTGATTCTGACTGTGATTCTGATTGTGATTCTGATTGTGATTCTGATTGTGATTCTGATTGTGATTCTGATTGTGATTCTGATTTTTATTGTGATTGTGATTCGTATTCAGTCAGATTCAGATTCAGAGTTAGAATCAGATTCAGATTCAGGTTCAGATTCAGGTTCAGGTTCAGTTTAAGGTTCTGATTCTGTGTCTGATTCTGATTCTGATTCTGTGTCTGATTCTGTGTCTGATTGTGATTCTGATTGTGATTCTGATTGTGATTGTGATTCTGATTGTGATTGTGATTCTGATTGTGATTCTGATTGTGATTCTAATTGTGATTCTGATTGTGATTCTGATTCTGATTGTGATTCTGATTGTGATTCTGATTGTGATTCTGACTGTGATTCTGATTGTGATTCTGACTGTGATTCTGATTGTGATTCTCCTCTGATAAATATAAATAAACTAAACGTTTCGGGTATATATATATTTTTAACTTTTAAGTTAACTGACTTTTTCTGAATAAATTATTTTAAAAAAGTGTTTTTTTTTCATTGACTACCTGTTAATTAACCTAAATAACCAATGTCCCGTTTTGAGTCAAAAAATAAATGGTCACGTTATGTATAAATCAACACGTTTCAACAAGGAAACAGGCAAAAATGATAATAAACATACAAACTATACATATTAGTACAGGAAACGATTGATTGACGTCTGCATTTGAAACTAATAGTTAATATCTATGATGTAACGAGTTTACTCTGAATATCGTAAGACCATCGTCCACGACGCTACTCGACAAGTAATCAGAATAGCATAATGAAATCAGCAGTGCGATTCTGTAACCATCTCACCGTGAAAACTAAGGTGAAGTGAGCGTTGAGTGAGCTGTCAATAGTGTCAATTCCTAGCAAAAACAAACTCACTTTACCTAATTTTTCACGGTGAGTTTTTTACAGAATCGACCGGCTGTATACAATGTGATAGGGGTGGGACTTCTAACCCGTTAAGGCTGAGTACTACAACTAATTTTATCGACAAAAAAAATAATATGGGGGGTTGAACCCCCTCCCCCTAAAAATTATGGCTATTTTAATATTTTTTTAATGTATTACGGCGCGCTTGATACTTTATGTGATATCAAAGGTTGTATGCGTCGTAGAAACAAAAAAAAAACGACAAACTGTAGCTAATAACCTTGGCTAACTAATTCATTACTTTTTTCATATGTTTGATAATGTTTTGGTGAGAAAAAAAAATCATTTCTGAATTATTTTGACCGAAAAAATCGCTATTTTTCAATATTTTCACGAATTACTCAAAACTATGTCCCATAAAATTATTAATAATTTGCGCTCATTTAAAAGTATTTGAGTTATTCTTTCTAACGATACCAAAAACATCACCATAACATTACAAATTCAAGTATTAAGAACCATTAACCATTAACCATATCACAACAAAAGCAGGTAACAAAACGAGGTATGCGATATTATTTTATTTTTTATATTTTTTATATTATATTATTTTATTATTTTTTTTGTCGATAAAATTAGATGTAGTACTCAGCCTTAACGGGTTAGAAGTCTCACCCCTATCACATTGTATAATGTTCCCACTGCTGGGACACAGGCCTGGGATAGGGAGTGGGCCGTAATCCACCACGCGGGCCCACTGTTTGGTTCTAGGACATGCCGGTTTCCTCAGGATGTTTTCCTTCACCGTTTTGAGAGCAGTGGTGATGAAATAAGTTACACAATGTAAAGTCTCTGCTTGGGTTCGACCCCGGACCTACAACTCGTAAGTCGCGGACGTTATTACTGGGCCATAAGGGCTTACAGTTACAGGACCTAAATACAAAAAACGCAAGTTTTAGAAACAATAAAAGTATATGATCGCCTACAGTAAACAAAATCAGAAAAATATATGATATTTTTCAGGATATATGTCAGGTAGATAGTGTGTTGAAAACATAATACAACTAATTTGATACGATAGAAAAAAATCATGAAGATATCTCTAAAAACATTATTTTTACAATAAAAACCATACTAATATAAATAAAATCATTCTAAGTTTTTGTCAGATTATTCTACAAGCAATATACTAAAACACAAGTGTTTTAATTTTTTAGTCCAAACAATAGATTTTTTGTGATTAAATAATTGCTACATATTTTGCAATAAATTACCAGCGGCGTTGTGTCATCGCACTTCTCTTTCTTTTCTATGCAGTCCGACAGTGACCGCGCTTTAGGTCATTTAAGCCCCTTTATTTGAGTATACGACACTTTTAGTACAATGTGCGCCACGAAAGATGAGACTTGACCCCCCCTCCCCCACTCTTTCCGCCGCCCCTATGACGTCCGGTCCCGTCCCGCACTCAGACCTCATACCGCTAAAGATACCTAAAATCGTGTACTGCGCAAGTCAAACCACGTGGTGTGTCAAGTCTCATCTTTCTTGGCACGCATTGTACTTTCGAGTAGCGTCGTGGACGATGGGCTTAAATGCGTTGATCTTTAAAATTTCATGAAGGTTGAAAGATTATAATATGAGTGGCAAAACTAAATCGATGTGGCTCGTGGCTAAGTACGAGTCGAATGATCAAGCAACGATTTTCGAGGTTGTTCCATAAATGGGTGACCATCTATTCCAGGGATGGCGAACCTTTATGGATCAACGTGCCATTTTTTGTAAAGAAATGTTTGATGAGGTCATAGATGTGCCATTTTTTTTGTGATTACACGGAAAATTATAAAACAATACTATCGATTCCGCGCTTCCCGGGGACGGATGGAATAGATTCTATTCCATCCGTCCCCTTCCATGGGTTTGGTCTCGGCTGTCATTCGTAGATTTTTGACAGTCGTTACGGGAGTCGCTAACCCGAAATTTTGACAGCCAACCTCCTAGGTATATCGTGTTACCCAGTAATCAGGTTGTGGAGGTCAGATAGAGTCGCTCTATGTAATTACATAGAGCGACTCTATCTGACCTCAAAGAATCTCTGAATCTCTGAATTGAAGAGTAAGCACCCTGGCCTGGATGTAGCTAATTAGCTACATCCAGACCAGGGTGCTTACTCTTCAATTTAATTCCGATAGATCGACATTGGAATTGTGACGTTTCGTACTCTTGAGTTCGATGCTAGCGCCAAATGATTTTTAGATTGGGTGTCCATTTTGGAGAACTAAGTGGAATTGGGTTCGGGCTTGGCATGGGGTAATTGTTGACAATATTGTTTTCAAGAGTACCGAATCACGTGACTGTAAAATTAACATTGGAATCATATTGGCATCTCATTGGAATTTAAATTAGTTTGGAGAGTAAGCCCCCAGACACAAATATGTTTACTTAAAGGTTAGAAGGATCAATTTTAAAATCGATCAAATTTGCGTTCGTGCTAGAACCTACGAATTTAGTGCGAAAGGCTCCTACAAACAGGCGCGACACGCTATATAATAGCGCGCGACACGCGATATGATCGCGCGCGACACAAAGGCACCGCTCGTTGCGCGACTGGCGATGCCTTTGTGTCGCGTGTCGTGTCGCGCCTGTTTGAAGGAGCCTTAACCCCGCAAACAATAAGTACAATATTTAATTTTCCAGACCGTATTTCAGCCACGGCGGCTGATCTCAACGGAGACTAGCCTTCGGCGCGCAGTGGCGTGCACAGGGTTTTATGCCTGGGTAGGCAGTTTTCTTTTCGCAAAAAAAAAAAGTCTCGCAATTGCACTAGTTAGTAAAGATAAAACTCACCAGGGGTTGAAAAGGTTGTAACTACGATTTTCCAATGATGCAAATAGAAGATTTCGGCCACTTCAAATATCTAATCCAAGTGAGTGAAAATTACAAAACACGTCACTTTAAAGATATTCGATGTGGCCTAGAAAAAGGCTCTTCATGTGATTTGCATTATATAAATATATTAAATAATTACATAAACTACTGGTTTGGTAGATAACAAAAGTAAAAGTAAAGTTAAAAAAACAAAGTAAACCAACTTATTTATAAATTAAATCTACGCGCCTATCCTTTTTTTTAAATATGATTTTAAAACATCGTCATAAAAAGTTGGTTTGCGTTTTAAGGCCAGGACTCTCGGAAATCTCGGAATCGACCTATTTTTGATTCAACATTAAACAATCAAATATTCTTTGTTTTAATCTGAAAAAAATATATGGCATAGTTTAACTAACATTCTTGATTATTCTATGGTTCAAAACACGATATTTACAACTTCACTCGATCATAAAAAATCGCAAACAAATCGAAAACAGCGAAGTTTTTAATCGTTTTTCAAGTCGCATTTGAAGTAGACTTAACTTTTACTCGCAAAAAATATATGAAAAAATAGGCAATGATGTATAGTAGAACATTCTACGGTTAATTTTTCTCAAAACTGATTTTTATTGTCTTAACAAGATATAATCTAAAAAGGCGGCCTGCGCGCTTCACTTCAGTAGCCCGCCGGGCGTTACCGAGGTAGGACCTGTGTCGCTTTTGCTGGCTCGCCGCGTTCCCGCTAATCGATCGAAATATACGTTATAATATTGTTAGTTAATTTCCGTGTTTGTGTATTAGTTTCAAAATTCAGTCTGTAAATATTGTTTAGGTTCTAGTATTAATAATTAAACTAAATATTAGTTTGTTATAATATAGTTGTAATATAGTGATAATTAAGATTAAATTATGGGGAATAAAAACAGAAGAAAGAAAAAAAAACGTTCAGCATTGAACTGCAAAGCTTAAAAAAAAAAGGTAATTTTGATTATTATTTTTCTACGTATTTATAACTACCCACTTATAAGACGACGCGGCAGAATAATATTGTAGTTGTATAGGTTCTCTTGCTTTCGTCACAGTACTAGCAGTAGCAGGTCGGTACCATAAATTTACAATTATCGTAATATCTGTAATAGATTTTCAACTTTACTACAACGGAATAAGGTTTATATTCAATTGCAAAATTTGAGTTTTTGACTTTGTGTTTCTAGTTTTGTGATTGTATAGGTAAAATATTATATTTTTTCGAAGTGAAAACTTCTTTAGCATTATTGTGATTTGAAAATTTTATGAAACGAAAAAGCTACAGTAGAAAAAGCTACAGTAAAAAGAGACATAAGATTTAACGTGGGAGAAAATGAGATAGGAAGCATTATACAGTGTTTTTGTTTTTTATTATTACAAATGACATCACATTTAATCCTATGATTCCTATGCTACTAATTTGTGATGATGATGGTGATGGTGTTGGCGATGGCGATGACGATGGTGATGGCGATGGTGATGGTGATGGCGATGATGATGCGATGGTGATGGCGATGGTGATGGCGATGGTGATGGTGATGGCGATGGTGGTGGCGATGGTGATGGTGATAGCGATGGTGATGGCGATGATGATGATGGTGATGGCGATGGTGATGGTTATGGCGATGGTGACTGCGATGGTGATGGCGATGGCGATGATGATGATGGTGATGGCGATGGTGATGGCGATGGTGATAGCGATGGCGATGGCGATGGCGATGGTGATGGTGATGGATGGATGTTCTTTAGCATCGTTGTGATTTGAAAGTTTATGAAACGAAAAAGCGACAGTAAAAAGAGACATGTAAATTCATAAGATTTAACGTGGGAGAAAATGAGATAGGAAGCATTATACAGTGTTTTTGAAGGTTTCACTTCTACCACGTGTGAATTGCACCCTTGCTGTTTTTTTATTGAAAAATATGAAATTCGTTGTGAATGAAATAGGAAGAGTTCAATAAAAATACGTATTGTGGTGTTTTTGATTAGTAGATTTAATTAAGAAAACTTATTGACGAATTCAAGCAACCAAAAAAAGTGTTTTACAAAAAAAACAACCGACTCAAAAAAAAACACTACAACGTGAAGAATATATTTTCATTTTTTGACACCGACTTTCGAAACTAAGGTTATTTTTCACTTTGTAGTGTTTTTTTTTTGGAAGTCGGTTTTTTTTTGTAAAAAAGTTTTTATTTTTCACTTTTTAGTTGTACTTACCTACCCCAAACAAATTCATATGTCACTACTTGCTATGTGAATATCAGTAACAAAGCTATTGAACACATCTGCTTTACCCTTTGAAGGGTACAGGCGTGATGTTATGTTGTGTGATTGCGATTACATATGCTATAGCAGCAATCGCGGTTGATTTGCTGGCATTTATTGAAGAGTTCCGTTGTTTGTCTCTGAAAGTCATCATCAGATCTTTACAAAAATAAAAAAAACAGCATGTGTGCAATTCACACGTGGTAGAAATGAAACCTTCAAAAACACTGTATAATGCTTCCTAACACATTTTCTCCCACGTTAAATCTTATGAATTCATGTCTCTTTTTACTGTCGCTTTTTCGTTTCATAAACTTTCAAATCACAACGATGCTAAAGAACATCCATCTATCCATCCATCCATCCATCCATCCATCCATCCTTCACCATCACCATCGCCATCGCCATCACCATCACCATCGCCATCACCATCGCCATCACCATCGCCATCGCCATCACCATCACCATCGCCATCACCATCATCAACATCGCCATCATCATCGCCATCACCATCGCCATGAACATCGCATCACCATCATCATCATCGCCATCACCATCGCCACCACCATTGCCATCACCATCGCCATCGCCATCACCATCATCAACATCACCATCGCCATCACCTGATGGTGATGGCGATGGTGATGTGATGGTGATCCATCACCATCGCATCACCATCATCGCCATCACCATCGCCATCACCATCACCATCGCATCACCATCATCATCATCGCCATCACCATCGCCATCACCATCACCACCACCATCGCCATCACCATCGCCATCATCATCATCGCCATCATCATCATCGCCATCACCATCGCCATCACCATCGCCATCGCCATCACCATCATCCTCATCATCATCATCACCACAAATTAGTAGCATAGGATTAAATGTGATGTCATTTGTAATAATAAAAAACAAAAACACTATACAACGTGTAACAGAAACCCTATAGCTATCCTTAAGCACTAAAGATAACAGCTGGTATAGAGTCACTATACTTAGTTTCAACTCAAAATAAAATACTCTAAGAATTGATACCAAATTTTCGGTATCTTAGGTTTCTGAAATTCAAATCATAACAAACATGTCACCGCACTACGTAGGTCAATCACTTTACTTGCCAATATCACGATAAATCTCTTCCGTAATTCTGCGCGCCTAGTACTGTACTAGCCTACCAAACGCGGCGTCTTTGTCGGCGCGAACTGACGAGATCAAACATGCCGCCTACCGCTTTGGCGGTGCGGCGCGCCGTACCGCCAAAGCATAGGCGGCATGTGCGCGCGCGCAATACAATACCTACTTTACCGTGATGTAAAAATTAATGTGTAATTATTGATTTTCAGTTTACTCATTAATATTAATATTAAGCCAGAAATTGCACGAAAAAACCGAGATAACAAAACTTACGTAAAATATCGAAACAAAGTTTAGGTAGGTTAACTAGTTTCATCTCTTATTATTACCGAGAAAACAGTAAAATCTTAAAGTTTTGCTTAATTTAGTAAATTGACTTACATTTTTAAAGGTGGGGTTCGATGTGGTGGCCTTGGTACTGTATGCACAAGGCCGCTCGCTTGTTCATAGACTCCTGAACATTGCATAGCATGTCTGGTGTGATTGTCCTGAAAGCGGCCTCAATTCGTACTTTCATTTGGTCCACTGTATCACACTGCACTGCGTACACTGCATTTTTAATGTACCCCCACAAAAAAAAGTCTAACGGGGTTAGGTCTGGGGATCGTGGAGGCCAAGCCACGCTTGTGCTACCACGCCCAACCCACTGAGCAAAGCGCGCATCTAAATAATGGCGAACATCTCGAGCAAAATGTGCCGGTGCACCGTCATGTTGGAAAATTAAATTATTCCTCATCACGAGATTGACATAGCTTAACACTGGTACTGAACTGATGCGCGTGTCACAGGGACTAGAAACGAGTGCACTAGACACGGAACAGACGTCGACTGGCGAGCAAAACAATAACAATGCTAAATAAATCTCCTATTCCCTGCTATCCTGGTACCTAAATATTATTTCGTTAAATTTAGATATGTACCTACGAGTATAGGGTGGCTGTCCCAATTAGTGTCCAGTACTATTAAAAAATATTGTTCAAGGATTCAAGATTATTTTACATCTTAATAATAATTTCAACTAAACTCCGTTAAACTTTCAAGTAAATCTAACACACCAGAGTTACGTACCTAATTCAAATTCAAAATTGAAAAATCATTCATTTTTTTTCACCACATCACGCAGCGGGACGCTGAACGTGCCCCCGCGCGTGATTTTTTACCAAATTCAATAAAAACGTGCTTCCGCGCGTGGAATTATCCGTTCCACGAACCCCGCTGCGTGACACGGTGCAGTGTGGGCCTCCCCTTAGATTCTTACCAGCTGACTAAAAACAACATTCCCGCAACCTCGGAAATTCCCGCAACTCCGGAAAATTATTAAGTAATTTCAATCCATTAAAAATCATAATTTATGGGGCCGCGTTATCTCTTTAGAAGTTGTATTTACCAGGAGTAATTGAAACTACAGGACGGCAATTGGTGCACGTACCCTACTAACCCATTAGGTTTACACACACTAAGATGCTTACATTGTGTGTGTAACGACGTAATCAGGGTTCTGTGAGCAAACGATTTTCAATTCGGCAATAACAATTCCTAACTCATGCGGTCCTAGTACTTTTATTAATTTCTTTCCACAGTTAGATGCAGTTTTGCGACATTTTTTATTGACTTCGTTTGAATTATACTAAAGACTAAACGTGCTCAAACCAATAAAACCCATGTACTATTGATAAAGCACCGATAGACCGTGAACTTCCGATAATTCTTTCGGTTAGTCCTACAGACAAAAATTATGCGGGCGTGCTATTATTTTGTAATAAAAAAATAGTATTAACTTGTTGTTAATAGTTTTCGACATAATTATTAAAAAAAAAAACCTTATTTTTAAAATTATGAACGGAACCGTGCAACCGAACTGTGATTTTATTTGTACTAGGAGAAGCATCAATACCGAAGAGGTGAATTGAAATGATGTTTTGGGTTCAGTTGGACAAAAATTCTTGTTCTAAATCCTTTTTCTATTCTAAGTTTTAATGGCAAATAATAATGTTTATTTAAGCAATTAATTCTTGGTAGGATACACGTAAGGATTCGATTTTTTATGATCAATTCAATGGTACGAGCTGACGATTTTTCGAAACAATTCGTTTTATTGCGATCTTCAAGCAAATCGATTCAATAGTAAGGTGAATCGAATCCCCTGGATCGTATGTGTAAACATTATTATGATAAGGGCTCATAATAGTTCAAGTTCATGTTTGCCCAAAGTATTATGCTGACAATCATAAACAGCGAATAGGTAGGTTTATTTATTTCAAACAAGATCAATTACATACATAATTATGCCGACACTTTTTAGCTTGTCCGCATTATTTATGTTAGCACTAAGCGAAGATTGAAACATTTGATTTTAACCGACTACATCTGTACCATCTGAATGAAAGTCATTTAATTACGCTGGAAAGGTTATCAATTATTAATATTATTGATTAAAAGTTTAGACGTACCTACCTGACTGGCAACTGTAAATATGTCACAAAATAAAGGTGTGTTAAAATGTTGTTTAAAATTTTTTTGATTACGATTTTTGTTGAATTTTTAGTAGATCGATTCAAGAGCACGGGATTCGTTCTGTGAATCGATTAAAAAATCGATTTAAAGCAAAACATCGTTTATCCTTATGGCCACCAAAATAAAAGGATAGGAATAACGTTGGGAAATTCAATACAGAAATATTGTTTTTTAATTAGGTATTTATTGTGTTGTAGGTACGATGGTAAGGTGGGGTGGGTGGAAGATTACTATTTACTATGTAGATAATAATTATCTACAAAGTAATCTTCTACAAAAGGACAACTACATAAAAAACCAACAAGTGTGTAAATAATACGTGACAGTGCAAACAGGTACCTAAATATTATTTCGTAAAATTTTAATACCTAGACCAAAATCAAAGTTTAGGAAAAGTCAGTAATAATATTTTGTAAACAAAAAATAAACATGCGGAACCTTTTATTCATTTTATTCAGAAATACCAGGAGTAAGAGGTTTATTTTTACTCACAAATGGTTCACTGACACCGATCAGCTGATTTAGTGCTAGTGATGTGTTTATTTCAATTTGAAAAGTTCGGTTTCTGGTATCAATGTATTAAAATTTCTCATAAGTTCTGAACATGTAGATATAGGATTAAAAAACCCTTCCAATATCGTTTGATATCATCCAAAGAAGCCGTGCCTTTCGTATGTATATACCCTTTCCGTTACACGTTGTATAATGCTTCCTATCTCATTTTCTCCCACGTTAAATCTCATGTCTCTTTTTACTGTTGCTTTTTCGTTTCATAAAATTTTCAAATCACATCACAACGATGCTAAAGAAGTTTTCACTTCAAAAAAAAAATTGCAGATCTGTCTATTTACGATGGAGTTATGCCCCCCCTAACATACATAAAAAAAAATAGAAATATCCGAATTGAGAACCTCCGCCTTTTTTGAAGTCGGTTAAAAATATAATATTTACAATCACAAAACTAGAAAGAAACTAAAGTAGGATGATGAAATTAAAATACTGTAGACGAGCAGCCCTATATTTCAAGAATAGGGCCGATTCACAATACTATTACTTATAAAAATAACCGTGACAGGGGTCAGCGAGTTCATTCGAACTGCGCTTTCGCGGCATTTGCCACGCGAGGACGGAGGTAACGCTAAATGCCTACTACGCTCGAAGATCCTGGCCTTAATTCGACCAATCGCACAGCCAGTTGTGCTTGTGTGTCATAATTATATGTTGAAAATAGTAGACAAACGAAACAAAATAACCGATTACTACTGTATGCAACCTGTCAGCCAATGATATGAATCATATTGTTTTTTATTGAATGTACGATTGATTTTACCTTTAGTTTGTATTAATTGCAAATCCGGTGTACGACGACCTATCTCGATAACTTGTTTTTTTTTCACCGAAAGATAGTTTTGAAAACGCATCATATTTTATTTTCTCAATACACACACCATCTGAACAACTTTCACAGACAATATTATCCATTTTTCACTATTAACAACGTTAAAATCCTAAATATCTGAAAACGTATTCACACAAACAGATCACACATGTCATCAAACAAATTATGGCGACTATTGACTATTGAAATTATCTAGTAAAAGGGAAATGTAATACGACAAAAAATTATGACCATCTAAATATATAAAATTCAATGAAACAATGTTACTTCCTAAAATATTTGCATTGCATAGCAAACTTTCTTTCGGAAATGTTCGCTAGGAGTCGTAATTTTTCGTGTTAGAGACACTGTCTTTTCATGCAGTTGTGTGCGTGATTTTTGTCATTGTGTGTCACCAAAGCCCACGTAGCTATAGGAACGCACACATGTTAAATCCGCATGACCACGTCTTACCACGAGAGCACACATACAAAACATTCAGACAAGAATAATTTGTGTCTTTGCCGTGGCAAAGGCGAGGTGGCGCTAGTGCCGCGCGAATCGATGTGCGAACGTGAACGAGCCTTTAAACTGTATCGATCTTAATGATACCACCGGCACTCGATAGATGGAGCTGATTTATGATTGAAATTTTTTATGTGGTTTTGTTTATTGATAAAATAATATTAGATCTATTATCAGAACCAGGGTAGGCAGTGTCTTTCTGCCTATATGGAACGCACGCCACGACGGCGCGGGAGATATAAGGTATAGTACACATGTGTGTGCGCACAGGTGCACTCCCTCTTCCCTCACTCTCATATTCCGATGGGTCAGCAATCCGACACGACCCGGGTTGTTACTAAGAAAATTTTTTAATGGAAAAACCCATCAACACTGCCTGAAGTGCCTAACCTGGGATTCGAACCCAGGACCAGGCTCAGCAGTCGCGCTTGCGACCACGACACCAACGGACATTTTTCAATGGGGAATGCTGCAGTAGAAAATAGTTTACCTATACTGCCGTGATAAGCACACAAGCGGTATCTCAAAAAAATTTGTAAAGTTGATTTTTGTGGCATTGGATAGCTTAAGGCTGCAGTCTTGCAAAATTCACTCGCGGCGAATTATTTGCGCAACTTTGTATTTTTTTTTTAAACAAAGCAATGAAATAAAATGAAATTTTATTATTGCACATAAATAACCACAATATAAGTAATAGCTAGTTATTTTTTTTAAGTTCATTTAGATGGGATAAGTTAGGTAAATCAAGCGTTAAATACAGCTCTTTCGCGCCCAACATCATTTCGAGTTCTGTTTGGGCGCTTAGTTTAGGGCAATGAAGAATTAATTTGGAAATCTGTTCAGCACATATTTATCTCAACATTCTCGTCTTCAAAATGTGCTGATTAGTTTTTTCTAATTATATTCCATTTTCTTAATTTAGACGTCACAATTTCATCAAAATTCTCTGTTTTTATCTCTTAATAAACGGTTTTTTTCATAATAACTATGCATCGTATCTATGTATTAATTAGATTATTTTAATGCCAAGAGTTCAATAAGCAAATACAAAAAAAAAAATAGCACCTAAATCACCTTACCCTAACAATAGTAATATTTTCAAAAGACCTACAAAAAAGGGTTTATAAACAAGAATTGAGAGAGAATTTCCTTAGTGGCCACTGCACGGTCGGAGCGTTCAGACGTGTGGTCCACGACGAATTTTAACTGTTCCCTCTCGCTCTAACTTTGCTCCTGCTCTAACATAGGTTGCGCATTGTTGTGAATCTAAAGTTGCTCTACTCTATTATTTTTTGTATATAATTTTTCGAGTGTTTTGTAAATATTTGTATATTAGTAATAGTTTTGTAAATATTTGTGTATCAGTAACAGTTTTGTAAATATTTGATTTCAAAATGGATCGTAAACATAAAAAAAAATATACCTGTACAAGGAAAAGAAAATTGGCCTCAAACGTAGAATTGATGAAGAGAAATAGAATCCAAAGGTAAGTAGAACTGTTTACAGTATTCATGTTTAGGGCCTAACTACAAGGTCAAATTAAATTAGCTAGCGAGACTCCACAGACGTGATGGATATTGATATCTCAACACGATGAAACAGATTTTATCAACTCACACTTCAAGTTACAATACTACCAGCGGTGATTGGCCGCAAAAAATCATCAAATCTTTATTTTTTTTTTGTATTCCGTCGTGTTTAGATAATATCGTATACAGGGTCAAATTAAATTAGATAGCGAAACTCCGCAAAAGTGTTGGGTATCAATATCTAAACGTGTGTGGGGGGCGTGAGTGTATGTGGGGAGGGCGTGATTGTGTGTGGGGGCATGAGTGTGTGTGTGGGGGCGTGTGTGTGTGTGGGGTCGTGGGGACGTGACTATGTGGGGTTGTGGGAGGGCGTGTGTGGTGAAATGTGTGTGTGTCTGTGTGGGGTGTGTGTCTGTGTGTGGTGTGTGTCTGAGTGGGGTGTGTATGTGTGGGGTGTGTGTCTGTATGGGGTATGTGTGTATGGGAATGAAGGTGAGAAAGTGTGTAGAGGGAAGTGTATGTCTGTGTGGGGTGTGTGTCTGTGTGAGGTGTGTGTGTATGAGAATGAAGGGAAGGGCGTGTGTGGAGGGATGTGTGTGTGTGTCGGAATGAAGGTGAGGGCGTGTGTGGAGGGATGTGTCTGTGTGGGGTGTGTGTGTATGGGAATGAGTGTGAGGGTGTGTGTGTTTCTTTTGATAGATTTTTGTGTATGAGGTATGGGGAGTGAGTGTGTGGGGGTGTGTGTATGGGGGTGAGTGTGTGAGGGGAATGTATGGGGGTGGGTTGTGTTTTTGGTGTTTATGTATGTATTAGAACGCTAGTCTACTATACTTTAGGGCTATTTAGACCAAAGTCGGATATCTTTTAGTACGATGATTTTTTACTAATACTTCTGAAAACTCTGTTAATAATTTAATGCTTTTTTACAGGTCCACTGCTGGCTCTCGGCAACCTTTTACAGATGTTACCAACTTGTCAGAAGCTCGAAATATTAATCCTACCCCTTCTACTATGGGAGTACCAGTGATGATTGAAAATATTGACAGACCTGAAAATGTAACAAACTCAAATAAGAAAATGAAAAGGAAACGAACACATGAGGAGGCTTTTCCTTTTCGCCGAATTTTCGTAAGGAAACGTCAACAACCTATAATTATAAGCGACGACCAACAGCTACAAACTGAAAATGAAACAGAAATTACCAATGATGACGAACTTTTTTGCCTAGAAGGGCGCAGAATCGTATCGATCAAATATTTTTTAGAAATTCTGGGGAAGATTGCTGATCATAACGAAAATTCTTTTGGATGCAGGTATAGAAATTTGAAATGTATCGGTGAGCAACGTAAAGGTTTTATATCAAACCTGCGTTTCAAGTGTGAACTCTGTAATTCTGAGTTTGACATAAACACTGAAGATCCATCTAACACTTGTGATGTGAATCACGGTATAGTTGCAGGTATTATTAGTATTGGCTGTGGGTTGGGAAATTTAAATGAATTGGCAGGTAATACTGATATACCTGGTATGTCAAAAAATTTGTACGCTCAAACAAGCAAACAAGTTTACGAATGGTTCCATAAGACGGCAGTAGAAGAAATGGCCAAGGCAGGCATCGAAGAGGCAGAACATGCAATAGAAATTGGCAGTGTCGACTGTGAAGGTACACCAATGATTGATGTAATAGCTGACGGGTGTTGGTCCAAAAGATCTTTCCGTAATAACTATTCAGCATCATCAGGTGCAGCTGCAATAATCGGCGCATACACTGGTAAAATTTTATATCTTGGTGTACAAAATAAATACTGCATAGTATGCGCTAAAGCTGAAAATAAAAAAATTGAACCTGCAAATCACATATGCTATAAGAACTATTCTGGTAGCTCTTCCAGTATGGAGTCATCGTCGCTTGTTGAAGGATTTAGTAACTCTCTTGAAACTCATGGTTTAATATATGCTAGACTGATATCAGATGGTGATTCAAGTACTCACAAAAAAATATTAGAAAGCAATCCATATAAAAACTGCAAGGTTCAGAAGATCGAGTGCAGAAACCATCTGCTAAGAAATCTATGTAACAAACTGAGAGCACTTACTAAAGATACTCATATTCCTATAAAATTAAGGAAACTTTTAACTGACTTCAAAATCATGAAGTTACGCAGATACACAGTGCGGGCTATAAAGTTAAGGAAACACGAAGACATTTCTGACAATCAAAAAATGGTTAAACTTCGTGCAGATATTTTGAATGCATTACACCAT
Source organism: Luperina testacea (assembly GCA_927399505.1). NCBI lineage: Eukaryota > Metazoa > Arthropoda > Insecta > Lepidoptera > Noctuidae > Luperina > Luperina testacea. The sequence goes on along the minus strand of OV656783.1, from coordinate 5,776,964 downwards.
TCTTTTGGTAGTCACTCTGATTGCGATGACGCTATATGCCCAGCAACTGACAAAACTGACCGAAATACGGCACTTGAAGTTGCTAACACAGTTTTGTGGAGGAAAATGAGTCAAATTGTCTTGTTTTTGGCTGCAAACGCTAAAAGTCTAACTTTTGACGTTGATAGCAATCCTGCTGAGACATTCAATTCAGTGATTGCCAAATATGTGGGGGGGAAACGAATTAATTACACACTTAAAAATTCATACCAGGAAAGGTGTTCCGCTTCAGTTATTTCCTTTAACACCAAGCGACCAATAAACGCTATCCATAAATGCATATTTGGTAAACCTACTGGCAAATACACAAATGTATATGAGGCACAAAAAGCAAAAAGAAAAGTTTACAAAAGATTATTTCGTAAAAAAATACGTAGAAATATGAATGATCCAGATTATGGACAGAAAGCTCAAAGACCAGATATGACCGATGAAGATTTTCAGATGACAAAAAATGAATTTCTTAACCAAATGGAACTTTCTGACCAACAAAGAGACGAACTACAGAAACACACGATAGACCAAAGTTCCAGTCAAGAATGGTTAGAAAACAGAAAAAATAGATTAACCGCGTCTATGTTTGGAAAAATATGTAAACGGAAAGAAAACATTAGCTGCGCTCCTTTAGTGAAAACTATTGTGAAACCGCAAAACTTGTCAAATGTTCCATCGATCACATATGGTGGAAATAATGAACAAACAGCATTAACCCAGTTATCTCTGCAGGAAAACGTCACAATTGCCCGCTGCGGTCTTTATATTCATAAAACACTCCAATATTTAGGAGCCAGTCCCGATGGTATTTATAAAGACAAAGATGGAAAAACAGGACTGGTAGAAGTAAAATGCCCGTTTTCTGCAAAAAATATGCAAGCTGAAGAAGCTATAAAAGCAAAAAAAATTAAATTTTGGAAATATAACACTAGGAAAAATACGTTCGTGATTGACAAAAACCACGATTATTATTTCCAAATTCAGGGCCAATTAAACATTACGGAGATGGATATGTGCTTATTTGCCGTATGGACTGGAGAGGACTACTCAATGAAAGTCGAATATATAAAAAGAGACCCTACGTTCTGGCACGACAAAATGTTAGAACCATTGTCAAAATTTTATTTGCATTGTCTGCTTCCTGAGCTAATCGATTCCCGCCTTGAACGCTCAATGCTAATAAAAGACCCGCCCTATATCATTCAAGCTATTGAGAAAAAAGTAAAAAGAAATAAGAACGCGCCCACGTCTTTTGCCGCAGACACTGTCGTTCAGGAAAATTAATTGCTGCAGAGTAATCGTAACACTGTGCACAGAGTTACGTCCATTCAGTCAAAAAGTATCGAGAATGTATGATTTGCTTGTGGTTCCGAATTCAGTCAGTCGAGTTAAGCTGGAAGATTTGCCTCGCCCTGGTAGGCCATCAACGTCTTCAACTGAAGTTAACATCGCAAGTTAAGTGAAGAAAATAGTGACTGAAAATCCTCATTCAAGTTTGAGAGTGATAGCCGCTGAACTTTCAATGTCTCACGAGTCGATTCGTATCATTTTAAAAAATCACTTGGGTATGAAACATGTTGCCGCTCGTCTAGTCCCAAAAGACCTGAATTTTCTCCAAAAACTCAATCGCTTATGAGTCGCTGAAGACATGCTAGAACGAGTCAATTTCGACCCATCATTCATGAAACGCATTGTTACTGGTGATGAGACGTGGGTTTACGAGTTTAACATGCAAACTAGTCAACAAGCTTCGAAGTGGCACCTTCCAACTAAACCGAAACCGAAGAAAACCACGCCAAATTCGATCAAAAGTCAAAGTCATGTTGACTGTTTTCCTTGACTATCCCGGTTTTGTGCACTAGAAATTCTTACCGGAAGGTCAAACGGTAAATAAAGTATATTATTTGAGCGTTATGCGGCATTTAAGAGAGCAAATTCGAAGAAAAAGGCCCGATTTGTGGAAAGAAAATTGTTGGATTTTGCACCACAATAATGCGCCTTCGCACAAGGCCATCTTTGTAAACAAATTTTTGACCAAAAGCTCAACAAATACATGATTCGTGATTTATCGAGCAACCACCTTATTCACCAGATATGGCTCCAGCCGACTTCTTTCTTTTTCCTAACCTCAAATTACCACTTCGTGGCACCGTTTTCATTCGGTAAGACAAAGGAATATTCGCGGCGAGAACTAAACTCAAACCCAACCTGAATCTCTTCAAAGTAAGAGTGAAGAGGCTTCTTCTGGGTAAGCTCACTCCATCGTCGGCTTTGTCTCTGTCACCTCTGAGCTAGAATAGAGTCAACAGCAAACCAATTCCAAATTTAAAAAAAAATGTTTTGATGATTGGATTATTCGTTGGCGTAGTAAGTGTATCGTTTCTGAAGGAGCATACTTTGAAGGCGATAAAATATAAGTCTGCGATGAGCATGTGTTGGTGTCTGTGTTGTGTCTGATGTGATGTGTAGTGTCTGTGTGAGCCATTTCATGGCGTTCTTTGCGACTAGCGCATTTTTTTTTGTTCCGTTGAGGGAATTTTTCAATTTTGAATACAACCATCTCTCGACGGTTATATTGGGGTAGATTTCTGATAATTCTCGTGGTCTTGTGGGTGTTGTCATTTCACAAAGTCTGCGGTAAAAGACGTGGTTCTTATTTCTTTTTACTTTTTTCTCAATAGGTTGAATGATATTTATGGCGGGTCTTTTAAGGCGGGAATCAATTAGCTCAGGGAGCAGACAATGCAAATAAAATTTTGACAATGGTTCTAACATTTTGTCGTGCCAGACTGGAACGTAGGGTCTCTTTTTATATATTCGACTTTCATTGAGTAGTCCTCTTCAGTCCATACGGCAAATAAGCACATATCCATCTCCGTAATGTTTAATTGGCCCTGAATTTGGAAATAATAATCGTGGTTTTTGTCAATCACGAACGTATTTTTCCTAGTGTTATATTTCCAAAATTTAATTTTTTTTGCTTTTATAGCTTCTTCAGCTTGCATATTTTTTGCAGAAAACGGGCATTTTACTTCTACCAGTCCTGTTTTTCCATCTTTGTCTTTATAAATACCATCGGGATTGGCTCCTAAATATTGGAGTGTTTTATGAATATAAAGACCGGATCGGGCAATTGTGACGTTTTCCTGCATAGATAACTGGGTTAATGCTGTTTGTTCATTATTTCCACCATATGTGATCGATGGAACATTTGACAAGTTTTGCGGTTTCACAATAGTTTTCACTAAAGGAGCGCAGCTAATGTTTTCTTTCCGTTTACATATTTTTCCAAACATAGACGCGGTTAATCTATTTTTTCTGTTTTCTAACCATTCTTGACTGGAACTTTGGTCTATCGTGTGTTTCTGTAGTTCGTCTCTTTGTTGGTCAGAAAGTTCCATTTGGTTAAGAAATTCATTTTTTGTCATCTGAAAATCTTCATCGGTCATATCTGGTCTTTGAGCTTTCTGTCCATAATCTGGATCATTCATATTTCTACGTATTTTTTTACGAAATAATCTTTTGTAAACTTTTCTTTTTGCTTTTTGTGCCTCATATACATTTGTGTATTTGCCAGTAGGTTTACCAAATATGCATTTATGGATAGCGTTTATTGGTCGCTTGGTGTTAAAGGAAATAACTGAAGCGGAACACCTTTCCTGGTATGAATTTTTAAGTGTGTAATTAATTCGTTTCCCCCCCACATATATGGCAATCACTGAATTGAATGTCTCAGCAGGATTGCTATCAGACTTTTAGCGTTTGCAGCCAAAAACAAGACAATTTGACTCATTTTCCTCCGGATCAGAGTTTCAAAAAATACTTGAATGCTATTATTGACATAGTTGTGGGGTAATTATTCTTGATAATGCTAGTTTTTATTCTGTTTGTTTTAGCTGTAAGTCATCCATAGCAAATAAATAAATAAATAAGTGACTTTAGTACGACTTCGTCTGCGGAGATGTAACTTTTGCGTCTGTTTTAGACTTACAGTACTTATGTCGTGCACAACTATCTTCCTAATTTCTCACATGCCTTCCATGCCGATGCCTAAAAATCCATTTATTTTGTAGCTCTGGCTGTATAGAACACGAGAAAAAGGCAACTCCGCATATTGAAAATGAGGATATTATTGCTGACAAGTAAATGCATATACCCAATTTATTATTATTATTTTCACAGTAGCTCACATACAGGGGATCTGGTACATTTGCGCTCCTTTTGCGCGACTGGACGTTTCCACGACTAGACTGTTACACGACTGACATTTCCGCGAAAGACATTTGCGCGAGTACACTTACACGAAAGGATGCTTGGGAGACATTTATATTCGTAAAGGATATTGGGCAAAAATCCGAAAAATGAGATCCCATACAGACGTAACATCCCGCCTGTATTCTCCAAAGGGTAGGGCAGAGGTGTATACTAAGTTCGTGTAGTACACCCATTTATTACTTTATCTAGTTAACATACGTAATAGCTAGTTTAAATTGTTAAAAGTTATATTATGCGGTCCCACACGTTTCTTCTCCCGAGGGATCAAAATCCAAGATGGTGACTGCGAAATTTTACAAAATATGCGTCATGGGTGTCGTTTCCATGGTTTTCGGGGGCGCTGATGGCGAAAATGAGGTCAAAGTCAAAATCCAAGATGGCAGCTGCGAAATTTTACAAAATATCCGTCATGGGTGTCGTTTCACATTTTGTAGTGCCAGAACGTCTCTTTTTATATTATTCGACTTTCATTAAGTAGTCCACTCCAGCCCATACGGCATATAAGCACATATCCATCACCGTAATGTTTAATTGGCCCTGAGTATGGAAATAATAGACGTGGTTTTTGTCAATCGCAAACGTGTTTCTCCTAATGTTACATTTCCATTTTTTTTTTCTTTTATCGCTTCTTCAGATTGCATATTTTTTGCAGAAAGTGGGCATTTTACTTTTACCAGTCCTGTTTTTCCATCTTTGTACCTATTTATAAATACCATCGGGACTGGCTGTTTAAATATTGGACTGTTTGTTTAATATAAAAACCGCAGCTGGCAATTGTGACGTTTTCCTGCAGAGATAATGCTGTTTGTCCATTATCTCTACCATAATATGTGATCGAAACTTTGATCTATCGTCTGTTTCTGTAGTTCATCTCTTTTTTGGTCAGAAGGTTCCGTTTATTTAAGGAGTTATTTTTTTGTCATCTGAAAATCTTCATCGGTCTTAACTTGTTTTTTGGTATTACTATCTAGCCTGAACGAATTTATATAAAAACCGGAGGCGCGAAGGGAGAGCAACCCCCGCCAAGGTACCATTCAAATATAAATAAATATTGATTATTACTTAGTAGAGCAACTTTCCGACCGTGTCAAATATCGCTAGGTAGGATGAATGCGGGGACTGCAGGGAGCCCGGGTGCAGACGCACGGCGCGTGGACTCGCCGCACGCGATTCTTAAATTGTGCAATAGAAGACTAGGCCCTTAAGGCGAAAGCGCAAGGGTAGCCCGCGAAATTCAATTTTTTTTGGGTTTTTTTGGAATTTGCTGGTCAGTATTAAGTTGTACGTTGATTAATATATGAATCGCGGCCGTAAGAAATATGTGTTTACATAATTATAATCATTAAAGTCATCAACACAACTCTCTAAGACCACGTAAGTCCAAAGAATAACTGTTTCATGAAATCATCATTCTTTGGACTTACGTGGTCTAAGAGAGTTGTGTTGATGACTTTAATGATTATAATTCTGTAAACACATATTTCTTACGGCCGCGATTCATATATTAATCAACATACATGCAAAAAACGTAAGAAAATTTGAATTTCGCGGGCCAATGAGCTAAGCCAAATAGCGGTATTTTAATAAAAAAGTCCTTAGAAAAGTGTTCCCTTTCTCAGCTTTACCTCAGATCACTGAGAGAATAAAAGCAAAACTTCAATTTTCTCAAAACTAACTTTTCCTGAGATACCGCTTTTGCGTTTAGCACGGCAGTATACAAGTTCAAGTTTAAACCTAAAATGGACGTACAAAACAACTGTTTACAAGGAAAACGAATCTATTAACCTCGCATTACTAAGGAATCCCGTTTCTACGAAGGTTAGGAAAGGTAAGGTTATGAAAAGTTTAACATCGCAAGGTCAATGGCGGGCAGCTCTTGGAGTTTATATAACACTAGCTTCTGCCCGCGACTTCGTCCGCGTGAAATTTCTTATTACTCCGACCCACCCCGTCGCATCGCATCGCCTGCCCGCGCTATTACTTCGTTTTTGCTTAGCGTTATTTCGGACTTTTTTTCTTTTTGCTCGGCTCCTAAAGGTCATAGCGTGTTGTTAAATAGCCTATAGCCTTCCTTAAGAATTGGGCTATCAAATGCAAAAAGAATTTTTCAAATCCGACTGGTAGTTCCGGAGATTAGCGCGTTCAACCAAACAAACAAACTTCAGCTTTATAATATTAGTATAGATTTACTGCGCCCCGCGGTTTCTCCCGCGTAAATGTCGATCCCGTGGGAATATCGGGATAAAAAGTAGCCTATATGTTAATCCAGGGTGTCAGCTACCTCCATACAAAATTTTATCAAAATTGGTCCAGCCGTTTGAGCGTGAATAAGTAACAAACATATAAACACACACTCACAAACTTTCGCCTTTATAATATTAGTGTGATTTATTGCGCCCCGCTGTTTCACCCACATAAAGGCTCGTACACACAGGCGCGACGCGACACGCGACACAAAGGCACTGCATGTCGCGCAACGAGCGGTGCCTTTGTGTCGCGTGTCGCGTCGCGCAACGAGCGGTGCCTTTGTGTCGCGTGTCGAGTCGCGCAACGAGCGGTGCCTTTGTGTCGCGTGTCGCGTCGCGCCTGTGTGTACAAGCCTTAAGTCTCAATCCCGTGGAAATATCGGGATAAAAATTATCCTATGTCCTAATCCAGGCCATGATCTACCCATGTGCCAAATTCCATTAAAACCCGTTCAGCCGTTATAACGTGGAAACGTAACAAACAAACATACAAAAAAATCTAATATTTTCTCTTATTAAGTCTACATTTGTGACACAGTTCCGTGACTGACTGACTAATAGACACTTCTTCGTAAACTACTGAATAATAATAATAATAATAATAATAATAATTTATTTCCAAAAACTTAGTACTACTTTACAATGGCTATGTGGCAACAATTTCAATTAAGGTAAAGAGATTAGCATCTGTAGCCGAACTAGGCATAGCCTGTATTTCGGCTATCAGCACCATTCCCCTCGAATATTATAAAACAAGAATAGGTGCCAAGCAAACGAGGCGTATATAATTAAATCAGTACTACAGAAATACAGAAAAATAGTAGAAAAGTAATCTAGATAAGTAATTTTCAAATAGGTAAGTACATAATTAATTTAAGTGGATTAAACTAAATGGATTGGGTGTATGTATGTGTGTGTGTGTTCGTGTGTGTGTGTGTGTGTTCATGTGTGTGTGTTCGTGTGTGTGTGTGTGTGTGTGTGTTCGTGTGGTTGTGTGTTCGTATTGCGTGTGTATATGTGGTGTATGTATATGAGAATGTGGGTGTGAGTGGGGTGTATATGTATGTAGGTGTGTGTGAAAATAATTATGAGGTGAGTTTGTGGGTGTGAGTATGGATGAGTGTGTGTGTAGGTGAGCTAAGTAGTGAGTGTATCTTTGATTTCTGTGCTCTTAGCCTTATTCTTAGGGTGGTAAGTATATTAGTTGTTCCGTCTCCTCGTAGCTTAATTTCTGCAGATATTGGGATACTTTTAGTTTGCATTGTTTTCTAGTCAAGGTGTATATATTAACTGACTTGTTAAGTTTATTATAAAGGTAAGGCCCCAGAAAACTTGCAAATCTTTTACCAAAGGTTGTTTTAAGTGTGGTTAAATTGTCACATACATGATGTTTGCGACGTCTCTGTAGTAACACTGGGTTGAAGGGCTGTTTTTTATGTTCTTGCAAGATGATTTTTAGTATATATAACTGTCTTACTGTCAGAACCTCGCACAACTGGAACAGTGTATAAGTAGGAAAGCGCATCGGTTTAAACGTGCTAACCTTCAGTACAGCTCTCTGGGCGACCTCAACTGCCTTTAAGGTGGTCTTGCAGATGCCTCCCCAGGATGAAATGCAGTAGGTAAGAAGCGACTGACACAGGGCCTGATATATACGCTTCAGCAGGGCAGGGTCCGCGACATGACGTAGGTTTTTAAATACATAAATTAATTTTCGTACTCTATTACAAAGAATTTTGACATGTTCTTTAAAGTTGAGGTTTTTGTCCAATGTAATACCAAGGTACTTTAGAGTATTAACGCGTTCCAGAGGTGAACATACGCAACTATCCGCAGAACTGCACTCATGTAAAACAATTCGTAGGTCGCCGTGAATATTCACCGCCTGTCTAATACTGAAGCAGATATATTTGGTTTTAACTACGTTTAGAGTAAGTATGTTTTTCTGCAGCCATCCCCTTGTCATATCAAAGCCATTTTGTGCGATAGTGAAGACCTCTTCCCAACTATCACCCGCAAAAACCAGCGCAGTGTCATCTGCGAATGAGATAATTTCACCTTTGGCAAGATTAAGACGAGTAAGCTCATTTATGTACACGAGGAAAAGGGTGGGCCCCAGTATACTTCCCTGAGGCACGCCATGTGTAACTGGAAGGTGTGTACTTTTGTGTTTATCCACTCGGACACACTGAGTTCGCCCAGAGAGATAGCTTTTGAAAAGTTCAAGCTGGGTGCCCCTGATACCCAGTGCCTCCAATTTGTCGATTAAGAGAGAGACAGAAATCGTATCAAATGCCTTTGCTAGGTCAAGAAAAATAGAAAGACACTTTTTCCCTTTGTCCAATTTACAACTAATAAATTCAATAAGTTTATTCACTGCCTGTTCTGTAGATTTTCCGTGCCGAAATCCGAATTGGTTAACTGAAAGGAGATTATTTTTTTCGAGATATTTTACAAGACGAATATTTATAATTTTTTCCAGAATTTTGGAAATTGCGGGCAGTATAGATATCGGTCTATAGTTGCTTATACGACTTCTGTCTCCGTTCTTATAGATTGGGCACACTTCTGATCGTTTTAGGGAATAGGGAAACACTCCAGTTCTTAAACAATCGTTGAAAATTTTTGCCAGGGGATGTACGAGAATATTTTTATGTTGTTTTAGGAATCTACTGCTGATATTATCACATCCTGGTGCGCTATCTGTTTTTAGATCCATAATAAGTTGTCCAATCTCGTATGGGTCTGTCTCAATTAAGACGAAAGAATTGGGGACATTTAGTACTTTGTCTTGGGTGTTACTCTGTAATGGTACTCGTAGATTTCGGGAATTAATATTTTGTTGACTGATTTTATCCGCCAGTGAGCTACCCACATTTATAAAATAGCTATTTGCTTCGTGAAGTGATTGGTCTGGAGAAAATGATAGAGTTAGAAGATCTTTATGGTGTTGTTTTGTTTTTGTTGTGTGTGTGATGTTTTTGATGACTTTCCATAATTTTTTATTGTCGTTCTGTGCTTCCAGGATTTTGTTTTTTTCGTATGCTCTTTTTAACCTACGTAATAGGGAATTACAGAAATTTCTGTATCGTTTGTAGGTAATTTTCAAGACTTCGTTATCCGGATCATTGCTTGCCTTTTTGTGTAGTTGGTCTCTGTTTCGCATGCAACGTAGTAGTCCTGGAGTTATCCAGGGCTTAATGATTTTTTGGCGTCTGGAAAGTGTTACGATTTTTGTATTCTTTTCTATTACTTTTTGTAAGCATTGTGTTAGGTAATTAAGACTAATGTTAGGGTTTTCTGTTTGATAAATGGGATCAAAATTTATATGTAAAATGTCTAGTGCTAATGTTTTTTCGTTAATGATGGCCTTTGTTGTAGTTGCATGTTGCCGTGGTTTTTTTAAATTTAAACAAAATAAAACGGGATGGTGATCTGTTAATGTTGCATTAGGGACTATGGTGTTGGAGGAGTATTTAGTTTTTATAAGGACATGGTCTATGCATGTTTGGCGGGCACTGCGTGTAACTAAAGTGTGCGCTGGTAGTAGGCCGTGCGAAGCAGCTAAGGTTAGATAGCGTTCCCCTTCAGATTTAATTTTATTGGAGTTTATTGCTAGATTCATGTCACCTATAACAACGGTGTGCTCGAAAGAAGACACTGATTGTAATATATTATCCAACGACAAGAGGAACGGCTCCAGTTTAGTGTAGGAAGGCGATCTGTAAAGGGCAATTATGGCAATGTGTTTTCCAACGGTGGCTAGTAGGCAATTGCTTTCATGGAAACTAGGTTCTATTGTAGTTAGGTTAATGTTTTCTTTGTAGTAGATAATTACTCCGTCATTTTGTATGGGATTTGTATTTGTTGCTACATGAGAGTAGCCAGATAGGTGAGGGATTATCGTTGCACTTTTAAGCCAACACTCTGTTAAAATTAGTATATCGCATTTAAGTTTAAGTCTTTGTAATAAAACCTCTAAGCCAAGCAGATTTCGGTTTATGCTTCGTATATTTTGTGTCAGTATAATTAGGTTGTCCGTACTAGAAGTAATAATATTTTGACAATCCTCTAGGTCCGCGGATTGTGAGTGAGATACGGATAACTGGTCAATATTATCCGATAAATTAGTTACGTGATCGAATGATTAACAAGAGGGTAGGTGTAGACACAATTTGTGGTCAAGGTAGGTACATTGATTATGGAAAGAGTTTGTATGTAAATAGTTAAACAGTGTTTGTGAGTATGTTTTAGGTGTATAGTGTTTGAGATTGTAGTTTGATGAGTAAGTGAGTTGAGTAATCGAAGTATGTTTGAAAAATAGGTTGTGTGTATTTCTGAAATAGTGTTCAGTTGGGCTATGGTTATGATAATGGAGTGTTTTGATTCATTTTCGGTTTCCCTGAATTTATGTGAGAGGTTAGTAATAGAATAAATGTATTATAGGAAACTGGCCTCCGTTTTCTAAATTTTCTAATCCATTGCTACATATGTTCGAAAAATTTGTCTAATAACGCAATGGATGTTGTTGGGCTGTCAAAATGACGACACGGTTGGCGTAGTGGTTGAGCAATCGACTGCTGCGCTGCGTGTCGCGGGTTCGATTCTCGCAAGGAACAAATATTTGTATTGCCTTCAGGTACAGTGCGTGCCACGTAAGAAGAGACTTGACCCCGCCTCCCCCGCCTCTTTCCGCCGACCCTATGACGTCCGGTCCCGTCCCGCACTCAGACCTCATACCGCTAAAGATACCTAAAATCGTGTACTGCGCATGTCAAACCACGTGGTGTGTCAAGTCTCTTCTTACGTGGCACGCACTGTAGTTGTTCCAGGCTGTTTGTGTATGTGAATTTAAATGTTTGTAAACGCACCCACGATGCTAGAGTAATTCCCAGTGTGGGACAACGTTTTTCTTAAAAAAAAAACCATTCCTATCCCATTCTTAGTGTGGTACGCAATCTCCCCGCTGATTATATATATAGCTTTACAATGGGACAGTAAGGTGATATTCAAGAACAATCACTCGGAAAGAAAGAAAAAGTATTTATTGCAACTCGTACAGGAAGATCACAAACTAAACTAAATACAGCAAAATAAAAAACCAAGTTATAGTAACAAAAGGAAAATGAAACAGAAAGTCCTATACGAGGCCAAAAGGCTCCTATCTCAGCATGATGCTACGACATTTAAAAAATAAATGTTGCAGCGCTGGTAGGTATTCTGATAGGGCCCGCTGTGATGTCACGGGCAGTTACAGAAATAAATAAATAGTATGTAAAAATAGCAAATAATAAAATAAAAAATAAATATTTTTCAATCTGCGCCAGACGTAACCTCATTACTTGTCTATGCCACAGTATAAATAAAGACATACAGTACGTCGTCTTCATACAAACGGACGAAACGCGAGCTATACCTACGCGCCTCGACCACGGCATGCGCTCAGCATGATGACAGTCGCGACTGTGCTGCAGTGACGAACGGACGGTGTGTTGTTTTTTTTAACAATAACCGCGCGATTTTTTCACTAAAAATAAGTTCAAGTATGTACATATTTAATATGACGAGTAGGCTATATTGTGCTGTTTTTGGTTGCATGAATTCGTCAATAACGCATCCAGAGATAACTTTTTTTAGATTACCTGGAAACTCTGAAAGGTAAGACTATAAAATAATTTTACTTACTTGTAGGTAGGTACATAATGTGTATTTGATTTTATCTCCCGAAAAAAAGATGTCTGGATTAATAAATGAAGTGAATAGAGTAAAGGAAAGTGATAAACACGAGTGAGGTAGGTAGTTATAGGCGGTTCATGAATCATTAAACGGTAGGTACGCTGGTGTTAAAACCTCGGGGCATGTGTGTTTTGTTAGTTTGTATAATTCCAAGTAAAGACGTGGTTTTTATTATTAATAATAGTTGTTTATTGTACTGTGTGTATGAATAATACTAGAAAAAAATTGGTTGTCTGTAAAGTCGATTTACGGACGATAGTTTAACGTGACAACATCATAACAAAACATTAATGAAATGATTGCATACTTTTATGAATAAAATTTAATTATTTTTATTGAATTATTAATATTTTGTATGAATGAAGGAGAAGGAGGAAAGAAGGAGGAAAGAAAGGAGGAAGGAGTGAAATGAAATCTACAATTTAATTGATAAATTTGCTTTTATTTGCACTCATTAATTTAAATATGTTTATTACTTCAATGAACAGATTATTTTAATTATAATTTTTATATTATACATGTTTGCTATTTAACTTCTTCCAATCTGTGTTATTCTGTTAAGGATAGGACGATGATAGGAAAGATTAAAAAAAATTAATATACAAATTTTGAATTTTACTTGTAGTTCTTGAACGTTTGATTTAACTATAATAATAATAATAATTTAACATAATTTGTTTAAAAATACACATGAACAAGTTTTCATAGAAATAAACTGTAATCAGATTAATGTTAAATAAATGGTTAATTCGAAATGACGAATTATTTTTATTATTTATGTACACACAGTAAAATACAATAACAAAACTAAATGGAAACACAAAGTAGGCAAATGTAATTAAAATGCTGGAGGCGGGCAGCCCTATCGCATGTTTACGTACCGCGCGGCTGTAGGCATTTAATTCAAGGTTACGGCCCAGACACAATACTGTATGTCTTTATACTGTGTCTATGCCATGGAGGCACTCTAGTGTGTGGAAACTACAATGCTTCTAATTCTTTCAATAATACAGACCTTGAATATCGCGAACTAGCGTTCTAGACTTATAAATCTAGATCGTTATTTAGGTCGGCTTTTCTTAACTTTCCTGTTTTGTTATTAAAATAACAAAAGACGACCTTCATATTATCATCCGTTTTCGATAAAGCTTTTGTTATAGACAGTGTGGGTAGAGACGATACAATTGAGTGAAAAGAGAAGGTCCATTCTGAGTCATGGTGAATATTGCTCGTAAAGGCTCCTTAAAACAGGCGCGACACGACACGCGACACAAAGGCACCGCAGGTCGCGCAACGAGCGGTGCCTGCGTGTCGCGCGCGATTATATCGCGTGCCGCGCCTGTTTGTAGGAGCCTTAAGTCCACGTTAAAAATCGCAAAACAGCGCTGCAGCGTCTTGAAATTTCGCCAGTCAATTTAATTTGACTTATGATATTATCAAACAAGATAATTAACATCATATATCGTCTTATAATAATAATACATAATTATAATTATAAAGCGCGCGCGAAATAATTTGTTGCTCTTCATCAAAAAGCATCAAAAAGTTTTCTTCGCAGCGCTGTCAACAGGAAAAGTGCCCAAAAGGTCGGTCCTATTTATCCTTGTTATGTTCATGGTCTAAGCTACCCATAGATGAAGACTCCGTGTCTCGGAGAGCACGTTAAGCCGTTGGTCCCGGCTGTCAATCGTAGATCTTTGACAGCCGTTACGGGTAGCTCAAAGCCCGAAAGATTGGCAACCAGTCTTACCAAGGGCTACAATGTTACCTAGGAAGTGGGTTGTGGAGGTCAGATAGGCGGTCGCTCCATATGAAATTTTGGTATTCAGCTGCTTTCGGTTAGACTGGACTCCGACCCCAACATATACTCGTATAGTTGGGAAAAGGCTTGACAGATTGTTGGTCCACCTACATAAAGATTCTTATCAATATTCATGATCATCATGCTGCTTTTGAATTATATAAGGTTCCATTAAAATAGATGGACAAACTTTTAGAAATCATTCAGACCACCAAAATAAGGACGACGATGGTAAAAAAATATATAAGAAAAACGCATAGATACTTACAAGAAAAGTATAATCAGCTAACAAAAATACACTAGTGTGCCGGAAATGTATTATTTTAGGTCAAAATAAAATCACTTTAATCAGTGTTTTTTTTTGCTTGGATATCTTTGTCTTTGGTTAGATGAACTGAGCGCTGCGTTAAAATTTGTCCATCTATTTTAATGGGATCCTGTATATTTTTTCTATAATAAAAGGTGGCAGGGCTGAAACGATGGACTCAGCACATGATTCTAGACCACATATAATCTCGTGAGATATATTATAAATTACCGTGTTGATAACCAAATGGTTGGCATATCTACTCTTTGAGTGAATTCATGATTAGCAAGCAAACGTGTTAGAATACGGACGTAAGCCTTCTATATGTATGTATATTCTTATCATATGAGTGGAATATTGGACGCAATCCAACGAGTTTCTGGGAAACCCAAATTCGCATTATGTTAGAATTTGGCTCGTCTAGAGGACTTGATTAGAAGTTAGTAATTATGAGAAGAATTTGGAGAAAAAAAACTTTTTTTATTTTTAGAGTTGTCAAAGATAGGGCAGACAGTTTTGTTATGCCAATGACGTAAGCATTCTCTAAAGGTCATTTCGTCGTTTCGTTGTTAGGTAACAATACCAAGCAAGTATTTGATAAGTTTTCAGTACAGATAAATAACTGTGTACGGAACACAGCGTTAGTCTGCTGCGTGGTCACACATCAACACGAGATAAATGTAGTATGGCGGACTGACGACTTAAGGCTCCTACAAACAGGCGCGACACGCGATATAATCGCGCGCGACACTAAGACACCGCTCGTTGCGCGACTTGCAGTGCCTTTGTGTGCCAGACGCGCGATTTTATCGCGTGTCGCGCCTGTTTGGCGGATCCTTAACGCGGTAGTGATAGAACAACCGATTCCAGAACTATTCGAATATTAAGCTGCAATTGTATGATTTTGAAAATTTTTTGGCTTCATTCGTTGCGCGCCGATAAAATTTATCCAATGAAGTATGAAACGTCAAATGGCCAATTTTCGACTTACGCGGTATTGTAATCTAAGCGACGATGTTGTCACCATGTTGTCACATGTCTCCGAATTTTTGGTTCTAGGTCACGCGGGTTTCCTCACGATGTTTCCCTTCAACGTTTTAAGAGTGTTGATGATTTATAAAAAATAGCTGACCCGCCACGCGTTGCTGTGGCTAACGTTTTTGTGCAATAAAACAATATTCCGATTATAAATGGAGATGTGAGCTATCCTATCTTTCAAGTTGGATCAAACTGCACACGGTGTACAACTTTGATTAAAATCGGTTAAGTAGTTTAGGAGTCCATCGCGGACAAACATCGTGACACGTAATTTATATATAGGTATTAAGATTAATTGTAACACACTCAGTTGGTGTATTAAAATTTCGGTAAATTAAAGCATCTTCATCGTTCACAGGTGGTTTATAAACAAATCTTAGTGCTATAGTTGTTTAGGCTGTGCGTTGTCAGTCAGTCAGTCACTGCCGTCACTGGTATTTGTAAGAGAGTATTTATTTCAATCTCTATCAAGAATGTTATGAAGGTATGTACACCACGATGCGCATGCGACGGTGCCGCGTGGATGGTTTATTTATAAATTCGCATTTACTACAGCGTCTACGGCTATACTCTATTTCTGTTGTCATTTTCCGGAAACGTTTATTTATATATAAAGTCCTCTAGACCGTATTTCGGTCACGGCGGCGGCCAATTTCAACGGAGACTAGCCTTCGGCGCGGGAGATATTATAGTGCACAAGTGTGCGCGTAGACACAGGTGCACTCTCTCTTCCCTCACTCTCATAGTCCGATGGGACAGCAATCCGACACGACCGGAGAGGGATCAGGCCGTCAGCCAGCCGTTGTTCCTGCGCCTGAACTCTCGCAAGTTTATATACATTTTTTTTCTGGGAAAACCTTTAAATGGCACCCGACCTACAAGGAGGAAGGTCGTGGAGTGTGGGATTTTTACTGGGTGATCACCATCAGCACATAGGGGTGGTCCCGGTTCCTCTTAAAAGACCAATTATGAAACCCCCCCGTGCAACGCCTGTAAGGCACATCCCTGGGGAGACTATAAAGGGGCCTCCCCTGAGCCTCGCTATGTATGGCAGCACGTGACCACTATATCACCGTCTTCCCTGGGGTCACTTGGTGCGCCCGCGGCCCCAAAGGTCCATCTACCTTGATTGGTAAGCGGGAACTGTTAACATGTTATTAAAACTGGAAAAGTGTCAGACAACCAGTCTTACCCTTGGTAAGACTGATTGTCACACTATTGGGCTTCTGACTACCCGTAACGACTGTCAAAGATCCATCACACACACACAGCCGACAGCCGGGACCAACTGCTTAATGGGTCTCGATATGTAATGGATGGTCACCCATCCCCGAACCGACCGCGGCAAGCGTTGCTTCATCTTCGATCGACCCGTGTGGCTGTTATTATTTAACCACGAGCCCCTCTGTACTACGAGAACAACCCTCATGCGCAAAAGTGTCTTCTGTATGGCTCCTAATATATTTAATAAATTACCTAAAAGTTGGAGAGAACTGCCCTTGTCACTTTTCAAAAATAAGCTGAGTTTTTAGTTAGTAAAGTGTATTACAATGTTATAGATTTTTTAAATGAAAAGGACTTTTCTGATTCGACTTCTAATATACATAGTTAAGAATAAAAATTGAATAATGTGATTCTTAAATCAGTTGACTTCTGAATGAGTCTATTTGACTGCATGTTCTGGACATAATTTAATCTATTTTGACTATAATATACTTATACTTACTACAATATCTGGACATCAATTATTATTTATTTGTTTTGTATTTTGTTATGGAATCTAGAATGACATGTAAAATGCAATTAAATGTAATATTTTTATACCTACAAAATTTGTACGCCTTTATTGGCAAAACATGGACGCACACAACATCTAATTCAATATCTTGCATGTCTGATTATTCAGTTTATGTAAACGCATGTTTGACAAATAAAATTATCTTTATCTTTATCTTTCTGTTAGCAGTTCTGATTAGTCGACTAAAACAAAAACGGCTAAACTACAAGAGATTTGACAAGCAAGAAAAAATTTATGGGCATGTACAGCAAAATGAATTAAATTAACAATGTACGGATTAATGGCGACATAACATGGGTTCGTAAAACTTGATTGGTGGCCTTGAGTGGTGGTAGGTAATTAGAGAGAGGTCGCTGAGGGGTCACGGATACCTACTTGTTACGTCATTGATGTTTATTTATTTTTGGCTTTGTCCATTCATATGTCATGAATATATTTTGTATATGTATTGTATTTTGAATTTGGAACTGTTTTGTAAAACCACTAGCGGTTTTGTAAAACAGTGGATTCTATAATCCATTTGCGACATACAACAACACGTCCCGGAATTAACGCACACCACCAAACACCACAATTAAAATAGTATGTTATAAAATAATATAATCATAACATACACTGAACTTTTTCTTATTACCTACGTAGAAAACATTGTATATTTATTAAATTAGTTATACTGGAAGGAAATTGTGGTCACATTACAAATCTACGCACGCACACAATCACACACGGCAACGACACACCGAAACCATTTTGGTTTGGTTTGACTGTACCGCGGAAGTGCGACTGTAATTTACGTAGTTTTAAATATTTTTGGTAGGTATAAAAAAAATCACCTAAGTAAGTATATTAAAAATTAAAGAAATCGATTCAGTATACGATTCTGAACTAGGTAACTAGGGTAGATTAATTCAGGTACACATTACTAACTAATGGAGTTTTTCACTTAGTAAATAAATGGAAGACACCGCGTGTCTTCCTTTTTTGGGGGACAAACACACGACCGAAAATAATTACCTCATCATATGCCTAGTCTTTTCCCAACTACGTTGGGGTCAGCTTCCAGTCTAACCAGATGCAGCATCATCATCTGCCTAGCCTTTTCCCAACTACGTTGGGGTCAGCTTCCAGTCTAACCAGATGCAGCATCATCATCATCTGCCTAGCCTTTTCCCAACTATGTTGTGGTCGGCTTCCAGTCTAACCAGATGCAGCATCAACATCTGCCTAGCCTTTTCCCAATTATGTTGGGGTCAGCTTCCAGTCTAACCAGATGCAGCACCATCATCTGCCTAGCCTTTTCCCAATTATGTTGGGGTCAGCTTCCAGTCTAACCAGATGCAGCACCATCATCTGCCTAGCCTTTTCCCAATTATGTTGTGGTCGGCTTCCAGTCTCACCGGATGCAGCTGAATACCAGTATTTCCGAATCTGAATCAGGATCAGAAACAGGATCAGAATCTGGATCTGAATCAGGATCAGAATCAGGATCAGAATCAGGACCGGTCGATTCTGTAAAAATCTCACCGTGAAAACTTAGGTGATGTGAGTTTTTGAGTGAGATGGTTACAGAATCGCACTGCTGAATCAGGATCTGAATCAGGATCTGAATCAGGATCTGAATCAGGATCAGAATCAGGATCGGAATCAGGATCTGAATCAGGATCTGAATCAGGATCTGAATCTGAATCTGGATCTGAATCTGGATCAGAATCTGGATCAGAATCTGGATCAGAATCATCAGGATGTTCTTTAGCATCGTTGTGATTTGAAAGTTTAAGACACGAAAAAGCGACAGTTTTTACATGTTGTTTTGTTGTTTTTTTAGAGACATGTAAATTCATAAGATTTGATTTATTCTTCGTTCGTCCCGAAGTTTTGTCCCACATTCCAAAAAATTCTTAGTTCGTCCCATATCACTATTGAAGTTGTGCTTCGATTTGTTCTTCGTTCGGCCCACTGAGTTTTGTCCCACATAAAAAATTCCTGGTTCGTCCCAAACAATATGCTTCCTTCGTCCCAAAATATAAATTTTAATATTTTATTCTTGCTTCGTCCTATTTTATATTCCTTGTACGGCCCATATTTTTTTTTGTATATGCTAAACTTACTTTTTTGTACATTCGGCAAAAAAGGGTTACGTATTATTAAATATTTAACATCAATCAACTATTTATCACAACCGCTCCTCTCTGTCTTCTCCGCGAGAAAAAAATGACTCGTATTATTTTATAATAACACTCTTTAGGCGCTCTTAGTGAGTAAGTTGTACCTATACAGATGACGTCAATGGAATCTCTTTAGAAGTGCAGGTAAAAAAGGTCCATCCCTTTTTTATTGCGTCCTTTGTTTTTTACTTATATTGATTCTTTTGGCCAATAGCTTTACTTTCAGTTATCAGCAAAACGGGCTCCACGCTAGCTCCCGTGATGTGTGCATCACGGGAGCTAGCGTGGAGCCCGCACAGTGTCAACTCATTCGTCACCTGGTTATAGTGTTTAAAGTGAGATTGAGAATTGATCGAGTTTGTCATAGGTAAGTCAATATTTTTATCTGTTTTTTAAGTTAATTAGGATCGGATCTAGTACCGTTTGGCAGAAGGAAGGGGTAAAAGGGGTGAAAGCTGGTAGGGGCACAGATTACTAAATAGTTACTACGTAACAGATACTTCACTCAGTAGAAAATTTCCAATACCTATTGCTATAATAGCCTATTCCGTCGCATCAGCAACCGCTGCATGCTAAAATGTGCCTAAATGCTCAAGCGTACAGTTGTGATTGCTTCGCACCGCGCGATCCCACAGCAATCGCAGGGCTGCCTCTTCGATAAAATTAAATTAACATAACCTATTTGTGTCTATTTTATTGAGAACTGTGAATATGTTCGGTAGTGTAAAATTGTATCGTATAAAGGTAAAATATGTTTTTAATAAATTGGTGCTGACTGTAATAATTTTGAAACGACAAAAATTGGTAATATATGTAGTTTATTACTTAACTTTCTTCATTGACAGGTAAATGGAAAAATATTAGGTGTTTATCCCTTCTTTTACTTGATTTGCACGCATCTACTGCACATAAGGCACCAGACGGCATTGTAGGTACCCGTACAAACGAATGGAACGATTAAAATTGAATAACGTGCGTGCGCTTCGCTTGCGAAAACCGCACTGAATATGGTCCGCAAACGGCCCGAGACCGCTCGGCCGGGTGGTAGGTAATTATAGCGCGCAAGTACATGGAGTGACGGAGGCCTGGTAGGGGTTGGGTCCCTGATTATAAAGCTATCACTCTTTCTACAAGGTAATGCATATTTTCGAGAAATTAATAAAAATGGTTTCTAACCTCAAATCAGATAAATAGCGAATAAATAGCGAAACGTTAAAATGGGTGATTGACAACCAAATCTGCTCAGTTTATTGTCTGTGTGTAAAATGTCGTGCTAAATCGTTGAAACGAAACGTATAAAAAAACGATGCAATTTCCATCATTTGTTTGTTTTATTGTTTTTATTTATTTATTTATCCATTTATTTCAGGCGTCAATGCCCATAACACATACAATACAATATTAATATAACTTAAAAATACTATAAATACATTCAACATTAAAATTACATTAACTAAAAACTAACGCACACGAAGTGTCGGCATCGTGTTTTTATAACAACCTTATAAATCCTGCTCATAAGGAAGTAAGTGTACTGCCACTTCATAGTTATATCAGGTCGAATCTGTTCCAAAACCGAATCGGGGCATCCTGACTCCACGTAGTCATTTGACTGATACCCCTATAGTGTATACATATAAAATTCGGAGACGCGGTGGGAGAGCAGCCCCCGCCCGCTATAACAAAGCTTTGGCACCCGTGCGAGCCGTAGAGGCTGAGGCTGGTCGCCGGAGCCAACTAGCAAGCCGAAGCTGCGGAGGTGAGCATGGGTGCCTATCCTTTGTTATGTAAGGGCGAAGGGGCTGAACTTCCCACAGCACCGAAGACGTTGCGTTGAAGAAGTTGCGAAGCAACTTTAAAGTGTTTTGAGGTTAGGTTACAATAATTAGTTTTTCTCCCTACTCCACCTTACCCCCCTCTTGCCAAACGATACTAGATTTCAACGTCCTATTTAACTTACAAATCATATAACTATATGGGGAACTAAATCATTTATGCTTTAATTTCAGTTGTTCTACAATGGAAGCAAATCTTAGTTTACCATCAACCTCACGGGAGCCGATCTCTTTTATAGAATCCAGAAGAGGTGAACCTGTTCTGCTACATGGTGGTTATGAATACACACAAAAACGAAAAAACAAAAATGGCTCAATAATTTGGAGATGTGTGAACAGAAAGTGCCGTGGAAATGTTATGTGAATGTGAAAATGTTAACAGTGAATAATAGTGTTCAAAAGATTATAATTCATAACGTTTGCACATCTAGTGTATCAAAAAATGACTGTATATAATATGTTGGTCGGTAAATTTTTCAGTAATTATAAATATCATGTCTTAAATTTTGTTTAATATAGATCTGACTGTTCTGTATATTTAAACTGGAGTAATGATAAGATGATTATTATACCATTTCTGTGATTTTAACTGTGATACTGGATAATAAAGATGATTCATACCTAAATGTTTAGGATTGTTTTATTATTGAGTTATTGTTTAAAAAATTTCAAATAAGTACTTAATTTTTTTTTGTTGACTGTACCTTTAAAGTACTTGTAATTTGGGACGAAGCACAACTTCAATAGTGATATGGGACGAACTAAGAATTTTTTGGAATGTGGGACAAAACTTCGGGACGAACGAAGAATAAATCTGTGCTTCGTCCCAAATTACAAGTACTTTAAAGGTACAGTCAACAAAAAAAATTAAGTACTTATTTGAAATTTTTGAAACAATAACTCAATAATAAAACAATCCTAAACATTTAGGTATGAATCATCTTTATTATCCAGTATCACAGAAATGGTATAATTATAATCATCTTATCATTACTCCAGTTTAAATATACAGAACAGTCAGATCTATATTAAACAAAATTTAAGACATGATAATTATAATTACTGAAAAATTTACCGACCAACATAATATATACAGTCATTTTTTGATACACTAGATGTGCAAACGTTATGAATTATAATCTTTTGAACACTATTATTCACTGTTAACATTTTCACATTCACATAACATTTCCACGGCACTTTCTGATCACACATCTCCAAATTATTGAGCCATTTTTGTTTTTTCGTTTTTGTGTGTATTCATAACCACCATGTAGCAGAACAGGTTCACCTCTTCTGGATTCTATAAAAGAGATCGGCTCCCGTGAGGTTGATGGTAAACTAAGATTTGCTTCCATTGTAGAACAACTGAAATTAAAGCATAAATAATTTAGTTCCCCATATAGTTATATGATTTGTAAGTTAAATAGGACGTTGAAATCTAGTATCGTTTGGCAAGAGGGGGGTAAGGTGGAGTAGGGAGGGTGGAGGAGTATGCCCCCACTCCCATGAAAAGGTAATGCACTGTTCTTGAGAAAAACTAATTATTGTAACCTAACCTCAAAACACTTTAAAGTTGCTTCGCAACTTCTTCAACGCAACGTCTTCGGTGCAGCGGGAAGTTCAGCCCTTCGCCCTTACATAACAAAGGATAGGCACCCATGCTCACCTCTGCAGCTTCGGCTTGCTAGTTGGCTCCGGCGACCAGCCTCAGCCTCTACGGCTCGCACGGGTGCCAAAGCTTTGTTATAGCGGGCGGGGGCTGCTCTCCCACCGCGTCTCCGAATTTTATATACACTATAGATAGGGGTATCAATCAAATGACTACGTGGAGTCAGGATGCCCCGATTCGGTTTTGGAACAGATTCGACCTGATATAACTATGAAGTGGCAGTACACTTACTTCCTTATGAGCAGGATTTATAAGGTTGTTATAAAAACACGATGCCGACACTTCGTGTGCGTTAGTTTTTAGTTAATGTAATTTTAATGTATGTATTTATAGTATTTTAAGTTATATTAATATTGTATTGTATGTGTTTTATATGGGCCTTGACGCCTGAAATAAATGGATAAATAAATAAATAAAAACAATAAAACAAACAAATGATGGAAATTGCATCGCTTTTTTATACGTTTCGTTTCAACGATTTTGCACGACATTTTACACACAGACAATAAACTGAGCAGATTTGGTTGTCAATCACCCATTTTAACGTTTCGCTATTTATTCGCTATTTATCTGATTTGAGGTTAGAAACCATTTTTATTAATTTCTCGAAAATATGCATTACCTTGTAGAAAGAGTAATAGCTTTATAATCAGGGATCCAACCCCTACCAGCTTTCACCCCTTTTACCCCTTCCTCCTGCCAAACGGTACTAGATCCGATCCTAATTAACTTATAATTCATCAATAATACTTCAGTTAAAAATATTGACTTACCTATGACAAACTCGATCAATTCTCAATCTCACTTTAAACACTATAACCAGGTGACGAATGAGTTGACACTGTGCTGTGCATCACGGGAGCTAGCGTGGAGCCCGTTTTGCTGATAACGGAAAGTAAAGCTATTGGCCAAAAGAATCAATACAAGTAAAAAACAAAGGACGCAATAAAAAAGGGATGGACATTTTTTACCTGCACTTCTAAAGAGATTCCATTGACGTCAGCTGTATAGGTACAACTTACTCACTAACAGCGCCTAAAGATATTATATTATAAAATAACACGAGTAATTTTTTTCTCGCGGAGAAGACAGAGAGGAGCGGTTGTGATAAATAGTTGATTGATGTTAAATATTTAATAATACGTAACCCTTTTTTGCCGAATGTACAAAAAAGTAAGTTTATCACATACAAAAAAAAATATGGGCCGTAGAAGGAATATAAAATAGGACGAAGCAAGAATAAAATATTAAAATTTATATTTTGGGACGAAGGAAGCATATTGTTTGGGACGAACCAGGATTTTTTTATGTGGGACAAAACTCAGTGGGCCGAACGAAGAATAAATCGATTTAACATGGGAGAAAATGAGATAGGAAGCATTATACAGTCAAGTGTTTTTGAAGGTTTCACTTCTACCACGTGTGAATTGCACACATGCTGTTTTTTTTTTCTGTGTAAAATACCAATCAATCCAATCCAATGCCAATCTCTTTGATTATACCTACGTAGTGCAATGAAAAAAAGAATAACGCGGACTGACACAGTCAGTGGAAAGATGTGTAAAACTAGTGACGGAGGCTTCTCAAAGCGTCACGGACGCTACAGCTCGGGATGGTTTTATTGGGAACAGATTAAAATCTCGCTCAGAAATGCCTAATTTTGGTCACAAAAACCAGTTCCGTTTTTAAAGTTGCCATTGATTATTTTGTCTTTCAGTAAATTTAATAAAAACCATTTAAATGTTATTTTTGTATGATTTATAGTTTATATTAGGAACCCCTAAAAATAGCAAATTTGAAAAACTTCAAGGACTGGTAGAGGCCTCAAGATGCCGGATATCTAATTAAATTTTATAATAATCGTAATATATGTGTCAAAACGCAACTTTTGATACCTCTTGCGTAGCCGTAGCTCAATTTTTTTTTTTCCCCATACATGAACGGGACACCCTAACGGAGGGGTCTCGGTATGTAAAGATGGTCACCCATCTAGCATCTACAGACCAAGCAAAAAGTGAACTAGAGAAATAACTCCTTATTAAAATGTCCACACTGCTCATTGTTATTGTTGAGTATGTGTGCGTGTGCCTACGCACCGATAGTCTTACTTGAATAAAGGCAGTGCGCTACTAGCAAGCAGTTGTTTCACTCGTCTGTCCTCGTACTTAACATTGGCGACGAGGATGGGATGGGATGGGATGGGATGGAGAGTCAATTATGGGGACTTCACAGAACTAAGGCACCAAAAATAATTACCTAATTTCATTAATAACTAAATCTTATTATACTTACTGCTAGTAATAAATAATAACATGCGAGTAGATAAATATCATAATTTATAGGTAATAAATAACAATTCGCTCCAATGCGAACGATAACAGATGGTGGATATGAGATTTTTATTGGAATTCAAATAGAAATTAGGAATAATTTAAATTTTATTGTGTGATTAAAATGAATTATTGTCTCACCGAAATGTTGTTTTACAAATAGCTTCACGCGAAGCAAACAACAAGGAAAAAATAAACTCGTAACTACAAAAACAAAAATAATAGATACCTAAACACACTAGAGACTCAATTTAAGTCACATGGTAACAACTAGGGATGTTACGGAGCTTCGGTTCCGATTCCGAAAAGTCGGAACTTCCGATTAATTTTACACCTCCGATTCCGATTTCGGTTCCGATAATTTTAAATCGGAGTTAGACCGGAGTTCGAAACGCAGCGATACACGTGACTAGAGCGCCTCCAAACAAGTTTTAACGTGTCGCCAGGGTAATGTTTATTTATTTTATACACGCTCGCGCTCGAAGTCTCAGTTTATTGTTTTGTTTGTGGATGTTAGAAGAAAGTAGAAGAAAGATGTTTTAAGTAAAGGCCCCTTAACACATCTTTCTTCTACTTCCACCCCGGTTCCGGCTCCGATTCCGGTTCCGATTCCGGTTCCGATTCCGATCAATCAAATTTAAAACCTCCGGTTCCGGTAAAACGACTTCCGTAACATCTCTAGTAACAACCATAACACCGACCCATACAACGAAACTTCACGCCTGGATTCCCCAATTCCCCAAGGGTTAAGCACAGGTGTACCTTTAATCCAACCATATTTAGAAAAAAGAAAGAAAGAAAAAAAAAGGTTATTTGCACACAGGTCGTGAAACACAAAATACAAACTTAATAACAAAATAAAAATAATGTTTCAACAACAATAGTGTGTGCCTCACGGATGTGCCAAAAAGGTTCATTTCAGATGCTGTCAGACGCTTTTCTAATGAATCTTAAGGGAAAAGTGACTGGAAGTACACACAGTTTCAACATACCTAATACATACTTTTTATACTTATAAATTAATAAACTAGCAATCAAGAACATATCATTACAAAAACAAAAAAAAAAAATAACGAAAACAAAAAGTCTCAGCAAAACCTGATTTCGCTAGTTATTGTAACAGGAGACGAGACTATTGCCATCCGGGCTGCCACTGAGAAATTCCATGTTGAAAGACCCGGGAACCGAACCCAGGACCTCATTATCAGCAGTTGTGCTTGCGAACACTAGATAAACGAGGCAGTTGCAGAATGGTAAAACCAGCATCTGGTAGATATTATAATAACAACACAATAGAGCAACAATTGTGAGACAAACAAAATGTGAGTGTAATGTGAATTACACCCACGCTGTTACGTAGTATGCCTCGTACAAAAACAGAAAACCGTTTGAGAACTACGATGCCTTTGACAGATACACAGATCCACCAATACACAGATACACCAATACACAGATACACACACGTCAAACTTATGATACGCCTCTGTTTTCGTCGGGGGATTACAAATAATTAGGTACCTAGTAAGTAAGTTAGGTAAGGTACTCACGATTTAATATTCCTCGATAATTATTGTTAATTCCAATAGGTAATTAGTATGTCACAATGTCATCGTGTTCTCTCTATCAGCGTCACCAACTATTATAAACTCATTAGTTTCAATTTTAAAAACGATCAAAATAGTTTAAATTTTATAACAGGCACATCCAGTTTTTTTCACATTACAATTAAAAACTAAACATTATTTTAATTGCTTTTGAATTGAACACTAGTTTGAAGTAAAAACACTAGTTCTCCGGGGTTTCCAATTATTTCAAGTCAATTATCTTCTTCTATAGTTGATTTTCAATTGTTCTCAAATTAGGCTAATTTTCAATCCATTACCGTTTTCACATTTTCAACATCTAATTCCAAATAATTTAAACGTCAAAATCACTTTCCTACGCACATCTGTCAACGAACATTTTAAAATGTGCGCGAATCATATGTTTTCTGTTTACACTGCTGCAAACGATGCCACGCTTATAATGTTGGCACACAACTGACGTTCTATTTTCAAAACATACCAGCAAATGAATGGAGAAATCCCGAAACGAAATCAAGGTCTTGTTTTTGTTTTAAAAAACCACCACTTGTTCTTTATTTAAATTTTGGAGCATACTACCATCTTTTTTAAGCTGTCAAATTATTACATTTAGTCCAGTTCCATATCCATAGCGTTTAGGATATGGAAATATATTAAGTCCATCTCACACGCGAGGAGCATTAGCACGGCTCCAAGCCAAAATTGTACGTCGGAAAAGCTAGCGTAGCACACAGCCGCTTGGCGGGCAAGTGGGATGAATACTGAAGTGGACATCGTTATTTCTTGGCACTGCTGTCAAATCGTAATTAATTGACGTACTCAGCGTCAGCGTGTTCTGTAGCACTTCTTGTATGTAATTTTATTGTATTGTTTGTTGGTAGTCTGACAATATTGGATATTGCTTTTCGTTTACTGATTTTTTTAAAATATAAGTACAACCAAGATATGAGCGGAAGTCCTTGCTATAAATTATTTGAAAAGTATTTTGTTATTTTCCTCTGCGGTCGAATGTCTTTTGTTTTAATTAAGATACTTGGGACTTGGGAGAATACGTTTGAAAAAGTGTAGAATCTAATCTACTGCATTTGTTTGAGAGCAGTGGAAATTGTTGCACTGAAGGAAAGTCTGGGTGCTATATTTTATTAAAGATGTTCGTGTTTGCATGTATGTATTTAAAAGTTCATTATTTTGTTAATGGTTGTCCTTATTTAGGTTTTTCTGTTAAGTAGGTATAGTTTTAACTTGACTTTTGTTTTGTGGTTAGGTTTTAATTTGATTTTGCTTTTTGCGTTCGATTACGCTAAACAAAAAGGTCTAATGACATTATTGATACCTACGTTTATTATTTTTGAGGTTTGTTGTTTTTCAAGTTTTTGGGTAGGTAGATTATTGTCTTATTATTTAAATATTATCTTATACAATTTAAGATTAAGGTCATTTCAACTTTTTGCGATCAATATTGAAGTTTCCAATGCACAACCAGTTCAGTCAGTCTTTAGTATTTGAATATCGAACAAAGTCTGTTATCAATCACGTAGCGTTCTATATTTGAAAACCAGTTCTCGACCGCAATAAAAATCTCTTCATCTATTTCGTAATCGAACATTTCAAAATTACATTTGAATTTCTTTCTTATTTAAAGGTCACTAACTTTTGAAGTCCACTTATAAAATTTATATTATATCACAGAATTTAATTTAAATTTTGAACACTCATTTTTCTCTTTAATCTTAACTATTTTATTTTAAAATCTTTATGGTTTTAAACTTTTCCACATAAATTTATTTAAAATTATCACTCAAAAAATATGTATTTAAAATCACACAGATTTTTATTTTTGCAATTTACACATGAAGAAGATGAATTAGCCCAATAAAGCATGTGCCAACTAGTATTTATTGCCGAAACTAATATACAACTGACTTATAAAGTTCGTTCGTGAATCTAAATTTATAGTGGATCAAGGTTCTAACACGTTACGCTAGATTCGGGCTATTGTTTATATTTAATTAAATGAATAATTCATTTATTGATTCAATAAATCTGAATCGTAGTTATCACTAGCTTCATATTTTCTGACTGACCGACTTCTTGACAATTCAAAAATGCCTGTAAATGGTTTAATTGAAATGAATTTAATGAATGCTTTGAGTTTGAGTTTGACTACGATTATAGGAAAATAGTGGCAACTATTATCCGTTTTACTGATTTTAACAAAACTAAACAATGTAAAACTACCGTTTATAATAATATTAACGTATAATCTTGTGGAGCGCAACTTAACGTGCTTATTTTCTGCATTTTATTCTAAAATAAAAGAAATAACCAAACAAACGATGAGGGCGCCACTGCGCGGTCGGTGCCCTCTTAAATAGTGATCTCAAAGGCGACAGTTGAGCTAGGGGTCTTGGGTTAAATTCCCGGAATAACCTGATAAAAAAAACTTAATTATGAATACTACTTACAAACTAATCCTTAAGCTTTTCTTAAATTTTCGGATTTAAGCCCGATTCCATCAATCTACCTAGCATTTTCCTGATGCAGCTGAATACCAGTACTTATCTTACATGGAGCGACTGCCTATCTGACCTCCACAACCCAGTTACTGGGTAACGCAATACCCCTTGGTAACACTCGTTGTCAGACATGGGCTTCTGATTACCGTAACGACTTTTAAAGATCTACACAATACGTATGACAGCCGGGATTAATAGCTTAACGTGCATACTGAGGCTCGGAGGGGTCTCTGTTTTAAAAACTACATACCTAGATGGGGTCGGCGTTTCCTATCTGACTACAGAAGAAAGGCCGAAACAAACTCAGAGGTCCACAGGCCCCTTTTAAAGTCCAGACATAATCATGGTCAGATCAAGTGCAGACCTACATGAGAATCTACAGAATCTACATGAGAATGATGTCTGAAATGGTCTTTTGAGGAAATGACCACACACAGATGGAGTGGACCTGTCCTGTCAGTGCAAGCATTTGTCAGTAATCGTGGAGCTAAACTCAAAACTTAAGGAGCTCAACGATTCGACGAACTACGATAGGCGTACCCATCAGCGATTGATGTGCTGGCGTCTGTACATATCGTAGGTGCAGTCGGCAACAAAAGTCGTTTAACACTTCAGTTTTTTAATATTTTGCTCAATAACTGAGATTAAAAAAGCTGAAGTGTTAATCGACTTTTGTTGCTGACTGTACCTACGATAGGTACCGACGCCAGCACATCAAGCTACCCGAAACTGTCAAAATTTCCCAATCAACTTTGAACCTTATACTTTAGCGATAAAGTTGAAAATCTATTAAAGAAATTTGACAGATTGTAGTAGCTTGATGTGCTCGTCTGTACGTACCTACTACCTACTATTTCACCTCTGCCTTACCGTACGCAACATTTAGGCGTAATGTTTATACCGGTTGGTCGTATCGACACTTTTGATTCGATAATCCTAGTTGCAAGGTGAGCGAGATTTGATCAAAACACGTTTGAGTAAATTATATGGGTACCTATTAACCTATACATAATAAAATGTTGTTAATTTAGGTTCAAAGATTAGTAAACATTGTTGGTAATCCCTTGTTACTGATTACCATACAGGGTGTGGCGTAAATAGTGGTACACCGTTAAGGATTCGATATACCAGATAATTTACTATAACATTTATTACAATTTTAACCATTTTTACCCAAGGGTACCGAAAAATTTTTTTTTTGTTTTTTTTACAATGTTCTAGCTTTTGTTACAAATTTGGTTGTAGTTTCAACAAAAACCATATTTTTTTTATTTTGATTTCTGTTATTTACTGCTGAATACTAGAAATATCGTGTAAAATTATGGTATTATTGTATAACTATAATTTATTTTTTTTTTCAAAATTTTAGGCTCAGTAGTTTCGGAGATAAGGGGGGAATGGTAAATTTTCGTCTATTTTCTTAAATAACTTTGATACAATTTACTTTAAAATTATGAAAAACTATTTATATTTGAGATCCTTACAGCAAGTCCCTTCATTTGATATGTCACAGGGTACAGATTGCGTAACTTTTATTTTTTAATTTTCTATTTGCCCCCAAAAATTACCCCCATATTCAAAATACATGTATTTACGTTACACACGTCTGTGTTTTTGCGTCACAGAGATTCATTATGTCTACCAAATTTCAACTTAAATGGGCCATTACATTCGGAGCAAATTGGCTGTGACAGACGGATGGAGAGACACACGAGTGATCCTATAAGGGTTCCGTTTTTCCTTTTGACGTACGGAATCCTAAAAATATACTACTAAAATGGTTAAAATTGTAATAATTGTTATAGTAAATTATCTGGTATATCGAATCCTTAACGGTGTACCAGTATTTACACTACACCCTGTTTGGTAATTAGTCAAGGTCCACAAGGGATTGTAAAACTATGTTTAATACTTACTTACGACATTGTAAGGAACTACAATGTCCAGAAATGGTTTTTCAACGATGTCTCGTTGTGAGTCCGCGATGATGCGCTTCGCTTTTTTTTTTATTTTTTTGAGGATGGGAAATCATCAAATGACCCCTCCCGCTCTGGGTGGAGCGGAAGGGAGCGTCAGACTCTTACAGTACCTGGCGATAAATATTGCATTTTTTGTATTTTATACAAAGAATAAAAATAATTATCAAAAGAAGCAAATCATAATTGTTTTAACAGCTCCTAATAGATACCGGACTGTTTGTATTTCGTGCGACAGAGATAACGCTCTACGAAGCCGAAATTAGCCGATTGTCTCTTTCCAAAGATCGATGTGCAATATTTATCGCCGGGTACTGTACTGACTAAAACCTACCCGTGTTCCTTCCTTAGCCCTTTATGTTCCGGCCCAGCGGTAACCCTTTCGGACATTCCCGCTGACCCGATCCACTTCGCTTTGTGCGCTCACTTCAGTGAGGTTCCAAGTGGACTTCAGCATACGAGCATTACAACGTGTACTTCAGTAACCAAACAGTACACTAATTGCATGACACACTATCAATCTAAATAACTAGCTTCTGCCCGCGACTTCGTCCGCGTGAAATTTCTTGTTACTCCGACCCACCCCGTCGCATTGCATCGCCTGCCCGCGCTATTACTTCGTTTTTGCTTAGCGTTCTTTCTGACGGTTTTTCTTTTTGCTCGGCTCCTGAAGGTCATAGCGTGATGTTAATAGCCTATAGCCTTCCTCAAGAATTGGGCTATCAAATGCAAAAAGAATTTTTCAAATCCGACTGGTAGTTCCAGAGATTAGCGCGTTCAACCAAACAAACAAACAAACTCTTCAGCTTTATAATATTAGTATAGATTTTGAAGGATATTGCTAATCCATTGCTTCATATTATGCCCGAAACAACAACAACAACAATTTAAAAAAAGTAAGTTTAAAAACTAAAACCCGACTACTGAAAAGGATGAAACAAGAAAGTAACTTTCCGTGGTCGCATGCCGCTGTACTAACATATTATAAGCTATGGGTAGCATGCGACCACGGGAAGGTACTTTCTTGTTTCAGCCTTTTCAGTAGTCGGGTTTTAGTTTTTAAACTTATTTTTTTTTGTTAATTATATTGGGGCTTATTTTAGTAATATTTATATTTTTGAAATGTGCTAATTAAGCCCTTTCATTTCATTCCCAACACGGTATGATAAAAAAAAAAATCTTGTAGGTTATGAATTTATGTCCGCTAGAGGGCGCTATATTCAATTTATGGTAACGTCACATTGCCTATAACCAGCGGACGATCAAGATGCTTCCAACGACACCATTTCATTGTCCAATTATGACAAGGAGTTTAGAAGTTATGAGGGAACAGATGAACATAGATACATACATACTTACACACATACGTACATAGCGGTCAAAATCATAACCCCTTTTTGCTTCGCCGTAGTCGGGTAAAATCGCATTTGTTGAACTATAAAGAAACCCATTGCTATAACTGTTAGTGAATGTGTTACGCAAAATAATTACCCCGCAGACTACTTCAGTTGCAGAAAAAATGACGATCAAATTTCGTAAAATATGAAGACAACAACGCATAAGAACCTCCCAGGGATGTTTGTTTTCACATTATCTTGACACTGATGTATAGGAGCCAGTGTCGACAATGTCAACGAAATTAAAATCATAAAGCTAACAGTATTATGTAACATCTGAAATCAATGACCTGTTTAGTCTTCTGAAATTGTTTTCAGGGACACTTTTCGAGGTAATGAGAATAAATGATGAATAGATTTTGGGACCTTCTGTCCACCTTCAGGAGGGTAGGCCGCAGCTAGGATAACCTCCACAAGTGAGGGTTTATGGAAGGCTCAGACCTCCGGTGTGTATGCGGTGTCTCTCCACAGACAATGGCTCAACTCCCATCTTGCACCACTTGCCATTTGGTCCTCACGTGTGCAGGATTCAAGACACCTGCACACATGAGGACCTAATTGCTGCTAATGCTATCCGCGTTGCTGAATATTGAGCCAAAAAAATTTAAGAAATTTAACAGGACTCAACCTAAATTTATCTTCTATCCTTTTCTTAATGAAATAGAAAGAAAAAGATGCACTGCACTTAAATTCACTTTCGTTTGTGAATAACGGAATCGATACCACGTCTCAAGTCTGTTGACTAGGTTTTGATACCGGATTGTACAATCTTTAGCTACCTACGGGGTTTACAAGCGTGAATATTTTATGTCATGAAAAATAAATACAATATGATGGACAGATGCCAGCACATCAAGCTACTACAATCTGTCAAATTTCTTTAATAGATTTTCAACTTTATCGCTAGAGCATAAGGTTCAAAGTTGATTGGGAAAATTTGACAGTTTCGGGTAAGTTGATGTGCTGGCGTCTGTACATAGTGTCATTCTCTAAACGTCACTGCGAAATTCGAACGGTGTCTCGTTGTGAAAACAAATGAGTTCGCTTTCGAATTGTGTCACTTGAGTGAGGTGAGCCGATCGATTCTGTAAAAATCTCACCGTGAAAACTTAGGTGAAGTGAGTTTGTTTTTGCTAGGAATTGACACTATTGACAGCTCACTCCACGCTCACTTCACCTAAGTGTTCACGGTGAGATGGTTACAGAATCGCACTGCTGTGAACCAGTATACAGCACACTGAGATTTTGTCCATGTAGTTACTTATCAGATAAGACTTACCTCGTGTACTGTGGCAGCTTTGAACAGGAAGCAGTTGAGGAGTCCCTCCTTCTCATTCAGGAGTATGTAGAACAGCTCTTCAGGACGACCAGGCACTTGACTAGCCCTGCAAAAAATCACACTAATATTAAAAAGGCGAAAATTTGTGTGTGTTTACCAGTTGTTGTAACCAGTCTTATCAAGGGGTATTGTATTACCCGGAAACTGGATTGTGGAGGTCAGATAGGCAATCGCTCCATGTAAAGTACTGGTATTCAGCTGCATCTGGTTAGACTGGAAGCCGACCCCAACATAGTTGGGAAAAAGCTAGGCAGATGATGATGGACAAAATCGGAAGGTGGTAGATGCTACTCCTCCCACAATTTGCTTCTCTCATTGTGTGGTCTGTTCCGGTTAGTCTGCGTAGAGAGTAAAAAGCTCTTAGGACTTTTAAACCTACCTGGGGTCCGTGTGTAAAGGCTCCTTCAAACAGGCGCGACACGACACGCGACACAAAAGCACCGCAAGTCGCGCAACGAGCTGTGCCTTTGTGTCGCGCACGATTATATCGCGTGTCGCGCCTGTTTGTAGGAGCCTTAAAGGCTATGTTCGTGTATGTGGATTGTTCTACGTTTGAGAATTCATACACATACAGTAATTTTTGCACTTTTAGGTTAGGATATCTCGAAACCCTGACGTGATAGAGAAATTTTGCGCGAAAATTGAGCGCGTCAAAATCCTTCGGAAAAGTATAGTCTGGTTTCTGGGTAAAAATTTTGTCGACCTGTGATATTTGAATCGGCTCAGTTTTCGAGGAGAAAAAAGGGGAACACGAAACGTCGATCTCGTCAAAATGTTTGTGATAATTTCGGTCTGAGCTGCAGCTGTCCCTATCACACGCTACGGGGGCAGACTTGAGGTAAGGCGACGGCAACAGTTTCTTCAAATACCTATTTTTAAAATTCCTCGCAGGCCCCGTCCCCTCTTAAGTACTTCCTAACACAAATATGGATGTTCTCTGAAATAAAGATATTATTATTACATAACGTAAGTAATACTAATGATGTACAGACGCCAGCACATCAAGCTACTAAAATCTGTCAAATTTATTTAATAGATTTTCAACTTTATCGATAAAGCATAAGGTTCAAAGTTGATTGGGAAAATTTGACAGTTTCAGATAGCTTGATGTGCTGGCGTCTGTGCCTCCTCATTTATTTATTGTCGTTTTTTCCCATAATGACGTCATACAAAATCGTGCAGATTAACGTTTCAAGTGGTTTTTGAGCCGTTTTTGTGAAGAAAAACTGGTTTTAATACTTAATTGAGTTCTGCCTTTATTTTACAAAAAATAAATGGTTCCGGATATGTGGGGATTTTTTTAAATATTTTTATGATACGTAGGTGTTTATAATAAACTAGACATAATTTTATGTAACATTTTTTATTTTGTGCTCGACTCCTAAGAAACCCAGCGTGATTTTAAATAGCCTACGAACCGATCTATCCTAGCCAACCTACAGCCTTCCTCAAGAATTGTGCTATCAAAGGCAACAAGAATTTTTCAAATCCGACTGGTAGTTTCAGAGATTACCGCGATCAAACAAACAAACTCTTCAACTTAATTATAGAAAATTTCGTGGTTGAGTATTCAAATAAAATCAGTGGCACTTCAAATTGGATTACATTACATTTTCATCATTATACTTTTAGGGGGCTCGTGGCTAAGTTCATCTTATACTTTGAGGGGCTCGTGGCTAAGTTCATCATATACTTTTAGGGGGCTCGTGACTAAGTTCATCATACAGCGTGGCGGTACAATGGTGACATTAATTTAACACACATATACGTTTTCACATTTTCGTTTCATGAAGAAATTATGTTTCCATTAAACGTTATTATTTGCGGATTTATTTAAAGTTTTCTAAAATAGCATTTTGGAGCAACCTGTACTTAAAGAACTGTCGCGCAGCGGTCATTTGCCGGGTCACGGATCATAACATCGCATCAATGAAATTAAAATAAATAAACAATACTTTAAAGTAACGTGATATCCCTTTGTCGGCGAGCGGGCGGCGCAGGCGACGCGGCCCCCCCCCCCCCCCCCCCCGCCCGTCGCGTCGCAGCGAAATCCAATTCTTTTTTTGCATTTCTAGTGCTAGCCTAACTCGTGCCCTTGACACACTTCTTCACAGTAGTGCACATAATTACGTCGACTAATTTTGTGAATGTTTCCGCGAAAAAGACGCTTACCTATTGTTTTATTTATTTATTTTTGTGGAATGAACTAATGAGTAATTAGATTATGGTACTGCGATAAAGACGCTTTGTTTTGTTTTCGTTTTCTAATTTAGTAGGTACGTTGACATCTCTTGCGATACGGGCGCTTTTATTTGTGTTATTAGTGCATGTGTAAACTTGTGAACGTGATGGCAAATACACATCCGAACTACACAGCAGCTGAATATGCGGACATGATCCTAATTTACGGAGAATGTCGTGAAAATGCCGCTCTTGCCATAAGGACATATCGCGAGAGATATGGCGGTTCAAGACAATGCCCTACTAATCCTCGCACTATTGTAGGAGCTCTTCAGCGCATCCGCGAAAACCGGCCAGTGGATCCTAGGTCTCAACGCCCTGATCGACCACCTACACGACAAAACCCAATCCAGTTAACTGAAAATGTGCTACAATATTTCCAAAACCAACCCAAAACTAGCCTCCGCCAGAGCGCTAGGCATTTTCAAGTTCATCACAGTACCGTCCATACGATATTAAAGCGCGAAAAGTGGCAGCGCGTGAAGCGACGCGTTGCCGCTCCGAGTTAACGTAAGCCAGCGTAACGTAGGTAAGTAATTTTATGAATGATTTTTTGCAAGGGTGATCCCAATTTTAGTTACATTTTTATCATTTAGTTTGTTTGAAAAAATTTTTTTTTCAATTTACGAGTTATTTTAACCTACTAAAATTAATATGATTAAAGGGCACTAGCCCTACACGTGTGTTAAATTAATGTCACCATTGTAGCGCCACGCTGTATACTTTGAGGGACTCGTGGCTAAGTTCATCATATACTTTGAGGGGCTCGTGGCTAAGTTCATCATATACTTTGAGGGGCACGTGGCTAAGTTCATCATATACTTTGAGGGGCTCGTGGCTAAGTTCTTTTACCATCTTTTTATACCGTGTTTTTATGCAAATAAATATTATTATTATTATTATGGTTTTTAAATTTAATTTTCTCAGGTTAGTACCTGGTATTTTCAGAATCATTATTATTATTATTATACTTTGAGGCTCGTGGCTAAGTTCATCTTATACTTTGAAGGGCTCGTGGCTAAGTTTATCATATACTATGAGGGGCTCGTGGCTAAGTTCGTCATATACTTTGAGAGGCTCGTGGCTAAGTAATAACAGCCGCACGGGTCGATCGATCAGGTTAAGCTACGCTTGCCACGGTCGATCCGTGAATGGGTCACCATCTTTACATACCGAGGCACGGAGGCGTCTCGGTGTCAAAGATCCAAGAATAACAGAATCGTTACGGGTCTTCAGAAGCCCGAAAGTCTGACAACCAGTCTTAATACGGTTTACCGTGTTACCCAGTACATAACTGGGCCGTGGAGGTCAGATAGGCAGTCGCTCCATGTAAAATACTGGTATTCAGCTACATCTGGTTAGACTGGAAGCCGACCCCAACATACATAGTTAGGAAAAAGTCGATGGGATGCGATTCTAGCCTATTTGAGTCTCTCATTATAGACATCTTACCTCTCGACAGTCGCGATTCAAAGTTTATGGCGGATCGGAACACGAGGCGGGTCGCTGCGCAGGTTGTGGAGGTCAGATAGGCAGTCGCTCCATGTAAAATACTGGTATTCAGCTACATCTGGTTAGACTAGAAGCCGACCCCAACATTGTTGGAAAAAGCTAGGCTGATATGATTTTTTTTCAAGTAATTTGGTAGGGACTTACCGTACAATGTCGACCAGCCGATGGACGATGACCGGCTCAAAATTTCCGTTGTAAGCTTTCAAGCAGCCATCTTCTACTGCTATGCTGAGCTGTAAGAAAATTACAGTATTAAAATTATTACAGTATTATTGACCTCATTCCACCGGCCCCCTTCTACCTTCGGACATCCAGACGCACTGCAAGTTACCATCCCTGCCTTGTTGCTATTCCACCAATTTGCACTAAGCGTTTTCAAATGTACTTTATAATGCGCACAGCAAAAGAGTGGAACTCTCTACCTGCGTCTGTGTTTCCGAGCGCATACAACCCGAATCTCTTCAAAATAAGAGTAAACAGGCTTCTTCTGGGTAAGCTCACTCCATCGTAGACTTTGTCACCTCTGACCTAGACTAGAGTCAAGAGCAAACCCATTTCAAATAAAATAAAAAATAACCTAAGGCGGTATTAATGAAGAGTAATGAGGGCCAGTCAGTGGTAACGGCCCGTGCTTGGCCAGACCGGCAGCGGGCACGCGGGCGCGGTGAGCGGCGCGGGCTGCACGGCGCGGGGAGCGCGCGGGCAACTCACGCCATAGCTCGGTGAAGTAGCCGCAGCAGGGGCGCGGGCGGCCCGCGCGGGGACCGGGGTTCTCTAGTTCGAGCTTTTTTCTATTAAAAATGTCTTCTTCATCGATTTATTTTTTGAAAAAAACTGGACATAGAAAAAAACCGCTCTACTGAGGACAGGCAGATCGCGCGCGTTCTCGCACCCGCGGCGCACCCCGCCCCGCGCTGCCAGTCTGGCTAAGCACTTACGTTCGAACCAAACAGGTGTTTTAATTTGTGTAAATAACGTCATCACAACTGCTGTCATAACGGCTGATTACTGTTTCAAAAAACATCGTGCGGGGTTCCTCACGATGTCTTCCTTCACGAGGTAGACCAAGGTCTCCTTCGAAGGCGATGTTCTCCCTCAGGCATCCAGTGGGTGACGATCTTTGCCCATCTCTCCGGGTGCATTCATGAGAGGTGTCCGGCCCACTCCCACTTCAGCCTGGCTGTTTTTATTCCAATATCCACTATTTGAGTTATAGAACGCAGGGTGGTGTTTCTAAAGACTCCTTC
This sequence comes from Luperina testacea, assembly GCA_927399505.1. Classification (NCBI taxonomy): domain Eukaryota; kingdom Metazoa; phylum Arthropoda; class Insecta; order Lepidoptera; family Noctuidae; genus Luperina; species Luperina testacea. The sequence continues at coordinate 5,737,917 of OV656783.1, read as the reverse complement.
AAACAGGCGCGACACGCGATTAAAATCGCGCGCGACACAAATTCACAGCAAGTAGCGCAACGAGTGGTGCCATTCGCGCGCGATTCGCGTCGCGCGTCGCGCCTGTTTGCAGGAGCCTTAACTCGATCTGTACGCTAAATAGATAGACACTTTGTGTAAATTATTTTCATCACTACTGCTCTCAAAACGGTGAAGGAAAACATCGTGAGGAAACCGGTATGTCCTAGAACCGAAATTCGAAGACATGTGACAGTGACATGTACCAAGCCGCGCTGGGCCCGCGTGGTGAATTATGGCCCACTCCCTTTCACTGTGTCCCAGCAGTGGGAACATTATAGGCTGGCTCTTCATGGTTCATTTCAAACCACCCCGTATACAACCATCCCACTGATATCGTCTACATCACTCCATTACATACCTTATCTCTAACGCCTGTAGCCCTAATCTCCCGCAGCAACCACGGCAGCATGGCGTTTGAGAACCGCCGGTCCATTGCTGTGAAGCCCAGGTACGTCACCGAAGTCAACTTGGTCTTCATCTTGAGTTATTTGAACTGCTGACAAAATAAAATAGATTACTAAATTATTACTATCGAGAGAAGGTCTACAGGCCGTGTGAAGGTCGCAGGAACCCGTTGGGTGTGAGAAGCACAGAACTGGTCGAAGTGGAGGTGCTTGGGGGAGGCCTATGTCCAGCAGTGGACGTCTTTCAGCTGAAATAATGATGATGACTATCGAGAGAAAGATAGCGGGACGAGCTTGACTCCTACCGAAAGGACTGGCACTGGCCAAAGACAGAATTGTGTGGAAAAGGGACTAACTGGTTATCAGACCTTCGGGCTTCTCACGACCCGTTACAACTGTCAAAGATCCACGATGGACAGCCGGGACCAACGGCTTAACGTGCGTTCCGGGGCACGGAGGGGTCTCGGTATGTTAAGATGGTCACCCATCCACAGACCAAACGCGACAAGGGTAGCTTAACCTGATCAATCGACCCTTACGGTTGTTATTATTTAGCCGTAAGTCCCTCCAAGTGTGTGCCTTTATAATGTTTTCCTTTAAGGCTCCTTCAAACAGGCGCGACACGACACGCGACACAAAGGCACCGCAAGTCGCGCAACGAGCGGTGTCTTTGTGTCGCGCGCGATCATTTATCTCGTGTCGCGCCTGTCTGTAGGAGCCTTTACGTCACTGTTTATGTAAATAACTATAAGTACCTACCTTATGTGTTTTTAACCGACTTGGAAAAAGGAGGAGGTTCTCAATTCGGATGTTTATTTTTTTTATGTTCGGGCATAACTCCCTCTTTGTAGTATATGTATAAGTAGACGGATGTGCAAAAATTTAATTTTTGTTCGGAAGGGGTTCCTTTTTTCCGAAATGGTCTTATTTAAATTTCGTAAAGATCTGCAGGCTTATACTCTGGAAATCAATCCCAATCTCGATTGTATTCTAATCCGAACCAATTTCAATTCCAATCTTTGGAAAATTGGCACTCTTGAACGAAATCGAGATTGGGATTGGAATCGACTGCGCATGTTCGACTACACATCAAAACGTTAATTACCAAATTTATAAATAATGAATAACTCGTTAAATCTACTAATAAATCTGTTCTGATATTTATTCTAACATATATATCATTTAAGTGTTCTTTGCTTGCATTTATATGTATTTTAGTACTAAATATTTAGGCAGCAGTGCGTGGCTCATTGTGTATGTCATAGCCTACGTAACATTAAAAAAAAACTTCTCACGCATTTGTCATCTGTCAGGAGTTTTTGGCGGGATTTCTTCGAGTGAAGTCTAGTTGGCTGTTTTAATTATTCGCAAATTGATTCCTAGTGGATATTGTGATGTAAAATTGGTGTAGTTTTGTATCTCAAGTGTCTGCGCAACTGGACAATATGTGGAATCATTGAAACAGACGCCATCCCGGTAAAATGGAGCTGAGAATTTTTTTGTAGTTTTGGCTACCTCAGCGAAGTTTACCGGGAAACTTGATTCGATACATTTGCTGCCAAATACTCCTAATACATTAGAATGTGTACACCCATATTCTAATGTCATGTTAGACTAAAAAAATAGTAACTGATGACTAGGCAGCATGGTCTCAGACCTTAGCCTTTAAAAAAAAAAAAAAAAAAAAATTGTCATCTGTCATCCACTTAAAATTTGTTAAACTAAAATCTTAAAATAAGTTCCTACTTGAATAAAAAACCAGCCAAGGGCGAATTGGACTCGCACACGAAGGGTTCCGTACCACCATGCAATATTTAACACTACATATAAAGTAACGGCTAAAAAATCACGTTTGTTGTATGGGAGCCCCCCCTAATATTTTTTTTTCTGATTTTAGTGTTTGTTGTTATAGCGGCAACAGAAATACACATACTGTGAAAATTTCAATCGTCTAGCTATCACGGTTCATGAGATACAGTCTCAGACAGACGGACAGTGGAGTCTTAGTAATAGGGTCCCGTTTTTACCCTTTGGGTACGGAACCTCTTCAATAAATTCCAGCACCGCGATTGCTGCTATAGCATATTTATGTATGCATTGTTTACGCAATCACACAACATTACATCACGCCTGTAACCTTTAAAGGGGTAGGCGATGTGTTCAATAGCTTCCTGTCACTGATATTCACATAGCAAGTAGTGTTATGTTATGTGCATTTGTTTGGTAGGTATAACTAAAAAGTCAAAGAAAACTTTTTGACTCCGACTTTCGAAATTAAAGTTATTTTTCACTTTGTAGTGTTTTTTTTTTGAAGTCGGTTGTTTTTTTTTTTTGTAAAAAAGTATTTATTACTTTGTTTTATTTATTACAGTTTACGTAGTAACCTCAATTTTTAAAAAACTATTTTTCTACTTCTTTGACATGATCTAATTTTCGATTTCATTCGGTATGTGAACTTCCAAGTAAAAAAAAATCATCATCATCTGCCTAGCCTTTTCCCAACTATGTTGGGGTCGGCTTCCAGTCTAACCGGATGTAGCTGAGTACCAGTATTTTACATGGAGCGACTGCCTATCTAACCTCCACAACCCAGTTACTGGGTAATACGAAACCCCTTGGTAAGACTGGTTGTCAGACTTTCGGGCTTCTGACGACTCGTAACGACTGCCAAAGATCCACGAATGACAGCCGGGGCCAACGGCTTAACGTGCTTTCTGAGACACGGAGGGGTCTTGGTATGTGAAGATGGTCACCCATCCTCGGACCAACCGCAGCGAGCGTAGCTTAACCTGATCGATCAACACGTGCGGCTGTTATTACTTAGCAAAAAGTTCCTCTTTGAGAAATCTAGTCTATACTAATAAAATAAAGTTGAAAAGTTTGTTTGTCTGTATTTTTGTTTGAGCGCGCTAATCTCTGGAACTACTACGCTACCCGAAACTGTCAAAATTTCCTAATCAAGCTTGAACATAAAGGCTCCTTCAAACAGGCGCGACACGACACGCGACACAAAGGCACCGCTCGTTGTGCGACTTGCGCTCGTTGTGAACGCGCAAATCTCTGAAACTACCAGTCGGATTTGAAGAATTCTTTTGCATTTGATAGCCCAATTCTTGAGGAAGGCTACATTATAGGCTATTTAACATCACGCTGGGATTCTTAGGAGCCGAGCAATAAGATAAAAGTAAGAAATAACGCTAAGTGAAAACTAAGTAATAGCGCGGGTAGGCGATGCGATGCGATGTGTGTATAGGGGGAACAAGAATTTTCTCGCGGACGAAGTCACGGGCAGAAGCTAGTAATAATATAATGTGTAGGTACTTACCTACCTTAAACTGAGGTTCACGTGATAGTCACTCACGAGTGTCGGACCTACCTACCATTGTATTTATAGAACGCACAGAGGAAAACACGTCTGCACGTGTTGTCATCAGCCTCTATGGTAATTCGGTAGATGCAGACGTTAGCACATCAAGGCTTTATTAGATTTTCAACTTTAAGGCTCCTTCAAACAGGCGCGACACGCGATAAAATCGCGCGCGACGCAAAGGGGTGCCGTTGCGTCGCGCGCGATTTTATCGCGTGTCGCGCCTGTTTGAAGGAGCCTTTATGTATTGGGTAAGTACCTACGTAAATACCTACTATAATTAGTGGATTTTAAAATTTGTACTTCTTCGATTGCCCTGAAAACAGTGAAATGGGACCAAAACTAAATCCATTGCATAATTTATTATGTAAATAGGTAGATATCTATCTCTGATTATTTTTTTATACTAACTATAAGGCCTTATTATAAAATAAACAATTAGGTAAGTTTATTATTTATGAACCAAGTACCTACCTGGTATTTTAATTAAAGCGTCAAAACGAAATAAATCTTCAAACAAAACGCAAACGAATTACTTGTTCGGCCAAATTAAAAAAAAATCAATAATAGACACAAACAAACACTGATTCGGCCTCACGAAAGTCTCAGATCACAATTAAATCCTTATTTTAACACAACATTACCACAGTATGCACAAAATAAGTCAAATCAATCGGAAAAAAACATTTTCGCATGAATATTTCGCAGAGAACATTATTCCAAAGGCACTAGTAGAAGGAAACAAAAACATTATGAAGAAAAGCGAATACCTTTGCCTGCCACAGAAATCCTGTAAGTTTGTTTTCTCTTTCCTTCCCACTTATAATTAAGAGACGGCAAGCATCACAAACGTAAATCAAATAGGACTGACATGACTGTAAAGTTCCAAATACAAATTAGGCACAGTAGAGGATAATTATTAGTTAGTTATTCTATTATTTATTTCCTATTTCCCTATGTTGCGTTATTATCACAAATATATAATTCTGTTGTATTTACACAAAATATTAAAAGTTGTGAGGAGCGCCATCTATCTTGAAATGGACGAACTATTACAATGAGCAAACGACTTAATAATTCAGCTTTATGTAAATAGATGGCACTTGTTGTATTTAGCTACTTTTTATTTAAAGTATAGTCGACCCCGTAATTACTTAATCACCCTCAGGTTGACAGTCACAAAACGTGAAGACCTATTTTTGCCGTAGATTTTTGTTATGTTAAAACTAAAAGACAGGTAGTGTCAAACTGAAAGTAAAGGAGATTTTATTAAAAGAACGATTATACATTAACTCCTTCATTCATAAGAATTAGCGACTGTTTAACTATACCTACATTTTTTTAGCGACTGTTTAACTATACACTTAACTTTAACCATCGTTCAGAAATAAACCCCGAAAGGTTTAGATTTCTTATTTTATAAATGTATACAAAAGAAGGAATGACAAATACTTTCTTACGTATCATTAAAACACTTTAATGTTTCTGTAATCATTCATAGTTATACTTAGTAAGTACCTATACTTAAATTTACGACAAAGTTTTGTATGTGTTGTTTTGTATCTCTTGTCAAGTCCAGTATATTAAACAGTACTTAATTAAATACTTTACTAGCGAAACATTTACTACTTGTAAGACTTCAAAGGCTCTAGGTATGTACTTAAACGTCATAGTATTGATTAGAGTAGGTATATAAGGTACATAAATATTATATTTTTATCATAATCAGCTGTTCCTTAGAAAAAAGATTGTTTTAACCACTTTCATCTAGAAAACCGTTTAAATTACATTTATTATGTATCCAAAATTAATATTTCAATTTATTAAGACGTTTAAATGTGTCGCTCTAACAAATAAAGATGTTTTTCTATTTAATAAATAATCAATCAAATGATTCCGAATCCCGCCGCACGACAACAGCGCTACAAATTTAACAAGCGTCAGATTTAGACAATGTAGATTAAAATGGGGGTATTTACAAAAGTTAAGACCTTTAGTGTAGTGTGAGTGAAATAATAAAATGTAAAATATATTTTTGTGAATAATTTACTTCGAAATACAGATGTCAAAGCATAGAAATTGTTGTTTATTGTGGCTAATGCAGGTAAGAAAGTGTTTTCTGCTTTTATAATTGCGAAAAATATCAATCAATCATTCATTCTTTATTCATGAATACATGTATTACATTATAGGTTCTAGGTACTTATACATTTAAGTCGAACTCAATGTCCTACCAATGAAGTTTGTGTACAAATATTTATATTAGTTTTTTTCAGTAATAAGTCTGAATGTATACAATACAAAGTCACATTCGAGTAAATAATGTCAATTAAATGTATTCGCCTTTAAGACAACCCACTGACCTTAATAAATAATTAAACAATTATAATTTATCTAGTGCATATCAATGGTAGGTAAATTATATTATATTAAATTAATATAATTATTATTTTAGTTTGTGTATAGTTTTAGTTAAGATAAGATTTAATTTTGTTATTTTTATCAATTAATTTAGTTATTATTTTCTTACTTATTATTTTAATTTACAACAATAAAGTACACATAATATAATTGATTCTCAAGTTCTGCTTTTCTATGTATTGTGCAAAAAGAAATCTAGTGTGTAAAGACGAATTAGGAATACATTACGTAACGTAAACCTCCTCTGATTCTTTGACCTAATAAAAAATAGGTTAGATTGAAACTTATCTATAGATACATCTCCTAAAAAATCTTTATGGCCGGGTCAAGGTGAATTTCCCAAAATACTCTCAGACGGATCAATAATCTGACGAACTTTTTCCTTGAATTAATTAGGTACCTACCTACTGAGGTACACACCCTTACATTTTGATCGTTTTAATTCTTAAAGGGGGTCATTGTAGTCATCATTATGAACAACTTTTACGATGGGACCAACCCTGAAATCGTGAAAAAAAAACAGCTGATCCATAAGTACGTTTATGTTCGCATAACTGGACATAATATATGGAGCAACATTTATTTTTTCAAGTCTCATCTAAAAAACACCCAATCATCATCTGCCTAGCCTTTTCCCAACTATGTTAGGGTCGGCTTCCTGTCTAACCGGATGCAGCTGAATACCTACTAGTATTTTATATGCAAAGCGTCTGCCGATCTGACCTTCACAACCCAGTTACTGGGTACTCCCTGGTAAGACTGGTTGTCAGACTTTCGGCCTTCTGACGACCCGTAGCGACTGTCAAAGATCCACGATAGATCGCCGGGACCAACGGCTTAACGTGCCGTTTTGTGTGTTTATTGTCAATCGTTTCAATTTCATTTTGTAGAAGATCATTTTGCGCATCATCTTTATCAACTCATCCATCATATCGCATGTCACTGCAGGGATCCAGCAGAATATCAGCGTCAGATACATTTGCCTGACACAGTCATGCTGAGCTGCCGGTCGATTCTGTAAAAATCTCACCGTGAAAACTTAGATGAAGTGAGTTTGTTTTTGCTAGAAATTGACACTATTGACAGCTTTTTACAGGCAAGCACCGCTGGACTTCCATTTGTTTGTTGCAACCTTGAGACGCACACCACACTTCGTATTTTAAAGCATGTCATAGTGTTACGTAATTTCTCACGTTTTGACTGCCAGACAACAGACATAATAGAAAATCTGTGGTTGGCGGACAGCAGCCCGCCCCGCTCACCGCGCCCGCGTGCCCGCTATGGACACTCAAAGGAAGCTCATTATGTTTGAGTACGCCGCGCCGCGCCCGCCCCGCGCCCGCCCTATCAGTCTGGCCAAGCACTAAGGAAAACATCTTCTTTTTCAGAGTCATGGATAACCATAAAGAATTTACATCATCTTCCACCATATCATTCGTAGAATCTAGCACAGAAGAGAAAGGAGGCAGAGGCAGGAAAAAGTCCTTCTTCAGGAGAAATGGTTTGCTAAAAGTGAACCATAGTTCCAGTGATGCTGACATATCAACTATTGAATATGAGCGGTAAGATTTCAATTGTTTTCATTTATTTTAAGATAAACAGGGTCAAATTAAATTAGCTAGCGGAACTCTGCTGGTGTGATGGCTAAGTATCGAATTATCGATATACAACTAAGATAGAACAAAAAAAAATATTTTTCCGGACTCATAATGTCAAGTTACTTACACTACCAGTGGCCGTTGACCTCGTACTCAGATATAGTTAAGGCTCCTTCAAACAGGCGCGACACGCGATAAAATCGCGCGCGACACAAAGGCACCGCAAGTCGCGCACCGTTGTGTCGCGCGCGATTATATCGCGTGTCACGCCTGTTTGTAGAAACCTTTATTCGAAATGAGTTCAGAAACTGGTTTTTTTTATTTGTTTTTTATTTTGTCGTCTGTAGAAGATACCCGTCAAGTCTTTGAAGTTTCGTCAGCTAATTTAATTTAACTCTGTATTTCAAGATAGTACAAACGTTGCTTTGAAACTAAACAACTTTTGCGCGAACTTGCTGCGGTTTCGTCTCGTAAATCTTTTTCTATTAGGACAGCGCCATCTGGACTCTCCAATCCAAAAGGCGGGTGATGGTCTCCGTCATAAATGAAATGTGTAGTATCTGATTCGCAAAAATCTTACCTATCATGCCTGTCATCCACACTGTTTCAAAGCTCTCACAGACAGGTGTGACTCCCGTAGAATAATTTCCATGAAGTTTTGATAGTTTCTCCATAAAAGTCGCGTCGCGCCTGTCTGCGGGAAGCCTTGTGTAAGGATCTTTGCAACTGTTCCGAACTTATCCACTTCTAAAATAGAGTAAGCAGAAAACTAAAAAAAGTTGAAGATTAATTTCATATACTTATAGGTATGTTGACATTTTCTTTATTTATTTTGTCTCGTCAATCCAGAGAATCTTTAAATTGTGTCAGCTTGGAAATTAGCCGCGAGTGTAGGATTTTTAGTAGCATTTGGAAGTTCAGTCTGGTACCGATACCAATAGTACGGGTACTACTCCGGTATCAGTATCACAATTAGGTCAATGGTACCGGTTCCCAAAAATACCGGTATTTCAAGCCCTGCTCAGGGCACTAATGTATTGTTTGCATTTCTGGAAACCACATTAGGGTATCAGTCACGTTATGACTTTGTATTGTTATAAGTAAGTTCACACTCACACGACTACATATCAACCTACAGTAGCGAAGGGTCAATTTTTATAAGAGGTAAGCCGGAGTAGATATCTTTAAAATTATTATATTATTTGTCTATAGAATACTCACTGTGCCATTTTTCAAAGGGATGCCGGTAGGAATCTAGTTATACGGAACCTTCACCACTGTCAAGCTATACATTTCCATTTTGAGCTGACCTCCTATTGTATAGGCTTTTCGTCCAATCCAAAGACCAAACATTTATTCAATTAAGGCTTGTCAGTAAATAATCAGAAAGCTAGTGTCCGTTCCAAATCTAGCTCGTGGAGAAAAAGGACAAGAAACTCCACGGAAACAGTATTAAAGTATTCTATCAACAGATTTATTATAATGCCATTACTTACGTGACATCTGGTTGATCTATTCCACATAATAACGTCACTAGTACTAATCAACTGAACATCTCCGGCCATCATCTGAGGCCGGAGCTCCGTTTGGTCAACGACTCGAACAAGAATCGTCCCTGCCATTTTTTTGAAGTGAAAACTTCTTTAGCGGCGCTGTGTACTTTTTTTGGAATGGGTAAAAACTTCTAAATTCGCGTCAGGTCACGTGACCCTGATCGAAAATTCGTAAGACGTAAAACGTCAGACGTAAAACGTAAGACGCGCGTTGTTGAGGACAGCGCCATCTATGCACATCGGGAAGAACTACGAGGGCCTCGCGTACTAACGTCAGACGTAAAACTTAAGACGCGCGTTGTTGAGGACAGCGCCATCTATGCACATCGGGAAGAACTACGAGGGCCTCGCGTACTAACTACGTAGTTCATCCAACAACGACGAGATGGCGCTGAACCACGGATATATAACTGTGTGCTTATTTGTAAATCTGAATAAATTCCTTTCACGAGAAGAATAAACCAGTCACTTTGGTCATCATACCTGATTTGCAAAAAACCCTATAAAATAAGGAACACACCTTAACACGCGTGTTTTGTTTATAAGACGATTCACAAAATACACTCGTAATTGTTCAAGTTTTCACTTCTGTCGGCACTACCGGAGTGCCAGTGTTTTTTTTTTTTTTTTTGACTAGGGCATCTCGTAGTTGACCTTGAGAGGTCGTGACTACTTAACCGGACTATATCGTCCCTGCCACTCAGAGCTCCCCCTTTTATAGTCGTGAACAAATAACTGACGTTTCCATCTACTGTCATTTAAAATATCAACGACATTGAAGGTGGATATGGGTTGGGAATACTTTCTATGTTTCGCTACATTATTCCTTAATATTTTAGCTAGTCTACTTTTACAGACATATTTTAAAGGGAATACTTATGATAACAATACAAAACAAACAATACCTATAATTAGGATAATCTATCATGCGCATACACCATACCATCAGATTTTCCTAATGATTCTGATTTAGTACACGAATTGCCTTTTAAAATATATGTATTATGTCCTTGCGAAATTGTTGACAGAGGTATTTGTACCTGATAAATATAACACAGTTTTGATATTAGTATTCCAAACAGTCTGTCTCTATGGAAAGACTTGTAAACAAACACCTGTATTAAATCGCGGTATGAATAAAATATTGTCACAAACTACTTACATTATAGCCGAGGTAGAAGTAGTAGTATGTATGTCGAAGATGGATTGTAGAATGCGCTGTTTTACATAACCGCTAGCCGTTTTACAAAACAGCTCCGTTATGTAAAACAGCTGAATGACGTTTAGCAATTTTCCATAATTACTGAATTTAACTTGTAGAATTGTATATACGTTTTGCGTTTTTCAATGCAGCGGGTCAAAGATCAGAGATTATCTAAAATAGCGTGAAATAAGGTGATCTTTGAGGGTGTCTTTTCAGTGCCCGTTTTTCTTGGGTGAGCTCGGAGTAGAAAACGGTTTTAGGTATTCTGCTGTCATCCATGCGCTGTACATATGACCACACCGTCTCATTTATAACTATGTAACAGACGATGTGATTCTAGCCTTTTTCCAACAAATAACCAAGACCCGTATTTTACATGATGCAGTCGCTCTAATTAAAGATATCAGTCAGTAGGCGGTTTCCTATCTGACTTCCACAGCACACTAACTGGGTAATAAGATACCCTTTGGTAAGCTTGGTTGTCAGACTTACCAGATTCCTGGGTACCTAGTGTGCAAATCTTATATTCAGTCAAATCATCAACATCACGCAGTTACACAGCGTGGTGATCTGCGTTCGTTCCTTCTTTGAAAAGAGGCCATTGCGTTGGTACCTTTTTAGTTACTATTACTCTATGGTTGATGCTCTGTGGTCACCTGTCAAGTCAGTTGGATTTTTTTTGTGACAATAAAAAAAATTTTACTTACTTAATTATATCGCATGAATATTCCTTGTACAGACTGTCACCTTACTTTATTAATTATAATATTCCTTTATATTTTTATATATGTGGACTTAGTAATTATTATAAGTAATTACCGAACGTATCATCTATCATTTCTATCACTTCACCCTGTAATCTTTCTATGTTACACCAATTTTCATTGATTGCAAAACACAACACAAAACTACATTACAATGACATAATCATACATACCATCATAACTATCAACCAATCATAATAATTCCGTTGTGTCATTATCAAATTATCATCATTATATGCCAATACAGCATTCTTGTAGCAGACAGAATACGTTACAGGCAGCTCATAGAAACATATGCGGCACGTGTAAGTCTAAAGTTTTGACTTGTTAGCGATCAAATCAAGAAAAGGAAAAAGGAATAGATGGAAGGATATTTGTATGGGAATTAAAACCGTGTTCACCACGTTATCCATAATCTTTGTAAACGCTTCTATAGCTTTTACAAATTAAATCTAACAACGGCAGTAGTACCTAAAAAGACTTTGTTATGAAGAAATTTGTATTTTCATTTAATTAAATTTAAATGAGCTATGCAGTAAGAAAGGGTCTTAACTCATTTTTGGCAAGTTTCAGCCCGCCAAATCTTTTGAATGAAAAGTCGTTGCCAATTCGGATAAAGAGGCATGCATAACGAGTGATTTACGTCAAGGTATTTTTTTCGCCGCACTACGTAGGTATAATCAACACACATTGGGATTGGATTTGAATTGGATTTATTGGTATTTTAGCATAGACAAAAAAAAATAACTGAAAAATCCTTCACCAATGGGATTTGATACGATTAACTTAACTAAATAAAATTGTATGTTATTAGGAACATAATATTTTCAACCCAAAGGTTTATGTAAAGTGTCGTATTTCAACGTTGCATTCGTCATTTCACGAAAAAATCGCAATTGAAAGTTGCCAAGTGTTGACATAATAAGTGCTCTACGATCTTCTGCTACCAAGCATTTTCACGGTCGATTTTTCAATAGCAACCTTACTTAAATAAGAATAAAGATCACTGTGACGTTGACAGACGCCGTGATGCAATATCATTTTTTTTAATGGCAACTTGCATGTCGACCTAGGAGGTTGACGTCTGAACTCAAACTCAAAGCATTTATTTCAATTAAACCATTTACAGGAACTTTTGAAAGGTCATATAATTCCAAAAAAAATAGCACTTTTGAATTGTCAAGAAGTCGGCCCGTCAGAAAATATGAAGCTAGTTGCCCATTCCAAAGCGTAGAACGGGCAAGAAATTCCATTGACATTCTTTTTAAATTATATTTTAAAAATATTAGTTACATTATAATTATTACTTTTGAATTTAAAATTTATATTGTGAGAACGATTTAAAAAAGACGTGCTCAGGCGGACTTGCCTGTGGGCGCCTCAATAAATTAAGGCCTCCAGCCAGGACTTTAAAAACTTGAAAACTAACTGACTACACGCTAAGGGCACTCCCTGTGAGGTACGGACCTCGGCTTAGGGCGTCGCGTCGCTGGAAGAGGGCAGCAAGGGACAGACTGCGTGGGATTATTATGGGGCGAATTTAAAGCTACATGGTCAGCTACGCGGGCTGGCTCGAGAAAGAAAGAAAAAGTATTTATTGCGACTCGTACAGGAAGATCACAAACTAAACTAAACACAGCAAAATAAAAATCCAAGTAATGTAAAAAAAAAGTAACAAAAGGAAAATGAAACAGAAAGTCCCACACGAGGCCAAAAGGCTCCTATGTCAACATGATTCTGCGACATTTAAAAAATAAATGTCTCAGCGCTGGTATTCTGATAAAGTTCGTTTCCCGAAAGAATGGGTCATGTATGAAAATATTAAATTGTCTCGATTTTTTTTCTGCACTTATGAATAAGCTAATACTATCTACAAAAAAAGTATCAGATTTATCTGATTAGTATTTCCAGAGAAATAAATTAAATTCTGTTAGAGGCGGCCATCGACAGTAACCCACGGATTTTTATTCAATTTCCTTAGCCTACTCAATTAAAAAGTAAAAACTGTAGATAATCTGTACCGTCTGACATCCATCCATCATAACAAAGGTCTCTCAAAATCTAATTCAGTGTCCAAAGCGTGGGGGTCGTCGCGAAGGCAGTCGATATCTAATCCAGTATTCAAAGCGTGAGGGTCGTCGTAAAGATATATCCATAAAATCGCAAACAAACACAAAGCAAGAGGTGAAAAGTGAGGTTATGTTATGACAAATTGACAAGTTATGATGGATGGATGTCAGACGGTACAGATTATCTACAGTTTTTACTTTTTAATTGAGTAGGCCAAGGAAATTGAATAAAAATCCGTGGGTTACTGTCGATGGCCGCCTCTAACAGAATTAAATTTATTTCTCTGGAAATACTAATCAGATAAATCTGACACTTTTTTTGTAGATAGTATTAGCTTATTCATAAGTGCAGAAAAAAAATCGAGACAATTTAATATTTTCATACATGACCCATTCCCTTCGCCGTAGTGTTTGCACCATTGCTTTTCATTGAAGAATGGTTTTACTTTCAATGAAAAGCAATGGTGCCAACATTACGGCGCGCGGCGAAGGGAATTCTTTCGTGAAACGCACTTTAGAAAGAGTCGGGGATGCAGAATCAGAAGTAAAATAATAACTGTGACATGGACCCAGGTGGTATCGCTTGTTGCTACCCGCGTTGCTGTGCACTGACCTATGAATTTAGCCATATATAGACAGTATCGATATTGTGATATTTTTCTCAAGTTGGACAACTAAGTAAAGGTCAACGGTGGAAGGTTAGGGTCGACTGGCTAATCTGATTAATAAGGCTCGACGCCTTGCTATGATGTTTTAAGGATTTAATTAAATGAAGTAAAATTGCCCTTAGGACTCCTCCTCCATACCGATTGAGTTAAATACAGTCTGATCAGGGTATTAAAAGTGAACAGCACCCAGGACCAGCACCCAGGACGAGGAAGGAGTACAACTGCTCGACAGGACCGATAGATACAACTGACTGCAAGACGTCAGCCGATGTTATTGTTAACCGCCCGGGAGACAGGTTTAAAGCTACAATTCTCAAGCGGTGTTGTTGTTAGACACCAAACCGTGAGAAATAGGCTGCATGAATACGGTTTACGAGCACGACGCCCAATTAGGTGCCCACCTATACGCCATGGGAATCCCGCCCGTCGAAACGAATGGTGTAGGGAACACTTGACATGGAACCAAGAGCAATGGGATAAAATTTTATTTTGCTATGAGTCCCGGCTTGGATTTAGGCCTGATACGAGAAGAGTAAGAGTGTATTTCGTCCCGGAAATGCTGAACGGCTGAGATGCGTCCAGGAAGTGCACCCTACAGTGACTCCACCAGTGATGATATGGATGGGTGTTATGATTATGAAGAACAGACGAACTGAGCTCGTTTTTTTGTAGATGGCAATATGAACGCTGAAAGTTACGTTGAAGATGTCCTCGGGCCACCCATTTGCACAAAGTCTTGGCTCAGATTTCACCCTGATGCATGACAATGCGCGTTCGCATATAGCTCAGAAAACCAGAGAGTACTTGGCAATGGAAAACATCCGGGTATTGCCGTGGCCTGCGCAATTGCCAGACCTCAATCCCATCGAGCACGCATGGGACAGCGATTGCCGCAGGTTCAGATAAATAATTTTATAAATTCAATGAAAAATTGTTGCCAACAAGCTTTTAACAACAGAGGCGGTCACACTTTCGTGTAGTCGCTTAGTATACTAAGTTAATAATAGCCCCTGGCTGGAGGCTTTGATAGTCCGGTTAAGTAATCACGACCTCTCAAGGTCAACTACGAGATGCCATCGTTAAAAAAAAACGGTCACACTTTGTATTGAATGACCAAATAATTTAAAAAAATGTCGTCATTTAATTTTGTAAATCATGAAAAGTTTAATTTTGTTTTAACTTTATTTTATATTACATATGTTACACATATTATTATTAATTATTGTGATTAAATTAACAATTGAATGAAGGATTTTGTTTGCTTTAGTCAGCAATGCATCAAAAATGCTTAGTTATTTATTATTCATAAAAGAAATATATTAAGTACAATAGTAAAAATCGTTCAAAAGTTCAAAACCGTACATGTTGCTTAGACTTTTTTGATGTGTGTATAAGAAAGCAGTAACGGAGTAACTTACGTAGGTTAGGTATGTTTAATGCTATACTGTATGACGACGACTAACGATTACCATCGACGACTATCAATATTAGTAAACAGTGTTTTTGTGATGATCATCCATAGCGTTTGTGAAAACAAACTATAATCATCCAGACATTCATTCTATCAGTACATTTCATATCACCGCGTCCAGCGCACGCGTTCGCGCCAAAACCGCCGCCATCTCGTATTTTCAAATCGAACGTGTTCGTTATTATTTAAAAAGTGAAAGTTCAAAAGAAGAATTTTGTTTCGTTTCACATTTGAATTTGTAATTCGGTTGTTTTTATTTGTATGTGTGCTATTGATGGTTTTTTTTATTGGACATCGTTAAGTTCGATAATTGAATTTTGTGATAAAGGAGTTCTGTGTTTATTTTTTAAATATTCAGAAGGCCAATTCCCGTACTTAATTAAAACCGTTAAAAATCTAGTCGCAATATCAGCGACAATCAGTGTCAAAAATGTAAGAAAATTTTAGGTATTATTGACAGATTGAGATTGAGATTGAATGCGCAAGATCTTAAAAATACGGGAATTGCCTCTCAGGAAAGTGGAAAGGGTGGCTTACTAATAAAAGTGAAGCCAAGGACATCATTAAGCCTTCTAGCATGTGCTGAGATCCCTGTATACCGTACCTATTCTCATCTTTTTGGCAAACGACCATAAGGAGATAGGTCATCATCATCTGCCTAGCCTCTTCCCAACTATGTTGGTGTCGGCTTCCAGTCTAACCGAATGCAGCTGAATACCAGTATTTTACATGGAGCGACTGCCTATCTGACCTCCACAACCCAGTTACTGGGTAATACGATACCTCTTGGTAAGACTGGTTGTCAGACTTTCGGGCTTCTGACTATCCATAACGACTGTCAAAGATCCATGAATGAGAGCCGGTACTTTCAGTCTATCAAAAAGTAATCTGTGGCCGGGACCAACGGCTTTGTTTCGTCTTAAGGGGCTTACAGGACCTAAACACAAAAAAACGCAAGTTGTAGAAACAATAAAAGTATATGATCGACTACAGTAAACAAAATCAGAAAAATATACCTATGATATTCTTCAGGATATAATATGCTAGGTAGATATTGTGTTGAAAACGTAAAACACAAGATAAACGCAAGATACCTCTAAAAACTATCTTTTTACAATAAAAACCATACTTTACATACAATCATTCTGAGTTTTTGTCAGTTTATTCTACAAGCAACATATTAAAATACTAGTGTTTTAATTTTTTCGTCCAAACAATAGATTTTTTGTAATTAAATAATTGCTTCATATTTTGCAATAAATTACCAGCGTTGTGTCATCGCGCTTCTCTTTCTTTTCTATGCAGTCCGACAGTGACCGCGCTTTAGGTCATGTAAGCCCCTTAATACCACATGGTTGATATGTTATGATGAATAATAATAAGTATATTGTGTAGAGTTGGTCAGGCGGGCGTCAGGCGACTGATAAGACAGATAGTTTGCAAACACAGCTGTCCGAAATCAAACATCGATCGATTTATAAAAGGCTAGCTTCTGGCCGCGATCTCGTCCGCCGCGTCGCTTGTGCCTTGTTTATATTTATTTTATCGTGTTTAGGTATCAGTAGGGATGTTACGGAGCTTCGGTTCCGATTCCCAAAAAGTCGGAACTTCCGATTAATTTTACACCTCCGATTCCGATTTCGGTTCCGATAATTTTGAATCGGAGCTAGACCGAAGTTCGAAACGCAGCGATTCACGTGACTAGAGCGCCTACAATCAAGTTTTAACTTGTCGCCAGGGTAATGTTTGTTTATTTGTATACACACTCGTGCTCGAAGTCTCAGTTTATTGTTTTGTTTGTGGATGTAAGAAGAAAGTAGAAGGAAGATGTTTTAAGGCGCCTTCTTAACACTTCTTTCTTCTACTTCCGCCCCGGTTCCGATTCCGGTTCCGATTCTGGTTCCGATTCCGATCAATCAAATTTAAAACCTCCGATTCCGGTTCCGGTTCCGGTAAAACGACTTCCGTAACATCTCTAATCAGTACCCATCACGTCTACGGAGTTTCGCTACGTAATTTAATTTAACCCTGTAAATTAGCAGACTATGACGAGTCGAGGCGTTACCTCGAAAATCTAAAATCGAAAGTGATGCAATTACTTTTGAAACGCAAAAGAAGAGTGATGGCTATTATGGCTCCTGCAAACAGGCGCGACGCGCGACGCGAATCGCGCGCGACACAAAGGCACCGCTCGTTGCGCGACTTGCGGTGCCTTTGTGTCGCGTGTCGCGTCGCGCCTGTGTGTACGAGCCTTTATAGTGCGCGTGCGCACGGAATAAAACGACGTATGTGCCAAAACGAATTTACTCCTTTTTTAACAAAATAAATGAATTAAATTTAAAACTACTTTGAGTAAACTTTGATATGATAAATTCGTCTATTTTTTAAAGTAAATTCCATTGAATAACTCTCAAGCGTTACGCCGTGATGTCGAAAAAAGTAAAAAGTAAAAATTTTTTCTATCGAGAAAAATTCATTGAATCGTGTATTCTTTTTATAATATGATACCTACTAGACCAAAGAGTCAAAAAACATATACCAAAATGTTAAATCCCTCAAGTTACACGCGTACGTCTTTTTTACATCGTTCTCACATTTAATTATAAATTCACATATAACGATGTATTAATATATTTGTAAAAATATAATTTAAAAGAGTGTCCATAGAGTTTCTTGCCCGTTCTTCTCCATAGGTACCTACGCTTTGGAATGGGCAACTAGCTTCATATTTTCTGACTGACCGACTTGACAATTCAAAAGTGCCTATAAATGGTTTTTAATTGAAATAAATGCTTTGAGTTTGAGTTTGACGCGAAATAGAAAAAAAAAACATTTTTTCAATAATCACCTCATAATCATCATCATCATCTGAGTCATTTTCAAAATATGTGTACTATTACTACAAAACGTTTGTCCTCATTAAAAATCTTTGAAAATAAAATGGTTCCGAATAACATAAATCATTTTTTTAAATTTCACAGACTAATCTAAACATCTCTGCATAATAATCCTGATAAAAAGCAATGAATTGCGATTCATATCCTAGCATAAGTTGAATGTTAAAATAAGGTAACAAAAAAACACCATACATTTTTTATTGTCCCCTATTTGGATGACAATGGAAACATATTTTTTAATCAGAATTTTTGTACGAAACTTACTAGTTTTGTATACCATAATTAAAAAAACAATGTTTAAGTGTTTTGTTGGATAGATAAACTATTTAAATTCACGTTAAATAAACTTAGAATGAACATTTAAAAAATGTCCTTAATAATCGTAACAATTTCGTGACATTGATTTATTGACATAATTTACCAACTTTTTGTGACACGAAGAGTGGGAATCTAACTTTAATCACTGGCAACACTGATCATGTCACGAAAAGTAACATCACAATGACGCGCCGCCATTTTCTTTGTCGTTGTGACACGTCAGAAGTTCTGTAGGTTCAATTGTGAAAAAAATAATTAACCTTTTCCTGACGAGGTCTTCTCAACAAAAGTAAGTATTTTTTTAAGAATTCAGCCACCGCAATTGTAAAATACTTAAATTATGACAAGAATAATAGATTACGCTTTCAATCTACTAGTAAATGTGATTGTATTTAGTGTAAAAAATATTTTTAGGTTAAATTTTACATGTTTAGTGACGAACAATTTCCTGACATTTACTGACGTCAGTAAATTGTAGCCGGTAAGGCTGTGGCTCTCATGTGTAAAGTATGAAAATATAAGGTACATAATATTAAAATGAGTGTTTTATGTAATGAATAAAAATAAAAGAGAGAAACGATAAATATTTACGGATTATCTTAGAAGAAAACTGAATATCGTTGTTATAGAGTACCGCGCGCAAAATTAAAAATATATAAAAAATCTAAGTGCTAAAGTTTATAAAGATATTTCTCATAAATTATAGTCTGAAAATAATTATAAGTAGGTATAACACCGTAACTACTACAATATTACTTAATTCTGAATACGACCTTACTTTTACAATTTCCTGACATTTCCTAACGAAACAATTTACTGACAATTTCGTGACGTACACATATTTTGAAAATGACTCATCTGCCTAGCCTTTTCTCAACTGTGTTGGGGTCATCTTCCAGTCTAGACGAACCATAAGCCCTATATAAAGTGACATTCTATCAGTAGGTAATAACAATGATGGAAAAGTCAAAAATGTGTTGGATTGACATAAGCTACCGAACAGCTTAGGGGCCGTCCATTAATCACGTGATGTTTTTTGGTTTTCCAGTAACCTTTTAACCAGAGCGGGGTAATTGCGTTACACACTAACACTCGTATTTATAGACAAGTAAAAGTAATTATTTAAGCAAAACAGTAGCTATGGCCGCTATGGGATTCATTTTGACAGGTCAACAAAATTCATTGATGTATTTACGTTGTTGAGCAGACAAATTTTTCAAACATATGAAGCAATGTATTTAGTAATGTATGTACTTCAAAATGATTCAGATTGAGATTAATACTCAAACTCAAAGCATTTATTTCAATTAAACCATTTACAGGCACTTTTGAACTGTCAAGAAGTCGGTCAGTCAGAAAATATGAAGCTAGTTGCCCATTCCAAAGCGTAGGTACTTATGGAGAAGAACGGGCAAGAAACTCCATGGACACTCTTTCTCACATACCAAGTGTGTGCTGAACAGTGGTGGCCCAGAGGTAACAGCCACGACTTTAGGTCGTAGATTCGATCCGAGACATGCACTTTACGTTGTGTAAATTATTTCATCACCACTGCTCTCAAAACGGTGAAGGAAAACATCGTGAGGAAATCGGCGTGTCCTACAACCAAAAAATCGAAGACTTGTGACATCTACCAACCCGCAGCCTGGCAGCAGCTGGGCCCGCGTGGTGGATTACGGCCCACTTCCTCTCACAGAGAGGAGGCCTGTTTCTCAGCAGTGGGAACAAAGGCTGATTATGTAGTAACCTTTCACGATTCATTTCAATTTCATACGTCGTCGTCGTTTCAGTTATCGCTACAACCTGACCTACCTTACGCGGCCTGAAAACATTCAGTTTCTCAATTATGTTTCCACAAGATGATAACATCGCGAAATGGTTTACTGCCGGTCGATTCTGTAAAAACTCACCGTGGAAACTTACGTGAAGTGAGTTTGTTTTTGCTAGGAATTGACACTATTGACAGCTCACTCCACACTCACTTCACCTAAGTTTTCGCGGTGAGATTTTTACAGAATAGCACCGCTGAGCCGACGTTCGCGACGTAAAAAATATCGTAGCGGGATTTAGATTTTCAGGTCTTAGGTTTGAGGCTACATTAGGCCGCGACGCGACCTGCGACACATGAGCGATTAAAACAAGTAAATGAACGCTCACGTATATGGCTACACCGTACATCAAATATTACTAGCGATCTTTGATTTCTTTATGCGATAGGAACAACATTACTGAAATCACGGCATCGGCTACATCAACATGAGCGAAATTGAAGCGAATTTATTAGAAAATTGCTTTTTCTTTTCGCTTGTAATGTAGCCATACCATGTTTTTCTCGTTTCGCTCTTCCAGTCGCATCGCAAATCGCTGCTTACTGTAGCCTCAGCCTTAGTGTTACGCCGAGCGTTAAGACTCCAATAAAGCGCACCCCTCTCCTTGAACTTCTTTAGTTGGTGTATTCTAGCTACCAAAGACTGCTGTACTGCGACCAAGTGTGTGAAAAGACCATAAAATGCAAAGAGGCTCGTGTATTAAAAAAAAGTGTGCATCATTAGAAGCCCAAAAAGTTGCTAGAGGTTAGTGTTCATCATTAGAAAGGTCAATAAGTTTTTAGACGATCAGTTCACCATCACAATCACCATCACAATCACCATCACAATCACCATCACAATCACCATCACATCACCATCATCATCATCATCCTCATAAATTAGTAGCATAAGATTAAATGTGATGTCATTAGTACCTAATAATAAAAAACAAAATCACTGTATAATGCTTCCATCTCATTTTCTCCCACGTTAAATCTTATATGTCTCTTTTTACTGTTGCATTTTCGCTTCATAAAATTTCAAATCACAACGATGCTAAAGAAGTTTTCACTTCAATAAATGTTGCAGCGCTGGTATTCTGAATGTTGTTGAACTGTCAAAATTAAAGCCATTGCCACTGTTAGCGTGTTACGCAATTACCCCACTGGTATGCGAGAATATAACTGGCAACTGGAACTAAATTATTCGAAGATATGTGACATACACCAACCCGCACTGGGCCCGCGTGGTGGATTACGGCCCACTCCCTCTCGAAGAGACGAGGTTTGTGTCCCAGCAGTGGGAACATTATGGGCTAAATGTGGCTCCGTAAAGGCTTAGTACAAATGCTAGCACATCAAATCACTACAATCTGTCAAATTTCTTTTCTTTTATTTTTTTCTTTTCTTCTTTCTTTTCTTTTTTCTTTCTTTTCTTTCTTTCTTTTTTTTTTAAATTTGTATGGTGTACATAATAAAGAGTATTCTATTCTTTAATAGATTTTCAACTTAATCGCTAAAGCATAAGGTTCAAAGTTCATTGGGAAAATTTGACAGTATTGCTTGATGTGCTGGCCCGGTCTGTACCACATCGCTAATCAGCCTAACACGTAACACTCATAAAGATATGTTCGCACATTATAGGCTTATTATGTATAATGTTCCCACATTATAGGCTTATTATGTTTAAGGATTTGTCACACTGGATGCGTTCTGCGGTCTGCGGTCAGGTCAAAGTGGACACAGCCTGCATCATGTATGAACAACACTTCACTTTGACCTGACCGCAGACCGCAGAATGCATCCAGTGTGACAAATCCTTTATAGTCTCGCTCGGTTAAATTCTCGAGGATTAATAAATGCTAGGTGTCAGGCTGAGGCTACAGTAGGCAGCGATTTGCGATGCGATTGGAAGAGCGAAACGAGAAAAACATGGTATAACTACATTACAAGCGAAAAAAAAAAGCAATTTTCTAATAAATTCGCTTCAATTTCGCTCATGTTGATGTAGCCGATGCCGTGATTTCAGTAATGTTGTTCCTATCGCATAAAGAAATCAAAGATCGCTAGTAATATTTGATGTAGGTACGGTGTAGCCATATACGTGAGCATTCATTTACTTGTTTTAATCGCTCATGTGTCGCAGGTCGCGTCGCGGCCTAATGTAGCCTCAGCCTCAGTGTTGCCAATGTTATATGGTAGTCTGATACCAGGCACTGTAATTTCATACGTAACCGTCACGCTTATTCTTTTGAGGGTTTATAAGTGGTGTTGGATTGCATGACGTGTTGGATATCAAGGATATAGAGCCTGATTTTAACCTAGCTTTATGAAAAAAGCATAAATACTTTTCTTTTAAGCAACGGCGTAAGCGCCAGGGCAGCCCGCGAAATTCAATTTTTTTTAGGTTTTTTGCAATTTGCTGGTCAGTTGTTTCATGAAATCGTCATTCTTTGGGGTTACGTGGTCTTAGAGAGTTGTGTTGATGACTTTAATGATCATAATTCTGTAAATACATATTTGTTACGGCCGCGAATCATATTTTGATCGACGTACAACTTAATGCTGACCAGCAAATTGCAAAAAACGTAAGAAAATTTGAATTTCGCGGGCTACCTTAGCGCTTCCCCCTTAACGGCGTCGATCTGTGTATCGGTATATTGTGAAGCTTTATAGGTTATAGCAAAAGTACTGTTTTGATAAAAACGAAACTTCTTTACACACCTTCGAAATTCGAGCGGTATCTCGTTGTGAATCCGCGATGATTTACTTTAAAAACAAATGAGTTCGCTTTCGAATTGTGTGCGCTCACATGAGTGAGGTAAACTTTGCAGAATAGCACTGGAGTAATGGCTGATTTACATTTACTTTATTTCAGTAGGTACCAAGTTCAGTTCTAGTCGCAAGTTGTGTCCAAATGTCACTACTGAACATAGAACACATGGAGTCGATTAAAAACTGACAGTTAATCAGCCTCGTGTTTCTGTGTAAGATTAACAATGGTTCATAAATAGTTCGCGTTGTTTGTAAACACTGTAATTGATCGTATCCTCCCATTGATTGCATTCGATCACATGCTTAGTCTCTGAGGGCCATCGAAGAGGCTACGCAAAAGTAACGCGTTACAAACTCAAATCACCAATGAGTTCTCAGCAAGGCCACAGCACTAATATTGCAATGCAAACTATATGTATAATCTGCGTTCGCGATTAATTTGCCAAAGATATAAACAAATATGAATTTGTAGTGGGTATCTACAACGCTTGTGGCGTTGTAGATACCCGCAACAAATTCATATTTCGCAAACAACGCGTCACACTGACGTCACGCAAAATCCTGCATCTCGCAAGCAGAGTTTACCGCGCAACTAGCATAGATACAACGACGCGACATGAATTTTATTATCGGGCAGTTGCCCGCCAGACACAACACCCGTCTGGTCGGAGGAATTACGGCTAGACTCTTTGGCTACGAGAGAGGTACCTTCAGAAATGTCCATCAGTTCCCAGGAGTACTTCCTAAACACAACGTTCGTAATTATGGGCATTGCCTGCTTCGTGTAACCTTTTTTCGGTTTCCGAACTAAGGAATGAACGACATCTCTATTTGACTCCCTATATGTACAGACGCCAGCACATCAAGCTACTACAATCTGTCAAATTTCTTTTATCGCTAAAGCTTAAAGTTTAAAGTTGATTGGGAACATTTTACAGTTTCGGGTAACTTATTTGCCCGTCCGATTATATTTATTTGACACTTGTTTTGTCTGATCAACTACATTCAGTGAGGTCCGTATCTTCGTTGACGGACTTAGTGTGCATACAAACGAGCGACTACACGTGCGACCCCCCCACCGACCCTTGCTCGATGTAGTGCCAGCCCGCGCCGCAGCTGAGCCTGTAGATTTAAATTCCCAACTCTGACCTCTGAGTTTGTTTCGGCATTTCTTCTCAGAGTAGTCAATTAGGAAATGCCGACCCCATCGTTCGTTAAATAATCAAAATTCGATCCAGCCTGTCCCAACTTGCTGCCCTCTCCCCAGCGACGCCCTAAGCCGAGGCTCGTACCCCACAGGGGGTGCCCTTAGCGTGTAGTCGCTTAGTTTACTTAGGTAATTTAAGCCCCTGGCTGGAGGCTTTGAGTTCTCTCAAGGCAACCGCAGGATAGTCCGGTTAAGTAGTCACGACCTCTCAAGGTCAACTAAGAGATGCCATAGTAAAAAAAAAAAATACACGTGCGACACGTTTGACGTCTGTCGCCGACATGCGTCGCAGCGTCGCTCGTGTGTAAGCGTACTTAAGAGCAATATGACACGCTGAACACGCTATTAAGTGCCTCATTGATACACCAGTTACTAACGTGTTTGTCTGTCGCGTCACGTACGGACACGGTACGGACAACCATTAAAATACTAATTTGCATGCGCAACTTGTTTCCTTTTCATAATTTTTTTATTTAGTAAATAAATATGAGTAATGGAAAAATAACTTTAATTCCGACACAATAGCACACTTTTTCAGAAATCATCAACAAAAGTAACATTAGTTCCATTATCGGTGAAGAGATGGCGCTGAAAAAACTCTCTGACGAATATAGGCCTCGCCGATGAAAATTTAAAACCATAATTATGATGGTACGGAACCCTCGGTGAGCGAGTCCGACTCGCTCTTGCCCGGTTTGTGTTACATAAATGACTGAAATTGGCGTCTTTTTGTTTTTTCGCGGCCATCAACCAAATCTTGTTTTTCTACATAGTACAGAATAGTGTAACAAACGAAACTTACTTGACATGCATATCTCTAAACTCAATCCGAAATGAGTTATTAAGAAGTGTCATTTTACTGCAGCTAATTAAAATTCGGAAGAGGTGGAACTGCCTACCAGTCGGATTTGAACAATCCTTTTTGCATTTGATTGCCTAAAGGCTCCTTCAAACAGGCGCGACACGACACGCGACACAAAGGCACTGCAAGTCGCGCATCGAGCGGTGCCTTTGTGGCGCGTGCGATTATATCGCGTGTCGCGCCTGTTTGTAGGATCCTTACTTCTTGAGGAAGGCTGTAGGCTGTTTAACATCATCAGAAAAAAAAAGTCCGAAAGAACGTTTAGTGAAAACTAAGTAATACCACGACATGTGATGCAGTCGCGGACAGAAGCTAATTATTAATAACAATTCATTTACCTTAATTGCAGCACTAACAGTACATAGTAACGTTTGTTGTTATCGTAATTATAATTAAAACGTTAAACAGGCTGGAAGGTTAACTGAACTACAAATAATTAAATGATGCGTGCAGCGTTGTTTTGTGCTGATCTTCCACTGAAAGCGATCTGCTATTTTTTATTTAGTTTTGCATGTAAGATATATATAGCCTAGCGTACAATGCGTGCCACGAAAGAAGAGACTTGACACACCACGTGGTTTGACATGCGCAGAACACGATTTTAGGTATCTTTAGCGGTATGAGGTCTGAGTGCGGGATGGGACCGGACGTCATAGGGGCGGCGGAAAGAGCGGGGGAGGCGGGGTCAAGTCTCTTCTTTCGTGGCACGCATTGTAGGTATTATAAGCTCTATACGAGGTCGCGGTATCAGCACCCTAACTGAGTCACACTATTCAATCTCCAATCTGAATAATTTTGAAGGATATTGCTAAACCATTGCTTCATATTTTCGTAAAATGTGTCTGCTCTAGAACGTAAATAACGCAATGAATGCTATTGAACTGTCAGAATGGAAGT
Source organism: Luperina testacea (assembly GCA_927399505.1). Lineage (NCBI taxonomy): Eukaryota > Metazoa > Arthropoda > Insecta > Lepidoptera > Noctuidae > Luperina > Luperina testacea. Next base: position 5,711,575 of record OV656783.1, on the reverse strand, counting down.
CATTGCTAGTGTGTTACGCAATCACCCCGATGTTCTCTACGGAAATCGAATCCATAGTCAGTAAAATCTCGATAAAAAATAATTAATTTTCATTTATTATTTTCGAAATTTAGTTAACCAGGTTTCGAACCCGAAACAGACTTAAAAGTGAGAGAGACCTCTAACCTCCATGCCACTGTAGGCAAAATAAATGAATGATAATTATAATTACGACTCGTTTACATACAATTGCGGAAAATTTTCTGACATGTTCAATTAGATCCACGTTCTGTTAGACCTAGAAAAACTGTTGCTTACAAAGGAACATTGTATTTCAATTTAAAATAGAATTTTTAATAAGGAAGATGTAACTCAACCTTTAAAAACTTTTTGACCTTCTAATGATGCACACTTATTTAAATAATTGAGCCTCTTTTAACCTTTTCTCACAGTTGGTCTCAGTAACTGAGCTAGTGTACCCCGACCAAACAGGTTAGGTTAGCTTATTGGATCTGTGCGCCAGCCAAATTGGTCGCAGTAACTATAAGCTAGGGCATTCCGACCCAAATGGGTTACGGATGCAGCTGCATACCAGTATATTACATAGAGCGACTGCCTATCTGACCTCCACAACCCCCCCCCAGAGTACGATATCCCATGGTTGGTCAGACTGGTTTCTTTTTTTTTATTATTTGAAATGGGTTTGCTCTTGACTCTAGTCTAGGTCAGAGATGACAGAGACAAAGTCTACGATGGAGTGAGCTCACCCAGAAGAAGCCTGTTCACTCTTACTTCGAAGAGATTCGGGTTGTATGCAATCGGAAACACAAACGCAGGTAGAGAGTTCCCTCTTTTGCTGTGCGCATTATAAACTCATATAAAGGACATTTGAAAACGCTTAGTGCGAATTATAAACTCATATAAAGGATATTTTGAATTGCTTCTTCATTTTATTTTTTTACCTTTTTCTATTTTTTTTTTTTTATTTGAAATGGGTTTGCTCTTGACTCTAGTCTAGGTCAGAGATGACAGAGACAAAGTCTACGATGGAGTGAGCTCACCCAGAAGAAGCCTGTTCACTCTTACTTCGAAGAGATTCGGGTTGTATGCAATCGGAAACACAAACGCAGGTAGAGAGTTCCCTCTTTTGCTGTGCGCATTATAAACTCATATAAAGGACATTTGAAAACGCTTAGTGCGAATTGGTGGAATTACAACTAGGCAGGGATGGTAACTTGCAGTGCGTCTGGATGTCCGAAGGTAGAAGGGGTAGAAGGGGGGGGGGGGTTGAGAGACTTTCGGGCTTATGACGACCCGTAACGACTGTCACAAGATCCACGACTGACAGCCGGGACCAACGACTTATCATACTTTCCGAGGCACGGAGGGGTCTTGATAATTTGATATGTAAATATGGTTACCCTTCCACGGACTAACTACGGCAAGCGCTTGAGCGCGATTTGTGTGCTTAAAGTATTAAATAAATAATAGTTTTCTTGTTAGGTATGTCTTTAAATAAAACGGCCAGACAAGGCAACCCTATTTGTAAATCAATAACTTAATAGGTAATACGGGCTGGTGTCCGCAACTCTGCGTCAATGCGCGTATTTTGCGTACGAAAAAAAAATAATTAAAAAAAAATCAATAACTTATATTATTTCGAGAGAATACAACAATAATCTTACTAAGCATATCAGTCATTTTTTATGAGATTATTTATTTTTAGCACCTCCATAATGACTACAGTTTTCTTTAAGGTGTATAGATGGCTCACTGACCTTGTGCATGTGGGCGGAGCTAAACGCCCTACTCCCGAATACGTAAAAATGTGTACGGTGGCGCGCTACACTAAAACTATGATCAAAGAATATGAAGAGGCGCAGACATGCCGCACGTAGGTCGCCATTTTTGCCTACGATTCCAGAAGGGAATGGCGGATGCAAGGCTGATATATTTTGTACCCGCGACTTCGTCCGTGTGGAATTTAACAAAAAAGTTATTGTTGAGTTCGCAGAGTTTACGATAACTTATTAAGGCGCTGTACTTAGTCAAAATAGGCTTCGCAAAACAATATTTTAGCCAAATGTATAATTTTAGAACAGCAAAAAAAATATGTTAATCTTGATCATATTTATGAGTGGACCATTGTGTTCAAAACAGGTTTTCGGTAAATTTTCTCGATAGAAAAAAATCATAAAATAATCATTAAAATTGAAATCGTTGCAATTGTAACTGTGTTATTTATAAACAAATCTTGATAAAATTAATAACAGTGATGTAATGTATAATAATAAAGGGAACTGTTGTTTTTATTTATCGATTGAAATAAGATATTTGTAAGGATTAATTGTATTTAATGATAAATAACTCTAACAAGTCGAACGAAACGTGCGTCGCGCCATCGCGGCGTCTTTTTAGCTTCTCTTTCATTTCTACGCGGAGCGACAGTGACTCAGTGACCCATAGAGTATAAGTAACTAAACAGCAGTGACTACACATGGATCGTACTTGCAAAATCGCGTACCACGGCTTACAAGTACGACTTCTTTAAGAAATCACGTCCTAAAACTAGATCTCGGGATACTTTCAAGTATTTTCTACCTGCATAGGAAATTGAACCTTAACTGTATACAAATAAGGAGCAAAATCGCTTTTACAAATAAATACGTACTTATGGAGTATAGACGATTAAAGTTTCTACTACTATTCCAACCAAGAGCCCTGTTGGAAGAAAAAAACTTGCATAGGAAATTGAACTCTGAATTCTTACTTATGGAGCACAATCGCGTTTAGGCATGGGTCGTACTTGCAAAATCGAGTACCAGAGCTACAAAGTACGTCCACCTTAAAAAACCATAGCTCGAGATACTTTCAAGTATTTTCTATCTGCATCGAAAATTGATCCATGACTTCATACAAATAAGAAATACAATCGCGTATTCATAGCCCTGTTGGAAGTAAAAATACTTGCATAGGAAATTGACCCGTTACCTTCTATGAATAAGGAGCATAATCGCGTTTACAATTAATATTTTCACAAACCATTAAAGTAAAAATACTTTCATACGAAATTGTTCCGTAGACTCTAATTGATAAGGAGCATGATCGCATTTGCGAAAACAGACGCGGTTGGGTACCTATGTAGTTGAGCGAGTAGACGTATAAAATATGTACTTTGAAGTCTTGCAATTAGTTCGGGTCGGTACCTAGTTACCTACGTACTTTGGTATCTGTTTGTTGATGAAAGCTGTTTATTATATTTTATTTTATGATTAGTTTTTTCTAAGTTATGTTGTTGGTGTAAATGTTTGTACTGTTTCGGTTCTACTCATAAGTTGTATAAATAAGCAATCAGTGTATAAAAAATGGTCAACAAGAAAATAAACGGCAGGCAATAAAGAGATCTTATTCGACGAAACAAATTGTAAAGTAAGTACCTACCTACTTTTTTGTACACACCATATTTTGTTTGTATAGATTATCTATAGACGCGTAATTTCGACGTGTATTATAACAGCTCGATTGGTCTAGTGGTCTCGTGCGTCACTTTAGTTTTCTGCACTAACGCCCGGGTTCAAATCCAACCTTTTCCATAATAAACTTTTTGTTGATTTTCTTATTTGATATAAATGTTTTTTTATTATTTTACTTTTTGCCGATTTTCTTGTTTGAAAATTTTCAGACTACATTATTATTGCTTACACTCTTTTGTAACACACTGTAGGTATATTATTTTTCTTCCGAATCAAGCTTGGTGGACGTTTTTATTATATTACTCTAGATTCTGAAGAAAAATAACTATAGGAATAAAAATGATTGTTTTTATTAAAATAACAATTACTTATTGAATTATTTTAAAAATAAGAAAATAAAAATATGCACATTATAATTAAAAAATAACAAAACAAAAGATAAGCACATTATAATTAAAAAATAACAAAACAAAAGATAAGCACATTATAATAATTAAAAAATAACAAAACAAAAGATATGCGTCCACTGAGATTCGAACCTGGTGATTACGCAGTGAGAATCCGGACAGTAGAGCGCGGAGGCAATCGTACGTCTTATTCGAGTCGCGAAATTACGCTTCTAAATATAATGGAAGTCGCTCATCGACGATTCTCGCGCGGTGCACCCCGCCGTAGGTGGGGACTATTCGTATCCCACTTCATCTGCTTCACCCCCTCAAATACATAAAAGTCGTCTATTCACCGCCACGTAAAGAAATACCTATGCTAATTTTAATGAAATTCTTCTAATATTTCTCCATTTAGTTCTTTTTGATCGTTTTTGCATTTTTAGTTTATTATTTATTTTTAGTTTTTCGTATTAGCCTTTTTATATATTTGGTGAACGATTTCCTTGGGCCAAAACAAAAACACTATATTATTTTATTATTTATTCAATCAATTTCATTGGAGATTAAGGAATCTTCACGTATAGGATCCACTTAAAAAAAAAAAAAACTATACTCCGTTTCTTTATTATGATTTATTTACATTTGGTTAAGTACCTAAATAAACGTAGTATACAACCTCCCTATTTGAATCGGATATTATTCAATATTTCATTTCATAGGTTTTAATTTTTTTTCGTGGGAACCTAGTTTCTTTTTTTTTTCTAAAATAAAAGTACCTAGCCTAAGTTACTCCTTATTCACCTATCTGCTAGTGAAAGTCCCAGTCACAGAAATAAATCCGCACAAGAATATGAGAAGGTAGTGATCAATAAACTCAGTAATGCAAATACTCATAGATTGACAACTAAGAACGCTAATTTTTTATAAATTAAGGTGTTTGAAAACATTTTTTTTTAATTGTGGGTAAGTAGTTATTTTCTAAACAGTCAAAATAAAATGGCCTGAAGCGGTTGTTTTAATATTACAAACAGATTCTCCAATTTTATTTATTTGTATAGATACTTAGATAGATACTTATTAGTCCACTCAACGAATAACCCAAAAAGAGGTGTAGACTGTGCGTGAGCTGGGCCCTGAGCGATTTCTTCAGAAAGTTGCTCAGAGTGCTTAGGGAGTAAACATACTAAAAGTCCCCGCGTCTAGGAGGTGAGCCGGAGTGGGGGGTATAAAAATTCCCACTTTTGAGTTTTTCGCTAATATCTATAAAACGGTGCGTCGTCGTAGAGAAAACGTATTTTTCTTGACTTGCTTTGCTTTGCCATTTTTATTTGTTTACAAATTTGAAATTATCTTATATTTACAAAATAAACAATATAAACAAAAACTGTATTTAGAAATGGCACCACTAATAAAGCGTCCACGCGGACAATAGAAATGGGCCCTCTGCAGCGAGCTTATCTATAAACGCATACTGATACAATTTGTTCATAAATATTTGCACTAACACAGCCAAACGCGCGTAGTCGATCGATAGCCGGGCGGAGCAGCGAGCGACACAGCCACCCCGTCTCAGTGCTAACGCACGACTGCCGCCCGCGCCCGCGCAGAGCACCTCTGAACCTATATCTCAAAATGGGGCATTGTCTTTGCAACTGTTGATTGATTTAAAAACGCTATTTCAAATATGTAGTACTTCTAACCATCAATTTTTCAGTGTAAAAATATTTCCAAACATCAAAGCCGTTTAGAAGTTATAAGGAAATATTAGCCAAAATAGCGTTTTGGTAAATATTTTTTTAAGGCAAAAGTATTAGCCTTATGAAAAAACCCTGTTTCAAAAATGCTGTACATGAATCTATAGCAAACATATATTTTTTACAGACCTTCTAACCAAACCGTTAATGAGTTATAAGCTTCATAAAGTGACCGAGTTACGGTACTAAACGAGAGTAAGGCCCTTAAAGATGCGGTCTCTACCGCACATCACCAATCGGTTGGTCCGTGGAAGGGTAACCATATTTACATACCAAGACCCCTCCGTGCCTCGGAAAGCACGACAAGCCGTTGGTCCCGGCTGTCATTCGTGGATATTTGACAGTCGTTACGGGTCGTCAAAAGTCCGAAATCAAACCAAAAAATTATACCTAATTAATAGTAATTCGATAAAATTAAGTAATTGAGTAATTCGAATTTATATTTATAATTATAACTGTATTAGCTAAACATCACTGTTTAAATCATCTGCCTTTTCCCAAATGTTGGGGTTGGTTTCCAGTCTAACCGGATGCAGCTGAATACCTATTTTTTTACATGAAGCGACTGCCTATCTGACCTCCACAACCCAGTTACTGGGTAATACGAAACCCCTTAATAAGACTGGTTGTCACTTTCGGGCTTCTGACGACCCGTAACGACTGTCAAAGATCCACGAATGACAGCCGGGCCCCGGGACGAACGAAGCACGAAGAGGTCTTGGTATGTAAAGATGGTCACCCATCCACGGACCAACCGCGGCAAGCGTGGCTTAACCTGACCGATCGACCCGTGCGGCTGTTTTTACTTAACCACAAGGCCCAAGGTTGTCTGCTTACCTCCGAACAAAATTGTATTCAAACCAAGGTACAGTGCGTGCCACGTAAGAAGAGACTTGACCCCGCCTCCCCCGCCTCTTTCCGTCCCCTATGACGTCCGGTCCCGTCCCGCACTCAGACCTCATACCGCTAAAGATACCTAAAATCGTGTTCTGCGCATGTCAGACCACGTGGTGTGTCAAGTCTCTTCTTACGTGGCACGCACTGTATTTTTCCTGCTTGACCTACGTTTCCATTCATCCTATAAGTATATTACTTCATTCGTCACTATTACTTACCCATAAAACTATCCATTGTTGAACAAGTTTTTCCTTGTATAGTGTAGACTACAAGAATTGCTAATAATGTAATAATAAAAATAATACGGGGCTGACTGGCTAAGGTCCTTCAAGGTGCTTAGAACGTAAATTTACCTTCATCATCATCAAAGACTTCTACTGCTGGACATAGGCCGCCCCCAAGCACCTAAACTTCGACTAGTTTTGTGCTTCTCGCATCCAACGGGTTCCTGCGGCCTTCACAAGGTCGTCGGACCACCTTGTGGGAGGCCTTCCAACGCTACGTCTTCCGGTACGCGGTCGCCACTCCAGAAACTTTCCGCCCCATCGGCCATCTGTTCTGCGAGCAATGTGCCCTGCCCACTACCACTTAAGTTTGGCAATTCTTCTAGATTTACCTTAGTTACTTATAAAATAAGGTGTAACAGAATAAACGCAAGTACTGAAAGTAGTAAATGACTACTGAATCAATTTCAGTAACTTTAAAAAAAACTTACCTATGTATTTTGTTTGCCATAGTGACTGCCGATTGAGCCAAAGAAAATAAAATCCTATTTCAAGGGAATAAGACTCAATTATTATAATAAGAGTAATTAATAATTATGGTGTCAACACGATTTTTTAAATAATAATAGTTAGCTTTATAAATAGTTTTGGTCATTGTACAGACGCCAGCACATCAAGCTACCCGAAACTGTCAAATTTTCCCAATCAACTTTGAACCTTATGCTTTAGCGAAAAAGTTGTAAATGCATTAAAAAAAATTGACAGATTGTAGTAGCTTGATGTGCTGGCTTCTGTACTATGCTTTTAAACTCAATACCTACTCTGATTGGGGTGTATGAGGTCTTGCGTTAATTATCATGTTGCATATTGTAGATGCATACAAGAATAAAATAAATATTAGTACCAATCTACAAAAGAAAACACGCGAAATTCGAAAGTCCAAAAAGTATAATGGCGTCTCTATAACAAATGACGTAGCGATAGAACCGGTTCGAAGCGGTTCGTACTAGTTGACACCAGTATCGCGCGGTTGTTGAACCTGACCGCTTGTTTTATTTGTTTCTTTTTTTTTGTTTTTTTTTTATAAATATTATTTAAATTTTGTTTTGTGAACTTGGAAAGTGGTTAGTTGGTTACATGTTTGGAGTGGTAGATGTCACTTTTCGATATTATTTCTTATACCAGTGAAGTGTGGTGCTAATAGTGCAAATGTGTAATCTTATTGGAAACTGTGGTAGCAGTGATGATTTCTTCGAAAAATTCAATGTTGCCATTTATGTAGTTAATTTCACTTAAAAATGCAATTTTTACGGCTGATGCTTTTTTATGGGTATCTATGAAAATAAGGAGCCGCGCCATTATAACAATAACAATTTAAAAAAAAAGTATAAGTGCTTATACAAAAACAAAACATTATAATTTTCGAAAGTTTATAAGCATGAAAATTTCTCATAAAACGCAATATTATAATTAATATTCAGATTGCTTTTTAAACATTCTGCAAAGTCATTACTTTTTAATGAGAATTATTTATATTTTTAGCTCGTAACATCCTTATTTGTATAAATGAATCATTTAATTTAATTTCCTATCAAGCCACATAGTTTTGTTTTAGTTAAAACTAAGATTCTAAGATTCAAGATCCGATTGGGCTGTGTAGTTCTACTAGCTTATCTTTACGCTCTGGTTCACAAGAAATATGAGCAGAGGCAAACGTTTGTTTTTTTTACTCGTAGTTCGTGTACAATGTAGTTTTTAGGGTTCCGTACCCAAAGGGTAAAAACGGGACCCTATTACTAAGACTCCGCTGTCCGTCTGTCACCAGGCTGTATCTCACGAACCGTGATAGCTAGACAGTTGAAATTTTCACAGATAGATGGTGTATTTCTGTTGCCGCTATAACAACAAATACTAAAAACAGAATAAAATAAATATTTAAGGGGGGCTCCCATACAACAAACGTGTTTTTTTCGGCGTTTTTGCCTCGTGCACTTCGCCAGTTTTTTAAATTATTATTATTTGGTACTTGTTGCTTCACTATTATTATATTGACAGGTCAATACATAATTACGGCGAAAAATTTCTACGCTAGCGGGTCTAGCCAGATTCATGTAGATAGATAGATAGATAAACCATTTATTTGGCACACACAAGAAGACAGCACAACACACAAAAGTACAATATTAGATGATAACCAAATTACCCATATGGTTTTATAACAAGATGCCGATAAAGAAACAAAAAGTTAACACATCGAAATAAAAGTGACATGCGGTGCGATTCTGTAAAAATCTCACCGTGAAAACTTAGGTGAAGTGAGCGTGGAGTGAGCTGTCAATAGTGTCAATTCCTAGCAAAAACAAACTCACTTCACCTAAGTTTTCACGGTGAGATTTTAACAGAATCGCACCGACGATGGTTATAGTTTGCGTTTCGAATTTATAATAAATGTATTAGCTAAACATCACTGTTTAAATCATCTGTCTTTTCCCAACTGTTGGGGTCGGCTTCCAGTCTAACCGGATGCAGCTGAATACCAGTATTTTACATGGAGCGACTGTCTATCTGATCTCCACAATCCAGTAAATGGGTAACGCAATACCATTGCCACTCCAGTTTGCTTCTGCAAGCTATGTCGGTAACTCCGGTTTTCTTTATTTGTTACATGTTCTTTTTTACCGGTTTCTTTATGTGTGAACGCATAAGTTAATGTGGGACTATTTCACCCGCCCCGATCGGTACTGACTTTTCCTTACCGGGAATCCTCGTCTTTATGTAAGCACTATAACTAAATGCTATAACTAAACACTAAAACTAAGTGCTTTATGCAAGCACTATAACTAAACAGACCTCCGTCTTAAGACAGCCTAACCAGGCAGTCTGTTTCGTAACAATCTCAACGTGAAAACTTCGGTGAAGTGAGATTGAAGTGAGCTGTCAATAGTGTCAATTCCTAGCAAAAACTAACTCACTTCACCTAAGTTTTCACGGTGAGATTTATACAGAATCGACCGGCTGTCATCCTATTGTCGCTAGGGAATCTAGAGATAGACAGCTCACTTCTAACTCATTTGACGTAACTTTTCAAGGTGAGATTTCTAAAGAACTACAGATAATACAGTGTAAAAAAAAATAGAAAAATCACCATTAAGAAAATAATAATAATATAATAGTGAATAATTATAAATCAAAAATTCTAACAAACCGAACTTTCGAAATAAACAAAAGTGTCCTCGAATATGTCCTGACATTGAACGATGGCGGAACTGTTGCAAAGAATCCGCGGGCTAGGGAGAAAGAAGGATATAAACTTGAACACTAGTGTATACTCTGTGGTGTCATGCAGTGATCTGACGCCGGGCAGTGTCGAGATCTGGCTGGATCTGCCCGATGAGATCAAGCATGATCCACTCCTGGCGCCGTTTAAGAAGAGGTACGAGCAGCAGCACGGTGAGTATAGTTTAATATCACTCATCCACACTATCATACCAATCACGCTCATCATGTTCACTCATTAGGATCATTCGGTTCCCTACAAAATGGTTGAGCTGGATGTTACCCACGCGTCATGTTCGTGAACGGGCGCCGTCTGTTGAGACTGGTCATCTCTTAATAACTGCTTATTATTAATCTAATATTTTGAATTGTTACTTCATTTAATTTTTTTTCCATTGATCTCACGTATAGAAGCAACAAGAATAATGTAGAGACGCCAGCACATCAAGCTACTACAATCTGTCAAATTTCTTTAATAGATATTCAACTTTATCGCTAAATCATAAAGTTGATTGGGAAAATTTGACAGTTTCGGACAGCTTGATGTGCTGGTGTCTGTACCCAGAATTTTGTAATAACTTGATTCAAAAATGTCCTTGGAGATTCTTGGATCTAAGTTTTGGAATGGGTAATGGGCAACTCAATTTTTTGACTAACTAATCAACTCTTTGACAATTCAAAATTGCCTGTAAATGGTTTAATTGTAATATATGCTTTGAATTTGAGTTTGACTTCAGTGTGGGAAGGAGATGAAGCTCTACAGGACGTATAGTTCCATCTCTTTCCTGCACTGAAGTAAGATTAAAATAATAGTATTTTTAGAGTTGGTGGTAGACCCAATCTTGTGATCATTATATTTATTAACGGTTGCATATTAGAAAATCAAAACTTTCTCGAGCAAATTTCAAAAGAACAACGTACAAATCAACAAAGTTTAAAAAAAATAACGATGGACATTTGATCAAAAGTTCAGCTGACCAAAGTCTGGAATATCAATGTTTAAATTATTTATTACACTATTGACCAAAACGAGCGCGCAGTATAATACTGCGCGCTCGTTTTATTTTTAACGACGTCAGGACGACGGCGCCCCGCGCAACGGGGCTCCTATTTCTGTCTGCAGGGTTTAAAGGAATCTAACCAAACCCAACCTCGGGGTGCCCCTGATGTCGACCGTCTTCTTCTGGTTCAAAAGCACAAAAACAGACAAAATCAGGTTTTTGTTCAAAAACCAATAGTAGGTGAATCGTCCGTTAGTTCGTTAATATTAATATTATTTTTACCTTTTTCAGTTAATAATTAATAATTTATCCAGTAATCCATTTTGACCTTTAAACGATTTGGTCAATAGTGTAATAAAGAATTTAAACATTGATATTCCAGACTTTGGTCAGCTGAACTTTTGATCAAATGACCATCGTTATTTTTTTTAAACTTTGTTGATTTGTTGTACGTCCGCGTCGTTAAAAATAAAACGAGCGCGCAGTATTAGCTTATTAATACTGCGCGCTCGTTTTATTTTTAGCGACGTCAGGTCGACGGAGCCCCCCGCCCAGCGGGGCTCCTATTTCTGTCTGCAGGGTTTAAAGGAATCTAACCAAACCGAACCTCGGGGTGCCCCTGACGTCGACCGTCTTCTTCTGGTTATTATGTAATTTGTTGGTTGGTTGGTTGGTGATTGATTATGTAATTTGATTAGTATAAATGATTTGATATTTTAAAATTACATCTATCAACTTTTGATCAGTCATTCATTTGATGTCACATACATTGGGATTTTAATTTTTTTCTAAATAAAACATTTGGTCATTTGAATTTTGTTATTTCGTTTACATATTGTTCTTTTGAAATTTGCTAGAGTAAGTTTTGATTTTCTAATATGCAACCTTATTAACCCGTTTAAACTTAAATTACACGGAACTTTATATTTTTTTCCACAAATCATCACGCCTGTAATACCCGAAGAGTTAAGGATGATTTCCACTAAACGGCTCGCACCGCATCGTATAACAAATAAAAGAAAAAAAAAAAAATAAGAAAGAAATATTTTTTTTTATAACAGGGACTGAAAAATTCGAAGTGGGGCTACAGGGCATGTGGGGTATCATATGAAAGAGCGCAGTTTGCACATTCTCAAACATTTTTTATTTTTTTAGGCCGCATAGTTTTCGACTTTTGATGGAAAATTTAAAAAAAAACCGTTCCCCCATTAACTCCGAAGTTTGCAAAAAGAGAAAAATCTGAAATAATTCTATGTGATAGAAGTTTATGGAAAGATTACAGGAAAAATAAAACGATGTCTCTAAATAGAACACTTTTTCAGAAATCATCAACATAAGTTACACTAGTTCCACTATCGGTCAAGAGATGGCGCTGACCTAAAACTGCAATATTCTACACCGCAGTGCAGTGTTAAATTCTCTGACGGATATAGGCCTTGCCGATGAAAATTTAAAAACATGATGGTACGGAACCCTCGGTGCGCGAGTCCGACTCGCTCCTGTCCGGTTTTATGATGATTAATAGAATAGAATAGAATAGAATACTCTTTATTATGTACACCATATAAATTACGGACATAAATATAGAAACTACAAAGGGTGACACAATGGGCGGTCTTATCGCTAAGAGCGATATTTTAAAGACAACCTATGGATGGATTTAAAAAGGGGAAGGACAGACAAATATTGTAGGTAGTCCGTGGTGTACCATTTACATAATACAATATATTATACTAATCCAAATATATACATATAATAATAAACATGAAACAGGAGCAAAGAAAATATAATAATGATGTTTATGGAGAGAGGAAGTGCTTTTTTTTACCATAAGTTACACAAAGATTAAGCACGCCTTACCGACACGGACAAGTCATTCCATAACCGTACTGCTTGAACAGTAAAAGATTTGTCATAGAAACTGGTGGAATGTATCGGCATCTCTAGTCTCAGGTTTTCCGATGTCCTCAGATGTCTATTATGTGTGTCATGAAGGAACTTGAAACGTTACGTTGATTAATGACACGAATAAAATGCAATACGTAATTGACAGGTAAAATCGAGCCAATAGACGAGCCGAATGAAGGAGACAAGACCATATTTGATAAGAAACATGACGTGGAAGCGAAGAGAGAGGACGTTGAGCCTCTCAAGGAAGTCACTAACAGGTAGCTATTTATACTAATCCATACTAGCTTCCGCCCGCGACTTCGTCCGCGTGAAATTTCTTGTGCCCCGACCCACCCCATCGCATCGCATCGCCTGCCCGCGCTATTACTTCGTTCTCGCTTTCGTTCTGACTTTTTTCTTTTTACTTGGCTCCTAAAGGTGCTATAGTCTTCCTCAAGAATTGGGCTATTTAATAATTTTTCAAATCCGACTAGCAGTTCCAGAGATTATCCCCTACATACAAACAATAAACTATGTTATATGTATGTTTTGCGTTATTTGAACAATGACGTCATGTTTATTTCAGTGTTTGAATTATTAGAGAATGCTAGAAAATGTAATTTGCATTCGCGATTCCTTTAGCCAAAAATGTAAACAAATATAAGATTATGGAAAAAATATTTTTAAATAGGTACTACACAGTTCAGTTTGCGGTTTGCGGTACAACTACAAACATTTTTATAATATTATAAATAGCGCTAGTCTCTCTAAAATCAACTTTATTAAAATTAAAATAAAGTGATATTTAACATCACGCTATAGCTCTTAGGCGCCGAGCAAAAAGAATGCTAAGTGAAAACGAAGTGATGGCGAGTGCAGGTAATGCGATGCGACGCGGTGGGTCGGGGGAACAAGAAATTTCACGCGGACGAAGTCGGGGGCAGAAGCTAGTAATTAATATTTATACCCCCTTACTAATAAACGTTGTATAGCGTCCGTATAGTTACACAATGCTTTGTCTTCTTCTTTCGAAAGTCAAATTATTGACGACTGAAAGAGAGAAAGCGGTGTGTAACTAATCTCTATAATACGTTTAGGGACCGTTCAAGTATTACGTAAGCAGATTTTTTGCAATTATTAGCCCCCCCTCCCCCTCGTCAGCACAAGTAAGCAAAGCTCTTACCCCCCCCCCCCCATGCTTACGTAAACATCATGCATGCAATCAATAAAGAAACCAGAACACATTGAAAACAATGTGTTCTGGTTTCTTTATTTATTCATGAACAGCAATTATATGCGTTTCGTTTTCAAGCATAGACAAGTAGGGTTGCCATATGTGTTCAAACCAAAATCGACTAAATTTTGTAGAAAATCCGAAAAATAAAAAATAAATATTGATGACGTAATCACCATCCAGACCCCCCCATCCCCCATGTCATCAAAAATAAGCAAAGCAAAGACCCCCTCGCCCCCCTGTATTGCTTACGTAATACTTGAATGGCCCCTTATTAGTAAGGGGGCTAGTGTTAAGAAAATTTATTTCTTTTGTTTTCAGGTTGATGGTACCAATGCTTGCCAACAATGATGACACTAAATTGAAATCTGTGAAGAAGAAGAAGGTCGGTAATCCCCTTAAAAATTAACAAATTTATTTAAATTAAAAACTACCTATGACGTCATAAACATCCTATGACGTTCCCACTGCTGGGACACAGACCTCCTTCCTGTGAGAGGGAGTGGGCTATATAGGGAGTGACCACATGAGCCCAGTGCGGGTTGGTAGATATCACACGTCTTCGAAGTTTTGGTTCTAGTACATGCCGGTTTCCTCACGATGTTTTCCTCTACCGTTTTGAGAGCAGTGGTGATGAAATTACACAGGCCGACAACCAGACTATACTTTTCCGAAGGATTTTGACGCGCTGAATTCGAATCTCCAATAGATTGTATGTGTATGATATCTCAAACGTAGAATCACGTAGGTACACGAAAATTTCAAAATGCGATATCTCACCGAAAAAAAAGATATTTGAGTAAACTCAACGTCATTTTAAAGAGGAAGACTAGTCCTTTGAGATGCTATTAATAATTTTTGAAAGAAAATAGGATCGGCCGTGCTACATAACCTCAAAAATGAGAAAAAACGGTATATTTTGCTCTTTTAGGTTAGGATATCTCGAAACCCTGACGTGATAGAGCAATTTTGAGGTTAGACCAGATTTGAATTCAGCGCGTCGCAATCCTTCGGAAAAGTATAGTCTGGTTTCTAGGTAAAAATTTTGTTGACCTGTGTTATTTACACAAAAAAGCGCCTGTCAGGCTTCGAACCCACGACCATATTGTAATTCGGGGCCGCTGCCAGTGGGCCGCCACAGGCCACTGCTCTCGATGATTACTCACCTAATGATTTGTCCACAGTTAGATCAAGCACTGCGCACCTTGAAGCTATGTGCGCTTGTCGCAAGCTGGGTGCTCCTCACCGTCTCCCTCCTGCTAAACATGGAGCGATCAGACACAGTGCTGCATACTGCGATACATGGAGGAGAAGTTAAAGGTACGTCAACGTACAAGGTACAGACGCCAGCACATCAAGCTACTACAATCTGTCAAACTGTAATAGATTTCAACTTTATCGCTAAATCATAAGGTTCAAAGTTGATTGAAAATTTGACAGTTTCGGGTAGCTTGATGTGCTGGCGTCTGTACGTCGTCTTCATGACTACACAGTCTTTTTGCGTAATTTTCTAGGGTTTCGTATCTCAAAACGAAAAAAAAAACGGAACCCTTGTATGGTCACTTCGTTTTCCATCCGTTCGTCTGTCTGTCAGTCCTTCAAGACCCGCCAAAGTCCTTCCAGGTACTCTTCTGCCGCGCCACCTCAAACCAGCTCTCGTGATACGCGTCCAGGTCATCTCGCGACCGCTTTCTGGGCCGACATCTATTTATATATTTTTTTATAAAATAAAAATATATAAATTTTAACATCAGCTATCTGCCAGTGAAATTCCCGTCAAAATCGGTCCAACCGCTTCGGAGATTAGCCGGAACAAACAGACAGACATTTTATTGGCTTTGATATAGACGGAAACATATCAAAGAAAAAAACGTGCGTGCTAAGTAACGTTAATTAATTTCGCTCTATGAAATTTTTGCTCATTTCGAGCAACGGAGTTGACGAATAATTTCAATACATAATACAAAAACATTTATTGCAACTATACTATTTATTTCGTATAAACTTTTCCAGAATATGAGCTACCAGCCAGCGAGGACCGCGTCAAAGTGTCCATCACGTTGACAGGACCGTTTGCGCAGGCGCTGACCAATGATACCATCAATATACTGCAGCTGTGGCTACATAGAGAAGTCGCTGATGACCAGTTAGCAGAGTTTCAACAGGTGAGGTAGATTTCAGTTTTCTATCTACCATGTAAGCCACTCATCGTCATACGTAATCAGCTTATAATGTCCCCACAGCTGGGACACAGGCCTCCTCTCTTTAGAAGTTTAGAGGGAAGTGTGCTGTAATCTACTATATTATTACCTCTCCAAACTCTACGCCTTAGTCCAACCCAACCATGTCGGGGTTGGCTTCAAGTCTAACCGGATGCAGCTGGATACCAGTATTCTACATGAACCGACTGCTTATCTGACCTTTACAACCCAGTTACTGGGTAATACGATACCCCTTGGTAAGACTGTTTGTCAGACTTGTTTAAGCATGTGTGTATTACTATATTGTATGTCTTTAGTCCGATAAATTATTTTGATCGCAGTCTGTATCTTATAAATATTTAGACAATGACACTGTACATCTGGATTCAATAAGTGCCTCCTAAGGACACAGAGATTTCATTATATTTACGAGTATACAGTATGTTAAAAAATAACAGAGGGCGTTCCCTTAAACTCGTTAATCTATATCATTAATAGATTAAAATAAAAATATCAGCATAGAAAAATAAGCATAAAATAACACAGGTCGACAAAATTTGACAAACGCTCTGCCCCAGAAACCAGATGATACTTTCCCGAAGGATTTTGACGCGCTGAATTCGAATCTGGCCTCAAAATTGCTCTATCACGTCAGGATTTTGAGATATCCTAACCTAAAAGTGCAAAAAATACCGTTTTTGCTCATTTTTGAGGTTATGTAGCACGGCCGATCCTATTTTCTTTCTAAAATTATTAATAGCATCTCAAAGCACTAGTCTTCCTCTTTAAAATGACGTTGAGTTTACTCTAATATCTTTTTGTTTCGCTGAGATATCGCATTTTGAAATTTTCGTACGTGTATTGTTCTACGTTTGAGAATTCATACACATACATTTTCTATTGGAAAATTTCAAAATGCAATTTCTCAGCGAAAAAAAAAGATATTTGAGTAAACTCAACGTCATTTTAAAGAGAAAAACTAGTCCTTTGAGATGCTATTAATAATTTTAGAAAGAAAATAGGATCGGCCGTGCTACATAACCTCAAAAATGAGCAAAAACGGTATTTTTTGCACTTTTAGGTTAGGATATCTCGAAACCCTGACGTGATAGAGCAATTTTGAGGCCAGATTTGAATTCAGCGCGTCAAAATCCTTCGGAAAAGTATAGTCTGGTTTCTTGGGAAAAAAATTGTTGACCTGTGTAATCAGAATTCAAAACAATAATTAATCACTACATAGTATAAAACAAAGTCGCTTTCTCTGTCCCTATGTCCCTTTGTATGCTTAAATCTTTGAAACTACGCAACGGATTTTGATGCGTTTTTTTTTAATAGATAGAGTGATTCAAGAGGAAGGTTTATATGTATAATAATAATAATGTTTCCGTGCGAAGCCGGGGCGGGTCGCTAGTTCATAAATAAATTCCGACATTGCTGTCCTTCAAGTACGCGTGTACAGAGTGTTTCTTTAACGTATCAATTTACGATTTTTAGTGAATATTTTAATATAAAAAAAAATAAAAACATTTTATTTTCGAATGGTATCTAATATTTTTTTTAGCATGTATGGATGCTTATACTATTGCGGGTTAACGGGAACGCCCTCTGTTAGTTAACATACTGTATATGATCATTAATCACTATATCGTAAATATTTATGATTGATCAGTAATTATTGCAGTTAATTACCTATGATGTTTCTTCACATTACGACAATATGACCATACAGCGATGAAATTATCAGAATAGTTGTACCATTTAAGGGGCTTGTGGTTAAGTAATCAGGTTAAGCTATGCTTGCCAGTTGCCACGGCTAGATGGGTGACCATCTTTACAAATCCACCCCTCCAGTCGTTACGGGTCGTCAGAAACTCGAAAGTCTGACAACCAGTCTTACCAAGGGGTATCGAATTACCCAGTTACTGGGTGGTGGAAGTCAGATAGGCAGTAGCTCCATGTAAAATACTGGTATTCTGCTGCATCCGGTTAGACTGGAAGCCGACCCCAACATAGTTGGGAAAAGGCTAGGCAGATGATGATTCATTTATTTGTTGCGTTCCATCATTCCACGACTTATAAAACCAACAAAATTTCATACCTCTAGACCAAGTAACTTTGGCTGTGCGTTTTCTTCAGCGAGTTTAACATTTTTATAAACTAGATAGTTCATTTTGTTATTTCAGAATTCAACAATTTGGAAGATCCACCTGCTACCGGAGGATCTATTAGACTTCTCGCCAAGTTCCACCGAGAGTAAGATGCTGATATTGCAGGACAACTCACCTATACACAGCAACGGGAAACACAAGAGAAATGTGACCAACGCCCTGGATCTCATACAGGAGGAAATTACTAGGTGGAACCAAATTGGAATTAACGGTAATGTGAATTTTGCGAACGAGCAGTGGTGGCCAAGTGGTAACGGCCGCGACTTACGAGTTGTAGGTCTCAGGTTCGAACCCAGACAGACGCTTTACTTTGTGTAAATTATTTCATCACCACTTCTCTCAAAACGGTGAAGGAAAACATCGTGAGGAAACCGACATGTCCTAGAACCAAAAATTCGAAGACATGTGACATCTGCCAACTGGGCCCGCGTGGTGGATTACGGCCCACTCCCTCTCACAGAGAGGAGGCCTGTGTCCCAGCAGTGGGAACATTATAGGCTGATCTTGTGAATTTTGATCGTCTACTGTATCTTGTGCTATTCTGTAACGTTCACATGGAATCTTAGTCAAGTCATATGACAGAATTAAGCACCTTATTCGCGGTTCATCTGGCTGTACGTCCCGCCAAGGTCATGAACGATGCACGACGAAAAACGGCAGTGAATAGTTTCGACGTACGTCGATCAATCAATCAATCAATCAATTCAGACTATTGCAGTCCACTGCTGGACATAGGTCTCTCTCATCTTGCGCCACAACATCCTGTCCTCTACCCGCATCCAGTCTATCGCAGCCACCTTTTCGAGGTCGTCTGTTCATCTAGCTGTGGGGCGTCCTACACTACGCTTGCCGATTCGCGGTCTCCACTCCAGGACTCGTCTGCTCCAACGGCGTGCTCTGAACCCACGCCGGCCATACAACTAAACGCAGTAAAACATATTTCTACACTTCATTTTCAGGTACAAGAATAACCCTGCGCATGAGTACATCGACCAACATTACTGTGCCTCTAACAGTGAGCTACCAGCTGAACCCCATCGATCCAGAAGACGGCATCATATATGCCACCATACTGCTCATCGCGTTGTATACCCTCATCATCTTTGAGGTTTGGATCTTCTTCTTCTGCCTGTCAATGTAACAACTCGTCTGTATTCCATGAAGGGTTAGAAATAGGTGTCCCTGCAGACACCTAAGTCCCACGTGATGGGGGCCAGCCTATTGCACCAACCAGGCACAAATCTGGATGTTAGGCTGCTACTGAGAAATTCCAAAAGAAACTCTGCTCAACCCTGGAATCGCACCCAGGACCTCTTGCTTAGCTGTAGCCTTTGCGGCGGCCAGTGTTATTGGGTTTTGCCATAAGACTTTTCTTAGTAACAGCCCGAAGTTTAGAAGTTGGTGGTGTAATACCACCATGCCTCGAAAAGCACGTTAAACCGTTTATCTGCGCCTGATCTCTCTTCGGTCGTGTCGGATTGCCGTCCCATCGGACTATGAGAGTGAGGGAAGAGGGAGGGCAGGTGCCCTCCCTCTTCCCTCACTCTCATAGTCAGACACAGACACAGGTGACTGCAGGCGTGTGCGCGCAGACACAGGTGTGTCTGCGCGCACACGCCTGCAGTATGATATCTCCCCCGCCGGATGCTGGTCTCCGCTAAAATGGTCGCCATGGCCGAAATTTATTCTGGAAGACTATTATTATGTTGGGTTGCTGACCTTAATATACTTGGGAGTTTCCAATCTATCTAGATGCAGCTAAATACCAGTATTTTTCAAGGAGCGACTGCCTATCTGACTCCACAACCCAGTACTAACTGGGTAACACGATACTGGTTGTCAGACTTTCTGGATTTTGACTACCCGTAACGACTGTTATAATCTACATTTGGCAGCCGGAACCAACGGCTTTACTTTAATTTTTACTGGTCTGGTCTCCCTATTTTCAGATAGTTAACCGTACAATAGCAGCTCTACTATCCTCATCCCTGGCAGTAGCAGTCCTGGCCCTGGCAGGCGAGAGACCCTCACTCCCGGAGCTGGTCTCCTGGCTGGATGTGGAAACTCTGCTGCTGCTGTTCAGCATGATGCTGCTCGTCGCCATCTTGGCGGAGACTGGGCTGTTCGATTACCTCGCTGTCTTGGCTTTTGAAGTAAGTATGGCGAATCGAAATGAAATTGTTAATTCTGTAAATGTGATATCGGAAACACTTTCACAGGACATAGGTATAAAAAAGCTAGATTTGCCGACATTAAGAAGGCAGTAAATTTTGGTGTTTTCAGAGGCTGGATTTTATTATTTTTGAAGTTTCAAAAGTGGTTCAATAGGTTACAACTAAGAGAACTATATTGCTAACTGCAAAAATACAATATAATTGCTACGGCCGCGAATCATGTTTAAATCAACAAACAATCTGGTACTGAATTGCAAAAAAAAATAGGTAAAAAAACTTTTTCAGTTAAACGGTTTTATGTTAAACATACATTGCAATGTTTAAGATAAATGTACTAAAAACCAAAAAATAATAAAATAGATACAGTCGTGGGAATTATAAACATATGCATAGACTAGACTAAAATAAAACCGTGGGGCACGTCAATTGTCTACAAATTGACAATTGACGTGCCCCACGGTTTTATTTTAGTCTAGTCTATGCATATGTTTATAATTCCCACGACTGTATCTATTTTATTATTTTTTGGTTTTTAGTACATTTATCTTAAACATTGCAATGTATGTTTAACATAAAACCGTTTAACTGAAAAAGTTTTTTTACCTATTTTTTATTTTCTAGTTTTTAGTTTTTATTTCGCATTCTGTTTAATTCATTTAGTGCTTGAAAAAAAATTGTTATCAGCCATTTGGTAGCGGCGGCCATCTTAGATTTCAATTTTGCATAGTAAATTGTATTCTACTTGTTGAGACCTTTCATTTGATACCCATGTTGATGGGATTGATAAAACCTAAGTTATCCGCCATTTTGTAGAGGCCGCCATCTTGGATTTTAATTTTATATAGTACATTGTATTATACTGGTTGAGCACTTTCATTTGATACCCATATTGATGGGATCGATAAAACCTACGTTATCCGCCATTTTGTAGCGGCCGCCATCTTGTATTTAAATTTTTTATAGTATATTGTATTCTGCTTGTTGAGCCCTTTCATTTGATACCCATATTGATGGGATTGATAAAACCTACGTTATCCGCCATTTTGTAGCGGCTGCCATCTTGGATTTCAATTTTTTATAGTACCTATATTGTATTCTGCTTGTTGAGCCCTTTCATTTGATACCCATATTGATGGGATTAATAAAACATAAATTATCCGCCATTTTGTAGCGGCGGCCATCTTGAATTTATAATGATAATGAATAAACATAATTGTATTGTCACCAAAATCCAAAGTGTATACAAAATTTCAGATTAATCGGTTGACAGGAAGAGGGTGAAATTTGAATTACTAAATATGACCCAAGAATAAAAAATAAAACAAACGGGGTGAGCTAAATAAAACCGTTTAAAAACGTCGCGCCTGTGACTCACACCGTCGCGCCTGTGACTCACTCACACCGTCGCGCCTGTGACTCACTCACACCGTCGCGCCTGTGACTCACTCACACCGTCGCGCCTGTGACTCACTCACACCGTCGCGCCTGTGACTCACACCGTCGCGCCTGTGACTCACACCGTCGCGCCCTGTTTCTGTTCCGTGGTCGCGCCTGTAACTTACACTGTTGCGCCTGTGACTTACACTGTCGCGCCTGTGACTTACACTGTCGTGCCTGTGACTCACACCGTCGCGCCTTTGACTCACACCGTCGTGCATGTGACTCACACCGTCGAGCCTGTGACTTACACCGTCGCGCCTTTGACTCACACCGTCGTGCCTGTGGCTTACACTGTCGCACCTGTGACTCACACCGTAGTGCGAGCCCATTCCCCTGTCCCTCGCACTCGCTCTGACTGTGACGTGTTCGCGGATGGATGGATATGAATGAATGCCGGGAGTTCTGTGGGATGAGTGTATGGATATTGTCTGATTTTATCCTTGGCGTTTTATGTTAAAATAAAATAAAACAAACAATATTAATATTTCAGGTGACCGGCGGCAGGACATGGCCTCTGATCAACGTCTTGTGTTTCTTCACGGCGATCTTCTCCACGTTTCTGGACAATGTCACCACTGTCCTGCTGATGACTCCAGTTACCATCAGGTAAGACTGAAGACATCAAAAAAGCCAGCGATTTAAAAAAGAATTCCAGAAGAATAAAAAAATACTTAGATTTACGCGGGAGACGCCTGATTTGTTCCATTCGCTTGTAAATCCACTTTTTGGTAGTTCTTTTTTTAATGTTCCAAGTAATATGGAGAGATTTACCAGGCATAAACTCAGACTCCGGACTTTTGAGATCTTAGAAAATCGACTTTTTGGTTATTATGAAAGAATGATCACCATTTCTTATAGGTACGGTCACCAAATCAGATAAGTAACCAGAGTCGTCGGATATAGTTGAAGTTTATTAAGAAACCGATGGATGTTCTCGAATAAAATTTAATTTGGTTAATAGAAAACAAACGGTTCATTTATCAATTAAATTTCATTCGAAAGCATCCGTCGGTTTCTTACTAAACTTCCAACTATATCCGACCTTGGTTACTTATCTCTTTTGGTGACTATAGACTTCATAATCTTCTTTCTCGTCCTTTTTTTTTCAGGATGGAAAATCATCACATAACCCCTCCCGCTCAGGGTGGAGCGGAAGGGAGTGTCAGACTCTTACTGACTAAAACCCACCCGTGTTCCTTCCTTAGCCCTTTATGTTCCGAGCCAGCGGTAACCCTTTCGGACAATCCCGCTTATTCTTTCTTGTCCTTATCCTCTGTTACTTGAGGTCGACACGTTTTTTACTTCCATTCTCCCCTGCCCGACCCTTCTCGCTATTATTCACTCCCTTCTCTTGCACATCATTCGTCACACCATCTATTTTTGCCGCGAAATAGGAGTTCAAATGCTAGACATACTCTTTGCTCCAGATTATGCGAGGTGACCCAACTGAACCCCGTGCCAGTGTTGATGTCGATGGTGATCTTCAGCAACGTGGGGGGCGCCGCCACGCCCGTGGGCGACCCACCCAACGTCATCATAGCCACGCACCCTTCTATCGTAAAAGCGGTAAGATGTACAACCAATAAGGCTGGGGTCTATCTGACCCCACGCCGACCACGACCGGCGACGTGTAGCCATCCGTCACCGACGATGTCCGAACGCTGCTTTCGTAAATACTCGGTCGCGGTCCCGCTAACACGCCGCCTGCGACCGCCAGGTGCGACGGCGGCAACGAACGTTTTAGCAACCGCTGGTGTGTCAGTCTTCCATCGTGACGTCACCGCACGCTGTCGGTAATGTGTGACGTTATAAATAGCCGTAGCCTTTTTTTTTTTTTTTTGATCCGGGGTGGAAAATCCTCATGGATGTCCGCCGCCCTGGGGCGGGCGGCGGGGTCTGTCAGACTCTTACTGACTAAAAACCACCCCGGTGTTCCATCTCACACCTACGCCGGGGGTCGCGGGAACGTACGATCCTTCCGCAACCCCCGGCTGGTGCCGGCCCGCAGTAGCGGGCCCCGTCTGGTCAGGGGGGGGAGTGAGGTGTTTGATTCCCCCCGCGACGTCTAAGAGGGGCGCGCGTGGAACACATCGCGCGCCGCCACCTCGGGTCCTGATGTGTGGGGGGCGACGGACGTCCCCGAGTCCGTCGCCCCTGGACCCGTTTAGGGGGGCCGGAAGAGGGCGTTGTCCGCCCTCCGCCGACGCCCGGTGCGCCTGCTGCGGGCAGGGTGAGTGGACGAGATCTCCCTCTCCCTTTCCGCAGCCTCCTTCTGCGAGACGACCGTTTCGCAGAAGGAAACCACCGCGTCGGACTCCTCGCTGTCGACCATCGACTCGACCACGGCCGGCAGCGAGAGGTCACTGCCTACTTCTGAGATGAGGGCACGGCGCGGCTCCTCCCAAGCGGCACACTCTGCCAGCGTATGCCACGCCGTGTCCTCCCGGCAGTCGACGCAGTGGTGACACCGGGCGTCCGGCTCCCTGTTTATGCGACACAGGTACTTCCCGAAGCAACCGTGCCCCGAGAGCACCTGCGTCACCCGAAACGACAGGGAGCCGTGCCTCCTCCCGAGCCAGCGCTCGAGCACTGGCCGGACCGCCTCGATGGTACCGAGGCCGGCGGTAGGGCGCGAAAGCCTGTCCCGCCATTCCGCCACCAGGACCTCGCGAAGCTGAGACCGACGCAGCTCCATATGGCGCTGCGTCAGCCCCTCGCCCCGCGCCCGCGCTTCCTCGCGCCACCGGTACAGTGACGCGAGTACAAATAGCCGTAGCCTTGGTCAACTTAGACCACGTACATCACGGACACTGGCAGTGGACCAATTTTTAACCTTATTACTAAGGGCGTAAGGGTAAAAAGTGGTTAACCGCCTTCGTGCGTAATTGTACCTATCTAGGCCCAGTTTAAGTCATGCAACAACACTTTGACTTTATTCTACGCTTATCAAACTAAGTGTTCCATGCGAATATGAACCGTAAATTAATGCATTTATTGTTAATATTCGTATGTGCGAATGTGAACAAGCATTTCATTCGAATATAAACAATCTTCACACTCTTATGCGACATTCGAAGTTCACTTTTAGCCAATGTGGCGGCATCTACATCGCCACAACAGCATCATAATAACGTCACGCAAAATCCTGCATCGCGCAAGCAGAGTTTACCGCGTAATTAGCATATACAACGTCCCGACATCAACCGTCGGGTCGGAGGATACTCCTATAGAAGTATGAGGAACTGGGTGTTCACTACTCTATAGAAAAGGGAGGATCCTCCGACCAGACGGGTGTTGTGTCTGGCGGGCAACTGCCCGGTGATTCACGTCGGGCCGTTGTATCTATGGTAGTTGCGCGGTAAACTCTGCTTGCGAGATGCAGGATTTTGCGTGACATGAATATGGCGCGTTGTTCATATGTGGCGTTGTAGATACCGCTGCACTCCTTTTTTGTTTTTGTATGGTGGTTGAGTGAACTTTACACCATGTTCTTCATACCTCTATATCCTAAACAGTTTCACATTGTTTATCACATTAATATTATTATTTATTTTTAACGTTTTTTGTTGTGTGTTCTTATATATTTCTCCTTTCTTTGTTTCAGAACATAAACTTCACGACGTTCACTATGCACATGGGGGTCGGCATACTTATAGTTGGCGTACAGACTTACTTCCAACTGAGATATATGTTCAGAGATATCAATAAACTAAGGCATAGTGTGCCCAGAGATATTTTAGGTAAGAATTATGCCTTATCATCATCTGCCTAGTCTTTTCCCAACTATATTGCGGTCAGTTTCCAGTCTAACCTGAACAGCAGTATTTTTTAATAAAGTTAAAATTTAAAGGGGTATGTATAAAAGGAACGTGTTTTTCGCCGTTTTATGCCTTGTGGTACGCAACCCTTCATTTACGAGTCCGACTCGCAGTTGGCCGGTTTTATTATTCATTTTATTTAATCGTATGCTGCACTGGCTGACGTCATCACGTCAATCACCGGCTGTCGCTGAAAACCAGCGCTGGGGCTCTGTCTCGTATAGGGTCTTAGCATTATGCTGAGCGTTGGCCGTTTTGCGTAGATGTGACGCATACTTTCTCCCAAATTGTTATTTTGTTTTTCTGTTGTTTGTGTTTTTTTATTTTTATGCGTCATGTTTGCCGCAAATAAACGTATTTTCTTTCTTTCTTTCTTTATTTTTATTTTTACTACTTTGGCTAGGCCGCAGGTGACTAAAACCTGCGGCTTAGCCGAATTGCCATTTAGATAGTCGTGTGACTAAAGTCACCTGTGTAAAGCCCGCATGACTGAAGTTATCTGTTGTGATTGCAGAGCTTCGTCAGGAGATAGCGGTGTGGCGCCGTGCAGCGGCCTCTCTTTCCTCATACTCGCGTGATGAGGACATTGTGAGGAGAGCTCTCGAAAAGAAGGTATTACTTATTTATTAATAGTTTAATTTCTCCTACTTCATTTGTACTCTCTGAGCCCTAAAGGCTCGTACACACAGGCGCGACGCGACACGCGACACAAAGGCACCGCTCGTTGCGCGACTTGCGGTGCCTTTGTGTCGCGTGTCGCGTCGCGCCTGTGTGTACGAGCCTTAATTCTGTATGGTAATTATTATTCCCCGCGTAATCTTACCGCGTGCAAACCACGTACAATGCGTGCCACGAAAGATGAGACTTGACACACCACGTGGTTTGACATGCGCAGAACACGATTTTAGGTATCTTTAGCGGTATGAGGTCTGAGTGCGGGACGGGACCGGACGTCA
Source organism: Luperina testacea (assembly GCA_927399505.1). Lineage (NCBI taxonomy): Eukaryota > Metazoa > Arthropoda > Insecta > Lepidoptera > Noctuidae > Luperina > Luperina testacea. Next base: position 5,684,701 of record OV656783.1, on the reverse strand, counting down.
TAGGGGCGGCGGAAAGAGCGGGGGAGGCGGGGTCAAGTCTCATCTTTCGTGGCGCGCATTTGTACGGTTGTCAAACTTGGTATTTTGACAGTTCAAACCACGCCAATTTCGCGTTTTTTCGCACGGTTTAGTTGATTGTGTCATAAAGAATACGTGATTAGCAGATGTCGTGATTAGCTAAGGAATTGAGGTGGTTAGGAAGTAAGGAATCATTAAGTGGTCATGTGGAGGTGCTTGGGGAAGGCCTATGTCCAGCAGTGGACGTCTTTCGGCTGAAATGATGAATGATGATGAAGTGCAGGTCATAGTGAATTGGAGCCCTGAGTTTATCTTGGATATTACTGACGTCAGTGAAGGAAAAAACATCGTGAAGAAACCTGGACTTAAAGTCAATCTAAAGTTGTTCGGGTTGCCCTGGTTTAGTTACCAATTCGGCTATAATACCGCCAAGATCGACAAATCAGGGACGGTTCACAATTTTACGGGTGAAATATTTGGACACATTGTGAACCCTAACGATAAGTGAAGGTTCGTTCACAATTTGACGGTTTGAGATTATAAACTAGGTATAGAAAACTAATACGTTAAACTATTGCATTGTAAGCAGTGTGGTGCAGTTCACAATTTATTGAGTTTACAATCTCGCGAGATAGATTATAAACTAACTGTGTTCACAATTATACGGTGACATACCTACCCCTTAATACCATCTACTTAAATTAAATGAACCAATCAGTGTTCTTTCCCGTGATTTCAGGTTGAGAAGCTGAACGTGGCTCTGAGTCGCAGGGAGGCGGGGGGCGGGGCCTCACGCTCTGATCCTATGTTCTGTTCCACTCTTGCGCAGATGAAGCAAAAGGTATGTGCTTATGTCTTGTGTAAAATCTGTTCCCCTAATGAAAATTAATAGGTAGCATTATGTCCTCTTTTTAATAATCCTGGAGTGTAGTGATGCGTACTCTCAACGTCTGTGTGTCACAGCAGGGATCCAGCAGAATATCAGCGTCAGGTACATACATTTGCCTGACACATGCTGAGCTGGACTCCCATTTGGAACAACCTTGAGACACACACCGCACTGTGTATGTTTCGTTATGAACTTTAATTTTATTTTAAGTATTCGTCATAGTGCCACTGTTATTTCGATGTGTTTACCTACATTTTGTTTTTTTATCGGCACCTTGTTTTATAATCATGTGGGTTTAGGGATTATATAACACGGATGAGTGTTCACGGTAATCCCTAATTGAGCACTGCTCCTTCTGGATCGGGGTTCTGGAGTCAATGAAAATCGGGTTATGTTGACCGAGTATATTTCGCGTGATCCCAGAGAGAGGACCGTTCGCCCGAACCAGTGCGCAGTAACTGGTCGTTCCATGCATACATCACGCGCGCATACAATTTGCTAACCTTGCACTCTGCCTTACATACATACAATGTGTCCCTACACTACTTCCCCCCAAAATTTTGCAAAAATTTTCTTACATCTATTACACTTATCATAAACATTGCGCCTTGTCACATACAAAGTGTAAACCTTACGCTACAAATGGCTACTTATTGCGATAAGCACTGGTCACTGTGAATAATAACAATGCACGGTGGCCGGATCACATTACGCGTAGCTGGCTTGTGGCGGTTGCTGTGGGACGCTGCGTGTCTCCACGCGCCCGGGCAACACAGTCACAACACCGGATGCATTTTTGATTTCTTTATTTACTAATTTCTTGACGCGATGACGAAAATGACGACACAACACGAGCACTGCGATGAGCGCGACCGCGGTTGCCATGACTGCGAAACCGATCTCGTACTTCGTCACTTTTGACTCTATCGCGTTATTTTGGGCGATGACGACTTCTTCTTTGCTGTACGACTTGCCCATGTTGAACAATTTTTACGTAAGTCTCGCTCCTCGGAATGATTATGAATGCTATTTACTCAGTGCTTCTTGCAATAAGTATTACTGATTGACAAGTAAAGGTACATGTGTAAGCTGAATCAAAGTTCATTAGCTTCAAGGCTAAAGGAAGTAGTATTAAAGTTTGCACACGCCGATATTTAAAACAATGTTCAATCTTGTTTAAATGAAATTGCCCTGGCACAGTCGGCATTATTTCTATACTAGTTATGTTACAGGGTGCGGTCATCCATTTTTCGGGAGCCGGCTTGATGGTATTCCTTTTGGCAATACGAAGACTTACAACTAGGTTTTAAGGGTAGTTGCCGTAACTTCCACTCTGCAATAACATAATGACACCCTGAGGGCCGGCAGCTTCCGTTACGACAACGCCAAACAAAACAATAAAAAAAAACTATAAAGTAAACAAAACACACACGATACTGTTGACATGTTGGAACATTAATATTTGCAGTACTCATTGAATCTTACGGGTGGTCTAATAGTGCGACCACTGTTTGGAATGTGATATTTCTTTAAACAAAAGTTGTTGTTTCCTGTGTTCAATAATTGTGCGAGTTCAGCGTCGCCGCCTTGCGCTGTTGCTAATTCTGTGAAGTCGAGTACAGTTGGGCAGTGTATTGTTTCAATGCGCGATAATGCGTCGGCTACGGCATTATTTTCGCCTTGTATGTACTTAATGTCCGTTGTGAATTCGCTGATGAATAATAACTGCCTCGTTCGTTTTGGCGTTTCACAATTGCTATGTAGTTTTGAGAATGCATAGATTAAGGGCTTATGATCTGTAAATATGGTTAACTGATTGCCCTCAAATAGATACCGAAAATGCTTAATTGCCATGTAAATGGCTAACAGTTCTCTGTCGTACGTAGAATACTTTTGTTGTGCTTTTGTTAGCTTCCTAGAAAAGTATCCTAATGGCTGCCATGCTCTACCTATTTTTTGCTGCAGCACGGCTCCCACGCAGGTGTCTGAGGCGTCAGTCATCAGTGCTAAGGGTACATTTGCTTTTGGGTGTGACAACATTACTGCATTTTTTAAACCTTGTTTACACTTTTCGAACGCTTCAATTGAATTACTATCCCATTGTATAACAGTTTTATCTTTCTTTTTGGCGCCTTTCATAAATTCATTGAGGCTTGCCTGATGACTGGCGGCGTTTGGAATGCCTGCTCTATAGAAGTTGATCATGCCTAAAAATCTTCTCAATTGTTCTACGGTTTGCGGTCGCGGAAAATCTAAGATCGCCTTAATTTTATGGTCTAGTGGTCTAATACCGTTCGTCGAGACCTCATATCCTAAAAATTCGATGTTAGATTTTCCGAACTCGCACTTTGATAGATTAATGGTGATGCCAAACTGCCTAAATCTTTCAAAAACCTGTTTAAGATGCATTTTGTTCTCTTCTATTGAGTTGCTAGCTATTATGACGTCATCGACGAAGCTAAATAGAAAGTCTAACCCTTGCAGTACTGTATGGTTCATGAAACGTTGGAATGTCTGACTCGCGTTACGTAAACCGAAGGTCATGCGTGGAAATTCGAATAGACCGAAGGGGGTTATGATTGCCGTTTTCTCGATGTCTTCCTTCGCGACTTTCACGCAATGGTACGATTTGTTAATGTCCAGTTTTGTGAAAAATTTCTTACCTGACAGTACGTAAGTGAAGTCGTGCAGCCGTGGTACTGGGTATCGGTCCGGTTTCGTGATGGCGTTCAGGCGCCTATAGTCGCCACACGGCCGGATATCCCCGTTCTTCTTCGCCACCACATGTAGCGGGCTGGCCCACGCGCTGTTGGAGGGTCTGCAGATTCCCATTTCCTGCATTAACCTAAATTCTTCCTTCACCTTGTGATACCTGTTTGGAGGAAGGGGTCTAGCACGCGCATGTACGGGTGGTCCCGTCGTTTCGATATGATGCAGTATTTTGTTATTATCGTAATCAGTGTCGTCGTCCCTATAAGGCGTGGGTTTGGTGATATCTGCGAACTCTGATAATAGCTCGTGAAATGGATGGCTGCTGTCTACAATGCTGACTGAGGGTTCCGAACATTTGACCATGCTCCCACTGGTTAAAGATTTGTAATTCTTGTCTACCAATTTTTGCGCGTTTAAATCTACTAATAATTTATAATGGCGTAAAAAATCCGCTCCTAAAATTGGCTGTTTAACATTTGCTACTATGAAGGTCCATTGATACGGTTGATTGAGATTAAGATTTAATTTTAAGTTTCTTGTGCCATATGTCTGTATTTCTGAGCCATTGGCTGCATATAATTTGTAATTAGTACTATCACTTATATTATATGGTTTTTTGGTAACTGGTAAGACAGAAACATTCGCACCTGTATCTATTAAAAAACGCATACCCGTATTTGTATCCTTCACACATAGCCGGTGGTTTGACAAGTCGATGCAGTGGTCCACCGTTGACTGCATCGTGGCTAGTTTCCCGTCTCCTGTTTTCCTGACGGCGCCGCACTTTTCTTCCAGCTACACGGTTGTTCGCACTTGCTAGCTTTCTTCCCGAACCGGAAATGGTAGAAACATACCCAGTCCGCCGATCTCCTTCTGTCCCGCCGTTGCGACGAGTTGTTCCAACGCCTCCTTGGTGACGGCGATCGAGATCGTGGTCTGTATGGTTTCCTTTCCCTGTGACTACTTCTGTGCATTTCCTGGATACTTTTGCTTAGTTTCGATACCTCTGCGATCAATAAATCTGCGCTTGACGAGGAAGAGTTGGCCGCGACTTCGGAGATTGCATCCCTCGGCTCTGCTGTTTCCATGATCTTGTCTGCCTGTTCTGCCAGCTTGTTCAGGTCCGTTATGTCGCTCACCGCCAACACCGTTCGTGCCGTCGCTGGTAGGTGTCCGATCCATAGCATGCGCAGGGTGTCTTCTGGAAATTTGCCCCTGGCCAGGTCTTTCATGTTTCGCAGTAGTTGTGATGGTTTCTGTTCTCCTAGGTCTGTTTCTTTCAGCAATTTCCGAATTCTTTGTGTATCCGATTCTTCGTATACGCTCAGTAGTCGCTCTTTCAGCACTGTGTAAGGTTTGTCTGCCGGTGGTTCCAGCACTAGATCTGACACTTGTCGTACATTTTCCTTGTTAAGCTTTGCGATCACCATGTTGAATTTCGCCTTTTCGCCTTTTTTCTGGTCTGCGACTATGACCTCGAACTGACCAAACCATAGCCGTGGCTCGTCTGCCCAAAACTCAGGAATCTGTGTCTTGATGGTGATTTGTGATAAATCACCGTCTTCGGATTTTGCTGGCGCGGTTGGCTGCGTTGATGCCATCGCTTGCGGTGGTAACACTGGTTGCATCATTTTTAAATAGTTCGTAACTACGTGGCAAGAACCATAAACGCGCACTATTATATTGCAAGACGTGTATAGTTTTATCGGGGTCACCACTTTAGGGATTATATAACACGGATGAGTGTTCACGGTAATCCCTAATTGAGCACTGCTCCTTCTGGATCGGGGTTCTGGAGTCAATGAAAATCGGGTTATGTTGACCGAGTATATTTCGCGTGATCCCAGAGAGAGGACCGTTCGCCCGAACCAGTGCGCAGTAACTGGTCGTTCCATGCATACATCACGCGCGCATACAATTTGCTAACCTTGCACTCTGCCTTACATATGTACATACAATGTGTCCCTACATGGGTAATTAGGTTATCGTCTAATATTGTACTTTTGTGTGTTGTGCTGTCTTCTTGTGTGCGCCAAATAAATGGTTTATCTATCTATCTATCTACCGGAAGGCTTACCGCTGGAAGGCCCACAAGGTCAGGTTCACCGAGGACCTTATGAAGACCGCCGGAATCCTCTGGATGCGAGAAAAACAGGATATTTCGATGTTGCAATACTTGGGGGAAGCCTATGTCGAACAGTGGATGGCTTTCGGCTAAAAAGGTTATGATGTTGACATCTTAGCAAAGCTTTAATTTTTTTTTTTTTGTTTAATCTGAGCAGTGGTGGCCCAGAGGTATCGGTCCTGACTTTCGAGTTACAGGTCGTGAGTTCACTTTACTTTGTGTATTTAATTTCATCACCGACATCTGGGGGCTTACTCTCCAAACTAATTTTAATTCCAATGAGATGCCAATATGACTCCAATGTTAATTTTACAGTCACGTGATTCGGTACTCTTGAAAACAATATTGTCAACAATTACCCCACGCCAAGCCCGAACCCAATTCCACTTAGTTCTCCAAAATGGACACCCAATCTAAAAATCATTTGGCACTAGCATCGAACTCAAGAGTACGAAAAGTCACAATTCCAATGTCGATCTATCGGAATTAAATTGAAGAGTAAGCACCCTGGTTAGACTGGAAGCCGACCCCAACATAGATGGGAAAAGGCTAGGCAGATGATGATTTGATTTCATGACTGACTCTCAAAACGGTTAAGGAAAACATCGTGAGTATTGTCATAGAACGAAAAACAATCCACCAAACCGCACCAGGCCCGCGTGGTGGATTATGGCCCATTTCCTCTCGCAGAATGGAGGTCTGTGTCGCAGTGGGAACATTATAGGTTAGGCTGAATGTGATCCGAAGGTATCTGATACCTTCCTGATGTAACTTTATGAAATTTGCGTTTATTATTGACGGGGTAAAGGTAATCCTCCATCAGCCTACAGCAGTCCACAGCTAGACATAGGCGTCTCTATTTGCCTGCTGCACCATCAACCAGCCGTCGGCGAGCCGTAAGCGCGGCTTCGCCTAGCCGTAGCCGAGTCGACGTATCGGAGCTTTTTTTTTTAACGTGGAGAAATGCTACCCGGTTGCAACCGGACCTTCCTCTGGGGAGTACTCCCCATCACCTGCGCACCAAGAACACATAGCACGCCGTGACCACCCCAGGGACCAAACCAGCACATGGGCGCCAGACGACTCCGTGTCTGGGCACCCTTGGTCCCCCTGCGACGGGTCAGGTCATTGGCCCCGCCGCCTGCCAATTTGCGGCTGTAGAGGATAGGGAGAGCGGCCAACGTCATACCAACACTCCTCCTCCCTTACGGCCCCACCGCGTCCGCCATCAGACGGTGGCGACCCCGTCAAGGCCATGGAAGGTAGGGAGAGCGGCGCACCGCAATACCAGCACTCCTCTCCCGCCGCGGCCTCCAACCCTCAGCCGCGATGCCTCCCATACGACATCGCGGCCCGCCTCAGTTGCGATGTCGCCCAAGCGGCACCGCAACCTACTTTTGGCCGCTACGTTCGTCGGCTTATCAGCAAAAGCCCTGACGAGCGGCCCCTCCTCGGGTTCCTCTTCGCTTCACCGTGGGTGTCCAAGCCACGGCTACTGAGCCCCCCCGCTTCGACAATGCGGGAACCCACCGGGGGAGGGGGGGACGTATCGGAGCTGCTGATCCGCTTTGGTTACGTGTGCATAACACACTTTCAATCAAAATCTTCTTTGTCTCTCTCTAAATCCATCCAAAGTTGTCTTTATAAGAACGCTTTTAGCGGTAAGACCGCCCATTGTGTCACACCTTGTAAAATTTCTACATAAATTATATTCTGTAATATTAATGGTGTACAGCAGATTAATGGTGGTGTCAGCATATCAAGCTACCCGAAACTGTCAAATTTTTCCAATAAACTTTGAACCTTATACTCTAGCGATAAAGAGAAATTTGACAGATTGTAGTAACTTGATGTGCTGGCGTCTGTACATAATAAAGAATATTCTATTCAATTCTGAATAATTTCGAAGGATATTGCTAGTCCATCAGTCCATTGGTTACGCGGACGCTACGTTGCGGCCACCGCAGTTTTAGAACACCCTAGCTTAACCGAATAAAAACGGCCATCTGACTTTTTCTTATCATTGTTTCATTTCAGTACCGTATCAGGGACAAACAGTTGTTGGTGAAATCTACAATCTGCGTGTCATTCGTCATTATTGTCTTCTTTCTGCACGCAATTCCTGAATTACGTAAGTACCTTATCTGTCTACCCTCGTCTTAACTATGTTGACTGTCTCACTAGCCTCATGATTGCAAGCGCGACTGCTGAGCGTGCGGTCCTGATTTCGTGGGGACCGAACTAGAAATCGCGAAAAAAAAATCAGCTGTTCCCTACATATATGTTCGTATAAAGGCTCTTGCAAACAGGCGCGACGCGCGACGCGAATCGCGCGCGACACAAAGGCACCGCTCGTTGCGCGACTTGCGGTGCCTTTGTGTCGCGTGTCGCGTCGCGCCTGTGTGTACGAGCCTTAACTCGTCAAAATGTAGGGAACAGCTGATTTTTTTTCGCGGTTTCAGGTTTAGTCCCATAGTAAAAGTTGTTCTTAATGATGAGTACAATGACCTCTTAAGAGATTGTTTATGTTTTACCATCAACCCTGTATAATTAATTCATTACAAATTTTCACGCCTTCGATTTAGGCTGCGTTTCCACCAGAAATGTGTAAAGATGCGTAGCGAGGGATGTGTGTGAAACAAACCAATAACATCGCTTCATTTTCATAGCTTGAACTAAGTTAGCGTTGTTATTGGTTAGTTTTACACGCATTCCTCGCTACGCATCCTCGCTCATCTCTGGTGGATACGCAGCCTAAGGCTGCAATCCCGCCTCGAGTAAGAAACCGCCTAAAACTGGTTTTACCTTTGTTTCCAGAACGCCTATCCTTAGGCTGGACGGCACTGCTAGGCGCATTACTGCTCCTACTCCTGGCAGAGAGGGATGACCTGGAACCTATCCTCGCGAGAGTCGAGTGGTCTACCTTGCTGTTCTTCGCAGCTTTATTTGTGCTTATGGAGGTATGGAGCTAATTTCGGTGCTCTCTAATGAGAAAATACATTATTATTTTGCTATTTAATAGGGACCCCAGGACAGGGCAAGAGCAATGGTCTAGTGGAAACGGCCGCGACATAAAAGTATTTGGTCGTAGGTTCGAAACCAGGCAGACAGACACTCACCCAGACTTCTTCTGGGTGAGCTCACTCCATCGTAGACTTTGTCTCTGTCATCTCTGACCTAGACTAGAGTCAAGAGCAAACCCATTTCAAATAAAAAAAAAAGACACTTGAAAACATCGTGAGAAAACCAGTATGTCCTAGAACGAAAAATTCGAAGACATGTTCACCAACCCGCACTGTAGATTATGGCCAGTCCCTCTTACACAGAGGAAGCCTATGACCCGGGAGTGGGGAAATTATCAGTTGTTTTTGCTGTGCAGTATAAGACCCAAGGACTCCAGGTTCATCTGGCTCGCTTACTACCACGATGTATTTAATTAAAGCCATTTTGCTATCCTAAAAATATACTTGAGCACTCTAATATTACAATGAATGTGCCTCTTTTGGTGAACCTCAAATAATTCCTGTTTCGGGATCCTAAAATATTAAATGGCCAAGTAACTGCGACCAATTTGGATATAGCGCTTGTCAGCCGCTGCTGCGGCACCGTTCGCTTCGCTCGCTCGGCTCGCGTGCGTTTCGTTACAATTCTATCCTGTGAGAAAGGGTCAGAAATTTAAAAAGAAGCTCATTTATTTAAAAGAACTGTGCATCATTAGAAACCCAAATTTTTTTAAAGGTTTATTCATTTAAAAAAGCGTAAGGTCAGCAATTTTTTAGGGAAACAATATTTCTATATTTATTTTATTTAATACAGGGTTATTGGTAAAACATTAACAACCTTTTAAGAGGTCATTGTACTCATCATTATGAACAACTTTTACTATGAGACCAAACCTGAAATCGCGAAAAAAAAATTAGCTGTTCTCTACATTTATGTTCGTATATAACTCGTCAAAATGTAGGGAGGGAACAGCTGTTTTTTTTCCGATTGCAGGTTTGGTCCCATAGTAAAAGTTGTTCATAATTGATGAGTACAATGACCACTTAAGAGGTTGTTAATGTTTTACCAATAACCCTGTATATATAGATATATTTTGTTTTTTATATTTATATTTTTTTAAGACATATCATAGATAGTACGTTCTTACATTTCAGGCTTTATCTAAACTAGGATTAATATCCTGGATTGGCAATATGACGGAGACTCTGATACTACAAGTTGGACAAGAGTCGCGGTTAGCAGTCGCCATCATGCTTATTTTGTGGGTAAGCAGAGTTTCATTAACATCATATTATGACATACGCCTTTAATCCCCAAAGAGTTAAGGCTCCTTCAAACAGGCGCGACACGACACGCGACACAAAGGCACCGCAAGTCACACAATGAGCGGTGCGTTTGTGTCTCGCGCGATATATCGCGTGTCGCGCCTGTTTGTAGGAGCCTTTAAGCAGAGGTGCAACTATATAGTACACACGGCTACATATCAAGCTATAAATACCCAGTATAAGCTGACTTCTGATTGTACGATAAATATATACGAAGCGAGGTCAAATAAAACTGGAAATTTATAGTTTGACTAGCAGCGCCCCGCGGTTTCACCCGCGTAAGTGTCGATCCCGTGGGAATATCGGTATAAAAACTATGTTATGTCATATCCCGGGACTCAAACCATCTCTATACCAAATTTCATTTAAATCGGTTCAGCGGTTTAAGCGTGAAGAGGTGACAAACAGATAGACACACTTTCGCATTTATAGAAAATCGAACCCAGGACCTCAGTAGTAGCGCTTGCGACCACTAGACCAAATAGGCGAGGCGTCGTAAGTAGAATTTCCTGGAAAATGCAAGACTAGAGTCAAATTAAATTAGCGAAACTCCACAGACGTTGATAGGTATCGATATCTAAACACGATAAAGTAAAACGGAAATAAATTTATGTTTTTTTTTTTGTTGGGTCATGGAACGCTGTTAGTGCATTTACTTGAAATATCAGCTTAAAAAATCAGATTTTTTTTGTGTGTAAGTCAAAGTCCAAAGCATTTATTTCAAATAGGCACATAAACCTTTGAACGTCAGAAATTACAACAAATAGAATTGATTCTAGTCGCCCATTCCAAAAGGTAGTTTTCGTATGGAGAAGAATAAGCAAGAAACTCCACCGTTACTCTTTTAAAATTCTTTCAATATTTTGCATACATTTTATATAATCATAATATGTGAAGACGATGCACCTAAAATAAAATTACTATACCACAATAGGTAAAACAATTAAAAAAAAATTCACAGTTTCCCTAGCTTTTTAATTTGACCCCGTATCTAACAGCAACCCGACCGTAAAAAATTGACTGGTGACCGAACCGCCATTGCGTTGCGCTAGCTTTAAAATATGCATCTCCTCATGCACACTCGCTACACACTCACTCACACTACACTTAGCAATGCTTGTATGGTTCTAGTAGTTCATTCTGTATTTTTGTTTCAGCTGCATTATTATACAGTATGTTAACTAACAGAGGGCGTTCCCGTTAACCCGCAATAGTATAGCATCCATACATGCTAAAAAAAATATTACCATTCGAAAATAAAATGTTTTTTTTTTTTTATATTAAAATATTCACTAAAAATCGTAAATTGATACGTTAAAGAAACACTCTGTACACGCGTACTTGAAGGACAGCAATGTCGGAATTTATTTAATTAAATAAATTAGAATTAATTAAATAAATAGATTATCAATTTACGATTTTTAGTGAATATTTTAATATACTTAAAAAAAAATAAAAACATTTTATTTTCGAATGGTAATATTTTTTTTAGCATGTATGGATGCTGTACTATTGCGGGTTAACGGGAACGCCCTCTGTTAGTTAACATACTGTATAATGTTTAAGATAAAATTTCAAAGAACTGTGGATTTTGTGATTAATAAATAAATCATAAAATGCTCGCCAGGTGTCGGGCATAGCGTCGGCCTTCGTGGACAACATCCCGCTGTCCACCATGATGGTGCGCGTCACGGCCGGCTTGGCGCGCCCCGCCGGCCTGGCGCTGCCGCTGGCGCCGCTCGCCTGGGCGCTAAGCTTCGGGGCCTGTCTCGGAGGTACCTTTCACTATTCCAGAACCAGCACCTGTCGAAGCCAAAAAACAGTGGCACTCCGTGAGCGCCGACGGAAGTGAAAACAAAACACAAATAGAATACTTTTTCATGAGTCACTGACATATCGGATATACTTACATTAAAACCGAGTACATCCCGAGGACAGCCGAACACATCCGAATGTAGCGCTGTTGGTTACGGTAACTGCAGTGTCGAGAGTTCAATGGTTTTTTCCCCATCTCAAAAAATGCCCAACGCGCCTAAAGTTTTCACTTCAATATGCAAAATAGGCTGAGTGTTTTTGAATGTAAAGGCTCCTACAAACAGGCGGGACACGCGATATAATCGCGCGCGACACAAAGGCACCGCTCGTTGCGCGACTTGCGGTGCCTTTGTGTCGCGTCTGTTTGAAGGAGCCTAAAATATTTCATCAGACAGCTCTCAAAACACTCACCCTTCAATAGTTCTAAGTATTTTAGCTGAGAAGAAGTGGTGGTACAAACTCCCTAGTAACATCTGTCTCTCTGTTCAGAAATAGTACGAATTCTGGCAAGACTTTTCCAACAATATTTTTCAAAATTCTAGATATAAAAGTTACTAGTATTCCTTTCAACTAATTAAATTCCTGGTTATGGAAATAAGGTACAATTGGTAGTTGGCGGGGCTTGTGGTTAATTAATAACAGTCGCATGGGTCGATCGATCAGGTTAAGCTACGCTTGCCGCGGTTGGTCCGTGGATGGGTGACAATCTTTACATACCAAGACCCCCTCCGAGCCTCAGAAAGCACGTTAAGCCGTCAGTCCCGGCTGTCATTCGTAGATCTTTGACAATCGTTACGGGTCGTCAGAAACCCGAAACAACCAGCCAACAGAGAGTCAGAGTCTTACAACCTTACCACAGGGTTTCGCATTATCCAGTAACTGGGTTGTAGAGGTCAGATAGACAGTCGTTCCATGTAAAATACTGGTATTCAGCTGCATACGGTTAGATTGGTAGCCGACCCCAACATAGTTGGGAAAAGGCTAGGCAGATGACGCTTGTCAATCGCTCGCCTACGCACACGTATGTGCATCCCTTTTAAATTTTCTTTATAACACGTTGAATTAGATATTTTAATTTGTCACACCTATTCAATTTCATCCTCTATAATATTTCTTTTCCTATCACCAGGTAACGGGACGCTAATCGGTGCAAGTGCAAACGTGGTATGCGCAGGAGTGGCAGAACAACATGGCTACCGGTTCACCTTCCTAGAATTCTTCAAGATCGGCTTCCCCATCATGATAGGAAACCTCATAGTCGCGTCGCTGTACTTATTATTTTGTCACTGTTTCCTTGAGTTACATTGATCTTTAGAAAATGTCCAATAATAGAATGAGGGTTTTCGTGAAAATTTACGACACCAGTCGGCACCACTGTGACAAGAGGTCTTCCAATATAAAATATATGATGACGTTCATCATTCGATTCATTCATTCGTTCATCATTCAGTCATGACTAAAGAAAATATAGGCTCTTTGACAGATGTCTGGACCTGACGTGTCAGTGCTGCCACCTGGCGAACGTCATTTCAGAAAACCCTCATTGAATACTTCAATTCTTTTTCTCGAGGCGATAGCAAAAGTCAAAATATTGTTTTATGTCACACTAGCAGCTCGCCGCGGTTTCACTCGCATAAGTGTCGGTCCCGTGGAAATATCGGGATAAAAACTATCCTATGTAAGGACATCGGATAGTTTTTATAAAAAAAATAAAATTGGCAGAGAGATAGATTGCATCCGGGGGGAGTCCGGGATGCAATCTATCTCTCTGCCAATTTTTATCGAAATCCGTTCAGTGGTTTAGGCGTGAAAAGGTAACATACAGACAGACAGAGTTACTTTCGTATTTATAATATTAGTATGGATGTGTTACGCACAGTAGTTGGCACCATCAAAAGAATGAATGCCATCACGATTTCAGCGCTATCGGTCACAAGCTCCGTATATCTCTTAAACTGGAATCACGATGGCAATAAACCGCCCTAAAGGCTCCTACAAACAGGCGCGACACGCGATATAATCGCGCGCGACACAAAGGCACCGCTCGTTGCGCGACTTCCGGTGCCTTTGTGTCGCGATTTTATCGCGTGTCGCGCCTGTTTGTAGGCGCCTTAATGCGGAACCAGATGCGTTTTGTAGGTCACATTCCCATAATAACTAACCTATTCATTTTTAGAAAATGATAAATATTAAATCTTTATTTTAAATCAAAATGAAATTATAACAGTTGTTAGTGTGAAATCAAAAAATAAAAGAATTTCCTCCTCACCCATTTCGGTCACGGTGGCCAATCTCAACGGAGATTAGCCAGGTACGCAGGAGATATTATAGTGTACAAGTGTGTGCGCAAACACAGGTGTACTCTCTGTTCCTTTACTCTCATAGTCCGATGGGACGGCAATCCGACACGACCGGAGAGAGATCAGGCGCAGGTCAGAAAAAAACACTTTTTAATTTCAACGTTAAGGCTCGTACACACAGGCGCGACGCGACACGCGACACAAAGGCACCGCTCGTCGCGCGACATGCGGTGCCTTTGTGTCGCGTGTCGCGTCGCGCCTGTGTGTACGAGCCTTTAGGATTTATGTATTTGGTAGTTCATAAATACTGTATTGGTAGTGTTTTCATTTATTGTTGTGTTGTCGTCTCCACCTTGTATAATGGGTCAAATGAAATTACCTAGCGAAACTTCTCAGACGTGATAAATACCTACCGATATCTAAACATAATAAGTCAAAAACGAAATTAATTAGATGAATTGTAGCTTCATCCAAATTGAAAAACAAATAAGAAAACTGTGTAATATTGCCTCTTTATTTAATGAGGGTTTTCTTGAAAATTTACGACACCAGTTGGCACCACTGTGACAATAAGAGGTCTTCCAATATAAAATATATGACATTCATCATTCGATTCATTCATTCGTTCATCATTCAGTCATGACCAAGGAACTTATATCCAACCATGACTAAAGAAAATATAGGCTCTTTGACAGATGTCTGGACCTGACGTGTCAGTGCTGCCACCTGGCGAACGTCATTTCAGAAAACCCTCATTGATAGATAAGATAGCGCGACAATCAAGGAAAAATTACTTCATGACTTAAATTGACACAAAATAATATGTCAAGAAAATCGTTAAATCGGACTCAAATAACTCGTATTTTGCTTTCCTAAAAATCAATTATAATGATTACGCCTCTTTTTGTGAACCTCAAATTATTCTTATTTATTTATATAGAGGTACTTTATTGTACACCAGAAAATATATAACATAAAAAATACGATTATGAATACAAAACATACAATGGGCGGCCTTATCGCTTTCTGCGATCTCTTCCAGGCAACCTTGGAATGGACAGTGTTTGCGTGGATATAAAAAATAGGGTTGTCAGTGGTGCAACATAATATACTATAATAAATACATAGATATATATAATGCTATTTTGGGTTCTTTAAAATACATAATAGTCAAGTGATTGCGACCAACTTGGATGTAGCGCTCGCCGTCATCACAGTCTTAAGGCTCCTACAAACAGGCGCGACACGCGATATAATCGCGCGCGACACAAAGGCACCGCTCGTTGCCCGACTTGCGGTGCCTTTGTGTCGCGTGTCGTGTCGCGCCTGTTTGAAGGAGCCTTAAAGCTTAACCTAACCTATTTGGTAGCTTAGTTACTGCGACCGCGTGGTTGGTCTCGGTTTTAACCTTAACCCTACCCGTTTGGTTGGTTTGTTTGGTTCCCAGGCTTAGTTACAGGGACCAACCGTGATAATGGCTTAGCAGTAAAAAAAAAAGCTCTATTTTTCAATATAGGGTCCCGTTTTTACCCTTTGGGTACGGAACCTTAAAAAAGTGTGCATCATCAGAAGCGCAATTTGTTTTTAGAGGATCAGTTAATTTTTTTTATTGTTACGAAATGAAATAAATAGCTTGCGTTATTTTATTATAACTAACTGGCTGGCGTAGCAATCAACTGAAAAATTGTTCTTATGGACAAATAAGATTGCGGCAAAAAAAAAATTGCTTGAATGTGAGTTTCGTTTGCATTTACTATAATTACTTTAACGGCAGTTATGGTACGTGCAAGATATACCTAGGTAATTGTTTTTTTTTTTTTGTGTAGGTTACATTTTGTCAATTTTGACTGTCAAAATACGTAAGATCACATCACGTCCAGGGTATTATTAGCTATTTTCTTAAGTTTCTGTTTAACATTAAAAATAATATTAAAAAAAATTGTATAGTTTTGTGTAATAACGAAAAAATGTTTTTTTTCCCTAAATGATATGTTCTTAAATAAAACTACTCCGTGTTAGGGGTAGTATAAAAATAAGGGTACAAAAATAAATTGTGATCATGAATAAAAATTGTAATAAAATGAATTAATTATATTATTATTATTGTAATTTAAATTAATTGTAATAAAATATAATTTAATAATGTTATTCGTTCGTTTTATTTAAGTGTACTATTATCAAATCGATTGTTGTTGGAGTATATCAAAAACAAATATGTACTTCACCGAAATCCTTACTTTCGCATAGTGACTGTACTACTCTTCTATTAGCCTTGTGTGGGATCACACATTCACACGTCTCACGTAATATTAGTAAACACACCTTCCAATATATAAATAAAAGAATTAATAAGCGTATTATTGAAATCCATAGAACGGTCTTTCCTTTGGTGTTCATCCATAACCCTAACAGTCATGGTATGGGCATGTGATACGGAGGAAGTTTTGAGTATAAAATGTCGATGGCTTTATGAGTAGGAGAACTCCAAACAAACTATGGATGGACTGTGTAAATGATGATTTTCTTATCCATCAAATGACTTCTTGTTATATCAAGAAAACGAACTTCGTTTGAATTAAACATTAAAAGAAAACAGTCATTATTTTGAAAAAAGGTTTTAATGTTTTACCAGCAGAGGTAACGCTGCACATTGCTTAAACCTATATATCATGTTATTTCT
Organism: Luperina testacea; assembly: GCA_927399505.1. Classification (NCBI taxonomy): domain Eukaryota; kingdom Metazoa; phylum Arthropoda; class Insecta; order Lepidoptera; family Noctuidae; genus Luperina; species Luperina testacea. The sequence continues at coordinate 5,667,834 of OV656783.1, read as the reverse complement.
TGGGTCATAAATAAAACACGTCATTTATTTTTCAATTTATTATTTTGTTCAATGTTAACCAATAAGTTTCTTAAGCAAGTTACAGTATGGATATAGCGTAGCATAGTATACTCCCTCTAAAATGTACAGATCCATCAAGTTTGGTCTAACGAACAAACATTATTAAGAACCATCATAACTTGACTCGTTTGAAATACTTTGCTCGAAGACCAAAGGAGAATATTTTTTAATAAATATATTAATTATTAAGTATTTTACAGAGTTACACGAACACACAGAAAGTAAACGGAGTTGTATTTATATATATTTTTTTAATATATAAATATCAGAGGATATCATTTGTTAGTTTCTCTTAAAAAATTACTGAGTACAAAATTATGTTCGCTTCTCAATGTCAAAATATAAGAATATTTTCAACGATGATAAATTTATTATGATTTACGAAGGCATTTTCGTAAATAATTAATATTTTTTTACAAAACGCTTTTTTTTGCAAAATAATCGTTCATTCGCTTAATACAAATTCATTGAATGAATAATTATCATTCACTCGTTCATTTTTAGCAGGCTTAAAAATCCTTCATTTGTGAAATGTTCTTTTAGGTTTACTAGACATAGCTTCGATAAATATTTTTATGAGAGTATGACGACATGGTTTTTCTCTGTGATATGTAAAAATCAGGTCAGGCAGTTATGGGGAATGTACTTACAAACACTATTTTATTACAGTAAAAATAATAAAAATATTGCTTGTAGATATTGGATTTATCAGCAAAGAACACCTATTGTCCTTTTCATTTCATAAACATTATAACATATTTATTATTCATTATTAACACAATAAAACCTAGTAATCAAATACAAATCAATGAGAACATGAAAACTCGTAAAGCCACAAAAAACTTAAATCGTTTTAGATTTTTATCAGCTGATGTTTGAAATAAGAAAAAGAATAAAAATCAATTATTTTACCAAAAACATATTTTTTGTGGCTTTTCAACAAATTAAGCACCTTAGGATAAGTTATTTTAGACGACGATAATATTCATCCATGCTTTCCTTAGTCAAAAGTAATGCACAGAAAAATCGTAAACGGGAAATTTACAGACAGACAAATGACAAAATTTTATACCGAATAATAATAAGTAATTTAGTCACTTTTAATAATTTCTATTTTTGACTAATGCGTTACGTTATCGTTGTCGATAAAATTAACAAATAATAGGAATTACACTAACTGGGACTAGAAAGTCACATAATGACTAGAAAATGTTACTATCATTGCAGCAATAATATCAAACATGGTAAATTAGCACTTACAATTTTAAAACATTATTTTTGTCCTAATAAGAAAAGAAAACAATAATAGAGAATAATTTTAGGCTAAGGTAAATACGAGATAACAATTTTGGCCTTGCAAAAAAACACATTTTTTGGGAAAGAAGTACACAATTTCCAATTTTTACCGTCTTAAAATTGCAAATGTTTCTTCAAGCCTTTTTACTTCGCAAAACGCGACCAAAGGCATATTCAAAACGTTTTTATACAAAAGCGCTCGACGTATAATATACTATACAAATTACCTAACTACATACAATATCAGGGAATGTATGATATAAGTAAAGCTGTTGTTTGATCAACAATATCATTAGATATCACCATTTCAAGAAAGAGCAAAAAAATATTTACATAAAATAATGAGCTAAAGGTTCATAGTATCATATGTAATACATAACAAAAGCCACCATAGATACGAATCCACTAAAAAGGTAATTCAAAATTTGGGAAACACAAAAAAAAAACTAGTCCAGTAATTTAACGGTACCTAAATCAAAATATAAGGAATGCGGAATGGAATGACACTGATTCGAGAGCCTGCGACAGATTAAAAAGCAATTTCAACCACTTTTTTATTTTTATTTATTAGTGTCCTGGCTCTTGTCAGATTTAATATTGAACTGAGCAGGTTAAAAGTTTCAGCCTGATTACTATAGCAAGTTTCTGTGCGTATTAAGTATTTTTAGAATCACAGAACTATCCTACTAATCAATAACATAATTATGTAACTGAAAATACCATTTGAAATCTTTAAACATTGTTAAAAAAACCAAAATGAAAATATTATTTCATGCTATTCGCCAAAGGTGTATTTTCGTAATATTTACAAAAAACATAATTTTTTAACAATAATTTACAAACAAAACGAAAAATTTGCTGTTTATTTTAATTTTATATAATATGTACGTTTTTATGTATATTCATTTTTAACATGTATACGGGTTCGACTTGCAAAATATCGTTTTGTTTTCGCATCTACAATAAATAGTTAAAATCGACATCATTATACTATTTCATAACGATGTTTTGATTGACTTTTTAGTATACCATCATTTTATAAACAAAAAATATATACAGATTCCCAAGTAGAGCCTAGTACTCTGTCTATTTTTTACTAGAATTGGATGGAGTAACTGCTTAGACTCCTAAACTACGATGCATGATATTATGAACACGCATTCATGGACACATAGAAAAATAATCGTTACCCATACATATTGTGTTTTAGTTACCCTAGCTCCTAGACTATTTGAAGAACTTGGCGGTGCACTGTCGTGCACCCAGATAATATTACAATATTTTGCACGATACAGGATATTAACTCACAATGAACACAGCATGTTATACTTTATATAGTAAGACGACTTTATAGATTTAAAACAACTACTATAACGCCCAGAATAACCATTATTTTTACGTTTAGAAAAATAACTTTTTCAAAGAAATATCTATGTTGAGTTATTTTGATAATATTTTTAAATAAAGTTTTATGAAAAAAAAAGTTTTTTTTTGTTGATTTAAATGGCTAACCTAGGATTACGAAAAATGAGCTGTTGCTTATCAGTTTTCTGCTCGCTTTTTCTTCACATACCTATTTTTTTAACGAAAAAAAACTAATTAAAACTAACACATAATTACATGTAAGTATACATTTCCTACGAATAAGGAATATCATTCATTCGTTTAAAAAAAAATCTTTCTTTATGGGCGATATACATAAAGTGCAAGTCTATAGAGTCTAGAACTATAGTGTAAGCGTCGTCTATGGCAGTAGGTAAGGATAAACATATACATATATACTTCTTTTTGCAAAAATACAGCATACATCTCATGCCTTAAACTAATTTAGCATAATTTCAGTACACAGGGGTAGCGTTTTTTAACATTTTAAAAAGTACATGGCCGGTTTCATTATTTTTTATATAAGTTTTTTTTTTCATTTATTTTAATTAAAATTAACACATACTTTAAGCTTACTAAATACAGCTATATGTATACTTATAAAAACAGATTTTGCTACATATTTTCCTCCATCGGCGATTTTTTACAGTTGTAACAAAATCCAATTACAAATATTATTGTATCAGTTTTTTTTACTAAATATTTGGATTTTTTGTTACAGCCTGTATGGCATTCATACTTATTAACCTTAGCCAGTCAAAATAATAATACTATTTTGATTAAAATATTATTATTTTGACCTACTTTGATGGTGTACTTAAAAATATTTTTCGTTTGATGTATTTACTATCAAATAAAAAAAGTTTTTTTGTTGTTAATTACAATCACTCCTCCGAAATACTTAATTATAATAAAAATCTCAATATTTATATAATTTACATGAAACAAAATACATTTTCAAAACACCATGTCATTGTTTTTTTAATATTTACGAAAACGACAAAAAATTGGTTTGGGAGTATGCCAAATGTGTTTTTTTTTCAATTGATCTTTGCAAAAATGGTGTCATTTAGGAAGCTTTTGTGTCATCTATTTTTTTAATAATTTGGAAGTACGGTCGTTTCCAAAAACTTTCCTAGTCTTATCCAAACTTTGTGCACTTTACCAGATGTTCTGTCTTCACGGAAAGATAAAATAAATTGACTTAAAATAATAAACTTTTGTTTTTAATAGCCTATATATTAGGCACTGGATAAACTGCTTTTTTTTAGAAATCATTAGCAAAAAAGGTGCATGGCAGACAAAAATATAGGCCTCTTATAAAAAAACAAGTATTTATCTTCCGCTTTCTTTTTAAAGTTTTTTTTTACTTAAACCTCGGTAATTTAGGCAAATATCTTGGCCTATGCTACTCATCAATCGGGAAAGACAGAACCATACCCAACGTTACGACACAACCGAATTTCGCGATATTAGTTTACTTAACTGACTGTAGGTACATAATATAACTTCAAACTGAGCTAGAACACAACTTGGAATTTTATTAAAAAATGTCAAAGTGAGCTAAGACACAATCTTTAATAAATGAATGAACGAAATAAAAATGATTCAATTTATTAATTCATTCATTCGTTAAACTAAGCGTTGGTCATCTGAAAGTATAAACAAATTAAATTGATAATATCGTTCACTCTAGGATCATTCACTCCAGGATTTAATCATTCACTCATTCATGCATCAGTTTTTCTCCAGATAAATAGTGTATTTCGCCTCCTTAAAAGTTATTCTCTAGCTCAATTTGAAGAAAAATCGACAAATTCTGTATAGAATACCATACATCGTGTTTTAATTTAGTTAAAATGGCGTTGAGGCTGATGTGATGGGGAATAAATGGTGATAGAAAAAATGTTACCAAATGTAAGTTGTATGCTTTTAAATTTTTTCAAAGCAGGTAAGTTAAAACTTATCACGACCGTTTAATTTTTTTAAGTATAAGAAGGTCGCTTAACAGCTGTTGGTATTTTCTGCAGTAAAATTGACAAACACTTTTCCAGAGGATTAAAAAAAGATTATGACTACAGATAAAATATCATGTTACCAACCATTCGTTCATGTATTTCAATTATTCGTTATACGTTTTGTTGCAAGCTATGTAAACCGCTACATGACAGTTGTATTTTCCGTTTCTTAATCAACATATGAGAGTAGTGGTGATCCAGTGGTGACGGCCCCGACTTACGAGTTGTAGGTCGTGGCTTCCAACCCAGGCAGGCTTTACTTTGTGCAAAATAATCTCATCACCACTGCTCTCAAAACGGTGAAGGAAAACATCGTGAGGAAACCGGCATGTCCTAGAACCAAAAATTCGAAGACATGTGACATCTACCAACCCGCACTGGGCCCGCGTGGTGGATTATAACCCACTTCCTCTCGAAGCGAGGTGGTCTGTGTCCCAGTAGTAGAAAAATTTTATGCTGATTATGCTAATCAGCATATACCAGTACCAGCGGAATTTTATCACAATATTTAATGGGGTAGAAGCAAATATAATTTTGCTCAAGCAATTCACTAATTCGATTAATTCATTTAGTAGTTCAACCGAAAATGACGGATTTCAACCGTCATTTGGGATGTCATTGTAGTCTCAACGAGTGCCAACACCGTATATGATTTATCATCGTTTTTCATACCTACTTAAATATTAACGTAAGGCGCACCCTTGGCACTCAACCCCGCTACCTTGTTGCGGCTAATATTTTGACCATGGCACGAGCTATTTTGATCAGTTCTTGCCGTCTGTCAAGCCCAATTACCCCACAAAATGTTTAACCATGGCTCGAGCTATTTTGATCAGTTCTTGCCGTCTGTCAAGCCCAATTACCCCACAAAATGTTTGACCATGGCACGAGCTATTTTGATCAGTTCTTGCTGTCTGTCAAGCCCAATTACACCACAAAATGGCAGACTCGTTTTTTTTTTTTTCTATTCTCCTACAGTTTACACTGCGTTTGTCTGTCATCTGCCAAGCAATTACCCCAAAAAGGGGAATTTTTCATTTCTCAGTATTCCCCATCACAATTAGCCAAAACTTACTAAGATTAGTCTCACGCAATCGACGTAGTAGGCGGTGCGACATCTCGGTCGCGTTGCAACAAGTCGCGGCGATTGTCGCGCAGAGAGTTGTTGCGTCGCAGCTCGTCCTTGATGGAGTTCTCGCGGCTTTCGAGTCCGCGTCGAGGCGAGGATGTCGCCTCGCGACATTCTGATGAGGAACGCTTTGTGTGGGTGCCTGTGGATCGGGGTGTGAATGTAATGGTGATTCTATGGGATGAGTGATTTGATTTTATTGGATTTTTTCACGCACTTTTAAAAAAGCTTTAGTTATAACTACCTTTAATTTTAAACCTTACAGACCTAAGCAATTAAAACTACTAATTTTAAATTATGCCAATAATTACTTCATCAGGTAAAACTTAAACTGTTAGCTCGTTATAATGTAACATTTCCAAATATGTACTACTAAGTACAAAAAGGGAGATGGAAACAGAAAAAACTGTTTAAAGGAGAAAGTTAAGTTAATTTATTAAACATCTAAGTTATTGACTAATAAATGTGTCCTAAAATAACTACAGATGCCAGCATTATTTGGTTTAGTCCTTTAATTATGATATTTGCATGCGTGAGTGGTAGCAAACCCTATAAAGAAGGCGTTTGTACAGTCAAGAAAACTTTTTTTTTAAATAAAATCGTACTACTTAAATTGTACGCCAATCCAAATCACACAACTATCATTCTTTGACAGTTGTGTGAAATATCTATAACACAATCAAGTTGACTTAGTGTGTCAATTTGTTATAAAAAATATTCCCCTGACTTTACAAATAAAATTAAAATAAGTAAAAAAAGACAATAGAAATGTGACATACCTGGCAGATCTCTGCCGCAGCTCATAATCTCGTGGTCGAGGGAGGCGGAGGCCGGGTCTGCGGCGCGACGCCCTCGCGCACCCTGCTGCCGGGCGGAGCCGGGTTACTTGCCTTGCAGTTACGTGAGCACAGTTCGGGGCATGGGATACTCCACACCTTACTCAAATTACTCGGTCATTCGATCATCAAGTAGTTCATTCATGAACATGAATCACACCCAGCAATTCTATCGTTCAATAAGTCTCTAGGTCAGAAGTTCATTTGTACCTAAATCAAATCCAATACATAATTCCGTCGTTCAATTGGTCTCAAGTTTAGAAATTCATTCATGAATCACACCCAGTCATTCCATCGTTCAATCACACACAGACATTCCATGATTTTATGAATCAAATCCAATAATTCCATCGTTTAATTGGTCTCAAGTTTAGAAATTCATTCATGAATCACACTCAGTCATTCCATTGTTCAATCACACACAGTCATTCCATGGTTCAATAGGTCTCTAGTTCAGAAGTTCATTCGAGAACCAAACCCAGTCATTCCATGGTTCAATAAGTTAGGAAATCACACCAGAAAAGTCAGTCAATCGTTCACTCATTCTGTCACTCCATTCGAGGAATAGATGAGAGGTTAAAATAGCAGAGAAACAAAATCACTGATATACAGGCTGTAACAAGACTCATCATATAGCCGTCATTTAATTTTTGATGTAAAAAAAAATCACTATTTACTTGAAAAATTTGGAACTTTGACCTTCAATATCTCCCTAAACATAAAGTACCCAGGGCCGTATTACGAAGTATTAATGCCATCATGATTCCAGTGCGAAAAAGGGATGGTGCTATCGGTCATGACGGTCATATATAGTTCCGTCTCTCTCTTACACTGGAATTATGAGGGCACTAAACCGTCATAATGGCACCAGGTAAGGTTCCAACGAAATATATATATCACAATTACAGGCCAGTATAACTGACTCTCGGCTTCGTTAGCGTCTTTTTTTACACCCGTTATGTTCCCCTCCATTTATTCTATTTTCCCGAATTTATACAATTTATTCAATCAATTACTTGATTTGTTCTAAAGAATCAAATTAGGCGTGAAGCACATTTTATAAAATGTAATATCTAACTATCTAAGAATGAAATTCCGTCACTCACACGCTCATTCACTTGTTCATTCTTCTATACTTGCATTCACTAACTCACTCACTCATTAGTTTTATCATTCAGAACGCAATGTTCAGTCATTAATTATTGTGCTTTATTTAATCTTTTATCGTTGTTAATAGTAAAATTTATTAAAAATTATTTATAATAATAGTTAAAATATGAAAAAGTATATATACTTATTTACTTTGTATCCACTGGACCCGCTTGTGACCGATGAACTCGACCCGAGTGGATGTGTACCGTTCTGAAACATAAGAGATTAAATTTCATCTAAATCGGTACAGCGGTTTAAGCGTGAAGAGGTGACAGACAGACACACTTTCGCATTTATAGTATTACTAGCTTCCGCCTGCGGCTTCGCCCGCGAGGTATGTCGATAAAAACTATCCTATGTCCTTCTCCGAGATGCAATCTATCTCTCTGCCAAATTTTATCGAAATACGTTCAGAGGTTTAGGCGTGAAAAGGTAACATACAGACAGACAGACAGAGTTATTTTCGAATTTATAATATTAGTATGGATTATAAGTATGGATTTTGTTTTTTTTTTTTATTGTTCGATATAATTTTCTTTTTTGTATACACGTGTTTCTGTGACAGTCAAATCTATTTTTCTTTCTTTATGTTTCATTAACTTTTCATTATTAAATCAATGTTTACCTGGTCAATTTGATCTATAGAAGTATGACTCGTGGGACTCTTGATGGTGTCGAACACTGACGAGTCACTGTCGTGGTCTGAGTGCTGATGTGGAGTTTCTGGACTATCTGGAATTTCGCCAGCCGCTGAAAATCATAAATAGAAGGTGTTGAGGCTTTTTGTTCACTTTCTTCCGCAACGAGGTGATCCGGCTGAGAAGCAAAGTTGTCGACATAGCTCACAGAATAAGCAACCTGAAGTGGCAATGCGCTTCAGCGGGATTGTCCGAAAGGGTTACCGCTGACCCGGAACATAAAGGGCTAAGGAAGGAACACGGGTGGGTTTTAGTCAGTTACCACTAGCGCCATCTAGTATCGGGTTGCGGAACTAGTAGAGTCAAGATCCTTCTAGAAATTTCGACGTTAGAACTTTCGAGAGCTATCGATGTCTGTACTCGAACATTCCAGATGTTTCTATAGTAGAAGGTTCTAGAACTATCTGAGGCACTATAACGCCGGTGTGGGCCGCAAGCAGAGTCAGATTGGATAAAGCGATAAAAGCGAATACATCCAAAGCGATCTTCAAGTGCAACTTAGAGCGATCAGTAGTGCAATTGTGTTTTATAATTAGTGTGTTTGAGTTGTTATTAGTGTTGTTTAATTAAAGTGTAATTTTTAGTAATTTATATCGGTTTGATGTACCCCGATCTCTTAATAATATCAATGGCTGTTTGTTCACTACATTTATGTTCGCATAACTCATCAAAATGTAGGAAACAGGATTTTTTTTTTCACAATTTCAGGTTTTTTCAGGATGGGAATTCATCAATGACCCCTCCCGCTCTGGGTGGAGCGGAAGGGAGTGTCAGACTCTTACTGACTAAAGCCCACCCGTATTCCTTCCTTAGCCCTTTATGCTCCGGGCCAGCGGTAACCCTTTCGGACAATCCGGCTGAACAATTCCAGGTTTGGCCCCATAGTAAAAGTTGTTCATAATGACGAGTACAATGACCCCTTAAGAGATAACTGTAATTAAAATGACATTCTGTATAAATAAACACGTGTAGGTACAATGCGTGCCACGAAAGATAAGACTTGACATACCACGTGGTTTGACTTGCGCAGTACACTATTTTAGGTATCTTTAGCGGTATGAGGTCTGAGTGCGGGACGGGACCGGACGTCATAGGGGCGGCGGAAAGAGCGGGGGAGGCGGGGTCAAGTCTCTTCTTTCGTGGCTGCACTGTATAGGTACTCATGAAGTAGAGTGTGGGACGTTGGATTTTAAATTGAGTTGAAAAAGCGCGGGAAACGTTGAACTTGGCGGACGCGTCCTTTTTGAATTTTCCCTACCTTTGTCTCCTAAAACTAAATAACATGATATTGGCTAAATGCACAAACCGTGCGAAGCCAGAAAAAAAAAATAACACGGGACGCCTGGCAGATGTGAAACATTGCGCATGGCGACGCGTCGCCACACAGTACACAAGACTGTGACTGTATATATACACCATCATATAGCGTGGCGACGCGTCGCCACGGCATGCGTCGCCACGCCAGAAATTTGTTTTACGTGCGGCTATAGATGTTTCACATCAAAAGTAGAGTGTGGGCGTGTTACCATGCGGGTGTATGTTCCTGCGCTGCGCGCGCGGCTCGGGCGGCGGCAGCGCGGCGCGGGCGCCGGGCGCGCGGCACACCGCCGCCTGCACCACCTCGCACACGCGCCGGAAGCGACGGATGTTACCTAAAAGATGAGGTTTTCATTTTAACATTAAGGGGGAAGCGCTAAGGTAGCCCGCGAAATTCAAATTTTCTTACGTTTTTTGCAATTTGCTGGTCAGTATTAAGTTGTACGTCGATCAAAATATGATTCGCAGCCGTAACAAATATGTATTTACAGAATTATAATCATTAAAGTCATCAACACAACTCTCTAAGACCACGTAACACCAAAGAATGACGATTTCATGAAACAGTTATTCTTTGAGGTTACGTGGTCTTAGAGAGTTGTGTTGATGACTTTAATGATTATAATTCTGTAAATACATATTTGTGACAACAAGAGTAACGGTGGAGTTTCTTGTCCATTCTTCTCCATACGAAAACTACTTTTTTGGAATGGGCGACTAGAATCAATTCTATTTTTTTGTAATTTTTGACGTACAAAAGTGCCTTTTATGTGCCTATTTGAAATAAATGCTTTGACGTTGACTTTGAAACTTGAACTTACCTGATAGTAACGTAAAGGTGATAGCGTATAAATACTCCTTGCCATTCTCCCCAGGAGCTTTCGTTATTGTTGAAATGTCGACCTAAAACAAGATTATTTATTTATTAAAGTACAGTACCCGGCGATAAATATTGCACATCGACCTTTGGAAAGAGACAATCGGCTAATTTCGGCTTCGTAGAGCGTTATCTCTGTCGCACGAAACACAAACAGTCCGGTATCTGTTAGGAGTTGTTAAAACAATTATGATTT